>OY292315.1:32644431-34117994 GCA_958496155.1 Sisyra nigra | reverse complement strand
CCATATGTTGATTGGCCACAATGTTTTTTTTGCAAAATTGAATCGTGATGCATTTCAGATTTATTGTGTATCACAATCTAATTTAAATTATTCAAAATATAAAAACGATAAAAACGCCTTTATTGTGGAAAATCGAACTATTTTATTTTATTATATTATAGAAACCATGCCAACACATGTCATACGGCTCATACGGTCATACGAACAATAGTCACGAATAATTCGCTATCAATTAATAATTTCATTTCTTAAAAACGTTTTCCAAGCATTGATTCTTTTTATTCTCTTGTTAATTTTATCAATATTTTTGAAGTGGCTGTAATTAGATACAATGATGACTATGATGACTAAGTGGTGAAAGTACTCATATTGTGTAAAGTATATGCCAGTGAAATGTTGTACATCTTTTTGTAAACAAATTGCCTTATTCTGTTATCAACAATGGAGAAGAATATTATGAATATTTACTATATGGAGAAATGACAACGAATGATCAAAAACGAACGTTAAATGTGATTACATTGCTAACACTGTATTAACCAGGTAGGTAATACTTATTTTTCTACTTTTATATAATTTTTTGATCCTTGAAAGTACTGCAGGTTTCTTACGGGGAACAATTTTAATAGTTACCATACATAGTAGAATCCCGTTTTTACGTTTTATTAATTAAGTATATATACAAATAGTATCTAAGAGTTAACATAATTATGGAGTAACTATATACTTAATGTATTGTTTATAAATTCTTAGCTTCTATATTGTTTATAGATTCTCATTATCTGGGAAAACGTATCGTTATTCGATAATAATTTGTTATTTTTAAATAATTATTCAGTATAGATTTGTTCAGGAGGGACTTTTTAAGAAATCTTTAATTAAATATTCACATTCAAAAAGTAATCAGAAATTTAGAAATCAGCTACAATTTTGGTATAAAGCGTTTTATTAATTTATACCACACATAATTTTTTGCTATATGAGTTGCAGCAATATTTATATGAATTTTGTAAGACTAATTGAATGTTTTTAATAAAAAACTATTAAAATGATCAATTTGTCTTTGGAGGAATTGATACTTGCACAACACGTATAAATTTTGGGGTCAAACACAAAGATAGCATGATGTTTCAAATCGTTTTAACTTAGAAAAATTTTTCTCGACAAAAAATACCAATATTTGTATGTAATGGGTATGCTGTTGTAATGGAAACCAACAAACAAATATTAGTATCGACGAGAAAAAATTTTCTAAGTTAAAACGGTTTGAAACATCATGCTATCTTTGTGTTCAAACCCCAAAATTTATACGTGCTGTGCAAGTATCTATATCTATAGAGATATTAAAATAAATATACCGATCTCATTTATATAAATGAGTAGGAGAGAAAAAGAAATATTAAAACGCCTTGGAAACATATGCGTATCTTTATCTATTCTATATCTATACTCTGAATTGACCCCGAATTTCATTGGTTTATTTAATTTTATTATCAATTAAATTAAATTTTTACATTAATATATATTTTTTTCAATTAATATTTTTTTTTAATTTTCAATATAGACTGTTTAGCATATTTTAAGTACGAGTGACAAATTAGATATTTTTTGGTTTTAATATATATATCTAATAGTACTTATGATATTTTGATTAATAAAATTTTCTTAAGCATAATATTTTTTCGACAATGAATAATATTGGATTTTTCAAAACTAGAATTTTTATTGGGAGATCTATGTTTCGCTATTATCAGTTAAATCATTAATATAGGTACAGGAAAACGAATAACGTTTATTTCCTTTAAAAATTATCGAATAAAATGTTTGAAACTTCTAAATTTAATTTTTAATACCACCATTGCATTGAATCACATAAGTATGGTATGATATTATTAAAAATATTTTATTTTACAGATATTGGAACAGAAAGCAATAAACCGTCCAATTCACAACAAACCAGGCTATTGTCTTAAAAAATTAAGAAGTGTTGAAATCGAAATGTTGTTCATAATTTATGTAAGTTGAATGATAAATATTATGCCTAATTATTATAATTAATAAATTCGCTATGTTTTGATTTTAGATTGACCGTATGGTAAACAGTGGAAAATTAAAGAAAATATTTCGAAAAAGATTCAATATTAAAGAAAATTATTGAGAATGGTTCCATGGTTATAATGACTACCTACCGCTACTTTCATCAGATTGCATTATGTCTGTTAAAAGTAGAAATTATTGATTGAAATTGCGGAATAAAATATAATATATGAGCTCGTAAAAAACTTTAAGTTCAGAAGATAACATTTGGTTACAGAAGAACTTTGAGTTTTGTGCAGGGAATGAAATTTTCATAAGTGAACGAGTTTGGATATGTGGGTATACTTTTTCTATTTTAACTCTTAATATATATAGCGCAATATAGTATATTGCAGTCGTGTCTTAAAATAAGGATTATTCAATTTTCGGGTTTTTTGAATGAATACTGGAATTTAACTGTGGGTAGGTTCAATTTTATACGTAAAGAATGGGAACAAATTACTTCATTTTTGATCTATAAGAAGGAAAATCAATAATGTGTCTTTATTCTACGCAGTAAGAAATCATTGTGTACGAAAAATGTAAAAGCGATTTATTCAAACCGTAAAATTTTATATGCATCCTTATTCAACGACGGGTACCCTATATTTGAGTTGACATAAACTCATAAACCAATACAAGAGCATATCTGTTAATTTTGTGGCTCTTTAGTTTTTAGATAATTAACTTAAAAATAAATATAACTATTAGGTATTATGATTAAATCATCCTATAAAAACCCGTAATTAATACCACATTTATATTCAAAATACGTTAATATTTTATTTTTTTTAAAGTAATTGATATATTGTATTTTAATTGTTATAATTTAATTTTTTTTTTTTTTTTTTACTTAAGGGTCATTTTAACTAATATGGGCATTAACGTTCGGAAGATAAAATACTGGACTTCCACTGGAATTCGATCATATGACGACGTAATAATCAAATGTAACAACAACAATTATTGTGATTTTTGTGTACCGACAAAATGATTATAATAAATTAATATAAATACAAATATTTTACACTGTCTCCATTTTTATTTTATTTTTGATTTCAGATCTAACATTAAGATATAAAAACTAAACCGACTTGGATTCAAAATATTATTAAAATTATTTAAAGTTATCAAAGATTAACACCTCAACCATAGAGCTATACTTTTGCTATCTTACTAGTTAATACGTTCTAGAAAAAAAAGTCACTAGAAATATGATAGAAAATGTGGCCGGCCGCCATTTTGGCCCCTGATTTTTGTATTGAGTGCAAACCCCCTGGTTTAAATAATGACATTTGGAATATGGTTGAAGTCTGTGGTCAAACTGAACAACTGAGATTTAAAAATCTACCTATTTGTGTGTATTGTGTGTCTATGTGTGTCAAACGCGTGGTAGTGTGTATGACGTATTTTTTCATTAATTTAAGGTATTTTGAAGCATTATTATAAAAAAATATTATCTCAAAACGCAACTTCCTCATATAAACTTCAATTGTGCCAAATTTCATACTCCTCCGTTCGTATAATAATCGGTAAAAGAGGTTTAAAATTTTTGCTTCACGTATTAATATATAGATATATTAAATATTTGTTATTTTAATCAACTTCAAGCAATCAATTTCAAAATGAATTTTTGAAAGTAATTGTCTCTCAAAAAACAAAAAACCTATTGGCAACAACTATTGTACGGAACATAAATTGTTATATTTATTTTAGAAAAAATATAGAATATGAAGGAATTTTTACTTTTAGTGTTAAAAATGTTAAAAAGATCGTTAGAAAAAAAGAGTTCAAGACTTGAAATAAATATACTTTATACCTTAAAGGTAATAAAAGACCCCACCAAAAAATGTTCATTGAGCTAACGAAATCGATTTTCATTTTCAAAATAAAATCTTCAATTTATTAAAAATTAAAATCCTTAATCTTAATATATATATATGTATATATATATATCAATTAAATATCAACATTTCATAAATTATCATGAATTAAACAAAAGTTTGGCTAATTTCCAAATATCTTACCCCTTGAGGTTTTATGTAATAGGTTTTCATTTAGATTTTTTACATCTTAAACGTTAAATTATAATTCTTTTACTTTTATTTTTAATGTATCCACTCAAAGTTTAATTTTTTTTTAATAATTTGCATTAGTGCTATAGTCACTATAAACACTTATATGTAACTTACTACTAGATTAGTTTCATCTTTAGTAAAACTTAAGAACTAAATATTTTAAACGTTAAGCCCTTAATACTTTACTTGATTTTCTAAGCAACTAGACGTTTTGGCTGAAAACTATACCTAGTTAAATTCAAGCCAACTATATTAATATTTAAAGAGTAACTCAAGTCAATTATTACATTAGTAATTTCTAAGTATTTTTAGAAACTTAAATCATTTCAAAACATAGCCAGCTTATTTGCTTGATGAATCTCTAATAAAATAGGTACTGCAATTTACAAAAAGTTTATTTTTTATACTTGATTTCAATTAAAAATTATAACATTGTTTTTTCCTCACTATTGAGTGAGTAACGTTAGTAGGTACGATACTTCGCTCATCGAATACTAAAGTGATTCAACTCAAAAAAGTACTTTTTTCGGAAATAGCAAAAAACTTTTTAAAGTTATACTTCTTTAGGCGCGTTATGAAAAATTGATGAGAGTGAAATTTTTAGATGGGCGGCCATCTTGAGACATAATTAACAAAACGAAGTTGGCCGTAAAAACACTCGGTTTCTTGTCGCGCGTAATTTGAATTATTGTTTAAATTTTTCACTTATGTCGCGCGTAATTTGAATTATTGTTTAAATTTTTCACTTATTTATTTATTTTTATATTTAAATTAAAAATAGTTATATATACAAATGAAACATATTATTAATAAATAAGTTATTACTTTTCTCGAATTTTGCAGTAGCTGTTATTGTAGCTTATTATTTGAAGTTTATTGATGAAAATGACGTCTGCATTCCACGCATACTTTTGGTTATAGCGAAATCTGGCATTCTGAAATGATTCAACCATCTTAGAATAATAATTTAGCAAAACAAGGCATGAATAAGATTAAGACATTTACTTTGAAAAGTAGCTACTTACTTTATTTTGCAATTTCTATAGAGCTTTGCTTTCATGGCATGCATGAATTTTTAACCAGAAAAATGATTCTGACAAATTTTATAAACGTCTTGCAGCTTTCTTTGGATTTTATGACAGTGTCGTCGGCGAATGTAGCGATGTCGGTGCCTTGTATGGTTGGTACGTCAGCGGTGTAAATTAAATACAATAGTGGCCCAATAACACTGCCCTGTGGGACTCCTGCGTTAATTGATCTGAGTCTAGTGAGTTCACTCCCTACTTTTACTCGAAACATCCTTTCTTCCAAGTATGATTTCAGTACCTCAAAGTATTCCTCGGGAAGACCTTCTTTGATTTTTAACAACAGTCCGGGATGCCAAACCTTGTCGAATGCTTGGGCTACATCTAAAAATGCTGCGGAGCAATATTGTTTTTTTTCCAAACCATCTCTTATTATTCTCACTACACGGTGCACTTGCTCAATTGTTGAGTGACCCTGTCGAAATCCAAATTGATGGTTAGGGAGGATACTTTCATTCAATAATGTCTGAATTCTTTTGAGGAGGACTTTTTCGAATACCTTACTGAGCAATGGCAGTAGGCTAATTGGCCTGTATGATCCTGGGTTTTCGGGTGGTTTCCCTGGTTTTGGGATCAGGATTATTTGTGCAACCTTCCATTGCCCAGGGTATTGCTTAGTTCTAAAAATGGCATTGCACAGAATTGTAATGTAAACAAGTCCTTTTTTGGGTAATTCTTTCAGAATTCGGCTGGTTATGAGATCGTAGCCAGGGGACTTTTTCTCCGGAAGTGCTTCTATGACTTTTTTTACTTCGTTTGGTGTGGCCCATTTTATTATGCTGTTTGTCGAAATTGGTTCATTTAATCTTTGCCATATGTGCTCTTCTGTATTTGAATGAGGTACTAAATTTGGTGTGAAGACTTTTCGTAAGTGTTCAGCAAAACACTCAGACTTTTCTTTATCACTTCTTGCCCAGGTGTTGTTTGAATTTTTCAAAGGATGTGACCGATTGGCAGGTCGCTTCATATATTTTGTCGCTTTCCACAATTCATGCTCCGTGTTGTTGGGGGTGCGCAAGTTTTCAAGATAGTTTTGAATGCTCTCCTCTTTGAATTTTTGAATGGATTCTTTTAATTTTCTAGTTGCCACGTTGAATACATGTTTGTACGTGGGATGTCGGTTTTGTTGCCATTGTCGCCTTGTTCTTCGTTTTTCCTTGAGGAGTTCGATTATTTGGGGCGGGTACAGTAAGCTTTTAATTTTTCTCCAGGGCTCAGTTGGTGTTGCTTTTATTCCTGCTTCGTGGAGGATGTAGTTATATTTTTCGATAGCTTCTTTGATATCTTCCTTTGTTTTGAGAGGGATGTTGAGTGTGAGGTGTTCTTGGATGTGGTTTCTAAATATATTCCATTTAGTTTTACGACTGTATATTTTTATTGGTCTTTCGTTTGTGATAATTTGAGAGCTAATGGTGGCTATTACGAGCGTATGGTCGGAAAATATATCTGCGTTAGATTTTGTTGTAATGTAGTTTCTAGAAATACCTTTTGTGACAAAGAAGTCTATAACGTCTGGGACTTTGTTTGTATCTGTTGGCCAGTACGTTGGCTCGCCCGTAGATAGTATCCTGATATTAGTATTCCTGATCTTCAGCAAAACTTTAAAAATCGTTTTACCAAATAGGACTTTGGACTTAGCTCAATATTGACACAGAAATATATTATTATTTCGTGTTTTTCATCAACAATATTGACGCAATACGCTGATGATGTCGCCATATTGTGCAAGGGGGACTGCGTTGAAGTAGCAGAAAAAATTCAAGAACATACAGCATTGGTCGACGAGTGGTGTAAAAAATGGAGAATCCGTCTAAATCCCGAGAAATCCAAGGTAATCATGTTCACCCTTAAAACAAAAATAAACCATTTCCCAATAACTCTGGACGGAAGAACAGTACCCAGGGTGGACACGATTAAATACTTGGGTCTAACCATGGACTCCAGACTCACCTGGAACGCACACATCACGGGCCTCACAGCTCGACTACGTGCTCGAATTAAGCAACTTAAATGGCTAATTGGCAACAGGGATCTATCCATGCATCTGAAGCGACTCATATATCTTCAAGTTGTGAGACCTGTTTGGATGTATGGATGTGAGCTTTGGGGTACAGCATCAAAAAGCCAAATAAATCGAGTACAGGTGACTCAGAATAGGACTTTGAGGCTTGTGACAAATGCTCCGTGGTACGTTACAGGTGCCACTTTGCACCACGACTTAGAAATGCCAGAAGTGAAGACTGTTATCCAAGGCAACTATTGTAAGCTAAGCGATACATTTGCATCTCACTCTAACCCAACTGTACGGGAAAACCTAAATAATCTGCCTCCACCCAGGAATCAAAGAAGGCTCAAGAGAAAGAGGCATGTTGATTTAGTGGAGGATTAACCTCCACAGTACTAATAAAAGTAAAAGAATGGTTTTTAAGGACCATCAAAGGATGGTGACCTTATTCACGTGACAGGTTAATCTGACTCTAGTCAGCTTCTGCACTGTGTCTGCCCAACCATAATGCCGACTAGGCAAAAAGTTATAACAAGAAGTAAAAAAAAAAAAAAAAAAAAATTTCGTGTTTTTAAGTATTTTTTTTTTAATTTTTGGTCAGAAGTTGTTTTTCACTCTATCAATTTTTTACCTATATACTGCTGTAATATAACAGAAATATCGTTGTAAAATTAACAAATTAACAGTATCGAAATAAATAACTAATTGGTATATTTTATTAATCTGAAAACTAAAAGGTCTTGTCAGTTTTATAATAGCTTCTATTCGAAATTAGGAAAAAGTTACATGAGTTAACCAGCAATTACTGAAATGATGGATGATTGAACTGAAAAGTAGTATTAAAAGGCTAAACTGATTTTTTTAAACCTGATTGGACCTGATTCAAACCTGATTTTTTACCTCTTGAAAACGTAAACATACAAGTTTTAAGGAAAGGCGATAATTTTTTTTAACCGAATCCATAGGTAAGCTTATACCTACCATAAAAGTAATGGACCAAAATAATCACTTACATAAACTTGTATAATAAATTGTAACTGATTTTAAGTTATTTCTGCTTCTTCTAAAGTATTAATTATGGTTATTCTTTTACAATTCAAAGTTCGTTTTTAAATAATTTTATCACACTGAATTCAAAATCGACATTACGCCAAATTTAGTACATATTTTTTTACACCAAGGTATTTTCTATAATGTGAAATTTAATCTCCATGTTGCACGGAAATTCGTTTAATTCTTTCTTTCAAGCCTTTGCAACTGTGACAAATTTATAAATTTTTGACATCCTGGTAATACAAGAGAACTTTTTACAATTATATTACATGTCACGTAGTGTCACGTCAAGTTACTACGACATAAAAAGTACATATAATCAAACTGTTGCAATGTTATGTCAACCTAGTTTTTTCACAATCTTTTATGACATTTTCTGAATAAAAATTAAGTTATGTATAAATATCACTAGTAAAAAATTTAATAAATAACTATAGGTATACAAATTTCAAAATGTATTTTTTATTTAAAAAATATGAGTAATTAATTGATTAATAGGGTTAAATCAAGAAATAAATTTTTAAATAACCGATAGTTTACAAAATGAATCAATATTTATATCGCATTTTTATTAAATTGTGCACAGCATAAGTTTGCAATTCATATAATTTAAAAAAAATTTCGATGTACAAAGTCTGCAGACTACCATTATTTAGCTCAAAGCTACAAGAAGAATTAAGCATCAAAAAGGGTACGTTTTTAAAATGAAATCGAACATATATGAATCGTTTTCTTATTACATACATATTTCAGCATAGAAATTTTTTTCGTTTGTAAAGATTTAAGTAAGTCTAAATAATGTGCGTTTGCAGGGATATAATCTATTTTAATATAGATATAATAAAGTTTTTAATGAAAATTTGAAAAACCACGTTAAGATTAATTTACGCCTCCTAAGTGACATAGAAGTTAGATCTATTAGATTGAAAATGTTCTTAAGTGTCGGGCCGCAACAATCGCAAATCGTAAAAATACATTTTTATATTTTTTAGTTGAGATCAGATTCAACACTTGAATTGGAATTTATTATTATTGAATTGGAATTTGTTGGAAGTTATATTCCAGAATCTCCGTTAATACGGCAAATGAATATATGTGAATGAATATCTATCATTAACTGGCTGACTCTTAAATAATTTGATTCCATTTGCAACCACATACCTCTGCGAATCGGCATTTTCAACCTTATTATTAATTAAAAACAAGCATAAATCGTGATTACTAGCAGAGTTCTTAGAAAACAGTTTTTTAGTTAAAATTTAAAATGCGACGTCGGATCTAGATTTGCCATGCAGTAATATTCAAGCACATCAATCACACTCAATTAAATTGTTTGTTAAGTTTTCAAGCTTTTTCTCTTTGAACTTCACTTGTAGAAAATTTAACCTATAACTTTGTCGAAACCAGATCTAAAAAAATAAACTTATTAAACTTAACCTTGGGTTTTTTTAAATCTACCCTTGTCTAAAATATTTTAAAATGTTTAAAACAAAATAAAAATGTTTTAAGATAAAAAAATGAAGGTATGTTATTTAAACTGTGTATATTATATGTACTAAACCAGGGCTTCTTAAACTGTGGGTCTACTGAAGAGACTACAGAGACTACTGAAAGGGGGTCGCAAAGATCTGATACTTTTCAATCATTATAAATAAAATTTTAAAATTAGTATACACACTACGTACAAATATAAATACAAATAAAAATCATACAAAATACTATTGTAGTTTTATTATAACTATTTTTTGAAAAAAATGGCAATGCAAAACTGTTATGTAGGGCCTATAAATGAAAATATGGAAGTAGCATTTAAAATAATAAATACAACGCGCTCCTCGATTTTCAACTAAACGTTCGACATTGATGTCTGTCCAATTATATATATGTGAAATGAATGGGTACGTATTCTTTAATCCTTATTTTATTTACATTGTAAAATAGTGCGATATTACATCTACATCTACGGTTAATATATATTTCATTATATGGAGGAGGGGGTCGTTTAAAATTTCCTAAGCTTGAAGGGGGTCGCTATATAAAAAAGTTTAAGAAGCCCTGTACTAAACCATAGAATCAATGACCATAGTAGTGATGGATGCATACACTCAATAATCAAAACTTAATAGTCGTGTTAATTTATTTTTGTCGCGGTCTTTTAACATTAGCAAAAGCACGCATTAACTATTAAATGTATGCTTATATACAAAATTTAAAAAAAAATAGAGGGTCCGTGAGATAATAGCTTACATTTCATGGAAGCACTGTTAGAAGCACCTTAAGAAGCATTGTTTAAACCACCATCTCCATTTGCCACCGGTGGAAAATTTATAACTTATAAAGTTACAGAAATTTTTGGTGCTTAGACAGTCGTAATGTACCTTTAAACATGTTAAAACGATTTAAAACATCCAAAAAAACATTCTTGGCAAATATTTCATTACAATTCCTTTATACAATCCTTGAAACAATTACTTTTTGAAATAACTATTTTTACTTAGCTGCTTACATGGTTGTCTAATGCCTATTCTATATTATAAGATTAATGATAAAAATTGGGAAACTTTCAAATTGAACACATAAAATCAATTACGTTAAACTGAAATTTTAATTAAAATAATTATTTTAAGGGTATACTGATCGTTCTGGTTTTAATATTTTAAGAAATTAATGGTTTCGAAACCGTCAAGTCATACTTGATTTATGTATTGGTTTAGCAAATATGTCATTAAATATATCTCAAGTCGAGCTGAAAGGGGCGTGTTATCAAGGTTAACACTAAGTTAGATATTATCCAACTTTTCATGAGTAAGTATGCGTATTTTATGCGTATATATGTGAAATTTAATGTTAGTTGGTAGAACGAAAGTATGTATGTAGTATATATATATATAAGTGCCTTCATACAAGTACAGTGAGTTTAAACAAAGCCCTTTATATCGTAAACGTGGCAAATATTTCAACTCAGTCCCATTTGGATTTCATTTCCTGCTTTAAACGATTTATAATTGTAACTTAGTGTACCCCCACATTGATTAATATATCAAGAAAATTATGTTCACAAATTTAAACAGAACGGTGCCTCGGAGATGAGTGGGATTAAACATAAATGTTCGGTAGCAGACTTTGCTAACTATTCAAATAAGTACATAAACTCTTCGGAAAACTCATTAACTTTTTCAGATACACATTTGAATACAATAGTTCCCACATAATCACTATAAAATATCATAATTTGCAAAGTACACTATCAACTTTCAAAAAAAAATTAATATGTGTTCTTCAATATAATTATTCAAAGTTGAATTTTTCTAGTTAATTCAGAAAAGTTTAAAACTATATGTAAGTCAAATAAAATGTATTTTCTGCATTTTCTCGGAATTCGAGGAAGGTTAACTCAACTAACTTCAGGCAATAACTGTTACCTATTATAAAACTTTCAAATTAAAGCTTAATATGTAAATGATAGTTTACCCGTAGATTCATCTGAAATTCAAAAAGCTCATTTGCTTTTTGACCAAACTTTACTTATAAATATTAGTGCAATTACATATGGTTTCGTATTTACTAAGCTTCGAAGAGATACTTTGAAAAATAAACAAAATTATAAAAAAACAAAAAAATATTCCAGTTTTCTTGCTAAACAAGTATCAAATATTTAACATATGATGGGTAATACCTGGTTTACACATGTTAAAAAGTAAATGTTTATGTTAAGAGTTTGGACTACACTTAAAGGCTTTTCTCAGTGAAACTTTTAGAAAATATTCACCAAGAAATTGTTATCCTAAAAATCAAGGCTTTGAAGCTTCTGTGAATAATAAAGTAGTTATATAAAGTATTAATGAAGGTATTATGAAGGAAAGATTAAAGTTTATTGAACATTTTCAGATATTATTAGAAATAATTAGCCAATTGATTTAATAAGAACTTTAAGACCAATTTTAAAAAAACAAGATAAAAAATGTATGAGAAGAGTGAAGATTCTATTTAAGATCATGCAGTCTTACCTTATAATAAACGAGATTTATATTTTGGAAAAAATTATACATTAATATATTGACAATGTAAAATTTAAATTGTCCATTTATTATGAAAATAAAATTTTTATTTGTGCTTTATTTTATTTGCATAATAATTCAAATACAAAATAAAAATCGCAGAAAAGTGGACGAAAGATATTTTTTTAAAAAATTTTTCATAGCTTTTGTCCACTTTCCTGTGATTTTTAATTTATATTTATAACTATTGGCCAAAAAAAAATTAGAATAATAATTCAAATTTTTCAAATTGTATCTGTTAAACAATTTCTTTGTTTGTGAGTAACTGAAAATTTAATACGCATTTTTTGTAGTTACATCAACATCTTAGTTCTTATCACGGCTATCTTTATTGATTTATCCATCATAGTAGCTTCAGAAACGTTTCTAGTAACTTCAGGTCTGCTTAAAAAGTAGACACTATAATTACAACAACACATTGTGAACGAATTAACATTACAATTTATCTTTTTGAAAGTAAATAATAATTAGCATATTCCAAATATTAGAAAGCCTTTGAAATAGATTACATCATTTAAGAATAAATTATTTTAAAAGTGTTTTACAATAAAAGAGGAACAAACACGAAGATGTTAGGGGTCTGAGAATTTCTCTCGGTGAGCTGTGAATTTACCTACAGATCACCAGATAGGAATGTTTAGAGCAAAACAGTGAAAATATGTGTTTAATTAAAATGATACAAACTAGATATTATGGAATAATTAACTATAACATTTAATAAATAATTAATTGTTATTGAATCTTACATAATAACTAATGAAAGTGACACAATTATTTCGTCTCAAAATTAATACAGAAAAAATAAATTTATTTATTTTATAAATCACAAATTTTTACTTATAAAAGAAAATATACAAACTCATATTTAGAATGAAAGTTATGATTTAATTATATGAAAAAAATTTCATTAAAATGATACCTTAAGATACACAAATATCATAATTCAAAGGTTCTACGCTAATAAGAAAATTAACGAAGATGTTAGTAGTGGCTTGAGTTTCATATAAATTATGTTAAGATGACATGAAACTGTTTATTACAACAAATGTTTCTGTACGCGTGGCTTCAAATTAGTTCTTCACGAGCAAAAATTATAAATTATTTATACACAAGCAATAAATTGTTCTGATGAAACCTGAGAGACTACGCTCATAGCAGTGCTACGGTTACAATTTAAATAATGGTTTACGCCTAATTTCGTTTCAGCAAACCATTTCACGATGTTAAATGTAGTTCACATTAGACATTTCAAGCAAAACAACTCAAATGGAAATAAATCAAAATATTTCTTGTTATAAATTGGAAAATTTCAAATTTGTACCTATTCTGATGATAAAGTATAAAAAATGTAATTGTAAATTTTGTATGAAAGGTGATAGATCTTGATAATGAACTTATTTTCTTAAGCCCGAGATTTTCATTTCAGTTTCAATAAAGACTTCTATAAATAGTACTTAAGATGCTTAAGCTATTGAATACGTCCTGCCGAGACCTTTTAAATTATTCGGTGATTTCGTTTTCACATGGACTTTCACCGGTGTGTGATTCGACTTTTCGTTTACAATTTCGTCGTCCTTAAATCGTTCAAAGCTGACGTGGCATTCATTATTTTTCTTAACAACAATATCACCCGGTGGGCGTACTATTAACGTTTTTCCTGCAAATCTCGAACTTGTTTCCGACATTAATTTTGGAGAATTTTCCCGAGATTTATTAACGTCTACAGAGATATCAATGCGGACGTCGAAGTTTTTTGTTGGCTCATCCGGAACCGGTGATTTGACGTGTGATGCTGCAAATGGGGGAATCGGAGCGACAGTTTCGTTTTTTGATGCTTTATTCGAGTTTTTATTTATCGTTGACAACGTTATATTTTTCGTGTTTGAAGGATTTAAAGAATTTATTGGGTTTACTTTATGGGGAATTTGGGGAGATTTTGATATGGGATTTATGGCAACTGAAGAGGAAACAGCGTCCGTGCGAGGTCCTAAATTGTTATTGATTGCAGTACACATTGAATCGTGTAATGCGTTTGCCTCTCGAATCGTCTGAAAACAACAGATAATAAAACATAAAAAAATACATCATCGTATCACACATCTAACGAAACATTAATTTTATCAATTTTATCGTAACACAAACAAAATAAAAACCACTTGATATCTTGGAAAATATATTTGGTTTCAACTCCATTAATTTGATTTTTCATTTAATGAAATCAATATGAAAAGATTTTCGAAAAAAATATTTTTATAGATTCTTGTGTGAAATTTAATCTCTGTAATTGTTTTACATTTTTTTATTTCATTTGTGTTTCACAGTAAGAAATTTAATTTTGAAATTCTGAGGTTTTTTTCATAAGACGAAAACACTGATTTTCTCAAGATAAGATACTAATAAGGAAGAGATTATTGTCTACTTCCTTTATCTTTTGTAGATTAATCAGACAAAAGATTGTTACGACTGTAAGCAGCTTAAACAGCTACTTCTGGGTACGTACTTCTCTAAGTTTAGACTATAGTATGATGAGGTTGAGTATTTACTTCAATCTCCTAATTGAATGTAGATCGAACCGCTTAGTTTGAAACCTCTGTATGTAATCCCTATTTAAATTTCAATTGTTCTGTTTATGTGGTCATTAAATAATTGTAACATCAATCTAACCGTCTTCAATACAATTTATGATCTGCACAACAATCAAACCATAGAACAAATCATAAAAAATAAGTTAAATTTTAAAATTGCTATATTCATAGAAATTTCTTGCTTAAAATTTTGAAAACTATATCTTATTGTTTGTATATTTTCAAAATTGAAGCGTTTAGAATATATTTAATAAAATCTTTTTCAAAATTCAAACCATAAGGATCAGTAATTTCCGAATAACGAAACTTTACTATTTGGTACATATTGTGATATTATTATATGAATTACACGACATAAAACGTTGTTTAAATGAATGTTGAGGTTTACGTCCATTACAAAGCGTATATTCCTGTGCAGTTTTTAAGGATGTGAACGAATGGGTGGTTTATTAAAACACTTGCTACTGTTGTATTGCAAAACGTTTAATAATAAAGCCTAATACCTTTTAAAATACGGTGTACAAACCCCAGACCCAATTTTATTGGAATCCATTTAAAATATGAGCTTTTTATTTATAAAAAGTGAAAAATGAGGTTGTCACAACAAAAACTTTATATTTAGACCTAGTCAAAGAAAATGTTAAGCGATATAACAGTGAATCTCTATCTTATTGTTAGCCAATCAATTCAATATGTAAATTCTGTAAATGCTCACATCATAATGCAGATTCAACCATAGATAAAAGGACGGCTTCTGTTTCTTTATCTTCAACTAAGGCCGGCGGCAAATTGAACCCAAATTAAAGGTAGGATGTCTGGGTACTTTTAATGGTTCTCTAAAATTATGAAAAATTCTGGAAACCAAACAGTGATATCTAGAATTCTACTTTGGGAAGCATTTCTTGATGTTTTTCTATTATAATTTTATATTCTATTTACTTTCAGTGTGATTTTCCATCTTTTCTTCTGTTTTTTTTTTTTAGTAAATCTAACAAAAAGTGTACTTTTTTCTCTTTTCTTCTCTTGTAAACGTTCTCTGTAATCTCTGTAATCTGTTCCTGAACAATAACCAACTATCAATTTTAACCTTCCCTAATTTGAGCGATATAAAGTTATTTGCTGGTATCCTTTTTCTATATATTAAAAAAATGACTTCTTCCAAAAAATTACGCGTTTCAACATAAACGCCTCTTCGCTGATGTCAAGCAGGTTGATTATCAGATGATTGGTATGTCTACTCAACTATTTTTTTTATATTTTTGACTAAAACTGGTAATCTTCCTCTTGACAGGGGCTTTTTCCAGGTCTTCATATATCGCATGGTTTGTGACATACCAAAGAGCACAGGCGATGAGCCTTAAGGTTCCTTCCATTCAATAGACATAATTCCATTCGTTTCCGTAAATGAACGGCAAAATGATGTTCGAAATAATCTGTAACGTTTTCTGGACGGGTGAGTTTATAAGCCAGATGATCCCCTTATTAAATGATGTAAGAATCTGAGCCCATACTTACTAGTACTTGATCTCGAGCAGGTATCGTTTAAAAACGCCCAAAACTAATCTTTAGATTGACATACGTCACAAAGTAAGTACATAAGTCAGTTCTTATATCACCGCGTCAACGTCCAAATATACACCGCGTTAATATTAAATGGAACGAACTTAAGTTTCTTGGATCGCAACCCTCTAGGGTCTACTTTTAAATTATTTTTTAAGATACCTTAAAAATATCTCATTTCTATTTTATTTACTTTATCTGTACCTCAAACAATTAAGTACTTATAATATTAAGCAGGTACCTACTATATGGGAGTTAAACTGTGGATCCCTGTTCGTACCTATATGCGGTAAAAAAGTTCTGAAAAAACCAAAAACGATAATTTGACTTGAAAGGGCTTAAATATTTTAGACTAAAAACAATAAATAAAAAAGAATAAGCTTAATTTTAGTTTGTGTGTGTTCCTTTATTTTTAACAGTAAAGAGCTTAGACAAATTATACTTCAAACGTAAAGGCTTATCAAAAAGTTCTATATTGTTCGTAATGGTAATTACGACCTTCTCTAATTGCAATTTGTTCGATTATATTCTAACAAATTGTAATGGAAATTGTTGGGATAATCAAATAATTGAAATAATACAAATGAAAGGGTTTGTCTAGAATATTTTATAATGAGCATGTTTCAAACCATAAAGTTGTTCGCCAATTCAAAGGATATTTTAAAGTTTGCAGCTATTGAAAACTTGCCAAACTAAACAATTAATATTTCTATTTAAACTGCAATATTTTTATTGATAAAATTAACACGTTCTCTCAAAAATAAACAGCAGTTATTTATTTGATTGAATGTTAAGTTTTGTCACATACTGCTGACATTTAACTGGTTTTATGTCTAAGGATGTAATGATTGTTATAGTACACACTTTTATGATTTTTATGTCTAAACTTTAGAAAAATATATAAGAAATAAACATTTTATCTGTGTAATGTTAAACTTATATATAATCCATTTGATATTAAATTTTTTATTATTATCGTTCCGTACATTTTTATTAGTAACGCTTGGTGATTTTATATTTTCTTCTCTACAATATTACAAATGTTCCTGACCTGTAAAAGACGTTGTCGCTTCGCATCCTTAGTAGCTGTATATAAAACCCATAAAATATACAGGAACATAATAAGTGCAGGAATGATTAGACCAGCTAGAACGGCAATACGATGCTCCCAGGCATGATACAATCCCAACAAAATTAACAAAATCGCCATCGCTAACGCTATGTAACGTCCATTCGCTTGCCGCTCCTCCTGTGAAATATAACACAATCGATAATGTAAACAATACTTACATTCCCTCTATTACAACACATAGCTACCAAATAACGTATGTTATATTTCGCTTAAACACACAATTCGATCAATAAAATCATAATTTATTTTAATTACCCTCTAAATTAGACGCACAAAAAACAATGCCATTGCGAATTTTTCTACACCCTCAGTAATTACACCTTGTGAAAAGGATTATAAAATATTCACGTAATTTATTGCGTGTAGTTTAACGAGACCTTTTCGAAGTTTAAACAAAATTAAAAACCTTTATTTCAAACATAAAATCTGATAAAACTTGGTGTATTTCTATTCTACGAGTAAGAGAAACAAATCACATAGTTTTTTGTTAAATGTAATCAATGCTTAAATTAAAGTTGTACTGTCAGAGTATAATTCAATCTTACAACACATAATATCCCAATGGATGAAAAGATTATTTGAGACTGGATGCGCTGTTGCAATTTTAATAAAAAAAAAATACATATGTACACATTTGCTACCAACGATTTGTTGGGAATCTTTACGTGCAGACCTAGAATGATTGAAGTTATAAACTTCCATCCGTTTACGGTCAGTACGTGTGAATCACCTAAAACAAATTTCCCTCGTCAATAAACTGTATGGAAGAGATGTGTTGAAATAGTTTACAGCAAAATTTAAAAAATAAAAAAAATTTTAGTGAGACAAGTTAAAATTTAAAACAGTAAATAAAAATAAAAGTAACACAGAAAGAAGATATTAACTTAAATTATTAAATAAGAAACCTTTGATATCTATATAAAAAAATAATAACTGTTTTCCAATGTTCGCTTTTAACTCAAAAACTACTGGATGGATTTCGATCAGTTTTTGTTTTGTTTTACTTCTTATATACTTGGTCCTTATCTAAAAAAAGAATTATAACGAAATCTTCATTAAAAACAACGTATAGTTCAAGTTTTAAAAAATGCGATTTTTACAAGCAAAACGCGTGAAACGGTGGATTTTTCTTCACTTTGATGGAGTGGGGCAAATGTTGTAATACGCATGGACTGGAGAGGGGATGTTTCTCTTTCCACTACCTACTGATTATTTTATAATATTTGAGCGTAGACTTAATGCAGCTCAATGAGATATTACAATAAAATTTAATAAAATATTTTTTGAATTCTATTTCTCTTTGTTTAACATTTTTTTAAATATTTGTTGTAGCTTTTTTTTTTAAATTCTCTTTTAGCGTTTTTATATTTTACTTTACATACAGATTCAAAATACATTTTTAAGTTACAATCGTTACAATAATCAAATTACATTTCAACACTCCGGTTTTTATTGCATATTTTTTAACCGGAAAGAGTTAAGTAACCGATAACATTTTTTTAAAATTAATATTAATCGATTTATTATTAATTTTTCAAAAATTTGCAATCGAAAAATTGAATTAAAATTGCTGTAAAATACAAAAAAGCCTTTTTTATTGCTCCTAAAATGCTTTTTTCAGATTCACAATGGCTCCAGTTGTATTCGTTAATATATATTAGTAATTAAATTTTTTTAAATTATCAAATTGAACAATTTAATCGCTATAAAACCCAAAATAATTTTAAATGAAATTTTTGTTTTTTTTTAAGCTTTCTATCTGCTCTTTTCATTTAACGCAAATAATTGATCAAATTTTTGCAATATTATTAATAATTAATTTTTAAACTGTTTATAGATATTGTATTGTTGTACTATGACGTTATAAGTTGCCATTAGATCTTATAAACATGAATAGCTTAAAAATTGAATTACTAATTAACTGCACACCTTGAGCAATTGCGGATCCAAAAAGAGCAGTTAAGGAACAGTTTTTTGAAAAATTTGTAAATTCAAAAATAAAAATATTAATTATTTGGGATTACAAAGCAATTTTTATTTTTAAATTTACAAATTTTTGAATAATAAATTATTGATCAACAAATAACTATATACACTTGGAGCAATAGCGGATTCTAAAGCAGCAATTTTTTGGCATATAGTAAAAAATGTTCTACGCTAAGTTCTTTCCGTTTAATAAAAATAAATTTTTTAAATGTTTTTCCTTTGTAAACTAATAATGATCTTAATATAATAACCTACGCAGACGACGTCGCGGGTATCAGCTAGTTATAAATAAATAAAGTATAACAGTATTAAAGAGTTCCCAATTTTTGTGGGGAAAAAGATTACAAATCTTTATGTTAAATTTATTTTGATTTAAAATAAATCTATAATTTTTCTAATCTTAATAATTCTTGATGAATATTTTTCAATCTCGTTCTCTTAACTTAAAAGATATTATTATATGTTTATTGTTATATTTTTATTTTGTTTTACTACTATATTTAGTAAGGTAAGTATTATAACCGGGTTGAATTTTTGATTTCAAGTTTTCACAGGAAACGTAAACACGTTTTGAATTCCCTTGCGCTCGTAAAAGTAGTTTTAAGAAAAATGTCCTTGTGGGTCTCTGTTGGGAGTGTAAATGTGTCTCCGTATGTCTGTAAGTCTGTGTGACAGGGATATCGTTTCGAAAGATTTACCCGAATTTCACCAAACTGGGAATTTTGCCTTCATCTTTCATCTAGTTGCGCCGCGAAGCTTCTGGTTAAAATCGAAACCTTACTTTATTCTATGGGTTCTTTTTTAAATTTATCTCGTGAACGGCTTCAACGATTTTTTTTAACTTGCTATGGTTATTATACTTAACAATGCCTATAACTTTTATTTGAAACTTTCTTCTGAAGAATTTCAAATAAGGAAGGTTATGGGCAAGAGGGTGGGAGTTTGTATACACATCGAGTCTGTATACATATTATTCTGTTTATGTATATAAATATTTATATACAGTAGAACCTCGCTTAAAGAGCATAATTTCTTCGCGAATCTCACTGCTGGGTAATGCAAAACATTCGTTAAGCAAAACAATAATTGAAAGTCGAAATGCAGACAGGACCTGCATGTGACATCATAACGTCTCCTCCCTCCTCAAGAGAATTATTTTTTAACACTTTATTTTGTTCATTTTGCAAATCATTTGTGATAGTTAGTGCTCGTTAAGCGAGGTCCCACTGTATTATTCTAACATAATTATAGTTTGTTTGGGTATTCAATCGTAGGCCTTATTTATAGTCTTTTAATCAACAGCAAGTTGTATGTAAAAGAAAGTTCTGTGACGCGTCGCAGCAGGCATTTACTTTTTACCTGTCTGTTTATGTAAAATATATGTAGTAAAGGAAAATAAAAAAACCAAACAGACGTTAAGGTTCAAATAAATTTAAGATCAGATCAAGTGAGAGCTCGAAAGAAGGAAGACCAAGAATGAGTAGTTAGTTACTGTGTAGCTTTGAATCAGAGATGTTAAGGAGCTCCGTAACCGAAACTATCGTATATCTGAAATAAAAATGTATTTTTAAAAATACTTGTTACTGAATCTGATACTTGTAAAAGTTTCAGATAGGAAGAGTTTTTTATAATTTTGTTACATAGCATTTTTAAGTTGATAACAGTTACAATTGAGTGTTGAGTACCTACTTATTGAGTAATTACTTACATGACTGTAGTATAAACTAATAATTTAGAAATAAGTTTGAATTATCTATTACCAATTTGTATTTTACTTTTGCCATTTCTCAAAGAACTAATATCCCTAACAAAAACAATCCTAAACTAAAGGATAATCTCTGAAAGTATTTCATATCCGTAAATCCAGATCCAAAAATGCATATCCATAGCATCCCTGCTTTAAACATTTGAACATTGTATTTTGAATGTGTAATAATAATTATGAAAATTTTAATTGATTATAAAACATTTACTAAATGTGTATACAACAAATTGTCAAACCAAGTGCATTTAGTATACATAAAAAATTCGGTAGTCGGTAAAAAATTTTATAATTGTTGTTTCTTTAGCATATTCTTCAGATAAAAATTTAAATAAAGAAATAACATTTACAGAACGAATTATATTTGAAACTTACAAAATCATTCCTTGGTGGGTTTTTAATTTTCTTTTTACATCAGATAGTATATAGTTGCAGCTAACACTTATTGATTGATACCTATATAACCTTAATAAATAAAAAATCACTTGGTATTATATTTATTTGAAACGATTGCATTTAAATATGTTTTATGTTCTGAAACTCAAATTGTTTAAGAATTTTCAACCGTACACTAAAAGAGTTAGAAAAGAGACACAATTTATTGCCTTGATAAGTAACATTAATGTTCATAGTAGTCATGGTGACAATCGTTTTTAAATAAGATGGCTTTAACATATGTGCATACCAAGAGAACGGACAAAAAAGTCAACTTTATAAGAATCTAAAAGTACTTATGTGAAGAGAGAATCTAAAAAAACGTTTCTTCAAAATCGGATTTTCCGAGTATTTCAGCCGCATAATTTTTAGAGTTCTCATTTAAAGTACTCAATCTTCAAAAAGCATTCCAGTGTAAATATTTTTTTGGAATTTTGAATAACTTTTTAACCACTTAATTCATATGTCTTTATTTTCAGTTGGTTAGTCTTCAGTGTGTCTATCTTTTAGTCACGGTACTATTCAATACTTAAAGAGTACTCATTGAAAATGTATAAATCGTAAATATCGGCTTTGTTTATTAGAAAAAGATAACAATAATATTAATAAATAGTTCAAATGGAAGCTATAAATAAGATGAAACTAAATGATGTTATATATTTCAAAATTTACGATAATTATATTCTTTGAAACGCTATTATCCTAGTAATATATTTTTAAACGATCATAGGATAATTCATTTCAACTGAAAACAACAAAAGCTTCAAATTGATTCAACTTTCATGTCTTATGCAAATTATTTCTACTTCCAATGAATATAGATTACGGTAAGAATCCCTCTAAAACACAATATTGATAAGTGAGCTCCATTTTCCTTGCTGAAGATTTATGCAAATCGGATTGGAACCACGAAAATATAGGAAAATTTATTAAAACCAATTTCACCAAATAGGAATTTACAATTTCATCGTTCCAATTTAAGAAATCACATCTATTTCTATCAATGTTTTAAATGAATATGTCTCAGGTATATAAAATATCGTGTATACCATATTCTTCCTCTGTTAGCGCTCTTTTCTATTATTCAAATGTGGCAATAATAAAACAAAAAGTCGATGTCTCGAAAAAAAATGTAAATTCATCATTCTTCTGCATCAATAACACCGTTTGACGTTTCTTTGAACTCAATATAGTTCTAACACTTCGCAGGAAAATGAAAAACTCGAGAAGTTTTATATTTTATTTTATACTATGTATAATATTTCACGTTTTCTCTTTATTTTCTAAGAAAAATTTATCAAGATATTGATATTTTTTTTTAAATAAATTAAGATTTATTGCATGTTTTTACGTGAAGAGAAATATTTCTAAAGTTTATTTGAATAATTATACTTAAACATACGAACCAGAAGGATATAAACTTGAATAAATAAACCAAGAGTAGATAGGAATTTATATTTAGAATATTTAATGAAAAAATGCAAGTGAATGTTTTCTTAAATGTTCAATGAAATTGAGATTAAAAAATAATTGATACCCTTAATTTAACCTTTGCTTTTTAAGTTAAATAATTGATTGAAGCAGTTATTTTTTTCAAAGCTTATCTTTGGTTCTAATAAATTTACCGAGCATGAGAATAAGGGATATTTTTAAAAAAAATTTAACAAGTTGTCAACGTTGATGAAACTCTCCTCGAGCTAATGTTCCGCAATTTTTCAATCTAAATAGACGTAAGAAAGGCACTTATTATTAGATATCTCGTATAATTTATCTCTGCAATAAATTTTTTAAAATACCATATAACTTTTTTGTAAAAAATTCTACATTTTCTTTTTATCTAGTGATATCATTATTAACATCACAGGATTAAAAATGGTGTAGCCAAACAAAGAACTAAAAATTTTACATTTTCCAAGTCATTAGCAAGATCAATCAGAATTTTTTGCTTTATGAATGCGAGCACATCTACGTTCAATAAAGTGTTCTCATTATTATCGACAAGAGTTTTGCATTAAATCCCGGAGGGTTTGTTATCATAGAATACATAACAGGATTTTATGCCCCGCTTAAAACAGGCATAACCAGCACGGCACTTTATTCTATGAAAGGCATTTTACCCAAATTATCGGTTCTTTTACATGATACTTGTCATACTATTTTAAGCATCAATACTTTTTTCTACATATTTCTTACAGCAGCATTATAATACAACACCTATTGTATCCGGGATTAAATTACAGCATATAAAGTTCTACTGTAACAAAATATGATTTATTATTTAAATTATAAACCTTCTATCATAACCATAAATCATTTCCAGAAAATATATCTTTTTCTTCTATTTCCATTGATATTTATTAGATCTAGGTTATATGTTACACCTTTTACTATTACAGTTTATATAGCTTTAAAAAGAAATTCAGATAACGATAAAATTTTTCCATAAATATTGTGTCAAAAGATAGCTGTAATACAATGATTTGAAAATGAAAATACATTCAAAGTGTAAAACATTAATCTTTCTCAATAAGATTCAAAAGCTGACAATATATAAAATAGGGAATTACGTAAAATATATAAACATAAACATATACCTTATAACTATCGTATGTGTCGTTTCAAACTATAAGTTTTGTTAATTTAAGTTAATCAAATATGTACGTAGTTTTATTGATGACTTTCAAACTAAATACATAACTTTGAGTAGTTATATAAAACCAAGAATCGATAAAATATATAGTTTCATTTATAGTGAAAGAATAACGCTTCTTTAGGATTTGTCGTTCAGTTCGGGCTTTGGGCATTAACAGACTTATTTTGGTCAGATTTTTTGACTAAGTAACTATTAATTCATTTATAAGGTAAGCCAAAATGTAAATAATCCCAACAAAATTACCAATAAGCCCCGGACAAGCCACAGTTTTTGGTAGATATACGAGCAACGCTTTACAAAAACGAATTAAATGTGGAAAGGCAAAGATTTCCTAGATTTATTCAGCCTTCACTCTAGAGACACTAGGAGCCAAGAATCAGTCTCTCACTAGTCCAGAATTTGTTGCAGCATAATTCTCCAATACTGTTCAGAAATTTGTACTGAGATATAGCTGAAAAATACACCAAATTTAAACATTATTTTACAGACGAAGCAGCCCAAAATAGGACAAGGTTTTTGGTGGTGACCAATGATAAAATCTGCCAAGAAAAACTTCCGAGCGTTCCCTCTATCTTCACCTGTGAAGCATCAAACTATCATTTTCAAATGTCTAGAAATGATAGAAAAGTTATGCAGTACCAACCCCTGTAATAGAATGATCATAATCAAAAGTATACAAGGCAAACAGTAACGATTATTGGTGAAGGAGCAATGAGCATGCCATTAAGTTTGTATGAGTTTTCATGGGTTCGAGGCATCAACGAATAAATGAAAATGCAATAGTTGGTGTAGCTACAAAAACAGCTACGGATACTTTTAGTACGAACCCAGCAGAAAAATTTCCACTGGAGGATAGCATAAAAATTTGCCAGAGTTGAATCATGGGATGAAGCTTATAAGAAACATCCACAGAAATTACAGTGATTTAGGTCCTCGGTGAAAAAGGAACTACCTACTAGTGACCTTTCCAGAAGGTAAAGTGTTCTTTTGACACACTAACTTGACCAAACCTCACTTAACGACCGGGTAGGGGAGAGGAAGAGTTGCGAAGGATGTGAAAGTGACCAATCAGGGACATATTATCTTAAGGTGCTAGAGAAACTGTGACACAAAAGTATAATATGAAGTGATGCATATTATCAGGGAGTGTCTGATCCAATCAGAGGGCTAAAGCGCTACATTTCGTTTTTTAAGACAATCTGAATTGTACTGTGTACAGTCTTATCTGAGTGCAAATAAGTGTTAAAACAGTAAAAAAAAGTATGTAAAAATTGAGTAACAGTGTAAGTAATGAGATCAATGTAAAATGATCGAGAAAGTCACACATGACCTTAGCTGTTAGAGCGACTTTATAAAATAAAGTTTGTTTCTTGTCTTGTTTAATACGTTTATATCTTTTTACTATACCTGTACAAGTCAAGCTTGGCTTAAAAAACATAATTGCACATAAACAACATTTTTAGCTTTATGTTGTTTGTTTTATGTAAAAAGTTTTACTTTTTATGTACCTACTTATCATATTTTAAGACGCTCTAAGCTTATTGCTTATTTTTCATCGTGCACCTTTTTTAACTAAAAAAGTGAATTAAGATTAGTTATTTTCATATCATAGAAGCTAACTGCATTTATAATGGTAATATTATGTAACAAAACAAATCTTGATCATTTGTGGGAAA
The DNA here is from genome assembly GCA_958496155.1 of Sisyra nigra. Taxonomy (NCBI): domain Eukaryota; kingdom Metazoa; phylum Arthropoda; class Insecta; order Neuroptera; family Sisyridae; genus Sisyra; species Sisyra nigra. Next base: position 34,091,850 of record OY292315.1, on the reverse strand, counting down.
CAACTATGTAATAACAATTTTAATCTTTAGTAACTCATTTTGAAAATCTAGTTCATCTCATCATTTACTCTTATCAAATAAAGTGCAGTAAAATTATTTATTACTAAAATCCTTAAAACGAAATTTGATTGAAACGTAATACTACAGTGGTTTCAACTAAATATATAGGTACTTAATGATTCTACACTGGGTTTTCTTTTAGAAAAATGTATTTAATACAAAAATATATTTTGATTAAATTTGTATATGCCATAGTCGTTTAAGTTTCTTTATAACTGTTTTCCGTTGTGTGTAAAACAGTTATACAAAATTTTATAATATTTGTTTGATATTTATATATTTGTTAAGTTTTCACTTTTCTTCACAAAAACGGCCGTGAAAAAAGTTTAAGAGATGAAAAGAAGAAGAAAATAATGGTAGTATGTTCTGAATACTATTTGTGAAAGAAATTGAAAACAATATGGATATTATTGAGCAATATCTGAATTCTTTTTCACTTTTTTTAGTTATCAGAAAAATCGCAAATAAGGTGTTGTAACAGAATTTATTCTTCAAAAACGCCACACCATATTACAAGAGGCATTGGATTCAAAAGCAACTTTGGGTGCTAATTAGAAAAAATCAAAATTTTCAGCGTTGATTGTTCAGACATAAGTTCAAACATTGCACGACATAAGTTAATAAAGTATAAATAGTCTTTCAGACTATTTTCGGCCAGAAAACGCCAATTTTATTTAAAAAAAAATAGATGATTTGAAAAAAAGGTGGTAGAGGGTTATAGATAATATGAGGCATTATTTTGTATAAGATATGTGGAATGAAATGTAATAAAAAATATTTTGAATTTCATTGAAAAAAAAAAAAACGACATTACTCATCGTATTTATTTTATTAAACAATTTTTCTCTAAATTATATCCATTAAAATACTTTGAGATAGTAATGCAAATTTTACTTGAAGTTTTCTATATTTAAGATCACAAAAATGTTTTAATATAATATGATACAATATACATATATGTATTTATTTTTCATAAAAAAAAATGTTTCATGTAATTTTTAGTTTATGATAAAGACCTTAAAATAGTTACAAACACCTGTTTTACGTTATCATTTACATTGATTGTGCCAATATACATAAAACGATACATTTAAATAAACATAATAAATTACTTTATTATAATTTCTAAAAAAAAAACAAGTAATACAAACTATCAACGTTTTAGATAAAAATATGTATGGAAAAACTATAAAGTTAAAAACGTAAAACGAAAAATAACAATGCCTTATGAAATTTTATTTCGTTGCGATAGCATATAAAACATATTACCAGTATATTGCATTGTTATTTTTCGAATAGCTAAACAAACTATAACTGCAGCTTATTCGATTTTGAATTGATATGAAGATAACTTTCCTATGTCTCGTTTCCATAAATTAATCGTTGAATTTAATTTTGAAAATAACTTCATATATTTGGTTAGTGTATTCTTATTTCGAAACATTTTAAATATGCAAGGCAATTCAACATCTGCACCCTTTTTCAATAGCATAGTAATTTTGTATTTGGCATTATTTTCGTAAAACCATGCCAACTTCATGGGGTCAATGGTTCAAAAATGTCATATCGTATATTTTTGACGACGCTGTATTGGAAGACGGAAATGAATTAAACTGCTCTTGTTCTGTATTTGGTAAAAGAGTACATTGAACTATTGACCCATAAAGACGCCAGTATGTTAGATTTATATTCTTATCGGCTCGTATTTCACATGCAAAATTTAACGATAAAGCGTTATCAGCTTGTTCTTTTGGGAAATTGCTTGAAAAACTTGAATAATACTTACAGTAGCTGTTGAAAGAAGCATGGGCACGTTGCACGGCACTTTGGCAGATTCATTTTGATTGACCTTCATATCAATATATCCAAGTAAAACTTAGTTTTATATCATTACATTGTAGTAAAACAGTTTTTAGTGTTCTTTGTCTGCTCAACAACTAACATAAATTTCAACTTCAGGGGGAGATTTACGAATTCACAATTTATATTTTCAGTTTTCACGATAAAATCCGATGGTAATTTGTATAAAAAGCTTATTACACATATTTTCACTAATAAGAATTCTCTATGTGTTTCATAAACATTTTCACTGATCTGGATTATATCAAATTAATTCAAATATTTTGTATATATTATGACTTAATCATAATATATTAATTCTTACTAAATTTATATAATCAACTAGTAAAATATACAAAACCTACCAATTATCTCCACGTGTCCATAGATGTTCCAAGAGACGTAATTACAAACGTTTAATTTACAAGAGCGGCTTAGAATATTAAACACTGAGAACTTGAAGTATAAATAACTTTTCTCTTTATTCTCTCAATTCTTACAATTTTAAAAGAAAATACAATCGAAATTAGTTCATGGAAAGTTTAGGTAATCAGTGGAACCTACCACAACGTATATAAATTTAGAATTATAATGAAAGTAACTGAAAATTGTATTTGTTTAACAATAGTAACGTATATACATTATACTTATACATTAAACTTTTGATTTTTAAGTAACATATTTCTTATATTTTCATTTATAGTTAAAACATTTATAACTCTTAATTTATTCTTTAGTCTAGACTTAAAATTTTTATTTTTAATTTATTTTCAAACGCAAAATATTTTTACATATTTAACGAATTTAATCCTACACTTAGTCGTACAACCTATATACATATGTACCAATAAATGTCATGCTTTAACAAGAAAAATTTCTCTGTTATTATAATAACTATTGAATTACTCAAAAAGTATTCTTATTTAAAAGTATCAATTTTCAGGTCGTCTCATACAAAATTTACAATTCTTTATCTTTAAATATTCTTATAATTAATGGTAAAAAGTAGATATAATCAGAAGTGTAGCATGCATCTATGTTATCTATGGCGACTAATAAATTTGCCACCTCATTGTTTGCTAATAAAAAAACTGTTAGCTATCGGAAATACTCTGCTACTTTTTCAGATAAATACTCTTAATAAATTTCCTTTCTACCGATATTTTGATCTATAGCTAAAATAAATTTGGATGTAGATTCAATCAAATTTTATAAATTATTTTCGTGTATTTAGTTGGCAACTGTGGGTATTTCTGTGACCATAAATGTACCTCCGCTTATTATTTATCTTGGAGGCACAAATGATTAATCAAGTTCTTTGCAGAAGTTTTGAACGTACTTTTAAGGGTTATATACGGATTTTGCACATTTCAAATTATTTTTCATCACTTGATTATGCAGTCGGAATTTGTAAATTTAACCGCTTTTTACCGACCCCTGCCTTTTTGCCGCTCAGGATTATAGCCATATATGTATCTCTCCACACTGAGTATAATAAATTACTTTATCTTTAACCTCTAATAAACAACTTAAATTTTCAAAATATGTTAGTGATTCTACAGGAAGTATAGCTAAAATTTCTAGGATGAGCGGTGCTCTTGCTTTTAGCTTTTGCTAGTGACTATTTTTTCATTCGGTTAAGAAGTGTTTTTGGTTTCATTCACCAAATTTTGTTTTCAACGTTTTCTTGTTAAACAATTTCCAGTGCATAAGATCTTTGAATTTTTAGACCAAAAATAAATTAATGAAAAGAATGAAAAAAAAATAATTTCACATAAAAACGTGATCAGTACATACGAAATCGGTTGAAGAAAAAAAATTAAGAATTAATAATCTTTTTGAGCAAATATCAACATTTTTGAATCAAAATTGAATTAAAACAGAATAAGTATTAAAACTTTTTTGCTATGACGGTTTCTATTAATCAGCAAGTTTAATTTAGCTGTGTCCAGCGAAACGGGCGGGTAGCAGTTAGTACTACAATAAAAATTCCTCAAATTTTCTTTACAGAATACAAATTTTCTTAGTAAAGTTAAATTAAATATCATATAATGAGAACAAGAATAAGTACCACTTAAGTATCAGTATCGCAATGTTTTCTACGTATCAAAGCAGTTTGAGCTTTCCTGAAACCCTCATAATTTTCATACCTAATTTAAAACATTAATTTTAATTTACAGTTAATTTATTGACTTTCAGAATAAATTGCTAGCAAGTGTTACATTATCAGCTTATGATAAGATATCAAAATGTATAAAATTATAAAAACTTAAATTTTGAGCATATTCATATTTTAATTCTCAAATTTTAAACATATTATTTAAAATGGTATTAATTTTTATAATTATTATAATTTATACTTTGGCAAACATTTCATTATCAAGTTCGATGTCTGTTTCTGATGAGGTACAAATTTTTTATCTATAAAACTTTGCCTGTCTTTTTCTGTTAAAAAAGCTAAATTTTCAAAGTAAAGAATGAATGTTGTAATTTATCAATCTGTTTAATTCAGATCAGATCAGCGAAGCAGGCAGGGGTCAGCAGTTAGATATACGGTAGCATTTTTGAAAATTTTTTACGAAAATGAAATTGCACAAACATATTATATAGGTAAAGTATGGTGTATAATATTTATTTTGTTTTAATGAAGGTTATAAGATAAAAACAATTGTTTTAAAGTTTTGTTAGTAGAAAGTATAATGCAATTGAACATTAAAATAAATCTTTCATACGACAACACTGCTTGTAGCTGCTGTATTAACTCCACAACTGCCGTCTCCTCTGTAAATTCTGAAATATCCTTGTTCTCCCCAATCTGCTCCCCATGAATTCTTAACGATCCAATATGGAGTATCTGTAAAGTAATAATGTTATTAAAACCACAATATTTTTATAACTTCTCAAATTTTAGGTATAATTATACCATTTTCAATCCCATATCCAACAATAACAACTCCATGATCTAAATAATTAGGGTCGCAACTTTCAACGGTTGGATGATAAATTCCACCAGTATACGATGGAAGAGACGTCGCGTTTATTCCAATACTAATAGGTCCATTTTTAAATAACCAAGCAGCCAAATCGTCTTCATTCGTTGATAATGTTAAGCCATCGGATACTTGAACGACTATTTTGCTATAGTCAATATTACATTTTTGAACTTTAGCTACATAAGGATACTCAGAATCTAATTCTAAACCTCCAATGGTTTTGATTTCACTAAAATATAGAAAAAAATACACAATTTCAACTTTAGTCCTAACCAGAACAATCCATTTTTAAAATTGACGAACAAACAATATTTTTTAAACTATAAACTCGCCTACATCAAAATACTCAAAAATGTGAATTAATTAAGGATTTGTTTACTTACGCGTAAGCTTCAATTGGCAAGCCCCCAATTTGACAACCAAATGTATGATTTTGACAATCAACAACTTCTTGATTAGAGAATGATAAAGGATTCTTGTATTTGATTGCGTACTGTCCTTCAATATTTCCTAGAGAAAGTATTTTTAGTTAATAGTTTAAGTTAAATTAAGAATTATTAAAAAAACATTTTCAAATACCAACCAACTGCTGAAAATGCCCAACAAGATCCACAGGACCCTTGGTCTTTAACTTCTGTAACTGCATCATGATCACGCCAGTCAAAATTAGTAGGAATATCTTTTACATGAACTGATGAAGAGGCCTCACGAAGGGAACCTTTCAATTGTTCAGCAGTAAAAGCTCGGGAGAACATTTCCTCGTAAGTTTTGTCAGCAAATTTGGTAATGCCAAATTTCGCTGTTCCTTGCTCAACCGATTGGAAATATTCAATTTTTTCCAAATTGCTCTTAAAGATTTTGAAACGGTTATGGTACTCTTGAACTGATTCATATTGACGATTATATTGGTGAATAAATTCTTTGAATAAAACCTAAAATAAAGCTGGTTAAATAAATTGAAATTTATTTTAAGAAAAAATATTAAGTAATATTTTCTATACCTCAACTGGTTTAGCACTGGGAGAAGCGATTGTATTGCTTATCAAAGCAAAAATCGCTAAGCAAGCAAGAAGTTTCATTATCAAAAATTTATAGTTTTACCTAAGTAAGCCTTAAAAAATGTTTTAATTTTTTTTTTTTAGATATCTAGCGAGGTTTAGCTGCCTTTTTATACAAATTCGTAATCTTTTATTTATAAAAATGTTTAAATACGTGTTTCAAAATATTGATTAGTAATAATCGATCCTATTTTATTTTTTTGATGGTTTAATCTTTTAAGTTGATAAAGTTTTTCAAATTTCAGATACCTAATCTAGTTGATTAATTATATCTTATTTTAATCGGTAAAAAGTATGAAATACTATGTATTTCTTTTTCCGTTTATAACTTAAATATCGATTATTATCTGTTTGTTCTCTTAGATCTTTTAAACCACACAAAGGATTTTAATGCAGTTTTTAGCAATTGATAAAGGGATTCAGGAAGAAGGTTTGTAGGTATAATACATGCATATTACAATGGAGAAAAGTCGGGAAATTCAAAGCTTTGTAATTTGATGTCATAACAAACATATTCTGTGCCCTTACATTATAAACGCTGGCTAAACCTTACAAGAGAGATCAAACTAATGGTCTTTATCTATATTTTACGTCAGTAATATACCCGCAACCGCAAGAAAATGGATTTTTTATGGTCAGCAGTGTATCTCGTGTACCCGCAACCCGCTATACATGCCATAACCAATAGTCACATGGTGAAACACGGGACATGAAACATTACATGTTACCAATTTGTACATTGCTTCTTTAAAAAAGTAAAAGTAAATAACTGATATATAATAATAGTATAATAATTTTGCCTCCTTAAAAAGAGTACGTGTACTCCAAATAGGATAGCATAACAATTGAATCCTACAGGAACCGTGTATTTTCGGTAAGTTTCGTTAAAGATCGTGAAACAGCATTTTAACGCATTTTCCTCAAGAAGGCCAGACCAATTTTACACAGTAACGAAAGAAATTTCTACAAAGCTTAAATTAAAAAATATACTAAATATATAATTTAAAATGATCATCAAGTTCAAATGTAACTTTTTATTTTGTTACTGTAACATTGCATTACAAATTATTGCTAAACATTTCATTCAAACATTATTTGTTGCTTTAAAGAGCCATAAGAAAGCAATTAAGCAATTTATTAGGAGTAGGATAATGTTTTCCTAAGTCTCTGGGATAATACTGTAATATTAACTTAATAAGAATAAAACAAACCATTTCTGCAATAGCTGAATATTAATTTATTTAAATTTTAATTTGTATTCAAAAAATGGTACATCTTTTAATAATCGCGTTTTTGTAACACTTCTTCGGTACGACTAAAACGCCTAGTCGTTATTTTCTAATTACCTAATGCCTAGGTCGTATTTAGTAGAAATTAGTAGAAATATCTTTTACATGAACTGATGAAGAGGCCTCACTAAGGGAACCTCTCAATTGTCCAGAAGTACAAGCTCGGGAGAACATTTCCTCGTTAGTTTTTTCAGCAAATTTGGTAATGCCGAATTTCACTGTTCCTTGCTCAACAGATTGGAAATATTCAATTTGTTCCAAATTGCTTCTAAATATTTCGAAACTTTTATGGTACTCTTGGACTAATTCATATTGAAGATTGTATTGGTGAATAAATTCTTTGAATAGAATCTAAAATAAATAGTGTAATAAATAGTGTGCAAAAATTAACATTTTTTTTTTTATAAAAACGTAAAGGAGATTATTATATGTAACTCAATCGGATCAGCCCTAGGAAAAGCAATTATTAGCAATATTAGCATTATAAGCAAATATTAGAGCAAAAACTGCTAAGTAACCGAGAAGTTTCATTATCAGTAATTTATGGTTAATATTAAGCCTTATGAGTTGTTATATAATTACTTTGTTGCTTTTGTAAATTTTTCTTAATCTTATCATTTTAAGGATGTGTATTATTTATAGCCTACAAAATAATAACATTAAATACCTAATATTTTACTGTGATTATACTGTTTTTTTTCTTTTGATCAGACATTAAAATCTCCAAATTGATAACGTCTTTTCAAAATTCAATTGAATTGTTTATTATATTTTTTAGAATTTTATTTAATCATTTTATCTTTCATTTTTGAAAAGAATTGATATCATTGTTTAGAGTTTATTCATTTAATGTAGATTAAAAACCTTTTTACGAGCTTTGAACAGATTAGGTTTCTCTTTCTTCTGAACCGTGGCTTTTTTAATTGTGAAACAATAGCTGTGATCCTTCAACAACTATGGACTTATAGATTCAGGTTTGATAGTTTCATTTCGGAACTACAAATAGGTAAATAATTTGAGGCTAAAAAATTAACTATATAGTAACTTTTTACTAAGATTTCAAATAATTAAACCATCTTTGAAAGGATTCAGAAACGTACGATCCACTATCGATGAAGTAGTTTGTATAGATTCCGAAATTTGTGACGCTTTATCAAACAAAAGGCACGCAATAATGGTAGAGCATTAGACTTAGAAAACGCATATAAAAGAATATGAACCCATAGAGTATTGGCGCTGCTGGAAAAAACTAACGCCAAGGGAAATATGCTAGTCTTTACCAAGAACTTCCTTAGGAACAGACTAATACAAGTCCAGAACGCCCTATCACTACCCCTACAACTAGAAAACGGTCTACCACAAGGACTGCAATAAAAGTTACTGGACCGTTAATGGCAACCAACAATCAGCCGACTGCAGCAAAAGTTACCGGGCTGTTAATAAAAACCAACAATCGGCCGACTGTAGTAAAAATTAAAAAATTACCGGGCCGTTAACGGCAAATATTATAAATTAATAAAATTAAATATTGTTTTTGTCATTAATGGCGACTTTGTATGGGGAGGCAAAGTAGTTTTTAGAACCAGCCCTACAAATAGTGTCCTAGCACAACTGAGGCGACAGGAACTAGTCGTTATATATAATATCTAGTCGATATCGTCACAGTACTTGTAAATTGTATAAAAATTCATTTGGAAAATAAATTTCATAAGGTATTCTCGTTTATTGCTAAGTACCAATATAGTCGTATTCCCTTGGCTGACACCAACTCCAAAAATAAAAATAGTTTTACATTATATCCATCCTAATAATTTGTAAGTTGTAGACACTGCAAGGATACGCAGTTATTTTTTTAGTTTTTAGTACATTTTTTGCTAAAGATTTTTTTTATTTTGAAGTCGGTTTTTTCCATTTTGTTATAGTTTTTATTTATTTATCCATTTTCAGTGATCTGAAGTTTGACAACTGATTTTATCTCTTTGAAAATGGGTAAACCTACTAAACGCGCTTCTTATATGAGGCAGCGCCGTTATATGTTAAAAGTTACCACTTTATCCCCTTTTGCTCTTAAGGGTTGAAATTTTTTGCTTTTAGATTTAATGAAAGAATTGAGTGGAATACTCTTTTCGATAGAAACCAAATCATCAAAATTCAGCTAAACGTCACTATTTCATCCCCTATTTTCATCCTTAGGTGAATTTTTTTCTTCAAATTGAAATGTAAACAATTTAAAGGTAAGATGTCCGTAATAGAAAAAAAATTATCGAAATCGGAACCAAGGAACCTTTTGGCCCAATGTTAGTCAAAAACTTTTCACTAAGAATGTAGTTCTTAAAGAACTATTAGATAATTAATAAGTAATTCAAATGTTTCCGTGTTAATTTAAAGTTATTCTGTTTGTTTGTGTGACGTTATTTTATTTTGTATATATATTTTTCCTGTTGCATATTTTTATTTATTCTGTAAATACTTAATGTATATAGAATTATAGAAGAAATTTTAGAGATCCTGCTGGTTCCCGGACTCCAAAATTTGACAACGCACCCGGCGGGGGTTTGGGAGCAGAGCCGCCAAAACAAAAAGACACCCATCCCCACCCAATTTTCAAGAGAAAATAGCAAGTTAAGTGTTCCCATCGCGTTTTTTTAATCAAAGACATTTTCGACGCAACTTTTAAATTCAGCATATCGAAAACAAAGCAAAAACTCGCAAAATTGTATTCTTTATTTTCATCAAACATATTATGACATCTGGGAAATAGTAGAATTGCCTAAACATTTTATGAGCCAACCATTGTAGTATACATCTACCGCATCTACTCGTGATTTTTCACGGGCCAAGCCCGATTACAATACTTCCTTTGCTATATAGTTGTAAAAAAAGTAAAAATGAAATATTTAAATTGTAAATGCAAAAATAAAACATCCGTGAAGCTAGCCTTGGCAACCCAGCCCAATCAAATGACACTATGCTAATGATAGTGCTATTTTTGTGCTTATTAGTTGCCATAGCTTACATTTTGTTACTCGTGTCGTTTGCAAAATTTTCGTAACAATTCAAACTTTCTTTGAAAGCTAGCATTGTCATGCAAAACATGCACTAAAATGCAATTAAAGTTTGAAAAAAATGTGTAAAAAATTGTTGCTAACAAGTTTCTAGTAAATTACTTCACAATAACCATGTAAGATTCTAAAATACTGAAAAAAAAAGTTTAGACGGCTTTAGCCTATATTCCACCTATGCACTTCTAAAACCCTAGAACTAAAAAGTATTGTTTACGCCAATTAATGGTACCAAATGGCTTTTAAACGAGTACTAGTAAGCTATCCGACCTGTACAAGCTTATGAATGTGTAAACTAATTAGCTGCTCGATAAAAAACGAACTAGAGGTCAGTGAAATTAAAAAAAAAACAAAAACATTCTGCTTATAAAGCGTTTCTAAAGGATAAAAACTCATACAAAGGTTTGCAGGCTTACTTTAAGAACTATCTTGGCTATCTACTATTAAGAACTACCCTGTACTGATGATAAATCCGTATAATTTATATCATTAGCCAATACGATTGAGATTCATGCTACAAATTACTTTGAAAAGCTCCACCAAAACTCGAACTTACTTAGTTACTAGCCCTGAAGCTTCAAAATAGTAGGCGATTAAAGAGAAAAGTGCTCCGGGACCTGGTTATGCTATGAAGAGATACTCCTTCAGGAGTATTCTCTACCCAGCCCGATCCAGACAGCAGATCGGATAAGCGGACCACGTTTATGGTCAATACACACAAATAAAAAAAGAACTAGCCCCAAATCTTTCAAAATAAACTACATAGTCCAACGCCTTTTTTATTTTACCTGAAACGTATACCTACTTATCTAAAACTCTAAAAATACGGCTGCCCACGATGGATAGCACTAATCTTTAAAAAAAACTTAGTCCACTGCAGGGACGTACTACTATAATTTAGGATTGGTAAAGAAAGTAGGACTCTAGTAAAAACTTCCTAAAATAATTTAATAAAAGATCGATTGAATGGATTTCGGTAACACAAGGCTGATCCGCGCTGGCCAAGTGACACTATTCAGGCTACGGACTGGTCACACCCGAATGGCCCATGACTGGCTCCTGAGTGGGGAACATACCAAATCGTGCGAGGTAGGCCATGTAGCGCTTACTGTCCAACTTCTCCTAGTTGAGTGCAAAGGAATATTCAGACAACAAGGAAAACTGTATGAAGACGATTTGGACCCGAAACAAGCAGCTGTTGGACTACTGCTCAGGGACGTTCGAAAGATTGAGTGGGAGATCTGATGGGATGAAATCCTCACGGTCGTGGGATGAGCATTTATATTTATTATTTAAGGATATTTTACCAAATCCCCATCTCATTTGTTCCTTTCCTTACAATGTTGAGTCCTAAATGAGACTATTCAATTTATTGTACATCTCTTACTTTTAATGATAAGATTCCAATTGTATGTTTGTCTTACATGTTATTATTACTGTTGCTTATAATTTAAGTCTTTTTTGCAAATCAGTATTTTTTTTTTCTTTTGCAGAACTACGGTTGTGCTTACTATGTATTGAACGAGGGCGCATATAGCCTAGTAGCTTAGCACTTTCAATTTTGAATAAAAGAAAGACAAATGGGCAACTTATATGAATTATTTAATATAATATAATGTATTCTTTCTATTGTTTAATTGTCAACTTCAGCTAGGGTTGCAGTTTAACTATACCAAAAAAAAAAATGATTTAATATCTGACACATTTTTCTTAACTGATTAGTAATCAAAAATAAATTATTTATTGATACGATAGTGAATTTTTGTTAACCGTGCGGGAATGATTTTCTAAATGTTCCTACCATTATGATATCTGAAAAAATTTATCATATTATTGATTATAAATACTTGAAAAGATTGTGTTGCCCTTTAGAAAAATGTTGTTTGTTACGAAAATGTACTTACAATTACAGTTAAATCTCGTTCAGCCGTCACTTGCTATTAACAATCACAATAAAAATAAATAAGTCTTTTTAGCGGTGTAGCAAATAAATATGTGGACCACCGTCAGTAGTACTCGGTTCGATTTCCGGTGAATCCTAGATATTTCAAGATTGAGGAATTACAGAAATTGTCTGTGTTTAGGCAGTCGTGATTTGACGTTAGAAGTTAAGGCGACTTTACTGTACAACTGAGTACAGTAGTATAGTATAGTGCAGCGGTCGGGAAACCGGAGTAAATTACCCCAAATGGGGTAAAAATAAAATGTTGAAAGTATTACGGAGATATGTTCTAATTTTCTATTTTATAAATGTGATAGTATTTTTTCAAACCATTCTTTAAAATTAAATTAAAAAGCCCTTATTTTTAAATTATTACATCTATTATGAAGCAACATTATTTCTCAAAAACTTGAAGGGGAAAGCTTTCAATTAATTTTTGTTTTGTTTGTTCCAATATGAAAATTTTATTTTGTCTGTCTATTATATACTTACTATTTTTACGCAATTTTTTTTTTCCGTGTAAATACATAAATAAAAATTTCCATTAAATGTCTCCTTTTCAAAATTAAGGGTTAACTAAAAAGAAAAATACCTGTGTATGATATCTTACTTAGCATTTCCTTTTTTTTTTTTAAATTTCTTTATTTATAGTCGCCTCAACTACTAGGGTCATTAGCGACTATCATATTTAAAGTACATATGTATACACTATACATATAATACTTAACAAATAATATAACGGTAGTAGTAAAGACATTTGTAATAATTATAACATAGACTAGGTATAACAACTTATTTTTTCTATAAATTGTTTTTAAAGTAGTGCAAAATTGTACATTTTTGTAATGTCTTATCTATTATCCGTCTATTATATTACAATTATTTCTCATAAGGATAAGGCCCGGCCTCAAAAGTGTTGTTATTAAAAAAAAATATTATCATTAAAAAAAATTGATAAAGTACAATTTTATAACCCCGTTCAATAGGTAAAAGAGATTAATCATACAGCTTAACCAATTAAATTTTTATCATATTTAAGTAATTTATAATTTATTTTATGTGGTCCGTTTATGTTGGACATTTTCAACCTGTCCCAACATTATACCCAATTAATCATTTAGTCCATATCCTATATACTCTTAAATCCGTATAAACTAAAAAACTCTTAAAATGATGTATGTAACGAAAATTTTACTAATATTTCAGGAATTAGCATTTTTATGTTAAAAATAAAAAATTATGGTAGTATGTATATGGGATTGAAGGAAAAATCTTGAATCCTTTTAAAAACATTAAAGTATAATTTTTCACCGAATATCCAATTGATATTCTTATCAAATGTATCTTAATTGTATCACCTGGACTATATTCTTAAAAATGACAGGACGTTTTCTTAACAAAATATGTTTTTTAAATTTTGATCATCTATATATATATAATATAAAAGAAAGTTGTGCAACTTACACTACTTAAAACTCAAGAATGGCGGAACCGATTTAGCTGAAAATTGGTAGAGAGGTAGCTTAGAATCAGCAAATGGACATAGGATACTTTTTATCATTGAATAACAAATTTAATATAAATGTGACGTCAGATTTGTCGTTTTATGTTTGCATAGCAACAGTATTTCGAATTGATTACACGCCATTGCCAGGCTCTTAATAAAAAATCTCTTTCCTTAATAAAAACAATTATTCACTTACGTTATTATTATTATACAGTTTTGTTTTTTTTATTATTTATTTTAACATTGATTGTTATTTGTTACTTTAGCAGTGAAGCTGTGAACGTTTTACATAGGGAAGAACGAAAAAAAACATAACTGAAATAAATTGTTGTACATGTATTTAATAATTGGAATCGGTTCGGATGCTTGACTCATTCTCCATCTGACGCCCTTTACAGCACTAAAGAGGTCTTTCACGCTGAAATTTCTAAGCATGATGCATACGGATCAATTAGCGAAGTTATGTCAGCTGCAGATTTATTTTTTTATCAATTTAAAACATTTCAAAGTAGTTGCCTCATGGCTTCTATTGGAGAACCAACACAAGGTGTGGAAAGACTACGGTTTACGGGAAATTTTAACGAGGGTCATTATGATGCTTTGATTGAATTTGGCGAATCAACGTACAACGATAATGTTTATGTTAGAGATAATAGTGTGCCAAAAAGTAACAAAAAAGTGGCATTCTCAGTGTCTTAATCTCAAGAGAAGGTGCCAGTGGTAGTGTCCCAACCTCATTTAATTTTTAACATCTGTTTATCAAATTTCAATTTAAATAGTGATGATAATTTTTAAGAATAAATAACCAAAGCAGACAGTTCGACTTAAGTGATCCCGATTAGAAGTTTGACTAAGAGAGGTGAGGTTAGGAGTTAGATTTATAGAGGGAAAAATACAGAGTTATAGAGGGATGAATAGAAATTTAAAAAAAAATAACTTATTCACGGGTGTAATTTCTAGGGAAATCAAAGTATGTCAAAAGTAAATTACGGGTAAAAATTTATTAAGCGATGACTGAACTACAAATAGTCAGATTTCTAGTCAGGTAAAAATAAGTACATATTTGTTACTATGGAAAATTTACGATTCCTGACATAACTATTATCTTTTTATTGCAAGATAGCTAAAATAACTTTTTATATTTTGCAATGATGGATTTAATTAATTAATTAGTTAAATTTAGCTATGTCCAGCAAAGCAGGCGGGGAAGAGCTAGTAAAAAATAAAATAACATTCTTATGATTAAAATTAAATTATACGATAATGGCAGTCGTGGCAAACGTATTAATACCACATGAGCCATCTCCTCTATAAATTCGAAAATATCCATCTTCTCCCCAATCTTCCCCCCATGAGTTCTTAACTATCCAATATGGAACATCTACAAAAAAATGTTATTTCATTCAATCACTGATGAAGGATTAAGTATTAAAATATTTTGTTTCGTACCACTCTCTTGTCCATAACCAACGAGCAAAACGCAATGATCCATTATGTATGGGCTACAGTTTTCTGGTAAGGGATGAATTATCCCGCTCGTATACGATGCTAATACTGTTGCATTCAACGTCACACTAATTGGTCCGTTTTCTACCAACCACTTGGTCAACTCATCCTCATTAGACGTTAAGTTCATTCCTCCGTTGAGTTCGACTCGAATTTTGGAGCTATTAACATGACATGGAAAAACTACACCTCCATAAGGATAATCTGCATCTGTTTCTAATCCTCCCAAGGCAGTTATTTCACTAAGTTTTTAAACGAATTATAAACATATTTGACTTGATAAAAGTAAATATTATTCTTACAAATAAGCATCGTAGGGCCAGCCCCCGTATAAACATGAATGTTTCTCATTTTGGCAATCTACTAGCTCCTGGGCGGAAAATGAAACCAGTTCTCCATATTTTAAAGCGTACAAACCCTCAATGTTGCCTGAAGCACTTGATCTTAGTTAAATATTGACAAAAATTTACTAGAAAAACATACCGACTGTCGAAAAAGCCCAACAAGCTCCGCAACTTAATTGATTTTTCACGCTTGTTACAGCACCATGATCGCGCCAGTCGTAACTTTCAGGGATATTGTCCGTGTTTTTAATTTCTTCCGATTTGGTGTCCTGCCATTGGTCTATTTGTAATTTTAAATTGAAGAAAATTTCTTCTTTTGTTTGGTCTGTGAATTTGTTTATTCCATATTTTGCGGTTCCCAACTCGTTTTGTTGAAGTTGATCGATTGAAGCTAGATTACTTTGGAAAATCTTAAAACGGTGCATGTACTCGTTGTCATCTTTGTATTTTCTTTGATGTTTCGATATAAAATCTTTAAATAACTCCTTTAAAATATTATATTAAGGTTTATTATTCATTTCTTATAATAATAAAATTAAAATACCTTATCTGTTTTTGAATCAACCAGTTCATATAAACACAGTAAAATTAAGAAAGTAACAATCGTTTTCATTGCGTCAATTTTTTATGAAAATAAAACTAAACTCTCTGTAAAAAATGGTGTTTATCTATGTATTTTTATAAGTATTTCAAATGTCATTTTATCAGAAACCTGATTATTTCATGTGTATAGATTGTAGGTGAAAAAATCGTGTTTAATTAATTATTATCGCATCAACATCGTATACTACGTGTTAGATAATTAATTTGTTTCTCAAACGGAATATAAATTCGAATCTTAAAAGCGTTTGCTCCATCAAATTTTTAATTAAATCGCTCAGCGCGACATTATTTTCGTCTTTGATTGAACAAGAAAATTCATTTTTCATGATAATGACCTAGCTGGCACAGTTATTTTATCCTCAGTATACCTCTCTTCAGATAATACGAGAGCGTTAAAACACCTTCCAATGACATTTAAGAAAACTGTTTCATTTTCCCGAAACAAATATAAAATATGCAAAGCGACATCAACTTTTCTTTTTGAAAGGCAGTCGCTTTAATTAAAACGAAATAGGTACAACCAATATCAACATTTGGTTCTTGACAAACATAATTTCGTGTGAAGTTTGAAAGGATTTGTTTGCGTTTAAATATAGAATCAGGCTTCTTGGAAAATTAATCAGAAAAAATCTCCTTATACGAGATTACCCTTAAAAAACAAACAATTGATCCAACTTTACATATCGTAAGTATTTAAACTATTTCTTTGATAGCATTTCAAGCTATTAAACGAACCTTAAAAAAATTAAATTAAATTAGTTTTTATGTAAGTATAGTACTTCCAAAGTATATATTTGAAAGAAAGTTATTGTAAAGAATTTGATGATTAAATTAACACAATTTTTGTTAAAAAAATTGATCTTTTAGAAGCGTATACTTTTTGTAAGCGTTTCTATTATTTTCTTGAAAAAAATAAATAAAGAGTTTAATAAATAAACTTTTTCCTAAGAGAAAAAAATTAAAAAATGCTAAGAAAAAAGGTTACATTATTATTTTAACATATAAGTAAGTATGTATATAGAAGAAACGGATTTTTTGCACAATAAATCTGATTCATCTTCATTAATCATTGGTTCGTGTGAATTTTTTTACCACAAATGCATAACTTTGTCAAACTTTTCGTGCGTCTTGTTATAGCATCAATTTCGAGAAAAAAAACTCCATTATGATTGATTATTGTTTTTTGTTTCTGAATTTTTATTAACAGTTAGATTCTACAAACTTAATTCTAAAATCTTTATTCTTAACGATTCATTAATTTTACACAATCCTTTCTTATGAAATAAATCAATATTTAATTTGAAATAAAGTTTTGTATTAAAATTGAAACAAAAGCCGTTACGAAGCTCTTTTAAAAAACAAATAATAAAATTACTTACGAAAAAAATCAAATTAGGTTTCATCATTCTTATAATAAGATCCTTCAGGGAAAGTAAAATAATTTCAATTTTTTTTTGGAAATAAATTCAATTTTTATCTGCGATTTCATATCTCACACAATATATACAAATACCTACCAGCTCGTATTTTATGTAATATTATTTCCATCTTCAAAACTTAAATTGTATGAAAATGCCAGTTTATTTTTTCATTGAAAAAAAGTCAGTTTTTTTTTTGTCACTGAAATCAATTGATTGAAATTTAATAACAGGATGAATTCCATTAATAACCGTTGTGCAAGAGGAAATTTTCTCGATGGCACGTTGAAATAAGTTTATTCAACAGCAGAACAAACTGTGTCGTGTTGACAATTTCAGTAGAGAAGAGAAAACACTGATATTAAACTACTTTTGTCGTAGCGTAACTTGAAATAAATTGAATCTCCAACATCAACAATACCTACGTGATAATGCAACTTTAACAACGGAGGATTTTGTGTACGTATCGCCTTACACAAACGATAAAGTTAACGAAAAAAATTACATATTCAAACTTTTTAGATTAACAATATCCACGGGGCTGTTGCCAAATTTTAAGAAGTTATTTCCAAGTAGAGCATCGTTATATTTCAACTATTAAATTTCTAGATATTACACTGTCAGACGAATTAGGTCAACTTAATCAAGAACATAACACAAATACCTTCATATTTACATTTCGCTTAAACATCACATTCTAAATCCAAATAAAAGCTCTTCACATTTCAATTACTACATAAAACATGTTCTTACAAATAATGAAATACTTTTAAACGCATAGGTAGGTACTTCTACTGCCTCTTATTCCTTGAAAACATATAATTTTCCTCTTTCGGAAGCATACTTAAGCTATTATTCTATTAATTATATTTTCATTCAATGCTAGTTAAGATAATCTAAACTGACTATTACAACAGTAGAATTCACTTACATTTACGCTACCCTTCAAAAACGACTCATATTACCTACGGAAAATACAAACTAACAACGTTGGTAGTTTACATGCATGTGAGTATAATTTATGCTCTTAGTTCTACAATAAATGCTGTAAGCTTGGGAACAAAATAATGGCTAAGGTGAATTAAAAAAAAAAATGTATTTGTTACATTCAAGTATCGCATGTATGCTTAAACTTATCCTTGTTTTAAAGGAATAGTTTGTCTTTAATTCTATTAACATATATCTATTTTTAAAATAAAAGCTCTTTTAGAATTACGTATTCTAAAAATTCCAAATCGACACCCATAAGTAAACGACTACCTGCTAAGGGTCATAAGATGTAAATAAGGTTCCATGATAGTGGAGTTTATATGATCAGGGTATGACTTTAATATTGGATTTCCGTAAAAGAAATATCCCAGATACACAGATACACAGATAATACCAATTTTCTTGCATAATACTTCCCTATACGAACATCTTTACTATATCACATAAAATTATTTGTATGTTGGCTAGCATTTTTCTATTTCAAAAAATATTATTTTATAAACTTTAATGAAAGTTTATAAAAAAATCTTTATGATAAAAAGGGTAGAATGGCTCATTTACATAAAGAACAATAGGATATAATAGGGTTATGTACAGATATTAGAACTAAAAAAATATTATTATATTGATTTTGAATATGTTTTATTTCCGTTATGTTGATGAGTCTTAGCTCTTCTTGTAAAACGTACATAGCTGATAGACACGTAAAGGATATGAACTAGAAGGTAAGTAGACTTAGTTTAGATATAGTTTGTATTATCAGTTATTACCATCAAGTAGCAGTAATTCTTGTAACGATGATCACCCCGTGCTTAAAAGAGCTTTTGCATTCGTATGTGTAAGCATAAGATATTGAGCATATCGAATTGTTTTTGATAATTAATAATAGTAGATTATAAGACTTTTTTTTACAAAAACAAAGACATTAATTTATTTTTAAAAGTGTTTAAGTTGGAAATGATACTGTATGGATTGTAACTTTTACGTAACTTTAATACCCAGTATTTTAATTCATAAAATGATCGTATATAAACAATTCAGTTTTAGATTTAAATGATTAAAAACAGTATAAGTTAAAAGGGTTTCAATTTAAAAGAAAAATTCGACCCGATAACAATACTTCTTTTACTATTTAATAGTAAAAGACAGTAATAAAATAATTATAACATATGCATAAGTGTGTATGAGAGGATAAGAAAATTAATATATTACTCTATCAGGTATTACGTATATTTTTAAAACACATTGAAAAGCATATTTAAAAATGCAAAAAATCGATATGAAGAAAGCTATAGGAATCTACCTAATACCAAAAACTATGGTAAATTGTCTATGAAACAAAAAAAATTGGGAACCGCTGGCAAAGAACGATAAAAATGAAAATTAATCTTAGGAAATTATTACCATTCTAAAGAGAATACGTCATGTATTTACTTAAATTACCAACTAACAAGCAAATATTTACATTCAAATCAGCATATGCATTAATGTTTACACGTGTTAACTAATTATGCACAAGCAAATTTTCTAGTCAAACCGAATTTCAGTATAAACAGCAAACAGAATATTATATCCAATAAATGCACAGCAAATAACGCAATTAAAAGCCCTCGATTTTCACGAAACGAGTCGTAAAAACTAAGGTGAGGTTTGATTCATGTTTAAAACATTGCCAAATCGAAACGTTTCATGATTTTGGAGTTAAAGCTGAACACGTACAAAACTGTAGGTACACTGTATAATATCAAAGTAAAAAGGAATTATATTTATTGCGTCTGTCGAATATAGAAAGTGATTACTCTTTGGTCGTTCAAGATCAATAATGACTTCTGATATTACTGATGTAACGTAAAGTAATGAATAATTACGCTGTAGATATTCTTTTAAAAGCCTTGTATAATGGAAACATCAAGATTCAGTCTATACTTTCAATATATAAAATATCTGTGTGGGAGGTTATAAATTATTTTTCGAAGCGATAATTTGATATCCCAAATGTGTAATTTTGTGTAATGATAGATCATTGAATCTTTTTTTAGGATATCTATGAAAGGTTTATATTTTTTGTCTCCTATAGTGAATTCTTGGAAATGAAGCAAATATCATTTTTCAAAGTAATACATTTTTAGCATCAGCATCCAATATTAACATTAGAAACATTTTTTTATGTTATATAATTTTTTTCTCACTTTACAAGCTCTCTTTATTTTTCGCAAGGAAACGTATGAAATAATATTTTGAAAGCTAACTGCTTATATTTTTAGAAACTGCAGCAGTTCAATAAGACGTAAATGTTTTGATTTGGCAATTTTGAATGTACCATTAATAATTACTTGGTGTTTATATCAAAAGATTGAAATTTGCTTACATTTGGACTTCTGGTTACTATCGCATTAATACAACGAATATCTCAACAAAAAAATTCAATTTTGAATGGGATAAAGATTTTTATAATTTCTAATTTAATATTCATATATTTATAAGCATATAAACGTAGTAGATTTTTTTAATTGGTATTTGCAATCAACTGTCCCTAGAAAAGACGCATATATATGATGCACAAAATTTGAATCATATTTAGTGCTTTCAGTAACCAACTTTATTGTTTCTACTTAGATATACTTTAGGTAAAACAATTCCAGGAAAGCAATGTGTTTCAGTCTTTCGATGTCATTAATATTATCGAAACGGTTAACTTCGAAAAGGCACGATAATTATTTTTTTTAAAATTACATATATTTAACTGCACTTCACTGTACTTACAATTTCATCTCTAACAATAGCAATTTTCAGTACATAATAATAATAATAATAATAATAATAATAATAATATTATTATTATTATTATTATTATTATTATTATTATTATTATTATTATTATTATTATTATTATTATTATTTGGTTATACTTATAAGATAAATTTTTTTGAAAAATTATAAAAATTTGTTTTTTGAACTACTAAAAGGTCAAGAGTATGGTAAAAAAAATTACTTAAGGTTTTAAGATAATAAACATAATTAATTTTTAACTTCAAATTTTTTTAGTCAACAGTTATAAAATGTGGTAAAATATTATGTGGAAGATATAGTGGGTAAATAAGGACCACTTGTCATGTGAAATATTATTTATTTTTGTCGCCAACGTTTCGTCAGAGTTTCTGACTTCCTCAGGGCTATTGCAGCAAGAAAATTTGCCTATTCTGGCCTATTCTTTGCTCTGAGGAAGTCAGAAACTCTGACGAAACCTTGGCGACAAAAATAAATAATATTTCACATGACAAGTGGTCCTTATTTACCCACTATTAGTTGTATTATTGATAGGACAAGGACAAAAAACATCATGAGTAATAAGAACGTTTCTTTATTTTATCTTTTTTTAATAATTTACAATTTAATTTAAAAAATTTAATACTTTAATAACTGGCTCTGTCAGGTTGATTAATAATTTCACGCAACTCTGGTAGGAGAGGTAATAAATAAATACCACCAAAAACACTGTGCTATGATTAAAGAAGATGATGACGATGGATTTTTTTTATGATCTAGGTACTCAAACAATACAATTTTAACAGATAAAAATCATTAACAAAATTGTCTCATACTTCAATTTCTTATGAAAATGAATTTATTAGGATATTTTTTTATTATTTTAATTTTTAAGTAAGAAGTTATCCCAAAAAAGAAAACGAGAATTGAGAAATATATGACATAACTTATAAACAAACTTCATATACACTAAATTAAATCATGTAATATTTCATTTAAAATTTTAAAAACTGTTAAAGTTAAAAGTAGTAACTATACCTATAATGGAGTGTCCTGTATAATTCGTCACCCTATTGTTGGCCGATATTAAAAATGAAATAGGCTGTAGACTCTTATGCATAAAATACTGTTTATAGGTACCTACTGAGTTATGATATTTCTCGTGATAAACCTTCAAACTATGAGATATAGGCACTTCTACCAGAGCTGGATCCAAGTGCTGCCCTGGGGCACTGAAAAATACCGTTCTATTTTCGTAACAATAAATTAAAGCTTCGAAAATCGTTAATTTCACAACTCACAAATAAAGTTAATGTTAAAGTTAATTTAAGTATAATTTTACGATAAGAAAATAATTAAACAACGAATTGTAAAAAAAGTTGATAAATCGGAGAAAAAATCTTTACAGGATTTTTTCTGTTACTTACCTATTTCTTTAATATTCTCATTTACCTGAAACCTTCAAGTGGAGACGACAAGGAAAACGTTGAAGAAGATTTTAGTTAGAAGTAATTATGGGAACAACTTTTGGAGCTTACATTAGAATAACCGATATATACTCACCATTATTACTGAAAATGCGTGTTAAATTAAGGAAGCTTAATCGCTTATAGCTTATCGGCATTTGACAAAAAAATTTATTAAGATTACAGTTTTAAGATTTTTATACATAGATAGTTACTAGTTAGGTAGGTACCTACAAAAAAGAAATATTATTTGAAGTCATAATTGAGATTATTTTTATATGAAACAAATCTATTATCGTTGTAACTAGTTGACCAGCTAAACAGTCATTGTCACCGCTACTTTCGTCAGAGACACTAACCGATGGCAAAACGTAAACTAAAATGATGTGCCTTACGAAGCAAAATACGAATACAAAGAAGTAAGTTTAAAATGCATAGGTAAAAAATATGCAAATAGTTCTATTGACATATAAATTGATAACCAACGATATAAATTGTTAGCCCAAGATAAACACTATATTATAAAATATTATATACCATAGTGTGGAGGTTAAGTTATATTTTTTCAAACAATGACGGTTTATTTTTTATCATTTTTTATATAATTTCATTAAAAGAAGATGTCGGACTTAAATATTCCATTGAGCGAGCCACTCTTAACCGTGGTCGTTGTGAAATGCCACGATTTTCGGTTGAATTAATTTCACGTAGAATTACAGCATGTTCAGCACTGCAACTTCTTCGGGCCCGATAAGACGGCATTTGTAAACTATGTAACCGGTAATATGGAGTAGAATTAAAAGGTGATGTCATCCGTAATGGCCTGTCTAAATAGTAACCAGCTGTACCCATTTCAGTTCGCTCCCAACGACGACCCCTTTAGCAAAAAAAAAAATCTTAAGAAATTAAACATGTATATATATTATATTTTCCTTATTTCATGTTTCATGATCAAAACAAAGAGCAAAATGTGTAGTGAAAATTTTTTGAAATAACAAATTAACTTTAATGAAGTGACGTCATTAAATATTTTATGACGTTTTAAAATTTTCCTCTTTTCAAATTTTATTGGTGCGTTTTCCGTCTCGTATATTTTTCATTGCCTTTTTACTTCATTTCGCTAATTTTGTTCAACATTAAAAATATATCGTTCTAATTTCGTCTTTAATATAAATTAATTTACAACCCAATTTCAAAAATTCTAATTAAGAAAACAATAAAAAATATATTCTTAAAATTTAAAAGTATCCAAGCTTAGCATACAATAGAAACATTTTGAAGTAAAATTTTGCTTTGCATCATTTAACGCAAGTTGTGTTATGCTTTTTACTTTAAGGTCATAAGGAATTTTTATTTTAAACTCATCCATGATAAATGAGAAACGCTAAGTTTTAATAAATAAAAATATTAATGATTTTTTAGTACCATACTATAAAGTTAGGCATCGTTGGTTGATTACAATAATCGTTCAACAAAACAATGAATGGAACCAATGCGACCATCATATAAAAGGAGAAAAATGCTACGTATACCAAACTTTCCAAGAGCGCATTCTTTTCTGGGTAATTATCCTTGAAACAAAAAAGAGTAAGTAATTTTCCAAAAAATCACATCATTAACTTTACCTTCACTAATATTTCACAATACAATTCCGTCCATTTCAATGCTTTCATGAACCACAACCATAAGCGTGTTACATAATAGTACCCCCATTGAAATATGAGTTCCTACGATTTTTATAAAACGTTTAACCCATTTCAAAACTCGTTATCTGTCAGATAATAATCTTTACCCGAAACGTAGTATGTTTCCACGTATTCCCGCGAACAAACCTTTTACGATGCGTTACGTGATGTACCAATAACATGGATGAAACCAGAAAGATCACCGATGGTAGCGCACCCAATGGATTACCTCCCATTGAAAGTGCATTGACTAAGTGCTTTATAAACTCGGCATTGGTCTCTAGAATATCTTGTAAGGCGCTCATTACGACACATCTAATTTTAATAGCAATTTCGATACTTTGATTTGGCAATACATCGGCTTTCCCAAAAAAAAATATAAATAGTAATTAAAAGACGAAAACTCTGAAAATTTTAAGTGTCATTGTCAAATTGTCAAAGTTCTCACTTTAAATGTCATTTTTAAATTTTATCAAATGTTGACATATTTTACAAAAAAAAAATCTTCGTTTAATTTTGAAGAGGACCCCTACTATACATTTATCTTATATACTTTTATTCCATTGTTGAAATGCTATTGACGAATAGCGTCGCAATTGTCACCCCATTATCTCACTATTACCTATACACTTGTATCTCTCCCATTTTAACACTGCATGTTACAATAGAAGTTACAATCCTGTAAATAATGAAAGAATTTCTTCGTGGAAAATTTTATAGCCCCCAAATCAAACAAACATCATTGTGTCATGATAAATGTACAAAAGTATACTTAAGAATTACTTACTTAATTTTCCCTTTAAAATATTTAAAAAAATGTAATATTAAAAATTTTGAAACAAAAGTTTCAAATTATCACTTAAAAATATAACAGTATTGTATTTTTTCCGAAGAGTACATTTTAATGGTTTATGCCTTTCCTTTTTTCTAAGAAAATCAATAAACTTCTCCATGTCTATACGCTCATCACGCTTCGTTTAAGTCCCTTAGCTTTGTGATTTAAAAAAGGAAAATTCGGTACATTTGAGCACTTTGTTAAGCCAGAGTAAGCATGAAGTGAAATGTTTAAATGAAATTAGTGTATGAAAAGGTTATAATTAGCCGAGTTGAAAAAAATGATGCTAGACTATTAAATGAAACATCCTTTTCAAGTTCATTTACGAGTAATTGCACTGAATGAGGATTTTTAAATCATTTTTAAATATAGCTTTAAAAAACAAGTCTTATCAATTAAAATTTTCTATTTAAATAAAAAAATAAAAAGATATTTTTTTTTTTTTTTTGTTATAATCGAACAAAATTATATAAAGGATGGTTCGTTGGATATGCTGGTTTTTATTTTGAAATGAAACACCGTAAAACATTATTTAAGAAAGAAATTTTTATTGAATTTTGTTTGACATGTTCACATAAAATATGGAATACGATGTATATCAAATAGCGCCTCGGTTGTGTTGGTATACTTGGGCCCTTTTGATAAAAGGTTTCAAAGACTTTTAACAAAATAGTTTCCTCAATTTCAGAAATAACGTGTTGGATCTCTTTTTTTAGTTCTAGAATTATTTTTGGTTTATTGATATAAAACTTGGAGTTTACAAAACTCCAGAGGTACAAATCGCATGGAGTCAAGTTGCAAGTTCTGGGCCTCCAACTGACGTCACCTTTTCTGAAAACCACAGGACCAGGAAGGCGTTCTTTTGGCAAATGATATATTCTCTTGCGGTGTGGCACTATCCTGTTGAAACCACTTTTTTTGAAGTCCATATCTTGCAACTGATTCCACAAAAAGTTCATAAATACCGCTTCTGCTAATTTTCAGTTGTTGAGAACGACGGCGTGTTTTTGTCAAATTTCTGTCAAATTTTAAATTAATATTTGAATGGTGAACACATTAATAGAAATATGTATAACAAAAATACCGCGAACTTTTCGAACTGTCTTTGCATAACTTTCGTCGTAATTTGTTATAACAAGAACAAGACATTGCTCTTTAGTCTAGCGTTTCTTTTTTTTAAATCTCAATAACAACAGATGACAAGTATCAAACATTGCAGTGGCTAAGTTTAATATAAAAAAAGGTAACTTAAATCCGGCGTAAGCGATGGACCTTCCTGTATTTATGCATATGGCAACGCTTTTACGGGTTCTTAGGTTTGTGTATAATGACAACAAATTTATTTTTAAGAATTGTTTATTGATTTATCTTACATTATTGTCACTTATAAACTACACGTTAACAATGAGTTAGTTCACTGTTTAACTATTCAGTTTACACAGTCACTTATTCACTAATTATTGTTACTTACTTTTGCATAGTTTCATTTTATTTCACAATGTTCACAATTTATTTAACACGCTTCACTTTCACTATTTATTTAGACTGTTCACATTGACGATTTATTTTTAGACTGATTTCTTCTTTTAAACGAATCTATTTTTATGTTAGTTTGTTCGGTTTCAAGAAAGTTCTCTCTTATTATTCGTTTGCTATAAATTTCCATTCTTTTGTTTAATTCTTCGTGCTAAGTGGTCTCGAAAACAAAGTTCTTAGAGAAAGAATATTATCGAATTCCTGGAATTTCATAAGATTCCTCCCCGTCCTGTGATAACGGTGCTCCTCTTTTGGCTGGTGATTGGTTCGGCCCACTCACGGGTGAGAGCAGGTGACACCACCCCAGAGTCATAAAATGGCAGCACTGCCTTTGACACATGGTGGCACATTCTTAGTCTTGTGACAATATATATATTTTACGACTCCATTAAATCAAAAAGTAACGAGAACTGTCGAGAAAAAATAGACAATGGTGGTTAATTTTTAAGATGTACACACTTACGTATCCCAAGATATAAAGTGAATACTTTTGCTAATTTCGAATCACATATCCTCTATTTTCGTTCCATTAAAGTCTAAACACTTTTAAGGTAGCGAAAGGATAAAAAAACCCTAACCGATTCAGTCAAAGTGTTTCAAGTTTTTCATCAATTCAAACGACCAAGTGACAAAGTAAGGGATTTTGTTTTAAATAAGTTATGCTTGATATTTGGCCTTGAAAAAAAATGATTAGCAAAAACAACGCATGGCCTGATTTGCCATTTTAATATTAAAAGTTGATTCTTTGATTCTAGTTTGATTTGATTTTAAGTCAAATTTAGGTCAAGTAGCATGAATATTATTACAATTAACTTTAAAAAGAAGTCAAGTAGTTCTTTCGTTACGATAGCTTTGAAATAAAAGGTATAATTAGATAAAAAGTTACAATAATCTGCGTTTTTGTATTTCTTAAGTTGACTGAAAATTTTCATAAAATTTTATATATTATGCTAGTAAAAATATTTAAACTCAAAGCTTACAGAAATCAATTTCTTGTGAAAATCTCCGTTTTCGTTCGTTTTATTGGTGTTTTGAGCGTTTGGAAAAGTTATCGAGCATAAAATTGTTCACAAATTTGGTTTTGCGCAAATGTTTGTACAGTCAACTATTCTCGAGACAAAGTGCGAAATAAGGGAAGAGCTCAGTGAATAATTATGATACTGCTTGGTTATTGGCGATAACCAACATATTATGGCTTAATCAATACCGATTACTTTCATTTGAAAAAGTTACTTTTTCTCAATTACTTTTTGAAACTCTTACAGCATAGTAGGTACAACTTACTTTTTTTATTTACTTTATTGACCGGCCTTGTCAAATACAAATTTGGGCCATGTATACCCTTTATACAATTAGTATAACTTAATTCAACAAGAACCCTACCATCTTAGGGTATTAACAAAAAACTTAGTGGCTGTTCCCACATCTTGCAAGGTTCGCTACGGGAATTTTTATGATGTAGTGGCACCTAAACTGGTTAACCAATTACCTGTGTATTTAAGAGCTTTTCGTGTTCTAGCTCCGTTTCTAAGAGTATTGAAAGTGCGGCTTTTTTGAAAGTTTATGGAAGTTATTATTCTCTTTTAAAATTTGGTATAGTTTGTTGTTAAATGAAATATTTTTTTTTTATTCTAAGGGTGTTTTTCTCACCCCAATATTTTATATTTATTTATTATTATTATCTTGTGAAGGTGCTATCGATATCTACTAGTTTATTAAAGATAGCTCCTATATTTTCCTTCTTTTTTCCTACTTTTTATTTCTCTGTGTTAAAATTTGGTATAGTTTGTTGTTAAATGAAATATTTTTTTTTTATTCTAAGGGTGTTTTTCTCACCCCAATATTTTATATTTATTTATTATTATTATCTTGTGAAGGTGCTATCGATATCTACTAGTTTATTAAAGATAGCTCCTATATTTTCCTTCTTTTTTCCTACTTTTTATTTCTTTAATTAGATATAATTTTCTTGTAAAATTTTAAGTGATGCAAACCTGCGTGTAATATATTATTACGTTTCAATCTGTCTATGTTTTTGTATTATTATGTCATTTGGCAATATCAGAAATTGTATTTGTTCTGATCAGAAGGAAAAATAAAGATTATTATTATAATTATTATTTTTATTGTAATACTTATATCACATATCTATCAATATGAAATCTTTTATTTCAAATTTAACAAAATCTAATTTAGGTACACAGTTTTCTACAAACTAATGGAAAATACATATGTTTTCTTATTTTTTTGCAAACATATATTCAAATAATTAAAACTGGTGGTGTGATGGACCAAAAGAGGACAACTGTCCTTCAGTACGGTCATGTACCTTTTTCGTTGACTCTTTTGTATTCTGTACAGGTTATATACAGCTTAAAACAATTAAAAACTTTTTATTTACATACATAAGTCTCGACTCTCGAACCAATTTGAAACCAATATACGGTGTACATGTTGAAATACTGCGTTCAAAAGTTTGGGGTTTAAATATCAATAAGCTACTTAGATTATTAATTTATTTTCATTTTGCATTTATTGTTTGATGAAAAACTTTTATTGTTTGACGTTAGTTGATATCAGCAACTTTCAAGAGATTTTATAACTTGTAGCTTCGATCACCAAGAATGAATTACTTTAATAGACCGATCAGTGAAGATGTTTTTAAGGAGTATAAAAACTAAACAATCAAGTGATACGTTTTATTTATGTAAAATCAATTTTAATATTAAATTTTAAAGTTAATAACCTTTTATTATAATTTTAACCATCAGTGAAGATAGAAAGGTGTTATAAATTTAATGTGTAATCTGTATGTTTGACTGTGGACTGTATATATCATAGTTTATCATATATCATGTATATCATAGTTTCTAAACGGATGAACCAATTTTTGTGTAGCTTTTTTATTTTAAAGTTGACTAACCGTAACTATTTATTTCTATAATTAAAAAAATTATTAAGTTGTTTGATTAACATCAGCTCTTTTCCAGCTGAAAAAATGTTATAAGTAGTATCATTGTTTTTCAAAATATAATAATATCGTGATTTTTGTGAAGAATGATATATTCATTCAGAATCCGAAAAACCATGACATGTTTCTTATCGTCAGATAAACAGTTGAGACTATTTGAGGTTTATAGGTCATATAAGCATACGGCCAATTCTCGACAAATGTTGTACATGAAAACATTATCCAAAAGTCTTTATTATTCCAAAACTTTTTGTTATGGTTTCTTCACAAAGCTCAGACAACAGGATATTATCCATTGAAAATTGCGGCCGCATTAAAACTTTTTACCTCCACTTGTTCATACTTTCATCGAGTTGAACTCTTCAACGCGAGCATTCAGAGAATTTTAA
The DNA here is from genome assembly GCA_958496155.1 of Sisyra nigra. Lineage (NCBI taxonomy): Eukaryota > Metazoa > Arthropoda > Insecta > Neuroptera > Sisyridae > Sisyra > Sisyra nigra. The sequence continues at coordinate 34,061,591 of OY292315.1, read as the reverse complement.
AATAATAGATAGACCATAGTTCTAAACAGGAAAATTGAGTTATCGCTACAGAAATGAAACACGAAATAACAAAAACTTTCGAACATTAATATTTATCCAATGGCTGATGGATAAACTTTAAGCGTCCGATTACTTTATTTCTTTTCCAAATACAACGAGGAAATGTAAAATGGCTGTTATACATTTCCCGTTAGAAAAAATACATTTTTTTTTTCAAAAATATAAACAACAATATGTAGTTATAATTCGCCTTTCATATGGGGGACCTTATAAATAAATTTACATAATTTTATTTCTATACAATTTTCCATATAAGAATCACATCTAAAACATTTATACATATAAATATTATATTTTTCTTTTATTTACCATAAAAATATTCATATATGACTGCATATGAACATTTTTTATACGTCTTAAGCATTGAAAGTTTTCCTGAAAACATATATAAATGTAAAACTTTCAATGTTTCAAAAATGAAAACGAAAAAGTCTCTTTGAAGGGATTTGTCAAATATTTCAAATGGTTTCCTCAAAAAGAAAAGAAAATCGTCACAAAAGGAAACGAATCATGGAGCTTTTAAAAATTTCATTAGACCTTTCTTTCATTCAACTTAATTGTTAAACCAACCACTCAAGCGTGTAGCGTGGCATCGTGGTATATGTTATAGGTTTTGGAGGAGCGTATTCAGGGGGTGGAATATAAAGGGGAGTCATGTCTGCCATTGAAGATCGACGGTCGTGCAGTGACTTTCGAGATGTTCTCGAAATTTTCTCGGAATTATTTTCGACTTTATTGTTAGTATTTATCGAAGTATTAGGTCACACTTGTGTCCCGTCACAGTAAGTAATCGTTTCAGCACCAGTCGTTTGAATCTCAGGTTGCCAAATTCGTGTTGATCGCTAAAAAAGAAAAAGTAATCACTTTATTTTTTACACATTATAAGTTATGCTTCTAAATCATTTTTTTAGTAATTATAATAATAACTAGCAGTAATAAAACTCGAATTATAGTAAAATGCTGCAATTTCTCACTTGTTGCAATTATATGCAGTATACGCTATGCAAGTTGTCCTCAATTTACGACGATTCGAAATTACGACCAATACATTTTCAAATTAAATGCAATTTTAATCTTGTTTGAATCAATGCATTTTAATTTAATTACTATGAATTTAAATTTTATTTTTTTATAATGTGTTGTTCTTTTTTTCTTCTATGAAACTCGACTTAGAAACCCTATCTCAGAACTAATCTAGGTTGTAAATCGCGGAGAATATTTAGTTAACTAAAATCCTTGTGAAATCAGCTTACTTTTTCTATCACCAAAATAATTTTTCTCTTCATTTCATAATATTACCTAAGGACAGTTAACTACGAATTTATATATTATGTTATATCTACGTTGGAATTTATATTTTTATACAGGGTGGCAGAGGTTATACGCTTCACCACCTTCTTTTCTTAATTGCGACAAAATTTTGAAAAAATGAAATACGCAATTTTAATTATTTTTATCTTTTTTTATTTTAAGTAAAACCAAAACTTTTTTTTTTTTCGTCTATCATCCTAAAAAAAAACAGCATTACACTTTTGATTTTCAAATAGACCGTTACGTTTTGGGAAAGTTGTAGTAATTTGAATTGTGAAAATAAACTACTCAAGCTTGTTCAGTTTTATGCGAAAATTACCTTTTCTTTTAAAATAAACTGTTAAAACTTCACCACCCACGATCAGGCAAGCTAAAGCTCTGGATTTCTTGACTCAGGTAGAACACCACTTACGGCAGCCCCGACCAGATCAGCAGAAGCAAGAACTACTACTACTGAACTACTACTGATATTATAAGATTAAGATCTCCGTATACTTTATTTTTAAGACAACCCTACAAGAAATAGTCAATTGAGTTTAAGCCGGAGACCGAGTCGAAAAATTTCAGAGCTATGGCTCGCCTGACCATGGGTGGTGGTGATTTTGTTATTATAAATAGAGTTATTTTCAATAATTCATTTTCACACTTCAAATTACCACAATTTTCCCAAAAATTAAATGATTTCAAATATGTTTTTTTTTTGTTTTTGACGGACCCCATTCATTTTTAGAAATTTTCCAAAAAACTATTCCAGAAAATTCCAATTTATAGCGATAAATTTGAAAATCTAAAGTTTGATGATTTATTTTATAAGATAATAGACCAAAAAGAATTTTCCATCAAGAAGGTGATTCATCAGAAGAGGGTGTAGACTGTAGAGCGTGTAAATTGTGTCACCCTATATATGTTTAAAGGAATCTTAGGCAATAATGAAGATTATTTTTTGGAGAGTATTTCAATAGTCAGTATGCTATTTAAAATTTATAATTTCAAAATATAATTTAGATAAAAAAAATTCATAATTGTTTTTACACTCTTCCATTTTCTTTATTTTCAGAGATGCGTGTAAAGTTTCATTGAGATTAATTAGTGGGAAGAGGGCGAAAAACCAGTTAGAAAATTCAGTTATACATACAAAGAAAATGAACTTGTATAATTTGGTAAATACATTTTCCCACATATTTTGGAAGGTTTTCATTCAATTTTCATAGAATAAGACAGAATGCGAATCAAAGCAAGTGTACAAGAATAATTTTCTACTTTATTGTTGTTTTCGAATTGTACATCTTTAATTATTTCTTTGTATCATTTGTATCAAATGCTAAAACTGCATGATTGCAGGAAGAATGGCTATAAACCAATTCTATTATTTTCTAAAATTTTCAAATAGTTTCAATTAATGAAGAAATGCAAACTCTTTTGACTTTTTAGTCATCACTCAAGAGCTTGGGAATCCAAAAAGCATTTTTGTAAATCTACATTTAGGTGATTTAAAAGGCTTTCATAAGTAAACAATTTTTATTTTATTTATGAAATTAAATTTTAATTTTGTTTAATTAAATTTCATTTAAAGTAAAGCTCAGCAAAGTTCTCAATATATATAATAAAATGTAAGGTTTTCAATATGATTTATTACATATTAAATTTTCAGCGGTTTCTTGAATTTACTTCAAACCTTTACTTAATTTATTATAGGTATTATTATCAAAACCTTAGAGGTTTAGGCTTATTTCACATTTTTCAAAAATTAAATTTTTTTAATCAGATATTGCTTTTGATTCGATCTTCTATCTCATAAACAATAAATAGAAATAATTATGTATAAGTATACTTAAATACTTACTAAAGGTATACTAACATGCAATATGTACTAAAGTAATTAAGTCCAAAATAACTTCGTTGTGGTTTCTATACTTTTTTGATACATTATTTTCAATAAAATGCTAAAAATTCAGTTCAATTCTGTTTTTATCGATTAATTTATCATTTTTTTTTTTTTTATTATCTTGAAAATTGTATTTTATTATTATAAAATTTTAATATTAACCTAAAGCTGATTAAGATTAATAGCTACAAACTTTCAAATGTTCAAAATTAATTTTTACAAACAAACAATATAAGTGCCATTCAATTTTTGATAGCTGAACATCAATGAATAAATTTAGAAAATGTTTACAGTTAATTACATTCTTTGATAAATTAATTCAATTTTACGGCTCTTTTCAGCTCATAAAGAAAATCTATATAGTGAAGAAGTTTAACTTCAAATGTACCAGCATAAGTACACACACAATTTTGTAAAAACATAAAAAGTTTACCGTCATGCAAGATCCTGGAGTAATTAAAAATTTATATACAATATAAATTGGAATGCACATAATTGAAGATGCTGTTAAAATCCATCCGACAGTAATACTCCAATCGGGATAAACATATACACCACCCAACATTTCCTCATAGCCCAGTACTGAAAAGATGAAAATCCCCTGAAAAAGAAAATAAGTCAACTCGTGCCATCTACTGAACATAGTTAATATGAAGAAAATAATATTGATTTTCCACAAATTTTCTATGAGTTTCCTTGGTGTGTTTCTTCGCTTTTGATAAAGGTTTTTCATAAAATATTTGAGGTGGCGTTAACATACAGCTCCAGGAAATTTTCTTTGAGAAAATAAATTTTTAAAATTCAATTCAAAAATCATATAAGCAATAAATTAAAAACAAATGTGATTTGAAAAAATACGTTAATTGAACTTGATAAAGATTGAATCACAAAGAAGAAATTCTTTAGACTTCTATTGTTCTCGTAAAAGAAAGAGCAAATAAATTTATCAAGTTTTCTATTAGTGAGTTGAGTATAACTTAGAAGTTACGAGAAAATTTAATTTCGGAATTATTATCTTAAAGAAAAACTAGAAACTATAATATGTAGTACAAAAAACTTTTTAACTTACCAGTAAAAATATTGGACTGATATATGTCCAACAAACTCGCCAAAATATTCCTGGCCGATGTCCGATCATTTGTTCAATATCTGACGAAAGATGATCCGTCCCATACACCCAACATACTGCGGCCGCCTCAACAAAAACGACAAACAAAATAGCCAGACCCGGTCCATAGACATTAAGCAAATTCACTAAATAATATCCTCCCTAAAATACAAAACAAACATAATTTTTATTTCATTCCTGAAAGACATATATTCAAGGTATAACGAAAACTAAGAACTGCAAAATCTACTCAGTTTGATGGAGGAAATTAAAGAATGGCTGAAAACCCAGTCAAGGAAAATGCGTAAAAAAATCGGTCATGTCTTCGGTCTTCACATCTCTGCCGTTCAAGGCGAACAAATCTAAGTGATAAGTTTTCTAACATTAAGAATTACAATTTCAAATCAGTCGTTTACGAAGTGGAATAATTTTCTCGGCAACACATTTATCACCCGAAACGTTATCGGATGAAATGAGAAAAAGCTAAAGTAACCGATACCATTTAAATGTTTTACTCGACTGATTAAAATTTTCAAAATTATATTTATCAAATGAAACATTTAATTTTTTTCAAATGTTTCATCTTTAATAGCTTAAATCTTGAAGATGTTTTATATCAACAAATAAATCTGTTGAAAGCTTGACTTTCAAAAGGTTTTAATTGTTTGTCCTGCTTTATAAGTAAATAATTAACTTTATTAAATTAATTTGACAAGAAAATCAATTGAAATGTAAAAGAGTACCCGTCTGTCGGCTACTTATGCGGGCTCTGGAAAGGATGTGTGCGATTGTCTAGAAAGGATATAATGAATTGAACATGAGAAAACAATAGAATATGGATGTGAGAGGTTAGCACGGCCAAAAGGAAAGACGAGAGAAATGACTTGAAGCGAGCCAACCTCACCTTAGTCACTTCACCTCTAAAAGGAATCCAATGTTGCACTTCACATCTCAAATTGAACCAAATTAATTTTATTCTATCATTTCCTCCGATTCAATTTACTTTTTGCAATCTCTCACCGGTCGTGCACAGTTCGTATATATTCAAAAATGTGGAAAATCATTTTCGATTCATACGAACGAAAAACATGAAAAAAATCTTACGTATGTCGTCGTTGGCAAAGCGCAGATGTAGATGAAGATTAGAAGACCGCCGACGAACAACTCACGACGACGTCCCAAAGCTCGAGGATATTCGTCACAAAGTGCCGTTATCATCGCTTCCAACCCCCCAAATGTACTGTCCAACCCCAACGTAATTAACATCAAAAAGAAAATTATGCTCCAAAACACAGATCCGGACATCGTCGCAATCGCTTCGGGATACACAATAAAAACCAATCCTGGACCTAATACAAAAAATACGTTCATAAAAATGTCCATATAAATTCATTAAACTACCAACCTTCCAATCCGACTTCTTCAATACTCTTATTTTGTACCAAAGCCATATACCCCAAAACACTAAAAATAACAAAACCAGCCAAAAAACTCGTCAAACAGTTAATAGATGATGTTAAAATCGCGTCCCGATAGCAGTTATTATTGAATTTATTATAACTAGACAACGCTAGTAAAGTTCCAAATCCAGGGCCTAACGAAAAGAAAATTTGGGAAGCAGCATCAATCCATACCTTAAAAATTTTTAATGAGATTTTATTTTAATATATATTTAAAAGCTTGTTATTGTATTTATTACCCTAGTGTTCAAAAGTTTTTGCCATTTTGGCGTTAAATAGTATTTAATTCCATCGATAGCTCCTGGTAAAGTTACACCTCTTCCTAATAAAATTAAAAGGACGACATATGGAGCCAAAGCTGTCACCCAAACTGCCTATTTACCAAAAAAATTAATAACGGAACTGTTTGATAAACAAAGTTTTCATTTACTTTTCCAGCGCTTTTAACTCCTTTCCAGAGGGAGAAATACACTAATAGGAAAACAGCGAAGACACAAAGAGCCAAAGAAGGCTTTATCGGACCCATTCCATCCAATCCATTCGATTTATCCATGTCCAACACCTGGCGTCTTTAAATTAAAATTAATATTAAACTTTTGTTGTGCAACTTTTGTGAAACTCATACTCAAAAAATTCCTTGGCGGGACTTGTTGAATAATTATTATACAGGTTGGATGTGACTGGGGTGCAGTTTCTTGTGTTCCAGGGATTGTCGCAGCTGGTCCAAGGTAGTTCCGAGTCAAACGAGGCGAATAAATAGTAAACGGCCCAGCCGATAATCGTGTTATAGTACATTCCCATGTAAATGTCAATCAAGCAAATTGCGTAACCAATTCCTATTAAAAAAAAAAAATAATAAATTGAAGCGTTTTCGTTAGGGAATTCAACGAGACATTTTGTCGATTTTTGTCTGTATTCATTAAAAAGTTTATTGGTAAATTTTAAAGTTAATGGTAATGAAGCCGTAAGTATTGTTTTTAAAAGGAATAAAAAGACGATTTTTGAAAAAAAAAACTTTGATATATAAGAGACAGTTTGAGTTATTACTGAATCGATTTCCAAACACGGAACGTGAATAGTACGTGTTTGATTGGCTTCATCATTTTCTCGAAAGAAAGACAATTTCTAAGATTTCTCTCCTCGGCGTTTCCACGACACATCTAAAATCATGTTTTAAAAAAATAAGAGAGAAGAAAAAAATTTACGATATAAATGAAACGTTCATGGATTTATACGGTAAATAATTTTCGCTCGTACGCTAAATTTCTCGATAATATTGTAAACAATGTGAGAAATCGACGACAGTGATTATAAGCGAACGATGATGAGTGTGACTAAGCTGAATTCTATCGGGAATAATTCAAGAGAGTACTGAAGCGCGAGTACTAGATATTTTATATGAAAAGAGATTTTGTTGCTTTCCACATTACACAGCTTCACATCATCAACAGGCTTATTATTCAGCGTGGAAAGCTTCGATGTTTGCAAGTCATTTGGGACGATCGTCTATAAGAGAGCTCGTGCACAAAGAAATATCTCAATCCCAAAACGATTTATCTACAAATCTAACAACCACATCCTTTGTACATGAATATGTTACACATATCAATCACAAAACAACTTATGTTATCATCTAATAAAACAACATTTCATGTCTTTAAAAAACTATCAACAATTTATTTTTAGTTTTCAATTATTTGACATACATTTAATTTACTAGAACTCAAATATTGGATGAATTCCCGGAAGTTTCAAATTTGTCAACTTTTGTTATTTGGAACAGCAAAGACTCTCTTTTGTAGTTTATTTATATAAAGCTCGGCTAACCTAAATATAATAGAAATGCAAACAAAAACTTAAAGTGATTTCACACGGCCTTACAACTACGATGTACATCGAATTATAAGAACAGTATCTATATATATAAGTTTTACAACATTTTTTGTTTTTGTTTCTCAATTAACTGCGCCCTCACTATTTTTTTTTTAAATTAGATTTTGATTTTTGAAATATAAAATGAATACGCGTACGAGTAAACTAAATTATTATGTATAGGTATTCAAATAGTTTAATTGTAGTGTTTAGATTGTATTTTTCCACTTATGTTAGATAGTATTTGATAAATTAAAAGTAAATTTTAAGTAAATCATTGACAAATTGTATTATAGTATCTACAAAATAATCTTGAATAACCGTGTCTCGACTATCCGTATCAGTATTCTTCGTGAACTATACTCGCCATTTTTGAAAAAAATATAATTAAAAACTTATATTTGTTGTTATTTACAAAATATATTCCTTTTTATAAATTCTTTGAAATTTTTCTCTTTCGTCTCGTTTTCAAATAGCTTAATTCAATTTGTTCTGCTTGTTTTTTAATTTAAATTTTTACTGTAATGATGTACCGAGTTTTAGAAAAATTAAAACAGGCGCATTCAAAATAATTTTAAACCGATAAAACAAACTTATCTCTAAATATATAAACAATACCGTCGATGATTTACAAAAATTCTGAAGGCTAAATCACTGAAGATAAAAATATAAAAATATTATTTCTTAGACCTTAGAAACCTTAGACCGAATTGGAATTGAAAGATTTTTTGAAATTCCTTTCTTAAGTGGCTAAAAAAGATGGTTAAATATTTTACATTTTTGGGTCTTACTCCTTAACTAGCAACTTGCTCAATTTTAAATTTTCAATTGTTTATCTACATCCAAAAATTAAAAATCATTGCTACTGTCTAAAAAAAATTGCTTCTGTAGTTTCTTTACTCGTTCATACCAATGGAAAGAATTTAAGATTTTAAAAAAATTATTAAAAGTCTGTAGAAAAACTTAAAAGAAATAGTCTCACTGCCTTAGCTATCAATTTTTTTAATAAAAAAAAACTATTTATACTCATTTTAACATACGAGCGAGTACATTTAAAAAAAACATTGTATTAAAATGAATATTCTGTGAATAGCGATAAAAGGTTTAAAAAATTGAATTGTTAGGCAGTAGGTATATAACAAGCAGATTCAAATTTTTATTTTGTACCTAAATAAAGATGCAATTATAATATTAAGTAGCACCAGAAAGGTAAATTTACTGACGGATAAAAAAAATTATTGAAAGATGCAACGAATATTGGGCTACTATTCGGTATTCGGCTGCATTTTTTAATATTCGGTATTCGGCCGAATACCGAATACTAAATCATCACAAAATAAATGTTTAATTCAATTTTTTCTGCATTTGAGTAAAGTTTCCTCGAGTAGGAACCTGCTTTGAGTTTAGAAGAGAGGGTAGCTGAATATTTGGTATTCGACTAAATCACTATTCTTTGCATCTCTAATTTAAACTAACGTTGCGTTCTTGTGGATTTTTAATTTTTCTCGAAAATTATCTCGCTGCTTGAAATAAGGTGATTTTGTAGTTTTTTTTTTTGTATTTTTAAGTCGCTTTAACATCTAAGATCATATCACGACTGTCTAAACACAGAGAATTTCTGTTGGTCAATTATATTTTAGGTCTAGAATCTTAAGTCTAGAATTCAACGGGGATCGAACCCAGAACCACTTGACGCATGAAGCGGAGAGAGCAAGTACTCTAACCACAGCGCTAATAGGTAGTTCGATTTTGTAGTTTCTCACTTCATAGATAAAGATTTATTTTCTTAAGCCTAAGAAAATTTTACAAAAACAAAATCACAGGTACTTAGCTACTTGTTGCACCATAATATATCAAATGTCGACAACACTACGTAAATTTACAAATAGATATTAGTTAGTTAAATAAAAAGTGTCTCGATTAACCATGATTTTCATTTATCCGTACAATCCACTCCTTTCATTACTTCGGATAAGAGAATTTTTACTGCACTTTAATTTTTTATCATTAATTTTTAAATCATTATACTTATATCTTTTTAAAATTAAAACAAAAATTTTTTTCCAAAAATTTCATACGCGAAATTTCCTAATTTTGTTGCCTGTCCGTTCGTTTTTCATACAAGACTCTTTTTTAAAGAAAAAAGGGATTATCAAGATGAAAATGACATCACATACTAAGGTCTACAATCGATTGGTGTCAATGTTATTAATGTTAATCTTAACGAGGCCACTTTAAATGTAAAGTCATTTTTACTACTGTTATTGAATCTTTTTAGGTAAGATATCAAAATAAGTGGGACACTTCGCGTTGATCTAGAACTGTAAAATGGTTACTTATAGTAAAAAAGTAAGCCTTATGATGTATTTTAAGTAAATGTGTTTAAAAAAAAATTTAATGGGTGGTTGAAAGAAATATTAATTTATATTAAAATCACAAATAATATGTAGAACATCTACGTATATACCTATAGATATGTAACAATATTAGGACTTGCAAATAGATATAACCTTTTTATATAAATAAATGTAACTCACATATTACAAAAAGTAATGGTAGGTAGGTATAAGGTGGAAAATTTTTGTGTGAAGATCATAAGTTCAAACATCACCGCAGTCATAATAATTTTTTCTAAAGTTTTATAATATTTAAAATAATCATCGTTTGTGGCATATTTTATATGAGATATTAAAATGAATGTCATTAATGGCTTTAATAGTTTTGATAGACATAGTGAAATAATTTTGATTTTCTAAGAAATGATTGCAATATAAATTTAATAGGTCATAAGAGTAAATTAATTTTCAATTAAAATATATCATTTTGACCAATAATGGCTAGAATTAGAGACTCTCAAATGATCGACAAAAATTAATCGTATTCTAGATTAAAATAATTTTATTTTTGTTGATTATATGTTATTAGTATTGAATTTGAAGATTGTAATTAGTTTACAAAATCTGTACATGATATGAACAAAATATTCAGGACACAAGGTAATCTCGCACTTGTTCGATTTATTTTTATTCCCTTTAGCAATTTAAGTTTTTTTTTAATAATTCCAAAATAAAAAAATCTCAAGAAAATAGATCGCGTAATTACCTTCTTATATCATCTTAAAATCTTACATGTAAACATAGTATGTAGTCCATAAATGTATTTATTATAGTAAAAACGTTTCCGATTTTTTCTTTACATAAATATGTAATGAAAACTGTAGTTACGTGGTTGTATTTTACGTGGTAGTATTTGAATATCACTATCGATAAAACTATAATTAAAATAGTTTTTCAAATAACTTTTTTTCCAAACTTTTATGAAACTTAAATGTTTGATATTGGGAATAATTATAATGTTAGTTTTCAAAGATTTGTATGAAGTTAAGAAAATCTTTAACGACGTATTTCATACTGAAAGTTTCTATAAATTCACGTCAAAAATCAATATTAACACTTCATAAAATATATTAATTTATTACTTGTTTCAAATTCATAAACCTCAAATTCTTAAAACTACCAAAAAAAAAAATTAAAAAAATAATTTTCTAAGTTTTTCTAAGTAATTATAGCTTATGATACAATTTTTAAGACTTCTTACTGTAATCAATGTAAAAAAGAAGATTTGATACTTCGAAAGTTTCGAGAAAAATAAAAAAAAATATCTTTATACAAACAGTAAATTATACCTAAGAATTTTTTAAAGCTTTTAAATAATTTAACACTTCGTTGTATAACTTCTCAATTACAAAAGTTTATATACAAACAGAAGGTTAATGAAATTTTTTTGAACTATCGTTCTGTCAAAATATAACTCTCGTTGAACTTTGAGATACTCTCAATCTAGCTCAACAAACAAGTAACACTTTCATGTGATAACAAAAGAAAAAAGTGTTAAAAAAAATAAAAATAAGTGAATTAAATAATTGATACAAAACTTAATAGCAGATATCTTTAATATTTGTTGAACATTTGAGGTAAAAAGATTTTCAATTTCGAGATTTGGTACAAACTCAAACTTCTCTTATAATTAAATTAGTTCTATATGCAACAACTTTCTTGGATATTTGATATTAATTATATTCATATTACCTTAACAAATTGCAGTTGGTGCAAAGGCTTTATATTGAAAATTAACTAAATTTCTAATACTAACAAATTGCATGAAAAAAGTTTCACTTCAACTTTATTTAAGCTTAGTTCGATCGAGCGTCTGTTTAAGTATAATATTTTTAGCGTTCTCGTTTAACTTTTTCAATGTTGAAATAAAATATTTAAAAGATCACAAATAAGGAAAAGTTCAATTTTATACGATACAAATAAAGGAATCGTTCAAATGCGACAGCGACAACGATGAATGAATTGAAGTAAATTAGAATTTGACGTAATATTTTCTGTATCAGCTGAGAAAATCAGATTATCCTTAGATATGAGACCTTTCATTCACTTACTAAATTAAATTACCACTAGAAAATTATTCCCTGCATTCAACAAAGACAATTCTATTTCATATATACCGCTTTACACTAAACAGAACAAAATAACTTTTTGTGATATGAAGAAGTAAAAAATCAAATTCGAAAACAAATAAATTAAATAAACAAATTACTATTTTAAATCGAATATATCAGTTTCAGAGTTAAATAAATAAAATACGAGCAACTTGAGACATTTTACTATTACTAGAAAAAATTGTGCCATTGTCTAAGCTTCCATACAAACACTTCAGTGCATCTTGAATTTAATCCTGGAGGAAGCGACCTAGGCACAATTTATTCCTGGTAACCTTTTACGGTTTCCACTTAAAACAAAGTATTTTTATTGAAACGGCGAAGTATACGTATGTGAAGGTCTGTATATAGTAAATATAAAAACATATTTAATTATCTTTTTGACCATTGTTTTTTCAGCTTGACGAGCTTTTTAACGTTTTTCAATATCAGATTGAGTTTTTAGTTTTTATTTAATTAATAAAACTTTTTCACGTGTTTTTCTACGAAATTTAATTTTCTTCTACATTTTTACCTACGTCTTAACTGTTAGTAAACTTGTTAGTAATTGAGCTTTGATATCAATGGAACACTTTTAAGTTTTCATATCATTTGAGTTTGCGACTCTCTTTAGTTGACGAAAGATTGAATGTTTATTACTCGTTTAGTTTCAAAAGTCAGACTTGCTTAGAGAAAATTTTCAAAACTTTTGTTTGTGTTGTTTGTGAAAATTTTATCGTGATGCAAGTTGTGTTTTTTAAGACTCAAAAATGTAATCTTTGCAATATTTCAAAGCAAACAAATGTTTTAGTCACGTAAAAATCAAATAATCATTTTTAAAACGATTATTGTTTTTTAAACTCTTTTTTTAGTTGACGTTAGATTTTAATGATAAACTTTTGTGACATAATATGCAGCGATGTAAATTAATTATTAGCGAAGCAAAAACCAAGCAAAAAAAACAATAAGGTACTATTTTTTAAATTCAACATAAAACGAACTTTACAGATTATGATATTTAATTATGGTTCTAACTAAAAATGCATCGAGTGCCTCTACTCGATGAGCTTAATATTATACTCAGCTACTTTAAAATTATCGTTATTAGTTATCGACCGAATAAGACGATTTTGATGATATTAATGTGATTATGCGTTAAAATCCTTCGACAAAACATATCCAAGACAACATATCCTCGGACATAATATCCTTAAATGAATGATTTTCTCAACGCTGCAACGTTTAATTTGAGTTACTTTAATTTTTGAAAAATTTTAAGTCACGCTTAACCAATCAAATTGAAAATGTAACTCTAAACCGCAGAGGAATTATAGAATTAAATTAATCGGTGTCCTACAAAAATTTCAGGAACCCCGTGAGTACATGTATAATAAAATCATGATTACCGGATATACAAATAGCTAAGTTACCATTCTTTTATCTAAGTGAGTCCACCACCAAACCCTCGCTAGGAGAGTCTTCCTGGATCCTTTAGATTTTTTTGTTTATTTCAGTTCCAAACGATAACAAAGGAAAATTTTTGGAAAAAATGGAAAGAAAAAATATACCAACGGACGTTTTTGACCAAGGTATTCTGTTATTGGTATTATCTTTACCTTTTCGATTATCATATAATCAAAGAAAAGTTTAACGCCAAGACATTTTGTTGTAACAATATTGTATCCAGTTGTATATTGTCGCTGATATTTTACCCGGTGATATAAATGCGTGTTAACATGGATTGATTGTATATTTTCAGTTGTATTAGCAAGTTATGGTTCAAAAAACTAAGCGCTATCTGGCGACTGACCGCTTCTCCTTTCTTGATGTTCGTTATATATTTCCAAAAATTAGCGCTTTATTAGCGATAGCAATAGCTTATAGCGATTCATCATCTCCTACATAATCAATTTTAAATTAGCGTTTTTTTGCACTTATTTGTCTATTAAATAGTCTTTTCAAGGCACTAGGACTAGCACTTCCCCAAGGACAATGTCAGAGGTTTTTTAAATAAAACTTCTTAGACAGTGCAAGTGGTTTGATAATTAATAAATGGATGAAAATAGAAAGTGAAATTATTCAAGGACTTCTTGATTCATCATTTCGTTACATAAGAGAGAAAAAAGTCACGTCTAAGAAAAAAGAAAGAGAACTATGCCTTATTCAAACAAAAGAGAGTGACGTATGCATAGTGATATAATTAGATGGAGTAACGAAGAAAATCAAAGACAACGAACAGCGATAGAAAAGAATGGATCTTTCTAGAATCTAGATTATTCTATAGAAATTCAAATAACGGAAATTAAAATGTTTTTATTATTGACAGTCAACAGTATTACAAGTTGGTAGATGGTTTGGTAATGAACTTTCTAGGCTGTTCGAGAACAAGTTTGATTGCTTGTAAAAAGCAAGCAATTGAGAACGCACAGTCAGTCAAATGGATTCATTGGGTGAATATAATTAGTGATTCTACTAATAGTGATACGTCATACAAGTGATTTTAAAAATATTGTAAAGTGATTTTTGTGATAATTTATTCATCAATAAATTAAATAAATAAAGTACGTTTATTAAACGTTTTGTATGATTTCCATCGCAAAAAAAACCCTTTACAAGAAGCTTTGAGAAAGTTTGAGAAATCTCGTTACAATAGTTTAAATATTGAATAAACAGAATAATTTTTATGAAGATTTTGTTTTGTTTTCTTACTCTTCCTTTTCATCTGTATCTCACACTAAGATTCTCATATTCTTTATTTTTAAAAAAGTTTAACTTCTTTCCATTGCGTGTATTTCTTACTCCTATAATTTTACATTAAAACGGCATTTAAAAATTTAAACAATGTTTAATATCTCGGGGGTAAGATACATACGAAGAATGCCACTTACTAACCGTGGACAGACTTAGACTTATTTAAATAAATTGGGTTACTTCGCAAAGTTAGATAAACAAGAAACTATAATAAATGTATGTTTTAGATAAAAATAAGACGGTACGTTTACGATACAAATTGTGCGCAATATACAAAAAGTTGTCGTTGTTATTTACAGTTTATAATTTGTATCCTAATTGTATGGTTTTATGTTCATATGGAACAGACCTCAAGTTACACTCGGTACTCAGTTACTCGATAAAACCCGTACCCAGCGTAGTCCTAACTTTAATCGTGTTGATTTTCTAAAATTAATATCAGAAAACAATATAAGAACTTCAAAAAACAGCCATTCAAAAAGTAAATCTTGAAATTTTTTTATTGTACTTAATTATTCTTTAAAATCATCTTTTATACATAAGAATTGTACACTTAAAAGTTTTTTTTTTCGTTCTTTGTGATTTTTTTATTATAATGTTCTAGTGTTAATCTTTTTAAAATAACTATTTATTTAAGCCTGCAGAAGTTCAATCTAACCGCGTGAAACGTTATTTCACTGGATGCCTAAACCATCATTTGATAACGTTGAACTTTTTTAATTACAGGTGTAACCTCTATTTGCTATGGTATAATTAAAAAACTTTCATTACAAATTCGATCTATAGACTTTTTACAAAAACGTGTCTATCACCAAATAAATATTTCAACAATCCTAAATCAGGAAACAACTTTTCAGAAGCTTTCCTAAAATCACACAAAATATTGTTTCGTAAAAAATATTAGGTATGTATATGTTACATGCGTGAGCAGAATACGACACGCTTTTGTGATTTGACCTAACGATTTTACAAATGTGTTTACGACTGACTGAAAAAGGTTTGATACAATTTCAATAGCGTTCAACAACCGATATTTTCGTCAAGCTTTCGAAAACATGATATTTAAATCTAATTGAATTATGTTAACTTTTAAAGAGGAACTGACCTTTCAATGCAGGACAAATCCTTTTCCAGATTGTGAGGCATCCACAGCGGTGAAATTGTCCAAGTGCCAGTTCCATGTAGAAAAGCGGCAGCCCTCCGAACACCAGCATAATACAGTAGGGGATGAGAAAGGCTCCTGTAATCGAATAGTTTTCAGAATAAAAAGCATTTTTTTTCAGTACTGCTAAATGTAACTGTAATTGTGTGCGATAAACTCAAAATGTTTACCGAAATCTACATTTGTACTAACAATTATGTGCACATGGAGCTTTCGTTTATTATTTACAAACTATTTGAAACGAAATTAAGCATGCGCCAGTTGTAAGTGGAGAGCTTTTCTATTATGGCTTTTATTTATATTTACCTGTTGCATCATGTAATGTGCCTCTCATTTGTGTAAAACAAATAATCGTTTAAATAGATATATTTTATTTCTAATTTTGTTTTAAGCCAAATTCATTTTCAATTAGTGAATGCAATTAGTTAAATCGATCACAGTTAAATTCTGATTTGTTTTTAATATATAAATAAATTGCAGCAAGCTTAATGCCTTCATTAGTAGGTATAGGTACTACATCAAAATATTATTCTTGAAATCTACAAAACTTGAAATCGATGGTTGAAATTAATAATGTTCTTAGTAATATTAATATACCCATTTTTTACGATTTCGTTTTTCTTATCACGCCATTAAAAAATCGTAAAGAATATGCAATTTTTACGAGGAGGGTTTGAGAAAAATTTTGCTTACCTCCACCATTTTGGTAACAAATGTAAGGAAATCGCCAAACGTTTCCGAGATCAACGGCAAAGCCGATAACTGCGAGGAGGAATTCGACTTTTTTACCCCAAGTCTCCCGGCGTCGGTCCGGTGTGAGGGATACAACGACGACACGAGCCGTGGCTCCTGTTGCCGGATTTGCTGGAGTTGTCGTTGTTGTCGCTTTGGCTTCCCTCTAAAGTGTTTATAATTTTTTTATCAGCAAGTTACATTTATTTTGAATGACATGAACCTTTTGTCGACGAAGGAAAACTAAACACACGCTTTTTTAATTGGATACAATATCATATATTTGTGACACTTTCCAAAAGACAAATCATCATTCTAAGACACATTTTAAAAAATTTTTTTAATTTTAATTACTTTATTTTAGTTTTCAAAGTTCCGAAACCATAAATATTAGAAGTATTTGCTTTAAATTTGAATAAATTCTCCACTATATCAAAAACCGACTTTAAAAATTGTTCTTTTACATTTTTTTATGAACAGTTTTATATTTAATTTATTATTGTATTGTATATATATAATATAACTATGCTAAAGATTTATTTACAAGCAATGCGTTTAAAAGCGAGGAATTTTCTCGATGTCGTTAATTAAATGAAAATTAATGCTAATTAATACATTGAATCTATCTTCTTCTCACTTACTTTAGTTCAACGGGGATTTTTATAGGAATATTTAACCCTTAAAACCTCTTGTTTCATATTTTTAACTGACAAGATCAAAATTTCATTATTTATTCAAATATTCCATTTTTTATTTTTTCATCATCAGATTCAATCTTTTGTGGAATCCTTTTCAAACTTTTCCATACAATATATCTACAATTCGAGCTTAATTTTTTTCGGTACATTTATAGAGCATACAAGAAATTTTTTGAAATGTGTATTTATAACACATATTTTATAACAAGTTAAAAAAGGTGATTAAGTTAAATTTTTTCTGGACAACTTTTCTTAAGAAATTTTTAGAAAAAACTAAGTCTTGGTAATCATAAATCATAGCTTAAGTATCGAAAACTTTAAACATTTGTTCACTAACAGAACGTTACATATTTTTGTGTATTTAAATGCAATTCAATAATTTTTTATTTGGTTTTTGTTGGTATGTTCATAAAACATATTTTTATGAACTAGAACTGTTTTCGTGAGTTCAACTTGCATACCTATATGCAGTAAAACGTTTTTATTTTAAGTGGCAATCCTTTACTTTAACTATTTTATTTTATGTCTAATTTTTAGGTTCAGTAGGGTTTCACCAAGTAGTTTAAAAAAAATTTTTAATAAATTGTGCTTGTCATTTTGCTTTGAAAATGAAATAACTTACAAAATCAATGCTTGACTTAATTTAACATTTGAATATTACTTTTTGATTCAAATTTGACTTGATTTTAAGACAAATTTAGGTCAAATAGTTTAAAAAATAAAAACTAAGTCAAATAGCTCAAAAATCAAGTCAAGAGTGAATTTTAGTAAGCAGACAAAAATATTTAGTGATAAACGTAGAGATGTATCATTTAGAAACCATTAAAATTTATGTTAACTTCATAAATAGTAACCAAATAATAAACAGAATTCAAATTATATATTTTTCATTTTCATTTTATAAATGGAACTTTTTAGATATAGAATAATTTTGACAGGTACCTATTTAGGTAATTAAAAAATATCTATGTTGCATTAACAACTTATATTATTTAATTATTCATATGCGTAAACAAGACGTAATAGTGCCAAAACTCAAGCCAGCATGTTAATATCAAAAAGATGAAAAGAAATATTACAAAATGTTAAACAACTGAATCAAGTTATTTCGGTTTACGGTAGTTATTAAAAGATTTTTTTTCTTAGAAAACTTAATATTCTCTTAACATCTTTTATTGATTTATACTCGTGGAATCAAGAAAAATGTTAACTTATAAACATCTTATCAAATAAGATGATACATTAACGCTGAAAGAGCAAAAATAACTGTATAAGTAATCCTTTATGCTAAGCAAATGTTTCAGTTGTCCTTTATGAAATGTAAATTTATAAAAGTAAAAGACCTTAGCAATGTATTTTTAAATTTTTTTTGCACTTTTAAAGTTTCTTGAATCCCGAAAATTCCCGAGAACACCGTATATAATACAAATAAATACAATTGTCTCATATTCCGAGAATGAAAAAAAAAATCGAGACTGAACAATCTCAATCGCACTGTATATTAAGCTAGAATTGTCTTATTTTTAATTTTTGGAAAAAAATTATGTTAACATTCTGTAAAACAAAAATTAAAAAAAAAATATTAATACAGGCTCTTATTAAACTTCTAATGTTTGTATGTTAAGATCAAATCTTGAAAGTTGAATTAGAATCACGTCCTTTTATCCTACAGAGTTGATTTTTTGCATGTTGGTTTAGTTTCAATGACAATATATTTTCATGACAAGTTTATCCTTGATTAACAGCCAGGATAAGAACATTCAAACAAAGGAACTCTTTAACGGATACACATTGAAAATTCATAAAAATTACGCAAATAAAATAGGTACCGCACAAATTCAAATTTTATTTTATACCTATACATTATATCAATAATAAGAAAATCGAATAGAAAAAGATTGTTTCAGAAAATAGGTGTTGAAAACATAAGAAAAATTGTGTTTATTGTTAAACAAAGCAGTGAAGCTTAAGTTTTGGACAGTTCAAAATTCTTAACATATTTATTTTTAAACATTGTCAAAATACTGACTATATTTTACAACTACAATTTTTCTGTTACTTATAAAAGTTGCAAATAGGTACTCAAAAAAAAAATAGTGAAAAAATTAATTAAAAATGTCAAAAATATTTACATCAATTATATTCAAAATAGTTAATTTAGAACATGAATTTCAACAATCCTAAATTTTACAATAATTTTATATCACTGTAGTTATTAAAGAATGCAAATTGAAAATAACTTACATATCATTGATTATAAAATATTAATTAATTATTATTAATCAATGCAACGCATCAGAGGTAAATTAAAAGCTGATAAATACCTCAATGTTAAACATCATTCATATTATCTCTTCATATTCATAAATGTTGATATATATTGCAATTTTAAAGGTCAAGTGTTTCAATAAAATTACTCTTCAATTAAGCCTTAATTATTAAATCCATTGAGCTTACATACCTAAATTCAGTGTTTAATACTAAATCTGGGGTAGTGAAAAATAAATATCATTGTTTCAGTTTCAAAAATTATCTGAGATTTGCCTTATAATTATTCGTCATTATCTACGTATCTACTTCACGGTTAACCTTCATTTAAGTTTTGAGTTGAAAACTTTTAGTTGTTGTAATTTTTTAAAAAACGAATGCTTTGCAAGCACTTACCTGGCCATTGAGTGTAGGATTTTTTTCATTATCTTCGGAATTGTTGAGAAGAGAGTCTCCAGGCAATTCTTCGTAGCCATCTTTTGTAGCCAAATTCGTTGTGCTATCCGTCCCAGAGGCCGTTCCTTGTTGATCTATCACCCCCATTATTGTAGGCCTTGGTTCACCCCGTCAACCCCACAACAACACACCTTATAATGGAGCATTCCCTCTGAAAAAATTCACATAATACAACAAAACTGTAACCACCATTCCACTTAATGATATTATGCGCTTAAATTACTATTTATAATTTAAACAATCAAGAAGTTGAGTGTATAAAACATAAACTAATTATGAGTTATGTGTTTTCCTATCTACAATCAAATGACACACCTGAACATAAAAATATCGGATACCAGTCACGGTCCAAATAAACTCTCATGGAATGTATGTGGGGATGAAATAGATATCTTTAAGTTTTATATAAATTCCTTAAAATTGGAGCACATAAAATTTACTGTCAGTTAGATGGTTGTATCTTTACACCGGTTCTACTAACAAAAAATTTTCCCAAAGAACAATATGAAATAAAAACTTTCACTTTATTGTTTCGATAGTTTTTCCATCTATTCGCGCTACCTTTTCTTCCAATAGGTGATAAATTTCGAAAATAACAAATGTCTCGGAAAATATTTCACCTGGTAAGTCGTATGTTTTCTTGGAAAGTTCAACCTTGGTTTCAGTTTGAAGTTTGTGGGAAAATGTTGTATGAAAACAATTTTTTTTTTGAAAATTTAAAAACCACACTTTTATGGTAATGTAGGTACTATAAAGAAATAATAAATTATCGGCCAAAAAGTTTTGACCTTACTCGAAAAATGGGTAGTGGGCGCTTTTCTTTCATTGAAAATTGAACTCTTTCAATTTCCATTAATACAATTAAAACCCACGTTTATTCTGAATGTTAAAAAATTATGTTTCGAAAATTTAATTTTTCTTTTTTAATACATTTGTATATAGTATATGCATTTAGTTGATTTTAGTTTATAAAAAAAATTTCCCTGAAATTTTATTTTCCTTTTTTAATCTTTACAAATCTATGAGCGCAATGAATACAGTAAAAACCATTAAGATAAAAACGCTTAACTTGAAAATATTTATTTAACACGAAATAACACTAACAATAAGATCAAAATAAGATACTATTATGAGCAAATGCATTTATTTTTCCAACATGAAATTTCTTTAAAAAAAATTTTTTTTTTAAATTTTGTTTTCCGACAAATATCACATTATTCAAATGTTAAAAGTTTCTTAATTGAATTCATAGTAGGTAAGTACCTAGCGTATTTTTAGACGATAAAACACACCTCAAAATAAGATGATTTTTAGAAAAATATTATACTTGAATGTTACTTTCAGATCAAAGTTTTATTTTTTCTAACCTCTTATTTAGAGACGATTTATAGAAAAAAAATATTTTAATATTACCCTCGGACCATAAAACGTACCCAAAATTTAAGCCCATTTTTTGTGTAAAAATATGTGTCGTATAGTCCAAACTCCAAAAAGTACGGTATAAAGTTTCATGAAAAATCATTTCATGTGTATTTAAAAATTTTATAAGAGTTATTTAGTTCCTATGCGGGTACCTATAATTTATTTACTTTATTATTTCCACGTGAAGTTCTTTATGATTTAATTTTTTAATTTGAATAATAATCGCTTTAGTGAGGCTAGTTTTTTATTGGGTTCTTATGGTGGAAAGAGTACCTACGCGTCAAAGCACTTCCTCATGTTATTCCGAATACCACCAACACCACAAACATATTCGCTACTTTTCATCAGATCCAATATGAAACTAGCCTCATTTTTGATGAGCTTGCTTTGTACTTTTTCACATAAAACTATAGTTAATTTTGATGGAATAGTTCCTTTATCAATTAGTGAATACGATAATTTATCAAGTATAGTTATCAAGAACACGTACAATATTTATACGTGTAAGGTTTCAGGTCCAATTAAAACCGAAAAGTTGATAAAATATCAAGTCTAAGATTTCGCTGATATAGACAATCGAAAAATAATTTTAAAATCTCAAACAAAACCATGAAATAAACCTAAATTTTACATTCAAGGCTTTTCAAGATTAGTAATCAGGAACTTGTAAAAACTTGAAACTTTACATACTCAAAAAAAAATGTCATCCCAAGGAGTTTTAAAAGCTTTCTTTTCAAAATATTAGAAAATTTAATTCTCTGACAGAAAAAATATCCATGAATTTATACCTGATTTAATCTACTTAGTATTAAATTTGACTTAATCTGTAATTATTTTGTAGATATCTTTTATAAGCTTCTTGCAATCTATGATCGCTGAAAATTGAAATTTTGAATATTTTGTGTTGAAGAAGTTAAACTCTTTCAACCTATTTTTCTTAAGAATTTTACGGGTTCTTTTTTTACATTCTAACAAATCTGTACTTGTAGAATAAAAATTTCAGTCAGAAAAAAGTGTAAATATATTTCAAATTTTAAGCTACATTTGCTACAAATTTTTTCTTCACGTTAATTATTAATTTAACACAAGTTCATGCTTCTAGAAAAAAAATGAAGTCGTGGTTGATTTATTGTCACTAATTTATTTTCAGTCCATGAAGTAAAACGTGTACAAACACAGAAAATTAGCTAAAATTCACTTAAATCATTTCAACATTCTATTTTCATATGGTTACAATTTACGAAAATGCAAACGTCTTGAAATATTTTCACATTTTATTCTTTCAACATTTTGTGGTGTGGCAACTAATGGCGAATGTAAATAATTAGTTTTATGTTAAATTGTAAAATTAATGTGTTTGGAAGAAAATCTTGGCTCCAAATACACAAACTAAACAGAAAATAATTTGTCGTTATTTCACATTGGAAAACACATTTTGTGCGACTGAAAAACAAGACTACAAAAATCAAACGCGATAGTTTCAACGTTATTTAATTGCAATTTGAAACAAAACATTTTCTATGTTTCTAATTGGTAGAATAAATGTACTTAGAAAAATAAACATTTAATTATACGTAACGTTTAGAATGATAGGTATAAAAAATTTCGATGAATAGATTTGAAGAATACCATCAAAATTCTAAGGAATAAGTCTTCAGGAAAATTGTATTCTTAAATTTTTACAAAGCATTTTATCCAAGTGAAAAATTATAGTTTCTCAAACTTATGAAGTCAATTCATAACTTATTTCCATTCGCACCATTAGCCATTTAAATTAAATAGCAAAGTTTGACTCCAACAACTTAACTTATAAATCATTTACTAAAATGATATTCAATAAAACTAGTACCACCTGTTCTCATTGAACGAAATCATATAATTAAATAAATCGAAAATTTTATTCTAAAAACAGTCACATTCGAGCAAAATACTCATGCAAATTGTCATTTGGCAAATTTATTTATAGATATACAGAAAAGGAAACGATAAAATGTATATTTCTTTTTTATATTTTTAGGACTACTAAGAACATATCGATTTTACAATCAAAGCTATTTTTTTCACTCATTATGCATTATATTGTTTCAAATTTCGATTAAAAATAAATAATGATGAGTGAGCAAATACATTCCTTAAATTTTTCAATGTACATATTAAAAGATTCATCTCATTCAATCAACAAGTTGATAATTGAATTTAAGTAAATCTTTCCTCGTTCTCAAGTCTTTTAACATTTTTTGCATTTGCAAACTTAAATTTAAAAAAAAAATAGAAATACTATTTTGTACTGAAAAAGTCAAAATCAATTTTTTTTAAGTATTTTAACTATTAAAAGTTTTAAATTAATATTTTAATTAAATTATAGAACAACGTAAAAATTAACTATAAAAAATAAAAATTAAATAAGTTATTAATTAAAAATCAAACTGTTATGTAGTTTCCCTTCTGAGACGACAAACCACCAATGTAAACAGAGAATCCATCAGTCTTTTCAATTAAGTTGAATGATTTTAAGCTACGTGTAAATGTAAATGTGTTTCGAACAAAAGGAGCTTTATTTTAGAAAAGCTTCTTTTGATCGATTGGGAAAATTGATGATTTTCTAAGCCATTGCACATTTCGCAACTTTTCAACAGCAAGGCAAAGCTCACAGGGGAAGGATTACCGTTAAATCTAGATCAATAAAGAAAACTTAGTAGTTCGAAAACTAAACAATACGGTACTTACATTCAAAGAAACTTATACATTGCCAGTTTACATGATATTGTCTTGAAAAATTATCGGTGTAAATGCAATGATGACGCAGTCGGAAAAGAAAATTCTAATAACTCTACACTGTTTGTAAATTGAAACGCTTGGCGTTTTCCAAGTTGACTCTTGAACTGTTTTTGGATGTATCTTCAGCAGGAAAATCCTGCTGTTTCCTTTTCGAATGACAACAGCGCACTGCATGGCTCAGATCACATCTACGTAACTTTACGCTACACATTTACGAAAAGTTTCGTGCGCCTGACCGACTGTTGTTTTTTTAGTGCTTTTCCTTCATTTTCATATTTAATTGTTTAATAAGCCCAAATATGTTTTATTCGCATATTGTACAATTTATGTCATAGACTTGACAAATCGATTCAATTCTCTACAAAGGGAATTTCAAAGCGATATATATGTACTTTTTAAATAAGCATTGAAAACAGCACGATCGAATGAAGCACTTTGCATGTCGTGTAATCATTGATGATCGAATATGTAAACTAATATTTACGGTCATTTATCTAATTTAAAACAAAAATATTTCGATTAAAAATAAAATATTCTATTTTTGTTGGATTGAATTAAGTCTATTTTTATTTAAATCAATTATTTGCAATTTGAAACATAGGAAGGTTAATGACATACTAATTTCATAAATTTTGATTTTTTTTTTCGTGTTTAGCGGCAATTATTGAGATTTTACAAAATTCAGGACGTTGAAGAAATCGAATAATGATACGTTTTCACTTTGACTTATTTTCTTTTTCAGTAAAAAGAAAACTTTTTGGTCCTATAGTTTAAGTACCAGTTAAAGGTATCAAAGAGTTTTAGTTATAAAAATGTTTTGTTTAAGATATAGGTAAGTATTAAATAATAATCTTTAAAAAAGAAAAGGAAGTAATTTTGTTCGTTTACAAAACTTTGCTTCACTTTTGTCTTTCTCTAAAACTGTACATTGTATTTTTTTATATTTTAAAGTTTAATTTTCATTCTTCTTTGTTTACATATCTCGTAGGCCCTAAACACTTTTCTTATTGTATTTGTACAAGAGAAGAACTGCAAATTAAGCGTTTGTTCCATAACTTTTTTTTCCATAATTCCATACAATTTTTTTAGTTATTTAAGGTCATATCAACTACCAAGGGTAAGAGTGACCGGCGAATCCAACAATTTATGAAAAAACTGAGGCTTTCATTGGGATTCAACCCAGGGATCACAAGCATATAAATTAGATCATATTTAGTCACTACAACACATTATTATCCCCATATATAAAATTATATATATTATTGTTATATTTCTAACGTAATTAACGCCCATCAAAAGTCCAAACTATTTTAAAGAACCCAAAAAAAAACCTTTAATTTGATCTCCTGTAAGAATTCATTTGGATGTTATAAGGAAAGTATCCCATAACATAGTAAATAGATCTTATAAGATTATGTATATAATAGATCTCTTCACTTTCGTTCATTTTGTTGTTTTGCATCTAAATGCGATTTATATTTCTACTATCGAAAAAAACACTTAAGTCTTAACTGACTTTTAAAGTTGCTTTTTAATTTGTACAAGTAGTGGAAAATTTGGAGGGTTAGTTTGAGCCTTCAGCCAATAAATATAAATCATTAAATGTTGTTGGAGAAAAATGGTTCTAAAAATAAAATAATAACGGAAGGATACACTTTAAGTGGGTACTTTCCATGTTGGTTTTGTGTACCACCGTAGTAACTATGATTACGTTTATAACGATTGCGCTCATTCCCGTTTTTTTTTCTCGCCACTCTAACTAAAAAAGGGTTTACGTGTAAGTGTATAGAACACAATGAAAAGGCCGATCAACTGGCCAAAAATGGCGCCTCATCAAACCTCATAAGACCTGAACCTTTTTTTAAAATCACAAAAAATAGAATCAAAAACGCTTTTCTAGCTTGGGAGACCAAAACCAAGGCCTCGCACTGGAGGAATACTCCGGGGCATAGACAAGCTAAGAAATTCATAAAGTACTCCAAAGAGAGAACTCATGGCATATTGTCATTCGGCAAAAAAGACGTAAGGCTCCTAACAAGCCTCTATACGGGCCACTGTACCCTGAATTACCATCTTCACAAGATCGGTAAAGCCAACACTAACATATGTCGTCTCTGCTGAAAAGCGACAAAAACGATGGAACACATTTTGTGCTAATGTGAGGCAGCTTTCAAAAGAAGACTGCAGCATATCGGAAAGACGGACATGACGCCGGGCGAGATACCAACGGCAACCCCTAGGCAGGTGCTGGTTTTCTTTATAAGCCTGGAGCTCCCCTAGTAAACACAGAGGGTCACATCACAATAGACCTCCTTGATTACAGTGATAAATAGAATGAATATCCTGGGACCCGCAAAACGAAAAAAAAAAAAAAGGGTTTACGTGTTCGTACGTGAAATAAATGTCGTCATTTATGAAGTTTTACTCAATACAACGACCATAGTTGTCTTAAATAAACGGCAGAAGAAACGATTTTACTGTTTTCTAAAACTGTTATTACGCTGAAAACGTAGCTTTTAAGATATATTCTAGAGTAAGAATAAAAACATGCACTGTACGAGTCACGTGCAATATTAAAAAAAATTGTCATAACTATTTTATTTATTAATGTAACTAAGGTCGCATCAACTACTTACTTTGGTTATTAGCGACCGTCGAATCCGAAAATCCAGAAAAAACATCTTAGGCTTTCATTGGGATTCGAACCCAGGACCACTGGCGTATAGGGCAACTATCTAGTCAACCACGCCACTAAGTGACCTCATAACTATGTTTTGCATAACGTTGATGTATGTAACTGTAATGTATGTATTGCAACTTGTAACATACAATGTACGATTTCATTTTCATCTAGAACAAACCTGTAATATTCTAACAATGACAACACTATCGCAAAGCTCCAAATAGACTCAAAACGCACACCTCCCCTCTTGCCAAAGCAGAAGAACTAATTAATAAGTATAATATAAAGTTAGGTGATCCTGCTCCTGTCAATGTAATGAACGATACATATAGCCAACTCCCCACCGCCACCTTACGACTAATGGATCAAAACTTATCAAAATCATCATATTTGGATATTGAACTACGGAAAGCTTCTTTAGAAACCATCCACTCCATGTACCCAAAGTCAGGATTGCTTCGCATCTATACAGATGGCTCATCCATCCCAGGATCCGGAAAATCTGGTGCTGGTTACGATAGCGATATATTTAAAGGATGCGCCACAGTTGGAGAACCTCTCAGCTTGATGGGGAAGTAGAGACAGTTTTACGTGCTAGCTATATCTAAACTTCACGAAGTTAGGACCTATCATAAAGCTGTTTTCTTCATTGATTCTCAGGTCGCAATAATAGCACTATCCTCTAACTACCCTACCGATTGCGTTCGTACCAACAAATGTCGAGCCGCCTTGGACAGTCTTGCTAAAACAGGTTGGCACCTGTCACTACAATGGATTCCCAGTCATGTTGGTATCTTGGGAAATGAAAAAGCAGACGAGCTCGCAAAGTCTAGCACCGCTCTAAATCAACCGCCAACCCTTATGTCTTTAACGCAAGCTCAGAGCCACATCGCAAGCACTATCAACTGGCATTGCTATAATATTCAAAAAAATAAAGCGCAAGGAAAAAAATGAGAATCCTTACTGGAATCTCCTATCTCACGACTTCTTCCCCATCGGGTGTCAGTCGCAGTTTTCCGAACTACCACGGGGCACGACTACCTATGAGAGCACTTGCACCGTATTGGCATCCTACCGACTCCAATCTGTTCCCTCTGCAATGGGAAACCCATGAATGTCATGTATCTTGGCAATTGTCCTGCACTTGCAGACGTCAGAGAGAACAACGAAAACAATCAAAACCAACTAGTCTCCAACCTCTATTGGACGACGCGGCACCGAATGACAGAAATGTCAAGCGTGGGCGTTGGATAAGAAGAATAAGAAATATTCTAACTGTTACTTGCTCGATTCACTGAGCGTAAACTAAACTCCTATAGTAAAAGTTTGTTTTTAGAATTAAAAGGATTGATTTTATTTTGGTTATTTATAGTCGCATGGAACGTCCAAGATCATCAGCGACTTATCTAGTTCAATAATTCTCACTTTTCACTCACTCATTCATTTGCATTCACCCTTGATCACATAGGATTGATTTGTTAAAGTCAATTTATAATAAGTAATGGTGATAAAATTAAAGTATCGATTTTTTTCCTATTTTCCAATTTCATAGAAAGACCTAACTACATGAAATCAAAATTAAGAATTTTATTTTATATGCCTACATTATTAGCAATAACAAGTTATGTAATGCTATAAGAAATTAGTAACCAAAAAAACTTATGTACAAGAAGTTAATAATTCCAAAAATCTTAAATGCCCCTGACCATTGCCTTTAAAATCACTTGTTTTTTGTTCTCCCTGAAAAGTTTTTTTTAACTAGAGGTTACGTTCTATATTTTAAGATTAATATCGTACGTGTTATGCGTATATTGTAACTTCCCAAATAAATAACATTATAGGAAATCGCAGAAAGAATAAGATTGAAACAAACTCTCTTCCTCTAATGAGGTAAATAAAACCGTTGATTATACAAACTTCACAATGTGCAATTCAAACTTGTACTTTACCGTATTTTCTTCATAACAACACTTCTAATTAATTTTTTTTTTTCAACCCTAAATAAACGAAAAATTAGCATCATATGAAATTGTGAGAATCGTAAGAAATTAATTTTAGAAAACTAGTCTTCAAGCGCGGGCTGACGCTCTTGGAAATTTGGTAATATAGACGTATACTTTTCACCTGTATTTCAACTTTTAGCTATATTTTTTTGAAATGTAAAATACTAGATCAAATAACCTGAATATTTTTCAATTTTACTCAAGTTTTTACAAGAAGTTATTTTTATTGAAAAGGATAACAATCTACAATGAAACATTAATTATATTTTATTTATCAAAGTTGTTATTACTAAATAGTTTTATGTAGATGAAGCTTTCAAAGGTTCAAACACCAATTGAAAGTTTAATTAAATAAAACTTTACCGTAACTATAACAATCGGCTCATAAAACCTTATAAGCACTAGTTTTACTAAGTTTTAAAACGAAATTATTTTCTTATCCATACCATTAAGCGCATAGTTATATAAACTTAGGAGGTAGTTAATTTAAATTTTGCACAAATAAAACCTTCCATCAAGTGCATAAATGCAAATTAATCAAACCTTTTTAAAATGATTTTTTTTTCATTAACGATTCAATTGTGAAAACCTAAAAGTAATCAATATCAATCTAGCTTCAAAATTTTGTCGTTAATCAAACCATAAAGCAATTACATATTACTTATTCATTTTCACAGGCTTTTATGAATATGAAATGCTCAATTAAACAAAACTCAACTCTCGGAAAATGTATATGATGAAAGCTCAACTGTTCAAATTATGAACCATAAAATATTTATTCTTTTTATGACAATCACATATCTTGATTGTGAGAGTAACAGAACAACCGTTGTATAAACTGTTACATCAAAGGCCAGATTATTTTTGGAGCTACCCTTTTATTTTATTAGAACAATGTTCTCGCATTATTAAAAGAAATTCTTGAAGAAGAAAATATTGAAAGTGGAACAATAAAGGACGTTATTAAAAAATAAAGCTTCAGTATTTTCTTTTTTAATTAAATGCAGCATAGAAATAACAGACCTTGAAAATAAGACCTTGATTAAAAAATTACTTTTTATAATATAAGTAAATATGTATGATGTAGTTGACTTGTTGGTATAAACATGCATTTGTAAGGGAGGAAGGTAATTTATTTGCAATATAAATTAAAGCCTTTGTCATTCGAGCAGAACTGCTACGTCATCTAAAGGTTTTATTAAAATATGCATTTTCCCATGACATTTTAATTTTTGTATGTTCGATTGAGTGAAAGAAAATTAGTTAAATGGTTATCAGTCAAACAATTTTAAGCACTGTTATAGAATTAATAGAACTTAGAAATGCTTGTAATTGAATTTGTATGAAAAATAAGCATGATATATTATGCTTCAATAAATGTAATTAATCTCGTAAGTTTTAATTTTTTTGGGTCTATATATGCCTCAAATGTATAGGTATTTCGTATGATTGTAAGTGATCTCTAACAAAATTAAAAAAAAATCAATTTTTTTAAATAACGTTTTGGTGCAAAGTAAAATTGTGTTTGTAATATCTTTTTAATTTTTTAATTGCTGAAATTTCCACTTATAAAACATTGAAAATTGAAAATAAAATTCTTGGTTTTTGTCTTGGAATTGAATTGAGAAAAAAATCTATATTGAGTGAAAAGATATCGTTCTAAATTTTATATGAGAAAAATCATCAGTTTTTTTATTATTTCTTCAACATTTATGTGTTTCAGCATGTCGCTCTCAATTTTAATAAGTTCAATCTCTGTTCGTGCATTTTACTTCTTTATACATTTCTAATTCTTTTCAATTTGGATTTTGTTTTAGACTCTTTTCATTTTGGTGATCTGGCAGAAATTAGGGTCTCCTATCGATCGGCCCAGAGTGCCCAATGAAAAAGAGGGGTCTGAAATAAACATCTTTGAAATATATTTTTAAGGATAAGAGTTCTGGATGTTCGCCATCTATTGGGGTTGCTTATCGGATATTGTTCTTAATGATTGCATTGTTAGATATTACCATAAACTCGACTCTATAGTATATATTCTTAGAAAAGGCTGGTGGCGTTAGGTCTGAACTCTTGGGCGGCAAAAATTGGCTTCGAAAGTGTCTAATGTTATTCCGACAAAAACACGACATAAATTGAGATTATTTGGCTTCAAATATTGCAATAGTTGAATTTTATACGGATTTATTAATGTATTAACTTCAAATCTTTTGACAAAATGCAAAATTAATACGTAGGGTAGACCGAGGCGAATCGGATTAGTGGGTGAATCGGATCAAAATAAGAAATTCGTAAATTTTTTGAATAAGTAACGCGTTGAAATGAAATTTTAGCGACTGGTGTCTAAGGGCGCGTTCACACGAGTCAACTTTAGTTAAACGACAATTTCTCATCTTTTAGACCGTAGCGGGGTAAGCGACGCGAGAAGTGAAGCACAAACCAACACAATCGGGGTAAGCGACGCGAGAAGTGAAGCACAAACGAGCAGAATTGAAAGCAAATTGTTGAACGAAGTTGTTGAACGAGCAAAGTTGACTGAGTCAATCTTTTGTCGTTCAACAATTTCCTTTCAATTCTGCTCGTTTGTGCTTCTCTTCTCGCGTCGCTTTCCCCGACTCTGTTGGTTTGTGCTTCACTTCTCGCGTCACTTACCCTGCTACGGTCTAAAAGATTGAAAATTGTCGTTCAACTAAAGTTGACTCGTGTGAACGCGCCATTAGGACTCTCTGCTGCCCCGCACTTTTTGCCCTAGATAGTAATTTGTTTTGACTTGTATATCGGTGTTAGTGCTGTTCTTAAGCTAATCAGGTATTTGTGGTTGTTTTCCATTTATTAACACAAAGTATCTCTGCGTTACACTGTGAAACACCAGTGTCAAACACGACTTTTTAGATTGTTGCACAGAGTACAACTCTGCTTGACATTGTCGTTGATGGAAAGCACTTTATCGAACACTGCGTTACAGTGTCCCTTTTCGGTGTAATTAGAAAGCAACCTGTGTGTGTTACAATTGTGGTGCTCATCTAAGGTACGTACTTACTATTTCTTTGTGTCATTCTAAAAATTTGTGTTAAAACTTTGAATTATATGGTTTATATTAAATAGGAAGTGGCCTATTTTAGAACACATTTTAGTTTTTAAGCACAATATTAAAGGTTTATGTGTAAAATATTGATTTCAAAAGTCTTTAATTTGGGTTTATTAGGATCGCGTCATCGGGGGCGAATTGAATCACTTATTTAAAGTGATTTATTTTATATTTAATGATGCATTTATTTATTTCATTTAGATGGTTCGCAGGTACAAAAGAAAGACGAATGCGGGAGGAGATTAATCCGGTCCCAAGAAAAAATGAGAGAAGCTGCAGATAGAGTCCTACCCAAAGAGTGAACCTTACGTCGGGCTGCTGAGATTTACGAATTACCATACACGAGTTTACAAAGAAGAATCTTTTTCACACAGAAAAAGATGCTAAGAAAAAACTTAAGACTGAAAAAAAAGTTGGGAAAAAGAAGAAAAAGACTGATGACATTGAAAACGTGAAGAAGAAGAAGAAGAATAAAAGAACGCCTGGAATAAAAATTAAAAGTTCATCTGCGAAGTAGAGAAATTGGCATTGTATCTACTGCTCAGAAAAATTCCTTCATCCGCTATCAGAGGATTGGATTCAGTGATACACATGCGAAGAATGGTGTCACGAAAAATTTGCTGATATAGAAAGGATAAAAGGCCCCTTTATATGTGATTCATGTGCTAGTAATTAATTTGGATCTCTTTATTCATAATTACTTATAATTTTGTTAATGATTAATAAAAAGCTTATAGTGCAAAAAACATTTAATTTATTTATATTATGTACGATCCCATTCGCCCCGTGAATTGAGACAATTCGAATATGTCTTTCAAGTTTTTAGTTAATATTTTGGAGAATTTGTGAACAATTTAAATATTAATTGAAAAATATTTTTGAAATATTAATTGCGTAGCTGGATTGTTACTGATTACCATATTGTCAATAAATGTTACACATATTACACTTTAGTAAGATTTTCTTATTCTTAAACAAAAATTGATCCGATTCGCCTCGATCTACCCTAAGTATTGCATACTCAGCCGACCATTTACAAATTGATAGACCAGGAAGAGGTTGTACGAGACTTCTAGATTCGTTTTTAAATTTGAATGTTCTTCAGGTCTCTGGTTGAGAGTCGAACCAGAAGGTTCAATTTCGGATTCACACTTTGGACTGGGTATGAACTGCAATTACGCATTCTTTTGTCATTTCTCAAAGAATGATGGTTTTCCGACTTCAAGAATCACACGAAAACTGGGATAAACTATAGTCTCTTGATAAGTGTTGAGTATATTTTAAGTAATTTTTTTAATGTTGCATTTCATAATAACGATTCATGTTATATTTCTTGAGAAGGGCTCGTTTCTTTGCAAATTAAACATTGCACTTTCTTACTGAACGCAATTACAAAATAATATTAAAAGTGTTATTGACTTTTAAATATTCAGCATTCACTATCTGTTTTACACTTTTCCAGTAAATCATACACAAAAACAAAACATCATACAGAAAGTCGTAATATCAAAATAATGTTACGAAGATGTGTTTTAAACACGCACAAACACGTTTTAAATAATTACGAATTAGCATATACCTACCTAACGACAGGAAACAATTTAAAGTGTAAAAGGTCGCCTAAACTGCTAAAAATAATAACTAAAATGCAATCTGACTCGTTATACTTTTTGATTTTGTAAAAAAAAATGTTTTTTATATTATAATATGATAAACTTTTCTTAAAAAACCTTGGAATTTCGAATAATTGAAAATAATATTTTATTATTTGAATTTCTAAGCAAAGCTTTTCAAATAGTTAAGTTCATAACGCCTAACTCTATTTGTATGAATTCAACTGCGCAATCTTTTCAAATCAATTGCAGCATTGTACATTGTATTTATTAGAAGTAATTGTTAAACTAGTTAATTGTGTTTGTTGCACAATACATCCCAATCAGAGACAATAAAAGCCTACAACTTTGAAATAAGGAGAAAAGCCTAGTGACAAGCTTATATGAAATATAAGTGCCATTGTTGTAATTATATTACTTACTTATCAAATATGTTTTCATAGATAATGACCTCAAAAAGACAAAACAATTAAAAACATCTACTTTTATGCCACGATTACTTTTTACAGCTTAAGCTTAAATTCACCATTCGGTTATTCTGTTAATAGCTTTTATTTACACATATCTAATTCAACGATTCAAGTTCACTGGTTACAGTGGAATATTAATAGATGTTTAATGTTTATGCGATATGTAAACTAAATAATTCTACGTTATCTTGGTAGTATTATTTCTAAAAATTTGAAAATTGCCGTCCATATATCTATGGTCAGTGTCAAATTGAAATTTGGTTTAGTCTTACATCCATATAAAGATTCACTTTTTTCGTTATTTTAGTCGCTTTATCATAATTAAATATCAAGCGTACATTGAATACAAGTAGAAATATCTGCTGCGAGGCGTCACAGTACTTTCTTTTACTTTCAATTATGAAACTCACTGTTGGTATTAGTTGGATAAAATATATGAAATATAAGCACTTTATAACGCATATATAGCATACAACCTATATGTCAATATGTGCATAACATATACGAATTCCCAACCTTCACCCCAGAACCGTCTTTATTAAAATTTTCCCAAGAAAAAGTTTCAAATAAAAGTTGTAGCCACTAATGAGTCTAAGAATTGTAGTAAGTTTAAAGAAAATCGTTGGAGCTGTTTTCGAAAAAATTGAAAAATCTCAAAAACTCCAAGAATAAAGTAGAGCTTTAGACTAACCGATTTCGACCGAAAGCTTCGCGGCACAACTAGATATAATATGAAGGCTAAATTCCAAGTTTGGTGAAATTCGGGTAAAACTTTCGATACGATATGGCTGTCACACACAGACATGTTTCTAAATCCACTTTTTTGGACTTAGGGGACCTCAAAACATGTATTTCCGGTGAAAACTCGAATTCGAAAATTCGACCCGATTACATTACTTCTTTTACTATATAGTATATAGTAGTAAAAGAAAGTAAAATTACTGGATCCTAAAAATTTATTATAGAAATAATCAAACACAGTCGCCTGGTTTCACTTAATATGGTATTTTTATTAATATATAATTTCTGTGTATAAAACGTTAATTCTTACGGCTTTTCTAAGATTGAAATTTAATATATTAGAATTCTTCCATATTGTTCCAAAATATAATCTTGTAAGCCAACAAGTTCACTTGTGGCATATTTTGGTCAGAGTACATAATATATAAGTAGTTACATTGATTAGTACATTGAGCAGTTATTGAAATTTATACAAAGCGTAGGTATAGGCAACTACAAATACGTCCATGCGTGCATCTTGCATATAAATGCAATTATTTATCGTAGACTATACGTATATTTATTTTGCTCTATAACTTCCGGAATTCTTATTATTTTCTGCCAAAACTTCTTTAAAATGTTTAAATTAATGTCTTTCTTCAATAGCTATAGCTTTACCATCTTTGATCTCTTAACCATAGTTAAAAGAAGACTATAGCGAATCTCCGCTAAAACTCGGATACGAGTAATCGTATTTCAAAACTAATAAGAAATTACTTTAAAGAAACACTTATCTGAAATATGTTTTAATTTATTTCAATAAAAGTTCTTTAAATTATGTAGTACTTAATTTTATCGTCCGCATCCATTTGAGCACCTTTTAAGTTTTACTTACTGAACTCTGCCTATAACGATAATCAAAACGTATTGTTAGTGTAGGGAGGTATGGATTGGTTCGATTGGTTATTTTTAAGTGGGTGTTAATATTTTTCATTCTAATTTAACTCGTTAATATAAAACTCAATTATCTGTGAATTATAACCATTTA
Organism: Sisyra nigra; assembly: GCA_958496155.1. Taxonomy (NCBI): domain Eukaryota; kingdom Metazoa; phylum Arthropoda; class Insecta; order Neuroptera; family Sisyridae; genus Sisyra; species Sisyra nigra. The sequence goes on along the minus strand of OY292315.1, from coordinate 34,025,520 downwards.
TGCCACTTCCTTGTGTTCAAATATCTGCTCTGAGTATGTAAAGGCATTTTTGAACTTTAATTCGCCATATTTTGTTATTATTTTTCATGTACCTACTAATATTTATAAACTATATGTAGCTATTCTTGTAGTTTGCTGATAACAATATTTAGAATAATGGTCATTTTATTTTGAATTATATACTTCGGGTATTTAGGAACAGCGTCAGGAGAGTAAATATTAACGTACCTAATATCTAATAATAATAACTGTAAAATAAATTCACTATTATACACAACATATAGTATTTCACAGTTTTTCAGGTATACCGTACATAGTTTTATTTCAAATTATTACATAGCATTTTGTTGGTCTCCTAGCTTCTTACCTTGTTTTGTTGTTGTCAGTGGCGTAATTATAGGGTGGCAGGGCTGGCAAAATGCCACGAGCCCCACGAGGGTTAGGGCCCCGGTCCGAGAGGCCGCTACTCAAAAAGTAACCTAATATCTTAACACAATTTAGTAAAAATTAAAAATTTGATATAAGTACTTAAAATCAATTAAAGTTCAACACAACTAATGACCACGTACAAATTCATATAAATTATTAACATTTAAAACTGGGGGGATAATATTATGACTAATTACGGAAAGGGCGGGGTATTCAATGAAATTGCCAAGGGCTTCAGATGGTGTAGTTACGCCACTGGTTGTTGTTACCCCTTATGTGGATTGATCTTTTAAACATGTTCTAACGATAGTAAATGTTTTAAATACTCAGAAATTAGAAAAGGAACGAAACGGCTCTTACTTTGAGACTTGAGTAAAGCAACTATGAAATGCTCAGTGCCAAAAACAACGTTATCTAAGCAAGTTAATGCGAAAATATTTAAAAATATCTGCTGCGAAGCGTCAGGTACCTGTAAGGTAATCTCAGGAACTACTGGTTCGAATTGAAAAATTCTTTTTGTGTTGTCTATCGTCTATCGTATGTTGTCTACCCTACGTAAATGGTTAAAGTTTCGCAAAAATCATGTGAAGCAAAATTGTTCCTCTTAAAAAGTTCTAAAAAAAAGTCCGCGACGACATATGTCTATCTTTTAAGGTTGTCCCGCTATAACCTTTTTAATGGTTATTAAAGTTGTTTCAAAAATAATTCATTACTAGCGAAATTGTTTTTAGAAACATATTATTAATTCTTATCTAAATAAATACGGTTTTTAATAAAATTTGGTATGATGATAAATGACAATCTGAGTCTTTAAAAAGAATACTTTTTATAACGGGAAAATGTCTCATTTACCCGGGAAATTGAAAAACAGGTTGGAACAAAAATTATGCATAATACTATACATTTTTAGTTGAAAATGAATATTGGTGATATTTAAGTATGATGATAGCTAATTATGCGAATCAGTATCTACAAAAGGTTTTATTTCGGAAAAATTTCTCATTTCAACGGGAAAATAGAAAAACTGGTTTAAAGAAAAATCATGCTGAAACTAAACGTTGTTAGCTGATTATAATGTATTAATAGTAATAACTCATAATTTCCTCAAGTCAAAAAATAATTTTCTTATCCTTCCCGTAGAATGGATATATTTTTATTTTTCACTGAGCAAAAGATAACCATAATTTCTTACAATGTGGTGGTTAATTGAGAGTCAGAGAATAAATATAGGCTACCTTTTTATGTCAGAATATAGTACGGTTCCCGTAGGATAGGATAAGAATTGTATCCTTCAGGAACAGAGTATTTAAAAGGAGTTTCGTGAAAGTTCATAGATAAGCGTTTAACGAATTTTCCTCAAGAAGGATTGGTCTACCTTTTATCCAGGAAAAATGTACAAGCCCGTGGGCTAGATACGTTTTTATTTTTCATAGAGCAAAAAATCGACATAATTGTACTCTTCCCGTGGGATAAGAAGACAATTGTATCTTACAGGAACCGTGTATTTAAAAGAAGTTTCGTAAAAGTACGTGAAATAGAGTTCTAGCGCATTATCCTCAAGAAGGCCTGATCTCTTTTTTATCCAGGAAAAATGTACTACTCCCGTGGGAAAGATATGTTTAGTTTGTCATAGAGCAAAAGATTGACATGATTGTTTGCAATAGGGTAGTTGAAAGATCAGAGAATAATATAGATTATTAATTCGTATGATAGAATAATGCACGGTTCTCAAAAGATAGCATAACAATTGTACTTATCCTGTAGGAATCGTGTTTTTAAAATAGTTTTCTCTAAAGTTCGTGAAATAGCGTTTTAACACAATCACTCCAAAAAAGTTGAAATAAAAATGACAATTTTTACTGCAAAATATGATTTTTAATTTAACATCCGATAACATCGATAAATTAATAATAAAACATTGAAACTTCTTTCATTGTTAATTTTTGAATGTTTATAATGTTTAGAAATAAACGAGTTAAATTATATTCAAACAGTCAACAATTACTTCACTTACTCAACTTTTTGAACGATTGAATAATTTGAACTTGGCGAAAAACTCAGTTAAATATATAATACATTCAACATTTTCGAATTGTATTGCTACTTAAGGAACACAAGTATAGGTATTTTATAATATTCCTAAAAACGCATGGAACCTATAAGACAGCTCTTCTAGATAGCTATATGGAATATCTTCCTGGAAAAGTAGTTTATCGGATTTTCATGAACTTTCTATGAATCAAAGATCTATAAATATCTATCTGTCTTTTTTGTTGATGGGATGAAAGTTTCTATTATTCAATCAGTATAATTTAGATACGCTCAGCGAAGCGGGCGGGGACCAGCTAGTAGATATATAAAATAATTTATAGTAATGATCGTAATGATTCTTGCAATGCGCTACCCTAGTGAAAAATATGTGAAACTTAAATGTAATTCAAAGTTTCTGATAGTCCTTAACCAATATGTGTCAAACCAACAGGTTTTTCCAAAATAGTAATGTGATTTTTATTTAGTTTTTAATATTTTAATTATGTTAGTAAAAATTATTATATTTATTTAATTCATTTATTATAATGTTTTATTTTAAAAATAATTTCTTAAGTTCTTTATATTTTGTAATTAAATAGTGTTATCTACACCAGTTATGGGTAATTTTGTTTTGAAATAATTTTAAATAAATATGTAATCTTAAGCTCTTGAAATTTTTTAGTCGAACTATGTGATATTTTAATTGAATTTTTGGAAGTGGCCACGCATACGATCTTATATTTTCGCAAATTATATCCAGAAACCGTTTTTGAATTACGCCGAAAATACGATACCCCAATCCACGTTTCAATTCATCCTCAAGTGAATGCATATATTGATCAGTGTTTGTTAGCTGCTCAGTTTTTAATAAAACTAAATGAATTACGTAAATTTGTTATTTGTATATTTAATGATGATGGAGTTCAGGTTCAACGATTTGTGTTTGATATCGTTCGTCTCTCAACTTTGACTAACAACGAAAAGTACATAAAATAACTTTTCATTTATTAGATGTACCTATACCTACTGATTAATATAATTTTAGTGATCCTTATTTTGTTACGCAAGAGCTTTCTTTACGAGCTTTTTGTCTACGGATGGCATCTTCAAATGGGTTTCTAAAACCAATATCATCTAATTGTACCTTTACAATACAGTTACACACAGATGAATGTTCTAGTATTAAATTAGCTCAAAACCCTGAGTTACAAGTAAGTATTTTTCAAATATGGATCCTTTGGGTTTATTTTATCAAAAAATTAATTTTCAGAATTTTCCTTGGCTTGAACTCGATAAAAACTACAAAATAATTGAATTTGCAAAAATTACTCCACTGAAAACCATTGAAAATGATAATTTTATATTAGATATATTTGTTGAAGAATCGCCAATTTTATAACAAATTTTAAGCTTTTAATTGTATATTTAATTTTTTATTAATTACATTTTTTTAATTTTATACGAATTAAATTTCTTAATACAAAGATATAACACTTAAATATACTCGTCATTGAATATTTCACACAATTACTTAAGTCCTTAATCTATTGAGGAATAGAAAAGTTAGTTTTATCCAAAAATCCAAAAAAATTGGATTTGTTTATCATCGGCCTCGTCCAAAACTGCCTCTACCACCGCCGCCTCCACCACGACCACCGAAGCCTCCTCGTCCTCCAAAGCCTCCTCCTCCTCCACGTCCACCAAAACCACCACGTCCTCCTCCACCTCCAAAGCCTCCTCGTCCTCCACGGCCACCGCCAAAACCACCACCTCCTCGACCGCCTCCTCCACGACCACCTCCAGCTCCTCTTCCTCGTCCTCCTCTTTTAGTTACACTTCCTGGTGGTTTCGGCAAAAATCTATGTAATGGTAATAATTTGGCAGGATCTATAAACAACTGTACAACTACTTAAGTAATCACCCACTCAAAAAATGTACCAAAACCTACTTTTTGATTCTGTTTAAAACTGGAGGCTTTCATATTTTCTCCTAATCGCACTGACACGAAATAGTCCCTTAAGTTTCCAAATATTTCGTCAATTTTTCCTATTTGTTCTTTGTTTTCTAAATATATGGGGGCATTAAAATATGGAACGTCTGTTATTTCGACTTTAACGACCAAATCATCTTGTGCTGTGTGTGCAAAATGTCCTAATGGAATGACTGTTTCGGGTGGTCCTTGATCTGCATATCTATTTCCAAAACTTGGTCGGCCTCCACCCCCTCGACCGCCGCCGCCACGACCCCCAAAACCTCGTCCACCGCCTCGGCCACCCCCAAAACCGCGACCACCTCCACGGCCTCCGAAAGACATATTTTTTAAACTAAAAACAAAACGATTTTAAATAGATATAAGTAAACGATTTCGTAAACACTTTTCTTCGAAAATTTTGAATCTTTTAGTCAGTATTAAGTTTTATAAATAAAAGTAAATAAACAACAATCTCACCTTTCGGTAAAAACAGTTTTTATAACCTAAAAGATTCAACACGTGCAATCCGTTTACACGCGTTTACAAGTTTGAACTGGTTTGAAGTTTGGATGGTTTAATCAAATCTGAAAAAGCCTCTAAGAACTGCTGCCATCTGTTCAAAAGTAATAAAAATGGTAAAATTATTAAACAAAATTTCAAAATCTACAACAATCTACCAATATCTACCGATCTCTAGGAAATCATTGATTTACAATGTTACTTGCAGCATTCATTTGGAGTTACTTGAATAATATCAATAATATGCTTCAATGTTACTTGGGATGATTTCACAAATTTCCAATGTATATATTATATTAAAAGTTTTAAACGACTTTAACGACCTTCTGCTTAAGTTTAAATAATAATTAATTTATTCATTCAAATGAACTATAAATGTTACTTACAAATGGTAATATTCAATGATAATATTTTTTAACATTTTAATTTTAATAAACTAGGAGCAAGCTCTTAGGTAACTAAGAGTTTACCACTGTATATGTTAATTACTTTTTTTACCATCATTAGCGACTGGCTATTCTAAAAACCCATGAAAAAAATCTTGGGCTTTCATTGAGATTCGTTGGAGTTTTTTAGACTTACTTTGTAAGTCAAATTTTACTTGAACGAAGTCATGGGCGTTACTTATTACTTACAAACAAATCTGAAATACCGATGGGCATGCAAATCATAAACATGATTAACAAAGGACTCGCGCAAGAGTTGTGGATAATATAAAAAGACCTTCATATCTAAATTAAATTTTTCAATCTTGGTACTAGTAGTAGTACCATTGATTGTAGTACTTACTGGTACTATCTTACAATCCCTGCACTATCTGCTGTAAGCTTAATGTCTTCGCACTCAAATTTAGTTAAGAACTCTCAACAATAATATTAATTACACTAATGTTATTATTATTATAGTATATTATATACATATTATATTATATCATTATATATCATAATATATTGATTCATACATATATATTCTATATCAATGTTCTTCAACATTTTTGCATCTGCGGAACAGGGAAAATTGGATACATATTTCACGGACCGGCTGCGAAACTTGCTCTTTGGAATAATCGCTTACAAGAGAAAGATGTTAAAATGTTTCCTCTTTTGGATGAATTTTTAACTGCTACTGATGTCAACAAGAGAGTCCTATTCAACATAATAAGGCAACATTTAAGAGTATTAGCTGAAAATTTTAGTAACTATTTCCCTGAAAATGAAGATCCTTGCAAAGGATCTTCGGGATTAATAATCCATTCTTAGAAGATATAAAGCCGTGTACTCTTGATCTTCATGAAAAAGAAAAGCTGATTGTGTTGTCAAATATCATTCTAGTATCCAGACATAAAATGCATTCATTGTCTCAATTTTGAATATCGCTTATAAATGAATATCCAACTCTGAGTTATAAAACTATAAAATTAATAGTCATTTTTTCAATTTCATATTTGTGTGAAAAGACTTTTTCAGCCATGGCAGTTATTAAAACCAAACAGAGAAACCGAATAGATGTTAATGCAACGCATAATTTAAACTGGTAATTATATATGTTGATAATGGCTCGAACATAAGTTAGCTATTCCTCAAATAAAAAAATATAATATATACTTATGAACAGTAATAGTTATTCACACGATTCGACCGAAAATTTTCAGGAACCGGCAGAAAATTTCTACGGCCCGGTATCGGGCCGCAAACCAGCGGTTGAAGAACTAGGTTCTATATCATAAACAAATGCTCCCAAGAACCAAATCCTTGTTATAGACTTTATAGCCCAAATGTTGTCACACCTTTCAACCAGTCATAGAAGAATCATTTCAAGAAATTCATTCTAAAAATCCTAAACTGCTTCCATCCGCAAGTCTTAACCTTCCACAGTCAATTTCTTTTCATATGTAAAATAGTCAGTGACGGTCCTACGGGGGGGGTAATACCAATTAATTGCACTTTATCTCTATAATCTAAAAGAAATATATATTCTGGACATATGGATATTAAATAACTTACTACATTTTTTGATATACATAAACTCATCAGTGGCATAAGTCCATATAATCCATCTTATGGATTATAAGATGAATTTAACAAAGGGTAAGTAAACTTTACAACAGTGAACAGACGTTAAAAATCCATTAAGTTTGCTATTTTATTATTATAAATATTCGGTAAAAAAATATAAGAGGGTGACGGCGACACTCACACACATTTGCTGCCCCGGATGATACCATAGCTAGAAATGCCACTGAAAATAGTCTTACAGTAATAATAACCAGCTTTTTCCTATCGTTACTTATAAGGGCGAGGTATGGCGAGGTTTAATTTTATTTAATAAATATGTAAGTAGCTGTATTCAGTTATAAGCCACTGTTTCGTTTTTATTTTAAAAATTTTAATAAATACTTAAGTTCACGTTTAAGTTAAGTATTTAACTCGAGCTCCCTATAAGTTATTAATGCATACAATTAACAAAAAATTGCTACAACCTCGACTGTGGCCTATATTATTCACATTAAGAGTCTACTCATTTTCTTTTTTTTTATTGTCTCTCAATGCTGCTTTTGAAGATAACCTTCCTTGAAGGAAACCTTCTTTTTTGGACTTACTTTACAACCGCAGAATTTTTATTATTTTAAGCGAACACCTATACCTACTTATTACTTATTAATTTGGTACGGAATTTTCAAGCAAAGGTTATAGCATCATGTGAAATCTGTTGTTTGCGAATTTTTGGTTGAATTGTTAGTAATAATTGTTACTAAGATTGAAATATTCCTAATTTATTACTATAGTTTGAGGTCAGTAATACGAAACAAGTTTTTTGATAAAATATTTCTACATTTAACAATGGAACTTTCTTTAATTTGGTACTTGGACTGTTTTTATTTCTGTTATAACACAGTTAGGGATTCAATAAGTCAAGAGAGTTTTCAAATAATTGTGCTTGACATTTTGATTTGTAAATGCAATTGCTTGGGAAATCAATACTTGACTTGATTTAAGGTTTTTATTTTTATTTATATATTACTATTTACCTTCAGTATGACGTTATTTTAAGTCAAATTTATGTTAAGTAGCCTGTAAATCAGTTTTAGATGGGAATCCCTAAACAAAGAATAGTTTTGCACTATCTTAATTGCACAGCATATTTAATGCTGTCAATATTTATTAATTTATAATGCATTCAATTTTAGTGAATACAAGTTAATCCAATGGTTTTTTTTTTAATTTACTCAAATTAAAAATTTAAATTTTGTAATTTTTTTCTGGTTTGTTCTCATTTTACTTATTTTAAATGTTATAAATTTGTATCTAGATTCTAGACTATCTTCTATTTAAAAATTTGTTTATCTAAATATTTTCAATAGAAAATTTAACATCTAATATAAACAATATTGTTATCTCAATAGAAATTAATCATTCAATGCCCACCAAATCTTAAAAGACTGATAAAAACTTCCTGTTCTTAAAGATTCTACCTACTTAGGCCTTACGCCTTCGCCGTATATAAAATAAATATTTTCATTTTCTCAATATTTATTTTCTATAATGTTTCAAATATTTTTGATTCAAGATTATTTCACAATGTGGTCTAATTGTAAAAAAAAAACGTCAATTAAAATATCTAATTCAGTATTAAGAATTTAATATACGCGCTATTGTCGTTATTGTATTTCGTTTATTATTAAATTGTTTGTTCTGTATATAACAAGTGTAGCATTCTTTCAAACACTAGTTGAAACGTAACAATTTTTTAACGAGGCATGTAATAACTTTTCTTTAAATTCTTAAATGAGTTTCAGTTTCAAAAAAAAAATTATCACTAGTCTTTTATCTAAAACGACACTAAAATATTTTTTAAAAAGTGTGTACTTTATAATTTAAAAAAAATTGGAATAATATAGTGATTATTTTCAAGTAGAAGATAGCTGCAATTGTGTGCGCATATATAAAATATTTTAACGATAAAGGTGCATTAATAAATTTTGAAAATTAAGTAAAGTAAGTGCATGTATACTTTTTGTTGCTATTAATCATGTTAATAAAGCGCGTTACGATTAAAAATTAAAATATCAATTGAGTCAAAGAAATAAAATTTTTAAAAAATATATGATCTATGATTTGATCACAATTGACCTTAGATAGTTACAATAAAAACATTATCTATGGTATTTAAATCGAATTAGATATTTACTTAAATTGAGTAAATTTTATTAAAATGTAACAAAATTGACTTCTTAATTATCTTTTATTATAAGATAATTAAAAATAAATCTTGCAGTTCATTAAGTTTAAAAACTATTTAATACTTATGATATTTATATAACAGAATTCATATAGCTAATCTTTTTTTTTTCAATCGTATCTATGTGTAATTTTAGAATAAAATTGTAATCTAATCAACAGTTACGCATCTATTCAAAAGAACGTGTAAATATTGAGAATTTTTTAAGTAGACAAACTATATTTCCCCACTTCCGTTTCTTTTTTTTTTTTTTTTGAAACAGTTATGCAAGTTATATCCGTGTTAGGTTTGACCTACTTGCTTTTAAAGTCGTAAAACCTTACCTATATATGACTTAAGTTTATTTCTGAGCACAATAAAGGTCAAGAAGTCGTCATAAGTTATAAGCAAAATGTGCATAATGTCAATAAATTATCAGCTCTCAATTTTTATTACATTTTCTAATAGTAAAACCACGTGGCGATTCAACATCCGACTAGAGCAAAATTCATGTGCCGCGGTTACGTCTATTTGGATGTTTCTTTTTTTTTACAATAATGAGATTTGCATGTGTTTATGATGCTTTCAATTATTTCAATAGTTGTTTTAGATATATTTGCAAGTGATATTAATGTTAAATTTAAATAGAGGTTGTTTAACCGGTTGTTGTGTGTATGAATGGTGGAGTAAAAAATCAATAATATCATACGATGTGCAGACGATTTGTTTAAGCAGCGCGGTCGCTGCCACGTTACTTCAAACAACAGCGTTTATTCAAAAGCGATTTTCAATATCATTTCATTCAAGGCTTCATAAATTAGGTAACATTTTTTCATATCAATCTAAAAAATTATTATTTTTCTAAACGCATAAAAAATGTATTAAAAAATATCATTTACTTGATTAATTCAATATTTGATTTAATAACAAAATATTATTAGGATTTCCACATTGTTATTTTATTACTCTAAATTCTAAAAGATAAAAGTAATGGTTTGACAGGATTAAATTAAAATGTTTTAATGAGTTCAATTGGGGTAGGGCTAGTAAGGATTTGATAATGAGCAACTGTTGAATGAAGCCTTCGCTCGTTTCACTCATTGAATAGTAGCTCTCGGTCATTGGAAAAAGCATGAGCGAAATACATGGATGAAAATCTGGAAGCCACATGGCTTATTTTGCGTCACTTTAAGTTATATCCCCGGTTCGCGCGGTTGTACACTGTTTGGTAATCGTATATTGTCAAAAGCTTCAAACACCGGTAGTTCATTGTCAAGCAGCATTATTATCAAATTATTATTGTTGAAAATAATTGTGGTCACGCTCTTTTATACGTGGAGGCTCAAACCGGTTGTTTAATTTGTAACAATGGCAAAATACTTTTTATTATAAATTATTCAGTGTGGGTAACCGTGTGTGTTAACAAGACGAGAACTTAAAACATTTTCACACTCAGGAAATAATCGTTTTTAATATTGTATTACTTAATTAACAGGTGTGTATTGTTATCTATTAAATTACTCCATAACTTTTTTATATAAAATTATTTTTTTACCAAAGAAAAATATTTTAAATTATTTTTGTATCAAATAACAAAATTAATTTAACTTCAAATACTTATTTAGAAATGAAGTAAATACTTTGTGTAGTCTTATTTTATATTTTGATAAACGTGGACTAAATATGTGATCCAAAAATGATATTTTATCAAATAATTTTAAACATTTAACAATGTTTTATTTCCTTTTTGAATAACACAAATATTTTTTTTTATTTACTTAAATAATTGAATTTCAAAAAAAAAATTGTTTCCTCATTGTTGTATTTCAAAACCTAAATTTTAATTTTTAAAATATTTTTTTTTAAATTTATTCGTATAATAGTAATAGTAATGAGTTTATTATCAACATAATTTTATTAGTACCTAAAGAAGGGTTTACTTATAATTTTTTTATATAAAAGTACTTACATCTGTAAATCTACATTTGAATTTAAATATTAATTATATAATTAAAACAGAAATAACTTTATGCATTTGTTAAATAATCAACTTGAATTACATTTTGTAAATTGATTATTTTTGTTTTCATTATAATATGTTCACTGTTGACACAGAAATATTTTGTGGTTTTTATTTTAATTGTGTTTAGTTGGATTCATTTTCATATCCTTTTAGTGAAATATTGAACCGGAAACTATTTTAAGTATAATTAAAATAAAAGCTATACAGCAATATATAAATATTTTACTTAAGTTGTCCAAAATTATTCAATACACGTGTTCAGTCATACCGAAGTTAAACTTTAAATAGGTACCTACTTTTGTTTTGTACAGTGTACCCAGTGTACATTAAAATAGTTAATCTAGGATTAATAGTAAGGTGACCATATTTTTTTATTTCAAATCCGGGATGGGAATTTGAAGCGGGTGGGGGTGGGGGGTTGTTAAGTTAAATAACTTAAATATGGTTTTACATAATGAAATTATACATAACAAATACTATTCAAGGATATAATAAAAATTAGTATTGTTTTAAATGAATCAAATTTTTTTAATCAGAATTACTGAGTACAAAACTTTTTATATTTTTCTGAACTATAGATGTTTTTCAGTAGTCTTTTTCGCTTTCAAGCATTGTATAAAATTCTGTACAATTTTCTTCATAATTATACACAATAATATAACAATATGTAATTATACAACAATATTTTTTTTTTCAATTTTAACACGCTGATTGCGGCTATCAATACTGCGTCAACATCTCCTTTCTACCAGATGTGAAGATTTGAAGTCAAATTTAAGTGAATTAAGCTAATATCTCGAAAGTCAAGACAAATAACTTAAAAGTTAGGTCAAGGTGTACCTAAATCACTAGGCTGTATCAGGAGCTTTACTCAAAAATAACTTTTGTCATAAAAATCGTTCAGCAAAATCACCCTAAGACTTGATTTCCTATCAAAATCAACTATTGAATTCAGTGGCGTAACTATAGGATGGCAAGGCTGGCAGAATGCCACGAGCCCCACGTGGGTTAGGGCCCCGGTCCGAGAGGCTGCTACTCCAAAAGTAAGCTAATATCTTAACAAAATTTAGTACAAATTTTATATCAGTACTTAAAATCAATTAAAGTTCAACACAACTAATGAACACGTACAAATTCATATAGATTATTAATATTTAAAACGGGAGGGGGGTAAATATTATGACTAATTACGGGGGAGGGGGAGGATGGTTATCCAATGAAATTGCCACAGGTCTCAGATGGTATAGTTACGCCACTGATTGAATTCACTCATTGTCGGTTAAACATTTTTGTCTAAATCATGAAATGGTAACATTGTTGTCTAGGTTTGTAGATACCTACTCTAAAAGACTAAAACATTATATTTAACAAATACAATTCACAAAAATTTTCAAAACACAAATTATAAATTCCAGTGATAAATTCAATTTGATACACTAATGACGAACGCATGGCGTTTGAAATACGTATCTGGAGATACAAAATTAACAATTAAGCCCAAAGTCAGCGAAATTTAATTTTTTAGACTAAAATATATTCTCGCAAAATCCAAAATAATTTCACCGATTTGATTTATTATTTGGAAACTTTTAAAACTTTGCATTATGAGCAGTAAATCGTCTAATCATCTTAAGATTTGAGATACATGGATAAAGACCTCCCATAGACAAATAAATTATGAATCGAGTGACACTTATAATATTAGATGAAATACCTTCATTGCGGATAAATTTACGTATATAAAAAAATTTAATCACATCAAAAGCAAATGTATCATGCATTTAAAAAAAAAGAACTTAAAAAAAATAAATTGTTAAAGTCTTGAAAATTATGTTTTCGATGTGATTATATTTTCATTATCTATTGAAAGTAAAATACCTAGGAAATTTTTTTGGTTTTTATAAGTATTTTTGAATTGTTTATGAAAAAAAAAATTAATTCGTCTGTTTATTTTTTTTTTCTATTTGGTAGATAATCAAGGAAAATGCAATTAAGTAAGGAATCAAAACGTTGCAAAACGTATCATCATATGTAAAATGTTAATCGACAACAAAACTCGTTTTCTACATTCCTGCTTAAGTTGAATTGATAAATAAACAACTATTGCAGATCTATAAATGATTATAAAAATTTCGCTTTTTTTAACAAATTATAATCTATAAAGAAAGTAAAAACTATAAAGATTTTTATTGATCTAATTATATGTTGCAGTTTTATGAAATTATTTTCTACAACTTACTCATTTCGCAGTGCTTAAAATTTTCTGAATACTTCTTTGAATATTTTATTTTATATATATATTTCTTTGACACATAAAGCATAATTTCATTATTAAGTATATAGATAATGACTTAAATAATCAGGGAATTAAGTCTTTTATACATTTTATAACGTAATTTATAGTATTATCATTTATAATTAGTATTATCGTACTCCGAAGAAAAAAACAGTAACATTTAAACGTATACGCATTTTATAGCTATCACTTTTAAAATATTAACAGACAAAAATATTAATATAGACGATTTTTTATGTTATTTAAAAAAAAAACGTGATCGAAGTATAAAAAAAATCATCTAATCATCTATGTTGAAAATAAGTTTGTTGACTCCTTTTGAGGGCGCTCAACATAAACACTGATAATTTTTCAACTTTAAAAATGATTGATTAACTATTAAATAAGAATCGTTATCGTTTTAAACGTATTTTTTCTTTGATATTAGGTTGAAACACAAAAAAATCAGTTTTAGTTTCAAAGTGGTACGTTATACATTTTAATAAATTATTATTTTTTGAAATGGGTCACTATTGAAACGTGATACATATTGTAATAAGTAGATTTACTTCAATTCAAATGTACATAAGTTTTGAATTTCAAATTTCATTTCAATAAACTCAAGGCCTGTAATCAAAACCTCCTACATCAAACCGTCAGGAAATCACGATAATAATCAATTTTGCTTTTCAGAGTTTCACACAATGGGATACGATGATGTTATACCACATTTGGGTGATTTTGGAAGGTTGGTGATAAAATTTCAATATAAATTGTTTTAAATTAATTCTATGCTGACTCTTTTTGTTAATAGATATCAGCGAAGGATATACATTTTGCTATGTCTCCCCGCGATTCTCTGTGCATTCCATAAGTTAGCTGGCGTATTTTTGCAAGCAAAACCGGACCATCGATGTCGACTTCCATTTGAACAAGCAAACGCGACTTATATACTTCCTGATAATGTGCTTAATATGTCTTATCCATGGGACGATAGAACTGAACACTGGGCAAGTTGTTCACGTCTGGATGTCAATTTTACGGAGGAATATTTTGCAAATGGAATCCCAGCTAGTGCTATTGTAGATTGTGAAGATTATGTATATGATCTAAGCAAATATTCAAGTAGCGCTGTAATCGAGGTATTTTTCCTTTAAAATATAAGTGGTATTTTCATTGTTATATCTCAAGAGTTAACAATATACACATGGCTTATTTTTATCACTACAGAAGTTCATGATCAGATATCAAAAGTGATATTTAACCTATTAATATTTAAACTATTTAAAAAAAATTCTTGCAGCTCTTGAAACATAAAGAAATATTTACTAATTTTATAATTTTTTTGGTTTATGTCTAAATAATATAATTAATAAAAATTATTCTTTTAGTGGGGAATGGTATGCAAACGAGCATACCTTCGTGCAACAGGTGATGCATTATTCATGTTTGGAGTACTTTTAGGATCTGTTGTTTTCGGAGATTTATCAGATAGATACGGACGAAAGCCTACGTTCTTTTATTCAATAGTCCTTCAAGTTATATTCGGACTACTAGCAGCAATTTCCCCGGAATTCATTACTTTTTCACTCTCTCGTTTAGTAATAGGAATGACAACTTCTGGAGAATTCTTAGTTGCCTATGTTATTGGTATTAAACTACCCATATACCATACACAAGAACTGTTATAAATCAATACAAATTTTAGCAATGGAAATGGTAGGTCCATCCAAACGACTTTTAGCAGGAACAGTTTGTCAAATGTTCTTTTCAACTGGATTCATGTTACTAGCAGGATTTGCATATTTATTCCCCGATTGGCGTACTTTACAAATAGCTATAACATTGCCGGGTGCTCTTTTCTTATGTTATTGGTGGTTTATTCCGGAATCAGTGCGTTGGTTATTAAGCAAAAATCGAACGGCCGAAGCGAAAGTTTTGATCCAAAAAATCGCTGATGAAAATAAAGTTAAGCTACCTGATGAAACTTTAAACGAGTTATTGGCAATTGAAAATAATTCCATCAAAGATAAGGAAAAGCCATCAATTCTAGATCTGTTTAGATATCCGAATCTAAGAAAAAAGACTTTCATTATCTTTTTTGATTGGTAAATAAATTTATTTCATGTTATTTAATTGTTGTACATTTGGTTTTTTATAGGTTTGTAAATAGTGCTACGTATTACGGCTTGTCGTGGAATACATCAAATTTAGGCGGCAATGATTTTTTGAATTTTGTTATATCTGGAGCTGTTGAGATCCCTGCGTATTCGTTCTTGTTGCTAACATTGAATCGATGGGGACGAAAACCAATTTTGTGCGGCTGTATGCTTATTTCAGGGTCAATGCTTTTACTTACAATGGTCGTTCCAATTCGTACGTAGTATGAAAAATTGTTGGTATCGTTAGTATTTTTATTATGTATTGTTTTTTTAGATTTGTCATGGTTAATAATCACATTAACAATGATTGGTAAACTAACCATTACTTCTAGCTATGGGACCATTTACATTTTTACGACCGAACAATATCCGACTGTAATTCGAAATGTTGGCTTGGGAGCTGCATCAATGACAGCCCGTATTGGAGGAATTTTAGCACCTTATGTTAATTTACTGGTAACTACATAATATAATAAATATTTTTTTTTGAAATTTCAATATATGAAAATTAAAAGAAGGCGGAAACAACGATGCATGTCTAATCTAATAATTATTTAGTAATGAAAATGCCTGAAAATTTGTTTTTTAATTTAACATTTTTGGAAGACACTGAGTAATAGTGTTGCCAGGACCAATATGCCTTTCGGGATAAAAGGTAAATAATAATCGGGACTCTGACTTTCTAATGTTTCTAATAGTTACCGGTAGCTTAAAAACAGTTTTATACAGAATGTTTCAATAAAAAACCCAGAAACTGGAAATAGATGACGCAATTCTAAGACGAAAAATCCTTTGCCATTTTTTATTTGACGCATTGTTTTTAAGTATTTACAAAATAAACTAGCCAATCAGAAAGATCGTATGTCAGTAAAAATTGTTTTAATTAGTGCCATTCCATTTCACGTCTCCAACGTTTAGTTTCAGTGCACTCCCTCTCTGAATGGCTAGTTTATTTTATTAATAACTAACAAACAGTACGTTAATCAAAAAAATTACAAACAATTTTTCGTCTTAGAGCTGCGTCTTCTACCTCCAGTTTACGAATTTTTCATTAATTTTGGGACATCCTGTATAAACACTTTATATCATTATCTTGTCAGCACAATATTCGCGAAGTTTAAAACTTTTATGACTATTTAGTTCATGTTTGTTTAGAAAATATGAAAAAATGAATGCAAAAAATATATTGATAATATGTTTAAATGGTCTTTTGGTCCCTGAACAATAAGCAACTTTGATGTTCGAAAGTCTAACAATATTCAAAATTTGAAATTCAGCATCCCGATGAAGAGTAAATCGGGCGTATCACTAAACCCATGAAAATCGAAACCCCACACAAAAACACCTGGTAATAATGCTTAGGAACCGCCCCTTGAATCATACTATAACTGGACATTGCTAAATCAAATAAAAATAACATTTTCAGGCCGATTTTTGGAAACCTTTACCTATGATCGTCTTCGGTGCCTTAGCATTTAGTGGAGGATTGATGTCTTTATTATTACCTGAAACATTAAACAAACAACTACCTGAATCAATACAAGACAGTGAAAATTTTGGAAAGTAAGTTGACCTATTTTTAAAATTTTTTGACGCTTTTATGCTAGACTATTTATAACACATTCTCATTTGCATATAACAAGCACTCATCAAATTATGGGAAATTTTAACGTTGAGTAAGTATTTTAAATCAAAATTCACTAACCGTCATAGAATAGGCTTTATATTTATAGACGTTTTCATTTTATTTTTAGTAGGCACAGTGAAGTATGTTTCCTCTGCCTAAAAGCTGTTTTATTTATTATCTTAGTTTAAATCTATTATCTTCTTCCACTTAAAATAATTATAAATATTGATATGATAAACTAGTAGCGGAATGTTTAATGTTTGCAATTAAAATCTTTTTATTGTTGTTTAATTAATTTCTCTTAAAAGTCATATGTTGTTTCTAATTAAAATTTTCTTAATCTACTCAATTTAAATCAATTAAGAATCGACAAGATTTTAATTAGAAATGCTGAGTAACTTTTTGTACAATGTATTATATTACCAAAGCTTTCTTTTTTGTTGGATTCTATACTAAAGCATATTTGTTTTTTAAATAGGATTACGTTTTATGGGGTGTAGCACAAGTGGTATTTATAAATACTCAATATATTGAAGAATTTGATAAAAATAGAGCTATGTTAATATAAATATTCTGAATTTGTTTATATTAGAAAATAAAAAATCGTTTAAGTTTGAAATTTAAATAGAAAATAATCGATTACACAGAGTACGTATGTGTAAATCTAGATTGCTTGGGTATCTTTGGCGGATTCAATTAACTTGAATTTTTGTTTTTAAGTCGATGCTTATTAGTTATTTTTTTTTTTTTTTTTTGGTTAAACTTGCACATGCAAAAAAAGTTTCCACTGTTTTATTCGTAAATGCTAAAAAACGTATATATTATTCATAAATAGTAAATCCAGTAATCCGACAATTTCTATAATATCCGACATAGGCCAGTTTCATTTATGTACAGGACTTATACTGGACTATAAAAACTTTAGTGTACCTTAAATTAAATAAAAGTAAACTAACTACTGTTCGTTAGTTAGTTTAAAAGTTTTAGTTGAAATAAATAACACCAATGTTTAGAATTTAAAGTTTCGTGAATGTAATAAAAAACCAATAAGGGATTATCCATAAACTCCGTAACGCATTTTTTTTTTTTTTTTTTGGAAGGACAGGGTATGCTCTTATATTAGGTAATATAATGTAAGGAGAGAGGGTGTGATTTAACTTTAAGTCACGTAACGCAAACATAATAAGTTCGTTCCAAATAACAAACCGTGCATGCCGTACATGAACAACATAATTGCGTTCCAGATGATCTGTGACTGTTTCTGGACGGGTTAGTTTAGATATAGTCTTATGATATTTATTGTTTCGACTAAATAAATCGTATCTGAAAACATGGTCAACTACTGTTGGCCAGTAGTTGACCATGTTTTCAGATAATAGCCAGCATAAAACTCGGTTATAAATTACGGATGTAACGTTGGATTTTCTTATTTTAAACGATAACTCGAAAGTCCTTACACTTTGCTAAAGGGATATGAATTATGAAAATGTGTGGAATGTTAAGAAGAACCAAACAAGTTAAATAAAATTAGGTAGTACCATTTAAACAAATTGATATTTTGCACAATTCAGCACGTGTTACTTTACGATGCACTTTGGGATACTTACAACAACTGATTGTTTTTGATAATCTCGAGTTTAACTGCACCTTTGAGCTCTCAAACGAGCCTATGTCAAGCTTCCTTCACAATTTAATGCGAGAGTTAAGGACATTTTACAAGACGTCCGTTTGATGCAAAATTTCCAATAAAAGTCTTTTTTCTCGAAAACCTTAAGGATTCCATTTGAAATAACGATTTTACTGCCAACTTCCGGTATAACCGGTAGTGTCAGAAAACTACAAATATTTTAAGAAGGTAGCTTCTACCCAGTTAGGCTTTAGTCCCAATTTTTAGATTTTTATTATTTTAGGTTCTCCGGAAACTTCTAATGGCCGGTCTAGCTGGTACACCCTATATAACTATAATATCTACAATGTACTACATGATTAATGTACATGGAAGGGCGGGGGTCAGATTAAAAGAATATATAAAATGTGTTACATTGCTTTTAAATATTCTTTAATCTTCTTTTATTTTTTTAAAAACATGCTTCTTCAGTATATATTAAATGACTTGAACAATGTAATGAATAATACATTGTTGCTTTTAAGTGAATGACGAATACATTGTTACTTTTAAGTGAATGACGAATACATTGCTGCTTTTAAGTGAATGACGAATACATTGTTGCTTTCAAATAAATGAAGTAATAACTGTGTAGTTTTAAGAATAATTTTAACTCTTGGCTTAATTCCATAAATTATTATAAACATTTAAATTTATTTTAAGAAAACCAAAGACCAAAAAAGCTGACGTGACCACCGTGGAAAATGGAATTGATGACGGGAAAAAACCAAATTCTGTATTATTAAAAAATATAACTGAACCAAACGAGTCGGAAGAAGAAGGCTCCATAACAAAAAAAGAAGCTGATTGATTTGTAACATGAATTATATTTATTGAAGCCAGAAGAACAAGGATATTGATAAAATAACACTTACCAGTGATTAAGCTTTTCTTCGATGAATTAGATACTCATTAGATGTTAATTTTTATATTTGTATTTTTAAAGAATTAAGAGTATGATACTCGAATAATTTTTAAAAAAAAACTTGTATAACTATATTGGAAAAAATAATTATTGATGTTGCACGGAAGATATAAAATGGTTTTATAAGATATGCACCAAAGTTTCAACAAGTCGTAAATGTATATTTAATTTAATATATTTGAACAACTTAATGGTAAACATAAACTTTGTCATACAAAGATTTTTTTAAATAATTGAGAAATATTTTTTTTTCTAATGAAAAAAACTTGCACAAAACGTTTGTTTATAGCTTAAATATTTGTAAAACGTAATATTGATAAATTCAAAATTGTATTTTATAAATTTTAATAAAGTTTATAAAAATCAAAATAGATTATCCGTTTTTCCCTTTTTAAATAAAATTTTAAAATCGTTGCAATATTGAGTTATATACATAATTTATTCTAAAAATTTGTATGTTATTTACAGGTGAAATGCTAGGGCATCGTGTGGATGGTTTCGAACCATCAATTTCAACTGAGATTATTTCCTATTTTATTCAAGGTTGACAGCCTTGCCTAGGCTACCGTGAGGTAATGGGTCAAATGGAGTTACGTTTCTAACTAAACCAGCCATATTTTTAGAATAGATATCGGTAGTTAGCTCGTGTAATCCAATTTCTTCGTCGACTTTCGATTTGTCGCAAGCGGCATCAACGACGGCACGGATTTCAGTTTCCAATTTCTAGTATTAACATTATATGGTTTTAATATTTTTACTAGCAAATTATAAATTTTTTTACTACCTTCAGTTCTTCTGCTGTAACCAATCCAGCAGACGTAATCTTTTCCTTAAAGGATGTAATAGGGTCTCGGGTTTGACGAACTTCTTGAATCTCTTCACGTGTACGATAGCTGGTACCAGGATCGGACATAGAATGGCCTGAATAACTGTAACATACAAATGAAAAATGTTTATTTTAGAAGCATTTTGTTATAACTAGTAAGGAATATTTGACTATAGATTTATCTTTCTATCACACTTTTAGTCTAAGATCCGAACCTACATCGATCTTCACCGGTTGTTAATAGAATGAAACAAAGGTTATCATTAACTTAGTATATTAGAAAACATATTAAAAATGGGTTGCCTAAAAAAATCCTGGACAGACTATTTTTAATTACTTTTTTAAAAAAATTATTTTTAATAAAATATTGCAACAGCAAGATAATAGAAAAAAAATTATATCATCATAAGCGCTGTTTTATTGCAAAGTGCGAACACGTTGATATAGGTTTATCTGCAAAAATTTCGGTCCTATTAGGGGTTAGCAAATTTTAAAGATTTAAATTTTAATGCGCGTGGAAATGTGAGACAGAGAGATCCGAGGTAAGTATGCTGTGTTATAATAAAGGACCCAACATCGCAGTCGCCTGTGATATGTAAAACTTTTTCTATTATCTTGATGTTGCAATATTTCAATATATTTTCTAATATACTAAATTCATGATAACATAAGTTTCATTCTATTATCAACTCGCTGAAGGTCGATGTAGGTTCGGGTCTTCAACTATCTTCTAAAGAAAAATTTAATAAAGATAAAGCGCCAAAATAAATGCAAATTATATTTTTGCTCAGTTGGCGCTGTTAGACATGCAAATTGCAATCAGATTATTTGGGAGTGTTCTGCATTAAACGACTATATAGAGTGACTATTCTAGAACTATTTCTTTGATCTCAATATTTAACTAATTTTTGATTTATTCTCTCAGAGATTTTGACGTGACAACGTCTTATAAATTGATGAACTACGACAACCAGTCTGAAAAAGTGTCACGTTCCATTTGAGGCTGTAATTGCAAGCGAGAACGTGATATAAGCGATAGAGAAGCACTTGTTGAATCCTAGACAACGTGTTTTGTGTTTTTTTCTAGAATTTAATTAATATGATTTAAAATTGATTTCCTTAAAAATTTTCAGTCTGGTTTAACTTTGAAAAAATTGTTAATTTTCAATTAACTCCTTCTTTGTATTATACAAAACAGTGACCCTTCAGTGATAATAATTCAATTCATAAAAGTAGACAATTTTTCATCAATGTTTCTTTATGATGTTATCACGTAAAACTATCGTCCGTAAACCGACTTTACAGACAACCAATTTTTTCCTGGAGTGGAAAGATTTCTGAAAATACTTAACCAAAATTAATGGTTCTAATATATTTTAAAGCTTAAGTGGTTTAAGTTTCCTACGTTTGGTGAAAATAAAAATAATAAAATTAATAACGAAAAGGTAGTTATCTGTTGACAATATAGTCAATTAGGTATTTCTTACACTTCTATAAAAAAAACTCTTATAATAAACACGTGGCAGCTTTGAGATTATTTCTTTTTTTTTTCTTTTTATTTCTAATGGTCTAATAAAACTAATTGGATAAAATCAAGGCGTGTGAAATTTTCGCACGGGTCTGCTAGTTAGTATAATATTCGAGGACAGTATGTATATTATTATAAGTCTATACTTTCCACTTCTAGTGGCTTATTGTCACAGAGATTTCTTTGAAATAGAAATAGGGATAAACGAAAAATATGTGAATTAAAATTACCGATAAGTTTGAGCTTCAATGACTAGAGGTCCTTTTCCTGAACTGCTGTATTCAACGGCAAATTTCATTCCTTCCCGCATCGCTAGAATATCCATACCGTCCATCCATATACCAGGAACGTAGTCACCTCTGGTATAGTAATTGACAGAAGCTGATGCCCGTTCAGCACTAGTTCCCATACCGTATCCATTATTTTCACAAATGAAAATACATGGAACGTCCCACAGCTTACACATATTGTAAACTTCGAAAAGTTGTCCCTGATTAGCAGCACCGTCTCCATAGAGTGCAATGCATACACCACCATCTCCTTTATATTTATGTGCGAAAGCTATTCCAGCTCCCAAAGGTCCCTTGATAAATTAAAATTACTATTAATCATATTCTTAGATGCTTAAAATACTAATGACTAAAAAACAGTAAAGGTTTGTTCCCTAGTCTTAGTTGGTCTAGTCACTAGTTTGTACGAGCCTTTAGAAACACCTGTCAAAAAAAATGAATGAGCGACATTGATTTACATACTTGAGCTCCGACAATTCCGTTGCCTCCATAGAAATTTTTCGTGTACATATGCATAGAGCCACCTTTTCCTCGAGCACACCCAGATTTCCGACCAGTCAATTCAGCTAACACTCCCAAATGATCAACCCCCATCAGATACGTCCAACCATGGGCTCTGTAAGCTGTAATCACACTATCAACTGGACGCAATGCAGCTTTTATTCCCACAGCTACAGCTTCCTAAAATAAAATATATACAAAGTAAAAAGTGATTAAAGACATCACCCTTGAGACGTCAAACCTGGCCTGAATACAAATGACAGAAACCTCGCACAATTTTTTCTTTGTACAAATTTCCAGAGGCCGTCTCCATTCTACGAATTGTATGCATTTGAGTGTAATACTGGAGAGCATCATCTCGAGTTACGGTTACAGTACTTGGTGGGCCTTGATCAAGTTTATGTAAACGGAATGGCTGAAAGTTTCAAAAACAAATGATTAAACAAAAGGCGTTATGATATAATAAATGAATATCTTACCTTTATTTCAAACGTTGCTTCGGTGGCATAGTTATTTTTCGGCTGGTTTCGAAACAAGGACAAGGCATTCTAAAAGGAAATTGTGTATATTTCAACGTTATTTAATTCGTATTGAATTATATAATTAACCTTCAACTTAGGGATAATTTTTTGAGACATTATATGGATTTTTATTAGTTTTATGTTACATAAGCAATATTTTAAGTGAATATTTCAGGACCTTTATTTGCCCTTGTATGCAATAGGCAATAAACTCAATAACCTATTTTTCACAAAGATTGATTAAATCAAATAATGTATAAAACTCATCTTACTTTAGCCGTTGAACAAGATTTTCCTAGGTTTTTGACACAGTTTGGCAGCATGATGAGATGTTTTATTTAATTAATTAAAACTTAAGACCAAATATGTGCAAATTATTAACCATTCACGTTTACAAGTGGCGAAATTCATAAAAATTTGGTTATGTAGATCTCTGTTGCACTTTTTGCACCCGTTATCTTTTATCCTTATTTTGCAGTATCTATTATTATATTGCGAATGACATGTAGCCACCTTCTGATAAAAGAAATAACTTGCAATAAAATGTTCATTGTTGCTTACATTGTATATTTATGAAATTAAAAGATAAGGAATCAAATAGAATATTATAGATAATTTTTAAGCTTATATTTGCTAATAAAATAAAATGTACAAAATTATTTTAATCAGTTTCTTCAAATCGAATATGTTTGCCAAGTTCTTTTTCAGCTTTTCGTAGTAATTTATCGCGACCTCGTAGTTTGGTTTTGGTTTTTGAGAACTTTTCCTCTCGATCCTTTTCTGCTTTTTCGAAGTATTGTTTCTCCATGTCTCCATCTAGAATGGTCATTGTCGCCGGGAATGGACTGTCGATAAACTTTTGTGCTGCATTTGAAGATGAAAAGCGTATATAAGCTTGGAAATCTCCTTCACGTACATCAACGTATTTGATTTCCGTGGAATAGTTTTTCAAATCAGTCTGTTAAAAAAAATAATAAATTAGGAGTCAGGTACTTGATAAGATCTGCAGCTAATAGCAAAAACTACTGGATAACAATAAATCACAAATAATATCAATTATTTGGTTTTCGAGTTAACATCGAAGCATCGTAACATTGAATGTACGATTTTACCCATCTAGAATAGACCTAATAGACGAGCATTCTTTTCGGCAGGAATGTTGATTTCGTACGGAAAGAACGTTCGTGTATGGAACACGAGAGGAAAGCGTGCTCTGCCGTACGGGTTTCGCCGAAAATCAGCCTTAGCAGGATTATTTGGAAGGATTGCGCTTCAAAATTTACGCCATTAGTGGAGCCTCGCCTTTCCTCTCAGCTCTTATCCGTTCAAGTGGAAAGCGTGTCGCTCTTTCGATTATAATTTATAGCAAGTAAAAAAAAATTTTTTAAATTTCGCTGACTTTGGACTTAATTATTATATTTCACAAATACAATTCACAAAAATTCACAAAACAAGTTATGAATTTAAGCAAAAATAAATGTAAAAATTTACAAACCGAAAAATCCAAATTGTTAATTTTGTATCTCCAGATACGTATTTCAAACGCCATGCGTTCGTCATCAGTGGATCAAATTGAAGTGTCTTCGAGAACAATTTATTATAATATAATATTTTTGCTTAAATTCATAACTTGTTTTGTGAATTTTTGTGAATTGTATTTGTGAAATATAATTATAGCAAGTAGTTTTTTAAAATTCGTTTTATTTAGATTTTTGAAGTGCTACTTTTAATATGGAGTCACAAGAGCATGAAGATAAAAATAACGTTAGAAATGTGCCAAAACACGTACCGTATTTACTGGACGATAAGACGCACTTTTTTACTCTGAAAATTTGACCTAAAATCAGGGTGCGTCTTATAGCCCAAACCATACTTTTTTCTAAAAATGTATAGATACATTTTGGGGTGCAATCTATCTTATCGTCCGGCAAATGCGGTAATTAAAGAATTCATTGAAGTATATAAAGCCCACCCAGCACTATGGCAATTAAAAAATAAGGAAGTTTACTGAAACAAAAATTTAAAATATAAAGGACACCAGGCTCTGGTACAAGTATATAAAAAGTACGACCCTGACGCGTACATTAACCGATAATTTTCTCAGCAATTTCATGTCACTAAACATTTCCCAATTACAAAGCCACCTCTTAATCCATTTTCTTTTTCTTCTTCCCCTGTACAAGCTGTACATAGCGACAGCCATACCAGTAACGGCTAACACCTTACGTTCCATCTGTAAAACTGCAGGATTAGGTGAGAGGACGCGCTTTCCTTTCACATGATTTAATCCTCCCGAACCGAGAGGAAAGAGCCCATACACGAACACTCTTTCCCGTCGGTTGTAAATGCAGTGAACAATCCTAACGGATTGCTATTTCTCGTTAGTGGCTACGAAAGGATTATGAATCCCGACGTGATGGAACGGCATGATTACTTGACAGAAATGATCGCAGGAAAGACTTGCCGTTAGTGGGGTCGAGAGGAATGTAAATCCCGTCAGTCTTTCCTTCACGATTGCACTAAACGGAAAGAACGTCGGGAAAGAATGCTCGTCTATGAGACCCTATTATTACTTCACTTTGTAACAATCTTGTCTAAATGAAAGCGAATTCAATTTCCTTTTTTTAGAATACAATTTTAAAATCCTTTTTACTACAAAAACTAGCTCATCGAAATTATATACGTTATTTACTAGTTTTATATTTTATATATTATATACCTCATATGCATAAAATCTGTACGCAAAATTATGAGAGGAATTTGAATACCTTAAATGATTTTAAATCAATACACGGTTGCGGCAATTCCATATGGACGACAGTTCCTGATGTTAGATTAAAATTTTTCCCAGTTTTAGTTTCAGCTTCAGTCTGCGAGTTAACTGCATTTGCAGCAATCAATTGATTATTTGTGTTACTAAATCGAGCCCTATAAAGTTGTTGCTTCAAACTTTTCATTTTGGCTCGTTGAAGATCCAAATATTTATTCCGTAATCGTTTCCATTCTTGTCTACAAAACAAATGATTTAATCAAATGACTTACAATTTTAAAAAATTGTATAATACTTTGATAGGACTTGTAATCCCATTTCTTTAACATCAATCCCTCCAGCGGCTCGTTTTTTTCTCCTTCGTCGTTTTTTTTCTGTTTCAGTTTCTTGCTCCATTTTCACATCTTCAGTACCTTCAGCTCTTTCTTCTTCAGTACTTTCACTTGCGTCAACTTCGCTAACTTCGGGTTTTAATTTTTTCGTGCTCACTTCGCCAGTTTCTTCAGTTTGAGATAATTTCCTCTTTTTAGATTTTTCCTTAACCTCTTCTATTACCTCATTTTTATTGGTAGTTTTTAATTTCGTCTCAGAATTATCCTCGATAGAACTCGATGGAACTTTTGTGTCTTCTGATTTTTGCTCGTCTTTCTTCTCGGTTTCTTCGGCTTGATTTTCTTGGTTTTCATTTTCATTACTAGCATTTTCCTCGGTCGAAGTAAATGTGATTATACTGTATAATTTATCAGGGGGCATCTGTGATGGTAATTTACAGCCGATCGCAGCGAAGTGATCTAACGTTTTTTTGGCTGCTTCAATTGATTCGAATTCCACAAACGCAAAACCTTTAATCATTCGATTATGTTTATATCGGGGAATGGAAATGTAGCTAACAGGTCCGAATTGGGAGAATATTTTTGATAAGTCATCATGATTTATATCACTAGGTATGCGTTCTACGTAAATTGTACATTCGTCTACATTTTCGCGCTTTTGTACGGGAGTTGTACGACATACTTTCGTTTTATCTTCATTCAACTGAAGCATCGTTGAATTTTTTAAAGCCTTAGCGATTTCTCTGGTGTTATCTGTTAAGGTACGCATTTTATTAAATTTGAGGAATACTGTTAGGTCGACATCTAAAATAAAAATAAATATTATTACTAGGTATTCTTTAAATATTGTAAATCAGTACTCACATGGATCTTTTTTTGTTAGTTCGGATAAAAATCTATCTTTACTCAAATTGGAGTCGCTAAAATAAAATTCCATTTGCGATTGAATGGCTTGATAACGTTGCTTTTTGCGATGCCGAATTTTCTTGGGCACAATGGGAACATGGTGGTTTTCGTGTTCTAATAAATCCTCCATTTTTATTTGCTTAAAATTTAATGAAAATTTATTTTGAATCAGAATCAGTTAGAACGATTTGATACAATTTTGTCTGATTTAACCTCACTTTTCAATATCCAATAGAATTCAATTTGAGTGTATAAAATACATTATATATGTATTGAATTAATATGTGTATTAGAGCCAGTGTGTATAGTTGTATTGGTGTCATTACAAATTCAAAGTTATAAGCAGTTTTAAGTGATTTTAAGTGGTCTTAAGGGTCTTAAGCCTTGTGATTTTTTCTAGCTCTTTCAATACGTTGATTACTGTAAATGTAAGTAAAATTTTAAAATTCTTAAATTTTACCATAGTGTTTAAAAAATACTGTCTTACTTTAGGCGTCCTTATTATTTATATTGTTTATGTACATTAATTTCAGTAATACTTGAGTTCCTTGAGCTTTAGAAAAAAAATTTACTTGTATATTTTTTGTTCCTATACTTTTCTATCACGATTTCGCAGTGCATACACCCTCTAGAACCTTTATATTTTCTTAGATAGCCGAAATTTTCTCTAATTTGAATAAAAACAACCATAAACATCTAATTTGATCGCCATCGCTGAAAATCTGAATTGTATGATAGCCCAGGATATCGAACCGTTTTCAATTTTGTAATGTAAGAGTACGGGTTTTACTAACAATAAGTACCCTGAGTACCGAGTATTACTAAGTTTTATGTTTATACAGTATACTGAACTGAGTACTCTGTTGAGTTACTTGATTATAGCTTAAGCAGGTTCAAATCTTTTCGCAGCCAGAAAGTTCTTTCCATTTATCTTGCACGGGAGATATGTTACATAATTTTAATTCAAAAGCATAAGACTTTTTAACAAAATAACTAACTTGCCTACGCAGGACCGACTTTAGAATTTCGGTGTCCTAAGCGAAAACAAATTATGTGCCCTCATTAAAGTACCTTGAGTGGGGTTTGCCGAGTATGGAACTTCGGGAAAAATTTTCTTTAATAATTATTATAAAAAAGATTTTTTTTTTAACTTTTGATTATAACTGCGGTATATGTAAGTAACACTAATTGTGAGTTTTGTTTAAAATACTTATCATTGAATATGATCGTCTGTAGTTGGTAATTATAGTCTGCTTAAGCTATTAGCGCGTAAAATTGCTAAACTTTTATTTAGTTTATGTATTTAATTCCCAAATTAAAAACATAAACCTACTTTGGGGCTTGGGCCTACGGTACATAATTAACGTAACCCAACAAAAACACGATGGGTATATGCGCGCTAACTGCGGGCGTCAAAATCGCACAGACATAATCACCGCGACAAAAGCGCGATGATAATTATAAATAAATCATTTAAACCACAAACTGCTTTTATATAAGAACTTTCAAAATCAATTAATGTTAATTTCAGCAGTTACCTGACATAGGTATATTAGTCAGATTCATGATTGCAAAATATGTTGCATTCTATTATCAACTCGGTGAAGATCGATGTAGGTGCGGATCTTAGACTAACTTATTTAGTATATTTTCATCCTGATGAATAAAAAAATATTTTTGTCCTTGGAATGCATTAAGCCATGGTTGGATTTAAAATTTGCCATCCCTATACCTAGACACTATAAAGTCGCCTCCTCCCTTTAATAAAATAACCTACTATCACTTACCACTCATTCACAAACGATTTATAGGTACTGCGTGTGTGTACCATTACTATAAACGGTACCGAATTTAAAGTATAGAATAATACTTAGCAGTTTCTAAATCAATTTTTACAGGGATTTAATTTCAAAAGCAAAAGGTCAAAAGAATGTGCTTGTTAGTTGAATTGAAAAAGACTTTTTTGTTTTTTTCATTATACAGAGTTGATATGGATGGTAAAATTAGATGCAAATATTAATTTTTTATTAATCTTATTTTACTAATTTTGCACGTAAAAATTCTTGTACGTAGTCCGAAGACGTGTGGGTGCCCCCATCCCTCAGCATGCCGTCCTTAGGCACGTGTCTTGTGTATCTAGTTTAAAATACGACACTGTATTAGATTAAATTACGATTTACTAATGTACTTAAGACTGCATATATTAAACCGATGTTTATTTAAAAAAATTACATACTTTAAATGCTAGACTGTACAATGCCTCCCTTCTTAATAATATGATGAGTAACAATTTCCAATTTTGAACGAATTCCTTGATGCGATTTTGATTCTAAAGCATCCAAAATTCCTCGTACCATTGTTGACGCTTCCATAACGAACGCTTCCGATAACGCCAGTTCAAAGTCTGCTGTAGGCAATTCATTATACAAGGAGACATTACAACGCGATAGTGTAACAACCATTGCATATGTATAAATAGCTGCATTAGCCAATTGAATTAAATTATGTTGCTTTTCAACAACTTTACGTCCATGAACCTCGAGTAACATTTCAACGACATTTCCAAACTTGGTTACGCTTTCAGTCGCCCAGGCAGCCGCTGAAAGTAGTTTTGGGTGCACCAAATGAGCTATACTTGGTGTCATTCCATAGAAATTTTCTTCTGCAGATAAGCGAAAAGGATGTCCAAAAATCAATCCTAAATGAGTCGTTGGGTTTTTATACGCCTCTTGGACATCAGGACGATCTATACTCGCATATTGAATCCCAGTTAACGCAATAAACAAACGTAGAATATCATTCGTTCCACTGTGTAAACGATAATATCTAACATCCCTTAACACCCGTTCAATTCCAGTTTTTCTCTCATACCCCTTACCTAAACATTGGCTATTTATGAAATTCTTTTAAATTGAAAGCTAGTTTTACCTCCAAATATTTGAATCGTTTCATCGACTCCATCGAAGGTAACTTTCGAAGAAAAACATTTTGATATCGCTGCTTCTACGTAGAAGTCAGTGAAACCATTGTCCATATTACCCGCGATCATGTAAGCTAAACATTCGTTGACATATTGATTCATAGCCATTGAAGCTAATTTTCCTTGGATCGCTCCATATGAAGAAATACTACGCCCAAATTGTTTTCGTTCACTCGCAAATTTTATGGCTTTTTCCATAACACTTGACATTGTACCTGATAGAATTCATAAAAATCAGATTTTTTAGTGTAGTAAAACCTATGAATTTGACAATGCGATGTTTGTATACCCACACGAAAGAGTAAGTAATTCTGGAAATTATGAGCGAATTAAAAAAAAAATCTTTCGTAAAATTAAAAGTTCATTATGATTAAGTAACCGAAAATATATTTTATCCTAGAAAACTAAGTTATCGTACTGGATCGACATATCCATTTATAAAAGACCAAACGAAAATTAGTAAAATTTGATATTAATTTAGTTTGAACCAGAATTGATCTTGCTTAACCACACAAAATACTTTTTATCTTGAAAAAATGTCTGGTTTCTATAGAATAAACTATAGAGTAAAAAGGGTTTCATGGTTCTGACAAAGAAACACAAAAAATGTTTCCAAAATCCCGACACCCATAATCCCAAAAGCTCAAGATCCTGACAATTCATAATCCCAACTGTCTAAAATACCAACAGCCAGGCAATAAACCAAAAATCCCGACAATGTAATATTTCAGTTGTATCGACCTTTTGGGGATAAAAAACTTTTCGGAATTGTTATAGCTAATGATGTATTCAATGATAAAATGCAAAAAAAATAGTTAACCAGCTACAGCTTCCAAAAATATTATTGAAAATCCATCTTTTCGTATTTAAATTTTCGTGAAACGTATATTAAAAGATCCAAAATCCTGAAAATTGAATATTGCTCATGGTCCGAATTTTTTAGAACCAACCAAACCTTTTTTGGAACCAAAACCTCGTGTTATCATAAAACTATTGTTAAAGTGATCATTTTATACAAACTTCATTACATTTGAACAGTACTTAAGTTTCATGATTTTGGTACTTTAATATACGTTACATTAGAATTTTAACAGGGTGTCCCAGCGTGACCGGCTATTAGAAATTTCTGGCGAACTTGAAATAATAAAAATCTGAAAATTGGGATTATAGTCTAACTGGATTGGAGCTACCTTCCTAAAATATTTTTAGTTTTCTGACACATTTTGTTATACCGGAAGTCGGCACTAAAATCGTTATTTCAAATGGCATGCCCTATTTGTTTTTACATATCTCGATTGGATTACTAATTCTGGGGATCTTTCATAACAAGACCTCATCTAATCCTTAAATGTTTCAAAAAAATTCTTTTTTTTTTTTTTAATTTCGCAGCAAAGAGACGTCTTGTAAAAGGTCCGTAACTCCCACATTAAATTGTGTAGGGAGCTCGACGAAAGCTCGTTTGAGAGCTAAAAGATGCTGTTACACTCGAAATTATCAAAAATAATCAATGTTTGTTACTTAATATCTCAGAGTGCATCGTAAAGTAACCCGTGCTAAACTGTGCAAAATATCAATTTTTTTAAATGGCACTACCTAGTATTCTCTACATTTTATTATCGAATAAACCATTACCTATCAAAATCACTATTTTTACCCCAAAGGATCAATACAATTGAAATATCACATTGTCGGGATTTTGGGCCTTTGGGATTATGACTGACTAAAATAAGTAGGTACTTATTATTAATAACGAAATTCTAATTGGCGTTATTGTTACGAATCTTTATCGACTCAAAATAATTTTTTTTTATAGGCTTGCATAGAGATTTGACCTTAGGATATAAGTTAAGGAAAATAAGTTAAAACTTATTTTGGCAAAACTAATTTTGATGATCGAATCCGCATTTACCATGCAGCAGTTCCTACCCTTAGTTTTTTCTCTTAAATTGATACTTTGCATATTAAAGCATTTATAAAAATCAGTTAAATGGAAGGATTTTTAAAGATACTCAAAAAATTGCAATGTATATGATTACAGAAATTATATACCTATGTAAATATATTATGCATTTATATTAATATTGATTAGATTGATCACCAACTATGTAGCTACACTAAATAAATGTGTAATCAAGTAAAGAATGGAATTTGGTAAAGAATTAATTTGATGATTTTTTGCCTATCAACAATATACTGCCTAATTTGAACAGGCAGTAGAGATAGAATCATGGAGACGATAATTAATAAGTTATTTTATTGAAGAAAAATTTTAATGTAAAGATAATCTACAATTGGTTCTTTATCTTTGACAATCTCCATGTTTAAGTTGTTTGTTACAAATATTTTTCTTTTGACTTCTCGAAATCTTTGATAATACTTTAATCAAGGCTGTAAAGTGGGAATCAAAGAGAATCAAAATTAAACTAGTTAACTCTTAACTTTTATATGTTTTGCAAAGAAAAAAAATTTAAATTTAGCATTAGAAATAAATAAATTTCTTTAGTTAATAAACAAAGGGTTACTTAAATATAAGCTACAAAAAAAAAGGTTTTTTTTACCATTCTGTATTTTGCTATATTATCAAAGCCGTGAGTATCAAAACTAACGACTTTATTATTTATTTGGCTATCAATTATGGAGGTACCTATAAATCTATTAAAGATAGTAATATAACTTGGTAAAATGATAACCTGACAATGTTGCTGCAATCCCAAAACGTCCATGATTCAACACTCGCATGGCTATCAAATATCCATCAGACAATCGACCAATCACATTTTCCACCGGAACTTTAACATTTTTAAACTCCACATTTGTCTGATTAACTCCACACATTCCCAGCCTCTTAAGCGATTTTCCAGGAATAATACCACCAAAACTTTTTTCCACAATCATACAAGTGATTTGCAAATCATGTTCTGTTGACTCAGTCAAAGCAAAAACTGTAAAAATATCAGCAATGCCTCCGTTAATCACATTAGATTTAACTCCATTCAATATGTAAAAACGTTTAGTCTTATCCAGTTTTGCTCTGGCTTTAATAGCTGCGAGATCTGTTTCAGCTGTGGGTTCAGCCAAAGCAAACGCTGCTACTTTCTTTTCTTTCACTATCATAGTAAGGTATTTTTGTTGCTGTTCCAATGATCCATACAATCGTATCGCCTTATATCCCATACATTGGTGTCCACTCATAAACCCAGCTATATTTAAATCGTACATTCCGTAACATTGCGTCAAATGCGTGACTTGAGTATGATTAAATCCAAAACCGCCAAATTGTTTTGGAATGCTAATTCGAAGCAATCCTAGATCAGCTAAGCGTTGGATTACTTTCGGAGGAATTTCTTCATGTTCGTCAGTGAGTCTTGGAATGTTTTCGTTTTTTAAAAAGTCTTCAATTGGTCCAAGAACTTGAATTAGTTCATGCTCCTGTTCGTTAGTTAATACTTGGGGAAATGGGAAAATTTGACTTGTTTTAACGACGCCACGAAAGAGATTCACTACAAAAGATTCCTCAGCCCATTTGGATGATTGCATGTCACTTAAAAGCTCGGAATTATCGTTTGTTCGAGTAGACATTGAATAGTGATGAGGATCTATAAGCATGTTGTAAATGTCTTGATTTGTTACTTCATGATGTTCAGGTGCATCGTGTTTTGATTTTTCTTCGTTTTCATTTTTATCCTTTTTGTCTTTGTCTTTTTTTGAGTTTTCAGAGTCATCTTTGCTATCCTTCGAATAACATCTCGATAAACTTATTGATCTTAAAAGTGTCGAATTTAAACATGATACAAGCTGAGTCCTTTGAAATCTTATTTTGGGGAACATTTCTTCAAATGTCAAAAATGACAAGTTGTATGTAGCAAAAAGGCTTTTTCAAATAGTGTTTTTCATTATAGTGTAATTATTTGCTTTAATGTGGCTGCGATCGAAAAAGTGCGTTCGTTGAACGAGGAAAATTATTGTACTTGTCAGGGTTTTCCCATGTTAAATAATTTTGTTGCTGTTAAAATGCAGAAAATGCCATGCCTACTTTTTGAATTATAAATAAACTGAGTCGTTAAACTGACTTTCCAAATGCATCCCCACGATCCGTTGCAACGATATATCTATATATTAACAAGTTTATGTACTTTTTTCGTATCTGACCGAGGAATGTTATTGACCCGTCTATTTAATGTATGTTACATTACTGCATACTCAATCAAGCAGAAATTTATTTCCAAACTACGATTAGACTTGTTGTATCAGTTCAAATATTTTTCAAACCGCTATACTTGCATGTAATTGTAAAGCACTATCGTCGACATTTCGAAAATTAAAAAAAAATTTCCTTTTCATACTATATCAAATTGATGAAATGTGTCTTGTAAAAAAGAGAAAATTTAGGTAAAATTAATTTTTATTTACAATTTTTTTTAGATTAATTGACTACCAATTTTTTGTAAACTTGTCCTCGTGACACTTTTCATGTATTTTATCTGACCTTAGTATAAGATTTACATCAAATTTTAGTAATTGAAAATATTACCTTATTTTTAGCGTATTGACCAAATTTATACCAAATATATACCAAAATATTTTAAGATTTAATATTGCAAAATTAGCACTTAGAATTTTCTTTTACTGGATACAATTATATCAGTAAATTAAATTTAAATATTTCTCTGTAATATATAGCACATTACAAATAGGAGACATATAAAAACCTACAGGAAAACCTCGAATTCAAGCATTTTGTTATTTTCAATTTAAAAAAAAAAAAAACATTGAAACAAATAATTTGATAAATCTAACAATAAAAATTTAAACCAAGGCTTAAACTAAAAGGCTAACGTAGTTTTGGCTCAAATTAAGTAATTAGCATACAATTTTCCTAATTATTACAAGTATGGTTTTTAAAGCTTCGTAAAGAAGATTTATGCACTAAATATATTTGTGCGCTTGTGCATTGTGAACAAGCATACAATTAACAATACATTTATTTAATTATTATAAGTAGACAAGTACAACATTATTGTTTACAGCAGAATTAAAAAAGAAAGCTTAATAGCTATATTTTAAAAGGAATGCATGTATATTGTTGTAAGTAATTTGAATAAGACCTTAGAGGGATTTTCAATTTAGGTTAGTTTCGAAATTGATGAAATTTATACGATGCTTAAATATCGTGCACTTCAATGGCTAAATCTGAACGAATATTTTGTAATTACAGAATTTCGTAAGATGTAAAAATCGATGAATGGAAGTTCCAGTTTTTTCAGCTTTATATTTCAAGGGCGTATGTTTGTTATTTTCGCTAAATGTGCACAGAATTACTAAGTTCCAAATGCCAGATTATAATATGATTAACAATAAGATACAATTTCTTATGATCAACTAGGTATTGCTCTTATGAGTAGTTTGAGTAATGCCCGAGGGCTGAAAAAGAGAAGGTATGAAACGCACATTAAGATTAAACATTTTGGCTCTTTATTAGAGAAAAAAAAGATTTTAAACTGAAACTATGATGGGGAAAAGTCATTACACCTGTTATAAGTACTGTAGAGAAGAGTTTTATTAATTTTTTTATTGATTACGTTTATTTAGTTTAAGAACTATTAACATTAAAATTATTAAGACAGACTTTTGATATTAAAGAGACTTTCGCAGTACTTATTACAATGTAATGACCATAGATCTATTTTGCACATACTTTTAAACTAATTTGTAAAGCTTAACTTATTTAAAAATTCTCTTTTTTTATCAAGTTTTGATTTATCCTGGATTGTGTATATCACGTGATCATTTCACGCGACAAATTTTACGGGGGCATTTAAAAGGTTTTTTTCTAGCTTACTTAGTGTATTTGATTTTATTTTCAATACAAATTCCATGGATTAAATGTAATATTGTATTAATTTTGACCTTACTTAAGCTAAATTGAATTTTTTTTGATAAAAATTTGATGTTTTATATTGCTCCAAAGGAAATGTATTTGATACAATCATAACTAATTTCTGCATTTGTCAGACTATTGTCATTATATGTCAGATATTATGCCATAATATTTTATTAGTTTTGATTAATTAGCGGTTTTACTGATCTTATAACGTTCATATACAAATTAGAAATAACACCGTCACACAAAAAATATAAAGTATCTCACCTAGAGATGTAGGTAATATATATGATTTCCGGTGAATTTTTTCAAGTTGAACATGAATCCGTCGTCAGTTTTTCTTCAACACTCTTCAATTTTCAGAAAACTGCTGAAAAACGCCACTACGAGACAAAAAAAGTGTCTGGTCCAAAGATTTTCTGAAAACTGAAGGATCCTGAAAAAAAATTGATAACTGACTTAATGCCACCTCGTATTTTTGTCGCTCGCACTGCCATATTGGAAAAAGACGCCTAAACCACTGGTTCTTGGAAATATCTTATTTCCGACGCATTTCACGATAAAAATATTTCAATGCAAATTGAAAGTAGAGAAAATTTTTAACAACTAATGTAATAGGTAACCTTTTTTTTTTCTAAAATCGACATTTTTGGTGTAGGTGTCTAAAGGTTTGCGGCGCTCGTACGCCAAAACTGTCGATTTTACGAAGAAAAGGTTTAACATAAATTGTAGGAAATTTTCTTTACTTTCATTTTATAAGGAAATGTTTTTGCCTTAAATGAGTCGGAAAAGAGATATTGTCAAGAAACAGTATTTTAAGGGCTATTTTTCAATATGCCAATATGGCGGCGTGAGCGGCAAAGATACGAGGTGGTAAAGTTGAAATTCGGAAATAACACATCAAAGTCTATAAAATTAACCATTTTCCTCCCGGAAAACATTCCAAGTAAAACTACCAAATGACTGGACTATTATAATCATTTGCACATTTGTGTAAAAGTATTAAAATACTAATAATTTTTATGATTATAACCAAATTTGGATCAATATACATATAATACTTATTATATTTTCACTTATTGTAAAAGCTAATTTTTTCATACCTAATATGATTTGTTCTATGAACATTGCGCTTTATTAACACCCTTTACTCCGTTTATTAATTGAGTTACCATTTCATTAACTAGTTATTGTTGTATTTTCATTTTGATTCCCATTTACTCAAACGCCACATTTAAAAGTATACCATAATGCATATCTAACCATGCCAAATATCATGGCTAAGTATAGGTAGTTATAGTTAGTCATTGTTCATCAATATAAAATTAATGTCACAAAATCTTTCATCAAATATTATTCCATTTGAATTAGAACGCACATTTTTAAATTCAAAATCGATTATTTAACAATAAAAGGGTATGTATAAATTATAACATACGTGTTGCATATTATTAAGTGTGACAAAAGGAAAAAAAAAACAAATAAAAATTATCTTATTGTCTTTTATTAGAGCAATTAGTTTTTGCAAAGTTTACTTTCAATTAGTTTTATGATCACGGAAAAATTTTCAAATTGTTTCAAAGCAAATGTCTACCTGTTATGGTGATGTGTTATAAATATCTATATGGAGTTA
This sequence comes from Sisyra nigra, assembly GCA_958496155.1. Classification (NCBI taxonomy): domain Eukaryota; kingdom Metazoa; phylum Arthropoda; class Insecta; order Neuroptera; family Sisyridae; genus Sisyra; species Sisyra nigra. The sequence continues at coordinate 33,987,505 of OY292315.1, read as the reverse complement.
CAAAGGGAATTGGAATGATGAAGTTTATTGATTTATAAATATTAGAAAAAAATGTGACTAAAAAGTGGTTCAAATATTAAGTCCTTTTTTAAAATGGAGAAATATGATTAAGAAAAATATCGGCTTAACCACTTTTGTTTAAGCCGGCAATAAGACTGAAGTACAGAATTGAGTGGGCATTTGTGTATATAAACTCAGGTGAGAAAGGTACGCGTCTCATTAGCGTCTATCGCGTTTTGCACAAACAACGTTCGCTGGTCCCACATGTGCTTGCTAGTGTACTATTGACGGCTTACTAGTTTCAAAGACATTTTTTTTAAGACACATTTTTTTTATATTTCCGTAAAGTTTACCATGTGCTAACTTTTTTTCTACAAAACTATAGTAAAATTCATTTTAAGTTTGTTTAAAAAGTTTGTTATAATTTTGAAAAAATGGAGCATATTCACGATTTGAATCATTCACACGAATATGAGTTGGGATCATCTCTGGACGATTACGATCACGCATCTGACGATTCTGGCGTTAATATAGCAAAGGGCAGTGCTATGATTGTCTTATTTTCTGTTTCATTATTCATGGGATTAATTCCCATGAAACTGAGCAAATGGTTCAAATGGAACGAAGAAACTGACATTAAATCAAATCTTCTCGTATCACTTTTACTTGCATTTGGCGGTGGTGTACTTCTATCAACAACATTTTTGCATCTTTTGCCTGAAGTGAACGAAAACATTGAAAACCTTACAGCTTCCGGTATTTTACCCGAATATCCATTTTCAATGGCCGAGCTGTTAATGTGTGCTGGTTTCTTCATCATTTTTCTAGTCGAAGAACTTGTGCATTTGTATCTGCATCGACGAGAGCGTCGATATAATACCGAAATGGAAAACGTTTTTCGTAGAACGTTATCAATTCGACGAGGTGAAAAAGATCAAATTGATATCGCAGCGACTATTTCAACTGCTGATTTATTAGAATCGCAACGTACGAGTACCTGTAATAATTTGCATATAATTGCAACTAATCCAAATAACGATTTGGGATCGATTCAATCGATTGATCATCACAATCACACATCGGGACATAGCCACATGGTCTTACCGACAGGGACTGAAGAAGACCCATTTGTGACTAGTTTACGAGGACTTTTAATCGTGCTTGCTTTATCAGTTCATGAATTATTCGAGGGGTTGGCTGTCGGATTGGAAAAATCAACCGCGAATGTTTGGTTCATGTTTGGTGCAGTGGCTGCACATAAATTCGTGATTGCCTTTTGTATCGGTGTTGAACTAATTGCAAATAAAACAAAAGTTCATCTGATTGTACTGTATGTGTTTTGCTTCGCCGTTGTGAGTCCTTCCGGTATTGGAATGGGAATCGCTTTAAATGAGAGTCAACTAAGCCAAGAAGGAATCGATATGGCTTCCGTATTTTTACAAGGATTGGCGACAGGAACGCTTCTGTACGTTGTGTTTTTCGAGGTTTTGAGCAACCGGGATAGACAAGGGCTGAAACATTATGCTGTGATCCTCTTAGGATTTTTGCTAATGTTTGGTTTTGAATTTATTTGTAAGTACATTTTTTATTAACACAACGCTTTAATTTATCTTATCAAAAGAAGTATTAACTTTAAATTAAGTTAGACACGTGTTACAATTTATAAGTTTACTCGTGCACACTTTCTCAATAGGTAATATAATTTATTGTCATCCTCTCAATAATGATTTTTAAATACTCAATAATTTAAAACTTTTAAAACCCATAAATCTAAATATAAAATATATTTGATAATTTTCTTATGCAAATAATTAATACTACGTCAAAGCACTCTTTATGACATAGTTTACTTGAAAGTGCAAAATTTGAATTATAACAACCATAATTACTTATTGCTGAAGTGTAAGATTTTTTGATTACTTTGAACTTTTAACGTCTCAATATCTAACGCGTTGATTGCGTTTTTATAATCACTTATCAAAAAACTAAGAATTTAATCTCGATAGGCTTAGATTGAATGAAATTAAGTTATTAATCAATATTTTTTGCACTAATCGTAATTGTGCAGATAATAATATTATCATAAAATTTACGTGCGAAATTTCATTTATTTAAACGAATTATTATCAACTTATTTCGAAGTATGTTTTAAGCTTGGTGCTATGCATTTTTCTTGATTTGAAAATGTTTGTTTTAAACAACTTTTTTAGATAAAGAGCTCCTATGTTTTCAAGTACAATTTTAGTATTTTTTTTTAAGTTCGTTTTGCACTAAAATAACATAAAATTATTTAAAGATTTTAAGAAAATCAAAGTTAAATTCAACTAGGGTATGAACAAAAAAGGAAAAATTATTTTATCTACTAAAACATCAATTGACTACTTAATAACGTAGTCACTAGATTGATGCTTTATGGTAGTTTTGACAATTGACAGGCATAATGAAAGAAATCGACAACGTTTTGAAAGGAATTAAATGAAAACTTTTATTGAAAAAATAATTAATAAAATATGATAATATTTTTCTGCAAATATGAGATCAAGATTACAAGTGATTCATGGAAAAAGTATTCCGAATTTCAAATTTATTAAAAGTTTCTACTCGTTTATTAATATATTTATAGAAATTCAAAAAAAGAAATAAAACTTCATACACTTCATAATATGGTAATAAAATACATATAGGTGATTATTCATTGTTGAAATTAAACTGCACTCTATCTTATTCGCTCTGGTTGAGAATATAAAAAGTATACTACTAGTTACTATTACTATTAAAAACCGTTATATTGGATTCTTAAAGAGTCCAGACGAACAAATTATACATACAGTATTATTATATACAGTATTTCTATCAGTTACCTTATTACTAACAAGTTGAAATTTTTACATTCAAAATTTAAAAGAAATAATAATTTGGATTAATAACAAAAATAATTGTGTTACTAAGCTTATAGGTGATCAGCAATCCCTGCCAACATTTTTTTTACAAACAATTAATTATTTATCAGTGAAACAATTTTTAAATCAATACAATTAACTCTACAAACGCAACGTCATTTTTAAATCATATTTCAATCGTTGTACAATCATATGAATGACCAATTTATTTGAACAAGACACCTTTTTAACAATTACTTCAACTCTAGCAAACATTTATATATTTATTTAAAAATTACAATTATACAGAGAATTGTTCAATTTAAAACGTTTACAAAACGCTTTTAAATACGTGAAAACCTTTGAAACATTTTCTGAAAATATTTATATTGCATCAAGTCGCTAATTGCCAACAATGTTATTATATTTCGAAACCATTGTCACAATATTTTCCTCATTGTTACAACTCGCCACTTCCGCTTATCAAAACAATAGAAATATCGGAAATGAATCATACAATCAGAGAAGAGACATCAACCGATATTTTTACCTATTATTTATTGCAATTTGTAAATGCCAATTGTTGTGAAACTATCTGCAAAAAATCAAGAGTGCGTTTAGAATAATAATAATGTATGTTGCATTCAATTAACATTGTTGCAATTAAAATTTGAAAATGTCTTTGTGTCGTGTACATTGTCTTGTGCACATCCATAAATAGAGATGCGACTTGTAAGCGTAATAAAAGCTTTAAATGGAAATGTTTTTGAGTAATTAATGAGGTATGCAATCGTTGAAGTCATATGAAGAGTATTTGTTGTAATAACAATGCTTTGGTATTTTCTGTTTGACATTTCCCATTAATTTTGCACTGGAGCTCGTCGCTTGAATTCCAAACTCTTATTTGAAATTTAAATTGTTTATAAACATTAGAGGCTATTTTACATACTGTACATTATCTGAATTGATTAAGATAAGCGATATTTAACTCGATCGTCTTATTATAAAATATATCATATACTTAAGAGTAAATAATCCACCTTCAATTTAAGAACACGGTGTAATCTTCATTATAATGGACCTTAATAATTCCTTTCTCTTACTTGACCTTCTTAGGAGCGCTTGCATTACAAAAGAGAACGGTTATTTATTTCATAATTACAATAAATGTAATAATAGCGATAATTTCATTTTGATAACTTTTCATTAAAAAATGAACTAGCTAAGCAAAGAATTTGCAAAAATGTTAAGTTGGAATTTTGAAATGAATGAATGAAAATTTTTTTAGCATTACGAACTAAGGGCAGGCTTTGTATAAAGTTGAATATATAGTAGATACTAATAGAAATAATAAATATTTTAATTAATCGATTAAGGTATTATTATTCTTTTATAACGGATTATTGATTTATTTGTGTTGGAATTTCAGTTGAACGCTTAATCAACGATACATTGTCTGTGTATAGTATTTTTTTTAATTTGATATATGACCTACATTATTGGTAGTTAATTTTGATGTGAGATTTATTATAAGTCTTCATTTTAATATAAAGTATATGAGAAAAGTTTGAATGAGTAAATATTGAGTAGGTGGTATCTTGCGTCACATTTTTAATGTTTTTTTTTATTAAAAGACATTTTTTCATAAATAAGTCATGCACGTTAATTTTACTAAGCGTTTCATAAGAATAATCTGTATACATAAAAAAGAAGCCGATTGGCTGACAGACACGCTGACGGCTAAACCAAACAACTGCAAGGATAAAAATTGTTTCTAAGTAAACTGTGCTTCATAATATATATGTATACAAATAGTTCAAAAAATGGATTGACGGTTTTGCATTTTTTAAGTCTTTCTCTTAAAATATCAGTTTTCACAAATTCTATTCGTCCAATTATCAATCTGCATATAGATGTGAAAAAATTCTTCTTATGTAATTTCTTGATTCTTTCATTTGCGGGTTGAAAACAATTTTTGAAATTTTCAAGAAAAACCTCCAAAGTAATGGCCTCACTGGCTCATTTATTATTTTTTTAGACTAGTTTTGTTATTAATTTAACGAACTTTTTAACTAACTTTTTACATTGCTTTTTAAAGTTTTTAAAATTTTGAGAACTCCCGCAATGTCTTATATATACTGATGCTTCGTGTCTTTAGAATCAAAGAGATCACAACTTGGAATTCTTGGAAATTTAAAAGAGAACCTACCTAAAATATGTAATTAATAGTAAATAATTAATTCCTCAAGAGTCGAACGATAAATCTCAAATATCGAAACAGATTATATACCAAAAAATCCCAGAAAATTTGTCCCGGGAATTTTTGATTTAGCCACCCTCATTGGAGATTCATTAAGACAAGTATTTGGACATTATGTACAATCCGTTGAGTTGAACATTTAAACTTTAAATAAAATAATTTGTCAATGGGTCATCCATAAACCTCGTAACTTACTCTACAAGGGGGAAGGGGTATGCTCTCATGTTATTTGCGGTTAAGGAATATAATAAGAGGCAGGCTACATGACGTTACGTATTAGGGGGAGGGTTTCAAAATATACGGAAAATGCATTACTTGGATGGCCCCAAATTCAATATTTGGTTTCACTTGATGTTTATAAAGATAAAACACATTAAATAAGTTTGACTTTATTTCAAGTCACTTTTAAGTCCAGTAGTTAATCTTTCTCACAGAAGTATACTGTATTAAAATTGTTTTAATAGTTTTGTAAAGCTCATATCTAAACTATGGCACATAATATGACTCCAATTGCAACAATTTTAAATTCCTTAACCCAATACATCATCTACCTTAATAAAATCATCTGTTCTGTGAACAAAAATTGTGCCTTATATTTTATCAGATAAAACTATATTTGCAATTTTTCTTTCCAACGAGGTTTTTGCTATTTTTGGATTATGACTCAAATATTTTTAATTTCTTTCAAGGTTCCAATGATTTAATACAAAACAAATATCTATAAACCTTTTAATAAGCTTATTTAATACTTTTTTTTCTTGTATATAGTAATCAATAGAAAAAAGTGAAATTTAAAATCAGTTTTTAATTAAATTAGTTTTCTAATAACTGATTAAAATTGATAAAATTGAATCAATTTAAAAAATAAACATTTACCAAAATTTAGACGTATGTATTTGTAATGGTTCTTAATTTACATATGCAGAATATTTCTATATTTAACCAAATGTTGCGGTTATATAATTAATTTTTGTATGCTTATGTTGTATTTCATATTTGATTTTGGAATTCGATACATGCATGCAAATGAGAAAAATAAATAAATTTACTGGCAAAATGCATTTTACACACAAATATTACAGCCAAAAATTCTTGCATTTCGTGATTCGTCAAGGTATTATGGTAATACCACAATAAGACCTTATGTACGAACATGCATTGAAATGGCATTTCAATTTACAGCATTTCATTAAGGTTAAAGAAAATTTTGATTTAATGAAAATATGAAATTTCAATGAGCACATTACATAAAATTCTCAAAAAATAATTAGAAAAAATATCAATAAAAATATAGTTTCAAAGTAGTTTTTAAATGTCTTCTTCAAGCCTAATAAAGCAAAAAAAAATTGTAATATTTTTCTTGAAGTGCAAATAAAATGTTGACCTGTACAAAAAAAGAAATCGCGTTTTAACTTTCTTGGAATTATTAACTATGCGTGCTTGAAAAAAAAACCTGTGGAAATCCCAAATTACATTAACATGAAACTGCATTCAAAATTGTGGTTGTACTTTTATTAACTTCTCAGAATGAGAAAATGTGGCATTCTAATTAAATTACAAACAAGTTCCCGTCTTTTAAAGCAAATTACAGGTTGGCTAAAATATTTGTCTTGTATTTCGTACAATTTGATCTAATTTTTTATTTCAATTAAACTCCCAAAGAGCGAATATAAATAGCACACAATAAGTTGTTTTTATAAGTAAAATTCGCATTTAAGAATGCTGTTAATGCAAGTTGTTCAAATTTTCAGACCGGTTTCGTTTCACAATCATGCAATGCCTTGAATATTTAATACGAAAATGCAATACTGTAATGTACTATTAAATCATTCTGATTTTATTTTTTAAAAATAGCCGTTTAAGGAAATGAAGAAGAAATTCATTGATTTCAATGCATTTAAATTGATTTATTGTATATTTGTTTGCAGTTAATTTTTAAAATAAAATGTTTGTAAATCATTCCTAAATTAATTAGACATGGTCAATTTGATACATGTAACTCTGGTCATAGTCTCAAAGATATACCTGAAGTCATTATACTCAAATTATAATACATTGGCATGTTAAAAGATTAGGAGTTGTTCAAGGTCCTGATATTGTAAATTGGCAAAAAATCCTTTTATAGATCAAACGCCTAATTAATGGCTTGATTGTATAATCATTCCATAAATTAATTTTGTGTTAAACTCGTTCTTTGTATTTTATTTCATGAAATCAAATTAAAAATTTTGTCTTGGTCCCTTATTTTATTATAGGTTTAGAGATTCATCAAGTCAAAGTAAACATTTAAAAACTTGTGCTAGAAATTTGGATTTGTAAATGAAATAACTTAAGAAGTCACTTGGTTTGACTTGGTTTGATGTTTGAATATTAATCATTGCCTCGACTTTAACTTGATGTTAAGCTAAATTTAGACCAAGTAGAATGAAAATCAAGTCAAATTGCTTTGAAATCAAAATCTGAGTCCAAAAAGTGGTTTTTAGAATAAATAAATATATAACAAAATAAAAAACCGACTTCAAAATAAATAAAAAATGCACTAAAAAGTAAAAAAATAATTGCGTATCCTTGCAGTGTCTACAACTTACAAATTATTAGGATGAGATAATGTACAACTATTGTTATTTTTAGAGTTGGTGTCAGTCAAGAGATACGACCATATTGGTACTTAGCAATAAACGAGAATACTTTAATTTATTTTTCAAATGAACTTTTATGCAATGTATTAGTACTGTGACAATATCTAGCGACCTTTAAACTACAAAATACCAATAACCAACTAAACCTTTTTACAAATGAACATTAATATTTATTTCCTTAGCTGACACCAACTCCAAAAATAACAATAGTTGAACATTATCTCATCCTAATAATTTGTAAGTTGTAGACACTGCAAGGATACGCAATTATTTTTTTACTTTTTAGTGCATTTTTTATTTATTTTGAAGTCGGTTTTTCATTTTGTTATAATTTTATTTTTTTCTCGATTTTTAGTGATCTGAAATTTGATGACTGATTTTATTTCTTTGAATATGGGTAAACCTACTAAACGCGCAGCTCATATGAGGCAACGCCGTCAAATGTTAAAAGTTACTACTTTATCCCCTTTTGCTCTTAAGGGTTGAAATTTTTTTCTATAAAATGTAATGAAAGAACTGAATGGAATAATCTTTTCAATAGAAAAAAATCATCAAAATTTGATGATTCAGTTAAACGTCACTATTTCATCCCCTATTTTCATCCTTAAGGGGTGGATTTTTTTTTTCAAATTTTAATGTGAATAATTTAAAGGTTCGATGTACGTAATAAGAACAAAACTATCAAAATCGGGTTAGCCAGAAAAAATTTATTATTTCATCCCTAATTTTTAACCCCTTATGAGTTTTTTTTATAAAAAATGGATATGAAATTAATTTAAAATTATGTTTTACCAATAAAAAAAAAGAATTATCAAAATCGAGCTATCAAATAAAAAATTATTATTTCATCCCTTAGTTTTCAACCTTTTAGAAGTGAAAGATTTACCTCAAATTAAAATGGGACTACACGGGAAGTACCAGCTTTCAAATAAAAAAAGAATTATCAAAATCGAACTATCCAATAAGAACTTAATATTTCATCCCTTAATTTTCAACCCCTTAGAAGTGAACGATTTTATTAAAATTAAAATGGGACCACTCGGGAAGCACTAGCTTTCAAATAAAAAAAATTATCAAAATCGCTTCACCCAGTCGAAAATTCTGAGGTAACAAACATTAAAAAAAAAATACAGAATTGAGAACCTCCTCCTTTTTTTGAAGTCGGTTAAAAATGTCTGTGTCCGTGTATCTGTGTGTGGCAGCGACATCGTATCAAAAGTTTTATTCGAAATTCACAAAACTTTAAAAATCGCCGTTATTGTTCATCTACTCGTGCCGCGAAGCTTTTGGTTGAAATCGGATCCTAGTATGAAACCCCACTTTAGACTAAGGTAAAGTACCCAGTAGTTGAACGGGTTTCAAAACAAAACCTATTTACCCCTAATTTAAACAAACAAAATACGAATAAATTGGTCAAAGAAAAGTTGTTTATGAAAATATAGATATTTTTTAAGATAAAACCAAACAGAAAGTAATAAATTATGAAATTATCATATTTTTACAAGGTTTTGAAAATATACATCAAATGCACTAGTAGTTGGACAATCAATTTTGACTCGCCGCAGTAGTTGAACGCCCCGGGAGTAGTACTTGAACAAGTATGAAATACATTCGAAAAATTAGTTTTTCATTGTTGTAAACGATTATTATCAACACATTGATTAATTTTACCCATAAAAAAATAAAAATATAAACTGTTATTTGGGTTATGGATAAAATTCCGTTATAGACACCCCAAGATTTAGACATAACCTTACATTTTTTATGTACCTCTACCTACATTGAAATTTTCAATTTTATTTCATGTAAATGTTATATTATATTATGTTTTATATAAAAATATATAATAATAGTGACATCGCAAAGTTTTACACATTTAAGATATTTGGTTTTCTGTAAAACTTCGCGTTGTCAATAATGTACACCAACAATGTAAAACTCGGGGTGTCTAAACTAGAGCTTTACCATAATTTTATTAATTTTATCGGATTATATTGTTGATTAACAAGTAGGTAAATATTAGTCACAATGTTTATCTTACCTTTGGTATCAACTTTTATTGGTTTGAATTCAATAATATTTTATTTCGGTCAAATAAATAAGTTTGCACTGAAAATTTTTTGGAATTACTGCAGTTTTTAATAATATAATCATTATATTAGTATATTTTTATACTTTTTTTAAAAAGAAAACAATTAAATGGAATTTATTGTTACTGCACTAGAACACTTGTCACGCTATTCATCTACAGCTTCCATTAGAATTACATATACCTAATGCTTGAATATCTTGTTCAAGTTTTGGGTACCGCTTTAAACATTGGGAGGTATAGTTAGACGAAAAAAATTAAATATAAAAATTATATTTTTTAGCTTTGCAAAAATTCTAGGATGTTTAGGAAGGATTATTTCATTTGATGGCACTAATTTTTTTACTTACAATAATAATAAACAGTTTTTTTTACTGATTGAGCAGTTTACGGTTGAGTACCTTTTTCATGAAAAAAGGAGCCACTATCGGTTATTCTTTATGTGTCAACTTTCAATGTGACAAAAATATTATTATTTCAATTTATAAAGAAAAAATATCGCTAAAATCAATAACTGAACCAATAAATAATCATTACATACACATATTACTTATAATGAATCTTCGGATTTTGTTTTAGAACAAGTTTAAAAATCTGTTCAAGTACTGGGTCCATTTTTGCCAGTGTTCAAGTACTGGGTACTTTACCTTATAGGTTTTAAGTTTTTTTTGATTTTTTTTCCTACGACTTCAACGATTTTCTTTAAACTTGCTATGGTTACTGTTGAAATATTAAAATTTGTCGTCAAAAATCTACTCTTTTAAGAATGTTATTTTTATTATTTAACAGCTTGTTAAATTGTAAGGGTTTAGAGAAAGGTTTCTATTGTGTGAAAATATTTATGTTGTTTTCGTTATTTATCCTTGAAAATAAGGAATTTAACTTTATTACTCACTTACTGTTAGCGACACTCGAATGTGACAAATTGGAGTCATGACTCATAGAGGTACTAGCCTCTAGCTATGGTTTTATGATGAACAACTGGCAAGTTCATATATATATCTCCAAAATAAATGTAAGGATAACAAGTCGCATAAGACAACCTCAACGTGTAAGGACATATCTTTCGAAGCTCCTCAAATAAAATATAATTTTCTATATTTTAAAACTGTGTAATTATTATTAAAAGAAACATAAACCACAATCCAGAATATCCAATAATCCTAACAGTTACTAAACTCATAAAAGCATGCAACTTTTATTCGAAACTTTTTCCTGGAAGAATTCAAATAAAGGGAGTTCCGGGGTTCTAAAATCATAACTTAATTTATGCTCTCTAGCGAAGTCTATTGCTGAAAATTATGAAACATTTTACTTTTCTTTTTTATTTAACCAATCATGGATTTTGTTTATGATATTTTAACCAATATCAGGTTTTATGTAGAAGTTCTGTGTCACGTTGCGTCGCAGCAGTTATTTCTCCCAAAGTTTAGAAAAAATATTTCCTTTCATAAAGACATAAGTATTATATTATATTTTCTGTACTAGTCAAAGACAAAGAGGGGAGGGTATAGGACCTTATTCAATGTTATAGAGCACGACTTTCAGATTCAAATATCCGTCCCTTACTACTTATGCCCTATTGAAATAATAAAAAAAACTTGTTTAACCATTAGGTAATTTTAGTTTCCATGCTACAAGTATTGAGAAATTATACCTATTGAACCTACGTGTCCAGTAAGTCCAGTAATAATTATGTGCTTCGTAATTAGGTGTGTTAAGACCATTTGTTCTTCATTAACCTTCAATGCTATTATTTATTATTTTTTTATACTCAAAAATAATTTTATTATTTTTAAATTTTTAACGAAGCAATTTACAGAGTATTATTTATACAGAAACAGTAATGAGCCCGCCATTTTTATTCCTTGTTTACAATTACAATACGGCAATTTAAAAATCCTAGTCTAATAACTGTGAAATATTGCAACAACAATAATGAAGATTTCGTGAATCCCCACAAAGGTCATAAAAACTAATTGTAAGTCTTAACTATTGCTGACTTTTTTCTTTATAAAGCACGTATTTATTTATTATAATTAAAAAAACTTGTGTTCAATTAACGACATTAGTTATTCATTATTAGCGGTATCACCATATAAAAATGTTGGCTGATAAATGAAGAATACAGCTAACACATTCTTAAATAAATATTTCAAGCTTTAAATTACTTCCTTTACCTATCGAAGGACGAAAGTTTGCTTATAGGGTGAAATAAAAATGTGTGCAATCTATTGGATTCATAGAACAATATTAATAAAAGAAGATTTTCGGGGGAAAAATGAAATTTACTCGATTCCTTGTTAAATAACGATATAACGGAAAACATTTGTTCAGATCATAATCGTTCTTCTATCACTTTCCATTCATATTACTTTTAAAGTACAACACCCAATATTCATTAATGATCTTGAAATGGCCATAATTTATTACTGAAAGTTGAAATTAACATATTGAACATTTTTTTGGCCGTAAATTTAAACTAATTCGTATCGGAAATCGCCGATCGTTTCGACAATAAATGGTTCAAGGTTAATATATAATTTTTAAATAGGTAATTAAAATCTCAAGAAAATTCGACAAAAAGTTTATTCAAATGCTGGTTTTCAATTAAAAGTTTTAAGTATCTTGAAAAATATTGTACGTGTTTTAAGAAAGGTTTGAAATCAGTAACAAAAGATTCATCTGAAAAAAATTTTAGCTAGAATTTCTCAACGGAGATAACACCATAATTCAATTTCGAAAAAAATGTCTTCACTCTGAAATAATTTGAAAGTTCAACGACTTGTACAATCTACATCATATAGGTAACGTGACATGAATTATTTAGGCGTTTCATTTTTATTTCTCATAGCGGTATAATTACATTTTCGTTTTCTTTTTTTTTTATTTTAAAAAAGATTATTAAAAATATTTTTAAATTGATTTTTGCAAACAAAAACCAAAACTTGAACGACTTGGACAAAATTACTACTTATAAAACATGGGAAATTTAAAATAGAAAACCTTTCTGTAATAAAAATAAAAATGGTGGATAAAAGCAATAAATGTCTTCAAATCAAATGAGGACATGGATGATAATATAATTGTACGTGTCTATGGTAAAAAATTGTTTCAAATGAAAGTAAAACTGGTCGCATAGATAAACAAAGAGAAATGAGTCAAGCTATAACGGTGGTTTTTATAGTTGAAAGTTGGTGCCAACTAAACAATTTTTTAAAGACTTAAAACCACAAAGCTTATTTCCTATTTTGAGCCAAGCCTACGATACAAAACCTATGCACTAAAATAGACTCGAGTTTGTAGTAATTTTTCTAACGGTTTTTCCTTATTTGCGTAACTTCAACATTATCAGTCACATTTGTAATTATCAGATCAAGGAATTCTTACTCAACATAAAAATACGGAAAAACTTAATGAAATTTCATCAATTTAAGAAAAAATTTCTGCCGCTCTTTTCCTCGATTTAAAAATAAATATTAATGCGGAATTTTTTAGTTTTTGTCTCACATACTTTTATTTATTTTGCAATTATTGCTCAACTAAAACAAAAATCAAGCCGTAATTTCTTACAGGTTTTAATTAAGTAAATAATTATGCGGTTATTTAATTACATTAGGTATTAGGAAAAAATACAAAATGTACAACTAACATACATAAAACGTATGTGCAGATCTTATTGTTTTCAAAACCAAAAGCGTAACATTAAGGACAAGATAAATTATATGGTAATAAATGCATTTAAAAATACCTTAATTGAGGCAATTTAATTATTCATATATTGTATTAATACTTTTTATTTATTTACGTTAACAGTTAAAGAATTTTATTACGTTTTGAAATAAATAAAAAATATTTTCTTTTTGGTTTTACAATTGTCTGATACATTACATACAAAAATACATTAAGTATTATTGTTCCACCTAACAGATTACGAAGGTGTGCCTAACAAAAAAGCGGTAATAAAATGTTTAGAATGTCTTCAAAGAGTTTGAATTTTGAGGTGTGATTATAAAAAACCGCGAAGTTATACCTCTTAATGATACATAATTTTATTGCATGTATTATCATTACCTTTACTGAAATCTAAATATTTTTGGCAACCTCAACTCCGCATTCTTAGAGTCTTAACATTTTTTAATACTTCTTAAGGTTTTCCCCTCATCAGCTGTTAACATATACGCTCATACACATCTTACTTTCGACATCGTTTATGCTAATTGTTTTTAGTTCAAAGAACTTACCTTTTCTTATGCGCTAGTTCTGTACTCTTTTCTTTCTCATTGTGTATTAAATCTTATTTGAAGGGTATTTTATTTAATAAATATACATTATGATATCCTCGGGCAGAAAAAATATTATTATATTCTTTTATTCTTTTATCTCATTCCTACACAGTTTCGTCGATTTCTGTAAATTTGTTTTTTCATATTAAATTTTGTCCTGTCGAATACTTATTTCCATTTTCCATAAGAACCCATGTTAAAATTTATCTTCTAGAGTACGATTTCTTTAAGTTATGCCCTGGTCAGAATTATCCTCTGCAGCTTCCAAAAATTCAGGATTATGTTTTTATCAATATTATTAATTTTTCTGTACATTTTTATAATAATCTGTAAATAGGTTTAGTTATATTGAGAGAAACCTTATAATGGGTAGGATTAGGCAGATATTCATTAAATAAATAGATTATTGTGAGGGAAAAATATTTTTAAATTAATTTTTGAGAAACTTAAAGTAAGCAGTTGTAAAGGGATCAATTTAAAAAAAAACTCGTGCGTCATTACAAAAAAAAAAAAAATGGTTCAATATCCACTAGATATTTAAATTATATCAAGAGATTACAGATTTTATTGTAATATGAAAAATTGAAGTCCATTTTAAGTTGAATTTAGCTGTTCAACTTCATACTCTTCACCAAAAATAACTATAAACTAAAGACTAAATTATTACAAATGTTCCATTCAAATTAATTTACATTTTCTAAATTGAGTTGAGATCATTAAATCCATATGATTTTTTCTTGATTATTTATGATTAATATTTAAGTATCTTAATTTTATTTTTTGAAGTTTATCTTAAAAAGTTTGACATTAATTTTACATGATATCTTTTTTATAGAACATTTGCAAGATTAGGCTTTTTTTAAATCCTCAATGATCCTTTAAATCCTTAATCCTGTACTTTGGTTTGATATTAACGAATACAAATAGATAATATATGAAGAAATTATATAAGGTGAAAGTGACCACAGTTACATGTTCTAAAAATTTATTGTTCTTTTGTACTACGTTTCGTCGGTGTTATTCTAACTTCATCAGGCATCGTGAAATAGTCTGTTAAAACATTGTCATACTCTATGATCATTACGACACAGTTTTTTATTCATTTATTTCTTACGTCCAAATTATAGTTAAACTTTAATAAATAAATATCATAATTAAACATTAATTGAATATAAATTTTACAGTAAATTTTTAAATAGATCGTGATCACATTCCCTCTGTTAACAACAAAATGTTTTAACCATATCAACACCATCTCATATCATTTTTTTTAACACCAACGCTCTATTTTACGAATGAGGTAAACATTTTTTGGTCAAATTTTTCCCTTTTAATTCGATGTATTTAAACATGAGTGTAGTTCAAAACAATTTAAACGTAATATAATAGTTTAAGAGCTAGCAACGTTTTCGAGAGAGAATTTTAGGTCAGCCAGTTTTTATATATGTTATCTCTTGCACTATCCCGGACAACATACGGGCTGTTTGGCAATCGGAAGGGGTTGCGTTTATTAGTGCGCATCGCACCTGTACAGGTAAAATATTATATGACATTAATAATTATATTAAATATATAAACTAGCGACTTTACGAAAATTAGTCACTGGACATTTTTGATGTAAAATGTTATTTTCTACAAATTTCATCTGAAACTTTTTCTTTTTTCTGAAAATTTAAATATTTTACCTGTCATAGGTGCGATGCGCACTAATAAACGCAACCCCTCCCGACAGCCAGAGAGCCCGTATGATGTCCGGGATAGTGCGAGAAATAACATATATAAAAACTGGCCAACCTAAAATTCTTTTTTTTTTCGACGTCGCTAGCTCTCGTACTATAACGAATCTGTAGTCATTTGTAAAGTGTAAGATTTAATGTTTTAACCACTTTGTGGGTATAGTCACCGATTTCTTAAAAATTACTGACTTAATTTAGAGACTCATCATATTCAATTTATTATTTTTCTTATTATTAATTTAAAAAGATAACACTTTTATTAATAATTTTATGATGAATTAGTGAATTTGATAATTGACATGTATGTACATAAAAAACGCGTATATACATAAAATTTTAGGTCTATTAAATGTAGGAGAGGGAAAAATATCAATTTTAAGATCTTTTAGATACTCAAATTACATTTGACATTAATATAAGATTCGTGAAAATAGAGTTTGGAGCTCAGATTTAACCTTGTTGAAAACCAGAATTTTTTTTAGCTCAACGTCAAATATTAGAAATAAAAATTTTAAAAAAATCAGGAGTGCATTCATACTTCAAAAAAGAGATATAGCTACAGGTAGTAACGATAAGTTGTTCATTTTATTTACATAAGTCAACTTTTAATTATACAAAAATTTAATTTCAAATCTTATATGTACATACATACAAGTACACAACATAATATTGCAATAAAATGATACTTTGTAACGCTCCAATGTCTTCAAAATTCATTTGATGATGAACTAACGATATAATGAATAATGACTGAAGCAGAATTTTAAATTTCAATAAGACCTAAGCGACTAAAATATCAGAGTAAAACACAAGTAAAAGTTGAAACCGAATAGAAAAATTCCATTATATGTTGCTATGGAGTTTTAACTCAAATTACAATTAATCAAATAATATCATATCAATATTACATAAAAATATTGTACATAATTGATATATATAAGTACCTAAATTTGCAAATCATTTCTTAAAATTACTCATTAATTGCTAAAGTCATTAATGTTTTGGTGATAATCGTAATACAATATTGGGTTGATACGATGATTTTTAATTTTTATTTGATTATAAGATTTGTAAAATCAATCACTAATAAATACTGCAATCTTCATATTTGTCAATGTTATCCTTAGTTAATCAAGTACTTCTTAGTACATATAGTGCTAAATTTTTTTCCTAGCAAATAGTGAATAATTTCTTTGTCATTTGATATGATTGCAAAACTACACCCAATTTGTACTTAATTCAGGTAGTAATTAATAATATGTTTTAAATATAAAAATATTTAGAAAGAATTTAATTAATTTTTATTTTATTCAAACTTTATCAACTTCTTACGATTAGTATTATTTGTGAAGTCAACCTTATTTCAGTAGCAAAATTAAAAAGTATCTATTAAAATAAATTTATATTATGTAATTCAAATTATGTGTAAGTTTCCGTCGTTTGTAATTTATTGTTCTATTTATTACATAAAATAAAAATAGAAAGATTATTATTAATAAACGTTGGTTTCATTGTTAAATTAGCGTATTTTTATAATAAATATAGGTATTATTCGCCCACTTTCATAAAATAAAAAATATATTGACCCTTCATGTTAGATAATATAACTGCGTATAAGTTTTTTGGATCATTCAAAAAAATAAAATTAAAGAAAAAACTTTCTTTGAAACTATTTGCAGTAATTTCCGATAGTTTGTTAGGGAAATGAAATTTGAGTATTGAAATTTTAAAATGAGTCAATGGTATTTAATAGTTCGATAATCTAATCGTTATTTATTTGCGTATGTAGTTTTGAAAGGTAATTGTTTCATTATCGTGTTATCTGGGTTGGTTGCGATAAAAAAAAATTAAATGAATGAATTTGTATGCATTAGAATGACCCTCTCCGTATTTGATTGAGCCGTTTGTATGAACTCATTAACATGTCTAATGACTGAGAAGAACTTTCGAATCGACGATCAAGTTCATGTTTTTATATATCACAATAACAATTCACACTTTTAACATTCCGTGAAAGCGATTACAAACAAGATTGTTTTCTTTTTTTCTTTTTATTGTAGCGTAGAAATTGTAAAAATTTCCTTGGTTTTTAACAACTTCCTAAACTACATAAATTTTTTTTTTAAAGGATAATACTTAAAATGCAAGAAAAGGCAATGATTAAGCGCTTAAGATGAAATTTTTTTTAATGAAATAACATAGAAACGAATTATTTACCTACTGCTTTGATTCTTTAAACGTAATTTTTTTTCTTTTACCACAAAAAAAAAGAAAATCACGTTTTTTTTTTGAAAAAAAAAACATTCAGAAATCTATTTTTAAAAAATAGTGGGTACTTAGTAGTAATTCAACTTTTTTGTTATTTAATACGTAAAAGGTTCGTTCCATTTAAGATTAATGCAGCGTTCATTAAACATTGAAAAATGCAGTTCATGTAATAATTTCTAATTATAATTTAAAAACCAAAAATTTACGAAATTTTGCAATATGTCTGTAAAATTTGTAGTAATTTTTATTTTTTATTCATTTTTGAACGTGTAAGACATAAGTTTAAAGTAATATTTGATGAAAGGGAACTTTGTATTCGTTTTACTGAATTAAGGACTAATGTTTATAAGGCTTTTGAAGAAAAGAATTTAATATTTACCCATTAGCTGCGTGTCTTTTTAATCGATTACGGCCAAGTCAAAAGGAAGGTATTTGTTTATATTATATATTTTTGTGTTTTTCATCTGTTTCCTAATATCGGTTTAACAACTAATCATATTTGTACAAATTAGGTATCGTTAGAAACGCCGTCATCATCCCATAGTTATAGGCTCCCTTACACCACACTTATATGCCTTTTCTAAAGGGTACAATAATCCAGCTTTAGATACAAATTAAGTTAAAGAAACTAACACCCAAATACTTCAAATCGGATAAAAACTAAAACGGAAAATCGTACTTTAAAAATTTAAGAATAAGGAAATATTTTTTAGGTAACTTATAAATTTCAATTTAGCATAGAATGTTTGAATTATCAACATTTTCTTCGTTGCGGAACACTCTTAAAATTTCCAAAACTTGGCGGCACGCGAACAATAAGATACGTTTAAAAAGAATTTATTTTATTTATGGGGGTGTTCCACTAGGCGCCCACAACGCTTGAAAACTTATTTCAATTTCCCTTGCTGAAAGAACATTTTGAGAGTTGTGAATGCTTATTGAACCGCACTGTGTAATACACTGTGTAAAATAGTTTATTTTTCAATGCACATAAAATATATACCTAGGTATTTACTATAGAGAGTTTTGTGACAACCAAAATTGCAGCGATACATCACTGTTTACATCACTCAATCACTTTAATTTAGCGAATAGTTGTTAAGGGATCTACAATATGTAAATTCCCCCGTATTAGACTTTCGACGCAAAATGCTTAACTTTTATAAAAAAAGTCTGTTTAGAAGTTGGTTAGAAAATAATAATACACTGAAATGTATTAAGGACGCAACCCTTAGTTTAAGGTAGTATGCAAACATATCTATTCTTAAAATATCACTTTTTGTATGTATTTAATTAGAATATTCTTGTTTTGAAATTTTTAAAACTCGATTTTTACTAAAGTCAAGTTTTCCTACAAATGATCTACCTCGACATCAGGTTATAAAAACGCGGTTAAGGATTAGACACTCCAACATGTCCCACTCATATCTACTTACCAAAACTCAATCATCCAGCTGCGAAAAGCGCCAGCGTCCACTCACAGTCAATCACCTATTTGAATGCGTTCACCTTCAAAAAAGCAGATAGGAGACAGGCACGCCTAATCCAATCCAAGAGGCGTTAAAGGAGCAAAAGTCGTGGAACAATGCAATCACCTATCTCAGAAAAATTAACCTCCTAAACAAAATTTAAACATCAAATTACTTAAACAAAATTGAACCATGCAAGTGCTATAATGACCATTAACATTTAAACCACTTTAAATAGGGAAAAAAAAGTTCTCGTTTTTAAAATTTATTTTGTTATTTATACGATGTTCTCTGGAATGTATCTATCATATAAAAAAATAGGGTATAAATCAAATTTAAATCCATTTTTCTTCTCCTATAACACAGAGAAGTTTTCTCAAAGTGAACAAAATTAGCAGTTACATTCAAAACTGTATTGTTCATCTTTCATTATTCCAAACAATAAAAATATGCGTAAAACTATCCACAAACGTATTTCATTCTAATGTCATTTCGGTTATTCCAATTACCGTCAATTCAATATAGGTATGGTAAAAACGTAAGTAGGTAGGTACTTATATTATTTATACAAGTATTTAAATTAAATTTTTTTCAATGCTGTTGGGAAATCCAGAGGACAGTTTACATTTTTCAAATTTATAAAAAAAGTCATTTCAAGTTTAGCATTACTCAGTATTCATTGTCAAGAAAATTGCTTAAGATTTTAATAAAGATATTGTCATAAATTATATCAAATCTTTGAAGTGCATACATTTCGCTACTCGTCATCAGAAAATGTCAATAAAATATAGAATAATATTTATTTTATTCTATATTATACATTAAACTAACTTGTTTCGTTATTAAAACTGATTACAAATATCATACATTCTGAAAATTTTCCGTAATACAGAAAAGTATACTCAATTGCATATATTATGCTCAAATATACGTTTAGCATAAAACGTTTTTCATTAAATAATAGGCAATTAATCGAAAATTAAAATTAATAACTATTGATAACCTTAAATGCTATTATTTGCATGATTTTCTGCACCTTTAAGATTCCGTGAGTAGGTAAGTCGTGATTTCTAATTATTTGTTTTGATGCGTAAAAACGATGGAAAAAACTGGTTTTGCAAATATAACCTGTTCGTTATGATACATTAATATGTAATGATCTCTGAAGAAAAAAAACGTCAAAAAAAGAAAATGTTCCAAGAAAAATCGTGAAGAATTTCCGGAATACTCAACTTAAGCATAAACGAGACAACGAAATCGGTGATTTTTGAAGGACATGATTTTTCTCAT
This sequence comes from Sisyra nigra, assembly GCA_958496155.1. Classification (NCBI taxonomy): domain Eukaryota; kingdom Metazoa; phylum Arthropoda; class Insecta; order Neuroptera; family Sisyridae; genus Sisyra; species Sisyra nigra. Next base: position 33,966,589 of record OY292315.1, on the reverse strand, counting down.
GGTTGTTTGTTTCATTCGATACGGCTTGTTAAGTTTTGCAAGCGTCAACACTCTATAATAGTCTAAAAATATTAGTGATATAACTACGTTTGTTAGATTCTAAGAAAAATATCTGACAATGAGTCTAAACAACTAGAGCACTGATTTTTTTTTGTACGTGAAATTTGGAATGTTTTTTATTTATACTTTAAATAATGAGTCAAACTATTTGTTTAAGATGCGAAGAAAAAATGGAAAATTTAAGTTTCATGTGTTTTTTGTAGGTAGATCAAAAGTAGATATACAAGCTTATAAATTACTAAGTGTGTTGAGGTTAAGTAAATATTTTGTTTGCCTTTGCGAATTATCTTGATTCACCTTTTGTATTATAAAAAGATAGTGTTGTTTTTTTTAATTCTTACTAACGAATAATTTAATTCCACACAATGGATTGCTTTTTGTTCCTCCTTAAGCTTCTATAACAATGGTAAACAATCTACCAAATAATTAGTAAACTCATGAAAGTTTTTTCAACATTCAAATATGTTTTTGTAACAATAATAAGCGAAATTATAAATATAATTACATTTTTTTTATAAACTGAATTAGTAGGTATTACCCTCTGATGTCACCATTTGATGTTAGTTATCAAAAAGAAAAGATTATAAAAGACAGAACTACACGTTTTAAGAGCTTGCTTATTAAAATTTCAGATGAACAGAAGCTGTTTTTTTCAAATCAGAATAAATTTTGAAGAAAATGTATAATTCTTAAATTCCAATCCAAGGCACTTAGTTTATTAATTTAAAAAAAAATAAATTTCATAATAATGGTTTGCACTACTTACTTACCTATACTGTATTATATCAAACTGAAAATAAAAAATTTTAGGCTCCTTCAAGAGTTTTCTTAATTTTGGCAAAATTTTATTATACATAGAAACCAAGAAATCGTCTATATACCTAATATCTATCAAAATGTTAAACAGCAAATTTTTAAGGTCCATGGGAAACTGAAATAAAAATTTGTAGCTTCCAAGTTATTATCTAAAAAACATTTAAATTTTCAAAACTAAGAGCATGAATTAATATAGTTAGCATCAAATGCATTTATGAATATGTAGAGGGTGTTCTGAGGAAGAGTGTAGGCATGTAGACAATGTGAATATCATTAATGAGATATAAAATATAAAAATATCAACAAAGTACCTACAACAAAAATTATTAAAAGGTACTTGTCGATGCATTAGCACTATACTAAGTGTCTAACAATGGATGCTGTGATTTCTAATTATCATCAAGAAAAAATAAAAACATTATGTGATTTTATACACCTTCACTATACTTATTTGCCAAAATCATGATGACTCTAACTGTGTAATAGTCAATCGTTCCTAACTCTGTTGGAGTCGTTCTACAAAGAAGCTTTTATAATGTAACGTAGATTTGACACTTTCGAGCTTTTACCCTCAAAAATAGAAATGCTTCAGTATGTTGATATTTGAATTTTTAAATATACTTCAATTGTAAATTTTGCTCATTAAATATTAATACAAAACGTTTTTTATAATTTTGTTTAGGTTTATTCCTTTTTTATTTTTGCACAAAGAAATCAAAATAGATTTTAATTACTTATTTTTTTGTTAATGTCTTTTTAATGAGTTCCATAAAATTTCTGAAAATTGCAACATTCACTAGAGAACAACTAATTTAATTAATTTACAAATATAATTTAGCAATGGCTGTCAGATAATTATCTTTCTGTAGTATCTACTAGAAAAATAACTAAGTAATTTTTATTATTTTATTAATAAAATTTCCACGCTTAATTGTCCTGTACTTACTAGTACATTTTTAAATGTATAAATATAATTGTTTACTTTTATGACTTTTTTAAGTAATTGTTTATTTATGACTTCAAAAAAAGGAGGAAATTTTAATTCGTCTATATTTTTTTATGTGTTACCTCAGAACTTTTGTTTGGGTAAACCGATTTTGATGATTCTTTTTCTATTTAAAATATAGTGTTTTTTATGTGATCCCATTTAAATTAAAAAAATAATATTTAGTATATCTATTGTTTTTTTGAGGACATGATCAATATTTTTATATTATAATAAATAATATAGTTTTTCAAATACGCCTTCTCTTGGTTCCACTTTTTCTGCCATTCTTTTGTTATGGTTTCTTTAATAGTTTTTGTATTTTGCTTAAGGTTTTTTTGGTTGAACAGTAATGGCCATTTAATATTTAGTTTTTTTGTAAGTATTTTGTATGCGGCCGGAAGTGATTTTGGGTGATTGATTTTATTTCGGAAAAGATTCGTAAATGCGAGGTTTTTTATTAGGGAATGATTTGGGTGGTTTGGTCTGCTAATGGACTTTATACAATATTTCAGGATGAGTTGTGATCGTCGGTTGTTCAAGTCTGGTTCGGTTGCTTCAACGAGCATGCTGGTTAATGGACAGGTTCAATGGGCATCTGTGGCGATTCTGATCCCTAAATTGTGTATTGAGTTCAGGATTTTTAGCGCTGAGTGTTTGGCTGATCGTATGTCACAGATAGTCTATTTTAGATCTGAAGGATCTATATAAATTTAGTAGACTTTCCATGTCTGCACCGTTGTTTTTTCCGTTTACAATTTTCATGACATTGATTCGTTGGAGGTAGTTTGCTTTAAGCTGCCTCAAGTGGCTTCTCCAAGTGAACCGGTTGTTCATGGTAGCTCCCAAAAATTTGACTTCTTGTTGAAACTTTATATTATTTGATCAATATTTAAATAACAAGCAAATAGGTATAGTGGGTGCAAAATTACCTAAAGATATTAGAATTTTAAGGACTACCTATACACTTTTGTAAATAAACCGGCTTCATTTAATATTTTGTGCAGTAAAACTTTCCTACTCTCTTTCTCAACGCTCATACCCGATAATGGGTGCTCTGAACATAGTATGTAGTTCTTTTCTTATCGATTTCAAAAAAAAAAAAAAAATTAAAATTGCAATTTTTCTGGTTATCACCTTTTTTGTGGTTCATACTTCATATGTTGAAATAGTAAGTACAATTATAATTTCTTAAGATTAAGGGTGTCTGACGGGAGGGTTACCATGATACTAGATGTCTGGTAATAAATTACGGTTTATATGTATTTTGACTATTTTGGGTTTTAGGCATCTGGGATGCCTGTTACCTGCCAAAGCTACGATTACTAAAGCCAAACTTCATAGCTATCGTTCCTATCTCTGTTAGGGACTTTTTGCCAAAAAAACTTTCAACGTTTATGCTATAACGTAGGTATAACGTTCATATAGGATCTTGCTTTGTTAGTTCCTCATATTCGTAAATTTAAATCTATAGTCAATTATTGCACATTTCTTCAACAAAGTTATATAAATTATTATAATTTTGTAAAGGTTTTCATTTTCCCAAAAGGTATATTTATATTATTTGTCAAAATTTGTCAAAATTTCTTGAAAAAACAGTTTTTAATTTATCCTTTAATTTATATATATTATATATCTTAACATTATCTTAATATTGATTTGATGCTGACTTGAAAATCACATGTATCACATAAATAAAATTTTCATTGGATATATTAATATGTGTTTGTAAGTGAGAATATGTGTAAGAGAGAAAAACGAAGTAATCAGCATTTCATATTTGTGATTTGTATCGTACAAGTGACTTACGGGACAAATAACCGTAACAAGTTTACTTGACTTGTGAACACGTAGAGAAATATCGTATCGTATCGTAAATATGTTTAATGTATCATTCTCTCGACTCAAACAACCAACATAAATCACACACAATGCATTGATTAATCAACTGCATTTCTTCTCAGTTTCAAATATAATTTGTTAATGAAATGCTCGCTCTTACATCAAAAAACCACCGATGTATGAAATCGTTTGAAAGTTATTACCGCGATTCTGTGTTAAATAATCCAAAGTGAATGACTTAATTGTTGCCAATCCGCAATAATTCAGTGCGTGAAATAAGTACTTACGAGCATTGTTCAAACTTATATCCGATTGTTCAAGTGAAATTCACCTTTTCATTTTTAATCTGGAAAATATATTGGCATCATATTACACCGATTACTAAAGTATTACTAAGATTCTCATTTTAAAGGTATTCAATCATAAATTTAAATACAAACTTTTAATTAATGGAAATCTGTAATTATCTTGTTTTATTTGAATTCATTGTGGTTATTTACCTCAATTCATAATCCAAACAAATAAATTCGACTCACATTTTCAATTGATATCTTATTAAAACTTTCTTATCAACATCTAAATTTAAAATATCTACTCCCCAGCAATCACCGAGTAAAATTCAAATTTTCCAATCTTTAAATTAAAAAAAAAAAACTGAATGCAATGATGACTTGTAATAATCCAGCAAATTAATAGTTTTAAACTAAATAATTGAAAAATCTAGAATGTCTTAATTAGTCTCATTAAAAGTGACATAGTAACCCTGAAATTACCGTCTCATCTTAAGATTTATAGCACGAGTTCTACCAGAAAATGATTGAATTATCCAGAAATTATATTTTCCAAAATTATTTCACCTTGAACGCGTTTTGTTGAAATACTTTAATTGGGTAAACTTTTTAACATTTCACTTTTTGACATGAGGAAGGTTGCAAATTTGATCTCAATACAAACGAATCTAACAAATATTTGTAAAATTTAATTTTTCTTAGTTTTTCTTGTTATTGTATATAAAAAAATAAAAGTACATATACTTGAGAAAAATAGATAAATAAAGAGAAAACCTTGATAAGGTTCCTACTTCTATGTTTCTGTTGATAAGAAAAGGACAAATAAAGCAAGATCTTTCATTATTGATATAATTTTATCAAAAGAAATATTAATTTTTTATGTTTTATATGTTATACAATAAAGGTAATAAAAATCAAATTGCTAAGTGCTTAATGAGGAAATTTCTAGTAACTACTCTCATATTATTTAAAAACAAGAAAAAAGCTTTACAGTTCTCTTTAGCTAAACTATACTTATTAATGAATGCGATAAAATAATTTGTAAATTTTAGATTTTCATATTTTACTTAATTTGAACTTATGTTAAAGAACGTTTCTTTTAATTAAAATAATACTCCTAATAGTTTTCTAAAACTTTTTAAAAAAATCTCATTGGAAGTGCATTTTTAAAGACAATTGGGCTAAAATCATTAAGTGATATACAATTTTATAGAACGTTTACAATATTTACATGATTTGCTTTTATTACTCATTAAAACTGTAGAAATAGGTCGTCAAATTTTTATAAAAAATATAAAATTAGATCTAATTAAGTAAAGTTATTAAAAATTTATCATTATATCAGTTTAATGTTGAATAAATTTAAGTTTGAAAGCACAGAAAAATCATTAAATTAGGTATTATAGTTGGGTCGTATGAAGATTTAAAATTTTCGTAAGTAAATAGATAATAAAACTAAAAATCAGTTCAGTGTCAAATATATAAATCAATGCTCTCTGTTAGAAGAACACATTTGGTGTTATCGTGAAGGGGTGACACAGGAATGACTTTTGTCATAAGCTCGGAGTCCATAATTGAATATTTGTACAGGTTTTACATTCCAAATTGAACATTTTACAAATCAAAGATATTTTATAAATCATATTGAACATTTAACAAAACAAATTAGTCACTTATTAGGTGTTTATTATACGATACATATTAATTAAAGATTATTGATGAATTGCGATGTAAATTTTTAACTACCCTATTTACCAACGATGAATCCTATCAAAGAAGTACTTTCAGTGGATCTAATAAACTGTTCAAATTTGGAAGATGTAGTAAATCAGTCAGTACTGTTACGGTCACTTCTAATTTTAATACATTTTTTAGAATATGAATGAATAAATATGAAATTGCCAACAACTACCACCAAAGAGGATAAACCAAATTTACATATGTATATCTTTGTTCCACTATGACTTTCAATGATCTTTAATTGCGATGCTTGATAAACACTTAACGAATAGTGTCCAATTTGATTTGTAAAATGTTGTTAGTGTGTAAAATGAGTGTAAAACCTGAATTAATAAATGCAATAAATGTTTTGAAACGTTTTTTTGATAACAAGAGAAATGAGGGTCACACCATGAATGTGTATCGGGTCTAGGAATTTCCCTCGGCAGCACTGATAATATTATAGAAATAGCATTTGTTTAATTAAATGATTCTCTATTTTAATAATTTGTTCATTTCTTAAGAAATGCTTTTATTGCAAGGGGGGAGGTAGTAATCCAAACCTTACGATATAACAGACAGAAGGTTGAAGGGAGATGTAAGGCCCATGGAACTGCCTTAGGCGGTTTATAAATGGCCCTGTGTGAAGGCAAAAAATCCTAAAATATAACATTCCAGCTAACTGATTATTCCGGTTAATTGAATGTCTGATAATTGAACGTTTACCGTATCTCTAAATACTTATAATGAAATAAAATTATCATTTTTGTATTTGGTAGTTAAAGTTATTTTTTTTTCAAAAGATATTATTTCTCTTAATTGTTAAAAAAGATATTCCAAAGAATGAAATTCCTGGTATGGATAAGATAATTAAAAATATTACGACCAAAAATAATTTTATTTTCTCTTGTCGAATTGTAGAAGTCATATATAAAACATTAAAAAATCCATCAATGAATTTCATTGTTACAAGTATTACCGTTTTAATCGTTTGTGTTTCCCATTAGTTTTCGCTTTTTAAATCAATTATAAGTTACAAGGCCCAAATAATACCTTAATTTATGATTTCATTAATCTGATGACGAGTTTCGTTTGGATTCGTTGTGACTTTAACTGAGACCATTTAATATTTAACGTCACGCTGTCGTTAGTTTTATACCGGACGGATACAACGTAATCAACTCGTCTGATTGTCTTAATGACGAAGGAAGGGTCGTAAGTAAATAATCGCTCAAATATAATTCGGTTGAATGTAATTTTCACATCATTTCAATTCCAAATGCAATAGCCAATATACGCTACCACATTCCAACTCTTCTTCACTTTTCGAATAAATCAAACGAAATTTTTTCCATCAAACAACGTACTCTCAAGTTGGAGCGAGCGATAAAAAAGTGAAAATTGCCGCTATGTCGTAAATTATTAAATTTAATATATCCGCTTTAAAAAGATATCAATCAGTTTGTTTGTGTATTATAAATATTCTTTTTTATTAAATTTAAATTGCTTTATTAAAATTTATTACGCGTAAAATTTAAATGTTATTCGCATTAAAATATAGTTTGAATGAGTAAATTAAAGATTTACTGAAAACAAAAAGATGTAAAAATTATATTGAAATTATCTCGATTTTAAATCTTAATGTGTTTAATAAATATTTTTTTTAAATCACGTGATTTAAAGGTTACCAAATAATCACAGATTTCCTTCAAAGACAATATTATCTTGGTAATTAATTGATTGCTTTCGCTTGTAGAAATGTCCTTTGTTTGAAATCTAAGGGGAACATTTAATATTGATTATTCTTAAAAAAAAACGTGTTTACGAATAAGGAACAATGATGAATTCCAGTTCGGTTGTGAGCTCGACGTTACGAAACGACGATGAAAGAAAACTGCTGATGACCAAAATTTTGGCAATGCTAGTCTTGGGAATTACGTCGTTTGGTGTTGGTGTATTACCATTAAAGCTAGCCAAATATGTGAACTTGAAATCGGAAAATCCGCAAAAAAACAATTTGATGATTTCACTGATGTTATGTTTTGGTGGCGGCGTCTTACTTTTCACCACATTTTTGCACCTGCAGCCCGAAGTACGTGAAAGTTTTGCCAAGTTGCAAGCGGCTAATCAAATACCATCGTTAGGCCTGGGAATTCCAATTGCTGAATTGGTTTTTTGTTCAGGTTTCTTTTTCGTGTATTTCATTGAAGAAGTGATTCATATGTTACTCGAAAAACGAGCGAATCAAAACGAGGCTGATGAAGTTCTACAAAGGAGTATTTCGCTACGTCGATGCTCGAAAGCTCACTTGGAAGCATGCCGATTTTCAGTGGTGGCTTTGAATAAAACCGAGGAGATTCCAGTTAATCTAAATAATGGTTTTGCTAATTGTCCAACTAATCGACTTAAGCCAGATGGAAAAAGCAAGCATAACCATGTACATGTAGATTCTGAGATGAAAAACTCCTTTCGAGGACTCTTGGCGGTTTTAGCACTGTCGTTTCATGCTATTTTCGAGGGTTTGGCCGTCGGATTAGAGAACAACTCAACAAATGTGTGGTACTTATTCGCGGCTATCGCGACTCATAAGCTAGTGATAGCGTTCTGTGTTGGAGTCGAACTTCTCACGTCGAATACGAAAAAAGTTCTCATGTTTCTGTACTTGGGCACGTTCGCGATGGTCACGCCAATCGGAATTGCAATCGGTATCGTTTTAAGTGAAACTAGTGATGCAAAAGGAGAAGTTGTGGTAGCGACGATTTTACAAGGAATGGCGGCTGGCACGCTTCTCTATGTTGTTTTCTTTGAAGTTCTGGCCCGTGAAAAAAATAATGACCACGATGGCATTTGGCAATTAACAGCCATCATTCTAGGATTTGTAACAATGGTCGCTTTGCAATACTTGAGTAAGTAGTTCAATCATGGAAAAACTGACTTTATGTAGTTTATCTTCTTTAAAAATTGCTTATTCTTTCTATTCAAATTATTTCATTCAAAACGTTTACACTTTTTGTACAGCTTGGCTCTATATAAGCATTATAGAATATTTTTATAATATTTCAAATGTTTACGTGTCTTTCAAAAAGATTTGGAAAAAATAGTTTTGAATTTACAGATTTTGAATCTGAAGCTCAATATTTTTTAACATTAAGCGGTTCTTTAGTAATTGTTGCAAAAATCATTTAAAAGGAAAAACAAAACGTTAATATAGTTAATCACCTTTAATATATTAATTAAAAATGAAAAATACAAACATTCTTTCAAAGTTTCTTTAAAACTCTTTAGCATTGAAAATGTGTTTAGTTAATCCATTTTCCAGTTCGTTCATTTTTTAAAAGTTACAACAAGGTTTCTTAGTAATCTAAGTCATCCATTTTCTACCCTTTTTTTACCAATAAACGACAAATTTGAGCATTCAGAAGATAAGAAAAAAAATGAAGCACTGTAACTTGTAATTATTTGCAAGATTATAATATCAAATAATTCAAATATAATAATGTAAATTTTTGTTTTTTTCCAACCTAAAATAAACTTCAAAAATAGTTTTTCATCGAAATTAAAAATTTTCATTTTATAGAGAAGAATGTTTTGGAGTTTTCAGAACTCGAATATATTTTGGATCATTATTATTATATAGTTATATAGTTAACAATGCCCTATTCTTTTAACCGATGATAACCTCGTCATAAATCATTGTATATTTAGGTGTTCTTATAACCAGTTATATTGAAGGGGTTTTCAGGCCTATTAAAGTTTTTACCTCATCAGCTGTTGACATATACGCGCATACACATTTTACTTTCAATGTTGGTTATGGTAATTTTTTGTAGATCAGAGTCCGCGCTTTCCTCTCTCCCGTCCGTTTTCTTATCTTTTTTCTCTCTTTGTTGTTAACTTTATAGTATTTGAAAAGTATTTTATTTACCAAACATACATTGTGATGAAATCAGGCTGAAAAAATATAACTTAAGTATTACTTTTTTAAATAATTTTTACAACTTACACAGTTTCGTCGATTTCTGTAAATTTGTTTTTTGCCTGATTATTCATTAGAGTTCATTTACCATAAGAGCCTATGCTAAAATTTAACTTCTAAGGAGTAATTTCTTTTAGTTAGGGATATCTCAAAAATTAAGGATTATTCTTTTTTTTTTATTTTTAAAGGTATAAGTAATTTATTTTTCTGTTAAGTATCATTAAAATCTCTGAACGAGTCTATAGGTATATGGGAACCACCTTAAAGACCAGCTAAATTAAAAAAAAAAAAAAAAACATCAATCAATCTTCGTAATATTACTCGAAAATTGTTGATACTAAAGAATTTTGAACTCTAAATCTTAAAACTATAAATTTAAAGCTATTATTTTCTCTTTTTTTCCCTCTACGATAATTTTCTAGAAATGACAATTTTCACATTTCTGTGAAAATTACGAAAAAGAATTTTTTTTTGACTAACTTAAAATTGTTCTTTATTTATTTAAAGAATTTCATTCATAAATTAATTCATATAAAATTCATATATAATAATTCAACAAAAAGGAAACACTCAAAATAGACAGTATATAGATAGAAAGAAGAATAACTAGTCAGAAATAGATAGCATTAAAATAGAAGACAAAGATATCCCAAAAAAATCACTGATAAATATCAAATAAAGTTGATTAAAGACGTCAGCACGTATAAAACATTATTTAAATTTAATCCAAATTTCCGCAATTTTCCAAGGCCAAAAAATTGAAATATATCAAATCTTTTGTATATAAAAATGGAAGATAATATAAACATTGGCAAAACGATAAATTTGCCAAAAACAAAAAATGTCTAAGGTTTTTCATTTATCTTGCATTTAAATTATTCCATTTAATTAATTATAATTTTTTATGTACCTATAGCATTTAAATAATTTACATAACTAAATATTCATTTAAAAAATGCATTATAATATTCGATGTGTTTAACATAAAACATTTCACATCTGTTCAAGCCAGAAAATAATTCATTAAACACATAAATATACATATAACATTATCAAATCGAAGAAATGATTTTCTTTTCTATCAACCTTAGACCGTGAATATCTCGAGAAAATCTTAAAAATGTGATCTTGACAAAAAGACATTGACATCATCTCAATTCAAGATTTCCGTCTTGGTTTATAGGATTCTTATCGATTGATGTTTATAAAAATATTGACAAACGATTGAAATTACTTTAGAGTTAAAATGTGATTGAATATTCGAGTTACGAATACATTTGTTATGTAAACGGAATACTGATAACCAATATATACCTTATTAATTCTAGCCTCAAGGTAAAATATTTTTCAAATTTCCAATTGAAAACTCACTAAAATTAAAAAGGAAAGCTTTGGTTTGTATTGTCCATTCCATTTTCACAATAGGAAAATTTTGAAAATCATATCTTTGAATTTTTTGGCATTGAAAGATACAAGTGATTTGTTTTAGCATCAGGTAATACATTACCAAGGATGATGAACTTAAATCAATTTGTTTAACTTTAGTTTTATCAATAAAAGATTATTGAATAAAAATTTTATTTCATGTTTGTATAGATACGATTAACAGTCGATAACTGTTTTCGAATCTATTTTTTTCTTTTTTTTTTATAAATAAAACTTATAATAGTTTAATATGTTTCTAAAAGTTTTTTTATTGTTTCGATAAGGTTTATGACTAATTTTAATTTATCTTCTAATTTTCTAATAATGATTTTTTAATTATTATGACTAAACAAAACAAAATAATTTTTTATCAAACATACATTTCTAGTGTAAATTAAGTATATAAAATAATATTTTATTTAGATGAAAATACTATAAGAAACGATACGCCAATAATTAATCCGTAAGAGTTACATTCCGGCAAATACAGGAAAAATTTTCAGCAAGACTTCTTGATATTTGAGCAGATTTAAATTTGCTGCTTTGTTTTTGGCATGCCACTGATGATTTGTTCCATTAAGTCTTGTTTACTATGAAAATGAGCAATCAATGTGTAAATAGTTGTATGATCGCGCGATTTTGTCGGTTCTTATTTTTGTCTAAAACCCATTTTAATGAATAACTATCAAGATAAGGAAACATTTTTTATAGTTTACTGAATTTAGTCATTAAATGCTATTCATGGAAAATTTAATTAATGTGCACACTATAGTTTTCATAAAATATTATTTTGTTTTAAAAGAGGTTTTATCAATCCCCGAAAGCTTATTAAATTTGGTTAATGTTTAAAAATAAAATTTAGTTGGATTTGAAAAAGGTTCTGAGAGAGCTTTTTTTAAGTCTCTTGTAGGTTCTAAGTACACCAACATTTAATTCTGTAACAATTTTACGCAATTAAAAAACTCTTTGTTGGGTCCATGATGTTATCCTTGAGGTACAGCATATCCATTTAGTTATGAATCTGGACTTTGCGATTAAACCATGAAGAAGCTATGACGATTCTCAGTAGTTTGTTTTGGAGAGCCTGTAGCTTCTTGATATTACTTGTAGAAGTGTTAATCCAAACAGAACATGCATATATCTTTATTGTGGATCTTTATTGCATTAGAGAACATGCAATGCTTAGCCTATTGATCTTTTATTTAATATAGTATTAAATTATGTTAATCTAAAAGTCAGATTTATAAGCTAAGTTTTGACATGGACAGATTAGGACAACATACAAAGTATAACCTGAGGGTCTCCAGGTATTTCACGGTTTCTCCTTTCTGGCACCATGGGATTGCGTTACAATCCAGAAGTATTCAAAAGAGTTATCTGAAGAATTAATTGAAAAAATCATGAAAGTAAAATTATGTAGTTCGAACATAAAACATTCTTCTTGTATATATGGGAAAAAAGAACGACTATTTATTTATTGAATTCAAGTACATCACTTGTCACAGCCTGAAGAATACAACATTCAAATCATTCTATGATATGGATTTAAGAAAGAATTTTTTTCTAAACAATGAACATAAATACCTACGTAAAATTCTTGAATGCCTAATAAACAAATCAAATTGACAATAGACACTAAAAACATCAATTATAATTTTAAGAGTGAGCCAGAGAAAGTTTAAATCAATTATATGGTTCTTTTCTAATAGTTGCATGCATTAAATATACCTATACTTATGTGGTTTGTGTATTCGTGTAAAGAAAACATTTCATTTTCATTGTTAAGTAAAAGTTTTTTTCTTTTTTCAAATATCAATTCGCTATTTTAAACGTTTAATTGCATAAGTAGAAAACTAAGAATTAGTACTACGGAAATAAGGAATCTTATATAGACGGATTTATTAATCGTACGTTAAATGATATAGATATAAAAAAAAAATTATTTTCGTCTATCACATTTACCTGGATTGGTATTTGATACGATTACCTACGTCTTTGATTAAATTGATTATTTAGTTTTCTTTTCAAGCTAATCAATAGCAATCGAAAAAATTTTAACCTCAGCGTTATTCTTAAAAATAAAAGACTAATACAGCGGAATTAAGATATTACCGAGCATTTGAAATTAGCATTTAAAGCATTTAAAAAAGTTTTTCTCTTACTATCTAACATTATTTTCAAATGCGAATCTACTTACAAATAATCTCATAATAAAATAAGTTCCCGGCAGTAAATCAATAATTATAAAATCAATCGATGAAACGACAAAACTATTACCTATGTATAAGTAACTTCATCAACTCTGAGGAAATTGTCATTAATTAAAATCCAGATGAACTTCAACTTGAACTTTATTTTTATATATTGAATCATAAACATGTAAAACATAGCAATTTAAAATCTCGATGATATAATTATATAATACATAAATACAAACTAATATTTTCAATTAAGTCTTCAACCAAAACGATTAATTCAAGTATTTTAATTACGCTTTAGAGCTAAATATATTTCTAGTTAATTTTATACTAATTACTCGTTGTGAATTCGCAATTCATTATTTGACAATTATTTTAATGTAGATATATTTTATATTATTTTGTGTCGACATTTTCTATTACACAAGTTAATTAGTTTAAGATTTATTTTACTTCTTGATTGGTAAGAAGTTTTCATTATAGGTAGATAATAGATATAATAGAATGGTGTTATGGTTTCATGAAGTCAAGGAACTGGGCATTTTGTGTACTGAATTGAGCTTAATATTTTAACTTTAAATTCAATACTCGAGTGACTTCATATTGAAATATTGCCTTTTGACTTGATTTTAAGCCAAATTTAAGTCGAGCTGCTTGAGAAGTCAGATAAATTAATTAGTCTAGAATTTATCATCAAGTCAAGAAACTGGATATTTTTTGCACTGAATTAAGCTTAATATTGCAACTTTCAAATGAATCAACTTCCAATATTAATGCTCTTTATTTAAACATTAACTTTTTGTTTAGGTTTGACTTGATTTTAAGAAAAATCTAAGTCAAATTGCTTTAAAATTACCTAAATAAAGTAGCTTAAAAATCGATCAAAGTAAAAGTAAGGCAAAATTTTGCTTTCATTATGATTTTGATCAACATTTAATTAGTAGAATAGAAGCAAAAATAGAAGTAGTAAAATTAAGTGAAGCTTAGCTAAAAAATCGAATCAAATAGTCAATTCCTTATTGCTACTACAATTTACATTTTTTTTTTATAGAATAGAACGCATAGAGGTAAAAATATCGTTAATATATTTTTATTATTACTTATTAAAAATTCTATTTTCATAAAATATTACGAAATGCCACAAATGGCAGTCAGTATTCAAAAAAAAGCATTCGTGAAGTTGTATTGAAAAATTAAATTCTAAAATCTTGAGCTAAAAAGCTTCCCTTCAAAGAAAAATTAATAACATAGGGTAGACCGTAGACGTTTTCATATCTCAATAAGTAATGAAAAGCGCTTTCATTTTCGTTTTTTTGTATTGTTTTCGATGTGGAAGACAGTCCTAAAATATAATAATTATATACAACCCTCACATTCTTTATATCTTTTAATTTATTTATTTTTACCTCAAAGGGAAAATTACCAAGCTTTAGTTTCTAATTTGCTTATTAATTCAGTTCACCTGATTTCATTGAAAAAAAACAAATTCCCATTACCTTTAACAAATTTCTTAACTATTTAATTTTCAAATTAGTCTCACTAACTATCAAAGAAAAGCAAACCGTTATATTATCTTTGTTTTTCTAACACAATACGTGTTAAAAGTGAATGCAATCGTTTCCGTTGCAGTTAACTAATTCAATTATATTTGAGTAAATTTGAAAGTTGATTTCTTAAAATATATGTGGCATTGAACGCTATAACTGCTACAACATTCAAATGTAGAGCATTGTAAATGAAAATCCTATTAATATCACCCTTGATTTGGACGAAACTGTTTCAATTAACTATTGTTTGCAACGACAACAACAAAAATTTGCAACCATTGTAAGGTTTTTAAAACAAGGACGCGTTTAAGATGGTTTTTTTGAGGAGAAAATTTCTAAGAGTTGAGAGTATTAATAAAATAGTTCTTGTTCTTAGAGTTCGTGGTATCTCTATTAGAAATTGACATCATTTTAAGGCATTCACCTCAATCATAACTTCTTGAGTTTACATTGGGAAAATGTTACAAAATTTATTTACTAAGTATAACCGATTTATAACTCTTAAGTAATTATTGATATCGACCACGGAAAATCAAGAAATCAATCGGTTTCAATTGTTTTTAATATAAATCTTAATATCTGTAATAGATGTTTTTAACTTGACATATTTTTCCCCGGTAAAATTGCTTCTGTTATTTTTCGTCTAATTGCATATTGTAATTATATGTAGTTTAAAAAGATATTTCCAAGCATATTCGACCTACTCTCTTGTTAATTATATGCTGTTAAGAATCATCATGTTATCCTTATAATGCATTTGACACGCAAGAACAATTTGGCTGGAAAACATAAATGCAATTTGTGTAAATAGGAAATGGCAAAATGCAATGCAAAATTAGCCGAGCAAATTCAATTTGCGGGTCGTAGGTGTTTCAACATCCTGCTTAACATTAACTAAATGCAATAATTCAAAGTCAAAAAACTTTTAGTGATTTCAACGCGTGGCTATTTCTCATGTGAACGAGATATTCACATTATGAGTCACAAATTTTATCAATTGACTCTGTCCATAAAAGCATACCAACGATATGCAATTTCCTTAATAAATTTCATTTTAATTATCTGATAAGGACATTACAAATATTTTTCTTCATTCAATATTAGTGTATACGCTTTAATAAGTTCAATGAAACTGAACCATGCTGTACTTATTTCGAGTGAATACGAGGACATATTTATTATATAATTAACGTTATCATTAACTTTTCGTTGAATAACCAACATAATTTAATTACGGATGAAATCTAATGGCCGATTTCAATGTCAATTCTTTATAAATATTCAAAACAAAAATATAATTACTTCATAACGGTGTCAGGATGAGGTTGATTTCAAAATGATTAATTGGTTATTTGTATTTAAAGACGAGCAAGTTTTGAATACACAGTAATTGTAAAACCGTTATGTGAATATAAATATTTTCATTGAACCAATTGATGTGAATTGGAAAATTTGTATGTATTATTATTCTAAGTTATCATTAGCGTTAGTTTATTTAATTATTACGAAGCTTCCATTTACGGAACCTATTTACCAAAGAAGTTCAAAGTTCAACAAAAACTATAATAGATTAAGATAATTTCTTTGGTTTTCATCTGTCACACTTTGTATCTGTAATGTGAATTTTGCTAGCATATCTTATTGAACAATAATTCAATATGATCAGTGCATTTACTAAGTACTATAATTAATAATTACAATTTACTATTAAGCAAATTTAAAATGTTTACTTAGGGGAGACGGGGGTATTGGAAGTCAGTGGGCAATTAGAATCAAGAAATTAAAAATTAGAATAAAAAATAAGATTTGAAACAAGATTTTTAGTCAGAGTTTCAACCCCCTTTTTTAGATTGTAAACATATTTATTGTAATCTTTAAAATTGGGGCACTATATACAAAATCTTTATGTATACAGCAGTATGTAGTAGGCTGACAGATACGTTGAAAGCTGAAGGTATAAAGTAAAATTTGAAAGTGTTATTCCTGAAATGACTTTGATTTTCCAATGAGTTTCTCTAAAAAGGTATTTCTGAAAATTCAACCCTTAAATGGGTTCAACACCCAAAGAGGGTATTGAAAGATTTGCCTTATTTACAGTTTTTTACTTTGTTTATAACTGCTTTAACTCTAGGTCATTTTGCGACTGTATGATTTTTAGTACGTACCTAAGTTAGGCGGGTTTATCAGAGGTTTTTGTACGGTGTGGAGTTTTTTATTCGTTCCCATTCCTTATTGAATTCTGATATGATGGGGATTCTGAGTCGAGTACGGTTCTCAAGTCTGGTAGGTTGGAAGATAGGCTACACCTGAGACCGGGGAATACCAGTACGACACATTTATCCTGATTCAACAATTTGGTCAGATCGGGACGGGCACTCTTTGCATTTTTATGCCCTTCTTCCAAACTATCAACTTTCTCCAATGCAAATTTTTTTGAATTTGAAAAGTTTTAAAAAGCAATTTTCACTACCTTTTTAACGTAATAAAAGGATTATTTTATTCAAATTTTTAATGATACGACAGGGCAATCATCAATTTTAGTAAAATTATCTATAAAAAAAGATCATTTAAAAACAGTATGTTCGTAGTGGCCAAAAGAACTCATGTAAGATGAATCAAAACTTCAAATGAAGGTTTTCTGTTAGCAGATAACCATAGCTTGAGATAGAACAAAAAAAAAATAAAATTTAAAAAATTGAAATTTGAACGTTGGACGAAGTTTCCTATATCAAAAAAGTACATCACATATATAACTATAACTAATCCAAAAAAATCGTTCAAACACTAGACGATCCTATTTTAGAGAAGTGTGCAACATTTTAAAACGTTCGGTTGATTAGTTTATGAAAAATAGTTTCTATTGATTTCAAAAATGAAATTTGGAAAAAAATAAAACGGTTGACGTAGGAATAAAATGCACCAAATAAGAGGAATTCTAAGAACCTTCTCTTCTAGAATTTAACTCTAATTGATTTGGAACTTTAGAAAATCATTTTCAATCTATTGTAGGTACTTATATTATTAAGTGAAAAAAGAGAATTTTTGTTTTTTTTTTATCCTTTACTTACTTATTTCTTATACCCTTAAAACTTCATCTTCAAACGCTTTAATAGTACTTACCTTAGTTACTAGAATATTTTGAATACATAAACCTAATAGAAAAACATTATCGTTGTAATCAAAGAGATCACTATTAAAATTAAAATGTATGTTCATCTTAATAACTAAACCTGAAAAAAATCCAAAGTGAAATTAAATTATACTTAGACTATTATTTAACTTTCTAGATAAAAATCAATCAAAATACAAAAGAAATAAATTACACCCCGAAATTTCTTAAAATTTTACTTTCTTCTCTCAGAGTTTCTAATATTATGATTATCTCAACATAAATCATTACAATTACACCCAGCACTTAATAGTCAATAGCTCGCCTTGTTCAACCTTTTTTCAAGTGTAATTCCAATTTAGTTTTTGAGCAGTGCACATCCCTGATCTTAAATTCAGATCAAGGTTGAATAAACTTGTTACACAAAACATATCATTAGCATTATAAATAATTTTAATATATGAATATTACTTTTTTTCTGATTTCAATTTTTTTGTCTTTTAGCCGGAGAGCACAGTCATGGACATGACTCCACGGGAGCGACTGCAGAACACGGCCATCATCATCATTAATAGATTTATCAAGTTAGGAAATCCAACACTTTCATTAAATTTCCAGTAAAAGTATTGTTTGTTCTCGGATAACAGGGTACTTGAAACATCCGCAACTATGATCCGAGGATATCAAAAAGCCTAAAGCTCTTCAATATTTTTGAAGATAAAACTACGAAATATTGAATGTGCGGGACTTTTACTGTTGAATTTATTGTATTGTAGAATAAACTTAATTGGCGTTTACAAAATGGTAATAATAAACACGATCTCATTTTGCTCTAAAAGGCAATTTGTCTATTTTATAATTGAGTACGAAATCACGTTCGAATAGACAAGAAAAAATCACTTTTAAATGTGATAGGTCTGTGATTCATGCAGAATTTTCAATGCCAGTTAAGTTAATTTCTCGCGTTTTTATTTTAATCTTAGCGATTATTCTTTTTAATAAGTTTACTGTTAGACAATGAAATATTTTCGAAAGATTATTAATATAACCATAACTAATCATTGTGATAAAATATTAAGACGAATACGAAAATCGCTGTTCTAGAAATGAGTGATTGAAAAAAATACAATTCACAGTTAATAACAAATATTTAATTTAAGAAATTAGTAAATTTATTTTTTCTTACAAATAAGAAATGAAAAATTAAAATACTGTCAATTTAACAGTAAAATTGTTTCAGTCATAAAAATTAATGAAAACTATTTCATATTAAATACATAAAACCTGGGCTATAACTAATTGCACAAATTACCCATAAAAATGATTTAATATAGACTTTTTTAAATATCATAATGCTAATCAATTTTCATAATCATTGTTTGTTACATTTAAATTTTATTCAATTCATCGTTGCATTATGAGTAAGTTCAATTTATTTTGAAAATTGATTAGATGGAAAAGTCGCGTTGTTTTCTTATATCAAGTTCAAAAACAATGGGTTCTTTCCAAATAAATTTTAAATATTTTTTAGTGACTATACCTTAATAACACTATGTATTAATCAGTAAAAATCAAGTTTTTAGTTTGTTTGTAATTTTTTTCCAACTTGCGTGTGGCGAGTTTTAATCAAATTTTACCAAATTATTTATATGGTTCAAATCACATCACTTGAAAATTTGAAATATTTGCCATATTTTTTACATTAATTTTAATAAACTTAATCTTTTGAGTTAACAAATTTCTTCATAAGAACCAACTTAAGATACAAGTTTTTAGACTGTTATAAAATTTTGAATGGTTTAATCCAGTGATCTTCAACTCGCGGCCAGCCGCCCGTATAATTCAGCCAAACGATTTATAGTTTCAATAATTAATATTTGATCGTATTTCGATAATCACAAAACAGTGTGCCATGTTGATGTACTGATGATAAAAAGAACAAAGAGTTCAGAAGATTCCATCATGTTGCTAATTTTTAAATAATATCATACTTTGTAGGCCGTACTAGGGAATTTTGTAAGCGACGAAGCAAATGTGAATGTGGAAAACTATCCCGGAACCATACAAATGTAACTTATTGCGTTTCTGTAATAGCGATTTACAGGAGAATTTTTAAAATTTTGGACTTTTGGAGTTTTACTCAATGTAGATTATAAAAGATCTACTTATTTTTAACATATCAGATTTCATGCTCTGTTGACAGCATCCCTTTTTGGTAGCATCTACATTTGTGAGCAGTTGTTGTCCAAAATAAAGAATGTGAAGTAAAAATTGAGGAATCATGGTTCTAAACTAACTAACATACCTATATATAAGATTAATGTGGCCCTCAAGTCCTTCCATAATAAAAATTTGACCCTTTAATAAAATAAGGCTGAACACCACTGGTTTAATCAATCATTTTAACATGTTAACAATATAATTATTATTAAATAAGAAACATCCATGTGAGTTGTTGTTTTTTTTTTTTTCGTTATTTTGATTTACTCAAGCATCCTTAAATAGCATTTAACAATCAAATGTTGTACCTTACCGTGATTATATATTTGCCGAATGTATTGATGTATACCTACGTAGAAAAAAAAATCATTGTCTATAAGTAAACTTTAAAATTTTAACTGTGTACTAAGTATATACTTTACAATATATGTAATATACAATCTTACAAATAATAATTAGTGCCTAATTTTTATACCTAAAATATATTCTTATCATAAAACTGTGTGTTATTATTTTTATTAAAAAATTTAATATTATTCTTTACAAAAAGACGTGGGTATAATTCACATTTATAGAATTTTAAAAAAATTATCCAATCCTGTACATTTTATAATGAAATATCAAATATGATAATATGCACAATGTAAATTTTAATATTTTTCAAGTTTAAATAATTTTAAGAAATGTATAAGACTGTAAATTTATTTGAAAATTCGCAAAAATAAAATATTTTTAACAAACCCCGTGCGATTAAAATATTAAAATAAACTATGAAATAGTGTTAAAAATCGTGCCAAAATCTATATCTTAAGTTAATATTAATGTAATTAATTGTTAATTTAATAAAACCAGTTAAATATAATCAATAAAAAACATTTTCTAAGTTTAATATTTATTTTATAAACAAATAAAAAAAAATTATTTATTTTCCTTGAGGTTTCTGTTTTTGCTTAAGGTCTATTTCGACTTAATAATCTCAGTACTTGATTGTCGATGTGTGATAAGAAACCAAATAATTCACCAACTAAAATTCTTCCATAAATAATACCTAGAAATGTTGCTAAGCCTAATGAAGGTTCGGACGATTTGTAGCCCCATGTTTCGGCTACGTAATCAAAGACAAGTAATGAAGTACGATTGAACATCAAAGATCCTAGAATACTGAAAGGAATCAATTAAAATTTTAAAAACCTAGTATTTTTATAGCGCAGTAATCACCTGCATGATATCCTTTGTGTTATTCCCATGGACATGAGAGAAACTCGGCTGAACAAAATGAAAGCAAATCCATATATCATATTTGCGTACAAATAGGAATAAATGTTTCCACTACATATTCTAAAAAACATAGTTAAACATTCTTTAATTATTAAAATAACAATTTCATCTCAACAAAACAAATCAATTGAGTCATCTATTTTGAAACCGTTATAAATTCATTTTCCAAAGAAATTGAGTTAACCATCTAAATAGTTACATTTTTACATGACCTTTTTCTGAATTAAACTGATACTGATATAATTTAAACCCAGGGCCCAATTTAGACTTGATAAGGCCCTAAACTATTTGAAATATCATATATTCGAAAAGATGTGCTTAAAAAATTGGGTGAAGAGTATGGGACGATTGAAAAATATGATATATAAACTACAAGAGTACAATTTTCCTAAAAATCTTCAGTGCTTTAGTTCATAGCCATATACAATATAAGCATATACTGTATCTATGTGTGATGATGCTTTTAAGGGGTTCATCCCATGTGACGGCCTGTTTTTTTGGGTTTTTTTTTAGGATATTTTTTCTACGACCAATAAATAGATAGAGCTTGAAGTTTATTATCATTTATTAACATATATTTCGACAGTATAAATATAAATTTTAAGCTAAAAATATTGTGTAAAACATGAGTTACAGCGTTCTGAACACTCCCACCTTGAAAAAATGAGCTCGCACTTCCTCCACGATTTCGGCTGATTGGCTTATCCAAAACAAAAAAAAAAAAACAACGGCGTTTTTATTTGTAAGCCTAAATGCACGGAATGAACTATTATTAAATGAATATACAAAAAATTGGACTTTTGGTAGACATTTGAAATACAAATTCTAAGTTTACGTTTTTTTGTTTTGTTTTTTTGCTATAAAAAAATCGAAATTATAAGAATTTTCTATTGATAATGGTTCATTCCATGCGTTTATATGTGTTGAGTGTACCCTATAAATTTCAAGTCATTCGGTCAAGCCGTTTTTGAGATACGATGGAGGAAAGTTTGAAAAACACGGTTTTGAGAAAAACACGTTTAAAGTTTCAACTGCCAATTCAGCGCTCCGAGCAGCTCTTTCTTCTACCTGCTGTAGCTTTAAAACGAATTCGAATTTTCAAAAATCACTTTACTACCGTATTTTAGACATGTTAAGAAAGTAATTTATGAACAAAAAAAAAAAAATTTTCATCCCATCACATGGGATGACCCCCTTACGTTGTATACTAGGGTATTTGAAAAAAATATGTTGTTCAAAAATTGATAGTACCTACAGGTACCTACCTACCTAAATATATATTAAAACAAAAATGTTGGTGCCATAACGGGCTCTAAATATCAATATTAAAGTTTTTTATGGTGTTTTAAGTCGCTGTAACATCTAAGGGCATACCACGATTGTCTTACACGCAGAAAATTTCTGTAGTTTTAAATCTTAGATCATAAGTCTTGAAATTTAAAGGGGTCCAAATCTAAGCAGTCGATAGGAATCGAACATAGATCGAACCCAATACCACTCAAGCATATGGCGGAGAACAACTGATCAAACGTTGCTCCATTAAGTGAACAATATTAAGATTTGCTCCAATTCATTTTCCATTTAAATAACAGGAGTTTATTTTTTAATTTATATAACTTTGGAACAGTTCTACAACGATCTGAAATTAGGAATTTGAAAGAAATTTTATGCTCTACAAAAATATTCTAGGAAGAAAGTTCCTCAGATCAACCGTTTCATAGATATCAGAGTTCAAAATAACACTAAAATTTTTTAATATTTTCCAACTTTGTTTAAAAACCATTTTTTAAAGCGTGAAATTTCCTTTAAATCTCTTCTTTCAGATTGTAACGATGAACTGTTCCAAAGTTATAAAATTTCAAAAATAAAAAAATCTGAATGTGTTTTTTATTGGAAAATGGTAAAATGAATTGAGATAAACCTTAATATTTATATTAAGAGCTCGTTTTGGCGGCAAAATTTTTATTTTAATATATACTATAATTTTTTGGACACCATAAGATTTTTTTTTTATTTGAAACAACCTAACGTGCAATGAATTAGATTAGGTTCAATTTTCAACGGACTTTATATGTGGGTTTTGTTTGAGACAACTTTAAATTTCGTAGTACTTAGAATGTAGCATTGCAAATTCAGACAAAACAAAAACTTTTTTGAAAGTTTGGTAAGTTATTTTTATCTTTGTCTAAATTTCTATATAGAATGTAAAAATGTTTTTCCATTATGATTAATTAAACATTAAACTCAAGTGTGAACTTAACTTATAAAAATTAAAACTAACTTTTGTAATACATAAGGATTTACGGCATGAATTGACATAAAAAAATAAGCCAATGTTCCTTGTACACCGGCAACTTCATAAAATTGATACAAAAATATTTCCGTTTGGCGGTCTATATTAGAATCTACTGGGCCACTATTTGTCACAATCATATTTCCATCCATATTTCACGAAAGCGAATCAAATTCAACAATTTCCCAATTTCCCACATTCCTAAAAACTAAACTGAAAATTTCCAAAAATTGTTAATTTCATTAAATGACTTATGCATTTTGACAGCAAATCGATCAAACAAATTTTATTTTAATAAAACATCCTGACATTTAAACTTGAAAACTCATAAACAGTAGCATGTCAATACTAGGAAAAGGATCGAAAAGAATACAAAAGTTTAAAGCTTATAAAGAAATAAAACACTTTAATTGGCAATTAGGAATATTTTATTCATTAAAAACCATATTTTGAGATCCATTTAAAATTGTACATATCAAAGCTTAAATTTCCAACTGGGACTATTTAATATACATTACAAAAGCTTAACTAAGAAAAAAAATATTTATTACATCGATTTATATCTAAAATTAATAAGTAGTTTCAATACATTGTTTTATCTAACGAACTCACGACTCAGCTAATTTACTAAAATGTTTAGGTACTTAAATATTCATGAAAAATTTTACAAAAATGTAAAAGCCAAAATGTACACGTATAAAAAACAGATGTGGTTTTATCACAAAATTAGTGTTAAACATTATAATTCATATAAAAAAACGGTAAAAAACATTTACAAAATGTTGTGTTCGAGTACAAAATATATTTTTTTCATATTAAAGATTTTTTTAAAAAAAGTATTGTAAAATGAAATTCTTTACAAAAATATCGAGCGTAATTCTAAAATTTTAAATGCAACATTCGATATTCTAATTTTTATATTTGTATTTATGTATATTTTATATTATATAGGAGGTATTCACGAATAAAGCTGTGCTTTATTATATTTTTGAAAATTAGAATAATGCACTATCGTATGATATGCATAAGTTTTGTGTTGTTTTTGATGTTCCAATTTAACACAAATAAGATAATGGCACAATTTATGTGAATACCACCAAATGTTGTAATGTTAAAATGGTATCTTTATAAATTTGTTATTCCTTTTTGTGCGTATTTGAAAAAAAATCAAATATCCTGAGTTATACAATAGGTCTGTTTCAGATGAAAATATCTTTATGATACGAAGAAATTTTTAAGTTGTCAGATTTATGAGTAACATTGTTGGAATTATATGAAAATATTTGTGACTAGTATTTGTATAAAATTGAAATTTGGATTTTCGAAAAAAAAATTCTTTGGGAAAACTGCAGTTGACTGTATTTTATGAGCTTTTTAACATTACATTATACGTTAGTGGAAACGCTTTTTAAACCACGTTGCGACTACATCCTTAAAATGTAAATATAATTTAAATAATAAATTAAAAATTATAATATTTTATAATTATATATGGTTATGGTTAGTAAAGTGCAATTTACTGCTTATAATTATATATCCTTTGGCAAAAATTTGTCAACTCGATACGAATAAATACCTACCTTAACTAATTATAAAAAATTGGTTCCACTGAGATGATTTTGTGTCTTGTTTTTAAAAAAAAAATATTCAACATTTATTTGAGGATTTAAAGAAAACAATATGAAATGAATACCCAAATATAACGATATGCTAAATATTCAGTCAAACAATTGACTTGTTGAATTACTCAACGGTGGCATATTTAGGTACGATGTCGTTTTTAATCCAGAAATCACAATGCGAAAAACTTGTCTCTGGTAGAGTGTCCTGTTCGACTACTAATACTTTGTTGGTGTTGTTAGCCGCTTGAGAGATAGTTCCATGCCAAACGAAATGATAAAACAGTTGTTGCATGGCGGAAACATAACGCCGTTGTTCTGGCGTTTTAGCTTCATAACGACCTAAAATTGCAGCCACATCGGTGTCAACGTCTGCAATCTCGTTACCAAGCTCTCCACGAGTCATGTTTGCTACATAGAAAGTCACATCTTCAAGCTGACTGGACAGCGCTAATAACGGGCATACAGTTCGAATATCAGAAATCATCGCAGCCAATCCTTTGTAAGTCTCATTATATAATTTCAAGGCTTCTTCAGCTAATTTAAGTTCTCCCAATAACGAAGTTTCAACATGTTCTTTGATCAATTCAGGAGTCCATTCGGTATGTTTCAAAAATAGTTTATTAGAAGCGCTTGCATGAGCTGTAGTTCCCAAGACTAATTTCACGGCCGGTTTGTTATCACGCCAAACATCAACTAAATGCTCCCGTAAAATATCTCCGTCTAAAACTAACCATTCATGCATTGAATTAACCTCATCCGATTTTTTAGGCAAATCTGGTTGATTTCTACGCCAAGTATCAGGCACAGCATCCAAAAGTTCCTCGACATCCTTGCTTCGTAGGCAAGTAATATTGTCACACTGAATATTATCTAAATATGCCTTGTTAAGTTTTTCAGATTCAAGCAAGAGCTTTCCCGGGAATAAGGCGGAACCTGACGTAGCCCAGACTTTCGAAAACAGTCCTTTAGATTTAATTGACGTGGCCAATGCGGTTACCAAAGTAGCACCCGTACGATGTCCGAACAACGTAACCGATTCTTTGTCGCCGCCGAAATGTTCAATATTCAACTGAATCCATTTCAAGGCTTGAAGAATATCAGACAATCCATAATTACCAGAAGATGGAGGATGAGTGGCTTGAGTCAATGGATTAGCCGCTAGAAAACCTAAGACACCAACGCGGAAGTTGGGACGTACAAAAATTACATCACGGGAGCGGGCGTAGCGAGCCGATGGACGCATTTTGGATGGAGAATCGCCCGAGAAACTTTCAGCTCCAATCAGGACAACTACAGGGATCGGATTATCGTATCTTACGTATGGGGTGACAACGTCGAGAGTTAAACAACTTTCAATTCCATTCGAGCTGCCGTTGGAATAAAGTTGCCAGCATGTCGGGGTTGCATTATGGGCTTTAAACGTGCCATTCCAGCAATAGTCAATATTGTCTAAAGGAGCGGCCGGAGTCCATCTTCTCGTATCAATTGGAGGGACGGCATATGGAATACCACGGAAAGCAAATGCACCATCTTCCAAAATACTATTTTAAAAATAAAATCAATAAATAAAACATCTTATTCAGGGTGTCTCAAAAGTAGAGAAAAAATAGTAAACTGACTGGCAGATGACGCAATTCTAAGACGAAAAGTTTTGCATTTTTTATATACCGTATTTTTCTTTAGATAAAGCGCGCATTATTTATACAAAAAAGTTAAATTTTGATAAAATATGAACCTATGCGTTATCAGAGAACTCGTAGGAGGAATGCACAGAAACAAAACGTTGGAGACTTTTCGTCTTAGAATTACGCCATCTACCTCCAGTTTCTGGCTTTTTCATTACTTTTGAGACACTCTATATGAAATATTTCTTTAAAAACATACCCCTGAACTTTTCCGCAAGAAGTTACAGCAGTGACGTACTTTCCATCCTCCAAAGGAGCTTCAGTCGGAATATAGCGAGGTCCAGAAAGAGAAATGATTAAAATAATCACAATTAAAAGTAAAAATAAAGCGACGCTTCCAACAACAATTCGGTGTTTCTTCACTTTCTCAATAAGTTCTTCTTTAATAGTTGGCTGTTTTTCTACGTCTTCAGTCTTTTCCTAAACAAATAGAAATTTGTGTAAGATTGGTTTTTAAGTAAATTTTATCAAGGAACTTACATTATCAAGCTTAATGCTTTCCATTCCGTCGTCAGTTTTATCAAAATCACCTAAAGTTTCAGCAGAAGCTAGGCCAGCTTGAGTGGTTGGACCAGATGCG
This sequence comes from Sisyra nigra, assembly GCA_958496155.1. Taxonomy (NCBI): domain Eukaryota; kingdom Metazoa; phylum Arthropoda; class Insecta; order Neuroptera; family Sisyridae; genus Sisyra; species Sisyra nigra. The sequence goes on along the minus strand of OY292315.1, from coordinate 33,938,944 downwards.
TTTCGACCAACCAAATGACGTATTCGGGGCAAAACGTTATTAATGGCGTTTGTGGCAGGTAGGCGAATTGATTCCAAGATGTTTCGTCGATTTCCCGTTTCTGTCTGGCTTTCTTTACCTATTTAAAAATGATAAAAAATTTGTAACTCTCAATTCCTTCGAAAAAATATATTAATTAGAAAATCGCATGCAAAAATTAGACCAATCTATATTATATGATACGGGACTGTTCATAAATTACTTAAGGCATTTAGGGGGCGTGGGGTAGACTGAATATTATCAATTCTTTATATTGGCAGGGAAGGGGGTAGACAATCTGATTTTACGTATGATTTTGAATTGAAAATGTTACTGTTTGATCCGCTCAGTGCACACATCGATTAACTCCGTAATACAAAAAGTTGAGTAAATTAATTAAATAGACTTCTGAAATACATTGTCTCTTATGGAAAAGCTAAAAAGCAAATTGTCATTTGGAGCTGTTATTACTTATTATTAGATAAATGTATTTCGAGTATATAAAGTTGGAAGTCAACTAAGGTTTTGACATGAAAATTTGTAGAAGTTGAAAAGGTGGAGTTAATCGATTTGTGCACTGAGCAGCTTATTTCCCACTAAGTATCGCTCTGATTAAACGGCTATTTTATAAGTATGTTAATTTTTGGCGAAAATTTCTTATGAAAGGGAAGGGTTGAGTAGTTGTAATCTTATGGTTTCTTACAATAAGGGGGGGGGTAAATAAGCCTCAGAAACGTCTTACGTAATTTATGAATGGCTCGTAATTAAATTTTTGTTTTATAGATCGTAATAATAGGACCTACTTCATTAGACGTACGATATCACTTGTTAAGTGAAACGACAATTGTGAGCTCACAAATGAGTTCGACAAGTCTCGTGAATTACCTGTTTGGAGCTATTTTATAGTTACGTCACACATGAAGGAGGGGGGAGGGTCTTTAAAATGTGACATTGTGTAACAAGGGACAGGGAGGAGTCAAAATTTTATGTAAACAAAAGAAGTTAACATTTGAAAAAACTGCTGTTTTAATTTAATTACTCTTACATATAAAATTGAAAATTATGTGATGTCACATCAGGGGGGGTCGCAAGTGTAACCATTTGTGACATGGACGGGGAGGATTGCTTAAAAAACATGAAATTTGTGTGACGTAATTTATGGATGGTCCCTTTCAAACGACAATCACCGATTACAAATGTGTATATAATATACACATACAATGGGTGAAGCATACAGAGTACTATTCCATCCATTCCAAAAATAAGCCGCTCAGTGCACACATCGATTAATTCCACTTTTTCAACTTATAAATTTTCATGTCAAAACACTTGGCTGACTCCTAACTTTATATATCCGAGAAAAAAATTCTAATTATAAGTAAAAACATCTCTGAATGACAACTTGCTTTTTAGCTTTTCCATAAAAGACAATGTATTTCAGAAGTCTATTTTATCAATTTACTCAACTTTTTGCATTACGGAGTTAATCGATGTGTGCACTGGACGGCTCTAATAAGCATCATCGCATAGAGCATAGGTTTTTAAACCGTGGTCCGCGGACCCCTGGGGGTCCGCGAGCATTATCGTCATAATTTAAAAATTTAAATAGACATTTACGTAATTTGTATTTTTGTCTCGATGGGCATATTTCGCCTCCAATGTGTCTTTTTAGTACACCACGTCTCTACCTGCCAAAGGATTTCTCTACCTACCAAGTGGAGAATGACTTATTTAACTAGAAATTTAGTCTCAAAAACGATTAAAACACCTAGAGTTGGATAGGGTCCGCGAAAAAAAAATTGGTTCAAGAAGGGGTCCGCGGACTACATAAGTTTAAGAACCCCTGGCATAGAGAATACAAATTTGAACTGTCGTCTCACGCAAAAAATGACACGTTTTACGGAATAGGATTGATTAAATTGTGATCAATTCATAGATCGGGGAGATTGGGGAAATTTGAAATAGATTCCTTTGGCTATATTTAAGGTGGTTGACTAGATTGTCGCCCAATACGCCAGTGGTCCTAGGGTCAAATCCCAAGGAAAGCCCAAAATATTTTTCATGGGTTTTCGGATTCGACGGTCGCTAATGACCATAGTACCATTAAACCAAATGACACTCGATTTTCATTTTCTACTAATTTCAAATATTTTCAAAAATATATTTGAACTCTTTGGACTAATTAATCAAACAAGACAAACCTTCTTCAACGTTGGGTTCCTTCTTTTTCACCTTCAAGAAATTTGGCAATTTGAGAGCTTTGGTAAAAGTAGATTTATTTTCATCAGCATTTTCGGGAACGGCAGTTTTGTTAGTATCATCAGTGGCTCCAGCTTCACCTTCTTCTTCATCCTAAAACCCAACAACAAATTGGTAAGCTTAAATAATCTCATAAAAACTGAACAAAATACTTACTTTACACTTTTCCTTGGATCGACTCCGTGTAAAAAATCCTGGCATTTTAATGCCCCCAATCGGAATTTTCTTCGGCTTCACTTCCCGACCTTCCTCAATTTCCAGCACAACAGGCTTGACGCCGCCTCCACTCGCTGCATTTGTGTCATTTTCCTCGCTTTTCTCGACAGTCTTCTGCTCGTTTTCTTCGTTCAACATTTTCTCACGCTCTTCCACCTCAATTTCCAACTTATCCTCGCTCTTCTTGTCTTCCTCACACTCTTTATTCGACATTGCGTTCACCAGACCTAAAAACATATTTAAAAGTTAATTAACAAGCCCGTAATAAAATTGGTAACTAAGTGATACTGAGGGTGTGAATTGAGTGAAATCTATTTATATGATCTCGAAAATAAATCTTGACAATTGATATTAATAGCACCCTTATTAGGGAGGCGGCTGCTATTGTACAATAGCATTTTAATTGAATTAAATTAAGTTTGATTTAATAGATTAATTACCACATATTTATAATTATTATAAACACAATTAAGACACTAGAAAGTGATACCGTTGAGGAGAACCGTGAGGAATGAGACAAATCTCATATGAAAAAGTTTATAACGAATATTAAAACCGGTTTTGCACATACAGAAAAAATAAATGCAGAAATTGAGTAGTACTTACGTCGTTTGCTCGGTGGTGAATGTATTTAAACGTATTGTTTTATAAAAATAAAAAGATTACACGAAAAACGATATGCAAATGATATAAAAACTCCAAGGCTTTGTGTGGAGAGGATCGGAGAGAATTTGTTACGAGAACGAGAAGTGAATACGATGAAGAATGAATGCGATGAAATACGCAGTTCACCCGACGCAGGGCGCTATTCTTTGGCGTCCTTTTACCCTCTGCTAACGAACCATCCCTTCCCTTCCCTTCGCGTCACTTCACTTGCCACAAAAACTAACATTCTATGTGAGTAACAGTGAGTAAGAAAAAAGGCCGGTTATTACTATCTTGGCTGCAATTACATACAACCCTTACCATTATCTAATACATCTGTTGATATATTATTATTGGAACAGCTTAACACATTTTTTTACAAAGTAATTTATTGTGAACAGATTTGTTGATTTTAACCGAAAGAAAAAAATATTTTAAGTATTTAGAAATTTAAAATAATTATACATAGGTATATGTAGTTTATTTTTAGAATAATACATAATAAGTAAAATTGATAAACGTTTTGAATTGAATGATTTTACTTAAAAATTTTAATAAGAGAATGTCATAATTAAAATATACCTAAAATCCAAAACATATAATTGTGTTAAACATTCTTATACAAAATACATTATTTTTAATTTCAAACTTGTCGAATTTTAACGTTTCGATTATACGTTACAGTCGTTATAACGCATATGTAAATATTAAAATTAATATAAATAATTAGAAAGTATGAAGTTGTTAATTCTTATGATTTTTTAATAACTACCTATTTTATCATTTTAAAAATCAAAATTTTATTTTTTGTAAATTTATGCCTATAACATTTTTCATAAATTATTATGGCTTTGTTCTCGCAGTAATTCAAATTCATGAATTTGAACTACTTTCTGACTGCCAGTTCAAATCAAATTCTAGAACATCTTAGGACATTGTTCTCCTTCTCAACGCTCCATACTCATACACTCATTCATTTAGGTACTGCATGGAACAGCGGATTTGAATTTCAAACTCGAAATTCTGCTGTACGTACACTCAATAGTTCAAATCCAATTCAGGTCACTGTGAGAACGAACCTAATATGATACTGATAAACGATGAATTCCAGAACGTTCAAAACATTGCTCGCAAAACCAAAGTTTATCAAAACTCGTTAACAATTAAACATGAATGTTAGGTATAGTTTTAGAATGATATTCGTCGGAAACAATTTTTTATTATCTCGTGGGAATAAATCATTTTTGCGTAATAACAAGTATCCAAGATAACGACTCGAATTATCTTACAAACTTTCATAAAAATTCCTATTTACTTAAAAGTGTATAGTTTTAACATGCTTTTTACTCGAACCAGTTTTTTCTATTTTCCGGTGGAAATGATACATTTTCCCGCAATAGAAAGTATCCTAGGAAACTACTGGAAAATCTGTCCAGTAGTTTTCGCGTGATGCGGTTAGACATACAAACATTTTAAAAATGGTGGATTTGACTTCTATGTCAACAATAACGATTATTGGAATCAAATTTTCAAAAAATATTCGACGTACAGATACGGTTATATTATAATATGTATATAATATGTTTCGCAAATAATTTTTAAATCGCACGAACTGTTTTAAAAATCTCAATCCCATTTAGCATTAATTGTATATGTACCTATTAGGCATATATTTGGTCCTTTATAGAGTTACGCTTTTATTTAATTATATTTTCACTAGTAGCTTCCCGTGAAATATTCACGACCGTAAGTTTAAAATACCGAATGTACAATTAAAATAAATTTAAAAAATAACGATTGCAGTATTCGTTCCTTAGACTTCTTGCATGTGAGACCGTCACTTTAATCACTGGACTACAGAAATAACATTTCAATATTAATTAATAAAGTATTAATACAAATTACAAACCGTCTCCGCGTAATACATAATACAACATTTGTCTATCATTATTGTAATTTATAAAATTTCTTATACCTATACCTACTTATTAAAAATGATATCTACATTATATCACATTATTAAAAGAGAATATGCTTATCCAGTTGAGCCTCACTAAACCGGCACTTTTAAAATTAAGAGATGGCGGATTATTGAAATGTTCGGATTATTGGGTTGTTTAGAAAATTTCGTAAAATGTTAATAAAGTAAAGCGTTCGGAAGTATAGCTGTAGAGGATTGAGAAAGACGTCAGCGGAGGGTGTCGGATTAATGAAACTCTATTGCACTTGCAAAATATTTCTTTAGTTTCTATTATTTTTTTCCGTTTATTTAAGGTCGAATCAACTACTAGTTGACCCATTAGTCAACTATTAGCGGCCGTCAAATCCGAAAACCGATTTTTATTCAATATTCTGTAGTTAATGAGAAAAATATCGATTAAATGCAAAATCCAAATTGTTAAGCTTTGGATGGTTAGGATTTAGGAATGTTTGAACATTTGATAAATTTTACAAAACTACGAAAGAAAATAGATTTCAGTACTTATGTTATAGAGAACAAGAACATAAAAAATACAGATCTTCAAAAAAGACTTAAAAACTGTAATAGCCCAGTCAAAATAAACAATAAATTAACAAAACATGATGTATTTCTGATTTTTTAGTATGTTGTTTGGACCCATTAGGGCTATGTATTCTCAAGTTTGCAACTCTCAAAACGTTGTAGAAAATTTTTATAGAGGAAAAACCGTGGTATTTTTGAACTTGTTTCAGATTCTGTTTGTTATCTCCTAATCTATGCATTTTTCTTCGAAAGCTTGTCTGTACTTTTTTAAGAGCATTAAGTTTGTTACAAATTAAGCACAACCGGAGCTCTGCAGGTCAATGGGTTACCGAGTTATAGAACTTTGAAAATAGGCCAGTTTTTTTTTTGAAAATTTTAGTTTTAGACCTTTTTTTGAATCGAAGTTGCCTCAAAACCTTTAATCCTACGAGCAAAACTTATTGAATTTAATTTGTATACAATTTAATTAGCTTTAAATTAAGAGTAGAGCGGGGCCTGTAGGCCTCGTTGTTCTCTCAAAATTTAGATAACCTTTATAAGGTAAAATCGTATTTTGGTGGGTACTCCAGTATTGGTGAATCGTCGGAGTTTTCTTGAGGGTCGTCACCGTCGTCCTCTTCATTGCAGTTTTGCACATTTCCCAGAGCGGGTATCACACATCGCAGAACATATAAGCCCTACTTTCTGGACAGTACAATCACCATTAGCATTTATATCTTGCTTTTACAAGAGAGGAGTTTTAGGAGCTTTGCGGAAGCAAGAGCTTGCCGACTGGCAATGTGGATGAGTCCAGCCGAGGTCATGCATGCTTAAAATATACTTCATGTAGCAAAAAAGTGTTTAGGTACATTTCTGAGAAAATACGATTTCACTTTTTATGGTTTTCTTTAAAAATTTTGAGAGAACTACGAAGCTTACAGACCTCGCTCTGCACTTAATATAAAGCTAATTAAATTGCCTACAAAATGTTTATACAAGTTCTCTCTTCTCTCTTCTGCTCGTAGGATCAATGGTGTCGAAGCAACTTAATACAAAACTTAATACAAACACGACTTAATACAAAAAAAGTCAAAAACTAAAAAAAATCCCACTTCTTTAAAAAATAATTTCACAGATTTTATTAAATTAACCGAATTAACTATGAAATCTAATTCTTATATCTAGACATTTGTAAATATCTGGAAAGTGTGCGATTTCTGAGGAATAACTATTATCGTTTTATGTAAAAATAGTTGAGAGGATTTTTTAATATATTGTAATAAGGCTCTATTAATCAATCAACTTAATTGATATATACCCAAGCGTGTGGGCATTAGTTATTGTTAAATAAATACCTACCTAAACACAAAGGAACATTGTTATGGTCTTTATAAAAAAAACATTTTCAATGTAAAAACAAAAACATTAGGTAATAATTGTTTTAATAACGAACATTATAACGTTGATATAAAAATCGGGTTTCTTAAAATTTTATTTGCGTTCTGTACCTATATGTAGAGGATGCTAATATAAGGTTTTGTCTTATATCAGAGAACGAAGCGAAACAACAATAAAATGTGTTATATTTTACATCACATCTCATGCTTGTTATTATATTGTTACTATAACTGGTACTAATAGAATATATTTATTTAAGTTTCATACTTTGACTTCATAAATAAATAATGTGAAGTCAATGTTGGTTTATAATCCGAGTCATACGAATACAAAAAATATATATTGATTAGTAGATAGGTATTGTTATTGCATGAGTTTGCCGCCTCAATTTAATTTTATCTAGTTCAGCGTTTGACTACTAGGCGCATCAGTTCAACCAACTGATTTTTAACTTTGTTACCATATTCCTTTAAAAAACATAAATTTCATTGGCTTTTTCTCGCCTTTTCTCGATTTATCAATTGCTGTAACTCAACCAAAACGTATTTTTATTTTATTTTGACTTTCATTCTAAAAAATCATCACCCATTAAAACGTACAAATTGATAAAAATAACATTGATGATAGGAGTTTATAGCTTGAACAAGCTAACTTCATGAACGTTCCGATCTCTTCGACATTTGATTCACCATATTATTTGATCTTAATATTCTGACGTTTCTATGTACGGTTGATCATAAAATCGGTAAACGAGACCGTTAATTACGCAAGTGTGATTAAAAAGTTAAGATTGCGAAAGAAGACGTGACCAATTTGGGGCAATGAGCGATCAGGAAGATATAACCGTTAAGAATGAGTATAAAGACGAGACGGACGAATCGGAGGAAGAGGACGATGAGGATGTCGAGGAAATGGTACCCGAGAAGGAGCCGGCGGATGTTAGTCATTACACATTGGAGGAAAAAATTGTTGCGGCCGTTTGGGTTCATGAACGAGTTCGAAATAACATGACTTGGGACGCAATGATGAAAAATTTCCGAGCCCGGTTCAAAAACAAACCACCCAGTAAACAAACGTTATTGTGTTGGGAACGTAAGTTGTTCACCACCGGGAATGCCCATGACAAAATTCGCACGGGACGTCCCATCGCCCGATTAATGCACGTGCCATATGTAAAGCAATCGATTGAAGAGGCTCCGAATCTATCAATCAGAGAACGCGCCAAAGACTTAGGACTGCCATACGCAACCCTGTTAAAAATTTTAAAAGAAGACTTAAAAATGGCCTACGTGCCCGATGATGAAAACCCAAAACGAAAATCAACCATTAATAGCCCAACGACCGGAGGCAAATGGAAATTTGTTGATAACAAACCAAATAAAAAGCAAAAAACGAATGAAGAACAACGAGAACAAGAAGAATCAGTCAAAGTTAAAGGCGAATCGTTACCAGCAAACGATTCTCATCAAAATGTTCCCAATGTTCAAAATTCAGCGACAGCTTCTAATAATTTTATACCTGAAAACAATCAACAGCCCCCGCAATTTAATTATGGAATTCAAGGAACTCCTCAAATCCAAGGAAGTTCTACGATGATTTCCTCGGTTACCATGTATCAAAACTATGCGAATTATTAAGATTTTGCAATAAATAGATATAGCACAAAATGAACTTATAGTTATCGAATATATACTTTGTGATTATTTTTAGACAATTCGCTTTTATGTATCATATATTTCTTTAATAAAAAACATCACTTGTAATTTAAATTTTTTTACCTCCAATAAGTTTTATAATTAATTAAATTATAAATGAAACTAAACTTAAATATCTTTCGTAGTTTACTTTTTAATGGCAAGATTGTAAGAAATTGACAGCTCATGCACTGTTTTAGACATATGGGACATATGACTAAATATGTCAAAGTAGTTCAATAACAAAGAAATTAAGTTGCTTAAAAATCTCAAATAAATAATGTAAAACATTTACATAAAAAATGAGCAGTGATCTCATCAAAAAACGTAAAGAATACGAAGCCTGGGACAGTGAAAATGAAATTGGAGGTGTAAATGTTGGAGGTTATTCTCTCGAAGAAAAACTTGTCTCAGCGGTGTGGGTGCATGAACGCATCAGAAATCGAATGACATGGTGTGATTTGATAAAAAATTTCCGAATCAGATTCGAGAAAAATCCACCGACCCGACGAACATTGCAATTTTGGGAGAGGAAACTTTTCGATGATGGTTCTGTTCATGACAAAATTCGAACCGGTCGACCATGTTCGAGACTAATGCACGTTCCGTATGTGAAAGCTTCACTTATTGAATCACCCAATTTGTCACTGAGAGAACGAGCGTTGGAATTGGGACTTCCACGAACGACGCTTTGTACAATTTTGAAGGACGATTTAAAAATGACTTTTGAAGTAGACGCGGAGGCAACTACTAACGGAAAACGGAAGAAAAGTGCGATTAGTCAAACAAGTGGACTTTGGAGACGTAAAGAAACGGACGATGCAGATGATGTCAATATGAAGGGAGAAGAGGAACTCGATTTTCAATGATGCGACTTATTAGATATGCCTACTAGTATATACGTGAACTCTCGATAAGTTGAACTTTCAAGAACCATTTAAAACCGGCTCGACTTATTTATTCGGCTCACTAAATGTTCGAGGGTAGAGTTATAGAGGAGTTCGATTTATTCAGAAAAAAGTTCGAATTCTCAAATAATCATCAGTAGTGAATTTGATTCCATATCAATACCTTAAAAGTTTAAATACTACTGTAACGTTTTTACGGGTTCGAGGATTTGTGTTTAATGAAAAATTTATTTTTAACAATTGTTTATTTATTTATCTTACACTATAGACACTTATAAACTACACGTTAATAATGAGTTAGTTCACTATTTCTTTCAAGACTGACTCGCCTTATGCTTGTCCGGGGCTTATATAGCACGTTCTATTCAATTATTTCTTTTCCAGGAGCCAAAACTTTCTAATTTTCTTGGGAACTATTTGTCGCCACCCCTTTCTAGTTTCCTTGGAACGATAGAATATACTAGTAGAATTCCCTTATTTACTCACGATAATGCTCTACCCGGCCACCTCCATCCCATAACCACGGCGCATGCTCATTGGCTGACTGATGGGGTAGGTGATACTCCCAGAATCTGAAAATGGCGACGCTCCTCCATCTTTAGATCTTAACGATACCTACCAGAATAAATAATTAAACCTGAGAGTTTGCCTGAAAACCTGAGTTTCTAGCAAAGTGGAGATTCATCTACCAAATAGGCGTTACTCAAGAAAAATATTCGACTCATACACAGGTTTATATGAATTGGGAAAGGAAAAGCTCCTCGACTTAATGAGAGTTTACTACATTTAAGGCTATACTTTTCTGTGATTAAAAAAGTTTATCATGCTTATGTATTAAAAGTGGCTATAACTAAAGAAATAGTCATTGGTACTAATCGTATTAATTATCGTGAATCAAATGAAAATGAAATAAACGGTAAAATTGATTGAAAAAATTAATTTGATTTCAACATCATTATGATTGAAACAATTGGAAATGGAAATAATTTTTATTTAGTTATACTTGGTTATACTCTTTGCAGAATACTCATTAAAATGATGGGTCATTTTTTTCAATTGCAAGTATGGGAGTTTTTAATTAATATTACAAAAAAACTGTATAAAGATTTAAATAAAAGTACCCTTTGAAAGGAATATGTTTTTGATTCTCCTGATCACTGATAAATAATTCATAACTATCCTAAGTACTTTTCCTACGACGAAAATGTGTGGATTGATGAAAACTATTTCAAAAGAATTAAAATTTCTATATCAATTTTTATCATTTAATTTAATTAATTAATATCTTTTTTTATCTTTTTATTTAATTAATATCAATTTAACAAAATTTTATTTTAGTTTTTAAACTCATTTAACTGTCTGTATTTAAGCAATTTAGCTGGCTATAAAATTCCTATGTTACGGGATGTTACATAAATGATTGCACCTAGTACATGGGTTTACACGGGTATATCGTGTTCTATTCGCTTTCGCTTGGTTAATCTTAGGTGTACCAAAAATGACAAGGCTATAATGTTTAGTAATATATTTAACTAAAAAAAAATCATCTTACAAATGAAATTAAGAACACTGTATTCGACTAACTTTACCTGTAGGTTGTAACACATACACAATTAGACCAGAGCTAAAGCCTTTGAAAATGGTAAAAAGGGAAAACAAATTATAGTAGGATTAAACTCTTTAGAAAAGGAAGAAAAATAACAAAAGTAAAAGGAAAAATAAAATACCGTCGATCTGGGTGGGTAAGTGGAAAAGAGGGAAGGGTTTAAGTTTAGAAACGGTTTATCTCGATTTCCGACAAAACTACAAGTCCTATGGAAAAAAGTTAAATAATAAAGTTGTAGAAAATAAGAAGATTTACAACTTTTGTGCTAACATTTTTTCACATAAACCTCAAAATTTATGTGAAAAATTCCAAAACCAAGTTCTTGGTTTTTAATTTTTATCTTTTACAAAAAAAAAAACTTTTTTTTTATGAAATTTGTGAAAAACTTACTTTTTAATGTCCCAAAAACACTATTTTTTTTATTCAAATATTTATTTTGTCACCTTATTTTGAAATAATATTGAAAAAACACCCTAATTTTCAATCGAAAATTCTCACGTCAAAATAAAATATCCACTTTTTAAAAAAAGTCGGTGGGCTTTTTGTTCGTTGAAATCTCTACTTTTGATGGCGCAAAAAATTTATACATTATAATGTTAATGTTCCCAGGTATGAAGGTATGAGGTAATACAATAAATCAAGTGTACATTTTAATTAATAGCTCAAAATTGTACAAAATATACAACTTTGAGCAATATATTAAAATTTACACTTCTATTATTGCATTTTCTGGGAACATTTAACATTGTAGTGTAAATTTTTTTTGCACCATCAGAAAGTAGAGATTTCAACCAACAAAAAGCCCCCCAACTTTTTAAAAAAAGTGGATATTTTATTTTGACGTGAGAATTTTCGATTGAAAATTTGTGTTTTTTTAATGTTAAATCAAAATAAGGTAAAAAAAAAATAAAAACCGAAAACTTGGTTATTGGAATTTTTCACATAAATTTTGAAGTTTATGTAAAAAAATGTTAGCACAAAAGTTGTAAATCTTCTTATTTTCTACAACTTTATTATTTAACTTTTTTCCATAGGACTTGTAGTTTTGTCGGAAATCGAGTAAACCGTTTCTAAACTTAAACCCTTCCCTCTTTTCCACTTACCCACCCAGATCGACGGTATTTTATTTTTTCTTTTACTTTTGTTATTTTTCTTCCTTTTCTAAAGAGTTTAATCCTACTATAATTTGTTTTCCCTTTTTACCATTTTCAAAGGCTTTAGCTCTGGTCTAATTGTGTATGTGTTACAACCTACAGGTAAAGTTAGTCGAATACAGTGTTCTTAATTTCATTTGTAAAATGATTTTTTTTTAGTTAAATATATTACTAAACATTATAAACTACCCTTAAACCCCTCCCCCTTTTCCACTTGCCCACCTCAGATCGACCGTAATTTTTTTTCCTTTCACTTTTGTTATAATCTCTTCCTTTTCTAAAGAGTTTCATCCTACTATAGTTATTTTTGGGTTCAAAAATTATCGACCCCGGTCTAATTTTGCCTTTTTTCTATGATTTTCTAACATTTTACTACGTCACGTGATTAATCTAAGACCAAATTTTACAATATTTAAAATAAAATCACAACGGACCAAATATATTACTAAGTGACGATATAAGATCTTATTTATAAATAATTGTTTCTTTGACCTGTGGAATTTTAAGATTTTGTCAAACAATTGACTAAGTTTACAGTCAAATGTTTGATAAGCTGGTTGATTTGGCCTTGTTCTAGATCTTAACCTTTTTTACGGATAAAGTATCACTAAACTTGGTAAATTTTTACAGAACCGTTTGAAGTTCTGAAATAGGAAACTTTTTTTTTCATTTATTTGCACTATCTACCTCTTGGCAATAATTGCAATATATCTTCATGCGACACTCATGGGTTAGTTGTATCCAACGACAGAACCAACAATACGAAATAGGAAACGTGTTGCAGAATTTGGCAATAATAAAAGGAAAAGAAAAACAATATCGTCAAATATGTATTCATATATTTACATTTATAATTTATAATATTATGTATATAATAAATTTGTAAAACAATTCTAGGTCCTTGCGACACGAAATATAATGTATCTTACTATAACTGAATTTTTTTGCATATTTTTTATTTAATTATAATAATAATGTTTTATATACAAGGTACTGCTGTTTACGTTACAAAAGGTCACTTTTGGGTTGTTTAATTTTTCTTGCTTTGGTTGAATTCACTTTTTTATTTTTATTTTAATTTTGTCATTGTATGATATTTGTTATCTTTTTGGAGTTTTAACAAGAATTTTTAAAAATATTTTTCCTCTTATACGTTCGTTATTAATTTTTTCTTAGCAAGTGATCTTCAAAAAATATTCAGCAGTAGGCTTGGTTACGTAATGCACTATCTCTCTGCATTTAGACGAAAAAAAATCAAACGCAGAATATAAGACAAAAATAATCGCATAAATAATCAATTTAGAAAAACTTAAACGTTATAAAAGTTCCCTTTTATATACAGTTCATTTACATAAAGTAATAACGAAAATTAAAAAATAACTTTAAAATATTTCATATACAATTTCTGGCAAGAATAAGAATTAAAATAAATACAATTTTTATAATAAATATAAAATAAATTAACATAACAGAAACAAATCAGTGGTTCATTAAATAGTAACAATTAAGAATTAAATAAAAGGTGAAAATAAAATTTGCTGATATTTGGCAACAATTCCTCTTCACATGTTTTAATTTGACCTTTTCATTTTATTTCCGTTTCAACAATTTTACATATGGCTGTTGTTTGGTCCCATAAAACACTGCCAATATCTTTATAGTCTTCAAAAAACCAAAACGTCTTAACTATACTCTTTTTCTGTGTATGAAAATAATGCATGATCGTCCTTACTTAAAAATGTACTTGTTACAAACTTAAAGTTACGTATAGAAAACGGTAAAAATTCAAAATAAAAAATTGGAGCATAGTCAAGTTCAATACAATTTGATTTAAATCAAAAAGTATTAAGTAGTATACAATTTTTTTTAGATAAAACAGCAGTTCTTACGTAATGTTACAATATCCTTTCTTAATCACATGCAAATTTTGGCACCATTTTAGTAGCCAAATATCAATTTTTTATTATGAGAAAATAGAATAATTCTGAGGTAACCAAACCTATGCTACTTATAAAATGTTAAAATTAATAATTTTTTTATCAATTTTCTTAAAGTTCTATTGCCAATATTGCAATTAAAAAAATACTTTCTACGGTTATATTATAAAATTATTTGCTCGTATTTTTCTAAGTACTACGACAGTAAGTTAATGTTTATCGTAAGCAAAAAAACTATCACTTGACGAATATTCCTTTTGTTTTTTTACAAAACGAACGTTTTGATCGAACATTATTGATTTACCAAAACTATAAATGTAAAGTATGCAAAAAATCACAATAAAATATTCACATTATATGTTTATTCTGTTTTAAGTAGCCTGAGAAGCTTTCAATTGAGATATAATATAGTACATAATATATATTAAATAAATTAGTTTGTCCGACCTTTGAACGCGTTTTAAACTTAATTTGACTTGGTAAAAAAAATACAAGCACTTGGTTTGAAATATTGCTTCGATTTTTACAATGAAAATAAAAACATTGGTCTCGTCATGGTTTATCAAGCTGCCTTTTTCTCCAATAATAGTGTATGCATTTTAATCAGACTGTAAATTTTGATGACCTTTTAAAATTTTTTTTTAAACGGAAATTTACACTTTGATCTAGTTATTGTTCGTTTGTGAGTTACTGAATAATTGATAGACTAAATATTAATCTGGTTGTAAATTAACAAGATTTGATTCGTTATTTGACTCATATTTTGAAAAAAATCACATTTTAATAACAATTTTTGTATTCTTATAAATAATTATTCAACTACAATTATTATTATGAGACAAATAACGACTATATTTTTTTGAAGTGAAACTTCTTTAGGGGGAAAAGTTAGCACAGAATGAAATTTCAACATGTTACACGCTACGAGCGTTATCACAGCAATCTGCAGCATTAAAACAAATCATATCAAGTATTGCGGAAATTATTTTTTTATCTTTGAAAAGAATGCTCCAATTGACTAACTTCATTAAACAAAAAGTTCAGATAAATTATAACATTGGTTTCTGAAATACATAATGTATTATGAAATGGCCAATTGTTAGAAAAAGAATACATACCCAATTAAGTGCTTAAATACTAAAAATTAACAAAACTCAGAAAATTGAATTTATCGATTTGGTCAGTGAAGTATTCAAATATAAAACCGAAAAATTGTAGCGTAGGAAATTATTTTCATGCATAAACAGGATAGATAATAAATGTCACAAAGAAAGGTGACGTTCGTGATGTTTTAAAATGCCAGTAGTTCCAAAAAAGTAAAAATAATTTTGTTTCTTTATGCTGACATCCAAGGACTCTTCAGAATGAAAAGCCTGTGGTGGGAGGTTCGAGTATCCCTGCCCTAGTATGTTAAAGAAATAAATGTTCGCCCCTTTGGGAGTTAAATAATTCCTTACGCTAAACGCCATGATTGCTAAGATTCCATTATTTGTAACTTTGTAACAGTAATAATTTAGCCGTTCAGTGCACACATCGATTAACTCCGTAATGCAAAAAGTTGAATAAATTGATAAAATAGATTTCTGAAATACATTGTCTCTTATGTAAAAGCTAAAAAGCAAATTGTCATTTAGAGCTGTTATTACTTATTAGAATTTTTTTTCCGGGTATATAAAGTTAGGAGTCAACCAAGTGTTTTGATATGAAAATTGGTAAAAGTTGAAAAAGTGCAGTTAATCGATGTGTGCACTGACCAGCTTAATGAATGCTCGTTTTTTGAGAATTAAAGCGACAATTGCCGATAATGACTATAAATATTAGATATTTCAGTCTCATTACTTCGTATATTAGCGAATTGTCACGAAAATTAATGATCGATTTTTTTAATATAAAATGTTTACTTAAACGTTAAGATATACATAAAAAAAATATACAACTGATAGAAGTTTCACTTCTTACGCATCTACAAGCATCTTTTTTTTAATTCGGTCGGTTTTTTCCAAAATAATTTCTTTTGATTCAAGCAGGGGGAGTTCAATAGTACGGCATTTGTGCAACAATATTCCAAGAATACAAACTTGATCGTAATATCTTAAAATATATATATACATTTGCAGTAACAAGATGATCTTTTCGAATGCCAAGGCCCTTTGATATTACCAATATTTTATTATCTCATTGTCAACTAAATGAAATTTACCGACAAAAAATTGTAACACGATTTTATTTAGATTTTTCATTATAAACTACATCCCGAAATTTTACGATATAAAAAATATTAATCACAAGAAGTCTGTCAATTTTATTTCTGGTCGTTTAAAAAGAACATTTACATTTATATTGAGAATAGTTTTTCTTTTCATTACATATTAATTTTATTAAATGATTTCACTTTTTAAAAAAATAGAAACTAAAATTTTCATTTATTTGCAGGAAAATAAAAAGAAACGAAATTCGCTAGTTAAAGGTAACGTGTAATAAAACATTTCGTATATACCTTTAGTAATTTTGATCATTTCCTTTTAACAAAATAACAAACAAGAAAGAGCCTTGCGCTTCAGCGGCATAGGTTTTTTTATTATTAATTTTGTGTTTAAATTAATTACTATTTTAATATTTTGATTACTTATACTTTAAATACGAAACTTATTATTATAGGCCACTACGATAGCAAAAATTGTACATAATATATTATCATTTTCATCATTGTCTTCTTTCAATTATTTACAAAAATATACAATTTTCTATGGTAAATTTTAGTTTTTTTTTTCTGATTTAATCTCTCGTAATTATTAACACATATGTATTTATTTTTTCTTTTCTACATATCATTACTTATTATCGTAATAGTAATAGTGTAGTAATATTAAATAGTAATTTTTAATTAGTAATAGCAATGTTATAGTATACAAAATTGAAAATTTAAAAAAATGTTACTACGCAGGAATAAACATTTTCTTTATAATATATTTGTTAAATATATTTTATATATATATTTATATGTTTTCTTTTAATGTAATATATAAATATATACTGATTACAGAAATTGTGATTGTTTCGTGGCACACAAAATTCTCTAAGTTTTTGAGCCAAATTAATACCCCAAACCTTTTAATTACAATAACAAAATAATTATTTTTTAACATTGCGAGATCTCCATTTATAATCCATATTAACGCAACATTTTTTTTTCATTTAGGAAACAATAATTATGTTTAAATGCACTAGAAAATAATGTACAATTATAAATTACAACCTTGATAATATAATAATAAAATAGATAAATAAATACTCCCACAAAATATTTTCTAGTTATAGGCTAATATGTAAATATTACGAAGGTAATTAAGGATACATAGTTATGTATAAAAATGCAAATTTTTAAGACACAACATTGCATTCTCGACGTTCATATTGAGATTGACGGCACATGGGGATAATGAGGAGTAATAATAATTGTCATGTCACAGTCACATTTCTTTTAAACGTTGAATTCCGGCACGGACGTAACGAACCAGATCATACAAAGAACTATGCATTGTCAACGGTCGACAATATTGGTCCAGTTCTATGAAGAAGTCTGTTAAAGAAAAGATTGAATTAGTTATGTTTAGTTGGGAACGGAGGTTTTTTTGTGCACATACCTTTGTGTTTGCCTGTGAAAACAAGATTGTCGGCTTGTTCCCATAGGTCATGACAAGAGAGTAGGTAACCATAATGTGTCGTTTGCTTTTGCATAGCTGAATGGATTTGGGTAGGAACTGGTATGCAAGGACCCATCGCTGCAATAGCGTGTTGTTGCGTGGTTGGAACCCCAACGACGCCAGCGCCGCGAGTCGCCAATTCGCCGCTGCTATAGCCGGACGATTGGCTCCCAACAGAACCCACGGATCCGGCAGGAGAAGGCGTCGGGGATAGAGGTGACGGTGTCCCCTGACCACTAACAGCAACTTGATTTAACTGGTCTGGATGCACTGGCGTAATATTAACCGCCTAGAAGAAAAAATAAAGAAAATATTAATGCCTTGTCTTTTAATACTAGCTAAACTCGCGACTTCGTTCACGTGAACTTTAGAGCATTACCCATAAGACATGAACAAACAGGTTACAATGAAGTTTAAAGGCACCTTTTTATTTTGAAAATTTCTATTTTTCTGTGGAAATGAGACATTTTCCCAGAAATTTATGAAAAAAAAAATACTAAAATTCTAGATAACGAGTAGAATAGTCAGATATCACTTCACAAAATTTCATCACAATCCGTTGAGGGATTTTCGAATGGTGCCTTAACAGACAGACTGTTTTGATAATCACAGACTTTGTATCGATAATAACTGGTATAAATTTTTCAAAAAAAAAAAAAATAATGTACAGACACGGCTACGTCAAAATAGCGTAGTAACTACCGTAGTATTTGCCGAACGATAAGACGCATCGGACCATAAGACGCACCCCAAAAGGGTATAGCCGTTTAACGATAAGCCAGCGGGCCCAGGGGTTTTTTTGATCGGACGTTTATTTTGTTTTTATCCAAATATACCTCTAGGTGGGGGTAGTACGTATACTTGATATTAGACCGCTACCCCTTCTATTATCGGAGTTAGAGGGGTTACAACCCTTAACTTAATTATTTTTTTTTTCCACAATTAATAAAGATAACTCAAAAAATTTTCCAGAAAAGGATGTACAATAACAATTTCTATATTACATATTTTTTTCGAGCTTCAATAAAAATATTTTAGTGTAAAAAAAAATTATTGATATATTTAAGGAGCTGTTTTTATAGGTTTGACTTTGGTTGACACCCACCAAAAAAATATATTTTATGTATCTATTAAGTAACTACGTACCACAAAAATAAAATACCAGAAAATCGGTTTGGTGGAACATACTTTTAAAAAATATAATCCGCACTAATGTTTGGGTAGCGATCAATAATTTTATTAAGACAGACAACAAATTCAAAAAAAAATTATAGTTTGTTTTAAAATTCTTTTAAAAGTTTTGCAAAATAAGAATCAAATTACACAAAATGTTTAAAAAAATATTCACCCTTTCAATTAATTAATCGTTATCACTGTCACTTTCAATCGATGTAACAATAACAGTTTGATCGAATATATTAGTTAATATTTCTGCAGGCCTAATAATTTTAGATTTGTATCTTGCATTTGAGAAGTAATAAGTATGGATTATAATAATTTGGTAATAATATTTTAACAGATAGAAAAAATTAAAAAATCAAAGAAAGTGTGTAATTTTCAAATAATTTACTTTTATTAGGTTGCAATAAATGAGTCATGAATCCATAGGTAGAAAATGTAAAATAAAGACCTTAATGTTCTGGTTAAATTATGGGTTGTAAAGACAATAAAAGTACTGAACTCAAGAAAAATCGTTTTAGGAAAGACTTTTGGAGCAATAACGTGACTCATGCTTGATGGTATCCTATACCCTTTATCTATAAATTTTTAGAAAAAATATGGCTTGTACTATAAGACGCACTCTAATTTTAGGTCAAATTTTCAGAATAAAAAAGTGTTAAAATTTTATACCAAGTAGTTGTTAATTTGTTATTAAATTTACAAAGGTAATAGAATCTTACCTTCTGATGGTAGTCTTGTAGAATTTTTTGATATTCTTTGGCTTCATTTTTCTTCATCTTAAATAATTTGAGATACAGCAATGATTGTGTCCTTAAACTGCAACAAAAAATTACACAATTCAAAACCAATCCAATATGAAAGCCAAAAATATTTAATACCAACCTTAACACAGCCAATTTATTATGTATATTGGCCTGTGATGAATTGTCTTGTTGACTTCGAAACTTCGATGAAATGAACCTAGAAACGAAAAAAAAATGTTAGCATTTATGTGGGATTTGACAAACATTTTAATTAACTTACTCAATTAAATTAAGAGTTTCTTTGTACATAGTGAAGGCAGCTTTTTCAGTCACACTTTCGTGCTCCATTGCGTTTCCCGTCAGTAAGAAGAATAGCACAGCCTCTAAGTATTGCATTCCCTGCGCCGTTATATCGACTTCTCGATCGGCGCCATGCTTCAATCTCTTCGCTTCCGATAAATATCGATTTTGATCCCTATAACAAAATAATTGATTAAAACCTTGAACCTTTTAAAAATTTGCGTAACACTTACTTTTCTTCACCTTCGGAAATATCTTCGTTAGCATTTTCGAAGTATGAATAGTAAATTTTGTGTGGCGAGTGAGGTTGATGCCAGGAAAAGTGTGGTGCTGAATCAGCCACGGGTAATGCAATTCTTGATTGTACTGGTGACGGTGCGATTAAATCCCTTTCATGGTTGGTGGGTGGTTGACTTTCTGTGGCTTCACCTTTTCGTCGTTTATATTTTCGGGACTCTCGCGATTCCCTCCGCCGACGAGAAGTTTGAGATACATGACTGCTAACTGATAATGAGGATACTGAACTTACACTAGGATCTCGTTTCCGTTTTGTCAACGACGACGGAGATCTGATTTCATTGTCTTTAGAACTATCATCACGCTCACGCACATCATTTCGATTCGATATGTTTGATGATGATGATGATGCCAATGAGTCTATTTGAGAAACACTCGGGTTATTTGGAGTTCTATGGCCTAACAAATCAGGTTCCACTTTCACGTCCGCTTTGATTGGCGCCGACGCCGGTCGTTGCAATTGAGGTTTCTCAGGTTTCGGGGCTGGTAAAGGCCGCTTATTCGGTATATGTGTTATCCTTGATAACAATATACTGCACATAAGACTAGGACGACCATCCGGTAAGTAAGAAAGTGGTTGGATTTTAAGTTTGTTCACTTCTTCCTCAACAGGTGAAACTGGTCGTTCATATTCCATATCAACAATGATTACACCACCTTTACCTTTACCACCACATTTGCCACCTTTTCCACCCTTGCCTCCTTTGCCGCCACCTTCTTGATCACGCTTATTAGAGAACAGTTTACGTAACGTGTCACTTTTCTTCTTATCCTGGACGGGCTTGGATTCGGCTTCCACTTTCACTGGACTGTCTGCTTTGGGACGAGGAATAGGAGATATACTTCGTTCTGATCCGGAACTTTGAGAGCGTCGGTTTTGGGAACGAGGTGCACGTTTTAATGGAGAAGTGGCTGAAACAACGTCAACGTCATCGTCACTATCTGATGTGGTTGGTAGCTCGGCAGCACTTTTCATCGACATGCTATGACGCTTTCTTCTTCGTGGAGCGGTTACGTTTTCTGACGTTCGTTTTCGAGGAGATAGAGAGTTACGTCTTGCTGTTAAATCATTCTTGCGTGATTTTAGTTTGTTACTGGCAGACCATTCTTCATCATCTGAAGGAATAGGGCTGGCAAGTCTTTTACTAGGTGACGGTATTGGAGGTTTTTCATCGTCTTCTGAACTACTGGAAACTTGACGAGGTGTGGGTCTGCTCTTGATTGGCGGTCTGCCTCGCTTGCGAACTTTGGATTCCGTGTCGGAGCCGCTGAGAGACGGCCGTTTTAAGGGTGGTCGACCTCGTTTACGCACTTTTGTCTCGGTGTCAGAACCACTTAGAGACATAGCCGATTTGTTCTTGCGAGGTCGACCCGGTTTGCCTTTAGGTTTGCTCTTCTTGTCAGAAGTTGATATTTTTTGTTCACTTACACTAATACCACTAACACTAGTTACTCGATGTTCATCGTCTGAATCACTGAGTGAGGACACTGATTTTGTTCGTGGACTGACACGGTTAACAGGCCTTTTTGTAATAGGTACAGGAACACTAGTCCTTTCGTCATCTTCATCACTATCATCACTATCTGAGATTTGAGCAGTCGAAACGGGAGGTAGACGACGCTTACGCCGCTGAATCGATTGTGTTGGTAATGGATGGGTATTCGATTCATCTGAATCAGACAAACTAGACAGTAGAGGTGGCGCTGGCTTAGCCAGAACCTCGACCACACTGTCTAACTCCTTGATCGAATCGCTACAATCAGATTCATCTGGAGTGCCTTTCTTTGGTTCTTGCGGAATTGGACTCTGGGCAAAAGCGCTTAAGTTCCAACTCTCCTGTTTGGGCCTTGGACTGGACGCGTGGCTTTCAACTGGCGGAGGTGAATCGTCACTACTTGATTCAGTGTCTGTACTATCAGAGCCCGATTCACTCGAAGAACTCCCTGCTGCAGATGATGGAGCCATTGGACCGTGTGGCGAGTCAGTTATTGACCTCATCGCAGGATCAGGAGTTACAGCAAGTCTATAAAAAAGCATAAAATAATATTAGTCTCTCCTTGATCAGTTAGAAAAGAACAATAAAGCATAACTAAGGACATTCTTAATCAAAACATTTTAGATAAAAAAAAAATAAATCAAAATTGGTTCATCTATTTGGGAGCTAACCACAGATACACTAATTGTTAAACGTATATCACCTCTCTGATTATATTGGAAAGTTAAAAAAAGGCGTATTAAGGTACTTACGGTTCGACAATATCAATCGTTGTTGTAGGTAAATGTTCTGATTTAATATGCTTGATATCATCATCACTGTCTTCAGATAATCGGAGATCATGTTCCAAATCACTATAATGAAAAAAATGCGATTAATGACATTGAAAAAAGTCTTATAATTACTCGATCTAAAATTATAAAATGAATATTTGGCATTGTTTCAAAAATCATGAGCATAAGTCTCATTAAAAATGCATGTATCAAAAAGACGTGTAAGACGAAAAACATACAAAGAAGGCGAAATCCATACAGCAAAAGTTCAAAAATCAACTTGGGAGGAAAAGCAGATGAAATTAAGGAGAATCCGAATCAAAATAAACAGAAGTAATAACGACAATATTGTCTTCGTAGTGCTCCCGTGTTATTAATAGCGTGTTGCTCTATTTTGTATGTCGCGAGTTGGAGCTGTTTTATGCGAATAATAACGGGCGTGTGGAGTCATTTTGTCCCCGCACTGCAGCAGAAAAATAAAAAGGCAAAGAAATAATAAAATTGTCTGTTTTGTTCTGCTTGGCTTTTTAACAAGTTATTTCAAATGTTAACTTATCGCTAGTATGTAATATACAACTCTAATTAATCAAGTGCAAAAAACCGTGCAGCTTTTCCAACATATTACCATTTAATCGAAATTACAAACTATAAAAATAAACGTAGATAATAAAACACAAACACATTCCTTATCAATATATAAAAAAAAAAAATTAAAATTTTATCACATTAAAAAAGGTAAAATTAAAAATGATATATTAATTTAAAAGTTTTTTATGTTCCTCAAAACTTTCTATTATTATTATTTTACAAACACAAACTCACTAATCAATAAACACGTCTTAAGTCACATGTGCAATATCTTGATTATTATTCTTATATGAGAAAATTATATTGAACAAAGGTATAAAATTTTCTTTTTAAGTACATGCAAATGGTGGATAGAAAAAAAAACATTCACAATCGTAGATATAAAACACAGCCAGATGTAGAATTAGAAAAAAAAACATAGAAATTAAAAGAAAAAAAATAATAGGATGAAAGACTCGTTTGTGTTGTAAAAACTGCAATTAATTTTATTACTCGCTTAAAATCCGATCGATAAACAGAATCGAGGTTTTTCTCGGGAAAATTGATAAATTATAAGTTTCTATCTGGAAAATATTTGCTTGGTTGCGTGCAAATTTTTATCAATTTTAATTCTAAGAAAAGTACTTGTTTAAACACTCACTAGTGAATTATTTAAGAAACATTGAATTTGTAAGTAGCGTAATGAAACAAATTTAGGTATTGTTAAAATTATACTGATTTTTGATTAAAAATAAATAAATTTCCCAAGTTCGTCCAATTGTTTACGACACGTGCAATATGTTGACCTTCATAATATATTTTTATGAGAGAGTCGCAATTTTCATATAGTAATGAGATGAAACATCAAATTTAAACAGGAAAACGCAAGAGGCTTTGATGGCAAGAATCTAAATTTTTCTGCCTAATCTCTAATCTTCTATTTTTTTCTCTAAATAAAATAAGAATTAAATCATTGTGTTATCTAGTCATAAAATTATAAACGTTGAGCTTTATCACAAAGAGAGTAAAAAAAATTATCCTGAAATCTCATTTGAATATTACAGATGGACATAAACTTGCCAGAAAAATTAAAAAAAAAATAACCACAAGAAATCCAGTTAGGAAAAAAACAATTTTGTAAAAAATGAACATATTTATAAAATAAAACACCGTTTAATCAGAGCGATTCTTTTAGCACGAAATAGTAAAATTTTTAATTTTTTTGAATTCAAAATCATATGTAAAATCAGGTTCTCTACCTCCCCTAACTATATTAAGAATTGATAATATTTAGTCTACCCCCCCCACTAAACGCCTTATGTAATTTATAAATGGTCCCATACGATAGATAGATTAATGGACTCTTTTCTCAAGCGTAACAGAATAAATATTCGTTGTTGTGTTATTTAAATCCTTTTTCTTTCCTGTATTTCATACAGCCAACCCTTTTACTTTGCTTGGTGGTAGATCCTATATTTACTTATTATTACACTCAATTTAATTAATATAACATAAAATTTTCATCTGGTACACAAACTAACCCGTCTAGAAACAGTCACAAATTATCTGGAACGCTACATTACCGTTCATGTACGATGATATATGATTTGTCTGTTATCTGGAACGAATCTATTTTAAAAAGCATTTCGTCATTTATGTAATGATTCTCAAAGATGTTTTCTTTTTGGTAAATGTGAATGTGATGCTTTTTCTGAATCTTAAATTACCCCTCTCAAAAATATTTTTTCTGTATACTATACGAACTTGGCAGAAAGTTTTGAAGTTCTAAAGACAGTCGCAGCTAAAAACTTTCTAGAATCACTGGTATAGAGAATAAACAAATAGCACAGTAGCAAGATTTATTTGAATGCTATCAATAATTATAATTAACAATGAAATACACGATAAAATCTAGTGAACCACCTCCAGTTCACTTATCGAACTGAACTAATAAAAAAATTTATCTCGACTTCATTTAAGTCACAATGAAATGGTATCCAGTTTTAGATTAAAGTCTAAACGATCCATGCAATTGCATACAGAAAATCGATTTAGCCAACTCGTCTTCTAGTCTTACCAAAAACGAATGCTAATTGAAAATTTTTCCACTCACAACAAAACTATTCTAAAAAGCTCGTACTGTGCGAATCGTTTTCCCGTAAACCGTTAAAGAACATATCAATGAATATTAAATAATTTCTTCGAAATTACATTTTGCAAAATTTATCACGAAACGCTCCCACACACCATAATACATTTCCAATGTGTTCATTGGAAATTTGCACGCATTTTTCAACAACCTTGAACGAGCAAATATGGATACAGTTTTCAAAGGCAACAACATAATTAACGAAATTTTATAATAATCAATTGGAAGATGGAAATACATAATTCAGTGACGTTTTTTTTTTTTAAAAACAAAAAACATAAAGATGGTTATTTTTAACTTGAACTTAAAGCCTTGTACGTTTTACGTCATGATTTGTGGAATGATTTAAGATTCCGCAGAAAATAAACGTGCAAAATGCAACATCTACGCGAATACCAAGAGAACTAAAACAGCAAATTTACAATTCAAAGAATAGATTAAGCAAGTAACAGTTTATTAAATGTAGAAAACAGTTTGAAACAATACCGAAAAAAAATTTATGTAAATAGAAACAAGTTGATGAAAAAGAAATACTCAAAAATCGGCGTTGTTTAACCCAAATTAAATCAGGTCAAGTTCCTATCAGTGATATTAATATGCAAAAAAATATATACTCTTGAATGTATTGACGACTTCATATATCTAAGGTCAATACTACCTTCACCACATTAACATAGATCGTCATTATAAATCTATATTCAATACTTAATATATGCCAAATAATCATTTCGTATTCCAATAAAATCAAATATTTTTTCTTTTTACTAAAAACTCCAATAGCGCCAGGAAAATAGGGAATAACTTACCTAGACAGCCGCGGGGGTATTGGTCGATCTCGTTCTGAAAACAAAAAGAAGACATATGTTAATAAATTTCACCATCTGGATGATTTACCTGTTCTTCTCTATGTATATAATCTAAATGTTTTTAAATTACATGCTTAATATTATCTTTACATTTTTTTCAATAAAAGGATTTTTTTTCCCTTTGTATGCTGGAGTAATTTCATGTTATATGAAAAGCCTTTCGGTATCTTTTATATTTTTTGTCACGAAATGTAATATAATAAGAAGAGATAACTCCCGTTTAAGTAACAGGAAGTTTTAACGAAATATTTAATTATATGATTTGAAAATATTTAGAGGATTTAATTCTTTTAAGGCTAATCGTAAGGCAATTTGAAAAGCGTTTTTGAGTTATTAATTGATATAGTCGATTCGTTTATAATGTAGGAGTAAGTATTAATTACATTAAATAAATGTTTATGAAAAGAAATTTTCATTTGCATTCTTTCTAATTGCCATTTAATTATTAAAAGCCTTGACGACTACACTAATGAAACGACCTAATAAATCAAAGAAGACAGGTTCGGCTCAGGTCGGGTAAATACCGCTTTAGTATATACTTAACCAATTTGTAACGATATAATTTTTCTTTGGTTTATTTGCTCAGATGATGCTCATTGGATAATTAAATTCTATATAAAAATTATGTACTTCGTATTTTTAAATACGAAGTACTTTAAAGCTACGACTTGTAGATTTGGGAAAGAATAACGTAAAAGAAGACTATTGATGAAATCGATAAATCGTTTAGTGATTAATTGCTTATTTAAAAATGAAATTATTCAGTGGATTTATAATGATAAAATTATTGTAGGTACTAAGAAAAATCGCATTTAAGTATTTTTTTAAACGATCACAATTACATAAGATGGCACTGAGGGAAGTGCTCAAATTTAGCAATAT
The DNA here is from genome assembly GCA_958496155.1 of Sisyra nigra. Classification (NCBI taxonomy): domain Eukaryota; kingdom Metazoa; phylum Arthropoda; class Insecta; order Neuroptera; family Sisyridae; genus Sisyra; species Sisyra nigra. Next base: position 33,911,668 of record OY292315.1, on the reverse strand, counting down.
TTTTTTTTCTATTATCAACACCTCTATTACTATAAAAAAAATTATTTGCTTATTGGTATCTGTCCATTATATAAAAACGCTATCGGAAATCACAACAGCAACTAACCTAATAGCGAAAACTTTTATTCTCATAGTCATTATTCCAAAAACGTGAATCTTTTAAAAGTGACCAAATTTATGACAATGATTTATTTCCAAAATTTAAAAAGTTTTATTTCCTCGACGAGGGTCAAAAATTTAAAAAAAAATCTAGTGCCTACGGGGAACCCCCGAACGCGTTCCTTACGTTATTTTTTTCAACTCTAATTTTATCATTCAGCTAGTACCATTTGTTTACACTAGATAGCGTAGTTACAACTGATACGAACCAATTACAGTCTCAAGACTTTAAAATAGACATTAAATCGTTATTTATATTTATATTAAATTTTCTAATAAATAACATGATATAGAGCAAATGAAACATTTAATGATAATGTTTTACTGTGTACTAAAGCGTATTTATGGCAAGCAATAATTATTATTTAACACTTTCTAAGTATATGAAAAAAAACTATCCGCACAAATAGTTTGTCCGAACGATAATAACTTTAACAACAGCAATTTGTATAATATGTAACAAATATTTTCAAGCCCCAAATTAAATTCATAGACACGCGTTGCAAATACATAATAAGTAAATTATTTTCTCCACTTCCCAATAATTTCCATCACCATCAGAGAGAAAGTGATAAAACCAACACAATATAAATCAACGATTAAATGCGATCGATATCGATTTTGACACCAAAAAATTAAAACTGTGGCTTGTTCAATTAATTTCCATAATATTTTAAATAAGAAAAATATTTTTTTAAACAATTATTATAAAAAAGACTCAAATTGATTCATTCGAATGGAGAAACATTAATTTTTAATATCTGCATTCGTTGCACCGTCAGAGAAAGTTGTACGTATTTTTTTTTTCAAATAAGAAACTTAATTAATGAGGATATTTTTTATATATTATAAAGAATTTCCATTGAAATAATGAATATTAAATTTTTCATGTTCTGAAACAAATCACTAGAAATATATAGAGAACAATGATTTGTTTCACTCAAATAAAAATCAGATTCACTTTATGTTTACAGTTGCTCGAATATTTAAATAATGATAACTGAAATGTGTGCTTATTTATAAACTTGAACTTCGTAACTTTTGAAATGAAATGAAGTAAAATTGATTTATGGTGATTTTTTAATTATTATAATTAGCCTGGTATAAAGTTTATTGGATGGCTAGAGCATCATAATAATGTTTAAATTCAACAATCGAACATTTTTATTCTATAAAAATCAATAAAAATGATAGAACACAAAACGAAATATTACAACTAATGTCTCCTCACAGTCTCGCCATAAATCACAATGGCTATCAAAATGATATAAAACACGAGCATTGCTACGCCCGAAATTTTATTCGTTTTACACGTTAAAATTTGAATCAATGACTTGAATTTAATGTGTCAAAGAGGTTGTCTTATTTATATCTGAAATTAAAAGCATTGTTTATCCGTTATTTGAAATATAATCGCAAAAAATCCACAATATGAGAGATACACGCGCTCATATAACAACAAATCATCATTTTGTCTAGACTACAACTAGCTATAAAATACTCTCCGAGCAGAATGTGAATGACAGTGCGATAGCTATATGAAAAGCGTTTTTTTTAAAAATGAGATCATTGAACTAATTCATCCCGAACCTACCTCGGGAACGCTTTTTTAGAAACCCCATTTTTATTATTTTTTATGTATATATTGTACGGCCTATTCCATTAATAAAATTTCGTCATTTCCGTTAACGACTCAATATTTCCTCTGACGGATTTCCACTGCAAGAGACGTTTTACTCAGAAAAAATGACATTTTATTGAAATCATATGATTTTTTTTATTAAAATTGAAACGAAACCAATTTTCGTAATACATCTGAGCAATTGCCAATTTATTTTTTTTAAATCCCATTCACCTCTAAATGGCCATTGCAAACATTTTTAAAATAGGAAAATACTTTCTCGAGACTAAAAATATTAACAAACATAACCATTTTGTATGTATAATACTTATACAATTATTTAATTTCATAAAATATACGTATGAAGTTACAAATATCAAATATGTAAACCATAAGTTTAATTCCAAATTTCCATTGGTAATTTGTATTTCAGTTACTGAAGCATTACAAACCTTAAAATGTATTTTTTTAAATATCAACTTTTAATTGAAATATTTCAAAATTTATATATTATAAAAAAATATAAAGATCTTTTTCAATAATCGAGTTAAATACTTATTCATACTTGGATTATGATATTCCGTATATAAAATCCAAATTAAAATATTTCTTATTCGTCTTTAGATAAATGTTTTATCACCAAAAGTAAACGAAACACATAAATTCTTAAATTAAACTCATATAATATCCATTTTTAGAATTAATATCATTTTTTGTTCTCAGTTGTAAACCAACCTCTTGAGAATTCCACGTTTTTATATTACAAACGATCTGAGAAGAACTGGAAAATTGCAATCGAATCACGAATAGAAATGGTGAGATTAAACATTTTTTTTTAATCTTAATTTAATTCTATTTTATAACCATTTTGATAAAATTATCCAACGATAAATTTCCAACGATAGCTTTCCTCGATTAACTTAACAAAGAATACGTTTGTGAGAGCTCTAAATGACATTAATTGAAAATAAATTATTACATATTAATAAATATACAAGTGCTAATCTTAAGTACATACGCAATTTAAAGGTTTTTAAAAAACATGGCTTACGTGACAAAGTAAATCAACAAGATTATAAAAAAGACTTAAAAATGAATGTAAGGTTTGTTAGCTAAACGCCTGGCAGATGTAAAACATCTAGATTATACTATAGACGTATGGACTTCCGTTGTATGACCCAATGCCTTTATGATTAATTTTTTTTTTGTATCTATCCCATTTTTGGGCTACAGTATTTTTTCGGGTCACTGTGATCCCAATAGGGTTAAAATATGAAACAAGTATTATCTTTCAATTAAAATTTTTAACTAAAAAAAATTTAAAATTTAAAACTAAAATGTTTTTTTAAGTAATAACAAAAAACTTAAAGATGATATAGCTGAAAATGATTCATTAGATCAGATTTCTGCAATAATAACAGTTGATCCTGGTTTTATAAGATTAAAACTTATTTAAAAATAGCCAAAATATGCAAAATTTAAGGTAAAAATCGTCCACGATTTTATACAATTTTTTATTGTAACAGAAATATAGATGTTATACATTAAAAATTAATTAAACGTATCATTATAACAACTGAAATTGCCATTTAATTTTTTCACTAACAAAATATTTCCTATTGGAATTGTTTCATATTTTAATGAATTCACCACAATCATTTAATTTGCAAATTGAATTTGATTTTGCATAGTTTGAAACAATCTCTTTGTCATAAATAGTGACTCATACGCGAATATTTTAATTAATTTCACACTTATTTTCAAGCATACATTTTCGTATAAAACGTTTGCATTTTAAGATATACCCCAACATAGTTCAATTTATAATTGTTTTTTGAAGTTTCAAATTAAGAGAACATGCAAGTATATGATGGTAATTAAAACTTGAGTAATTGGTAAATGCAAGGTAAGGTTTAAGTAGTTTTAAAAAAAGGTACAAGAGTTGATCAATAGTATCAGTAACGAAATATAAGCAACATCGATAATGATATGTTAATAGTATGCAAAAGAGCTTTAGAAGCCACGATAATATATTCATAATACTAAATAATAATATGCCGCCGTTGTATGAATAACGTGAACCTCTTCAACCGCACTCACACAATATCATTATCCGCTAGTCATTGAAAATCTTTGTAATAAAATGTTAAACAAAGATTAAATAATTGAGCGAACCATTTCTATTTCTGTTTTCAACGCGTCATGAAAATTCCTTCTAATATGTGTAACACATGTTGGTCGAACAATGCAATAATCACACAGAGAAGGGAAATAATATGAAGACAACTTGGAAAAAAAACTGCAAATATACTCTATAGTCGAATGGAACATGAAAACAAATTACTGAAAGAAATTCATTTCGCAATTAATGATAAAACAAAACCTTCTCCATTTCACGTTGCGTGATTGAAAATGATTCGTGGAAAGCGTTTATACGCGACCTAAAACAATACATTTCCCCAACGATGACAACACGTCCGATTTTTAAACTATATAGTCACCAACTTTTCGATCGAACTAATTTCAATGAGCCGCGGTAAACACATAATCTCTAACATAATATTCAATTTTCGTGCTATCGCAACACAACTCTCATGTTCAATTCGTGTGTTTATTTCTGATAATTTATTCACATTTGACCTGTTACTTGTCCAGATAAATTATAATGTTTATATACGGCTTTTCCACCATTCAATATCATATACATTTTCGTTTTTGCACTCAATAACAAAAACAATTTGCATTTTTCATTTGCGTCACCCATTAAACGCTCATTAATTGGATTGAAACGAATTTACGAGACGCGTTAAATAATTTCTTCGCAACACACGTGGATGCAATATTGAAATAAGCTGCACCTCGAAAGATGTATAGGTAGGATATAAAATCGATTGAACAATACTCTGATTGAACTAATAAAAATGTATTACACAGTTAAAAGGGAAACGGAGAAAAAAAAATCTCACAAGTGACTAATTTAGTCCGAGAGCACATACACGTGTGAAGTGGAAATTTTTCGATCATAAAAATTACTTCCGCTACAGATTTTTTATTGCAATTTAAAATTTTAATTTTCCTCTAAATTTATTTTTATATACATTGGAATTATTGGAGAGAGCTTTACGTAATTTTCTTTAATTAAAAAAAGTCTCAAATTTTGCCATCGTATTGTTTGTATCTAATTTACTGTTAAATCAAACGTTTTATTATTCTAAACGAGTACTTTAACGCTTGTAATAGCTCTTTGCATTATTTTTTTTTCTCTCTGTAACAATAGAATTTTAACAAATTAACATATGCATACAACGCATACTTTGTAGTTTTCATTTAAAAAAATCACCTGTCTTATCGTTCTTCCTACACACAACTTCCTTGGAATATATCAATTTGATGTGTTAAATAGGTTTATTGAATGCCTTGTCGTGCAACATTAACGTATTCCAAGAAATACAGCGTAAGCTTTTCAATAACTAACGAGAATTCTGTGAAAAACTTATTCACAACAAAAATTGCTCTTGGATGATTGCTCAAATTTTTTCAAACATGTCAAGTGTATCATATAAAAAATTTATCTCGAGGAAATACTGATATTGATACTTCATAATTCTTCAAAGAGGTAATTACGATTCAAATTGTAATGCTTTTAATACTCGAGACGAACGACTAACGGTAGTTGCAGTCGGCAACGTTTGTGCGGTTAGAATAAAGAATGAGTATAAATACTGAAAGAAAAATACGAATAAGAAAAGTGTGTAATGGGCAATTTCTGGTAAATTTATTTTCTATACACCTCACATTTCACTTCTTCGGTTTCAACACTTTCTTTTGCGTGGTAATCAATTGACCAATTTGAACAGGAGATGACCTCCAAAGTTGAAATTGCAATGAATTATTGGCTATTTGAAAACCACACCATTTTAAATAATGGGTTCTTAATGAATTGTATTTGGTACTAAGTTTCGACTAAATAATGGCCAATTTCATCTTTGTGTGCATTTATTGCAATAACTATCGAATAGTTTGTGATTTTTTTTCTCTATTATTCCCTCAACACTTCGTTTCTAGGGTAGGTAACAATTTCTCTCTATATACCTAAAGTAATTAATGTTTTAGTACTGAAAATATAAACAGAAAATTTTACTTTCAAATAGACTAAAACCTAGTCGAGATCTTCCGGGGTGATAAAAGCAATATTTGTATAGTCAAAAATTTTAGTAGCTGATATTAGCTCATTTAGAGAAAAATCTTTTGTTTTTATATAAAAAGTAGTTTAGATTTTGACTTTGTTTTACTACCAGATAGTAAAGGATGTACCTATTGTAAAATTAGGTCAAATTTTCCAATTTTTACCAAAAATAAACGTTTTGGGGTCCTCTGGGTCCAAAACAGTAGCTTTTAAAAAAATATTTATGCGTGTGACAGACAGCGATATAGAATCAAAAGTTTTATCAGAAATTTACCAATACTTGGAATTTCGCCTTCATATTTCATCTGGTTGTGTCGCGAAGCTTTTGGTTAAAATCGGTTGATAGAAAACCCCACTTGATTATAATGGTTTTTTCAATATTTTTCGAAAATAGCTCCAATGATTTTTTTTAAACTTGGTATGGTCATTAACTCATCAAAGCGTGCAACTTTTATTTTAAACTTTTTTTTTTTAAATTAAAATATAGAAGGTTTTGGGAAGACAATGGCAGTTAGTATAAAATTAAATTAGAACTCAATTTATGATTATTAGTGAAGCCAATCGGTCAAAATTATAAAACATTAAACTTTACTTTTTATTTTAACCAATCGTGGGTTTATGTTCTTTTAATCAACAGCAAGTTTCATGTAAAAGAAAGTTCTGTGATACGTCACAGCAGATATTTTCTTACAAAATACTCTCCTAATTTAGTTTTACTTATGAAAATAGTAAGTGATTAGATAAATTACTAAATGGCAGCAATGATGATCGATGTTGTTTGTTTATGAACGTTTACGCGACAAAAACCGGATATTACCAATGAAAAAAGGCGATAAGCTTTTCACATTTTCGTTCATTGGTCCCCAATCGAAGAAATCAGTTTTATATTATCTTTTTACGACTCAAATTTGTTTTTTTTTCTTAGTCAGTTTGATGAATAAATTGAAATAAAACCACAACAAAATCTTATTTAAATGAGTGAATTGAAATGATCTAATTGTAATGAGACAATAATTATAATTAATTGGGAAAAATAACTGATAGCCATCACCGATATCATATTTACAATAAGCAGCTCTTTCATTTTTTTAATTAAATGTTATTTTAATTATGTAAATTAAAACTTTTTTCATGCTTCATATAAAAGAGAAAATGAAATAGAAAAAAGTTAGCTTGTATTTTCTTTGACCTAAATAGAATTATAAATTATCCTCATCCTCCGTGACCCATTTTAAATTACATCATTTACGTACACCATGTTTAGAATCTGATCTATTTATCCCAGCAAGAGATAAAAGGCGAAAGGAGGATTATTTTCTTGAGGAATGATACTTGGCGGAAATTCGACTCCGAAACCCGGTTTTGTGTTCAAGGCCCGTATGGAAAAAACACAATAATATATAATTTAATTGTCAAATTGAAATTTCAAAATAATTACCTACAATTCTTCCGTAAGCATTTCTTATCACACTCATTTACTGTATTTTTTTTATGCTTTAATTTATCGAGCAACACGAGCTTCTCGAATTGAATGCGTTTCACGCGACTCGAATGTTTAAATGTACGAATAAAATACGTCAAGTAACTTATGTGAAAACGGCATTTCAACAAATTTCCGACGATATTGAACAAGAAAACTGTGCAGAGCGAGTTTCGAAGAGAAAGAGGCTTGACTATGCTGAAATGGCGGAGAAAAGGTACGTCGCCAAGAAGCATTCTATATAGCACACAAATGATTTTGACATAAGATAATAAAAAGCATACGTGACGTTCATAATAAGTTGATAATAATGTATTATGTTTCACAGATCGTGGATGTTTTCCCATATTATCTAAATTTCAAATGCCTCAAATATTGCACTGGACGAGAATTTCTTGTTGGAGAACCAATTAGAAAAATTGATTTAGCACATTACCATTTGATTGAAACGTCTTTTTCGACTCGGCAAATAAATTTCTATTAATGGCTATCGATTTATCTTACAAACATACAATTATTACAGATCCATTATTAAGATTTATCTCTAAAAAGCAATACCCCCAGTAAAGTATATCAGGACGTATTATAAACGATCACTATCCGGTTACAGTCTCGTTTGATTAGCTCTCATAAGGCCAATTTTTATAAAAAAAATATTTCTACGTGAAATTAACATGTTTAAGTCACGATTTTTTACTTGAAACTATTTCCGTAAATTTTTTGAATCAGTCGATTCTTTGATTAAAAAATATCTGTATTAGATTTCAGACATACAAGAAGAGGATAAATAATTGGGATTTTTTGACGTTTAAATTAAATAGAAAACTGGACGAATCATTTTTAAAATAATAAAAACAAACAGTTTGAATGATAGCGTAAACAATAAACGTACAAGTCATATTTTCCAATGCGATGGTAAAGCGAAACGCGTAGTCTGTAACGTTTTTAATACGAAGTTCCTTTATTGGGCTTACGAGTAAAACCATGTAGATCATCACGTAACGAAAAAGCGACCAGGCGACCTTCTCTCTCTTTCTCCTGTATTATAATTTCTCTCTCTTTCTATCTCCTTATGCTCACTGCCTGACAACAGTAATTGATGAAGTGAAGTGTCAAAAGGAAATAGAAAGAGAGAAAGAAAAAACTACTAAATCGCACCTGTGTCGACTTTACTAAAATATTAAAGTTGTAAAAATCTATATTCAATAAATCTAATTATTTTATTATTAAAATCTAAATAAAAAAATTCTTAAATAAGTCAGTATTTTTACTGAGAACACTCAAAATTGTCAAACTCATATTGAAAAAATTACGTAAAGAACTTCGTTCCTGACGGAGTTTCCCCGACCACACTAGTTTTATAATACTGTATTTAATGTTTCCCTATTGATACTAATAAATATTCACTTCAAAAATCAAGTTTCTTATTCATATTTAATATAAAAGAGATTTCTTGATGAAAAACGAAAACATCACTCGAATAAAAACGGCGCCATTTTTATCGTATGCAGTAAGTGAAAAAAAAGAAAGAAAATTAATGTGTCTCATTTTAGACAATATAATTGCACATAGATTCAAAACCTTCAACTTTTAAGGTATCATATTTTACCATTTTTTTCAGCAATCCATTTTTTCTTCATATCAAACTTTTAACAAAGATTCACGTTTTATAAAATTCTTGCGTTATTAGCTCGTTTTTATATCAATTCGTTAAAAAGCTAATGCCAGACAAAACATTATGTTATTTACGTGAAAATACTCAAAAACTTTCTTCCAGTTAAGCAACTTAATTAAAACCTCTAAAACTTTTTTATTTCTTTCTCCACTTATTATAGTACGTTTCATCGTATAAGATTCAAATAATTTTCTTGGAAGTTTTCTCGTAAAAAATGCAAATGAAAAATAAATATATATCGCACATAAATGAACATTTTATATCGCTATTTAAAACAGGGAAGAAATGTTTAATTTTGACCTGTTGTAAAGACTTGGACCGGATATTGTTGAAATGTGTCTATTGTTTATATACTTCATTAATTATTATAATAACATGATAATTATTACAAATAAAATTATACAAAGGAGCAATGTTGTCTTTTCGCCACCTGTAGCTCAGCATTAAAATAATTTAAATAAATGAATTTATAAGCGCCTAAACATATGAAAATATGAATTAATCAGAAATTGTGTCCGAATAAGTTTCTATGTGGATAATTATATTTTATAAGTACATATATTCATTTGGAAAGTCAACAAACTCTCCAAGGTAGATTCGACATTAAAATTTTTGCTAAGATGGGTTTTATTATTCGAATAAAGGAAATCCCCCGGACTTTGTTCTCCGATAATATATTCACTCTGGAAAACCTCGACTCTAGAGACTTCATTTTCTTTCATTGTCCACGCTTTTTTATTCTTCCTCGCACATTTCTTTGTTCCGTAATTTGGGGAAAGGAGATTTCTCTCGTAAGTGATAGAAAATTTGAATATTCAAATATAAACGCAAAATATTTACGCTACAATTTACCTAAATGGAAAAATGCCTATCATTATACTATATTATAAGTGATTTGTGTTTGCGTTTCAAAAAATTGCGACCCACTTTGTAAGACGAGTGCGTGTCGAAACAATTTTGGATCACTCAACAATCGAAAACAGTCGCTAATTCTTTTAAAATAAGTAAAAGTGTTCACTGCGTAAATAATTTATGTTCTATTCAAAGTTTTCTCACATAGTTTTAATAAGTCTAAGTAAAAACATTTTGTATGATTCAATTTTTATATATAGATTTGATAAATGTGAAAGTCTTATCACAATTTTTCCTATTAATTATAACTTGTTGACTATCCCTGATTTACTTGGAGTAAAAAATTTTACAGGGTTAGCACTCCAATTTAGTCATTTTACAAATCGAATCAGACATTTTACTCAGTAAGTGTTTATTTGTAACTAACGAGTTTATTGAAGCAAGTCATAGTGAAACAAAGGTAGAGAATAGTCCCAATTCTTTCCAGAATCTAAAGTGACTTAGTCAAGATATCTAGATTTCTGTGCAAGATTAAGTTGCCTTCATAACTGTTTTACGAAGGATATGTTTATTCTATATGACAATGCATTTTCCAAGATAAAACACTACTTATGTTACTCAGCGATAGTGTAACTTTAATTGGACAAAAGCGTTTTTCAATCCGTTCATTAGTTTCCGATTTTATAACGTAAATACTTTTATAAAAATGTATTTTCTCCCTCTATAATAATCTATCAAAACTATAGATAGTACTAATGAAATCATAACTAAAGGAGCGTCTTATTTATAAAATTTTAATATTAAATTATAACAGTAGTAAAATAACGGTATAAAAGGATTAATGTTCTAAATAAAATTATGTTAAAAAATCTATACAGAGGTCCAATTAGCATTTCAACGAATTTTTCCGAACAAATTCATTAATTCGCCGTCCTGAAAACTAGGCAATTAGCCGAAGGGAAATCTGCTGATTTATTCAAAATAGATTTTTATTGCTTGGATAAAATGCACATGTGTTTCAGTGTAAATAATCCATTAACCTGTTATTATCAGAATGAGATAATGGTAGAAAGTGGCACGAGGGATGCGAGGTGGTGGGCAAATAAATTTTCATGCATGCATTGTTTATAGAATTAAAACACATCATTGGTGTTCTAATGCCTCAAATGTAAATAATAATTCACAATAACGATATAATATAGACACATATTTAACATTAACGCCTATGTGTTAATGTTTCCTTTCATTTAACACAAACGCATGCACACATAGATAGATACCATTATACAACTATAATTATGATTCCAGGAAAATAGAATTTCAGTTTATCGTAATTTGCATAATTATTTATTTTTGCTATGTTTCTTCGATCTTCTCACGTGCTGATGGCGGTCGTTTGAATTGAAATAAAATAAATATCAATTCGAATTAGAGACTAATTTGAGTTTTAATGCATTTGAGATACGATAAGAATTTCGTTTCTTGAACGATTCGAAACCTTTTTTTTTTTTATAAGTCTTCCTCTTCATGGGTTAATTTTGACTCGTGTGTAGATACCACATATTGTAAACATATTTTTCTTTAAGGGGACCCTTATCACATACATAATTAAATAAAACAGTCAAGTGTTGGTTCGAAAAAAGGTACCATACTCCTACAACACACGCCACGTCACGCCCAATTCCAAATTATTTATTCTTCCCGGTGTTCCCTCACGTCGCCGGTCTTCAAAAACATATTTAACACGAATGTTATTCTATATCCTTATTCGAACTCAATTAACATCTATTTCCATCTTTTTATTAACACCAATTTAAAATATGCGTGCTTTCATTTCTCATTCCAACATGCATTTTTTCTCGTCTTTCAATTCACGCAATAAGATAACGTTTTGTTATAATTTAATTGATTACAGTATACGACAGCTTATAATACCGAAACGATCAGATATAATTAGTTGCAACAGAAAGGAACAAAACGAAGATAAAGTAAAAAAAAACATAATGAGTAAGACATTTTCTTAATTAGACGTATGAATATTAAATACGGTCAAGATAAAAATAAATTTGTTTCTAATTTCACTAATTTAAGATATTAAATTTCAATATTAACATGATGATTAGTTTGCAATCTGATTGAATTGCAAGTTAGACGACGAAATTTATTCCGACTAACGGTGCACATTGTACATACATTTACCAATCAAACTAGATAACTTTTAATTGAATTAATTTGTGTTTATATTTGGAATTAAAAGAATCAATTTTTGCTCATTCAACTGGTTTTAATTAAATATTTCATTTCAGCCTCGACAGCATAAGCCTGTTTTGTAATATGTTAATGTCTAAATTAATCAAGAAATCGAAAATATTTCAATTATTTTACGTTATGAGAATTTAAATAGATTTTTAACGTTTAAAAATAGATAAATTTAAACACTATCGACTTGGTACTTAGGATAAATACGCGGTAAATTAACTTCGTCCTTCACTGTTCCGTTTAAATTTTATGAAGAAAAACATTCACGAATTTTCTTTGATACAATCACTGAAACCTTCAAATGAAACATTTCATTGTAATTAGTGGATGTCTTTAGCATTCTTCAAGACAACAAAAAATTTATATACAAACTAACGGTACAAAGAAAATTGCTCGTTTTCAGATTTGATCTTTTGTTGAAATAAAATAAATATTTCATAATTTGGTGTAACATTGCAAAAACAAGAAATTTCAAATAATGTATTTTTTTCAAATAAAATGTAATCTATACTTAAGTGCTAATCTCAATATTTAAATAGAATTTGATTTCACTAACAACTGTACTGAAAGACACTCAAAGAAAATATTTTACTGAGGTGAAAATCCGATTAAAATTGTTTCGATGGATTATGCAATCACCTGATACATTTTTATATCCACTGATAAATCAGATCTATTAAAAGAATTTCACACAATATATTTAAAAATATTCACTTAACACATTTTTTGCATTGTGATAATTTTTAATTACTTTCTGAACTACGCATTGTTTCGCTCTTTTATTTCTCTATTATCAGCATGATATTTTCGTGCCAAAGCCCTTTGCTACGACCAGAAACAATTTTCATAAACGATCAAATCATAAAGAATACATTTATACATTTTTTACACTTTCTAAATACTATAAGGGTACTTGTCACGATAAATGAAACACTTAAATTTTTTGATGAAATCCAAAAAAATTACAGAAATAGATATAGAAGAGAATCGAAAAAAAAAACGAAATAAAAACTTTCTTTTTACGCACGTGCGTAACATTTACATATTACTTCGATACGAAGAACAATAGAATTACAAGTTTGAATCTCTCGCAACAGGAATTTTTAATTTGTACATTGAACACCGTCAATAAAGAAGATTCTAGCATCTTTATTTCATATGCCAAATAGGCGAAGCTTTTAAGATGCACATTACAATTGCAATAATTTCACATTTATAGTAAAAACGAGTCAATTTAAAACCGTTATTAAAATAAAAATAAATCCGTTAAATGGGTATTACCATGGGAAATTTACCATGTCGTACCTTATTTAACTCGATATAAAAACTATAAAGCGATACTTATTTAAAATTGTAAGAGATTTGTAACGACATTATGTAGGAATCGTATATTATTTAAATGATAGTAAAGTCATCAATAAGTAAGAGAAAATTTTCATAAAATCGTTAACGTACCGAAATGGTCAAAGGAATGAGTTTAAGTTTAGATAAGAAATACTTAAAAAAATAAAAACGCAATCAAATGTCTTCTTGGCTAATCTTAAGAAAATCATGGGAAAAATAAAACATGATAGCATGGTTTAAATGTAACTACGGTTGTCGTTATCGAAACATAAAAGCAGCAAAGTTTTGCTATTCAAAATGATTTGTTAAATACACGAAAAGCGCTTCGTCTAGATTAGAACGAACCTCCGGCTTTCCCAGACACGTAAATATTCTCCACCGCCATTTTAATTGGTGTATGTGTAACGCGTCGTTTTAATTGTGTTTCCTTTTTCCAAACGTAAATTCAGTCTGTATCAATGTTTTAGTACTTCACCGGTGGCCTGCGAACGAGTCATTATGTACATATACACAAAGTGGACACGTTATAAATCTCATTGCCACAAGGGATAATAAATGTCGCTGCCACCACTACCGCGCTTCAATATAAAATAACGCCAAATAGAAATACGAAAACGAACGTGCACTCGCCATATCAAATAAAAAATAACATAAATTATAAAATTATACGCAAACTACATAAAAATATATTTACAAATTAATATAAAACGCAATAAACAGTCAACCACTCTCACTCAAGTCTGAAATTGCCTCAATATAAACGCCTGTATACATACACGAATACACCCAAACGTTTTATAAAAAAACATTTTTCTTATAACATCAATTTTTCAAAAAGAAAATGTCTTAGGCCAACAAAATTTATATATCACACAATAAATAAGATGCAACAATTTTCTTCACGCTCAATATAAATTAGATAACTTTATTCAAGTTGAGAAAAACTAATTTAAAGAAAAACAAAGAAAAATGATGATAAATTATATCGTTTTCATGACATGAAATAAAACAAAACAATTTTAACAAGTCAAAGCCTTAAGGTATAGTAGAACAAAAAGCCATTAAATAATTTAATAATTCCCCCGTTATAATCAATACCTTGTTCGTTTAGTTACAACTTTCATAGTTTTCAAAATTGATTGCAAATTATGATTTAAAATTTAAATAATATTACACATTTTTAACAAGGAAAAAATCAAATTCAACCAAAAAAATTTTGCTCGCTAGGAAAACAGATTGAGGACGCTTTCCCTCTACCAACAACAGCATTCGGTAATCTATATAAATTCTAGATTCCCTCGATGTAGACATATGAAGTTAGTATAAACTTGGTAAATAATAGAGGAAAGTATAAATTTATAACAATTTTATTATACAGATGACTTCATATACGACAGACTTTTTTTTTGTTATTTTTCATTTCTTTCCCGGAAATCAATAGAAGTTGAACGTTTTACCTCAGATGTTCTCGGTTATATTCAACAATGTTGTGAGAAAACTCAAAACTAAACAAATTTAAACAGTTACAATATTTATTAAAGACTTAAATAGAGTTCAAGAAAAAATAGTTATTGCATCATATTTAACGCACTTTATGTTTTGTCGTGAGAAGAACCTGTTTATTTTCCTACTAATTGCAATGAACCCTCCTAATACAAATAATGTTATAACTAGAGTCATAATATAGAACCACATATTATGATATTTGTATATTTAATTAATTGTTGCTGAATATTAAGTAAAAATGTAGAATATTTAAAAACCAAAGGCATTTTATGAACATTTTGAAAACTAGAACCATTTTAAGTCACTCATTTTATAATTGATTTAAATTTTTGCTTAGCACAATTAGAAAAACATATAGCTGCAATTGGTCTATTGGATTTTATTTTTGTTAGTTGATGTTTGTTTGCGTTGAAAGTGGTAACGTAATTCAGCTCATTTCAATTGTAATGGAAAAGTATTTCACTTTCTTGAAAATGTTGATAACATTTATTTTGCCGCTAATTATAAACAGTTGCTTGCTGTACCTGCGCCAAATCAGGAGAAGCCCATTGAAAGCAAAAGCATCGACACAATTTGAATTGTTTTTCTATATTCTATTGTAAAACTAGCCAAGGGTGCTTGGTACTGCTATTATTGAAAAAAACGTTTCGACTGTTGTGCGTCTTGAGTGGAACGAACCTCGAGTAAACAATTCCGATTATTATATTGTTAAAAAAATTAATTCTAAATAAAAGTTTTGACGCCGAAATATGTAGAAAATATATAATAATAGGTGTAATAATATGGAAATATTTAAATTTGAAATACGCAACATAATAATGTGTTCAGATTGATCAAAATTTTCTAAAACGTATTTTAAACGTTTCTATGACTATTACGACATTTAACTCCATAAAAAACATGTAAATACATTTGAATCGGGGCTAGTTGTAACTAAACCATAGCAAACGATGAATTTATAATTAAGTCATATTATTTTTAAAAAAAATGGTGGTTAAAGCTCTTACTATTAAACTATTCTCCTATTGACTTTAACATCGAGTAACTTTACCAAGGTTTACAATGTGATAAATTAATGTTAATTTAATGAGGGTTTAAAATTGGAAAAAAAAGTACTGGTAGGGCTGTTTATAATGTAAAGAAATTTATAAAAGTTAACCCTATATCAGTACGAATTTAAACGAGATTGTTCACGACATAAAATTTTAATACAAAAGAAAATAAATTTATAAAAGTTAAAACAAAGCGTATTTCACCTTCTTGTCTAATCAACGTATATAAAACAATATTAGAACAAATAAAATCGAGAGTGTACGCGAAATGTGTGACAGTAATAGCCTATTAAAAAGTAAATAAAAGTGTGAGTGAGACGGATAGACGTCTCTCACAATGCACACCTGTAGTAGTGTACAATCTGGCGCAGCTGCACTGCATAGATGCATACAACATGTGCATAATCACATATGCATGATGCACATGTGGTGTAAGTAAATGTCGTAGACAACACTCCCCATCTTTCTCACACCCATTTCATACATCATTAGCCGCGTATTTTTATCTGCTCATCATTGGTCACATTAATTTTTTCAAAGGGTTTTTTTTCATCAAAAAAAATTTATATTTACTGCATGTCAACAATATCTTTTCTATTCAAAAAGAAACTTATAAAAAAAGTAAATTTTTTAAGAAGTAACTCTTACACAATCAGTTTTGCTTATACCTTATACAATGTTCAAATGTTATACGTTAAACATTTAACATTTTTGTTGTATAATCTTAAGATGGTCAACATATTTTTATATAATTTCCAACAATTCATTCTATCTTAATAAAAACCCATTATTCAACCTATTTTATAATACGAGAAAATAAATATTTTACAACCTGTCAAGTGCCATTATTATTATTATATTTCACTTAAAATACGAGAGATGAATCGTTTAAGAAATCTACAACTTCTTGAAAACTCGTATAGTACTTTATGTAGGTATGCGCCACTCTAGTAGTTTACCATAATTTAAGGCTACCATTCCGGATGTAATTTAAAATATCCAAAAAATTTTAATGATTTTAACATCCATGTTGAGCAATAAACCATTGTACAGGGTTTTTCCGTAAATAAGAAACACAGAAAAATTCATTTTCGTTTTACTTAAATTTGCCTTGGCCCAGATAATTATTGCTATTAAAAATGTGGTTATCATAAAAATCGTCCTCACATACAGATTGTTAAATTAATAGGATTTACGCGATTACTGTATCAATCGCACATATAAAAAATTCTAAAAATAGACCGTAACTGGCTGAAACACTGATATGAGATGATAAATTCAAATTAAAACGTATTATTTACATATTTTAAATAAACCGAACTGAGCTAAATATAAACCGTTTTTTGCCTTGTAAATTTTAACGAAACCTTAATCTAAAGTAAATTTTATGTTTACTTTGAAAATATTTCTATATTATTCGGTTATAAAACGACCTAATATAAATCAAAGTGAAATATTTAATACTTTCATTTCCACTGTTCTTGAGAAAAAAGAACACTTTAGCCTGTAAAGATCTTTTACTGATGAAAATTTAATTACTTACAACTTTAACTATTTCGAAAACTTTAAATGGAAATTGGGGTTCATCTCGATGTTTAATAAATCCTTCTAAATTATTAAGCAACATTTTCTTGTTGTCGAATCGAGTTAATGTGGGCTTTATTTACGATTTACTCATAAATGATTCATCGTAAATTTTTCATACGTTAATCATGTTGAAGTTAATATAAAACAGTACATTTAAATATAATTAGTTATTAGATCGTACGAAAACAATTCGCAAACGCTCTGAGAATTAAATTAGATCATTTGCAGGACTAATCACCATCCCAGCCAAATGACTTAAAAATTACAGTTAAATGACGTAACATGCTTTCGATAAAATGTTATTTATGTGTTATATAATAAGTCAGTAAATACAATCAGTACAATACTTTTCAATTAAATAAAACAATATCTCTCATAAAATATGACACAAGCTGTTTATTAATAAAAAAAAATTGTTTAAATATTTTTCCCTCTGATTGCACGCAGACATGCAGCAGGTGGTGGTTGTGTTTTATTTTATAATCAAGTAAGCAGAAGCTGAAGCCGCACACGTCCGTCCACCCGTTAACTTGGTAGCTTTGGTTAAGTATTTTATATATTGTATTGCTTAGTGGTTGTGAATCGGTTTTTTTCTTCTTCTTCATCTTTTCTTTTTTAACCGTCCATTTGTTTTTATCTAAATAAGGCAACAGACGAACACAGAGTCGATGGATGTTTATTATTGTAAAGGTAGTTGTTAGGTGGGTAGCACCTGTAGGAGATGTAATCATCACTGTCTTAAGCAATACGCGGCTTATTCTGATGATGACTCAATGTCAAGAATGTTAATAGATAACCGTTAACGTTCCCCGATATAATTAATCAATTTTTCTATTATATAACAATACAATGAACGCTATAAAGTAATCACAGAATTGATTTGAAATAATCTTAACTCAATAAAACCACAAATATTTACGACCAATATGTCTTTATTTGAAATATCTCTTTAATAAATAAGGTTTTTACTTTTTATTTAACTTTAATCGTTTATGGAGGCAGGGGAAGCAATGTTTTCATAAGCAAAAATTAAGGTTGTTCCCAATATAACAACTAAACTTTCTTACAGATTCTAATGAAAATTAAAAGAAAAATCTATTATATTATTTAATATATTTTAATCTTGAATTTTTGAAGGTTCAGGATAATTTGAAACCAATATATAACTAAAAAAATCATTCTCGAGAAGTTAGATTTTAACAAGAACTCATAGAAAATGAAAACATCGGATAGGAAAAAGGTCACCGTGAAAAAATACATTTACAAAAATTGAGGAAACTGTATGGGAAAATGACAAAACTATTAAAGATTATAATAATTATTTTCTTTCTGTCCGAATATACCGTAATACATGTTTAATAAATAATTCTTTAATTACTGTAAAAGTCATATGGCAAAAGAAAAGAGAGGAGAAAACCAGCGGGAGAGAGAAGGCGCGGACTCTGATCTGGTAACAATTAACATAAGCGACATCGAAAGTAACATTTATGAGGCGTATGTCAACAGCTGATGAGAGAACCATCTTAAATAAAACCAAATTGAATATTATTCCTTTTATCAAATAAAATTTAAACAAAAACAATTTAACCAAATATTTAGTCTAAATATAGCCGTAAAAGTGTGACAAATTTTGGTTTTCCGAACATTTTTGATTGAGTGAAGATAAACTTATAAAACATTATATATTGAGGAATATTTTTCAAATTATTTAAACGTTAACGATTTGCCAAGTTATTGGCCTTAGCTGAAATGTCTCAAAATGTATTTATAGAAATAATTGTCCCAGTTCGTTCCTGATAAATAAAGCGAATCTTGCACAACGGAAGTTTGATATAATTTGAGGAAGCTGATTATTAAATTATAAAATAATTTTGTTTTTGATTGTATACCACATGATTATGTTATTCTTGTACGACGATCACATGGAAAAAAAGATCTATTCGATGGTGAACCTCTTGAAAATTATAAATTTTTTCTGTTTTTTTCTCGTATTTTAAATCTAGTCACAAGTCACGGTATAACATAGCATTTATTCAATTGTATTTAGTTACTGAGGCGAGAAAAGTTGTTACCACTAGAAAATCGTGTGGTATGTTCGTAATATATTAACATTTCTGTTAATATTTGACGGCTATGAATTTTTCTCCATCGAGAATATTGCGGTTTTATTTGATTTTTTTTACTTGTTCCGAGCACAGCTCGAGGCTTCGTTTGAAAAGGAAATTTTATATAGATGATTTTTGTATCGAAAAGAGGAAAAGTACAATCAAAGTGTAAACATTTTTTGATTGATCGAAAAACATTTTTTTTCAGTTCGGTTCAGTTACATTTTTATGGTGCAGCGAAATATAAGCGTGGAAATCAACCGTAAATCTTTGTTCATAAAAACAATAAATCATACGATTTAATGATGATGATATATTAACATTAGCGAAACGGTGAAGTTACAAAGAAATGCCTCGCTTTAATTATGTAATTTTCTAAAAATTACAATCAAAACTAAAAACATATTTTTACTAATGAAAAATTATTTGATACCGTTATAGAGATGCTTGAATTACTAGCACAAGTTCTCCAACAAAATTTTTACAACTCAAAAAACATTCCAATAAAAAATATTTTTTTTAAATATCTCAACGTTTAAAATTATTTTATTTTTATAATTTAATCAAATAAATTTTTTTTAAAAATAGCGACATAAATAGCTACTTTATTTCACATTATCAATTCAAATGATAAAATTTGGTTTACAAATCATATATAAAAAAAGTTTTCCATTTTTATTTTATGGTATGTTTACTTTTTTAAAAAAATTTAATTTGGCAATTAAAAACCGCGCGCTTTCAACTCAAGCGATTTGATCTCTAAATAAATTACGTCTGTGGTTTCCAAACTTGATTCTATTACATTCGTTTTGTTTCCCCTCTTTTTCTATACATTTCATTACACAAATATTAACTTATGAAAAAAAATTGCAAAATCTGCCAACATTTGATTTCAATTAAAATAATGCAATGCGCCAAGTATAAAGAACATCAATTTGTACGAAACGTAATAATTTAAATGAACTATAATTAGCGGATATACAATTAACAGTAAATGGCTGCGTAATATTAAGTGAACTTTCTGATCGTATTTATTGTCTTTGTGATTGCAATCTAGCGTAAATGGTTTTACTATACACTTGGCCTCCCCCCTTCAAATGGATTTTCCAGCCATTGTCCTTTAAAACTTTGAAGGGGTAAAAGACCCTAGTTAATACGTTAAGTACCTCTGGGCAAACTATTTTGAATAAAAACCAGATATCGAGACAAGTTAAAATATTTACTAAAAAAATTTAATCATAATTTACGATCTATTATATATTAAAAACTAAGGATTAAGTTAAGTCAAAACGAGGACTAATCATATGCTTTTAATTAAAACGATAAAAAATATTGGTGTAAATTTACCGGAAAAGGTAAAAACTCGATAAATTAAGTTTTAAAGAGATAGGTTTAAGAAATTATCCTCGCCGGAAACACGTAAACGACCAAACACACAAATGAGAAATTATAATACAGAATACTTTCCTATAATATTAGAACAGCTGCTGAAGTTTCTACTAATAACAATAGTTTTTTTTTTCATCTTCTCCAATCTACCCCATGAACCCAACAACAACGCACCAAATACATTCTTTTCTTCAACTTTTTGAATTTTAACTAACCAAAAAAGAAACGTCCCGCTTTGCTTGTTTTCCCTTCACCATCCTATCGACAAAACCGCTGCCAACCGAAGCGTATATAGACACCCCTAAATAATACTTTTGAAACACCTGAAAAAAAGTATTCTATATAACAAGTCTTATATATAACATTTTTGTTAATCTCCAAAGACATCGTTTGTCTCTCAAAATATACATGAAACGATCAATTTATTAAATGAAATTTAAAACGCGCCCGATTCAAGTGTTTACAGTTTATACGCCATATTACGTATCATTTAGCCATAAACAAGTTTATTATAGACGCAATTGAGTAATTAATGTGAACATAAAACCATGAACTATTGCGGTTTTGAGAATTATCAAAATGAAAACATTTAACCAGATTTTTTGCATAAAACCTAATTACAATTTATAGTTTGGGAACTTAAAATTTAATTTACCAAAAAAAAAAAAAACATCCACACTTTATTCTCACACATTATTTTTATATACATATACAGTAAACACAATTCGCTTAAGCCTAAGGGGATTCTGAAGAAAGCTGAATTTAAGGGTCATTGAAAAGGATTTATTTAATGGGAAGGGTATTCAACCTTTAAAATTACGGTAAGCAAAGGTATCCTCCCTAGGACATAAAATCAGCATGAAAACTTCTCAGATTTACACCGAAACATTTCATAATCTGCAGATAAAAATATTAATTTTATCTATTTGTAAACGGTTAGAGTAAAAAAGTTTGCTTTTAAAAAATAAAATCTGATATAGAAACAATTATAATGAGTTTATTTTTTACAGCTCAAATACATCATCACTTCATGCTTTTTAAACTAATTGCCCGACAGTGGTGTTGTAAAATAAGACACAAATGTTTGTTGTTATATTTCCTGTGGGCCGCCTGGTTTTGTTGTTACATTTTAAGGGTTTTTCGAGATCTCGTACGAGAGTGAACCGGAAAAAAACACAACCATAACATACTTTCTCTGGCGCTGCGTGCGTTGTCCTCTACACTCGTAAAACTAATTGTTCGTGTGTTAACAGAAGTAAAAAAAAGTCAAATTAACCCCCGAAACGAGCAAACACTTTTAACATTTATACTTCATACCAAATGTAAACATTTGTATTAACATGGTCAAATCAATTGTCCTTGTTTCTTTTTCGTTTTTTTTTCCCAAATCGATAAAAAAAATGCGGTATTTACAAGAATTTATGGGGGCTATTGTAAATCAAAACATTCAAAAGAAATTCCATAGACATTAAGTATTAGACAAAAAAATTGCACTTTTCTTCAAGATAATAAAACCAGTTCAAGTTTTTTTTCTTGTCTTGTTATTACAGATAGATAAAACTTGGATAAACTTATATCCTTGACAATTTCAAAAAACAATAAGATAAAACGTGTTCAAGTATACATTGAGGTTGGTTACGTATTTCTAAATAAATTAATTTGAGGATCACTCTTATAAAGTCTATCATCACGACTAATGAAGCTGCTCTTTAATATTCATAAATAGCAAGTGAAGCAAACGGCGTCTCGTCGAGCTTATTTTGCGAATGAACGATCTTTATCCGGAATATACAATATTTGAATTGCTTACCTTGGCTATACATATATTAAAACACGTAATGGTACAAACTAAATTAAGAATAATTAACGTAATTCAAACGGGAAGAACTCGTGAATAATTTGGCTTTTCCGGAATGTATTCGAGTTATTTAATAATGTAAAGTTTGACAAGAATCTAACTTTTAAATTTTGTTGCAGAACGAGCCATATGATAATCTGATTGGAAAGAAATGGAACTGTCTTAAAAGTGAGTGTTAAGTTTATACTTTCTATCCATCTTCTTAACTGATAAAATACAAGTTTGATGTTTTCTAATACGAAAAATGTATTAAAAAGTAATAGAGCTATGTGCAAATAGCGTATTTCAATTTATGATTAAGATTTTAACACATATGTACCTATTCTTTGATTTTCGTAAGCGCTGAGTAATAAATATACTATAACGATTATCACTCTCATCAAGAAGCATAGTGAAACGAATATCCTCACCAAACTCTTTTGCAATGAGTACTACCATCAAACTCTTCCCGTACCCCTGGGGGTACGCGTACCACACTTTGGGAAACACTGGTCTAAGAAGTAAATTCCACATAGACGGATCTATTTTCAAGTTTCCCAATCAAAGCTATCTTTATCGTTATGGCAAGCAACAAACCCTTAATATACACGTAAATATTAAATACAAATTTAAGACATAACCTAGGTAGGAACCCCCAGACTTTGAAAACGAGACCTGCTAAGCTTGGCCCAAGTCTGGACCAGCAATGTACCACAAAATTATCATTTTAGGCTTTAACCAAGCTTGAGCAATGGCTGATCATAGTTAACCCAGGCCTGGGTCAAGGATGGCTCCTTTGTAGATTCTTAAATAGGAAAAACCGTTTCAACGTGTTTATATGATAAGATATTTAAAAAAAACATAAGTATATGAAATTATAATACTATATAATTGGGACCACAATATTAGTTCGTGTTAATTGAACTTTGTCTTATACGTCTTCATAAAACGTTTTCTACTATATATGCATATTGATTTATATTTATTTATATGAATACACGTGAAGCATTAAAAATTTTGTTAACATTTTATGACTTCCAACAAGTGTTTACAAGGAAAGGATAAGTATTTTCATGGAAATTTTACAAAGATACAAAAAAAAAATAATGAATTTAAATACGCAAAGAACTTTGGGTCACTGCGCTTCACCGTAATCAAGGTTGTCTTGGCCAATTTTTAAATTTAATTTATATTGTCCAACAGTTTCAGAGATCAAATAATACGTACGATGAAACCCATCACTTATAATTTTTAACATCAATATGTTAAATAAACTAGCAACTTATTTCACTTAAAAGAAATTGCTCTTGTTGATTGATTGAACAGTAAACTTTATATGTTATTACAATCGCGTAAAAAAACTAAAGGCAATATTTGTTTAATTACATTGATATAAAAGTTAAAAGGCATAAAAAATTGTATCATAAATGAATATCGCAGTAGTAAAATATTTCGTAGCTCTAATTGAAGCTATTAACATAAGAAATTCAAAGGCTTTAACTTTTAAGGAATCAAAGGAGTAATACAATCATTAAGCTTATACTCCGAGGCAGATTTCCATTTAATGCCAGTACAAGAAAAATATTCCCCCATACTCATAAAGTTTTCCAAGACCTTTCACAAGCTGATTGAGAAAATGAAAACATTAACGCTTTTAACTTTGACTGCTTCTACTCAAAACGATTAAATTCTTAAGTCGATGCAACCGGCTTACTTAATAATATCAAAGCCAAAACAAGAAACAGAATGCTAAATAAATCATTGATTTAATTTCAAGAGAAACATGAAATTCTTTCCTTTTAAATAAATCAGATATTCAAGAATTTTTCCTCTGATATTATCAAGCTGGTAAAAGAAGACATTAAGCCTAAATTATTTTCCTTTTATTAAATTATCAAATTTTATATCCATGTCAGTCGAAAGTTTCCAACAAAAACAGTTAAGTGGTAATATGGTCATAATTAATAAGTAAACGAGACTTTTTCCAAGTTTTTTCTTCCCTTTGTTCGTTAACAGATGTTAGAACCCCAGGAGAGGCTATCAAAAATATAAAAATTTGAATATATCCCTCGTTGGGTTACCAATGAAATAAAGTCGTAGTGAAGCAATTAGGCTTTCGAACATATTTTCTCATAACATAAACACAACATCAAATAATTGAAATAAAAATTCTTTTGTATTATAATTCTGTAGGTTTATTACTTTCATTTACACGTGAGACGCATCACGTTCGCCTTGTCCAAAAAAGATAAGCTTAATAGTTTTGTTTAGATAACATCCAAGATGTCTTTCGGACCGATTTACTCTGGAAATAATGTTGATTTGTTACGGAATTGTACGTCGTACTCACATACATTCATATTACATGTGTTTCTAATCAAGGACTCGAATATGTACGTCATTCATGAAGAAGTAATGACGCATGTAATAATAGACAAACACCTGAAGATTTCTTCATTTCAAAATACAAAGGTTGGAATTATTTGTTATTTTTGTTTGAATTTAACACTAACCATAAGTGTTTGATGTGGCTGATGTAGATGTCGCCGATGTGGCATTAACAAAACGACTTGCTCCGTAATTGAAATGATTGACCAATGGCATTACGTATTGACAAGCCATTTTTCATATGATCGATTGTTGACGCATTTAAATGTAACAATTTATCCAAAAGATTATAATAGTCATGTCACATTAAAACACACACACAGACAAGACGTTCATTGCGAAATTATATCGCATGACAACAACATTTGTAAATATATTTATAAAATGGTAAACTTTTTAATAACACTTAAGGTAACAATGAGACGTTTTGAAGAAATCCAATTGGTGGCGTCGCACTACACATTATCGTTAATTTTTCACTGACTAAACGATGCATTTTACTCGAAGTAAATTAACTTTAAACTGTTAATTGTTTTGGGATTGTTAGGATGACAACAAAGGAAACGAAAGGTGAATATGTTTGTTGTAATTATGAAAGAGTGGAATGGATAGATTCGAGTTTATTGATGCAGAAACGGCATGACGAACGACGACAGACGGACGCACGCATATTCTTTTCTAAGTAAAAAAAATATTTTCAAACAAATGAAATCAGCGAGAGAGAGAGAGAGAGAGCGCGCGAGTTTTTCCCAATATGAAAGAGTGGCGGCAACGCAACAAACAAATGAGCGATGAATTGAACAAACGACAAACGCGCCACGTTCACAACAGCAACAGATGACTTACACTGCCCCGGCAACGTAACTCCTGTAATCTTTTAACTAACTTTTATAAATTTCTGCGCCTATGCATGTGGATGTGGTCGTGTGTGTGTATGTGTGTGTTTACGGTGTAGTTGTCTTTTTCTGGCTCATGCGTTCGACAATATCACCATTGCATGTTGATTGGCGCGACGACAACAATATTATTATATACACACAGTCATTGTGTATGGCTGTACGGATGCTTGTGTACGTTTGTATGCGCCCATATCGTTCGTGTGCAATCGGAAAAAGCGGGCTCTTTTACACGAAGCGTCACGAAAGATTTACACGACAAAGTTATGAAATAACACGCGGCGCTCAACTACCTTCAACCATCCATCCGCGTCCATCCACATCCATCCAAAACCATCCAAATCCATCCAAGCAAAGATCTCATGGCTCAAGTCACACAACCAACCATTAGATAATATCTATCTCTCTGTTATCTCTCTGAATCCACTTATCAATTAGTCTATTCTCAAATCAATTTCACTTAGCAATATTTCACTTAAACTATTCTTCTTCTTATCTATTGAACACAAAACGTACTACACTAAATCAATAAAAAAGTAACAATTTATACCGATCGTAAAATTTCGAGTGAATTACAACGTTTAATGGTTCGGTAGCTGGAATTTATGACCAAAATTGTTTCGGGCAAAAAACTCAAAGTTGTTATTTTTTAAGAGTAGTAACTCCTCGAATTACGCATAAGAAACTCGACATGAAATAAATAAGCAAAGAACATCTTAAAGATAAAGAATGCAACAAATACTAGCACAAATCAATTTATATAATTCTATAATAATATGTAAATAATAAAATCGAGTAAAAGCTTATTTATTTTTCTAAACCAGGAAGGAAATTGTAACACAAACATGACACTCAATAGATAGATAATAAAATGATAACAATCAGATAAATTATTTAAGCAGATAGAACACATACAAATTAATGTTCTGTTCAATATGAGATTTTCATTAATGCAATTGGATGCATTGCTTAGGTTTAAATTTTTTAAATCGGTCAAGATATCAAGAATATTTTCGCTAAGTTCCAAGACAATTGAGGTAAAAATTCAGAAGAGTGAACCTTTAAAAATTCCTTTTATTAGGCTCGTTTCATTCCCACTTAAAGCTGAAATCGTATTTTTCTCTAAACTCTAATTTTGAAGTAGATGCGAATTCAATGTTTCAAAATATAACCCACTGATATTCATGAAATTTTACACACTGATACTTATGGACGGAAATTCCTTAGGACACGTTCCACTCAAAATACTTGATGCTTAGAGTAAGACTGAAAAAAAATGTAAAGTTTGGATCATCACGAAAGAAAAATAGTAATATGAATGTTCGCGGTGTCAGAGAGAAAAATAAAAAAAACGAACACACCTTTAATTTTATTCCTGTTAAACATATTATATGCGGGATAGAAATTTGTTTTGTATATGTATTTCCAGGAGACGGCCAAAAAAAGCATTCGAAAGATATGAACGACGGACATGGGAAAGAAACTATTTTCGTCTAAAGTCTCAACTAGAGAGATTAAGATAGAAATAGGTTTTTATTATAGTGAAGAATGTCTTAATAATTAATATAAATGACTATTTCTACTTTTGCTTCAATGAAGCATGGCAAATAAGGTTGACCTATTTTGATAAAAGTTTCTTAAAAATTTGTCTCTTTTTTATTTTTAATCGAATACTCTCAAACATTGTAAATTTATTTCGCAATACCTCCTGATTTAATACGTAATGTGAAACGAAATATATTTTGCCTATATGGTTTTGGAAACTAGGTTTTAAGAACAGAATTTTCAAGATTTTTCAACGAAAATTCGGGTCGAAATGTCACTGTTCAATAAGGTTAAAAGCTGATAGAAAAAATTCTATCCTTAAAAAAATAGAAAAAAAATTTTTTTTTATATACCTATTGAATTTTAGAATATATATTTTAGTTTTAGCTTATATTTTGTTTTCCATTGCTAGTTACGACAAACTTGTCGATTTTCTGCTTTATATGTCATTTAAAAGTTCACTATATTTGCATAATATTCTCGATGGGTATTTATCAACTCTTATGCAAAAGTAAACAATTTGACGTCGGTACTCAAACAAAAATGGAAGTATAAACAACTGCAACAATGTAAAGTTTAAAAAAGTTATTTTAAAATATAAATTTACACGCGATTTATATGTTAAATAGACGATAAATCATAAAAATACATTAGGATCAAATTTATGAAAGCCTAATCTTTCAACCAAGCAAAATTCACAGGCTTAATTTTCTGATGCTTAATTAGTAGGAAAAAATTAGTAACTTAATACTTCTTTTACTTCTGAATTAAATACATCAAAACGTGTATGCATAAGTGGGTATCATAAAATCCAATTGAAAAATCCATAAAAATTCCTGTAACTTTTCAAGTGTAAACCTAATTACAAATAAAAATAAATGATGTTTGGCTACTTCAGGGAAGTAAGAAGAACAATTTTACGCCATTCCTTTCCCATCATTTAGTTCCGATCATTAATTCGTATAGATAGAAATTAAACGAAGTAAATTAATTTTTATAACCAACAATTTTTAAGTATCGTAAAATCATTACAATTTTAATTTAAAAAAAGAACATTTTCCCGCTTCATATCGTTGCGTTTATTTGCTGGGGCATCTATTTACTAAATAAATTGAGAAGATTAATAATAAAATTAATTAAATGAAATTATTGAATCAAATTAAACACTTTGTTGTGTTAGGCAATAAAATTGCATAAATCCTATTTGACTTGAAATATTTTCTCTCTTCTTGCTATGTAGTCGGAAAATCCCAGTGGAAACCCACATAAAAACTAGTAAAAACATTGATTAAATGTAAATATAAACATAAAAATTTCATCGGTATGATGAAAACGCTGTAAACTTTTCAACCACGAAACTGTTGCAACAATCACATTATAATTTGTATAATTTCAAGTCAAACATATATCTAACAATGAAAATAATAATATTGTAGGTAATGGAAAGTTTGAGTCACTTTAGCAAACTTCATAATATGAGTGCAAAAAATATACCTACTTGAATTCTGAAATAGCCTTGATTACATTTTTAATAAATAAAGAGTGAGACAATATAAAATTTAATTAATTGTTACCTATTTAAAGAATTTCATTATTCGATTATATGACTATTAAAAAAATGTCTTTGGCATTTTTTAAGTTTTTAAGTCAATCATATTGAACATACACCACCTTGAACAAAATAAAAATATTCGAAAGTGACAACCCAAACAATAGGAACAAATTTAAAGAAATTGTCATTGAATTAAATTAACATTTTGAAGTTCTTAACAATTAATCTTCTAACTCAGTCTAAACATTAACAAAAAATTCATTTACATAATTTCTCCTTTTAGCTTAGAAGGTAATCTTGAAGAATAAAATCAAACCCCAACTCAATTATTAGAGAATTTACGAGAGGAACCACCCAAATAAACCTCGAACGAAAGATCTAACTATACATATCTATCTATCCGATGTCTATCCGTTTGAACTTCAAGGATAATAACAACGATTTTGTGCCATTTCTTTCTCATCATTCAGCTCCGATCATTAATTTGTTCAGAATACAGATAGAAATTAACTGAAATAAATCGTTTTCAACTTGGTGTCAATAGCTTGAAGCCTCTATTACTCGAATCATAGACCGATGATTTGTTTTCACTCAGATCATACAAACTCATTAATGTACTCCATATAAATTACGAAGAACGACCTATCATCATTTAAATCTCCTATAATTTAAATCCCGTTTAATAAAATTGTGCAAAAAGTAAAAACCACACTCTCAATTGATTCAACTAAATGCGTCGTTTTTTTTTTAAATAAAAACATATTATAAGATTTTCTTGCCAGAATTTTACGTAATGAATCCTCAATGCCACTCTATTAATATCAATCTTAAATCTAATCAAATTAGCATCTCCTGTTTACTAATTTAACTCGAAATGATAATAGAAAGAATATGGCAAACACCTCGTTTCGTTTCTATTCAATTTTATGAAGAAATGGACGCACGGGAGGTTGAAAAAGTAAAATTACTTCCGCAGGTTGTAAAAAACTGTAAACAAACCGTTAAATACGTTAAGTGTTTTAATAGACTTTAAACGATTCGATGAAACTAGTAAAGTAACATTAAAACTTTCGATTTTGAAAGCGATTTTTAACATGAGCCATTTTAAATTGAATATTGATGATTCAAATATTTTTTGATCTGCTAAAATAATTTGTGTTTAGTGATAAAATTAAAAATGTTTTAACTTTTCTTTGTTATGGAGGGATTTTATGTAATGTTCAAGGGACATTATGACTGAGTGAAAATTGGAGTCAGTTTCCCTTAACCAGTAAATCACTGATAACCAAGAGATAAGGTCAATATTTTCATTGGAGTTGAGGCGAATTTACGTTCTCGTTTTAAAATAAAGATATTAATGATAAAATTAAATGGTTGAAGGGTGAGTATGAAATGTTCAAAATACTGCGACACTCCGTCAAACAGATAGTCGTCATCATATCGTAATATTAGCGAGTGATATGATAATAATAATAGTAATAACAATAAGGGTAGCAGTGGGAAAAATAATGTGGTGTACGTGCGAGCGTGGTGTGATGCCATGGTGGTGGTGAAACTTGTAGCCATGGTAACAAGGCACCCCTAATTGTGAAATCCGGCAAACGCTTTGCGAAGGGTAATATGCGAACCTCCTCCGCAAACAGCGACGATGGCAGCACCGAGCAAGGAAGGTACCAAGGGGGATGAAATGACGACAATGCCGGAACGAAAGGAATGGACTTACACGGAATAGTAAATTAGGACAAGTGACGGTCCCATAAAGCAATTGATGTTACCGAGTCGTTTCTCTTTTACTCGATGTCCGTTTCGCCCTTTCTACTCTCGCAGACCCCCGAATGTGTCCATTTTCGTGTCGCATTCATAACGTGCTCTCCTTTCTTTGTTATACCCCTATTTTCTTTATAAAATCCAATGTTCCTAATATGTTTTACCATCATTCAACCTCTACTAGCTGGTTACTACCCCATCCATTCGACCATTAGGACAATATGGGCTTCTAGTAGATTTTATCAATTTACTGCGATTTCAAATTGAATAAAAGAATTTTTGACAAAACCACAAACAAATGGAAATCGCTTTAAAAACTGTACCATATCAAATGAAAATAATCAAAAATCATAACTTTTCAATGTATCAAACTAAGAGATTTAAATTTATGTTTATAAATAAATAAATAATCCGCAAGATGATAACAAGAAAAGTGTTCAAAATAATCGCACGAAAATCATTAAAAAGCACCCATTAGATACAATGGCTTTGCAGCAGTGTACAATTTTTTAAGCAATCTGATCTCTTTATTTGCTAAAGATTAAATACATTTTAGTCTTTTATCCTTGACATCTGATTGGCTCAACCTAAATATCATCAAATGCAGCGTTTCTTTTTTGTACGAAGTTTTTTATTGAATACTCAAGATATTTGAAATATGAGAGTTGGGCCAAAAAGTGTAAAATTTGGACCTTTACAATAGAATCTTGATTATCTGAGGTGTAAGAAAGAGAGTAAATCACGTATGTACAAACAAAGTTATTGTCTGTTAAATTAGTGGGGTGGGGGTTGCAGAAATTTGTTTTGTAAACTGTCAGGAGAAGATACATACGAGATGCGCGAAAGAGAAAACTACTTTCGTCCTAAGTCTTAACCAGAGAGAATACGATTGACGGATGTTAACTTTCAAAAATGAATAGTTATTATCATATGAATAGGTATATAAATTATTGTTTTTAAATTGACAATGATTTCATAAGGAATCCTAAGTAATTTTTTCTACTTAATTTTAGAAAAAACAAGTGTTATAATAAATTGTAACCTTATTAACTTATGTTTATACCGTCAATGAATGTTAGGTTGTAGATGAAACTTGAAAAGGAAAAATGGCTTCTAATTTGTATCTGTTTAGATATGTATTTATCTTTAACTAGGTAAATACAGGTGTAGCATGTAATTTGGATAATAGTCAAATTAATAATCCTCCCTTAAATCAACACTATGATCAACAGATTGTTGACGTGCACTTTTGCTCTGGCTAATCGAGACCAATTTTGTGTAATCTCTCTTGAAATCAATATACCATTTAAAGGTACGTAGTTATTTTGTTTAAATCAACAAAACGTTGCAAAACTAGATAAAGCTGTTTCTGACTCAATTATATCAACTATAAAATTAAAATATAACGAACGAGAGTCTCTTTTATGCATGTTTTCAATGTGTTATTCACATTTTAATTAACCCTATAAAATGGAACACCTTAATCCACATAATATCATACATGACAAGCCATTAATAACACTTCAAAGCTAAATGAATGCATTTCAAGACGAGAACCTCTAGTGTAATTCATTCCAATGAGTGAATTTCATTACAATTATTATTATCTCTTCTCTAATTTGAAATCAGCTTTTAAAGCTTTTACCATCGTCGCGCAAGTATATATCGAAAGAAATTGAATGCCAGACGAAAATGGTACCTTGTATAACATTTTTATTTTCTTAATTTCATTAAGTGATACTAAATAAGCAATAAACGTTTATCACGGTGATAATACATTATCACAATTCTTAATAATTTCATTAATTTTATGTGCGACAAAAATAAGGCGTTAGGTGTTTTTATGATTATAAAATGGTGTGAGCGTAAAATGATGATTTTATTCAAATGTAAATGACCTTAATTTTTGTAAGAATGTCGCCAAAAGAATTTTATGATTACTTGAAGTTACGTAAGAGGGGAGGCAAACGTGTAAAAACTGATAGAAAAACGTGAGTTTAAATACAGTTGAAGCTTTTTTTGGATAGACTACGTGCTGTACATAAATTATGAAAAACCGCGAAAGTGTGAGATAATTGACAAGGTTGAAGACGTGCTTTTGATAATGTGAAAGAAACACAATATGAAAATAAAATTTAAACTCATTTACTATTAATTTTGTCAACATTTTCTATCTGGGTCTATCTGACCCTAGCAACTTGAACTAAATTCTTAAAATTTAAGTTATTATCAATTTAAACAAATAGTAAAGTTAAATTGCTGTAACCATCATCATAGTTAAACTTTGAAGGTTTCAATATGTCCATGAATTTAATTGAATCCTCTTCACGCATTTTTATAATGCTAATTTTGATATAAAACCTGCTCTACATATTTTTTATTGCCGCTTCATATTTCTAATTTTTTGATTTAAAAGCCTCTTAAAAACATATTTCTCGTATTCCGAATTTAATATAATAAAAAGTTATATTTTACGTCTTTCATACGATAAAAGAGAGGGTGAACTAAATAAATTTTCTCCAAACCATTGGTTATGAAAATAATTTAATATCTATGAATTCCCATGTATACATCCCTTTTATTGCATTAATTTGTCGACGTTTACGTAAAATCAATTTTCATTCAGTGCAACTCAATGGATATAATTATTTCAATTATTTACAATAAGCACATATTTTGTTAAATGCTATAATATTATTGTGGCGATAAATGTTATTTTAAAATCGTGTATAATGATTGTGCTCTGACACAAAATGCTAATTGTGCGTTGCATTTTAAAAATATACAAATTAGAGAACAATTGTATTATATAAAATGTCTATTTATAGATCAGATACAGATTACACATGGAATACACATGAGGGCGGTCTTCATTGGGCGTCCTCACGTCAACATTTTCAACATTTACGCGTGTTCTGACAATTATACGACCTACGTCTTATTTAAAATAATTATTAAATATTTCAATTCATTGACAACTTATACAATATTATTAAAACTCATTCCCCAACAAATGTACGACATATTTTCCCCATTAGAATTATGCTTGGATAAATTAACTTTTTTTTTGTTGTTGAATTGCACACATGTGCTCAGGAGTGGAAAGATTGATTTGAATAAATAGAAATTTAAACAAGAAATATTTCAAATATAATGGACGCAGTTGGAAATCTTTCGCATCATAACTATGAAATATCAATCAAATTATCTCTAATGTTCAATGTGAGAACTGATTGTAACACTATTCTTCTGACTTCTGAGCTTCACTGCTGTACATTAAGTACTGGGCATTAAGATTGAAATATTATTGAAGCTAAAACACATTTATAACAAATGAAAAATGTTGCATGTCTCATCCAATCCCATTTTATAATTGAAATAAATTTCACCTCTGATATAAGAAGGTTGAAATGATCACAAATGAACTACGTTTTTGTATACTTTTTCAGTTGAAAAAGTTTGGTCAGTTTTTAGGATTGGAAGGTCTTACAAATTATGACTAGATAAAAATTTATAGCTAACTGAAAAATTATGACTTATTTTAAATTTAAATTATCTACAAAAGAATTTCTTTGAGTAAAAAAAAAGGGTAATAAAATAGAATTAATTTATTACATTAATTTTTTCATAAAGTTTAAGTACCTTTAAAACTAAAATGATACCTAACTACAATGGCGTTCATATGTAACTAAAGATTCACTTTTTGACTCGAGTCAAATATTAATATTTAAATGTCAAATCAAATCAAGTCAAGTCATTCACTCCGCAAGTTACTTGATTAATAAATCAAAATTTCTTTCAAAATTTCAAACTATTGCATGCTATAATAAACCATCCATAAACTACGTAACGCAATTTCTGTACTTTTTGAACTCTTTCCCCCTCCTATGTAACACCATGTATACTGCCTAGTATTATACTCGACACATACAACTACTAATGAGCTTCGTGCTTTATGAATGCTACTTTGATCACAGTTTTTAGTTTTATTCTCTAGTCTCTTAAATACTTTAACAGGTAAAAATGTTAACCGCGATGAAGTGAACCGCGATAGTTTTAATTAATTCGTATTAATTAACAATTTAATAAAGGAAATGGAATTAAAACTAAATATAAGCGGTGTAAGAGAGAGCATAAGCAACACACAAATCATTTTAACACCTCTTGAATAAGTTAATAATAAACTGCCACTAAAAGACGTTTAGAGATATAAACGGAAGAAAAATCTGCGTCTACCTCTAGTCTAAATCAGAGAAAATATGATAGAGAAACTGAACCTATTAGGAATCACAAGTTTAGCTTAATATTCGCAGAAAATAATGTCAAATATTATAAATGTTCACAAATTGAATAATGAAAAAATTAATTATCAATAATAATTATCTAATTTACGTTCAGAGCAATAAACAACAAAGCAGATAATAGCTAGTATTTAACCTTTAAAACCTTGAAATTTCAAAAAATAACAAGTTTACAATCATCTTCACAAGTAGCGATGAGCAGCAATGGGATAATTAGTAAAAGTGCCTCAAATAAGCCGCTCAAAGTGGATCAATTGGAACTAAAAGCCTAACAGATAGAAAATGATTCCAGTTAAAACAAAATAAATTATTTCTACATCTAAAATGGATGCATCTCAATAGTAACAAATATGAAATAATTAAATTATGCAAATTGCTAAAGCCCATATATACAAGAATCGTGTAACTCTCGTTGCTTGTAATTATTTAATTCATTTGATCAATTAGTTTAAATACCACTGCATTAGCTAGAACATGAATTA
This sequence comes from Sisyra nigra, assembly GCA_958496155.1. Taxonomy (NCBI): domain Eukaryota; kingdom Metazoa; phylum Arthropoda; class Insecta; order Neuroptera; family Sisyridae; genus Sisyra; species Sisyra nigra. The sequence goes on along the minus strand of OY292315.1, from coordinate 33,875,685 downwards.
TTTGTTTACAAGTGCAATTTTTCATATGACCATACGACTATTTTCTAATTACCAAGTCGAACATGCAATTAATATATTTAAAAATTATTATATAATTTTTATTTGTTCAAGAAAGGTACTTTACCTTGTAAAAATAATTAATTAATCATAAATCAATAAAGTTCTACAACTGAAATTCTTATTAATGTATAACACAACAATATTATACGCAAACGTGCTTCTCGATTTAATTTGAAAATTATACCAGTCGTTAACCATTTGTTAACAAACACAATAATTAACACAATTATCTGCAACAAAACGGGAATTTTCGGGGAATTATTTGCACATTTTCGATGGGAAAATCAAGAAAAATATTCATTGTGTCCAGCATAATATTTTATTAGAAACGTTTCAATGAAATAATTAATTTTAATATTCCTTAATTATTTAATTCAAGGCTTTTCTTTTATTTACACATTATTGATGTTAAGTTCAATGTTAAAATGTTTAATATGAAAATTTTCAAATACAATTAGAGCTCTTTAATGAAAAAATAGCGCACTATTTTATATGCTGTTAAAAGAAAAAGCTGAGGAGAACGAACTTTGAACTTGAATAAAGCCTCGAAGGTGAAAACATTTTTGGTTCTATTTTAGGTATAATTTCGTTGTGATATTTTTAACCCCTCGTCCTCCTACGTGATGTTAAATATAACTTGTATGAGGTAAAAATAAACGCAATTGTTCAATAAGTATTCAAGAAAAAATTAACTTTTGAAATTCAATTTTCTTGATATTTACGTCTCGAACGATTTATTAAAATGACCTTTTTTCCACTCTTAATTTAAGAGCTTTTTGATTTTTAGAAAAGTCTTTCAAAAGGTAAATTTTTGAGGGAATTCTACTTCTTTGGTATTCGTTTTACCTTAATTATTTTTGTTTCTTTATACTCGATATGATTTTTCCAATTGAAATTTTGATTATTTTTTTTTTTTTAGAAATAATCTAAAATAATAAGGTTTTTAACCCCATGGCCGTCGATATCAATTATTTACGTAGGACCATAGGCACTAACAACATTTCATTAATTTCAATCTTTTTAATGGTTTATTTATTTTGGCAAAGAATCACTATCCAAGGACACAAAGTTTAAAAATGTATATAGAAAATATGATAAGAATTTCTGTTTATTTTAACAAACAGAAATATTTCATTAATCACATCCACATTAAATATTCTCATCTGTCGAAGGCTAAAAAATTAAAAAAAAACCCAAACCAAAGCTACGAAACTAATGTTTACATTGTTCCAATCATTACATTTTTTTTCACAAATTGAATTTTTGATTAATATCCCATCAATTTATTTGGGAAAATACACGAGTTCGTATGAAAATTGTAATTTTTCGAAATTGATATTGGGATACAAAGAACGTTTACGTCAGATATATCTTTTTAAGATGAATATATAACGGATTTCTCCTTTTTTCATAAATCAATGAATTGAAAAAAAAAGTTTTATTAAGAGTCTTTATCTTTCGATGTTATAAATATGAAAATAAAGTATTTACTTTAAAAAATAAATTCGAAGAATGCTTAAAACATCTGGCTGATGATTGACAAAATTATCTGTAAAATTTTGAGATAAAATAATAAACAATAAAAGATTTCAAATGATCAACAAAGGCAACATGTTTGAAAGCGAATTAAGTTGAACTTTATGAAATATGCTTTCGGTCGAAAACAAACATTTTCAAGACGATAATTGAAAACCAATTACGAGGAAAATTGATTAAATTACGTATTACGTTTAAAAACACAAGATATTGTTTGTTCTCAGATGATTTTCCACGTAGAAATTTGTCAAAAGAACATTGATTTGTCATCTATTTCTAGCCACCGAGAAAATCGTAGGAGTCGTTTAAAAATAGCAGAACATTTCCTTGAAATAACTATTTGATACAACCAATCAACTGACTGCTTTAAAAAAATGCAAAGAATTAAGCTCAAACCAGTTTTTTACCTATATACAATAATTCTAAAAAAATGCCAATTTCATTCATTGTCAATGCATTCGAAACGTAGCATTATACCGTTTTGTACAAGTGTTAATTAATTTAATGAAAATTTCAAATTCTTAGTTACTTGTGATAATTTTTATAATCTATATTACATTCTACCATGCAACAAATCCTTGAAATATTTGTGTTAATTGGCAAGGAAAAAATACGCCTACGTTACTGAAGTTAACGCGTTTTTTTTTGTCAACTTCACACGAATTTCACACAAAAAATATGGCTGCGAAGCTCTTACAGTTCCACTATATGTGTGAAACGGGAATGATTTTTTTAGTGGAAATTTTGTTACTTTGCCAAAATTTTACCTCCAAAACATATATTTTATGATAATTATATATGTTTTATAAAATAAAAGGAAAATGGGAATTTTTAGGTGAATAAATCACAAGAGAAATGAAAATATTAAACACTTTTATGAATTAGGTATCTTGAAACAAACTTATAACAAACTTGAAGTGAAGATTAATAAAAAGACAATGGAATAAAAACATTGATGCGTGCATTTCCGTACAGAAATGAAGTGAAACTTCTTTCGGTCATGTGTCATTTTGCACGTTTTGACGTTTAAAACAAACAAAAAGTTAACGGATTAGGAAAAGAAATATTAGGTTTTGAGATGTTTAAAAACAGAATGATTTTTATGTCAATTCTTTGTCACTAATTAAAAGTGCATATTCATTTTTTGTCAAAGCTAAAATCGAACCACCTGGAATAAGTGAATGCTAACAATATGAATTAGTGAATCTGAAGATCACTTTCACAATAATGAAATTAGGTATATATAGCTAGTTGAATAAGTTGAATTTGCAATGTATACCTAAATAATAAATAATTTTATAATTTACCTGAACCACTACATAGTGAAAATTTCACTAATTTATTAATGAAAATATATATCATTTAAATAAAATCAAAAGTCCAGAATAATTAGTAAAATGTCACTGACACGTTGTGAAATCGTTAATTAATAAATGAATTTAGCTTCACTTACACAATTAGTGAAATTTTCACTCATTGCACTTCAATGATAACCAATAGACTCAATATTCTTTCTTTGATATGAACTAGCATAACACTAAATTTTTTATTTTTCAATTTAATACCTATAGTTGCCTATAATTTTTAGTTGGTATAGTACTTCTACTATGACATGATGTTATGACAATATAGTGAACTGCAACATAGGTAATACAATAAACGTAACAAATTATCATATTTTCAGAAATTAAGCTTAAAGAAGTCTTATTTAAAAAATATAGTTTATATTTCAATTTATTATGAGCTTTGGTTGCTTAAAAGAAATCAATTTAGAAGTCCAGCTCTTTCTTTGGGTAAAAAATCTAATTTAACTTTCTAATTATCCTTTGTTAGTTACTAGTATTGTACGAGACAAGCTCAATGTAATTTTTGCAGTTTAAAAATGTATTCATTAACTATTCACCTAAATATACTCTAATTTAACATAATTAAATTATATAATTTTTCTAAGAATACATTTAGCATTTTAAATTGGTTTATAAATAAATAAAAATTCGTACTAAATAAAAAAAAAATTTCCACGAAGTTATGAACATTTTCAAGTGTTATTAGAGAAAATAATCATGTAATAAACTTGGTAAAGTTGTAAAACGTTTAGATAAGTATGAAATAATATGTGTGTATTGTATTCATTTATATTTTACTGATAAATCCGAAAACACAGAGATGAAAGGAGGTGTTCAAGTCTGATAACGAGAAACATAATATTAATGGTTTCTAACCAAGAAAGATAACGTGTGTGTTGCTGATAGATAGAACATTTTAGCCCCCATTATTCCAAAACGTGATTTAATAGAAAATGCCTCTTAAAATCACATTAAATAATCGTAAAAATTTAAAGCAAATTTTCAAAAATTTAAAATACCAAATATCCGACGTCGTCATAAAAATCATGAATAATCTCGAAAAGCTGATAATATGAAGTGTTAAAGGTTATCGGCGATGTGGAAGGCATCATTTTAAAATCTCTTACATTTAATAAAGATATTTTATATGGCTGTATTGTTTACGCACTCCGCCTACATTTCATTTAAAGCGATGTTAAAACCCTCGAAGACGTTTTCATTAAAGGATTTAAAGATTTTGACATGAAAAGGCCAATTACGGGTTGACTCTAAGCCGAAAGACATAATGGGTTAGCCAAGCAAACATTTTTGTCAAGGTATAAAAGTTTTGTAAAAAAATTGATACAAGAATCTCGGTTGCGTCATTGATTTGGCTAGAAAAATTTATCAAAAACAACAAAAAAATCAATTGTTAATGCACCACCGACAACTTTCTCTCTCGTGCTAAAAATTTCTTAATTATATTATCTCTAACTATAATAAATCTTCATCAAAATCGTAATTAACTTCAAAAATAGAAAATAAAACATGCTCTCACAAAACAGCCATAACTATAAATTTCAGTTAGATAATTGTTATATCCAAAAAAAATCTAAAGATTAGAAATTATTATGTTATATACGAGAAAAATCACGTAGGATTTCTAGCAGTGTGTGATTTGAAGTTATTACAAATCTAATTATTTTATAATCTTTAAAACTATTGTGTGTAGACAATAAAAGTTTTTTCGGGCTTGGTTATACGTATAGTTACACTTGACATTGAAGAGTTAATTTTTAACTCATTCATCAAAAGAAATAATTCATAAATTGCCTTCAAGACCAATTTTTTCTTTAAATATAAAAATAAATCGATGCGTAGGAACGAAACAAATTACCAAGTACCAAAAACGATTCACGTGCAATTTCCTCTTGGGATATAATTTGCATTGTCTGTCTCTCCACAATAAATAAATACATAATCGTGTTTGCAACCATTAAGATTTGCGTAGATAATTACAATATTAAAAATCGGTACGAACGTAATGACGTCAGATGAATGATTTTGAAATGACATTTTCGTAGCAAGTGGATTGTTTTCATTCGGTATTTGTCTAGACTTCATTAGGTTTGTATATAAAGAAAAAGTATGTGTAACTCAATCGATAATTAAGTGGGTTGTGATGACAGTTTCAAACGTGAAAATCGATTTTATTTCTCTAAACAACGTTTAAGTGGATTTTAATTACGTGTTAGAATGTTCATCGTAGTTTGTAAAAATCAAAATGAAAAACTCGTCTTAACTTAATAAAAGACTTTTTGTTACAGGTACTTGTGATACACGGAACACAAATGCTTTGGTTGCACTTCTTAACAGAACCGGATTATGCTAACTATTTTATTACAACAATTTTTTGTGCTGAAAGATTTTAAAGGATCTTACATAAGAAAATTATTCAAAACAATAAGTCAGAGGAAATTATTTAAAACTTTTACTATCATAACTGCATAAATTTATTTTACACAAATTCCTACATACACCTGAAATGAATTAATTCAAAAGTTTTTGTTATTTTAATAATTTGCGTGGAAAATGCTAATTTCTTGCTAACTTTATTGTTCTATTGTTGAAGGTGTGTTTGGAGCTCTTGTAAGAATATTTTAAAAGAGCTAAATAATCGTTGATTTTAACTGGCATATGATCAAAATATTGTTATTTTAATTGGAGAAAACATTGAAGCTATAACTTGAATTTTAGTTTTAACCGACGCAAAAAATCGCTTTCTAGTGGGCTAAAATAGGGGATGATATTTGAAATGTGAAATATGAAATTTGTTTATATGTTTTCTATTAGGTAGATTAGTTAGAGTGTATCTTAAAGTTGGTCTCATTTTAATTTAATAGATACAAAAAGTTCACACACCTATATGAAGAGTTTAAAAATTGGGATGAAATTATAACTAACTTTACTAGATGATCGTAACTTGATGTTTGAACTCCAAGAGGGTCTCGACAAATATTTGAAGAATCGCAGAATTATTTTTCTGGATATAAATTACACCCCTTTATGGATTAGATATTTTTTTACTAATACCAATTTGTATGAAAGTTAAAAAAACTTTTTAAGCGCAAAAAGGAGTCGCTGATTAAATATTTGAGAAAAACTGTTGTAGAATATACTTTAGTGTTAACCACATCTTAGTTTAAAAAAAAAACATTTGAGCCTAAGAATAATAATATAAAGGATTTTGATGTCTTTTTTTCCTTGGAGTTAAGTTTATTTATTAATTTATTGGAAGAATATTTGGAAATACAACAAAATAATACCATATTCAAAAAATTTGGATGACAAAATTTAGTTGTAGATAATGAGCAAAAAAAAATATTTTCTTATAATTGAAAGCGACAAAGAATCACCCTGATTCTCTTTCATAAGTAGGTCTATTTAAAATTAGCAATTGAAAAAAACGTCCTAGATTTAACTAAAAACGATAAGGAAGTGAAGTGAATAAATGATTATTATATATTGATTTGATTAAAAACACTATCATTTCCTAATTTTTATGAGTAGTTTTTTTAGAAAATGACAAGTAATATATACCAGATAAATAAACCAATGAAATTGTGGATGAAATTTCTTATGCACTTCATTGCCTCGATGTTACGAACGATGAGATTTCAACCTGGAAGAATCTCGATATTTCTATTAGCCAAATCCGTCTCTGGTTCAAGGGGTTAAAACAAAATAAATGATCTAAAATCGCGTGTCGTGCACGAAATGAAAATAGTAAATGAAAAAAAAAGGAGTAGAGAACTAGAGAAGAGAAACTACACAAGTCTAGACTCCGACGTAGTGCGCGCCGTGTCTAGGTCAGGACATTTACAGAGGGCATAACAAGACATAAATAAGGACCACCATACCGCATTTATATAATTTAAATGATTGTAAACAATATGAAAATATTCATAGAAAACGAGGTGAATTTCCCATAAATTTCCTTTCGAGGCCAGATCAGGGTGCACTGCACCAACATTCAATTTTAAACTGAACTTTTAGAAATTACTATTTTGTTTGTTTGTTGGGAAAACGTAATCCTTTCGTACTCGAGACTACTATATTTCAAATCATTTTTGATAAATTGTAACTTATTTCCCAGAGGGGTTAAATAAAATGACAACATACAATCACAATGTTCATTTTTGTCACAGCGAAAGAACGTTTTACACACTCGTTGATTTCATAATGCTTTTATGTTTTCCACTCGTTTTTATTTAGGTTGAACATAAAAACTAAAAGCCAGAGAAAAATTAAAATGAAACCTACAATAATACAATTATTATCAATAATCTATGAATTTTATTTGTATATACCTTCTAATATTTTAACGACGTTATAAAAAGGGTTGAATATAAAAGTGGAAAAACATATTCTGATAATATAGTGGTGGCGTGCAACGAGTGATACTTCTTCGTTCCATTTAGATACAGATCTAATCTTAAAATATGTAAATGAAACCTTTTCTTTTCGTTCTTCAGAATTTTTGTTTGTTAACTGAGTGTGAGTGATGACACATTCATCTTTTGAATACAAAACAGAATATATTATTTTTATCGAAAGTTTCTACAACTTTTCAGTTGAATTTTTTGAAAGTAAACCATACATACGACATAAAAAAACCGACCCTCTTCCACTCACATTTCATTCCAAATCCGGAAAATATTTTTCAAAATAAATCAACTACATACACAAAGCTATTGATTGTAATTACCGAAGCAAGGAGCTTTCAACTCAACAAAACTCAACTTTAACTTCTAAGAATAATGAACTGTTCGTAAACTTTTCTTATTTCCCGTTTTTGTTCCGCCATTTCGGTTGTCAGTTTTTATTTAATAAATATCCTGATGCAGTTATGTTCCATACATACACAAACTTTAATTATCACAACTTGCAAACTATTCCAATTATTGTTGCAAATTTCATTCAAATGAGGCTGTCGCATATTAAATTATGATTAAATGTCACATACACATATATAATTACTATACAGGTGAAAGACGAAAAATTAAATAACATCATTTTATCACATAAAAAACGAAATGAAAATCAAAAACAGAAATCTCATACTCGTTTTCAAGATAAACTTTCTAAAGAGAAGAGAAATCAATTGACTAAAGATACGATAAAAACTCCATTTGTCTTTTTTCATAGTTTATGATATTTGTTAAATACAAATTATATGATCACGCGTAAACCGGCAGTCCTTAACGTTTCAACCCTTTTAATTTCTTCAACTAAACGCCTCGTTAATTTTTGTACAGGCAATAATTTAGTGTTGCACGATTGTAAATTTAATTTAAAAAAAAAAATTCTTATGCATTAAAATGGGCTTCAACTTATCATATATTGCTAATTCAGTGGTTGCTTTGTAAATTGTTTACGCCTTTTGTAAAAGTTAGCTAATGTAAACTACTCTCTACTTTAAGCGCCGCAAGCGTTTGCTTATTTCAAGTTTGAAGATATTCAAATCTTAACAAGAAACATATTATAAAACTTGCGAAGATGTAACGAGGAAACTTTTTTAAAATCTATCAAATCAAAAGTGAAACCGAGGGTTTTTAAAAACTTCATTTCTGAAGGTAATATATTCGTGAAGAGTATACATTGTAAAGGTGGGATATTTCCGTCATTCGACAGTTTGTCTAGTAAATAAATTGTGTTATACGAGTATACTATTTGTTTTAAAGCTCTCGCTTCGAAGTATTTCGTAAGTGTTTGTATATCATAAGTATTTAATATTCATAAACAAACGTTAACATTTGATTGCTTTAGTGTAAGAATATAATGTTAATTTTTCGTTCGTTTCGTTATAATTGGCTAATGTAGTTAATTAAAATGATATATTTAAAAATGTAAGAAAAGCAATTATATTAATACTAAACTTGTAAGAAGTGAAATTGCTTTCTATTAAATACGATTTTTGTAATTTTGAGGTCTAGGAAAGAGAAATATTTTTTTTCCTCTTCCCAAATTTTAAGAAAATATAGTAAAATAGATTACCTGAAGGGAACGAGGTATTTTGTCGTACTAAATGAACTTCGAATTAACTGAACAGCATTTTCACAAATATCGGCCTTTATTGAATTATTTTTTTTGTACCCTTTCATATCATAGAAAATGTTTACTATAACTAAATATAGTGCACTATAGTGTTTGGTAGTCAAAATTGTAATAAACTCCCATTACACATATCGTGTATTTAATTGTAAACTATCAAAATTGTAATAATTTTCAGAAGAAATCATTTGATGTTAAAAAAATTAGTTGATCGGGAGACCCTAGTCAGTACCTAACAAAGTTTTTAACGTTTTTTTTTCAATTCTAAACGTGATTAAATATGTAGATTTCTATTGATTAAGTGATTGATTATTTTCCCCACTCTAAAACGCTATCCTGTTTCATTCAACTCTCTTTCGCTAATTTGTATATTTTTCGTTACGTGATGGTTTCTGTCAGTTTACTCTAAGCTCGAAATCACAACAATGAATGTACTTATACCTAGTAGTATTTTATAGGAACTATACTATCAGTTGGTGTTAGCCGATATTTTTTGTCAGCAAAAACTGAAATTTTGTTTTTCAATGATAACTTAATAAACAATATATTCAATTATTGTATTCATCCAAAGTAACAAACCTAACTTTTCTATAATCGTTAGAATTATAATTGTTGAAATTTACTTTTAACCACCAATTGCTATAGTTTTCAATACTATGAGTAAAACATGGCTAGTAACTTGGAACTAGTAATATTTCAAATTTTATTATGTAATCATTTTTTCCTTACGCTTAGGGAAATTTCACTTCAAAAACTCAGGAGAAAACTTCGAGTTCATTCACATGAAACATAGATTACATAAAAGAAGGAATCAAAACATGACATTATCGTCAATAAACTTTTTTGTGTGTCTCTTGTTAGTATTTGCTTACAAAGATTTTAATGGCGAAATTAATATCTCAAGTTTCAGCTGATACAGAGATTTTTTTTACGTAATAGCAATTGACAACCATTGTTATAAATTATCTCGTTTTTTTTTTCTCTAAATTGATCCCAAATTGTCAGATTAAACACGGTTTATGTCTCCATCATTATTTACTAAGAACATCATTATTCAAAAAAAAAAATCAATTTCTAATAATTTTGAAGTTATGCATGATTTCTAATTTGATGAAAAAGTTGACAAAAAATGATTAATTTGCCTCGACAAGTTAGTAAGTATAAGAATGTGACTTCCTCAAATTAACCTTAAAGAAATTATCTCTGCACTTTTATTTTCATTCTTAATATTTTTTCTTACCCCATCACCACTTAACCATTGGTAATCACATTATAAAATAAGTAAAAATTGAATAAAAATTTCTTCTAGCCCACGCCTTAATCATACACACGAAACAATTCTAATTTTGCCATTCAAACACTTTTCACTATATTAACTCAACCGGAAATGAACACAACGCCATCGTCATCCATTTTATAAAATTAGAATATTCCATTTATTTCATTAAAAAAAAAAACAACTAAATGATAACGAACTTCAAATAACTTAAATACAAACTCACATACTCGACAAACAAAATCCACCAACGCGTTCCGCTTTCAATTTTAGTATTAAATATAAATTAAAAATGTAATTTATGTAAATTAATCGAATTAATATTAACACCCAAATGTCAAACTCAAATGCATTTTGTCATACTTTCTACGATTTTCGGTCAGGTTTTTTTGAAGAAAGTCGTTTAAGGACTCATTATAATTAAGAGCCAATTTAACAAAAAAACGTTTTAATACAAATTTCTGATTGAATGATTTTAATAAATACACGTTGGCTGTAGTGAGGATCGACTATTTAAAAAAGTTTAATTTGAATTAAACGATGCACAAATACTTACAAGTTACTTACATTGAGAAGATTAATGTTCCTATTAATGGACGGAAATGAACGTCAGAGAATATACAAAAAAATTAAGTTTATTCCTACCTATTTTAAATAATATAACCTACGTAGTCTAATATTATCATTTGTAATTGTAAGATTAATTCAAATATTTATCGTAGGAAATTTGTCGAAACAACTCACTTACAAAATAAAATTTATTTTACTTATCTAAACATAAATATTTTATTGACTAACTTCTTAAAATTTAAAGAGTAACTTTTGAGGTAATAAAGGCAAATAAATGCAATTGATTTATATGATACTTACATATGTGTAAGAAATCTGAATTTTAAAAATGTTTTTAAACTAAAAATTAATTTGCATATAATACTGAAAAGGAAAGAAATGAGCGCTTCATAACTATTTAAACGATTTTTCAACTCATATGTAAGCAAATAAAACAGAGATCTTTAATTAATGATCCTTAAAGTGAAATGAAATTATCTTCAAGGATTGAAATTAATTACAAGATGTTAATATAAAGAAAAAAATTCAACTACGGCAACGACGCAAACAGTTTGAGAAACTAAATCTGAACTTACAAAAAAGAAAGAAAACGATGACGTAATATTTGAGTGGGGCATATGGAAATAGTAACAACTTGCAACAGCATCCCAAGTGTTTTTACTTTTTATATTTATGCCGTTTAAAGACAATCAATAGATCAAAAAGGAGCTTTACCTAAGAAAATGTTAGCATCAAACGTATTTAACCAGTTTAGAGCTTCGTAAATCCAAAATCGGTAGGAAGTAGATAGATATAGCCAATTTTAAAATAAGATGGAAGATAAATTGAGTTTGGTTTCTAGAATAAATAAAAATTATTACAATTTTAAGAAACCTCTTATTTTCTTTTATAGGAACTTCTTCGTTTAACTCATTTCAAAATTCATTAACAATAAGTTTAAAAATTAACTTTTCGAGTAACTTATAAAAAAAAATGTTTCGTTATTAATTAAATACCTTAAACTTCTTGAGATAACTAAAATAAGTTGAATGTGAATCGGAATGCAAAAACTATTTATAATCCATATGGTGCATGCTTTAGATTCTTATGAATTGAGAATTTGGAGTCATTGAAAGCTTTTACGTGCTATATAGTAACTCGTATACGAATTATACCACTTCCACTTCAATCTTTTTGTAAAGCTAGGAAATATTCTGTCACATACATAATATAAAGCTCGATTATAATCGGTTACAAACCTAATATAAACAGTGTGCATAATAAGGGCAGAATTACTTTAAGTAAAGAAGGAACTATTTAGATGACATTTTTTCTAAATGTTTCTCAAATACTTAAAAAAAAACATCATAGTAGCATTTTACTAAAATTTTCCTCATTTCAAAAGACTTGAATTGGAAAAGAGTAATGAAATTTTATTGAAGCCATAAGATTCTCAAGTTTGCGTACGATATCTCGGTTTAAATTCAAAATGTGGGTAGGTATACATAAACTCTTCCTTAATCGACGAATGATTTTTATATCTTTTCAAACATTTAGATTTTCAATCTTGACAAGAATAAGTCAAGGGTAAGTAGTTTGAGACTTACTATTGAAATTCAAATTTAATTTGTTTATTAATATAATAATCTTTCATTACTATGGAACTAATTAAGTTAAAAGAAGATTAATCCGATAAAATCGATTTCACCAAATAATAAAAAAAATATTCCAAATGATAAATGAAAAATAGTAAAAAGAATCGTAACAAAAGTTCATTGACAACTTAATAAAAAAGAGAAGATTAGGTGACAGATTCAAAGCGCATTGTCATCAAAAGTACCGTGAGAAAATGGTTACAATAAAAATGGTGATTGGTTGACGTCAAGCAAATGGTCAAGATCTTAAAGTAAAGGAAAATGAAACGACAAAAGGAAGTAAGGGAGTTTGAACGACATCCGAATGATGGACCCCATACATTAAGCCGGTCCTTCCATCTTCATTTATTCTATCCCGTTTATAATCAACGTGAAACACTAATAAAACTTTTCGACTCTAACTGCACGACAAAACCTAATGATTTCCTCGTAAATCAACGTTTTATTTTTACATAATATTATGAAATATTTGTATTTTAATGTGTGAAGTAAATTCTTTTATGAATTGAACATCTAACAGTACGCATTTTGCCTTTGAATTTTTAACAAATTATCCTTTTATATTGGCCTACGTATAACCTTGATACGTTTAAAGGGATGATGCCATCCTCAAAATAATAAATCACTCTAATGTTTACCGAAAATGTATATAAATATCTGTATACTTTAATACGAATTTTTTTCTCTTTTCTTCTTACTCCTCGAAATTTCGTTTTTCAACCCGGGAGCTTTTGTTTCGACTTGAGTAATGGTTACACACACAAGTATAGTAATTGTTTCTATTCTGACATGAAAAATAATTTTTTTGAAAAATAAAATATATAACCAGAAAAATTCGTTACAATAATTTTCAGTGCTACTTTATAAAATATCATTAAATTCGTATGGTTTGTGTTAGGACATCTATGAGCATTTTTATCCCACTGAGCTAGATATAAACTTGCCGGAATATGTTTATATATTTTATGAGCTGCTACATTTGTCAAATGCAGAACTTTTTTTTTACATTGAACAAAATTTTATCATAATAAATTTATTATGTTGACAAAAAATCTCTGTAAATGATGGCTTGGCCACAATAATTATAACAATAAACAAACGTTTCATACTATATTCGAAAATAATAAAAATAAATTTTGTGCTGATTTCAAATAAAAATAAACGTTAAACAATATTTATAAATACTGTCCATAGTTTGTCTGTTTTTGATATGAAAAATTCCCCCGTTAACAAAGTAAAAATACTCTTTGAAAATGGCATCAAATGAATTTACCAAAAATGCATTATTATCGTTAAATTCACCAATTTAATGACTGGTTTTAAAAAAAATGGCGCATGTAGATGATATTAGCGAGTAACTTCATGTGTGTTAATTTTAGGGTCTTGTGCGTGCGCATCGCAAAGAATAACTCATCATTTTTTCATTGCCGAGTAAGTAAACTTTAAAATAAAAAGCTCATATTTTAAATTATAAAAAATAGAGCTAAAATAATATTTTTCATTAAATAGAAAGATACATTTAAAATAACAATCATGCTCGTTCAAATTCAAATAAAAAATATTAACATATTTTTATTTTATAAAATAACTCATCACTTCGTCGACTTGTCGACAAAATAATCATTCGCGAATGAAACACAATGTCCAGACTACATATAAATAAACATCGTTCCGACCAAACACACATCTTCAGTTTTGTACAGTTCAAATGAAATTTGTTTTACACACTTAAAAAGAGTCTATGAGAAGTAATCAAAAGACTTGGATTTTATACCAAGTTTTAGCCAAACATCTAAACAATTAACAATAACCGTTTCATTGACACAATGACAAAAAAATTGGAATAACTGAACAAATAATAGACATCTAACGACGTTGTCACTCAAAGCTCAATACGTAAAACGATACTTTGAAAACTAGGCAAAAGAAACTGAAATATATTATAATAGGATACATGCCCCAAGCAACAAATCTAAGATGGAAAGATTGATTTTAATAACAGAAATTATATGAAAGTGTTTCAATTTTGATAAAATTTTCTTGATGCAATCGTGATATATGACGTGATTTTTGATATTTCAATATCGCCTTGTGAATCTTTTGAAGGTTGTTTCAAACTATTAATATTACATTCTATTATGAATATCAATTTCATTTTTACTATTTTTTAACATAAAAGACTGCATATTTAACTTTACATAATCATTCATTTCTTTAGAAACTTTGTTTTGTTTTACCGCGTGCGCAATATAAGCGCGCGTTGTCGTTTTGTTTACATACTGAGCTTTGAATGTTTCAACAGTTTCCTACTTACCTATAGTCAAAACTTGACTATAGAACATAGATTAAAACCTCATTAGAGACTTTGTTAAAAATTAAAAAAGATAAAAGAAATGTTCACTAGTTGAGATGCTTTTCAAAAACGCTTCATTAATACTGATTGTAACGGAGCTGAGAAGAAAATCTCTTGTGTGAAGTTTTTTTTTTAAGGAATAGAAGAAGTGACTTACTTTTTGGTGTATCGACAATTGGCGTTAAAGGTGGTACAACCTCAGTTAACTGAAAACAAAATGACAGAATAAATACCTTTTTCAAATAGCTTGATGCTGTTTGCGCTGCACTCTGTTAACGGTTGTGGCTAACTAACACAGAACGTGAAACGGCATTTACCGTTATAAAACAATGTACCGGAAAAGACTGCTGATATGGCTACGTGAACAGCAATCGCAACTCTTCACTTTAATCGTCCCGTATAACTAATTTTTATTTCAATATTGAAAATATTCGACACAAACATCTAACAATAAAAATGTTATCAATAAATAAACGATCAAACATCGAATGAGTTTTGAAGAAGTGAGACGCAAGAGATACACAGTTCGGTAAATGCCACACCGATAACAATGATATTATATCAATATATGAATATAATAGAACGGATATACAATTAAAACAAATATATTACTATCATGGAAAATGCTTGAGAATCTTGAATTTGTGACTTACCTTGGCTAAAAGTGGGTTAAACATGAACTTGGTATCGTGTTCCTTCCGCGGCGTGGCAGCGATACCCGATAAGGGCGTCGCTACCTCAGTCATTTCCTGTAATAAGTAACAAATTTTCATCAATCCAATCAATAAAAGTTGGTTCAAATGCTTGCAATTCCCATAAAAACATTCACGTCTTTTAAACCAATGAAATTGATTTTTCCAAGTTCAATTTATCAATAACTAAGTTCTTACAATATTATATAACTCAATGAATTTTCTTGGATTTTATGTGATTTTCCAACGCGACTCAGTAAAAACATATTTTATCAAAAATGAAAAACGCTATTAAATTAAACCTTGGCCTCCAATCGTTCATAAATTCAACGAAAATTTTTAAATAGGTACATATTTCAAACCTTCCCGGAAATCGGGTGAAATTTTTTTTTTTTTAATAAGTATTTGATTTTTTTGTTAAATGATGTTTATTATTTGGATATATAACATGAATATATGTTGATATCTCAGTCATAGGTCAGATAAGTTAAAATTAATAAAATTGTAGGCGTTAAGTTTACGCTTTAACGTCTTAACGCAATGTTCAAACATATTTTTTTTCGGAGAAACCGTTTCAAAATCGCCGATGATCTGGTGTAATGATTCGCTTTAATTTTATTGTAAACTAATAAACAGTTTTTGCGAAGGACATTCACATATTTCGTAAAAAAGATCAAAAAGAAAGCGTTTTAAACGCGATACTAATTTACATTTCCTTCGGAAATAAAAATCATAATTTCATTAATATGATGAGGTCAAGAAATTGAAAACTACATTAAATAATACTCCTAGCAGCTTTTATCAGTCTGTTAACGGAGCATGATGTAATTGTTGCAAAATGTTAGTTTTGCTTATTTATTCGTCTGAACTTTAAACTCGTTATTTCTTTTTTATAAAAGCGCGTTTTCTCTTTGTTACATTTAGCGATTTTTATTTTCTATTTGCCAAAGAGAAATTGAAAATACTGGAAGAGAGATTGAAAAAAAAATTACAAAATTCAACTGTGGAAAAGATAGTGTAACATGTAAATGTTGAGAAAAGAAGTAAATCGTCAAATGCGAGGGAACATTTATTTTAATTAAAAAATGCATAAGAATATAAGAACGTGAAAAGAAAAGTTCCAAATCTAATATTGTCAGTATGCAGTGTGCACTTTTTTATTATATTAAATCAAGGGCTTATGAAATATTTTTATATCAAACAATGCACCCCTAACAGAGTGATTTGTAAACTTTTTCGAGACTTAGCTTTTTTATATATTGTTATTTCTTTAATCAAAGTCATGATAATGCAAAAGTCAGATATTGAATTGGAAATGTTATTCTCAAAAATATCACGCTTGAGAAACGAATGGATATGTTGGTCGTCTCTCAGCTTCCTATTTCATCTCATAACCAAAAAAATATTTATGAGGTCGTGCATTTGAGACCATTTGGAAGAATTAAAAAGTATGTACATGAAAAACACTAAATCTATTTGATTTTCCCATAAAAGAGAAAAATAAAGTTTTTTTTTTGTTTAATTTTCTTTTATTTACTAAAGCCTGCGGAAAATATCTTACTGAAACATGATATAAAAAAAAATTAAAACAGCTTACAGCATACATCAAGATTATGAGACATGGTTAAAAAAGTTTTCGCTAAGTCACAACTTTTCGTATCTGAGATTAGATATTCAGAGTCAATTTTTCAGCTTTATACAGCAATATTGATAATAATTGATCTTCGAAAATGTTCATCAATCTTCTAACATTTTTGTTCTTCGTTTTTTAAGAAACTGAAGAACTGATTTTATTTAAGAAAGTACATATGTAAATTAATAATAATTATAAAACTAATCCCAAACTTGATCCTGTCATACTTCTGCTCAGGCTTTAAGGCCGCCGAGAGAAATTCGCGGGCCTGTGACACATTGGAGCCAGTCAATGCACACAACGATTGACTCCCTATTTTTCTATTTTTTAAAATGTTTGTATCAAAATACTTCGTTAAATCCTAACTGTATAGTGTATATACATATACCCAAAACAAACTAATAATAAGTAGCAAGAGCTCTAAATGACAACTTTTTTTTTAACTTTTGCATTACAAACAATGTATTTCAGAAGTCAGTTTTATCAATTCAAGTACTCAATTTTTTTGTTTGGAGGGTTTAATCAATATGTGCAGTAAACGGCTAATTTATGAAGTCCTGTGTCCCTTATAAAAACATTTTTCGGACCTTTTTAGACACTGGGTACATAACAAAAGTCAGAGGATCCTTTTCTTCCATCAACTCTGCTCTATCTTTCTGCTTTAAGTAAAATATACACATTATTGGAAACTTCAAGTATAAATAAAGCTTTATGTAACTATTTACGTATCAAATCATAATAAGTGGCGCCAAATTCAAAGAATATCTTTTTAATGTCCGAGATAATTTTTTTTTGTTCAATTAAAATTCAACTCAATTAAAGTAATGGTAATTACTTCATAATTCCACATCAAAAATAAAAATATATCAATTAAAATTATCTTAGAAAACATTTTTCTTGCTCTTTGACATTGTGTTCGAGAAAGAGATTTAACATACTCCAATACGAGAAACTTTTGCAAAACTAAAGCAAATGATTTTAATAAAAAAACTAAAAACATAAAAATCAAAAATATTGAGTTAAAAACTAAATTGAAAGTAAAAAGAAAATTTTAAAAGTTGAAAATCGCAATTTAATTGTGTTCAAATTTGTAAAAACGATCAATAACAAGCCATGTGATTAAACGTCAATAATGGCCGTGAGAATTTCAATTGCGTATTCATGGCAAAAATATTCCATTATAATTCTTTTAACCTAAGAACTTTCACAAAACGCTAACCATCATTGAGGAATCTACGAACAGCCGCAACCATTCACGAACAAACAATAAGCGAAAACCTATTTTTAGATCACTCACTCTCAGATTTCAGTATTGATTACATTTAAATAAATTAACACACCGATTTAAATGCGAATTGTTGAAAATTTTAATCCTCTTATTCGTTGATCAATTCAATTTTAAATGGATACAGACGAATGAAAATCACAATGTGTACACATGAAGGCTCTTCTTCGTCGTTTGCCTTTTTATCGTGTTCAATACTATATATCTAAATCTATTTAATGTGTAATTTGAATTTTATGAACTGAAACGGAATAACCTTCTTCTTTGCAACATATAAGCGCCTTATCTCAACGATTTTTATTCACATTAATTTTTGTATTTAACCTCTCCATAGAATAATAGCGATTTTCAACAATTAATTAAATCAATATCTTGTTTTCAGATTGATAAGAAATTACTAGAAGAACTACAACTGGAATTAACATAGGTAATGATAAGAATAAATTTTTATCTTTTCAATACATTGCATCAACAGGCTACTTTCTTGAATAGAATTCCTACTTAAGGAACAGTTAGATAACTAACAAAATACAAAAAGAACAATATAAAAACAAAATCGTTAAGACTTAATAAAAAATTTACTGGTAGAAATTGAAATTTATTTCATTAATAAATCATACAACTGTTTGAAAATTTTTCCAAATCAAAGATTTATGAAAATATTGGAAGTAACTAAAATGTGTTACTAAGAGGAATGACCTGAAACTAAGAAAAAGTTGTACAACTCGATATAAAACATCATCAAATAGATCGAGGGCACTTTATCTATTATTTTATTTTCACCAGTGTTCTATTATTCGATTCCTTTATTTATTTGAGCTGTTTCGTTATATTACTGGTAATATTATTGGGTTCTTGTGGCGGAAAGAGTACGCGCCAATGTAGACATTCAAACATATCTACGTTCTTAATACACCAAGTGGCTTAAAAATGCACTGAAAACATATTTGGTTGCCACATGTGATATGAAATCAACGTCATAATATTGGTAGGCTCGGTATCCTATTTCTTATATGAAACTTTATTTAATTGTTTTGGCTTGATTAATAAATTACAAAATCTGATCATTTGTCACAGAAAACACGTAAGTGTGCAAAATTTTAGTTTGATTGGACATCAGGAAGTGGGTAAGATAGAACATTTTTAGAACAAAATTAGAACAATTCGTAGATACAAATAGGAAGTAATAGATTAAGCCCATAAACGTAAGATCTATACGTCGTAGTATAACAGTTGAAAGTTTCTCTACGCAATGTATTAAAAAGAAAGGACCATTTGGCAACTATGAGATTTAGAGCCATCTTAGCTTTGAAATGTAACAGATTGCAAAGATCCTATAAGATCGCTACCCCTTGTCTGTTATCTGGAACGAACCTTATATATTATTATATAATACTATATAATATAATATTATATATTATATATAATAAATAATATATAATATTATATATTTATAAACGCTAATTTCGAAAATCAATATTGTCTTAATTTTTTGAGAAATTACGACGAAATGTACGTTTGAAAATGTATTATTCGTTTGACCTTTTAAATAGTAATTAAAAATATACTTCATATTTAATCATTGGAAGCATGAAGAAATTATGCCTCGAAAAAAAAAAGAAAATGAGTCGCAATTTCTCTACAACTTTTCACTCAATTTTCTCAATCGAATAAAATTGAAATTTAAAAACAATGGACCATTATGAAATTTTCGAAAGAGCAATTTCTTCATTCTATGAAATCAATTATAATTTTGTCCAATTGTTCAATTGCATAAGTGAATGAACTTTGAACTAAACAACTACTAAAAATACCAAAAAATTTAATATTTAAATAAAACAACTAAAAGGATATGTTGTCAGTTTTGAATTGCAAATTTATACAAACGGTAGTAAAATCAATTAAACCAATTAGCAGAATAATTTTTTAACCACTACAAGTTTTTTTTCGGCTCGAAACAAGCAGGTGATCCAATTGATTTGCAATTATTTCAAACAAGAATACCATTTGTTGCGCGATTTAATAGCAAAATATTTTTCCTCTCGTTATGATTTCAATTTTAAACAAAAGCAATTGGCAATTATTTTCTACTTTTTTCAATTTGAAAATAATCAGAAACACAAATCGCACTGATTTACCTAATAATTAAGTTTGCCGAACAACAAAAGAGAAATTTTGTGATATTTTTCGACAATTTCGAGACTGAGTCATTAGTATTAACTCCCAAATTCAATTGTGATTGTCCGAACAATTTGACAAATATTATGATAATTAGTTGTGTGGTTATTGAACTCAGAATTTTCACTCGCTCAAATGGGAGAAATGTTTCTTTACGTAGAATGTTTTTATTTGATCAAAGCTTTAGTATGAAAAGTGCATAAAAGACTGACCTTTAAAATATGTTCAACCTCGTTTCCAGAAACTCCTGGTGTTTCGGGACCTCGTCCCACTGAATGTTCCATTTGTAAACGGGGTAAAATTCTTGCTGCATTATGAGCACGAGATTGTGAGGAACTACTACTGGCTGTTGATTGAGGTTGGGACTGCTGTTGCAACGGTGGCCCCTTTGCCGGCACAATTCCGTTCGATCTGTGATTGCTGGCACTGTTACCGTGTTTGACGGGTTGTCCGGGATAACCACCTCGTCCCTCGTACGGGGGTTTTCCGTCGGCTGGCTTTATAAAACCACCCCGGGCCGCACTTTGATGGTGATTGTGATAGTTGTTTCTGGCGTTATTGCTGCTATTGCTGGACGACTGGTGTGGCTTTTTGAATTCTGGCTGAAGACGGGACGCGATCGCGGACGCTGAGGCACCACCTGGAGCTGGACTTGGTGGCACACCGTCGATGCCGATCAAGTATTGTTGCAAGCGTGATTCGTCCAGCAGATGTTGCACCAGAGCATAATCACCAAGTCCATTCCTTATTTGCTGAGACGTGCGGTCTGACGGTGATGGATTTCTCTGCAACAATAAGACAATAATTGTTTCAATAATTCATTTAACAACCAACTTCCTCTTAAAATCTAACTTGAAAATATATTCTATTATAAGTAAATGATACTCTAATTATAATAATTGATATAAAAACCTTGTAAAAATTAAGGTTTTCAAATAAAATTTTCTATGTTTCTTTTGATTGTCTTAAAAAGTTATTAGAGATTTTGTGGAGTTATCGTTGGCTTTACATAACTAATGAAAAATTCTAAGTGAAATAAAAACGAATATTTCTTTTTTCTCATTATTTTTCGAAGGAATAAAATTTTTTTTCGTTTTTATTATAGAGAAACGTGGAAAATAGGACGGGTGGGATATATATTCGTTGATAGTCGTAATTCATCATTAGATCATTCTCACAAAGTGTGTGGATGGATAAAGGGAAGTGTGGAACATGGTGGAGACCGAACTACGTCGATAGTTCCGGTTTTGGGATGCGTGCTGCGCTGTCACCATTCCAGTCAAACGAAACGTGAGTGAAATGTCTTCACTCGTTAAACCATTTTCTGCTTGTCTTCCATTTTCCTACTTTTCCACCGCGCTCACTTTAACTCATATATATTTCGTTCTCAATTTCCTTCCTTTTGAATGGAAGTATATCTATATACCAAACACATATATATAAATCTATGAAAATCGCTCTCACTAAACGTATAGTAAATATAAAAACTCACTTTGGCTTTGGTCACTTTGTTTTTAAACGGTCAAAGAAAAGACATTTTTTTTTTCTCGTTGATATATTTATATATCGTGTTTCGTAGTAAAATATCAAAGCATATTATGGATAACACAACTCACTGAACATGGGAAAGCTTTTTCCACTTTTTGCTCTGATTTAAAAAATAAATATTAATAATAAAAATTCATATTATCTACGACAACTATTGATTATTAATATTCTGTCACTTTAAAAAATTATTTTCTTACTAAACTTCTCAATTTCTTATTTACAACTTGCTTTTTTACGATTTCGATTTTTATTACAAAGCGCTCAACAACTCAAGACATTTTTTTAAAACTTTTATCAACATAAAATACATTTGCGATATCAAGTATTACTACCAAATTTATGCACACGAGATGAAAATTTAATATTTGAAACATCGATTATTTAATTTAAGTTTTCACAAAACTTTAAAATTTTGTTGATCAAAATAATGTCACTACTTTTTAACTTATTTAATACCCAATTCAATTTGTTTGAATCAATTGAAATGATGCAGAATTTTATTGAATCAATAAATTTGTTCATCATTTGTTGATCTGCGTTTAATGTGTCAGTGGCACTCGGTTCGATTCCTGGTGAATTCTAGATATTTCTCGATTTTTTGAATTACAGAAGCTTTATGTGCTTACACAGTCGTGATATGGCATTAGATGTTAAAGCGATTAAAAACATTAAAAAATCAATTGCAAACGTGTAAAATAATTTCGATGATATTGATCATTTATCAAAATAATTGAAATAGTCGATTGAAACTGAATTGAGCAAGTTCTATTTTTCGGTCAATTTGATTGAAACGGTCATTGAACATGATTAATTTAACAGTACAAACAGAAGTTCATGGTCGTTAATCTTTAGTTAGAGAGATTTCAATGATTTGTTTAAACTTAAAATATTCACATTTCAAAGTGTTTACATATCCCTTTTGTTTATTGCGGGGGACTAACCAAAATTCCACTGAAAACTTTCAATGTCAATGAAAATCAATTTTTGATACAATAATCAATAATCAATTTTTGGTACCTAATAAACCGTACTCTCCCTTAAATCCCCTTGATATTTTCAATCATCCAAATAATCATTGTTTCAATCAAATTGCATCAATCATATTGATTCAATTGTATAAGAGGTAATTTGTTAAAATAAAGTTATTCTTTTTCCTTTTTAGAATACTAATGTTAAATCTAGAGTGATTTTTTATTGTATTAGAAAGGAGAAATGAGCGCGTGTGAGACAAATCAATTAAAATTGACGTAGTAAAATAATTTTTTCTTCGGCAATTATGTTCTAACCATTTAACAAGCTAATAGATTATAACACTTTGTGATCAATATAAAACAGCGATTAAATGTCTCCGGCTCTTATCTGTCAACAACATTACGTGTGCAATTAATTTTTTATTAGATATCAGTTATTTTCTTTGATCTTGTCCTCGACACGGTTGTGACACTATGAAAACTATGCAAATTTTTGCTCATTCGAGTGCACAAATCGTGTCTCATTTTCACACTAATTCAGATCCAAACTATATTTCGCCTGGTGTTCTCACCCTTTGAAATCGTCACTTCCATCAGCACGCTGAACTTAATGAATCGTGTATAGTTGAAACAATTAGCTATTTCCTTTGAAATGTGGTCGCTTGTACAACGCATTTATGTTGGCTTACACTCGACTAGCGCAGCCTCGTAAATTTGTCAATAAATTCCCTAATAATTGCATCCCAGTAAGATGGTGTATAAATTGGAAGATAAAAGATTTTAAAAATATTGAACATGACATAAAATAAATCTGAGGTGAGTACGAACGGAGAGAGCCAACACTAGAAAAATCCTTTTTTGATCAAAAGAAAAACGACAAGTATCTCAACAGCGAACCATCGACGTCTCCTTCTTTTTCTTATTCGTTAAAATTTCACCGAGTGAAGAGACATCACGATTTTATCGTTTTATCCAAAACAAATATAACGTTATTTCTACCTTTTCATCCATATGAATAATTGAATTTCACAAAAAACGATATCCATATATTGTTCGTTTGATAAAGAAATATTCAACGTTTGATCCCTTACATGTGTATACTATAATATAAATTTTCATAAATCAAATTATTCAATTTTCACTGTGAAATTTAATAAAAATAAGATCTTAAAGGGCCATATTTCGTATATTTAGCACTCTTTTAGTGTGTTATTGATTATTCGGACGGTTCAAAGGCAGAGGGAGAGCTTTGACCGTATTGAAAATATGTGCCGTGACATAAAAGAAAAAATGCCATGAAAGCAACAAACATTATTAAAACATAAAAAAGATGCACACGGGGGTCACAAGAGGCGCTCCTTCGTAAATGACTTGCACAACGGCATTCCTTCCATATGTTGAAAATCGACATAAACCAAAAGAGACTATCGTGTCTCGACTCTTATGAATTTTGATTGACATTCTTTCCCGCTTGGCGTAAATGAAAGAATTTACATGAAACTAATTATCTTGATTAGTTAAAAAAACGACCTTAATTATTTCATAACTACTGGCTTTTTGGAATTGATCTGTTTAACCTTTCACGACAATAAATAAATGATATTTTTAAAAAATATTAATAAAACTAATGATAATTAAAATTTAAACATAAGAAATTATTTTTTTAAATATAACTCCAGCCAAACATACATTTGAATAAGCTCGTTGAAGACATAAGGAAATGAGGCAATAGCTAATGTTGGTTTCAACTATGTTGGCAAACGAAAAGCTATTTCAATTCGCTATGCTTAAACAATCACAGAAGATATAACATTTGAACACTTCAATTTGTTTCGAGTTATAACTATTTGAAAAGATTTTTCAAGTTGTAAAAAATGTGTTGCACTTGCACCGTATGCTTTAAAATAACTAGTAAAAATTGAAGATTAATAAGTTTTAATTGCAACCTTATTTAATAGCGTAGGGTCATCGTGACCCTACGGATTTTTGAATAAAAATTATTCTTTTCTTACTTAACTATCTAAAATGTGATTGATGGTGCTATCTCTAGAAAGTAGAGGTTTTAAGTTTTCAATGGTATAACAACACCATGAAGTTGAATCGGATTATCTCTTTGTGACAATCGAAAACGTGGCTACTGGTGTTATCTCTAGAGACCTAAGATTTGAAACCACAATGAAATTATGCAATTTTTGAATCAAATTATTTTTCTGTAAACTTCATAACGTAATTGCTGTCGCTATTTCTAGGAGATAAAAGTTTTGAACATTAAGCACTCATAATGGGGATGTTAATTAGAGCTTTTACAACGCAAGTTTGTAGCGGTTGAAAATGAAAGATTTTTGAGGTTATACTTTTGAAAATAATAAAAAACTAACATAAATAATTAAAAAAAAACATATTTGAGTAAAATAAAATTCCGTTTAAAATGTTGAAAAATCTCAATAAAGTAGGCACTTTTAATTTTCAATTTCTATTTCAGAGGATTAAATTAAAAATTTGCAAAGAAAAAATATTCACTTCTGAAAACTCAAATGTTCATAAATCAGATTTTAAACGACCTCACTATAGTTTCATTTCTTTCAGTTACTTGTTGCGTGTTTGAAACTTGAAGAGGTCATTTGTGCTAGTATTATTTCATACTAATTAACATTTAAGACAATGCAAGATAAAGGTTGATGACATGAAAAAATATATTAAATAT
Source organism: Sisyra nigra (assembly GCA_958496155.1). NCBI lineage: Eukaryota > Metazoa > Arthropoda > Insecta > Neuroptera > Sisyridae > Sisyra > Sisyra nigra. The sequence continues at coordinate 33,849,806 of OY292315.1, read as the reverse complement.
ATGTAAAAAGAAAATTAATAAAATCCAAAACCACTGAAAATTTTATCAAGCCTTGCAAAACTCATCATATTTCAACGACAGATTTATAAATAACATACGTTAAGTGTGGGTTGTTGAATTTTTCAAAAATCGATAACAATCTTCATTTAACATAATACCTTATAGTCATGTTAATATAATAAATTTCAGTTTAGCCAGAACTCAAACAATTAATTACACTAAAATGAAAAATTCACGATCGCGCCAACCACGATTTCGGACATATATTTAATTTTTATGCAAAGTATACGACGATAAAAAGGTTACTGATTTATCAAGACAACAAACGATTTTTTTTACTTATAAATTTTTAACACGTACTAGCAATTACGTCTGGATGATATCATAATTAGTCTGTTTCACGATTTGCCACACACTTGTTAATGTAGAAAACGACTACATTAACATGATCGTCTGGAAGTTACATAAATGATAGCTTGAATTGCAATTATATGATTTCGGGTCACCAAACTGATGTCTGACCATTGATACACCAACAAATTAATATATAAGTTACAAAAATTAATGCTATTAAAATAATATTAAAAATAATTACATTTGAATCCAATTAAACAAATGTTGCATTACAAGCAAATTTTCTATATTTTCACGAAAAAAACGTTTTCAACTTGATAAAACCTTGAATGGTAAAAAAGAGAACGATATATATGTATATTAAATAACTGAAAATGTCATTAACATCAGTCTGAGCAAAATCATTCATTTGGCAATCCAAACAAATTTCAAGGTTTTCAGTTTCGAAACAATCTAAATGCACTATTATTTATTTACACATGAACTCTTGATACCAAGTAGCAAATTTTTAGCGAAGTAATGGGGAGATTTCGCAATGCGGGCCAAAGCCACTTAAAAATCGAGAAAATTCTATCTTCTGATAAATTATTTTTTTTTAGGGTCAATTACTTGGGTAAACTGTAGAACGATTATGACGGTATAAACAAGGTTTTCCTTACCCTATAACCCTTACAACCCTTAAATGATTTATCCTTTTTAAGCTTCCTAAACATAGCGTTGGTACTGTAGATAAATATCAAATTAGTTTGAAATATTAATAACAGTGAAAAAGACTGAAAAAAAATTAGTTTAAAGCAAATAATCCAAGGAAAAATCTTTATATCCGACCAACAATCAGACCAAGTTTGATTGCCAACAACCAAATAGAAAAAAGAAAATAAAACACATAAAAACATATTTGAAAAATAAATTCTAATAGGAAAATGTAAATGGTTTCGATTTTATCTTTGATCAAATTTGCCAATATCTAAATTTGTACAAGGAAAAAATATTTTTTTATGAATATTTTTACTATTCCAAGTATCTTGTATTGATTTTTATTATTAGATTTGAAGTATGAACGAACATAGTACGTGAACGTAACAAAGAGTTCACCGAAAAATAGCAAAAATTTGGTCACATTTAAAATCGTTTAAATCACTTGAAAATCCACTAAATGCCACCAAATAAATAATACATACAAAAGAAAAATGGCAAACATAATACAAAATGCAAAAGAGATATAACTACAGAAAGAGCAAAGCGCCCAAGACGTATTATACGAGGGATGAACGCCATTCAATGGGGTGGTTGGCAGTGATTTAGTTCGTGTAATAAAACGTAAATTGCTGTCAGAAACAATCTCATCTGATGGTAAATCGGATCGAGGTTTACCGTTTTGGTCGAAAAGAAGAAAAGGAGGTGCAATGCCGCAAGGGACATCTCTCTTCCTACATAACATATAAACCTACCCTTGCCAAACTCTTGATTTTGACTCCGACTGGCTTTTAACTCATTCCTCCATCGAAAAAAAGCTCACCTGCTTTTCATTCCAATATACAACACACACACACACACACATTCTTGTTTTCTCTGCTCTGTAAACCTCCGCCAACCTTCCTCTAAATACAACTCCACGTTTATATATTCTCCCGTGCCAGCCCTGACGTATTCCTTTTCCTACTTATTCCCGACTAGAAAAATGTTTTTATATCTTTATTTTTATCTGGAATCTACAATGTTTATACGTGACGTTTCGACTATACTTTTTTGCAATCATAAAGACAATACACGTGCCAGGAAAATAATACAAAACTCAACTATTATTTAATAAAAAGGTACTTTTATTAAAATAACATGGCAAAGGTAATATTCGAAAATGATTTTTTGCAAATAAAAACTTAAAGAATAACTCAGGCGCTTTCTATAAATATTAATTTTTTTGAACTACTTAAGAAAAGTTGTGTGCATATCCGAAACAATTTGATATGCACGAGTAAATCATTAAAGAAAAAAATATGACACATTTTCTTAACGTTAAAATTGATTTTCACGGATGTGATAGGAACATTTGTGAGTTTATTTAGAATACGAAAAGACGTTGGTGGAAAATTTTAGAATGAATGAAAATACAATTCGAAAATAAACATGGAGAATCGAGGAAATCGATTTGAATTTATATAAATGATTTAATGGTGTGAGGTTGAAATAACCAATTATTATCAAATATAAATAAATGTTCTACTAAAATATAGAAATATGGGTTTTAAAAATATAAATATTGTTTTTTCTGTCTCAAAAATTACGTTATATATTTGACAAAAACCCACTCATACTTACTCACGAAGGTAATTCCCTTTTTAAAACTAACTTTTGAATATAATCAAAGATTCGTAGTTATATATTCATCATCATCGTATTCATTCATTGAATATTATCAATTTAATATGCCTAAGAGAGATCCTAATTCAATGGCCAGAGACGGTAGTTAAGGATTCAAGGGTAATTTAGTTTATGACTAGTATAGTGGTTGTTTAAAGAAAATCAGTAAATTTTGTTCATTCGAGGAGTGATTTTAGTTTTATCCTTAACGATTTTTGTTTGGCCTTACAAAATTTGTGGAATCATAACAGATTTAATTGATTTAACAACATTATTTCATATAATCAAATTTCGTTTAAAAGCTTTTCATATTTAACATTCTTCACGGTACCTAATTAATTTTTTCTTTATACGTTTTATTTAAAACTTTTTGTTCTTATTTTTCTCTTTTTCGAGTTATTATGAAAGTAAACTTTTTCAACCCTATTCGAGGGTGGGGGCAAGAAAATGTTTAAAAATAGTTTTCCAAAGTCTCGAGGAAAGTTTTATCGAAAATCAAGTCAGTCCTTTCAAAGTTCAAATGAAATCTACTACGTTGATTAGATTTGTGTAACTATGACAGTATTACTGGTTTTAAACTTCAAATTGAACATTTTATAAATCAAATTGGACACTTTACCCATTAAGTGTTTATTATTAATAACTAACAATAAGATTATTTATGCAAGTCTTAGTGAAATATACCTAGTTACATTTAATTTAAAAATATTTTTTCCTAAAGTTGCTGCTAATTTCATGTATATATTCATAAAATACTTATAAAAATTAGTAGTGACTGTGGTAATATTCTGATTTATTACATCTTTCAAATTTGAACAGTTTCTTGATTTCACCAAGCAACTCCTAGCAAAAAATTTAGTTTTCGAAAATACCTCTTCGATAGGATTCATCATTGGTGAATATGATGATAAAAAATTTGTGTATAACCTATTGCTTTTAACAATAATCTTTAATTAAAATGTATAATAAACACTAAATCACTGACGTGTCTAATGCGATTTATAAAACGTGCACATTGTTTTATAAAACGTCTAATTTGAGTTGTAATATGTAGAACTTGCTTTGAAAAGTGAAAATTTGATTTATAAAATGTTCAATTTGTTTTGTAAAATGTCGAATTTGGAGTATAAAACCTATAACAGTTTTCACCAGCGCATTAGTTACTATTCAGACTTCAGAGAGAGCTATTATACTACCTACTGATACATACCAACTGTTGCCTAATTTCACTTGCTTTTTCAGATTTTTCCATTACTACAAACAAATATTTCATTTATTTTGTAAGATTTTACAAAACATGTCATATAAATTAAAAAGAAGCATATTTACTAAAGTATTAATTTATTTTCTTACAGATCATTCGAAACCTTCGAAAAGCAGAGATGGGAAACTTTTTTGCGGCTCATCGGCTTCGGAATTTCCCCACACAATGCTCCAAATTCCAACTTTGGAATGAGAGATTTGGCTCAACATATTAATTTGCTTGTGCGTATTCCAGGTTTGTGGTTTAATTATTACATTGTAAATAGCTCAAATTCAATTGAAACATCGCCACAACTGGTAAAAACTCGTTCTTAATTACTCTAATTAAGAACGAACACAAGCTATTATTATTGAAATAATTGAATAAAATATTATTGGCTTCATTTAATAGCCAGGTAATTTGAACAAAAATAAAATCGACCTTATGTTGAAATGAAACAAAGTTCCGGTTAAAGTTCGTAATACCTACATAATATATAAATTTGGAAAAACCGGTTATGTATAAACATTGAATTTATTTTAAGAATTATAAAGACAACCAAATCATTCAAAACGCCTAATCAATTTAAATGACTGATTCAAATAGAACAATATTAATTCAAGTCGAATTGCGTAATGCATCATTTAAATGAGTCAACTCGTGTAAATCGGATATAATACAAACTCGTATTTATCAAAACACTTTTAAATTTCCCCAAGACAAATGTTAAAAAGACGGAATAAATGTCACATTCAACTTCCCTCTCAGCAAATGAAATGCTTGTCGGAATAGAAATTTTTAAAGTAAAATATTTACTTACTATTAACATTGTGTTTGAGTTTCCAATGTAAATACTTACTTTGATTTTAAAATTAAAAAAAAAATGAAAAATTTATATTCCATGAGAAATCATTAAAATGAATAATAAATCATTTGAAATTCAATCCCTTATTTAGTTAAAAAATGAGATACAATTCCGTATTAGTCTAAAGGTGTTTATTGGATAAATGAGAAACAATTTCACAATTTTATTTATTCCGTTTCGCTTATTTATGGACTCAAAAAATTGATGTGGACATAAATTGTTAACCTCTTATGGTGCAACTAGCATTGAAACCTTAGTGGGTGTATTGATTTCACAATGTACACTCTTTACGTTGAAACGATTAATGCGCTTGAGAAAGACATCAATATTGTGCACACGACTAGTAAATAAAGACAATGATAAGAAAATGGAGAGAAAAAAAGCATCATAATAATAACAATAATACTAACACGAGAAAATATGTTGTATAACCGAGACACACACACTGTCGGTTTTGTAATGACGATAAGGGCTGTAGGGCGGAAAAGACAAAATGGGACGGAGGCGGTAATAAACGAGCCAATATATACGAACACAGTTGAAAACAAACCGTCCGCTTACAAAAGACTTAAGAATCTCATGGCATGTACCATAATAATATTCAAACGTGTGTGACATTTTTTTTTTTACTTCAGTGCTTTGACTTTCAATAGTAGTGCGCCTTTGTACCAATGGCTTAAACATACTTTTTGTCAATTAATGAAAAGAAGTTGAGATTAATGTTAATAAAATATTAAGATGCAACAAGCGGTTTTAAATAAATTATTCCATTATTCAATGCAAATTGATTTATGAAGACAAATTACAATCACTTCTTTCTCAAAAACAACTAAAACGTGTAGTATGTGAAAGGATCCTGAAAAGGAATTAGTAAATGGAAAAACCTACATACTTTATAACGTCTCATTTAATTCCTTTAGTCACTGCTTCGTATTTCTTAGAAATTTGATTTTAGTCTACCCTTTGTTTATGTAAGAACTATTGCATGAGTATGAAAATATGCTTAATTAGCTTCACTTTATATTGCATAATTTTCTTGAAGTGAAATTTCGTTAAAAAAAAATTAACAATTATACAGTATAAAATTTGTTATAAGAACTAATAATACCAACAGAAATAAAAAAACATGGTGGAGCGGGGTAAGATCGTTAACGCTTTAAATCTATTCTAATATCCATTACATTATATCGACTAAGGAGTAGAAACCTGTATTTGATGATTATGCAGTCATCAAACTATATTTCGCTCGTTCAGAAGTAAGTTTTCTGTTTTCATAACCAATGTAAATTCTCACTCATTTTGAAGTTCACTTGCAAGTTAGAACTGACAAGATAAGTGCCGTGATATTGCAACAAATTTTTTATCCTGAGCGATTATTTTTGGTAGGTATTAAGAAAAATGCTTAAAATTCACTTTAATGAATACATTCTATTGATTGTTTCGATATATTAGATATATTAGTGCACGGGGCAAGTTCGAAGTATATGGCGAATTTGTATCAAAGGTACTTAACTACCTTACTATTCTTAAAACTTCTTTATAAATCTATAACTTTGAAACTAAACAACCGATTTTAATCTAGTAAAAGGCATTCTATAAATGGTGAATGAAGAATTCCGATTTTGTCATATAACGTATGAACATCGATTTCAATGAGCTTTAAACAGCTGCTGACGGTCTTACCCCATGACGGGGCAAGACCCCGAGTAGCTACGAAATGTTTTTGATTTTTCATAAAAGTTGTAATTTCCGGTAGAAGTTGTTGTTTATGTCAATGCAAACTGAAAGAGTGTTAGTTGCACTTTACGATTATACCAACATATTGTTTATCTAATATTTGAAACATAGTTTTAAAAATGAATGGTAAAGTCAAACTTATCAAAAACCGCTCCGATCTTACCCCACTCCACTTTACTGAAAAACCATAAGTAATTACATTTCAATTATGACATTTCACCAAAATATCTTGGGAAGATATCCGACACTATTCATCGCATTTGATTTAAAATTAGCGCCTCTTTTGGTGAGTATAGTAGGTAAACTTCAATATAAAAATGTAATTGATTATGAAGGATTAATTGGTTAATTAATAAAAGTTATAACTTCAGATAAATTATCTTCAAGAACACGTTTGTGTGCAAAATTTTAGCTCAATTGGATATCAGAAAGTTGATAAAATGTTGGTTAAATAAGATTCCATCGAAAGAGACGGAGAAAGTTTACATAAGCGTGGTAAAAATCAACCAAGTCTTTATGAAATGAACAAGATGTATGAAATATATTAGAAAATGTTTTATTTTATAAGTTTAACTTATCTGTTTATAACTGAACTTGTTTTAACACACTTCAGGGATTATAGCAAGGACAATTTAATCATTTTAATAACATGAACAGACAAACTGTTATCACTTCGAAACCAATTTAGCAAAACACTTAGTTTTTCCCTTCAGAAACTGAGCAAAATACTTATGAAATTTCCGATCTCTATAAATTGCGTCTTTAAGACTAATATCTGACAATCTACCCTATTTTGCTGACACACGATTCGAATCTTATCTATTACTTTTATTAGTCCTTTAATCCAAAACGTTTCGGTAAGACAATTCAATGTGTTCTTACAACGTTCGTCTAACTATTATGTGGTTAACATTATTTGCAGAATACATCATACAATGATATCTCGTCGTAATCAGATCCATCTGAAGTTGAAAGGTTAATAACACAACTGCGTGAACAGTTAAGTTCGTAACACGTTATGTTTAATTCGTAATCGATATTGTTTATCTGAAAGTCGAAATAAAAACGGACCAAAATAAGGCAAGTTACATATTGACCCAAATAAATTAATTGCTATTGTTCTCGGAGTAATAAGCGTTTTGTGAACGATTTAAAAATAGAATTTGACATAAAAACTGTAAGAATAAGCAAATTGTATTTTTTCCGGTAAGTACTTAAATATCTGATGAATACAAATTTTTATAATATACAATATTGCGACTTTACTTTTATATTTTGTGCAGTACGTTTTTTTTCAGTCGGAAACAATAAATCGCGCAAATAATTGCAGTTGAATATCTGGCAAGGCAGATCATGGCCAAATGAGGCTCGTCAGTCACGTACGTGCCTTATGACTTATAGTTAATATGCATAATATGAAATATAAGATAGATCCAAATAGAGAATCGGTTGCTTTTTTGAATAATGACTAAAGTCTCGTCCGCCAGAATCTTTTCAGCATGATCCGTCCCACTTGCAATAAATCCGATTTTATTACATTAAATTCAACGTGATAATTTATTTCATACGTATAATATTTTCCGCAATCTTCATTGTAACCAACAACAGAAACCTTCTTTAGACTTCTCGAAATGAAAATCGTCGTCTTGAAAATATTTACTGTGATGCATTTGCATGTATAAAGAAGGAACTGAAATGTAGGTGGTGCATCAAGGTTGCTGTTTCAAGTGTGCAAACATCGTTTTAAACACAACAGCAGAGAGCGCGTATTCAAGATCCCGGATTATGTTCACAAACAAAGGAAGTAATATATTATAATGCACATTGAATGGATAATTTGAATCGACCGCTAACTTTGTTAAAAGGGGCTCATCAACCATCGAGTCCAATTAAGCGTAATTACATAACAATAGTTCAGGTGGAACATGAAAATTGAAATCAAATAAATTAAAAAAAAAATGAAAGTAAATAATTAAATGCAAATTAAAATGAAGCTCGTTTTAGCAAATGTTAATTAATCTTCACCTAGGCTCAAAGTAACACACCTTAAGATAGATAAACAGCTCGTTACGTACATAAAATGATGTCGTATAACACAAACTTAGTGTCCTTAAGCATAAACTAGATCTACGTTTTATATACAACAAGTGAGATGACGAGGCGAAATGAGTGAGAACAAGCCCTAGATTTAGTGCATGGGGCGGTATAAGCTTTTCATTTTACTTTCGTCGAGGATTTAAATCAGACAAGTTAATTACATTCTAGTACACAGCATACACACATACACATATTATATACCCCATAAACAGATAACGTAGATAGATCAGAGAAGGAAGGGGTCTTTATATAATGAGTTAACTAGCCTATATTTAAATTACCCTTGCGAAGAGGCATTAAGCACGGAAAGTGAGGTAACATAGTCTGGCCGCCCCAATACAACTACATCTAAGATCAACAAAAATTTCGCAAATAAAAAAAATTTAACTACTCGACACGGCAAGTTAAAGTTTTCGGTGAATCCTTTTGATACATGATGATTTAACAAAACTTTGATTTATTCATATGCAAATTAAATAAAATATGTAATTTTCAAAATTAACAACCACTCAAATGTTCAATGGTAAACTTTTTACATTTTAAAGGTTTTAAACTTATGAATTAGTGACATTTAAAAAAATGGTCCAATAATTTAAATATTACGTCTAGAGCTACAAGACCCAAAAAAAATTTTGTCGATAATTTTAAACGACCCACATGTTTTGCTAGTAAAAGTAGTAATCAGTAAATAAGTAATAAGCAGATTTGGAATATTATTTATATTAATCTTAACATATAAAAGAGTAAGATGATTGACTAACTGACACGCCGGAAATAAAACCATTGAAGATAAAAACATGAATTTGAAAGTGCTATTCCTTTATTGTTATTATTTAAAATTAAGCTTTTTCAACTATTAATTAACAATAAAAAAACACTCCCGTATAAATTCCCTGTTTTTTAATTTTTAAGACAGGTCTCTGTTTAATTTTTGTCAAATGTTACGTGAACGAAGTAACCGGTACCCACTAGTATACCTATATAGTTGACCGGGAGAAAAATGTTTAAAGCTCAATGAAAGTTTTGCAAACAAAAATAAATCCGTTCCTCCATAATAATCTTGTTCAATGTCCACCATAAAAATATTTTTGTTGCAAAGAAAATGAAATTTATATATTGTGTACTTACTAATTAATAACACAGAATCAAGAAATAATAAATCCACGAATAAAGTTTGTAGTATTTTTTGCTTTGTGGTAAGTTGAAACATTTAACATGTGATGAGGTGAAAATTTTTCCAAAAATATGACCATATCAGAATAAAGAAACGTTGATGTGATTCTTTTGAGAAAACTATAGAAGATATAAAACTTACATACTCTAAGAAGAAACTTGGTTGTAAACTGTAAAAAATTGTTAATGCAAAAACACGTGTAAACATGTCGGAACATACACAACAGTAAAAGATAGATCAAATTACTTTCAATAGTAACACCTACACACGATGCAACATAAAACTTGACGCTCAACTATATCCAACCTGCATTCAAATTTAATCATCAACTGCTAGTAATTCAAAAACTTCATAAACTTCCTCTACACAAAAAAATTGAAAACTTCCATCAATAAAATTTCCATGCCAATTGAATCCCGACTAACTCCTCAATAACATAGCAACTATTATATAGTGCTTATTTTAATTTCACCAATTTTACCAAACTTAAGACAGACTTTGTTGAAAATTTCAAAGGTCACGGGTTGAGAGAAAAGCCAGCTTTTGTTACCAACGTCAAGCCTTGCTCACACGTGCCTACTGTCACGTTTCTCAACGGAAATCGTATCGTAAAAACTTTTTCAATTTTCGAATGTAAACAATGCTTTAATTCGAAAAGGTTATAATAAAAAAGACAATTTTATGTCTTGTTAGAATTTTCGATTGAAACGAGCGAGTCGAAAATGATTGATCTATTCCCAGCGAGAAAGAGATTTACTAAAGGAGCTTTACATCTCAATAAAATCATTCCTGTTTGCATTTAATTGTGTGTTTGACCAAGTTTATCGTTTCATATTCATTTGATAGCGACACACCTGTAATGAAACATGTGACTATTCCGTTTTAAAGCCTCTAAAAGTGGTGAGTAGATGACATCTTTAACATTTACGTAAATCGCTAACGACGGTCGTCTGTGGAGGGATGTGAAGCGTGGAGCTTCATAGCAGACAGATACCCAAATAGTATGACGCAGACAGAAAAATCGATTGTTCAATGTACTTTTTGTTACAACCAACTCTTATATATCTGTATTTAAAGCTTTCCAGCCTCACATTTAAGTTAAAGCTTGTTATAAAAACTAAAACACCACACTCTGATTGAATCATTGTCAAACAGATAACAACTGTGAGACATCCGTACCGAAAGCACATTTGAATCATTTAAATTGTTTACATTAAATTAAAGAAAAAAATTCTTGAATAAATAACAAAATTCATTTTTAATTGAACGCAACGTATTTAGCGTGTTCGTCTTAATACAACACTGGTGAGAAGAAATAAATGCAACGTAAAAATGTTTAACACACTGATAATTAAATAAAATACAACACGAGAAAGTGTATAATACAGATTTAAGCACTGACATTATGTGAATTACTCAAAGATTTTATAGAAATTAAACGCTGTTATTAGACAATCTTAATTAGATATCATAGGACTGAATGAGGGTTATTTTGTAGAAGCGACACTCAAAGCAATTAAGAAAACTATTTGATTCAAGTTAAAATCTTATAATTTTATTTTTTTTTAAAACATATTTCATTCAAGTTTCACTTTTTACATTCTAATTTTAAATTTTTGAGAGATAACATGAAAAAAACACTTTTCGGAAGTGAGATTCGATCTTTGAGGTGACCCAAATATCTTGACAATGAAAGGCACGAATTTCAAATAAACTTCATTCATATAGACTACTATAAAAATGTATGTACATAATCATGTGTCATTCAATTTTTAAAGATAGGAAGTTGATAACGATTTTCCAATATTACACGAAAAATTAATGGTAGAAGAACTAAACGAGAGAAACTTATTTTTTTCGAATTTCATTGATAGATTCAATAATAAAATTAATAGATAGCTAGTAGAAAATTTGTCAAGACGTCCAAGTTTTTTAATGCTTGAGTTTTCTCGAGAAAAGTTTTAAGTGTTCACTTCGTTTTACTCAATATAACTATTTTGTGAAATATTTCTTCGTATAAATAAACTTTTTATTCAATCGAATTTAATTCTGAGTGCCACAGACATGCAAAAATACGCGCACTATTTACGTTGGCACAAAAATCTAATTTTAAATAGTTGAAGTGTGAAAAATCAAATTGTGTCAGTTAGCATATATGAGTGTAAGGATTGTATAGAAAATTTTTCATCTATTAGTTCTGAAAATCACCGACCTACGTCAACATTACAACTCATACATAACACACACACACACATGTAATAAATTCTCGACTCGATGGTAAAATTCAAAGCCATCAAGTGCTAATAAATCGATTTCAGATTTCAAGGAAACGTGCATGCGATTTTAGCATGAAATGTCGCAACGTACAATTAAACATTTGGCAAGATTAATTTAACAGACATCAATTCAACTAATAGAATCGACATAAAAGAAGAGTAACCATTCGAACAAAAAAATATCATCCATTTAAAAAAAATTTTAAACGCCACAGCGATCATTAACCTTTAAATACCAATATTGCTTATTTGTTCAGACATCGAAAAAATGAACATAAAAGTTTTATATCTCTGTGATTTATGTTCTTAAATAAATAGATTAGAAGTACTTTAGTTTACAATTTAAGTCAAGACGACCAAATAAATATGTTACAGACAACCCTTTTACACGCCCAAATTCCTCAACTAAATCTTTCATATTCACACTATTAAATGCCTTCTTTTTAACATGAACCACTTTTTAAAAGTAAACATTTTATATTCACGCTAATTGTCGTGTTAAACTTAGTTTCCATAAAAAAAATATTTATTTTTTCATAATTCAATTAATTCATGAAATTTTTTTTACTATAATTCTTTAAAACTGTAGAGACCTAGTTAATTAAAATACAAGGTGTATACAACTGTATGTGAATACAAGTTACTAATGGAAGATTTATTACTAAAACATTTATTTTTAATGAAATCGGTTTAAGTTTTGTCATTCTTGATATTTTAGTTAAAAAAATCAATCGCGATCTACTTCGGAACTATGCAAAGATTTTATGTTCATAGGGTTAATGGCTTATAATTAAAAACTCATTTGTGATTTTTTTTAAATTCATGAGAGCAAGATTTTTCACTGTGTGAGTATTATCTTTGTTGCTTGTCTGGTACTACTTATTCAAAAATTTGAGAAAACAAAAGTTTAGTCAAAATTTTAAACAATTTTTAATTTTCAGTTTGTAGCTTATTTATTTTACATTAGATTTATTTTTTATGAAAGACTTTTATTACAGTAATAAACAATGAGTTCTATGGATGACGCCGGTGACAGCTACTGAACTCTTTGTAAGAGTATTGGAGTCATCAAAAACCAATTCTGAATTTTTTGTAGCATTATTGGTCGATCTGACCTATGGGATGTGGGTTTTTCAATGTAAGGCTTTTTTGTAAAACTATGAGCTCTACCAGTGTCCAGTTAAAATAAGATTCCACAAAATGGTTGTTACTGAAATTTTAGAGATTTTCAAGTATTATACGTAGGTAAAATGATTCAAGAAATGAATTACTTATAGGTAATTACCTCTTGTTTGTAAAATTATTCCGCTATTATAATAGGTAACATTTTCGGGTTATGTGATTAAATTTATACCGGCCATGTAAAATTAGCGTGACGATCAACGTGTTAGAAAAAAAAAAACAACAAACTTTTATCACGTCATTACGTTTTAAATACAATACGACTGTTACAGCGAATCTTTGTTATAAAGATAGTTGGACAAATTTAAAATTATTTTTTAATGTTAATATTTCAGTTATACATTTAATATGTTTGCGATGGAATAGTCGAGAGAGAAAAAATTATGGGAACATTTTATATAATTGTAATAAGACGTGAAAGAAAAATGATTTAGTTGTTAGATTCGAAAATCTGATAAAGTTGCGGGTTCATGGCAGGTGAATCACATGAGTACATGAATACATATACGATTTATATGAATCTGAGCGCTCTGCTTTAGCACGCGAAGAATGATTGGTAATAAGCGCGCGACTTATGAAAATTATAAAAATAGCAATAAAAATCAAGTTGGAATTTCCGTTCGAGGGCCATATTTTGAGGGCAACATGATGGGGATTAACCCTATTATAATAATATATATTGTTGAATGTGTGTTTGTGCGCGCTAAGTGGTTTGGCGGAACGTCGCCTGTTGCCCCCGTGTCGCCGCTTCCCGCCGTGCCCCGCGTTCCTTGCCGCCCCCGAGCGTCCGCCAAGTTGCACGCCGTGAATATAGAGAGTCTATTGACACCGACGGTGAACCTTCTTCTATTACATTCACGAGCTCACATCGACATAAAGCCATCCCTCTCATACCACCATCGTCTATTGCGTTTCATCTTGTTATAATCGAAGTCTGTTTTCAATTTAAAACGAATATTTTAATGATAGTTTAACAATCCAGACAGTGTTGAAAAATTTGGAACATCAACGCGTTCGCGTTCACCCTCTCGCTAGCTAAAAGTGAGCACAATTTATGTAAGTACTCACTACTTATTCTCCTGTATCAGTGGCCCCTAATCTTTTTATCGCCGCGAATTCATCAAGTCAAGTAGTCCCACTTTTTAAAATAAATTTAGATTTTGATTTGTAAATTGTATAATTTATACAAAATCAATGCTGATTTTATTTGACATTGAAACATTATTTTTTGACTCGATCTGAAGTCAAATTCAAGACAAGTAGCTTGAAAATAAAACCAAGCAGCCTAAACATCAAGTCCAGTGGTGAATCCTTACACACCGGTCAACGTTTGACAATAATTATACCACAATATACTACCCCTCCCCTACTCTGGGGAAGGGTCTCGATAGTTTATATATTTGATTGTTTTGAATATTTTTGTCCAATTTAGTTCAGTATTTCATTTTAGTTGGTGTCACTGTAGAAACTTCCACTTCACACATATAGTATGTTGAAAATGGCAATAAGAATTTAAGGTTGTTCCCCAAATGACTAAACCTACTTACAGATTTTAATGACAAATTGCAGAAAAATCAATAATATCGTTTAAAATAAACCTAAATTTTTGAGGGTTGAGGATAATTCTGAACCGAGATATGACTTTAAGAATTATTCCTAAGAAGTTTAATTTTTACATGGGTTCTTCAAAAAAATGCAATATTCGACATAAAAAAATACAGAAATTGACGAAACTGTGTAGGAAAATGGCATATACTATATATATATATATATATATATTCTTCAAATACTATAAAGTTTAATATACGACGAGAGGGAAGAGAGGAGAAAACGAACGGAAAAAAAAGGCACGGATTCTTATAGTAACGGATCTATTATAGTAACAATTAACATAAGCGACGCCAAAATAAGATTATGACGGAAAAACCTTAAGTATTGTTGTGGTAATTTAAGAGTAATCCTTCATGACTTTAATTGAAAACATTGGTAACGTTGCTGTCTTAATTGTTGGTAATGAATAGATAAAATGGAAAAAAATTTATAGGTGTCCCGGTACCATTTACGGACCGATGATGCCGGTTCACGATCCGAAAGTTGGAAACCACTATCCTGTATGATTTCACAGTGCTTCTCTAATACACATGGAAATATTTCCAACCAAAACTGCATAATTTCTCTCATCAACATGCAACGAGGAATTTTCTCTATGTTTCCATTTCGCTCCCACTTTTCATTTCCACTGAAATTTTTCATTTGTACATAACACAAAGCTAAAAGCTCAATACTGCATTTTCATCTCCCGTAACAATCATAATATTAATGAATCAAACTTTATACAAATAGTTCTTACATAAAACTATGAAAGTTAATGATTAATAACATCCAGTTGAAAATTGCAATTTAATAAGTTGGATATTTGTTCAAAACTTGAGAGAACATTTCACGTCTCTCGTTGCTTCATTTTTACAAATAGCGATTTAATTATGTTAAGTCGAAAATAATTAAAATTGAATTTTGTTAAATATATAATTAATCAAACTTTATGAAACTTGAAACATTTGGTACCTCTTTTTTTTAAGTTCTGGATTATCGGTTTAAACTTTACTTTTTGAAAAGATATAAGTTACTTATTTGGTTTAACATCAACTTTCCAAGCGTTCAACACTTTCTTTTAAGCCGCCATCTTTAAACTTTGAGCTTTGAACGTTTACGGTGGAAAGTTTTTCGTGCGACTTTCTACAATTATTGTTACAGTTTTTATTCTTCGGTCGTTACGTCTTGAATTATCGCGCAACAATTGTTTCCGACTTGAACTCGGGATTTTTACCGTTTCATATATATTTTACAAAGACTATCTTTCTATATACGAACTACGAAAACATTAACTTTATCAAACCAAAATATCACGATTTTATTGTATCAAGCCAAATGTCTGCTTCTGGTGATTTAAAAATTATTTCTTTTACGACTTTCGCGAATAAAAACTTTTACTAGGACTTCTCGGTATTGTTCATGCTTTACCATTGTTAAAGAAATATTTCAGCTATATATATATAATAAAATGAGAATTTTCTCAAATTGGTCCTTGATTTCTTGTTGAATCGTTGATAGGATCACGTAGACATTATTTGTACTATTGTCGATATTATTATAACGGACATTTCATGAAATTGTCTTGAAAGTATTCGGCTTATTCGTGAAGCTCATAGATAGATATATAAAAGTGTAAATTGGTCGCCTGCTTTTATTACAAATGATCATTTCACTTAATTTATATTTTAAGCATGTACGTACTTATAAGTGGGTATAAGCGAGATTTTCACAAGGACAAATTTTGTATTAAAACAAATATTAAACAGGAAAATTTAATTTAGTTTTATTTAACAGCGCTCATGTAATTTTTAAATCAGATTATCTCTCTTTTAAAATATATAGAAAGCGTGGCTGCTGGTGCTATCTCTAGGAAGTACAGGGTTTAAACGCTAAATAAGGATGGTGAAAATATTGCATTTTTTGAAGCGTAGTATAGGTTCTAATACAGTTATAAAAAGTAGAACGTTAAAATTCAAGAGCTTTACAATGCAACACTAAGAGTCAAGAGATATCTTTAAGAATTCACGCGTCGTTTGAATTTTTCGTTATATTTTTTAACATAATCAAATTAAAATGTAAGCGATGTTAATCGTAAATATAAAGAAAAAATCAAATCTTTTTCCAAATTTTTTTCAGCTTTTGAGATGGCCAGAGAATATTATAGCACTTGAGTTATAGCACTCCGTTATAGTTACTTGAGTCAGACTTTAGTACTATTAAAACGTTTCTCTAAGGAGGCGCTATAATACAGGTTGATATAAAATATTGCTTAAGAAAATAACCTAAAAGCTGCATTGTTAGAACAAAGAAAAATACTTTGAGAATTTACAACAAACTCTTATTCATTGAAAAGCTACGTAGGTATGTATATTATATAATATATAAATCAGGTATAAAAGAATTGCAATGTAAACTTTTATTGTTTTAAACGAAATTTAAGTTTAACAAAAATAGAAAATAATAAAATTAAATCAACTGGAAATAATAAATTTGTTCTATGAACTTTGCCAGGTCGGTCACAGTTCCCATTGCTTCAACTAGATTTTTAAATGGCACTATACAATGTTTACTTTAAGTCTCTCGCGAGCTTTACTTGTAGCTTTTAACAAAACGACGCAAACTTCCACAGAGCTTTTGAAAAGAATTTATAAAAAAGCTATCAACAATTGAATGCATTTAACCAACAATTTTGTGCAATATTATTCACTCAAGCGTAAAAATGAGAAAGTTGATCAAAGTTAAAAAGTTTTTTTTCCAACATTTTCAATAAATCCTGCGTATATAAATAAATAATTTGATACAAAGAAAACGTGGGTATAATCTTAAAATATACTATATTGACGTTCTAAGGGTGAAAACGTGTTAAAAGTGAAAAGTTTTAATTTGAGTTTTAGTTTTGGTGTTGATATTTTAATGTATTCGTTTCAAGTGTAAAAGATAAAATGAAAAATACCTTTGAAATACTTTGGAAGTATCTTCATTTTAAAAAACTGGTCAAGTGCGTGCTACACCATGTACACCATTAAGTGTTTCGTTATCGAGGTAAAATTTTTAGTTGAGATATATTTTAGCTCAAAATAAGCCTCAAAAATTAATTTCACGAAGTTTAAGAATCATGTTTAAATTACTTAATATTTAGTGAATCATATTAATATTAAAATAGCAAATAGACATTTTCACTGATTGCAGTTGAAATAAACATGAAGAAGAGGTTAAAATAAACATGTAGATATAAAAGTAATTTTTTGAACATAATTTCGTCGAACTTTCTGTCAAATATTTTAAGCCTATTTATAATCAAGAAACAAAATTTTTTTAAATGATTATATTTGAAACTAAGGTTAAATTTTTTACCGTTGACCTTTACCTATTTATAGTAGATATAACGTAGTTTGCAACCTACATTTATTAATTGATAAACTTTGATATAAGTACACGATATATACTATTTTATTCAACACAATTTTTAAAGGAATGTGTATTTTTTGTTTTACAACCTTTTCTTTTTTAACTTTTCAACCGTATTGTTAAAAAATAAAATAATTTTTTAAAGCTGTTTGGTTTTGGAAGACCTATCCCAAGAACACCTAGCAAGAGCATGAGCATTACGTTTTTCATTTTAGAATTAAAAGAGTTGAGGTATCACCCTTAACTACTTAAATTGCAATTTCACTGTACCACCTCCAAATATAGCGGTTCATAACACCTATCTTGTAAATTTCATGTTTTAAAGCCTAGTTTTCGATTACATTAAACAGACTGAAAATATTTAATAAGATTCATATCATTTTTTTTTACTGTGAAACAGTTGGAGTAAATTTGAAAATTATATTTTTATGTTGTGGAAATAAGTCACATAGTAAATTCATGTAAAGGGTATGTTTTAACGGAAATTTAAATTAAATGTTTTTTTTTTCATAGTCTTGAGAAAATTAAGACAAAGAGAAAAAATGCAAAAGTAATTATATTTCATTATTAATTATTGTTTAAAATTAACACTTGATCGTTTATAATAATAACGACGACACAAATGTCGCGTTACGGGTGTTGAACAGAAAGTTGAGAGAACCCCAGCAGTGGGGGAGTAAAATAACGGCTGGTGTTCTGTTGGGGGATAGTCGCCGCCAGTTCTGGGGCAACGAACGACATTGAGCGTTCTCCACTACTTCGCTCGCCTCATTTCAACCTCTTTTCGACGTGACTTCTTCACTCTCTACTATTCCCCCGTTCTTCAGTTTCTTCATTTTCTATTTGTTCTTCTTCATTTCGTCATATTGTGAGCGGTTTAAACACACGGAACCACGGGTCTAACATTCAATGTATTTATCCTAAGGAGAAAATCAAACTACCAACATCATGCAATATTTTACTATGGTGGCAACTAGCACCAACATAATTTAAACGATACTAATTGGTTTTTATTTTGAATGTCTTCAAGACAGTTGACATTTTTAAACGTTAATGGTACCAAAATAATAGAAGAAATTATGTTTATTTTTAATGGCAATTCTTAAGCTTTTCATATTAAATAAGCTTAAAATGGTGGGAGCTCTGAGTGTCAAGCCCCTGCTCGGAACATTGCTGCCAGATGCTGGCATGTCGGAGTCAACACCTCACCGTTTCGTTCGATACTCTTCAGTTGACCACCGCAACGTACTTCCGACTACATAAATGACTTCACATAAACACTCCTCTAACTGGATCGAGTTCTACACCTCCCAGTTCCTTTCGTTATGGTTAAATCTTGGTCAATGACCATTGAATAGTAATTCTTTTTTTGTCGCTTTCAGAGCAATAAACAAACCATTTTATTTCGGTAAATTTTCGTGGAAATTGAGTTCACTGTATTGATGTAAGCGAAATTATGTATGGTGGAAAATTATTGTTTTTTTATGGATGAAGAAATTCGATTTTTATAAAGCAACAGTAGGTGGTCTACCTGAAGTTAATGTCCATTAATCAGTGTGGTCAGAGGGCAAATTTTTAATTTTATTACCCTATTAATATAAATAAACCCATATAACGAACGTGTCATTAATGAGAAAATTTATAACACGCATTTCAAACATAATAAATTAATATTAATAAGTAATGGGACTTTAAACTGAAATGTATAAATATACATAGTGCTATTTAATCTTCCCAAAGAGCGTATTTAATAGCTAATTAATAAAGTAATATTTTTGAAGTTATACTTCTTTAAGTTTCAAAGGAATAATATTAAATTAAATTTTTTTAAAAACATGATTATATTTAAATATGAAAAAATAATTTTTGCCTGACTCGGGAAATATATCGCGGGTGCTTTCTTTTATTAACATCATACTTCTGTAATATACAGTAAAACCTCGTTTATCTGTCACTGTAAAAACAACTAGAAAAGACAAATTTTTTGGTTTCATAGTCATGTACTATACGATATTTTACAAAACTTGTATACAAATGAAATGGTTCAAATGTAAATTGTTAAAATTTCGATAGAACAATCTAGAATGATTCATTCTTTTCCATCACTGTTCGTTACAATATCGTTTGTAAGATTACGTCGATCAAGTCAATATATTATAAACGTGGTAAAAAAGTGAAAAAACATGGTAACATTAAAATAAAAATTAAATTTTTAAAAATGAATTCTTAATTTTGTGTTTACAAAAGTGTAACTTCTTATGCACACTAAATTTTTTTTCTTACCATCTGTTTTATTTAAGATGACATATTGTATATATAAATAATTCAAATGAAATGAACATTGTGTGCAATGTTAAGCTTGCGTGCATATATGGGCAATATAATAATAAAATATATGTAAAGCTTAAGGCTTTTCTGACACCACAGAGCACGTTGCCTATCGACAAGTTGAATTGTTTGGGGTTGTTGTGAATTCTGTTCGGTATCGAGCAGGGATGAAAACATTTCTCTCCTGCTACAAACGCCATTTGTGGTGCGTAACACGTGCGGTTTGTGCTCGCTTCATTACACATAGATGCCTACATATGAGAGCTAAAAGCTCTGACTGAACTGAGAAAAGCGTTTCGACAGTCGGATATAGCGAGGAGAATGGGTCTGAAAACATACTGACACAAAGAGACAGAACTAACATTTTATGACAAAGCAATTTAATACTAAATGAACAAGTCACATTTATATATCATATAAACAGTTTAATAACGATAAACGCCAACGAAATGTAATCTCGATAAAAAATCAATTTTCCATTAAAAATAGCCGTCGAAAAACAAATATACCTACGGTAACCCACACGAATAAACACGATTGTTCCACCAATATTAACTCTATATTAGATTTGATTAGTGATAAATTTGAAAACTTGATGCCATCAATTTAATATAATACATTATAATATAGCGATATTTGGTCTCATGGGATGATATTAATTCAACTAAAATTATAATTTCAGTAAATTATGTTGCTCGCAGTGTCGACTTTTTCAATTCGTAATCACATTATCACCATGGAATAATTCAATTTTAAGTATGAGCAAAAAATAAAATACTTCAGAACGTCCGTCGATAATTCAAATTAATTGGAACAAGGGTGGCATCGAATATTTTAAACATAATTATTATTTTGCGGTTAATTAAAATTTTTCAATAAGTTTAATAACATTAAAAGTATTCAAGCTTCATATTTTCTTGAAATTAAATTTCTCTTTTCGATGATGAATAAAAGTTTTATTCTCAGTTTTTTCGTGTTTATACAACGCGTTTATATGGCTTCGGAAAATAATTTTAAAAATTTTACTACAGATTTTTTGCGAATCATTTAATAAAGAAATTTTGAAGTGATTTTATATAGACTTTTCATTTATAAAAAGTAAAAATTGACTTTAAACTGAAAATATATGGTATACTAAGATTTTAAATTGCATACATGTAATAGTCGGTGATAGATTAGTTTCAGTAGGTAGATACATTTACCTATATTTTCAACTTTAAAATCAATTTAAATAAGTGGTCCTACTAAGTTAATATTACTTATAAAGATGATTAATGTTTCAAATTTTACTTCTTTTGGCTTGTTATGAAAAAAATATGAACGTATTTTGGCATACGTGTGCATAGCGACTCTACAATTAACACACATGAAGTTAGTTGGTAAATCTCCATTAAGTCTTATAAAAAAGACTAGTAACAAAAGTAGAGACAAATAACACGTATATAGGTGTAATTTTTAATAATGACAAAAAAAGTGACCGGCACATACTTTTTACAAAACAAAAATAATTATTTGAGCATAAAGGAAACTAGGCGAAACTATAAAAATTTTAATGTGCTTAATAAATATTTAAAAACTTGTATGCTTCAAAATTTTAATTTCATCCGAATTTTAACGATAATTAGGACTCTAATAGGAGATCTATTAATCAATTTAATTAATTCAAAAGCAATTAAAACTCGAATAGTCCAAATAACCAAAGGCAATCACATCTCTAGATATTTCCAATGCATCTTTAAGTAATAAAATTTCCATTTATATTAATTGCCTTCAATCAAACTGGAAGTACTTTAGCAAAATTATATTATGAAAAAAAAAAAACTACGTTTTATTTTTTATCATCAATCATGAACACATTTACCCCTCTGTCGAATTCCATAACGAGAACAAGTTGATTGTAAAAAATATAGCCAAACATGTTTTTACAGTCTCCACAATTTTCCTCGTTTCTCGCTAAAAATATTTTATTCGTTCGTAGTACATATGTGGCCTCAGCCTTTCAAACAAATGTGTGTTTTACATAAATACGTGAATACGTGAAAACGTCCATAAAGGGTGACACAAACGAAGGGGTAAGATGGGGTAAGGCCGGGACAAATGTGTACATATTTACATTCACGAGCAAAGCTTTTCTAATCTGAAACATCTCATAATTTATTAATATTTTGTTCCTCGTTATTAACCGTAAAATAAAGTCAGTAGCATATTATTACAATTATTACAAGAAAATATTGCTACAAGTCAACGTTTTGATTACGATAAAAAATAGTTAAACTTTTTTTCTGCTTGGTTTAAATACGAGAATGTCAAAATAATTTTTTTCAATCACATTAAGAATGCAAATTATTTTGCTCGCACTTTGCACATTGAAAACATAATTAAATTTGAATAAAATCAAGTGCGAGCCAAATCGGAAAAGCTCGCGTTCCACCTCCGACCGGCCGAGTGCCAACATTTATCATTCCCACATTTCAATTTTATGAAACTCTTTTAATGGAAATATTATTTATCCAATACAGTTTTATATGAACGAGGCCAATTGATTTCGTCAAACATTTTTGTACAGGAAAAATCAACATTTATTCCACACGTTTTTCTTTGATCGAATAAAACGTAACTCGCTCGAGTGCAGAGAACGAGATATAATTTAACCAAGCTCTAAATTATTTACAGATGTTGCGTGATAGTCAAACGTTTGATATTTATTTCTTATATGGCAATAAATAAAAGATATTACAGTTCAAGCTTTGCATATGTCACATTTAAAAATATTTATTTTTCATTTAACTTTTGCCTTCATCACGAAGTAATTAATTTGAAATTATAATTAATTTTCCCAAGACAAATTTGTGTTTCAACAACAAAAATCGTTTTTTGTAACTGATAAGGCGATATGATAAACATAAAATAATAACTTAGTTGTGATCGATAAATTGAAATGATTTTAGTAATATCCCCTCCCGGGTACGAAATAGTTAATGGTCCTTGACATGTTGGCCTCGTCTGTAAGTTTGGGTGTGCCTATTCGCATAGCTCTTTAACAATTTCTAGATTTAATTTGAAATTCACCTTTGAAAACGGCCAATAAAATATAAATACGGAACCAATGAACGGAACAGAATCGGCTCTAATTTACGTTCGAGAAACAATGCTGCTATAAATGCCTTATCAACAACAGCAAATATCTTCGATTTAATAATAATAAAATGGGAGGGTAAAATAAAAAAAACTTAGTTACTTCATAATTTTCTAAAAATACACTTTTCGAATATATATACGAGTTATAAAATCATTTTACAACTAATTAAGTTCAAAGTCTCGATAAAAAAATGAGCTTTAGTTAAAGTGAAGCATGATATATTTAAAAGCTTTGTTTTTAGTGAAATTAGAGGTTTATAAAAATTATGATGTAGTTAAATAATTGAAATGGGAAGATCCACGTTTAACAAACCACATTTTTCTCAGTCCTAGAATGCATCATTTCATGACGCATTAGGTTTGTACCAGACGTTAAAGCAAAACACGTTTACGTAAGACAAAGAGCAAGGCACACTGACCAAGAGACAAGAGTGAGTGAAGAAACGCCCCAGCCCTCAGCCGTTTAGCCGCACCAGGCCGAGAGCGGAGCTATGATCGTACATTTTTATGACAATAGTTCGCTCAGACACTAACTTGGAAGTGTTTAAACACCGCAAAACCAGTTTTAAATTAGGGTGAAACCCTTGCTTCATGATTTTCACTCACTCTTGTCTCTTGGTTAATGTGTCTTACTCTTTGTCATTCGATGGACGTGTTTCAACATCATCAAATGGACAAGTGGAACAAACCTATTGTATACCAAAATGAAGGAAAAAACACTTATATATAAAAGGTACCTACTTATGTATATAATATATAACTAAAATAATGTGAATATTTTTGAGTGAAGTTTATTTTTGTTGTGTAAATAGCGTAAACATGAATTTCATAGTTTCTATTTACAAATAAAAACATCGTTTCAAATTAATTGCAAATACTTACAATACTTAATCATTCCTTTTTTCAATTTTCATGCTCTATTATCAAGAAAATATTTTTTTTCAAAAATAAAATATTAATCAAAACATAACGTGTTACTGTGCGTGTTACTTATTCCATTATCCTTTATTAAGTAGAGCACACATGTGCTCGAAGTAGGTTAAATTTATTTTCAAAATTAACCCCATATCATATCGTATCGTCGAGCTTTGTAAATAACCGGAATAAAAATGAACTCAACTATTGATGATAAATGAACAACTTTTCCCCGAAAAAAATTCGTTACGATACAAGAAAAAACCACATCGTGATTTAATTAATGATTCCCTTTGTTTTTGATTAACGTATCGCGCCTCATTGATCCGAAAAAGAAACTGTGCAGAAAGTTGGGGTTGGAGTGTTTTCTTGTTTATTTATCTGTATTAAATTGCATCTCGATTTCCTTGTGTCTCTCGTGAAAAATGGGCGCCAAGGGTTCCGTTATTTCTCTATTGAGAACAACGATATGAAATTGGCACTACAAAGAACAATCATGTTACATTTGAAAATCTGTTCCGTCTTTTCCGTATTTGTTTCGACTCTTGTGTCTAGTCTTTATGCCTATATGTGCGTTTAAACCAAATCTGGCGTAGCGCCAAAATGTTCTTTGGTGAAACGTTCAGAAGATACCTCATTCCAGTCGACACATAGACGAAATAGACATTTATTTCCAAACAATACCCAGAAATATGCACACTCGCACATTTATCAAAAGCTTGTAAAGTAATTGATTTTGAATGCAGTTGCATTTGCTCCTCCGTTTTAATACTAGTAACAATTTTTGACTCATTAGAAGTTCATGTTGTTGCAACACAAATCACTTCCTTGAAGACATTATTAAGTTTCCCGAAACATTAACTTGTAGTTATTAAACCAATAAAATAAATATTTATCGTTTCTGAATTGAAAGAGAAAATGTTATGTAATAAATTTGCCTTTGAGCATCGTTTTTTTATCCACTTTAACGCTTTCCGATAGTTTCATTGGTGACTGTGTTTATTTTTTAATCTTTTGAATCAAGATTTTATGAGTTTTTGATTGAGATTAAACTTCCGCGTCGTCAATCTGTTTTATAAGTATTTAAAAAAAATCGCAATGCAATTAATTTCGATTTTCCTGATTTCATACACAATGGAGTAAATTCAATTAACGACGTATAAAATTTAAATTTGCATAAACGAGCGATTGAAGTATTTGAGTTGTGTTTTACCTCATTTACGGCTAGAATTGTAAGTTGGAATTCATTACCGAGAGAAAATTTGTTCTAGTTTTGAATGACATTCGCGTTTTCAATGCAGAGCACATTGCAATTTTCCCTCAAACGAGGCGAATTTTCTATATTTAGTCGCTTTGTGTGAAACTTATCGTTAAATAATACAAAAAGACAGACGTAACGTTTGTATTATAACTCCACATCAAAACAAGTAAATCGTTTGATTTAATTATTATTTTTTTCTTTTAACTTTTATAATTAAATTGAATATAAAATTAAATATTTGAAATTTGAAATTTAGCCATCAATTAGACGAACTAAAACACAGGAAAATTAATTATGGTTCCAAGTTATTAATACCTATTATGCTTAGACCCGTACAGGGTGGCAAGTTTCTGTAAACCTTCATACATATTTAACATTCTCTTACGCGCCAAGTACATACATTGTGTTCGAAAAGGGTTGAAGGAAATCAGTCAAGCTAGTCGTCTGTTTAGCCGCGTAAACTAAGGGGATGAAACGCAAAAATTCGGAAGAAATTAAAAATTCCCACAATAATAAAACCAGTATCAGCCATACCTTGAATAATAAATAACCCGCTAATATACCAATGAGTACCAAAATAACAAAATTGATGACTCATAAAAAAACCTTCCTTCATGAAAAACTAAGTGGATTTAACAATGTCGAGTTCAAAGATTATAATAACATGGTGTGGAATTTATCTGCATTATTGGCTTTCATATATTATGAATGCACTTCGTGTTGCGAGTTAATGGAAATTTTGTATTTTTTATTGTTTAATTAAAATTCTAACAAATGGAGAAAAATTTAGGCTATATACAGTTGTGCAGAATTGTGACCCCGATAAGAACTATTTTACGCGTTTGTTTCTAAAATAGAATTCTATAACGGAGAAAATTAAGTACTACGTGAAAAGCTCAAAGAGTAATAATTTTAAAGAGATCATCGTTAAAATAAAAATACGATCTTTTGGAATTCTAAATTACAGATTGTACAGTAGGTGAAATATTTGAACCTCTGAAAACTGAAACATTTGTACTTTTTTCATTATGTTTTTATCCATATTTAAACTTTATTTTAATGCACATAAAAACATTTTTTGAATTTTTAATATCTGCAAAATTTATTTATACGACTTCCCGTTTATTATAACTTAAACATATGATATTCACCATTATCATTTTTAAAATAATAGTAATTCAAACCCAAGTCTTCATTGAAATAGGTTTTACATTTCAAATTGGACATTTTATATATCAAATTCGACACTACAAGTAAAATTCTTATCACGATGACTATTGTTATATTTCTTTGGTCGATTAGTTATACTAAGAATATTTGGTTTGATGGTTCGGATTTGCTTCGAATGATTCGGAGGAAATTATTCGTTTTCGTCTTCGTAAATGTGTCATATACATATTACATATACTTTATATTTGTTTTTATCACTAAATACGGTGTACATGGGTCTATTTGAGAACATTTTAATTGTATGTATTATGCATACAGTATGTATGTAAAGAATTTATACATAGGAACTGAATACAGTCCCAATGGATACCGAGTTTAGTGATGAAAGCATGCACGAAGTATAAATATTTCAGACACATTCACGAAACAAATTATTTCCTCAAAATCATCAGAATCAAACCCAAACATTCTAATTAAAAATAAACGACCAACGAAACACAACAATAAAAGTCGTGATATGAATTTTATTTTTAAAGTGTCCAATTTGATTTGTAAAATGTTCAATTTGGACTGTAAAACCTGTATTTGGAAATACCTAAAAAATTGATGCGTTCATTAGCTTAAGAGGTGAAATTTCATTTGATTTTAGATTAGGTATAGGTACTATATTGTGTATATTTTTTGTAATTTTTCTTTTGAGTTTTAAAATAAATATTGTTAATATTTTAGTAAATATGTTTGTAAAATTTTTTTTTAAAAATTGTTAATATTAGTTGCAGAATAACGAAAAAACCATTTTCTTCTTTTCGATTTTTAAAATATTTGCATAAAGAATAATTTTTATCACAACAAAATCTGACTTTTACTTTTCAACAAATATCTATGTAAATAATATAATATATATATAATTATTCTTCTAAAGATAAAAATTACACTCATAATTGTAAATTATTATGAAAACTTAAGCCTCCAATTTGCCTAAGTAAAAATTTTTCTTAGGATATAAGAGGATAATAAAAGGAAACAAACTTGAAAATTTCTTCCCCAAAGCCAAGTAACTTTCTCTTAATAAATATCTTGAAAGCTTTGCTCGCTATATAATCTGCTTAGTAGGATTATAAACTTCAATTATTTTTTTATTTAATTCTATAAACTAAGATTTATAACAATTAATTTCAGCGGTATGTATAATACAAAATAAGTTAAATTATGGGGTACTTTACATCCAGTACATTTGAAGGAACAGTAAATAAAACAACACAGTTAAAATATTTGAGATAATCTAAGATATTGATTAATAATAATTAACAAAAAAACTTCATTAAATTTGGGTTATTTAATACTAAACTTCTTAATAAGTCAAAATTTAAACTAAAAACAAGCTAGAACTAAATTAGCCTAGCTGTATTAATGTAAACGTATGGGATTCAGACTTTTGATGGAGCACTTATGGACTTATGAATGTTTCATGTTGAACAAAGTATTAAATAATGCAACGATAACAACCCCGCTAGCATGCACAAAAGCACCATATTTCAAATAATGAATACATTGAGCTCGATTATTTGACAAACTGCGGATAATATTTAAAAGGGGCTTAAGCTGAGTGTTACGTTTAAAAAAAAATTTAAGTACGAATCGAGTTTAATAAGTGTCGTAAACGAGGTTAAATAGAATAAATGTTGTAGAAAAAAGTTGTATGCTACTGGAGGGTAACGGGTTCATTTTTGTCGAAGTAGAATAATGTTATCGAAAAAAGGCATAATGGAGAGAATGGGAAAATTGCATCATTTGATTTCGTTATTGCGATGAAATTGACTCATCGCGAGCCGTGTTAAATAGAAAATATCGTAAATATCAAAAGCCAATATTTCCGTGGTGAAAAATATGTCGAGCCCGTGCCATTTTTATTCATATTGTGAACGGGAGGCGGCCGATATGCAAAAAACAAGGCAATATCGTTTGTGTCTTACAGTTTTTATATTTATTGTCTTTATCGAACACGTCGTATTAGAGCGAATTTCCATCTTGCGAATGATGGTGATTCATGGTCCCGATAAATGTGTGTCACTCAGTGTGAAAAACGAAAGGTATGGGAGGGGAAGTGTGCTGTGGTGGTGGGGGGTGTGGGTGCCTTGACGCGAGCTTTCTCATCATTGACGGTGGCGCGTCAACGTCACAAAACTGAACCACCATCCAAATATCTGAGACCGCATGTTTTTGACATTATAATACACTTTCAACATTTCGGTGTTGTACGCGTATAAATATAGCGACAGCGATCCAAACATTCCAATGCGATGCCATTTTAAGATTGGCGACAAACACGATTTTTCTACTTTTTTTAATCAAGAAAAATATAATGCGCGACGGAAATTAAACGATTTTGTGTTTCGATAATAAGTTGATTTGATTAAAAACTAAATACACACACCGTTCGGTAACACGAATATATCATCGATTAATATATAGTCGTGGAGAGTTTTTCCAAAGACCAAACGAACAACTCATCACTCGAATAATTCAATTTCAATTCCATTTCTCAACGAAAAAAAAAACACCTCGAAATTAAATCGGAATTCAAATTTATTAATAGACGCTCGAATAGCATGACTCAGATGAGCTCAAACCAGAAACAACAATTTCAGAAATCAAACTTGAAAATATAACTTGAAATAACTGAAATACAAACTTAGTACCTATGCTCAATATCCTTTACAATTAAATGCTTTAAAATTTAAGGAAGATAATTGAAATGATTGTTTCAGGTTCTTCAACTTGAATTAAGTCTTTTTTCAACTTAACTTAAACTTTTTTCAAACAGAAATTTCATAGAAATTAGAAGATAGCTACAATAAATGCATCTGCATTTGGAATAAATAGTGTAACGAACAAAGACAGAGACAATGAATCGCGATGGAAAAGACTGGAACATTCAAGAGAGTTCGGTTGTCAATTCATTGTGGGAATTAAAATTTCGATTATTGATAAAATTCAACGACCGTGAAAGTTGAATCGAAGTTTCTAGTATGTTCGAGAGGATAACGGTTTACCTATATAAAGCAACTAAGGACAAAGCATTGGAACATTCCAAGGAATTCAAGTAAACGTGATTTTTGTGAAAAACTGTTTAACAAGGTGCAAGGAATGAAAAGAATCCTTAACGAGAAGTCAATACAGGTTTGAGAAATGCCGTTACAATAGTTTATGAATTTGTACTTTAAACTACTTGCAACTATTGTCAAGAAAATAGATTATATTATAGGTTTGTTCCTCTTGTCCATTTGATGATGTTCAAACACGTCTACGAATGACAAAGAGCAAGACACATTGACCAGGAGACAAGAGTGAGTGAAAAACATAAAGCCAGAACTTCCCCCTAATTTTAAACCGGTTTTGCGGTGTTTAAACACCTCCAAATCAGTGTCGAAATACGCAATTGTCACGAAAACGTACGTACGTAGCTCGACTCTCGGCCTAATGCGGCCAAGCGGCTGAGAGCTGAAATATGTCCTCACTCGCTCTTGTCTCTTGGTCAGTGTGCCTTGCTCTTTGTCTTTCGTGGACGTGTTTGGCTTCAACGTATGGAACAAACCTTATATTTTGATAATATGTACTTTAGAGTTCAATGAAACACGAGTACGTTTATTAAAATATCTGATTGTTTGAAAAAGGTTCAATTTGAAATGAAAAAAGCTTAATTTGGTTTAAAAAACTTATAAAATATAACCTCCTGTTTTGATACAAATAACGAACATTATAACACTAAAATTAGTAGGTACCAACAAATAAAAGGTTGCTTCAAAGGTAGGTTTTATTTTATTTTCAAAGGTTTTTTTTTTTAATTTGGTTTATTTATAGTTGCATCACTTACCACAATTATTAGAACTTTTTAGGGTAAATATTGTTATAAACTGTTTTTCGTGATAGCATAAATTAATTTTTATCGATGTGCAAACTAACGAATTATATAATTGTAACTATTATGATGTATCAAAGCTAATATAAAATAAACTTTGTTTTGCAATTGGCAGCGCAAAATTCAGAAAAAATAAAAATTGAAAAATGTCAGAAACACGTACCGCTAAAAGCTGACCTTTTTAAAATAAAAATTTGTATTTACATCTATCTTTTAATGACAATAATTAAATGGGTTAATTTATTATTCAATTTTTTGTGAAAAGGTAAAATATTCGTATTTGATAGTTTAACATTAAAATTATGATAATGAAATAATTATTAGCTATGCACACAATTAATACCCTTATATTTCAATTTAAATACTTTTAAGGCTTCCAGATTATAATAATATATAAAAGCTCATGTTTCAATTTTTTCATAATTCAAGCTTAAGTGTCACCAACTCTCTCTTCTTAGGAACTATATTCAAGTCAATTAAATTATATTCTGTCAAAATGAATTTGTAAATGTCACATTTTATTTAAAAGAATCAACTTCTCAGAAATATCAAAAAACATTCTACAGTATTTAAAGCTAATTGTAACAGAAACCTAAACACAATTATCGTTAAAAATGTTTTTAATAAACACGTAAACTTTCCATGAAATGCAATTAAAGAATCAAAAGTATCGATATGAAAAAACCAAGTAGTTGCACTTTTTATTAATTATCAGCTCAAGCCATTTAATTTTTATATCTTTCATCAATCAAATGATTAATTTTTTTACAAGGAAAAACTATTTTATGTAAATATGAATTTTATATTTAATGAATGACGTTATTGCATTTACGTCAGATTTTAAAATACGCAAATCCCAATGGCAACAAAAACTATTTTAATTTCTAATATGAAATTAATTCATAAAATACCCGACCCACTATGCATAAAAATTAACGTATGAGCTTTTTCAAGACAATATCGTTTTCTCTTAATTGAAGATTAAAATTTCCATGAAACATTTAAATCTGAAATACGAGAAGTACACTCGAAACATTTTCTCTTTTCGAATCAGTTATATAGTTTGTGTGTGTGCATGTGTATATGTGCGGAGAAGTCAAACCTAACGACAAAACAATTGTATAAAAGCTTTTAGACATCAGAGCTTCAGTTGTAAACTTTAAGCTCACTTTTATTACTCGTTTTCAGCCGATGCTCGTTGCATGTCGCCTGTACAGAATATTTTCCCTCTCGTGTGTACCGAGACACTTCATCCTTACTTATAATACGGGCAAATATATGTATGTATTATAAAGCCAGCTCGAATGTTCCCGTTATCGCACCAACAACTAAAATGAATTTAGAATAGCAAGTATTTTCACCGGCAAGTAACATTTTCATGGCAAAACATCCCCATAAGGATACAACCACCCACGAACATGCGTTCTTCTTGTGAGCTTCACTTGCACAACAAACCACACACGGAGCATTCTCATCCCTTTCACATGCATTTTGTGCAACCCACCCCCTTAACAACTGCACTTTTGCTACAAACCGTTAACTAGTTTCTGAATTTATTATTATTAAATATGCAAGAACTTTAGATATTTTTCATAATTTACGATCGTAGAATATAAATCATTGAAAGGTTGTAATAAAAAATAGTTTCGACTAATAAAGAGACGATATGCAATTACCATTCATGTGCATTTTATTAATAAGATATGAACATTGTTTAGAATATTAATAAATAAACCCCAAGCGTCACGTTTTCCGAGATAGCGAATACTTTGCTCGTTGGCTCAAATTTAATTGAGTTTTCACTTACAGGCGACGAGAATGAGGTAACGTAGGTGGGTACCTACTTTTTAAATATTCAACTCGATATACATGCATATCTCTATGTATATTGTGTATATTACAATGTCAATTATCCAATCTAATTAGAGCTAAGACGATCCAATTAATTAAATACCGTAGATGATTACATATAAATGAACAAATTTGTATTCCATTTAGGAGACGTTTGGGATAGATCAAACTCTAAAATTTCTCAAAAACTGCATCAAATTCAACTATTTCAAAAAGAGAAAAACAAAAAGAAAATGATGTCTCACGAGTTCTATTAAATTTTAGATAGGTGTACACGGTTAAAAAAAGATAAAACTAGTGCATTTGTAATTATTAAGAGAATAATGGAAAATACTAATTACGTAGAAGCTGATTTGTAAACTTAATTAATATGTAAACTTAAATTAATTATGTTTAAAACAAATACTTTAAAAAGTATCCCTTTTTTAGCCTTTCTTTTAACCCTCCTTAGGGGTCAACTTTAAAAGAACAGCTCTATAATGAAGGATGACTATTTTTGTCAAAAAATTAAAAACGTAGTTTCAGCCATTTGACTAATCTGATGATATATCTATCAGTCCAGAATTATTATATAGTTATAAGAATACGAGTACAACTGATTTTAATGAGTAATTAGGTCTTTAATTTTTGTTTCGAAGAAATATACAACACAAAAATTGTAACATTCTCAATTAAATTTATAATAAAAATGAAGACATTGCACTACTAATTAATGGCCTTAATGAAATAAGTAATGTTATTCATTATCAAATAATTTTTTTAATTAAACATGCCATCTGAATAAATGCATTCGCTTTAGCCATAGATTGACATTTAAAAAAGGACATATTAAGTTTTCATTGCAAACATATAATGAAATTAATTACTTCTATTTGCACTTGAAACACACTAAGCAAAAATGATTTAACTGAAAGTTCAAAATGCAATTGAAAACATTTGACCACATCTCATTAATAATGACCATATTGGCAACTACAAAAAAAGCAAATAAATAACTCCACATAAATTCATTACAAAATGAATATTTTAAAAGCATTAGTAACATTAAATAATAAATGTAAATTTTCAATGAAAACTTGTGTGGTGTATATTAATATATTATTATTAAATACTGATATTTTTAATTAAAAGCTATATTTCAAGGTAAAAAGTTTTGGATTACTTGATATCGATGAAATAAATTTTATCGATTCGTATATACTCGTACTCGATTCTCTCGAATTACACTAATTAAGAGAGCCGATTTGCTAGAGAAAATTTTACGATTTTATACTTATGTTATATGGAAGGCACTTCATGGGACTCATATTCAATATATACTTAATTAATAAAAAGTTTGCAGTTGTAATTTTGGCTTGATCAAATTAATTTTAAATTAAAAATCGATTGTAAATAATTACATTTTCAACCACCTGCTTCTTCTCTAAATCAAAATATTGTATACTAATTAATAAAAGTTAAGATTACGGTATTTTATTGGAACTCACTTTGAACTCTTCTTAACTGTGATTTTTTCAAAAATAAAAAGGGGTTAATGACTATATTTCAATTATTCGTTTCTTCGTTTTGCGTCGTTCCGTATATATACAGTGTGTAAACGCTAATTGAGAAGGGTCAATATCTTTGCGTAAATCATGCAATTTGAATTTTGCATACACTATTCTAATTAGTTAATATAATAATACAGACTTGATCACTTAGTGGCGTAATGATTTAATTACTTCTCTATATGCCATTGGTTCTAGGTTCGAATCCTCGTATAAACTCAGAATTATTTTCTTGGGCTTTCGAAATCGTTGGTAGGTATTAAATTTTTCATCTATTTGTACATATTGTTTTTTTCTTCATAAAATGGTCAATCCCTCCCTCTTATTTTTTCCATAATTTAAAATAAATTTTGATGACCAACCAAACTTTTTGTGATAAAATTTAACTTAAACTTGTATTATTATAAACTAATAAAGAAAATCGATAATTTAAATTACATAATTTTACGTAAATATATTGAGTGTCCTCTTTTAAAGATTACACGGTGTATACAGGTGTTTGAACATGAAAAACACTTAAGAGATATGGCTAAAATAGACGAAGAAACGAAGTACTAAACATTGTATCAACGAAATAAAACACGTAAATTACCATCGATAAAATTAATGGATGAATAAATTTAAAACGAGCAAGATGTTAAAATTAATTGAAATTTTGGCCTACTCCGTTCGAAATTTCAATATGACCCGGTTGCAAAATGCAACTTCCGACAAATACGTACAATGCATATCATTGATTTACAACCGATGCAATACAATATTAAATATTCTATTTATTCCTGCTACAAATTTACCGAATACCATAAAATTGTAAGCTTATGGCTTATGAAATTGCAATAAAATAGTACATTAATTATTGTTTGTTCCACATGCAATAGAAAGTTGAACTGTCAAGTTTACAAGACGAGAAATATGACGTATGATATGAAAAATCGAAAACAACAACCGGCAACATCGAAACCGCGAACCGTATGATATTTAGTGGAATGTCACACGCCGTCTGTGACATCGCATTCAAGCTGTAGAACTTTCCCGGCTGGTACCGACTGAGTAAATACTGCAACGGGCCAAGGTTGGGTCAATTACTGCTCTGCGACCAAGCCACTATTAATATTATTATTTTTCTCATCATT
Source organism: Sisyra nigra (assembly GCA_958496155.1). Classification (NCBI taxonomy): domain Eukaryota; kingdom Metazoa; phylum Arthropoda; class Insecta; order Neuroptera; family Sisyridae; genus Sisyra; species Sisyra nigra. The sequence goes on along the minus strand of OY292315.1, from coordinate 33,814,254 downwards.
TATTACAAGATCAATTATTTGACTTAAATATAATGTGAGTTGTACGACTTGATTGTAGCAAGCTTTTGCTATCCGCTTATAAATCATAGCCGAAGAGATTTATTTCGACTCCACCTCATTCGTACCGATTTGTACGAATAAGAACACACATGTACGTAAAACTTTTCGAATATCTTATCCAACTCTTCGGAACAATAGAATCGCGTTTACATTTTATGGTTGTGACAACTTTGTTCATTAATACCAACTCTATCACCCCCACATTGTACAAAGCGCTCATCACGACTTGACTATAATTGAATTCCACTAAAACCTCAGCATAATACGATTGTGTTACAACAAATATTAGACCAAGTTCGTTGTTACGTGTGAGTAGACTTCATGCTATCAACGTATTAATTAATCTTTATTCAGAAGTACTTAAATATTATGCATACACAGAAGAAAACATAAATACGTTGACATAAAAGCTTAATAAACTTATTTCGTGCTTATTTACTCTGTGCAAAAAGGACTATAAAAAGCATCTTAAAAACAATACCTACTACGGTTAAGGGTTGTAATACAAAGCGAATGCCGGTTGTTACTGGCCTCGAGATCACTTTACTTCCGGTATATGCTTTAGGGGTAGCGCGACAGTGTCGACACTTCCTGCCTCCCTCCGCGTATGTGTGCATGAAATACACACAAATTCACTTCGTCTCAAATAAAAAGGACTATCCAGACGAAGGAGACGCGACAGGATTCTAAACAGCTGCTACTGTTGTTACGAGAGTCGAGACTGTTCGTTTCTCATTCTCTTTTCAGAAATTAAATTCACTGTAATTCAATATTTGATAAATACTACGCTCATGTTTGGATAATATAACAATCAGTGGCATTGAAAATTAGGCTATTGTTTGTCTGAAACCGTCTTCCCTCTCAGTGAAAGGAAGTAAAACCGCACAAATCGTTTAAGACTTAAGTTATCTTATAAAAACCTGATTTTTTCTATAGACCTTTAATTAATTATCTATGACTGAAATTAAAATATTTATAGATCCATGTAAACATTTATTACACCATCTTTTCCCTTCGAACCTTTAAATAATTTTATATCACATTTTAATCTAAAATTATAATTTATATTCTTCAGTATAATAATTAAATCCTCTAGTAAATATTATCAAGAGATAAGGCGTCCAAGGTTAATGATATGTCATTTTTCACTTGAAACCGTAATATTCTATTATTAACGAGAACTGTCACAAAACGTTTTTTACATGGAATATTCAACGTTTCTTTTAAAATATCTATAAAATATTGGCATTAATGATGGAATTATTAAAGAGATTTCATTTGAAATTAAGATGAATAAAACGAGGTTTAATCAACTGAAATGGAAGTGGATTTTTCAATGTAGGTTAACTGTAAATGAAAGTAGTTATGTAAACTTGTAATCATTGAGCTTTTATGAGAAGTAAATCGAATTAATTTTGAAATTTTTATGGAAGATAAATTTTGAAATGACTATTTGACATTTTAGTTTTAGAGAAGCCTCTCGCGTTTATGAGATAGGTAGTGCAGGTTTTGAAAGTCAAAAATTCAAATCTAAAAAACTATAAATAGTAACGACATAATTTTCAGTAACAGGTGTCAACTATGTTATATGAATATTTTAGTGTTATTTAATTGACGGGGGAAGATTGAAATAGAAACTCTGGGTCAAAGATTAAAATATCAACTTTAACAATGGAAATTGGAGTAAGTAATTGGGAAAAATAGTTATTAAAATGGTTAGTTTCACAAAAGAATAGTTAATGAAGGTGGAAGTGCTAATGCTACTACGTTGAATTCGTTTTACTGGGAACACAAAGAAGCTTGATTTTTATTGGTATCATTCGTTCGACGTGATTTGAATCGATATTTGAGAATTGTATAAAGTGCTATTGGAAGCTTCAAGTATATCAAACATGAACTTGTTGTTTGATTGAATTATCTGCTTATCAGTTGAAACATCAATAGTGAGGACCTAATGATTTCGATGTTACAAATGATACATATTTAATAATTAAGTCTTTTTAAATAATTTTTTTTTTTATTTTATATTTTTTTGAAAGAGATTCAATATTTAAGGCAATTGGAAACTGGAGGTGGTAAAAAAAATCTGAGTCGTTATCAAACTCCTGATAGATGTAAAACATCTATAATCTATACTTTACTATCCATATATAGACCCTTGTTGGATCATGCCATTTCTTAATGACTCATTTATTCTTTGGAGCTCCCGATTTTGAACCTTGCTTTTCTAACCCTATTAGTTTAACCGAGAAACCTAAAATATGATAACTAAATGTACAACACTTTCTATCTTTCCATAATTGGTTTCAAAATATTTTTTTTTTTTATAAAACTTTAGGATTTGCAAAAATAAGTTTCTGCAATAGTAACAGTTGGTGGTTATTTAGTAGAATCAAAAATTATAATTTGTCGATGACAGCTGAAATTATTTCAGTCATTGTTCAGTCTCGTATTATTTCGTATACTATCGAATGGACACGGAAAAAGGCGTCACACGTTTTTCTAATAACACTTTAACAGGAATATAGATGTTTAACATGAAAACTAGGGAAGGTATAATTTAGAACAGACGACAAAATAAGATTTTAAAGAATAAACAATTTTAAAATATTTATTTCCGTTATGTTTATGAATATTTAACATTTTATTATGGTTTGTCGCTTAATGAAAGAATCGAAAATTGAAAACGTCATGTTGTATAAGCTGATAAAATTTTCTTCATAATTTACCTTGTGAAAATCACAAGTCATTGTCATTTTTTTTGTCTTCTCTTAACATTTTTATCGTGCAAACCTTCAAGAAAAATTCTCGACTGTACGGCGGCGTCAAGTTTTTTTCGTGGCAACATCGCTCTCATTTGTGTCACTAATGCGAGATTTGAAATTCAAATATAATCAAATTTCCACGTAAAACATTCAACATCTCTATGTGGAACACTATATTACAATCAATTATCAGTAAATGAAAATAAAATACGCGTATAAATTAGAACGTAACGTCATTAAAATTGACTGTTAAATCTCATTAGGCATTTTCATTAGAATATCGAATTGATTTCACTGGTGACAAAATGAGTTAAACGCATTGACTAATAGACATGATCTGTACATTAGCAAGTTGTTTACATTTTTCAATCATTATAAAAAAAAAAGTATTTTATAAAATTATAAGCAGTTAACGGTAAAACGCTCGAATAAACTTTGGAATTTTTCATCGTGATTTAGTGAAGTGTTAAAAATAAATTGAGAATTCAATCTCGAAATTAACAGCGATGTAATTTTAAAGAAACCTAAATCATTTTGTTATAATTGTGTTTTAATTGATGAATTTCCCGAAAACGAGTCAGTTTAATTACAACGAGTCTCATTAAATCATTTGTTATTAAATTGAACAAAAGGTGTCCTGTTCAGCACGCGGCCATGATCATTCGAATAAGTAACTTAATTTACGGTTCTATATTGAAGCCATTATCATTTCAAAACTCCTAATAATTTAACACATCAGCGTTCCAACAAGAATATCTAAATACCTTTAAACCACAATTACACCGAAATACAGATGTGAACTATACGTATGTATATATTTTCTCCAAGTTTAATGTAATTACAACCTTTCGTAAGACGCACGTGACAGGTGAACCATGTGGTATGTTAGAAAACCTCTCGAGCTTTTCCACTCTCACCAAGCGCATTTGTAATTTTAATAATTGTTATCGCGCATGCGTGTCAAAAAAGTTCGAGCTTTCGTAGACAATTTAAATTTAATTAATTATTCGTAGATAACATAAGATTTGAACATTAAAAAATTCAGTGGCCAAATGTTGCATACTTTAGAGGCACCGACGCATGCGATAATTGAGTCAAAATAATACAGTAAAACCTTGCCACTATTACGCCGCAGTTAATTAATACTTAAAATAAATACAACTATACAGTATAAGTAGAACAGTATCAGCTTTTCAATAATAAAAACCAATGCCAAGTAATACTTTAAAAAAAATTTATTTTAAGAATGAACATGAGTGCGTTAAGGGATTATTTAAAGTGAAAATTTTCAAAAAATCGTTTCCTTTTAAATATCATTTTTGTAATGCACAATGTTGTGATTAGCTATACCAGCTTTCAAAATTATTTATTTATTTATTTTTTCGGGTGTTTATAGTCGCTTTAACATCTATGGTCATATCACGACTGTCTTACACACAGACAAATTCTGTAGGTCTTAAATCTTAATTTTTAATCTTATATCTAGGGATTCGATAGGGATTGAACTCATTACCACTGGCGCATGTAGCGGAGAGAGCAATTGCTCTAACTACTGCGCCATCAAGTGGTAGTTTTATTTTTACAAATACAAAAATGTTAGAGTTTTAGGTTGCCATAATATGTACACAAATTTTTAAATTATTATAATAGATTAAAAAGTCTTCTCAAGACTCTTTTTGGGCTTCCTGGATGTATATAATCCTTTAATGATACTTATGAAGATTTAGGAAGAAAATTAAAACTCCATTGTTAGCAATTTTTTCATTTTGATGTCAACGTGTAGTGCATTAAAAACCGAATCGAATGACGTTGCCTTTTTTGATGAAAAGGTTAATGATATATTTTTAAAATAAAAAAGAATAGACACTAAAAGAAAAAAATATTCTAGATGAAGAAAATGTAGGGAAAATCATTGTTTTCTACATGATTTAATAACAAATTCCCTTTATTTACTATCCTATATTAGGACACAACTTTAAAAGAAATAAGTGGGAAACTCTCAATCAGAACAATTTCTGATGACATTTGACGTTCCAAGTGACTATAAATAACCCAAAGAAAAAAAAGTAAATTGTTTAATTTTAAGTATCATATCACATATTTAAAGGAATTGTTGTGTTTCTACTCTCCTAGAAACCTTAGAAAAATAGAGTTATACTGTTTTATTCATTTTGATTAAAATTATCATTTTTTTCTTATTGTCAGTTCAAATTATACAGAGAATCGTAGGGTTAGTTGTACCTGCATAATATACTTGACAACTTTAACTAGTTAAAGTGAAAAAGCATGAATTTTAATCTAAGTTCATTCTAGTTTATGCTTTCGACGGTTAGAGAGCTTCTGTGTCAAAGTTTTACTGTAATTATATTCCTCTATTTGGGAATGCTATTTTCAATGGTTGTCTAATAATAAATGAAAATAATACTCACTCGAACGGGGGCGCCGAAAAGGGGTTGATCGCGGTGGGGCTCAGCCTCACGCTCCTGTGCCTGAGAGGACATCTGCGCACGCGCCTGCCGCTCTCGTTCCCGCAGACGATCACGCTCCACGCTGCAATTAACACAAAAAGAACAAAATTAAGACATGCATAGATATTTTCTTCAACTTCTTCTTAAAAAAAACATACAATCAAACTTTTACACTTGCATAAAATTTTCACCGAACATATCAAAAAGTTTCACGTGCACCATGAAATCGCTCTCACATGAAATAAAAATCTCTCTTTAAATTAAGTTTTCTCGTAACCTACTTTTTCGTTTTGATCGACAAGGACATACGTTTCCATTATTTTCTTAGCTTTTTTATTAAAAATTATTTTTTGGATTTCTAAACTTTTAGTAAGAAAATCGGTTTGTTAAAATGCGCATAACTTATCAATCACACGAATAAATTATATGTACATTTGTCAAGACGGCAAAAATAATATACGCGATCAAATTCCAATGAAAACAACTTCCTTCATTGAAACCTAAGTATATAATAAGCACATTTATTTATGCTAATATTCCAACGCCACACACTTTGCATTAAACAATACAAATCAATACAGAAAAAAATAACTGAAGAAATGCACAATGTTTATCAATTCTAGATAATAATATAATCAGTTATTGATTCCTATAACAACAAGCATAATTTCTTGATTATGAGACTAATATTGATATGAACATCCAACATATACAAAACACTATCTTAATGATTAACACTAATATATACGTACAAGTATTTATCATTAGATATTCAATCAAAATAATACAAAGGGTTAAATTAAAAATACATGGCTTTAATATATCCAATATTGAAAATGTGATTTCAATCGTTTGCTTTAATATTCTTAATATTTGAAAAAGAACTATGAGTAAAATCAAACATACTTATTATTTATGATATTTGTATTTCAATAAACTAAATTGTTACTTTTAAAATCATGTGTTATGTTTGTTATATATTTAACTCGCAAGGGTAGATTTTAACTGTTAGAAAGTCTGTGTTAACGCGTAAAAACTGATGATGCACGAGATGAGAAAGATAGAAATCTACGTCAACAGACCCTATGTGAGTGAATCATTAGCATCTAGATTTTGTTGCTAATGCTTCATTACGTTTAAGACTAATTATTTGTATTGTGCTTAAAATAGATATAAAATTTGCTTAGGGTTAGTGCAGGAGTCCCCAACCTATATTTTGTTTTTGTCATTTACTATACGTATATTACCAATGTCCGTGACCCATATCTTTGGTTATGGAATAGTTCCAACGAGGCATTAAGCACACAAATTAAAACATGTTGTTTAATTAAAAATTGGAAATATTAAACATAATAGGAACCCCCGTTAGGAACAACTTTATTATTACGTTATTTTTAATTTCAAACGCTCTCTAGTTCCAAAAGAAAACAACAAAATTAACATATTTTCTTACAAATCCCTTGTTATTTATTAAAAATGAAAATTATGGTTGAAATATATATTTAAGTAATTTTTGTTTTAAAATATCAATTGCAAAACTTTATTTGTAGAATATAAATTTGTACAACTTTTATGATTGAGTACAGCCCATTCCACGTGCCACCTATTAGTCGAAAGTATTAGTTTTTCTCTCTATCTTTTTATTTCTTCTATCTCACTCGTTACACTTAATTTCATCACTGGTGGCAAATAATAACCACAAGAAATAGAAGGAGAAAGAGTGAGAATTTAGGACTAGAGAGAAAGAAGAAAATCATCTGGTTGCTTTTTCGTTACGTTATGGTCTTCGCCGTTTTACTCTACTTTCAATAAAAGAACTTCGTTCCAAAAATATTTATTTAATAGTTTTGACTTCAAAATACATTATTTATCTACTTGATTCAAGTGCAATTTTTTCACTGTTAACATTTATTTTATGCAGCTCGTCATACGGAAGAAAAACGCTCAAATTATGAAGAATAATAGTATTAGTTAACACTAGTTTCCGTGAAACCTTTGAAGCCAACCATGAACCTGAAAGGTTTCTAAAAGTACCTATACACAGTTGAAAACCGTCGCTATAAGGTAGTCGTGACCTTTATGAGTTTTCCTGATTTTGCAAAACACCGGCCAATTTGGGCAAAAAATATGAAACATTATGTGGGTGTTATAAACTTTTGAAAGAAGTTAGTTCTTATATTTAATTTTTATTAAAACCATAAAATAAAACAGTTCTTTTAAGCTTGGATTTTAAAAACTCAACTAAAACTCTCGTTTTGAAAAAAAACATTTTTGTCTTCAAAACGCTCATTTTTCATATACAATTTTTGGAAATCGACATCAATTAAATCCTACACTAATTAATGAATGAATGGTTCAGAAAAACCTTGTACAAAGCTTTGAACTTTAATACCTGATATAATTATAAAAGTACAACACTTTGAAATAGTATCATTTGATACAATCACTGGTTCGTGTATTCAACTAAAAGAATTCATCAATAAATTAACAAGTATTAAAGTTTACTTTTTTAAGTGACAAACAATTTGTAAGTATGCAAAAAAGAAACATGAAGAAAATGCGAAATAGAAATATTTCTTCGTGCGAACCACTTTCTGGAACGAATCAATTTCATGAACCTTGACATTAAGTTTTGTACGTTAAAACGATAAAATTGTCTAACTTAGCAGACGAAGGCGGATAATTCATTAAGCTCTTTTCTCTACAAGATATAATAACTGAAAGCAGCCAGCAATTAAAAGCGATTCCCACTAGTATAAATTTCCTTCACAATATTCCGAAATCACGCTTTAGACCTTCAAATAAAATGTCTACGGAAGTAATCAATTGCGATAACTATCTATTAAGTAACTCAAAGGCGGGATAAAGTAAATTGTAACTGGGAAAGCCAAACAGACATCTGATTATTTGCAAATGTTCAAGTCTTTGAATCAGTTGCTTAAACGTTAGACATTTTCAGAAAATTATATGTACTTTAAAATTAATATCGATATGCTCTAGTTGTTTGGGGGAAAATCGTGATTTTATTAGTTATAAATCTGAGTCAATAGCAAAAATAAAATTATTGCGCATTCAGTTGAAATTTGGTAAAAAGTAACTCTTGGGTATATGTTTTATTGGGCAAATAATGTGGAAAAGTCAATATAATAACGTTTAGCCGGGTTAGTGTCACTAAATTTCATCGTGACTTAATTTTTAACGATCGTTGGTTTGAGTAAAATTTTGAAATGTTGCCAACATATCTTTAAAGTTATTTTACACTCGGTATAATTTGTGAAAATAGGACCAAACTTGTATAATATATTCAACGAGTTAACCGTTAAGCCTTAACTTATAAACTGTAATAATAATTTTTGAGTTGAAAGAACAGAAATATTTTATCAACCCCAATTTGAAAAAAAGGTATATTTGAAATTCTGAGAGCTCAGCATCAAAGTAAATTAATCGAAATGTAAATAATTTATTGAGGTAATTTCTGATTTAATTAAGTAACTAATTTATTGAAACACAGATAAAATAACGTTACTGAAAATTCTGTCATATTTATTTCATCCGATTTAAATCATAATCGGATTATTTGGAGCCATGTGTATCAAAATTTTAATCTATTCCGGTAAATTCAGTTAACTTACATGTGAGCTTAAAAATTTAACCTAATTTTATATAAAAATGTAATTGTAAGGACTTGATTTTTTTTTAAATTTTATTTTTAATCATATCATTCCAGTGGTGACTTCAAGCAAAACCTTAGAGATACAAGGTTTGCTACATTCAGGTCAAGTTTACTTCAAAGACCTTACATATAAAATTCAACGAAATGAACGAATCATGAACAATTTTTCTACATTTTTATTTTGTATTATTTATTAATTCCAATTTAATCATAATTAAAGATTTAAAATGTGATTACATTTTTGCATTTTTAAAAATAAACAGAGATAATTAATAGAAAGTGCAACTGCATAATTTACATAGTGTGATGAAACGAATTAAATGAATGATCAATTAGTATTAAGTACTGTTTTCATTTCCGATTCTAGTGTACAAGTAGATATAGGGATATTTATCTTTCCATAATCTCTGTTTATTTTGTTTCTATAAATAACATATCGAACTTTAAAAATTTATTTGAAAATTGCACGGGAGACGTTGAGATTCACAATTTTTATCAAATTCCGTCATAAAACTAAAAAGATAAACTGCTCGTAAAACCAAAAAGTGAGTTCAGTTAAGGATTCACCAAGTTAAGAATATTTTTGAAATTGTATTGTACTTGATATTTGGACTTATGTTAATGAGATTGAAGTCAACGCTTGATTTACTTTGACCTTTAAATAATAAAATTTAACTCTAATACTACTTGAATTTAAGTCAAGTTACTTGACTTTTTTCGGGTTGCCACCAATTGCTTCAAATTATAAGTAAATAAGATTGTAACGAACAAAGACAACAGAGACAACGAACAGCATGGAAAAGAATGGAACATTCAAGATAGTTCAATGGAAACTTTAACAACAGACTTTTGAACCTTTAAATTATTGACAGACAACGGTTTTGGAACTTCGTAAAAGGTTCGGCAATCGAAGTTTCTGAAACCCATGGACTGCCAATAAAAAGCAACTGAGAACACAGTATTGAGTCACAGTCTATGAATGGATTCGAAGTGATTCATTCTGTGAATATAAGTAAATCAAGTGACAGTGATACGAGCAATATTAAAAGTTATAACTTTCAACGAGCCAAAATAAATAAAGTAGTTTGGTTTATTAAACGTTCTGTAAAACTTCCATCGAATAAAAAAATCCTTAACGAGAAGTTCAATACAAATATTTAAGAAATCCTGTTACAATATATTTTTGCAATAAGGGAGGTTAATTCACAATTGTGTCCCAGCCTGGAAATTCCTCTCGGCGACACTGAGTGACAATATATTATAACATAATAACTATCTGAAAAAAGTAACACAAATTGCATGAATATATGTATGTTAAATCATATGACTTTGATTTTCTTTTGAGAAGTCAAAAACAAGGTTTATTCAAAATTGAACTTATAATACAAATTTTAAATCCAAAAAGGACACTTTTTTCAGGACGTTATCTATGTATCTTAAAGAGTGTACTCTTTAATGCTGTAAGCATTGAAGTTTTATTATTGGATGGCAAACTTTCAAAGGTATAATCACAAGTAAAAAATCTATGATAGTGAAAGTTTCTTTCAATTGGAAAAGTCGCTCGCGTAGATAACTCAACAAATAAACGAAGCAGAAAACTACCAATAAAAATAGCTCTTTATAGATTAATAATAAAATCTCTCTTTTCTTTCATCTCAAGTTCCATTTTTAACTAAAATTTTTGTGAAGAAAAAATATTTCCTTAATTTTTCAATAAATAACAGATAGAAAATTAAAATAAAACAATACTGGATAAAAACCTTGACGCGTGCCAAAATTATCAGTGGTGTAGGTTTATTTGTATCACTTCATAATTTTCAACAATGGCATTATCAGATTATTATAATGCAATATATACAATTATTACATCTATCTTTATGAGTCGTTTAATTTTGGAACGTTTCTAAATTTAAAAAGACATTTTTACAACATTTAAATTAGCAGAATTTCTTATTTAAACACATTCAGTTAATGTGTAATCGTCGCATGATCTTGCCATGTCATTGACAATTTTAAAAATAAACGTTCTCATATTAATCAATATAATCAAGTCTATTTCAATCTACTTTGCCCACCATCGAACAATACAATTGTTTGTCAATATAAAATTCGTAAATTTTTGCAAATTTTGTAACATATTGCATGTGGAATAAAATTATACTCACTGATTTCATTTAATTAGTCTTTGTCTCTATGGAAATTATCTGACAAAAAGGCAAAAAACTTATATAACTTGACTAGAAATCTTCGTTTTCAAACTCCTTAAAATATAACATTTTTTTTAAAAGTAGACAGAACGATTCCCCATTACAGATTTGTAAATGAGCAAATTTTACCCATAACGATCGTGTTTAACATTGTCTCAAAAAATGTTAATATGGGTACGCAAAGCACCTGTGAATGAAAAAAATTGACCCGTATCTTCCAATCAAAAAATTCAACACTAAAATTCACACAGGTATTTCTACCTTAAATTTCTTTTGAAATTCTCTATTTAATTTATTGGCAGACGAAAGAGGAATTATTTAAATTAGTTGTGCCGATGTACACAATAAACAAACGGAATTCGAAGGTCAGAGTAAATAATTTTCTTATTTACAAAAAAAAATCGGTAAAAAATTGTTGATTAAAGTAAAGTACCTGTGGAAATGAAAGAAAAAAAATTAATTTTATGGGGAATTTCCGATTTGAACGGCGGAAAGGTGAAAAATTACCTGATGTAAAGAGACAACAATTGAAGTCTATTTATTTCATAAAGTAATTTAGGTATTAACGTACTGTATACCAATTAAAAAATAATAATTATAGTGTTCAATCATTGATTCAATTATAACGAAATTTAATCCTCCGTTAACTGTTTTATTGTTTCAAGACCTTAAATATTTATATTGTAAAAGGTTTATTTGGAAAACAATTACAAACACAATATCGGACGTAAAACTCTGTAGAATCATCACAACGTATCAAATTAAAATTAAATCAATTAAATCCGGTCAAGTTCGAAAAAAAGTTTTTTTTTCTATTTTTAAATAACATTTAAAAAAAATTAAAATATTCAATTAAAAGTAATATAATTAAAGGAAAAATATTTTATTTTCTTGAAAATTATTAATGATATCTAAGCCAATTTAAGCATGTGATGAGAGTTCATTGAAAATGTCAGTTAAGTGTGTGATCTTATGTTTGTCACGTTTACGTTTGTAATTCAAAGATTGATAAAATTAAAAAAAAAAAGAGTAAAATAAACTTAGCTATTCATAATTCAATGTGATATGAAATTACATCCTCTTTTTTATTGTTCCAAAAATATGAATGACCTTACTAGTCGCTACTGCATGAACTTGTAACAGATACTTGAACAGATTATGATAAAATTCTTCATCGTATTTTTTTTTAATTTTTAAGAAGGTACTGAGAGACAAACATTCTTGAGGTGTGAGTTTGAAATTTTGACAATTAACCCCAAAATTGATAATTTAAGTGTTTGTTAATTTTATTAAAATGTATAAAGGTAAATAAAAACCCAATGAACTGAATTCAAATTGAAGTAGGAATAAGTACTTTTAATTCATTTTTATCCATTAGTTTCTGTTTATAACCTTAAGTAAACAGAAAGTTCCTAACACATATTGGCATTAACGTCAGTTACTTATATTGCCAATGTATTTTCATAAATTGAAGTATATTTTTAAGCCGGAACTATGTTTGTTTTTATTTTAATATTACGCCACGAAGTCACATTGAACGAAGTCATGGGTAGCTACTAGTGATAAATTCGATTATCTTTTAAAAACATCATTTTGCCAGTCAACACAGTTATCAATAGATAAGCCATTCAAAATTTTACACCTGTTTTTATTTAAGCAAATTAATAATTCGTTGCAATTACGAAAGAAGTTTGTTTCGATTTGGTAACTCGACGGAATTAAGTCAATTTAAGTTGCGAGCTTACGAGTTAAAATATTAAAAAACTGAGAGAAATATACAATGGCAATTCTCAAGTTAAAAATTATTTCAGAAATTATCTAAAGCAAAAAATTTTGATATCTATGTTAACAAGTTATTTTTATAAAAATGTTATTTAAAATTGATAGCTTCTAAATCTGGTAAAAAATTGTTTCAACCATGAACTATTGGTATTAAAAAAGGTGCCACTTAAAAGATAGTTTTTAACAATGAACTTTCATTAATAAAAAATGTAGCCATTACAAGTTTCAATTGATATATTCGGTAGATATATCATGTAATATAATTAATCAGAGTATCATAATTTCATATCATCATTTATATAAAACTTAACTGACGTAACCAGTAATTATTTAACTGTAATAACAAAAATGATGATTAGCAACGATAAATCTCAAATAACTAAATTATTTCTGCGACTTGACAAAGAAAAATTAAAAGACAGATAATTTCCACTTTTAATAATGAATACGTGCAGCGGATGTTACCTCCGGAAGCTTTTCTTTTCTGTCCGTTAGACCATGGTTTCTTGGATAAATATTGCGTTGAAGACGCTAAATTTTCCCATTATAAAAAATATACGATTCGTATTTCTAATCGATTTAAAGATTTCAATGTTTGCAACAGGTCATAGTCGATGTGTTTCATTTAAATGAAAAAAACTCATTGTAATTTTAGCCGCTCTCGGAATAAATTGTAACTTAAAGAAAAGGGGCAAATGGCATATTATATACGGTTAAAATACTTTATATGGCTCATAAATTATGTTTACAGGTAGAAAAATTAAAAGTGATTCAGGGAAATGGTATAATTGTGATTTGTTTAACGACGTATTGAGAAAATTGTTTTGAAGAGAAAAAAGTTATTCTGATTAAATAAAAAAATAAGTAAATGATTGCAAAAATAACAAAAATGGCAACAATGTTGGTACAAGGTTACACGTGATTGGCATAGCATAAAATATTGTGCGAGCAGAAACGTATCAACGGTTATGTAAATAAAAATAATAAACAATATAAAATGTTCACGGTAACTCAACAAGGGCGAACGAACGCTCGTTCGATTTTTTCCAATACCGATCATAAATATCAACACAAAACAAGAAGAAGCCCCTCTGCACAACACTCATTCCAAAAAGTCAAAAATCCCCTTTTGCAAAGCTTATTAATTTTCTTTTAATTTGTCACCAAACTCTAAGACTTCATACAACAACAGAGAACAACATACGACACGACTGAATCAAACAGTCAAAACCAAATTTCTCACTCGCAAAATTCATCAGTTCACACCAACATTGAGCCCGTTGGCCTCCCGATTTTTTGTTTTGTTTTCAAAATTTGTGCCAAATTTTTGAAATAAGTTGAATACGGTCTTTGCCAGGCGACGCACACGAAGATTTCAATCAAAAACTGCGAAAAACCGAAAATAAACGTTTCACAAAGCCACAATAAAACCTCATTGTAAAAATTTTGTGTTTATAAATAAAAACCATTTGTCAGGCAAAAAAATCGATATATCTTACAATCTAACACAAGTAATTTTTTTACGCAAACAACTCGCGAGGCAAGTTTTAAAAAAATCATCTCAAAACAGTAATTGTGCTTTTATTATCTAAAGGAATCATTGTTTCTCACAAGCGAAAAACTATATTAAACAATTAGAAAAAACGTGTACGATGCAATCGTTTTATTCACTTGGGGGATACCCAATGAAATATATAAATATATTAAAATGTTGAAAACGTCAAGTCGACGACAGTCTATGTATATATCATTACTTATTTATTTATACAAAAGACAACTTCTATTAAACTGAAATATTTATATCAGAATTTAAAGTGGTTGAAGCGTTTATTTTTCTAAACAACAATGTATTTGATTGAATAAAAATAAAGAAGGCCAAAACACTGATATAAACTGATGAATGTTGTTAAATGTTTTGGATGACAAAATTTACTTCTTACAAGTCAAATGATAAGATAAGAAAATAAATAAAAATCCAAATTAAATAATACTATTACTTTAACAACGCGCAATTTTTATCAAATTAATTTGGACTTTTAAATAAAACGTATTCTTTTCTAATAGAGTTCTTAAAAATAGCTAAAAGCAATGTAATGCTCTTATAACATGTCAAATGTAAAGACTACTTTTCAATTACTTTATTCACTAGAGGATCATCCATAAATAATGTCACGTAACGTCCATCCATTTTTGAGCAACATTTTTTCGTCCATCTATTAATATTATGTCATATATTGTCACATAAGATATTATTTTCTTTTTTATAGGGGTACCAAATTATTTTTCAGTAGACCATAACTGATCATTTTAACGAAATTTGACATTCTGTACTATTAATTTTTAAATGTATCAAACAAACCAAACTATTTATATTGCACTATTAAGGCTAATCCCTCATCATGTACGACATGTATGACATGTACGCTCTTATTTTTTTATGTCACTTGTGTAAATTTTTACTAGATCAGAGTCCGCAACTTCTCTTTCTCTCTCGCTTGTCGTATGTGAACTTTATAGTATTTAAAGAATATTTTATTTGTTCGACAAACACCGCGATATGCTCGAGCAGAAAATATGTTATTATATACTTAAATGATTTTGTCTTTTTCCTACAATGTTTCGACGATGTGTGAATTCCTTTGCCACAGTGACTTTTTTTTTGTCGGATTTCCATTCATATAAACTTATATTAAAACTTAATTTCCGGATAATCATTTCTTTTAGTTACATTTTGGTTCAGAACTATCCTCAACTCTTAAAATTCAGTATTATGCTTTTAATGATATACAATTTTCCCTTATTTTTTATTGCAATAAGTAGGCTTTAGTTATGATTGTATAATACTTTACCATATTAGCATAAATAAATATTTGTCTTGTATTTTAGTATTTCACAATTTTGTCAATCTTTTAGTTTTGGATAGAAAAAAACTATGCTCGGTTTTATGATAGTAAATAAAGAAAAAATTAAATACTTCAAGATAGTAGAATTTATTGTTCTTATCAACTACTAGCTTTTTATAAAAACTCTCACTTATATATAATAACTTTGTATACTAATAACTTCAAGTATGAATACTTGCAAGTAATGAAGACCGAAGGGGGGATCTTAATTTATAAGAGATATATTCCTCATACTGAACCTTTGAGTGATTAAGTGGTAAGTGATTACTTTATATGAATAGTAATCTGTTTTAAAAGTAAGCTATCGTAATTTAGAAAATCGATTTTATTTTTTATACACTTAACAAACAAATAAAAAAAATTGCACTCAAAAATTGACAGTCCGACAATTTCAACCTCGAATTTTGAACGGTTAGAAGGAAATAGGAAAGGAGGTTTAAATGAAGCGATTTACAAATTTATTGGCAGTCTCCAAATTCAAAAATATCATAAAACAATGAAATCAATCAAAATCTATTTAAGATAAGCATTAATTTTATAAGTGCATGAATATTAGACTTAAAAAATAGTTGTAAAAACTAAGTTTAGAAGTTAAATAATAAATTTTTGTTAATAAATCTTGTTAGCATTCGTATTTAATTTAAATGCAAATATTTGCATGTGAAAAAAAAAACTAAGTACGTGCTTTGAAAGAGATAATTTTAATATTAAATTATTACAATTCTCTTTTGATTTGTTTCGTTTTTACAGATTTTCAACAAATAGAAAAAAACTACTAAAAGATAATTAACTTACAACAACTCATATTTTAAAATCATGAACTATGGAAGATTAATTCAAAACGTGGTAATTTAAAAAACAAAACGATTTTAAAATTACGTATTTGATATTTTTTATAAGAATTTTTTTAGATTTAAATTTTAAGGAAATTTTTTGAGTTTTTTTTTTAATGATAAGATCATTCCCATTTGTTTTTCTTTTTGGCATGGAGAAAAATATTTTGATCTAAGACACATTCTAGTGCTGTTGTCGTCATTGAATAATGATGATATTGCTGTTGATGCTTGGTAATATATAATGTGGCAGTAGAAAGACCCGGAAGTGCCTCACCGCAGGTAACATAGAGCTGAAGTAATACAGCTCAAGTCTGTCATAATAACAGGTAAGATAGAAAGATATAATATACATATGTGTATAATATAATATGTAATAATATCGCGTTTCACATGAGTGAACGCAAACAAATCTTCTGATCATCATGCACAACGCTCGAAGTCTCAATTTGATTGTCAATTTGATTTTCCGTCTTCCAGGGTGCATACATGCCTTATTAATGCAATTGTAAAATAATTCATGCTATTATTTAATTTAATAATCACGTACCGAGTCAATCCAAAGATTTATGGAAAATTTACCTCATTATTTAAACAACAACGGTAAAAATATTTCGATGACAAAACCACACCTAGCGACTAACATATCCGGAATATTAACGTCAAATTTTTCTCGATCTCCAAGAAAACTAAACCACATTCTAGAAAAATGCATTGTTTACGAGGAAAAAAAACTACTTTAAATACCAAAGAAAATAATTCAAAAAGAAAATTACGTTAGAGTGTAATTTTCTTAGATTGAAAATGTTGTAATCAGAAAGTTTATCGACGGAGAAATATAAAAGATTCTCAACTGTGAATAAAAACGATATAATGAAAGAAGATCCAACTCTTACTGAGAAATGATTGGACTGAGAAAGTTCCGTATAGGTCTGACACAAATTGCGGTCAAGTTCTCCTCTAGCCACTCGGCGAACAGCACTTCTAATGGACAACTTTTAATTTTAAAAGTATTTCTCAAATATTCACATAAAGGCACTTCGATGAATGAATGAACTGCTTAGCGAAATATCAAAGTTATTTCTATAAGAAACAAATGCTTCAAATTCTTGCTCTACTCAATAATTTATTCAAATATTCATTTTTTTTTTTATAAATGAATGCTTACAAAAGAACATAACATCCATTAATTTTCTTTTTATTCATCTTCGTTGCGAAAATTGAAGCAAAATATTAAAAAACAAAATTAAAGCTTGTAGTCGCCAAGCTTTTCTTATTGAGTTAATAACAGGCTTTTAGAAGTGAAAAATTCAAGTTAATTCTTTTTAAAACAACTTTCAAATAATTAAGATGTCTTCTTTTATAGTTCCAGACTTCCAGAAAGGCGTTACATTTTCAAATGTCAGAAATCAAATTAGACGTTATAAAATCCAAAGATATTTATCATTGAAATCAAAACTTATAGAATGAGTTCAATAACTAGTCAAATCTGATAGTAAATTAGATGAAAGTCTTTCATTTCATAAAGTAGGACAACATGCAAAGTGGGTAAAGTAACAGTGTATCGTATATAGTTGGTACAAAACTGTAATGATATCCCATTTAACAAAGTTAAAAGATAAATAAAAACTTATTCACATTGTGTGGACGAAGGAGCTCGATCTTAATTAAAGAAGTTTCCAGTTATTACTCAAGGGAAAGTTAACTGATACAAACAGATAGAAGTTGGAAAATCCCGCGACTTATAATTATCTTAATTATTTCACGACTTTACCAATAATAAAATAATAATTGATAATTACGAAAACTTGTCATATCATTTTTACTATTTTGTTTTCGTGTAATAATCGACAAGCGAATGCTATTCGTGATTTTTATTTAAAAATATTAAAATTTAAACCCACCAACATAATTTTAACAAATAAATTATATATTAGAATTAGTTAAAAATAATTTAGAGGTCAGTGTATGAATATTCTGCTACAAAAGAGTTGGTTTGAAACAATGTTGAAAATATTAAATTACTTAAAAGATTTAATAGGCGATTAATGAAATACAAACGGGAATCTGGGAAAATCCAATTTTCTCCGTTGAAAACAACTAGGAAAATACGAGTTCGTTGGAAATAGTTTAAAGTTGTTTTATTTCCAAATGGAAAATTTCAAGAATCTGCGCCTCAAATTAACCCTTGCTCACTAAAACTTCCAATTTATTGCACTTAAATAACTACATAAACACAACTATCTGACAAAACTAACAAAAAAGTTTTCCTTTTCCGACAGTGAGTAGTGAACTAAATCTTCCCGGATGGAAGGGAAAACTTTTTTCGATATTATATTAGAAGTGAAAATGAGAATTAAAAAGTTTTTTGGCTTTGGAATAATGCTTTACTAAACAAATAACATTAAATGTGTTAACCATCGAGTTATTATGGGAACCTAAACATTATTACAATCATAAAAGCAATGAAAATAACAAAATTTTGCTCCAAACCTTTAGCAAATAATCATTTTTTATAACAATGATGAAGAGGACTGGGTGACAACCCGGGAAATCTTGGAGGTATTGATCTCAACAATTACTTTTTTCAAAAACATCGAGAAGTTGATTCATAAATGAAAAATCAAAATATGTAGAACATCAACGAAATTGATTGAAAATAAAATATCGAGCAATTGATATGATTGAATTTAGGGGTTGTCCGCAAAATACGTACAGACCCATAAACAGAGCAGAGAAACATATTGTCTTGTCGTACGATATGACGTGTATTAAAAAGTGATTGAATAAATCCGATATTGTATGACTCATAAAAAAAAAAGATTAAGTTTCAACGAAATTTGGGGTAACTATTTTCAATCAATAATCTTTTAAGTAACAAATTTCTTGAGCTGTGCAAATTTAATAAACAATGTTCCAATTTAAAATACAAGCAGTTGTAGTTTGTAGATGAAATGCCATTATTCGATTTTTTTGGTCTAAGAAACTACTTAAAGAACATCAATTTAACTTTCGATTGTTCAACTTTTCTTATTTCTTTTTAAAACTTTTTATTAGATTTTTTAAGTTCATTACTTCTTCTTTGATTTCCCACAAAAAAAAATGGATTAAATAATATTAAGAACTGTAAAATGATTACAAAAAGCTTCAACTTTTAGTAGAGGACTACAAAGAAAGCATTATAATTTTTATTATGTTTCAACCTTATGCAAAAAGTTTCAATGTGTACAATAACTAGTTTTATTAAATATGGCAAATGGTTTTATTATATTGTTATTAAAATTGGCTTAACGTGGTTCTAATGCTGACTAATTTTTCTTAATACACGTTTTTTAAGTCTAACAAATAGAGCCCGTTAGAAAACTTGAAATAAATCACAATGAAATTACGAAAACTATCTATTAATGTTGAAATTAATATTCATTGTTAATAACCTCAAGTCAGTACACAAATTTCAATCAATTAATTCATAAATCATAGATTTGTATATTTCATGTCCACAGCGAGCCGAACGATAACAGAAATCAACGTCAAATATTGATCAAACAATGTTTAAAAACTGTGATTTATTGAACCGGCTTCCAAAAATTCAACATTAGAGCACATCAAACATAGGACATACATAGGGTACATCACACGATTAAAAAAAAATTTCAACCAACCAAAGAATCAATTAACAATCAAATCGACTTTCTATTTTAATTTAATATCACAGAAAACGCATCAATTTTATAAATATAAAACCGATGAACTTCACATAAAACCGCAGAATAATGACGCTTAAATGTATCACAGGAAACGATTTAACTGAAACTTCAAGTTAAATATTCATGTCAATTTCCGTGAATGCACTCGATGCATTTCATTTCAAATAGGTTTTACAGACGGAAAACTGTTTAGAAACTTCAAGTCATATCTATGATAATTTCTTCATAAACACAAATCGATTCATTTTTTAAAACAATTACATTTTTAACGGCGTTTTCTTATCAGCTCGGGAACAAGTTTCCATTATAATTATTACATACAATCAAAAGTTGAAGCGAGTAGTTTGCGAAACTGAAGTTTCAGAGTTTATAAATTATAATATGTAATAATACGTGACTCCAAAATAGATCAAGTTCAAAAAGACTTGAAAATAACTATTACAAAATTGAAACCAACAAAATTTTGATCCAAATATTGATATGAAATCATTCGAAACAATACAAACTTGACCCACATAATATTTTTTAAATAGATTTATTTGCCGCGTTTTATTCAATTTGATCTTATAATTGAAAATTGGTTGGAATTGATTCTTTCTAAACAGTATCGGCGGCCCGTTGGAGCGTAAGTTTCTATCTATATATCAATCATTTCTTTTAACATAATGTATTTTTGCTCTTTTGTAACCAAACAATAGGCATTAAGACCATTCCTCTCATCTTTGGCATAGCTTAAATAACATTCAACTAAAAGAAATACGTGGCTCATTTCGACAACACTAACACAAGATGGAGAAGTCGCGTTTTTTAATTGAAACGCTTTCATATATTAAAGGATTAAACGTTCGTGTTATATTCCACAAAATTAATAGACGAGTCAAACCCGACATACATTTCCACGTTTTCTCCGGGATTATTAATGCATTTTTCACATCATAACAATCTAGAAAAATATTAAACAATTACAATTTTTTTCTTCATTGATTCATTCTATTGATAAATCAAATAATTTATAGGAGTTCCTATTAAAAGAAAACTGTCAGGATTTATTGGAGCACCGACAATCTGTGTATAGAGCGAGAGAAGATTTATAATATTTAAAACAAATCTTCAATGTTATAAACGCGCGTATTTTTAGAAACCATTAAAATTGTTACATTTCAACGAGTGGAATATCAATTGTTCACTTCGGCGAGTAAAATAAAATATTTTGGCACCGGTTTTTTGGCTTCTTGTTTATTTTAATTGTTCGGTAAATCTGATAACTGGTGCGATGTGGGATTTAATAATTGAAAAATTCGGTTTGTTTGTAAGTGGATTAAGAAGGTCGGTGTCAGGTGGAAGGAAATACATTCTTATGTTCATTTTGTTTCAGTTGAAAAAATGATCGAAGCTCGTCTAAACTCTAATACGTTTATAATTATGGTTTTTAACATTTGATGTTTCCTTGCTGTACGTTAATTATGTTTTAGCACCAATTACGAAACAAGCAATTGGTAGACACTTAAAAGATTGGTCTCACATTAAGAAGAACATTTTGTGTTGTACAACATTGAAAATTGACGTAATTTCGAGTCAAATGTTCTAAATCAATAATTGCTAGGAAAGTAGATAATAATTTTTAATTTCTCTCTGATGGTACAGTTTAAGTTTAAAAATAGAAAACTTTATTTCTCTAAGAAATTTCTTGGATTAAAAATGTATCGATGATTCGCTACTTTTGAGAAAGAATTCCGAATGTCTATATTAAGGAAGTTCAGTGACTATAATAATTTTAGTACGTGATTCGACAAAAGCGCGATATCCATATGCGCGACGAAAAAAACGAAATGTCAAAATCATGTAATCGAGCAATGTGCAAATAGACTGCGCGCATTTGCCAATCGCGATTTTATCGGCGAATAATTTTAATAGCATATAATTTTATTAAAATGATGTATACAATGAACAAAACGTTATCTTGATAAAATCTTATCAAAATTATAATCCTGTGTATATCATTTCTTGATTAATCATTAATTTGTATTATAAAACCACCCAATCAAAAAGTTCAATTATGACCCCGAAAATTTAAATTAAAACAAAATATTGGAAGAGATTCAAAAAAAACATGAATAACTTGAAAATGTACCTATACTTAAGGTTTAAAGCCTCAAGGAAAATTCGTTACCCTTACTAATTTAATCAATTTTCCAGAAGGAAAACAATAAAATTAAATTTCACTTTTTGATACACATTTAGAGTAAATCCCTTATGTATTACATAAAAGTATTTAATATTATGATAAAACTGAAATCGATACTTTTCAATTAACATATATAATGTTATGTATAATAAGTATAACGTTGATAAGCTCCATTCAATGTAGTTATTCGTTAAGATATTTTACGAATAATTTCACGTAAAACCGGCGAAATCAAATTACACCAACGTAATGGAGATCAAATTCCTTTTAAGTAGCACAATCCAAACACTTTTCTATATAAAAATTTGAGGTCAAACATAATTTAATCAAAACTCTTTGTTTTCGAAGCCATGCAACTTATCGTTGCATTGTTGGAGGATTGAGTAAGAAAAAAATAACTTCAATGTGATTATGGTTTGCAGTGATTAGTGAACGATTTAAAACTTGTACAAATTAAATGAAAATATACGTACATGTGGTGCGGTACAAAATTTAAAATGATGACCAATTGATTAATCCACGCGTAAAGCGTTTGCCACTATGACGTCATGTGATCGCACTTAATAAAGCGCGCATTTTTAAAGTAATAGCGATTCCCACACACAATCAATAACCATTAATACAATAAACCACACGATTAATTTCTCTTTTTAGATGTATAAATCACTGATTTGCCTCATCCAGAACAACAAAAACTAATCACTGATTTCCCTTTAAACAAATCACTGGTTCACCTAAAGAAAACAACACTGATTAATCAATCGACTTTTTTAGATCTAGTTGTCTCGATATGTGTTATCAAATTGTATATATTATGTAAATTTATACGTTGCATTTTTTGTCGAAACATTCTAAAAAGATGCATCGAGGAGTATTTAGAAAGGCCAGAAAATGTTTAAGATTTTTTAACATTTGACATTGGATCTGAAGGCATGTTGAATTAGCACTTGATCTCCTGTAACATTTTATTTCCAAGTTAGAACGACTCAACCTTGAGCTCTTGTTATTCCTCGATTTGTTACTAATTATAGATGTGCTAAACATAATAACAAATTTCTTCGATCGAATATCGTATGAAATCGAAACAATTCGTATGCGTTTCACTTAAATATCATAGAAAATAACAATTTTCATTAAGAGGCACGTGTTGGCAACAGTCGTACAAAAGAATGTGTGTCAGTTGCACGCTTTGACAACACAAAATCGGATTTTTTTTCTGATGAAATTCGATGGAATTCTCGAAAATTCCATGTGGACTTCTTTGTACGAATCAAAGGATAAAGATATTGTTATATCGCTACACGCAATTGAATAATTATTGAATTAAATACGTGTCCTCGTTTCGAGTCAAACAATTCAAGTATTGAGGAAATAGTTACAATTATGATAACATATATCGAGTATTTTTTTTTTTTAATATCACATACACAAATTTTCACAATAACACAAGAAAATATTCCA
The DNA here is from genome assembly GCA_958496155.1 of Sisyra nigra. Taxonomy (NCBI): domain Eukaryota; kingdom Metazoa; phylum Arthropoda; class Insecta; order Neuroptera; family Sisyridae; genus Sisyra; species Sisyra nigra. The sequence continues at coordinate 33,790,210 of OY292315.1, read as the reverse complement.
AATTCAACTGAAATAATTCACTAAACAACACGTTACTGCTACCAATTAATCCACTTGTACAAGTTATATAATTTCTTGTCTCAGATATTGTTTATTAGGTTCAAGACAATGCGCACACTTAAATTTTACTTGTCCTTGACTTATTAAGGCCGGTTCTTATTGAATTGAACGCTTAATTGTTGAGAGTCGCGATATTTGCACTTGAAAAATGTTCACAACAATGAGATGAGCGCGAGATAAAGTGACGCGAAGCGATATTTTCACACTGAAAGTGGACGAAAATCGAGTGCGAAGTAAAAATCCCCGAAAGATTAAAATAATTTTTCGGATCAAGATGACGATTATAGTAATGCAATCGAGTAATAAGCGATAATAGTCGCGGGATCGGTGTTTGTTGGCTGAAGTTGCCAAATCGCTTTGTGTATTATAATCTGTGTCACAACTAGTGAGACGACACAAGAAGACAACACTGCCACCAATAACTCACCAACAATCAGTTGATTTTCACGAATGAAGTGAGTGCGTCGTATAAACATGACAATTATCGTGAGTGTGATAGCCGTTAAACTTGTATGAAAACTTGTACGTGCTTGGCGATGACGCATTTTCGGTGCTGCGGCGGCGGCGGCGGCGACGGTCTTTCCATACGTCACTTAACCGAGTTCGCAACCGACTGAGGTTATCTCCATTTCTGTCTAGCGCACGCGGTCAGCCGCTGTGGATCCCTTCTCCACGCGGGTGCGCAGCCGCTTGTCGCGGCCGCATGGGCGCTCTCATGTTGAATGCATACGTGACTCTCTGCACCGCGTACCCGCCTGCCGCACTTCCAAACACGATTTTCCCCATTTTCTACTCTATTTTACGTATTATTTAACTCTATTGAACACGGACGACAAATGGCCTTTTTCAGACGCCTCACTTTCAACCTCCAATATCCCCTCAAAAACCGAACACTCATTATCCGAAGATGCAACGCACACGTGCGTTATGCACTCGTTCAATGACGCACGCTATCTCCACTACAATACACCTTTTTAAGTTTTAATTAAATCACAATCCAATCGACAAATATCCAATCCATAGTCCACCACAAACATTTTCTTTTATGTCTCAATCCAACAATCAACCAGCATTTTTTCCTCGTACTCAAATTCTTTCATTTTACTCAAATCTAAAAATAAATCTAATTTAGCATCGAGCAAAATTAAATTGAGTGCATTTGCCGCACGCCACTAAAAAAATGTTTTTCCACAAATTATCTGAGCAGATTTCTCATTTGAAATTCAAAACAAAAAAATTAAATTAAATAATATTAAGAGCTGTTTGAATGATTTACATATTTGTGTTTATATTTATCCGTTTCCCCGGTTTATGAGTTTACAGTTTTCCCTTTTTAAACACACACTATACACTATTTTTCTGGGAAATTTGATTAAGTAGATTTCCCGCAGAATGACTGGGAGAATTTAATATAATTTTTAAAGTGGCAATTTCCACTTGGAAATTTTTTTCGGAAGTAGAATTCAAATAGAATTATTTAAATTCAATTTATGAATCACAAATTTTTATGTATAATTTTTAATTTAATAGCCCATAAAAATAGCTGTGCGTGTATTAGAAACAACACTTCTATAAACTGTAATGATTTTAATATAAGGCATATATTAAATTATTTTTAATACGAACGTTTTATAATTAGTATTGGTAATATGTAGTAGAAAAGTAGTATTAGAAAAGGAGCCTTTAAACATATCTGCCAAGATGCATCACAATTTTTTTTTTTAGGAAACTCAATAAAGAATTAAAATGTTTAAAAATTTTCATCGCTAAGTTTCGCCGCCTAGTAAGCATAAATTTATCCCATCCTCCATCCCATTTTTCCAAGAAAAAGTTTCTAATAAAAGATGCAGGCTTATGATGAGTTTAAGAACCGTAGCTTTAAAGAAAATTATTTATTATATGTTTAATATACCGAAAGAAAGCTGTAGAATGGTCAAAAAACATTTGGCCAATCCACGAGTTTATAATGAATACTAGCTGATCCCCGCCCGCTTCGCTGGACATAGCTACATTGAACTGATTATCATAATTAATAGAAACCGTCGTAGCAAAATATAAAAAAGTCATTACAGTTATGTGTAAATAAAAAGATAGTAAATTTTGTTAGGATGGGTAGATGAAAATTTTATTTTGGTGGGATTTGCGTAAAGTCCGTTCTTAGTACGCGTCTACATGGTAAGAGGAGTAACTGTTGAATTTCAAGACGATCGGACCTATAGTTTCAGAGATCTCGTGATAAGTCAGTGATCGTTTTTCGCTTATATATATATATATATATATATTAGGTTAATGTGTCTGTAATGCTAGTTGAAAGTATTACATATCGGTTTTTCGGCATTCCTGTAAAAATTGGGATGAGCGAAATATAAATCAAAAATCCATGTTTGGTGAATTCCGGATAACGCTTTCAATACGATGTCATTGTCTACACAGACCTTTCCTAAAAACCACTTTTTCGAACTCAGGGTATCTTCAGAAGTGTATTTCCGACACAAACTCGAATTCGAAAATTCAATCCTATTACAATTTTGCCAATTACTCTATCTGTAAGTTGTACTATAGTATCACTATAGTAGTTAGATAGTAGTAAAATAAGTAAAAATGGGTTGCCCAATTAAATTAAATGCACCCACATATTTTGCATTTTCACTATATCGCTACCTCAGTGCAACAGTGAAACAAGTTCAAAAATACCAATTTTAGGATATACCACTTTTCAAGCCATCAAAAACAAAAGAATTGAATGCAACATTAGGTTTTTTCGGAATTAAAGAGCTTCATGCATCCAAAGGATACATCTCACTGTATGATTTGATTGATTTTACCGTGTTTTAGGATTAATTAATTTAAATATAGCTCCATATTAAAAAAAAAATATATTCATTTAGATAATACTAGACATATTAAGCTTTTGGAATTATAGAATTTCTCTTAACAAATCTAGAAATACTCTTTTTAAAGATGGAGCATAAAAGTTAATTTATGCATTATTTCAAAACTAGACTTTTTGAGATATCTCACTGTTGCACTGAGGTAGCGATATGTCTATTAGTAAATATATCAATTACAACTATTCAATCTTGCGAAACAAATGGTACTATGGCAATGGAGAAAATATTGTGATAGATATTTGATAAAATTTATAATCTGAAGTACCCTACCCTTGGTGAAGGAAGAGGATTGTAATATGATTGTGTCATGACCCTGGGAAGTCCTCTCGGTGGCATTGCATATGACACATAGTAAAAGGAGTTTATAAATGAAATTAGTTAATGCATGACACACAAAATTCCAGCGAGAAACCTCCTTTTTAACATTGATAAACCTCTTGACTGATAATACCTAATATTGGCTTGGGGAAAATGTTTATCAATAGGTACCCTTTTTTAAAGTAGGTACTAAATGATAACCATTTAATGAAAAATGGTCTAAATCTATATAATTCACTTAATTCCCCCTTTTTTCGTGTTAACTTAACCTTACATAAAACTAAGGTATCCGCTTTAGTGACCAAAATGTAGGGCTTTTATTTTTGATAAGATTAATCAATTTATTTTAATCTTCTTACTCGTAATTAAAAAACTAGACATTTAGCTAGAAAAAAACAATTAATGTCGATTGTTTTAAAATGCTTAGTTCCTTTAAAATAGGTATTATGTGAATCATCTTTTAAAATAAATATTCAATATCATAAACTTAATTATGATTATTATAATACTTTAATAATGTACCTATGAAATTATGTCTATAATATGAATTAATTACAATACAATTGTACTACGATCGATGTTTATTTTATCGTTGGAAATAAATTTTTTTGAAAGAAATAAAATATAATCAGGCATTATGGAACCTAAATACGATTATGTTGTTCTTTATTGTAATGATAATTACACTTCAGTGCAATTGACAGGCGTTTCAGCTTCAAATAAAAGATTTATTCGCAATCACTATGCCACAATAGAACAAAGAGCTATTTAGTTCGATCACAGTTTCTGTGTATTGCAGAAAAACAGCAATAATTTTCCTCGAACTAATTTTGACCTTAACTTTTCGAAATAACTATTTAGAAATTGAGGAAGCATATTTGAAAAATAAACAATTAAAATTTTTCTAATGATTATAATTAATTATATTAAATTAAAAAAACCTTAAAAACCCACAAGTTTAAATTCGTCATCAAACTTATTCCATCCAATTAGTGGAAAATAAAAACTAGGAATTTCAATTTTCCGCCCCGGATTCTGTGTCTTATTTGCAACTTGTTCGTTTCGCTGTAGTGAAGAACTAAAAATAACCTCATAAAATATTATTTTAAACTTTTGATTCAAAGTAAACAAAACGCGGTGATTCGACATGGAAGCTTCGAATTTTCCTCACACAATAAATCACAACATATCTGAGGAGAGTTCAACTTTTGCACGACGTAAAAATATTCCGTTTTGTTTTCTTTATTTTCCGCAAGAAATCGAAGAAAAACGAGTTTGAACTTTCGCTGTATTGCTTCCTATAGATCAAACAAAACGCGGGTTACAAATAAAAATTTAAGCTTTTTTTATTTCTACTTCATAATACCTATGACCGTTTAACTTATCAATTATTATTCTTAAGAAATTTTTTTAGTATAATTTTATGGTATCAAAAATAGAATATGACACGTCAACTAAGTTGCTGTTTTAAATTTCAGAATAATTCTTTTGTAATATATTTTTTTTCATAATACTTAAACTTCAAATATAAACGCTAAAATTAAAAGTAAGTAAAGTTTTGGCGGGTGTCTAAGTTGTTTTTTAAAGACTTTACTCGCGTACCGACATGTCACAACTTTCGAAACAAAATAAAGACATAAAACGAGAAATTTTAATAATAATTATAATAGGAAATTTAAATAGTTGCACAGAAACTTTGAAATGCTTAACGTTGAACAGCTAGCTTATTTGTGAAAATAAAATAGAAGCTGTATAATCGTTATTAAGCTTGCATCCAGTAATATTAATTACTTGAAGACAATTACTTGTAAAACTGGCCAATATCGTGTAACGTGACATATATATGTTATATGAAGAGTTCTGTTCCAAGACAAAATTTATTTTAAGTAACAATACGTTTCAAAAATTTATTCCTCGAAATTTGAAAATGATGTGTGAATATACTTGACATATAGATAATTGTTGGATACATCGTACATCCAGAATGAAAATTTTTAATTATAAAAGTATAATGAGATTTGTGCAAATCAGTTTTTGTGAAAACTAAGGCCCGACAAGTTCTTTGATAATAATCTGATGTTTACTCAAGCGAAAATTTTTAAATCAAAATTTCTTAAATATATAGTATATTTTTTTAGTAGTAACAATTTCAATCTAAAGGTGTGGTTGATTAGTTTAAGTACGTGTATATTACCTATATTAATGCCAAACTTTTGAGAGTCTAAATGGTCCTTTGCCAGCTTGTCGCGGGCAAACTATTAACTCTAGGGAGATAATTCACATAGGACAGTTTTTATTTAATTAATTAATTTATTTTTTGCTGTTTTAGTAGTTTCAACATCTAAGGTCATATCACGACCGTCTAAACACAGAAAATTTCTGTTGGTTGTTTTTATTTTAGACTATAATTCTTACATCTAGAATTCAACGGGGATCAAACTCAATACTACTTGCGATTGAAGCAGAGATCAACTGATCTAACCGCCGCGCCAACAAGTGGACCTGATCGTTTTTATTTGAAATTTTTAACTTTGAACATTTGAACTTTTGCGATAACGTTGAGTTTTTTTCTAGTTATAAGGAGATACGAAATAAAACGTAATTTTTCAACCCTTCCTGGGAGAGGAGGAGGTTCTGGGTTTTCCCCAAGTTCTTAGGAATGACGGTATGATCAAAGTGATGTATAAAAAAGTCAATCAGAACATTATTTCATTGAAACAGTTTATTTTTGGAACTCTAACTCTTTTTTTGAGACATCTTACTTGATTATGTATGGTGCATTTTTTCCATTCTAAGTAAGTAAGTATACTCCTAATTATATTATTTTTAATTTCATTTCACAACTGTATGGAGGTTCCTAGTAGGCCCTTACTTTCTAAATGTTTTGTTTTTTAGTAAAATGGCTGTGATATACACACGGACGGATGAGTAGGAAGAATTTAGTTAAGTTCCGTTTTCAACGGAACTCAAAAAAATGAGAGGGTTTCAATTTATTATAATAGGAAAGATCAATATTGAAATGTAAAGAGGTGTCGATATGAAAATATTATGAAGAAGTCATAAGATGGTAATGTGTCCCACATTCTGTGTTTTTATTATATCCCACATTTCTTTGTGTTTGTATCGAACATATCAGATTGAAACAAATAAAGTAATATCTTCTATCTGATTTGACAAAACTTATTGAGTAAAATAGAAATGTTTACCGATCTAGTTAAGTTTATGACAGTGATGACGCTGGCCAAACGCATACAAAGACGATTCGTACAAGAGAACTTGCACAAATGCACACATTTGAAGACGGACAGCCAGACAGACAGACAGAGCCAGTCATAGAAAACATAGACGTTGCATATGGTGGTGAACAATTTAATTGAAAACTGCAGCGTTCCAACAACGACGACGACATACATATTATAGCTCTTGGTAGCTCTCTGCACAAGCAGCCATAAATACGAAGAGACCAACACAGAGACCAATCGGCCATCGTGTACTAAAGCGTCTCGTCTCCAATCTTCCTTCATCTGCGCGTTCCACCCCAACAAGCACATTTTATTCACACAAACTAAAGGGATGAAGAGAGTTACACAAAGGTGGCATTTTATTTGGTGGGTAGAGAAACGATGCTCTATATGGATACGACGGACGGATTCATCTGCCATAGATTTAATTCATTTAAGTGGATGAATTTAACAGCAAATGAACTTGCGCGAAAACAATTTATACTTGACTTGTGAAATATCAACCGCGAGTATGAATTATGAATACGATTCGTGTTCATATAAATTTGTTATATTTATTTTTGGAACGTACTGTATTAGATAATGTGTTCAGCAAACACATAATTATTATCTCTATTAATTTTTCAAACATAAACATTTAATCAACGTGTACAAATTAGTTAAATTTTAGTTTTGAACAGACTCAATTCTTTCACTCGTTTCTACCGACTTAAAGCTCTTTAATCTTATGAAAATACCACAACTTCCTTCTTTTTCAGTGATTGAAAAAAAAACATAGATAAAGATTGCTTTGATACGTTCAATCGAAACTTGAAGTTCTTCACAAACGTGGTTTACAATCAACTTAAATTTTTACAATAGGAAGTGAAATGTCATTGCTCTATACTAAACAGTCTATAGCTTAAAAGTTTGTACACTAACATGTATAAACCACGAGCTATAAACGCCCTCTTCTCAAAACCATTCGGGATCTTCTGTTCTTCTGTGTTAGTAAGTAATAATAAAACAACTTGTTATAGTAGTAGGAAACTACCTTCATACCAAGTTTCTTTAAGTCTGTTTAAAAAAAATACGTTTAATACTACCTAAAAATGATCATGAATCTATCCTTATTCGAGATAAAGGCGCTCTTTACCTTTTTGAACCTACTAACTATATACCCATAGAAAAAATCACGACAATTCATAACCACGATTGTGATATGAGATGTCAATCCCATTCTTATTCAGTTTATGTGTGAAAATTAAAAAAAAAAACTTCTAGCTATCCTACCGTCATTGCGTATTTTTTTTTTTTTTTTTAGAATAAAACGTAATTGGTATATTTTATTTCAACTTAACTACATTTTATATATCAAACTTTACCCAAACTCGTTCAGTCGTTTTAAAAAATATACAAATCCTACATATAACTTAGATATTTGCTCTATAATAGCAAAGTTTTCATTTTAGTGAAACAATTTTAGAAATAAAATTTCTGAGATGGTTGTTTGATGATCGATAAATAGACGAGAATTGAGAGTGAAGTTTAAAGGACGCTTCATTTCGTTACACGAAAGAGAAGAAAGTTACGACGCATAGCAAAAGAGAAAGATAGCTTTATGTTTTAACGCTCAAAAGTGGTGGATAAGGAAGTAATGTGATAGAAGAACAGCGCAAATGTTAGCTAAACAGAATATTTACGATTTTTTACTTTTTCTCTCTCAACAACACCAAACTCCCTAAATTCTGTATTTTTTAAGAAGTTTCACTTCTGTCACGTGTACGGTTGCAGTACTACCTGCACAGTGTTTTTCAATCCGTTTATTAGTTCCAAGGTTACTAAGTAAGTACATACTAACAAGCTTTTACTTATATTTAATAATGTAGCTTACAGTAATTCTTAATGTGTTTCTCTTTTCTATAACTTGTAAGTTAAATAAAAAAATTTCAAACATTCCATTTAAAAGTCTATTAGTTTAAAAAGTAATGAAACTCTCCAATTTCCTTTTAGCTACGAGTACGACATTGATCTAAAATTAATAATACAACCCAACCTTGGTTTCAAGGTTTTCAAATTCAATTCCATCACAATTCATACTTAACGAAAAATCAAATTGGCAAAATGATTTTTTCTAATGTCAGTTTATCTCAACTAAACCATTTTGTGCTTTTATCCCTAATTTTATTATATAACTTGTTTAAAATTGTATACTGAAGTTTTTCTCAATAGCTTCCTTTTAGTGTAGTATTTGAACCTTCCACAATTGAATTTCCGTAGTCGGCTATTTTCCTAAGATAAAGGTTAGTTTAATTTAAACGAGTTGTTGAAATTTAATAATCCATAGTTCCCTGTAGATGAAGTTATTTAATTGTTAATGACCTTTAAAATTTTTCGATACACCTACAAACCTCCCACGACCTGCCTGTTGTAACTCCCTGCTTGAACGATAAAATCCCTTTTCAGTTCCGTAAATGTTAGAGGAGATGACATTATTATGTTATCAATAACGAAATAAAGTTTTCATACTTGATTCGCATAAAAAGTTTTAAATAAAACATCAATTGATCGATGTTAAACATATCAGAAATTTCCCGGTTATATCTTTGTGAGTTTAGATGAATTTTAAATTATTTGAACGATTGAAAGTAATAAGCTTTATTGTTTTCAAGATTCTTAGACTGAAGAGTTAAATGTAATTTAATTGATGATTTTAGGCTGATGATACGTAAAAATACATCAATTTAGAAACAAAAACTTTTTTTAAAATTTAGAAGTTTCAAAATTTGGAATTATTTATAATGTATTAAATTAGATTTGGAAATCCTTGTTGGTTGAAAGTTATTTGGTTGAAACAATAACGATTTTAAGAAAAATTTCTGTGAATGTACCAATAAAACAACTTGCATAATCGCATATGAAATGCAAGCACAATACCTAAAAGACACTAATTAACATATTAAGTTATTATTTAATACGGAAATGACCCAATTAACCAAGTGGACGCCTTTTCATGTCATTCCATTTGTATATTATTTCATTACAATGTCATTTTATAAAGTGAGGGCGATCTTAATAAGACTTACGTCGCCATATTAACTGGAATTAGTCTGAAGTCCCCTTTCATTAAAAACGTTTACATTTGTTACATGAAAAACGAAAAGAAGCGACGAGTAAAAAGCGACGAATTTCATTCAGTTCCCACAGGTGTTGACCAAGACTCTCTCACATACTTTAATTCCCCTCGTTTCGCGCATTTAGATTATTTACAAACCGGATTTTACAGCTATTTATATTAATAAAATTTGTATTTTTTTCGTTTACAATTTCACCACCTTCCCGTTTAGACTTGTGCTTCGCTGTGTTGTAAGTAATCTTTTATGCACAATCGAGCCAATAAAGTGAGAGTTTTACATTTAGAATAAGTTATATTTAGATAAAAAGAAGCCAACATGTTTCCCACTTCGACTCTATTGATTTAACCACCCTCAGTTCTCAACATACCGAGCGTAAATACGTAACATTATATACCTGACATTGTTCCTTTTTTTTTCTTTTTGTAGTTCTACTCTCATTTTCCGGTGTGTACCTTCAATACGTATTCTATTTTTTTCCTTTTCATGTTATTGGAAATGAAATGTTTCGTTCAACTCAGTTCTTATATTAGAAAACGGTGTAAATGGAATGAGGGATGCGAGACACCGTTAGTATAACACCCTTATTTTTGTGTTTATTTTCAAAATACACCCAAGACAATGTTTATAGATTTAACTTCGAAAATAATTACTTAAGAACCAGTTAGTTTTTATTGGTAAATAACATCAATTGGTTACCTTTTGAAACTCAACAAATCAGTTTTTTTTACTTTTTGTTTTCATCATTTCTTCCCTTAACTAAATTTTAACTCGGCATCATTTGTTTCCGAAAAAACATGATTTATAACAAGTGATTTTTTACGTTTTCAACACAAATCTCGGTCGATGCATACCCTCCTAAATAGAATAAAAAGGCTCATCTCTGAAATGTTCTTCTGGTTTGAGCAGCCGATATTTACAATGCTTACATAATTGTGAACATCTGCGGTCGAGGAAACTCCCACTATTTATATATACATACAGTGTAATATTATAAACGAAGAAATGAGACTAAATTTTAAAGAAGTTTTAAAAGTAATTTCACACGAAATTACTTAGAATTATTATTTACACATTGTATATATAAGATCTTTTTTTTAATGGACGTGCAGAACAAGGAAAAACGACGTTTACATAAATAGTTACTAATTTGATTTGTCGTTTTTCTGTATTTTTCTTTTTATCTGATTTACATCGTATAATGTTGCTAATTCAATTTATTTAATTTTTCACACATAAATTCAGACGTCACTTTATGCAGAAATAGACGATTTTTGGGCGACGGAGTCGAAAGAATGAGGTTTTGTTATAAAATTCCTTAGAGATTAAATATTTTGTTATTATAATAAATTACTTTACTCAAAGCATAAATTTGTTCGGCCACAAAAAATCGATCTATCTAATAATTTAAAAACCGTTACAATACATCACATTTGATAACTAATGAATACAATATTTAAAAATAACCGTCAAAAATGACTTCTCCTGAAACTTAAGGATTTTAAATTCGAATAATTTACTGGGCGAATAATTTAGCTGTATAAAAATGATGTATGTATTATTTTTTACATGGATAAATCCATACTTTTGCTTCTAATTCGTCTATACAAATTAGATTTTCTTTGAATTTAAGCACTTAATGGCACTTAACACTTAATATACTTGGTGAATGGCTAATCCCATCAAAAGTCCAATCCTACCAAAACAGTGTAAGAATTGAACGCCACGGAAATGATGGATGTGTCAGAAGTGTAGGAGAGTGCGGAAGTCGAAATCTGATAAGCTAGAGACGTTGAATTTCAATCACGAATATCTAGATAAAAAATATGAGAAATACTATTTTCGTTAATTGATTGTTTATACTGCTGTTTCATCGAAATTAAAACAAAAAGGATAAATTACAATTTGAATTCCGGTTCTTCCTATATTTCTATTTTTCATTTATAACCTGAAGCGTTTTCAATAAAGTTCACATGTTAATAAAATTATACGTTAATCGAAGTATTGTAACTATATTTATAGCTATATTATAGCTATATCGAACAGTGTTAACAGTGTCCTGGAAGATGCGTAATTGTATGAACAAATAACTGTTTGTTTATTAATTGTATGTATCAGATAAATTACAAATCGATCATAAAAATTATCATAAACACAATTTGAAAATTGCCATCTTCGACAACAAAAATAAACTAAATTTTTATGAAAGGAAAATGGAGCTCTAATGAAGACTTCGTAGTAATACTATTGTAGTGTAAACCTAAAACTTTCTAAACCAAAAACTGAATAATTAAGTAATTATGTAAGCACACTATTAAGCAGTGCGATGGCACTAAATTTTTATCATACATTTTGATCATACAAGTCTCTTACTTATGAAGTCTTGAATCAACTTAATCCGTTTTGTTTCAACAACAGTAAATAAAGAATGAATAGTATCTACTATTTTGATAAAAATATTTTTAAGGTCAAACAAATTGCTGTTTAATAGAAACCATGGAATGCACTTAAAAATTCAAATTAAGAAATATATTTCCAATTACTCAAATTATTTTTGAAAATGCACTTGGGGTTAAATTGAGCGTGGACTTTCATAATATTCTGCATTAAGTTTATGACCATTTATTGTAATATGAAACGTTAGTAAATATCCAACACATAATTAACATGTTACTTGTTTATTGCGCCCAAAAATGGGAGAAATTTGAAAATTTCAGTATTAAAGTGATATCAAAAATAAATATGCTAATATATCAAATTGATTTATTTCTCAATTTGTATCGAAGAGGGGGAGCTCATTCACTTTGTTCAATCGGCGTACACAATGCTTCAAACGACATGTTATTTTAAATTTCATTCAGTATTGGAAATTGAAAAGAATATCCGATTTGACGAAAATAAATACAAATTAATCAAACATTGTGTCAAAAAGAAGATATTCGCGCTGTTGAGCAAAAAAAAAATCATAATAATAAATATTTTGATTTAATACTACGATTAAAATTTCATGGATGATGATTTTACAAAACCTGCAGAGAGTGGCTGACACTGAACATTGACCAAACGATAAACCCACATAAAAACAAGATATTCAGGTTCATTTATCAAAAAGAAGTAAGAGAATACCACGAAGAAAACGGCCGAAACGGAGAGAAAAAGAAACAAAAAAAAAATGAACTAAAGTATTCTAATGGCCCTGGCAAATAAGTGATTATCGTAAATAGTCGATAATCAATTACAATAAAAGTGATACAATAAAAAAGAGCGTTTAGTAAAATCTTTCCAAATATCCCCCAATATTTTCGCTTGCCGCAAAAAAAGATATCATATAAATGTTATTAAAACGTTTTGATATCAACAAGTATTACTTAAACACAATGGTCAACGTTATTCGATTTTCACACCACTTAACTGTTGCGATTGTAATCACAAAATGACCAGTTTTGCCACATGGGCGTAGCTCGTTTATTCATTGTAGCCCCTACTTTTCATTTAGCAATCAACACAAAAAAACGCTTTTAAAAATAACTATCGTTACACATAGCCATTAGTACAATATACACAAAATATTTTTTTAATGTCGCTTCCACTCGATTTTACAATTTTAACTCAGACCAATTAATTTAGATTTGTAAAATTACACCCCAATCACTTCCTATTATTTGATATAAAAACAATAACTAAAACTTCCTCTTTAATAGACAAAAAATACGGGTTTAACTTTGATTGAATAAAGACTTTTTTACTTAAACTCGTTTTTAACGTTTTAATTAATAAGTTGCAACGTTTCAAAATGGTGTAAATCATACAGAAGCCTTCCAAGTTCGTTTAAGGTTCATTTCAAAATTTCATTAATAAAAGCTCGCCAGACCGAAAAATTTCGTTTTTAACCGTTCAAATATAGCTCTCGTGAGCATTGAATCTTTTTACTATCAACATTAAACCGTTGAAATTCATCTTGCAACTTAAATCTAATTATAAGTTGACGTGAACGCTCCGAGTCCCTAATTACATACTTTTAGTGTCGAAATTAATAATTTATTAGATCCTTGACATCTGATTTTGAATAAATTGATGATGAGTTATTCATAATTAATCAATAGTGATTTAAGATTATTGAACAACGAGCTTGTAACATTTATATTGGCGTCACATGGGTTTTAATCGATTTGATGTGTGTTGTGTATGTTGCAAAGGACGTTGAAGGGTGGCAAAGGATATTCAATCGAGTGTTTCTCATAAAGTGATCACGTACGCCCTTTTGTATTACTTACATTATTATGACTGATTTATTTATGACGCATGTTAATGAATACGATCAACTATTTTTGGTTTCAGCTTTTGTGTTACCAAGTTTTTTTTAAGAAAAAGTATCGCCTACGATTTGGTTGAAGGCAATTTTTCATCTTTAAAATATGGTTGCTAATTTCAGGTTTTATAATAACTATCACTGATATTTTTCAATGATAAAATTAGCATTTGAACATATGAATTATCCCTTAAACGATAGTGCAATGATATTAAGCTTAATGAACCGATGCGGTCAGGCAATGACCCATACTATGACTTTAATTGACCCACTGGTATATTTCTGAAGTTGTCACTACCAAAAGTAGCTAGTGTGAATCATGACTTTATTTTGAAATCATGCCATATTTTTTCGTATCATAGAAAGTGCATGCATAATGGATCTAAAAAAATTGAGTTCTCAGACCAAATTTGTTGAAAAATTCTAAATTTTTTCCAGAAAACAATTTTTTAATGCTTCCAAGATTGTACACCTTGACTATTTTGTCACAATATAAAGAAATAAAGAGTAAATAAGGTTCTCATTTACAATAAATTCTATTTTAAAATATGTTGGTAAACTAGTAAGTTAGTCACCTAAATGAGATAAATAACTCTCTAAGTTGAACACTTGTTCAGTTGACCCCATAACAATCAGCCATAATCCTAATAAGATTACCATGCTCTTCTTTCTACTGAAATACCATGTTCTTATGCACAACCTGATTCTTTTGATTCTTAATATTTTTTCCTGCACAACCCTAGTCTCCAAGGCCAAGACCCGTCAAGTCCACCCCATAAAGGTGCAGTCGTTTGAACTATTCGTAAGTTGACCTGCTTATTTTGAATTGTAAAAATGACGCTATCCATAAAAATATATAACCAAATAACTTCTTTTTGGCATCCTTTTCTTATGTAATGATGTCCTTTTTTAATCTCCAATAACTTTTTAATGTTTGGCAGAGCGACCCTAATCGATCCTACATGGGTAAATGAGTTCTGTTCGTATCATGTACAGCTTAAAGATTTCTCAGCTTTTACAAATTTGGTTATGTGCGGAAATTAAATTAATTAAAAGTCGCGAAACTTGACTTTTATAAATATAAAAAAAAAATTTCCGCACCATTCACTTGGAATAATCACTCTTTTATTTTAATATTTTTAATTAGTAAATTAATTTGTGTGATTTAACATAATTTATTTAGCAATTACTTTTAATAAACCTATATTATGGAGGTAAATTTTTCATGAGATTAATTTAATTTTTGATAATCGTATTTTTTCGAGTCGTGATAAAAAAAAGGTTTGGTCATCGCGAACAATTTGATACGTTTGTTGTTCTTTTCACTCGGCAAATAATAATTCTCTTTGAATTAAATCCCGTTTTTCATATAATAGAACAATTTATGTTTCCAACTAAATTACAAAGTACAAGGCACAAATATAATTTTGTGAGTCGAGACCCGTACTACCTAAAAACCTGAAGGTTGTTTACATCGGCAGTATACTTATGTATAAAAGAAAGAGAAACGAAACAAGTAGTCGCCGTGTAAGGGATGACCCAAATAGAGACGACTTGACAGTATAATAAATATAGGAAAATGTGCGGAGTGTAAAGGATAGGCACAAACAACACACATGACTGGAGCAAGCCGGGAAGAAATGGAAGAGTAAAGAGAAGGCCCATGGGTGAGAGATGAGAAAGCCTTATGGAAATGGAACGATGATGGAAGCACGTTTTACTTTAGTGTGCGATTGTGTGTATATGTATCTTCTTTATACAGAGAGTACACCTAGTCCATATGTGATGAGAGAATATGTGTGTGTTGCCACTTTATTGACCCCCGTGTTTGCCAGATCGATAACAAACTATGCAGTCACAGAAATACGTTGGGGGAAGCAAGTTTGTGGCCTGTGTACGGGGAGAAGGTGAATGCCCAAATTTTCACCCACCTTCCCTAAAATACGATACACACCATGCGAGCGTGACCAACATCCCAAATATCATCGTTTTATTTCCTCATCACCACTGCTTTGAGTGCTAAATGAATGTGTTGGGGTTTTAAGAATTTCTGCGTTTATCGCCATGAATTACTTGATTAATGATTTTCATCAAGAATTAAATTTCAAATTCATTCCTCTATCCGCTATCGTAATAAAACATTACCATACATACGAATCAAATAATCTTCTTAATTTTTATCGGAGAATTTTCTTACTTTACAATGCAATCACTAGAAAATATTATTAATGTTCCTTTCTAATTTCCCTGATCTGAACTAAACTGATTGGTCAGCAATTTATTAAATTAAACTTGCGCTTGAACTTTTAATTATGCCTTCTTCTTTAGCCTCAAAACTTTGTATGTTGTAAGATAAAGCAAATGTCCCCCAGATTTTCCTTACGGTTGAATAGATAACTTAACAATTAATTGAAGATAAATAGTTTTACCTAAAAAATATTGTTTGATCAAATTTTTGACGTTTTGTTATCTGTACTAAATGGGAGTAATCAATCATCAAGTATCACGCGTTAAGCGTAGGGCTTAAAAAGCCTCGATAAATGCGATAAACATAAAGATAGATTCCGCTCTGTATAAATATTCCCTTAGAGGGGTTGAAACTGAATAGGATACCCACAACATTATAGATGAGACTGAATCTTTCGTTGGTCATTTCTCTTCTTGAACACATAAAACTGTTGAGTGCAAGAGTGGCAAGGTCGGGAGAGAGCTGTGCATTTTAAAAACTTTAAAATGGTTTGTTATGCTTAATAAATTTTGAAATGAAAAAATAATTTTTAAAATCTCAAATAAAAAAATAGAAATGATGACATTGGCGCCTAGAATACAATTAAAAGACAAATTTAAAAATTCTGAATATTTATATAAATTCATGTGTAACTAAAAATTAACCCGCTTTATGAAACAATAGAATTGTAGTTATTTTTTTACTATTCACTGAAATTTAATTAAGGGTATTTTGGGTGTAATAACTACCTCGACGGTTATGTAAAAGATTTTTATAAGACAATGGAGAAAAAAAACATTGAATTCAAGTTGTCTTATGACGTTTTTATTCTAACTAATAATCTCATAATAAGAACAGGGACGGCTTGTGGTAAAAATTAATTTTTGAGGAGAGAAAGTTTATAGTCAAATATCAAGGGTAATAAAAATTAAACTTCATTTTTTAAAACTAATGTATTTTAAGTATACCTGACTTAATTTTTCTTTGAGGACGCATTGCCTCTTTTGCCTCATAGATGAACTACCACTAAATAAGATAAAGTAAACTTTGTTACACTTGCTTGATATATAACAAAAAATAAAAAAAATCTAGATTCAAAGCTTTGCTCTCTAGATCTAATGTACTTTTACGGGTGAATTTTGTTTTGATAAACTATTTAGAATTTAATCACCTTCTTCAATGTTCAATGATCATTTTTTAAAAGAATAATTTTAAAATAAACTTTATGCAATGATATTCCTAAGAATTGGCTTGTTAAATGCTATCATCACTATTCAACCATAACTACCTTAATACTGAATAAATTTCTTACAACTTTAATTTTAAATTAATAAGAACTATAGAAGATCTTTTTGACGTCAAACCAAAGTTATATAATAGGTTACATTAAAGTAAAAGATCAAATTGTGTTTGTATACTTTTTTTTTAGTTTTAAACTATGAAATTTAAATATACAAAAACGTCAGTAGGTGGTCTACCAAGTAATAATGTTTGAAAATCTATGGTTTGAATAAAACCAGAATTGCGCGCGCGATTTTTTATTGGTATAAAATTAAAAGAGGGTTAATGGCCTTTGGCGTCGAGAAAAAGTTTCACATTTCCGGAAAAATTTATTAGACGTGCTTTTCCGTTAGCATGCGGTGTGCTAAAGACACAGTAAGGGTTAAAAACAAATACAATAAATTGATAATTGAATTTGCGAAAAACACAAATTGAGTGCGTGCATGCAACAAGCAGTCTATATTTTATGGAGATCGGTGTATCATAAACAGTTCGGGGACGATGGTAAAGAAACACAGATAAATGTTAGTTAATTTCCCACGGGAGTATTACGAATAATATGCTATACAGTTGGCTTCTTTTGCCATGCTGTAAGGTTTACCATCGACCATCAAGAAAACCTCGCAAGTTTTCCTCGTGCATATGCGCACCAAAATCTAATACGTAATAGCTAGTTATTTTTCAATCCATTGTTCTCACTGCTATGATAAATAAGGGTGGCCGCGAAATTCATCCTATCCTTCTATTTCCCCCAAGCATATTTTCTTTCCCTTTTCGTTTCCCAACACCCATTCGACTACATCGACTACACACCATTACGACTACACAAATGAATACTTAAACGGCCGTCGTGCAGATGATGATATTGATCCAAAGGTGAACGTCGTTTATCCGCTCTCTGGTTTCGAGGGAATTTACTATTTACATTATTCGGATTTACCGTTACACCAACGATTATAGTTTCACCCCTAAACAGATTAAAGTGGCCTAAAATAATCACTAGTTTAGAGCGAGAGTTAGTTAATTATGAAATGTCTTCATGAAAAATGCATTTTTGTTTTTGGCGCATAAACAATTCATGGCATCGTTTGGGGAAAATTCAAAAAGAAAATGCAGCAACTAGCCTTCGCTCGTAGCACGAACAAAAGAATCCATAGATAGATGAAAAGCTGCACATAAAGCGGTGAGAAAGTAATGCCGGAGACGCGCGTTATATGAATTGCAATTGCAAAAGTGGAAAATGCACACGCCGGCGTCATCTCGACAAAAACTATCTAAATAATGACTAACTCGGCCTCGACGTTCTATTCCTAAACGCTTCCAACGAACGATATTCGTACATTTACCGTGAACTTGTTCGACAACAAAATGCGCCAGACAATGAGCTTGAATCCAGACAAACTACCGTCGAAAAGAATTACGCCATCAAAAACTCCAATCTTTTCACCGTCTATAATGGAAATACACAAACGTC
This sequence comes from Sisyra nigra, assembly GCA_958496155.1. Taxonomy (NCBI): domain Eukaryota; kingdom Metazoa; phylum Arthropoda; class Insecta; order Neuroptera; family Sisyridae; genus Sisyra; species Sisyra nigra. The sequence goes on along the minus strand of OY292315.1, from coordinate 33,771,295 downwards.
ATGCGACCACCAAATACAACTTGAAAAGCTTCAACACCCCACACACTACAAAGACAGAGGAGTCAATGGGGAAGTCACTCATCGCAATGAACCATTTTATTGGATTTTCTACTTCTGTTATTATCAATTGTATATTACAAACAAAACCTCTCAAAGGACCGTTTTTCATTGAAATCCTCCATTCATTTTCACTCAATAACTATTAGCAATTACCCGGTTATCTACCAAGTTAAACCATTTCTATCCCAAACAACATTTTTCTTGTCGACCTCGAAGCAAATAAAAACCAAGAAACTAAATTAATAAATAAAACATTAAAGCCAAGAGAAACTCGCTTAATCTTTTTTTTTATAATAAAAACAATCCTAAAGGATTATTATAAAAGAGATATGAAATCCTAGTAATTTTTTTCGAGAAATAACAAAAAACAACGAAGAAACTGAAACTTAAAAAGATTCGCTTTCTGTACTTGCAAAGAGGTTATATTATATATTTACTTAAAATGTAAAAACCTTTGTAAGAAGATAAGACTCAGAGAATTAGAATAACTCAACTGTTATCTACTGTACCATTAAAAATGTATAATGGCAGAAGTCACTAAGTTCTTTCCGAAGACTGAAAGATAAATATTGAAATGAAAGTATAGTCAATTGAAAACAAATTATGGAATATAATCTATAATATAATAGATGTTAAAGTAAAATTTTGTGAATATTCGAAAGTAATCTTTTCAAATTTTTATCAGAAGAAAGCTTCAATACATTAAAATGTTTGAATAGTTTACGATTAATTATAGTTTATGCAAATACTTTAATAGTAATTTAAGTATGAAAAAGTGTGAAAATTTTTACAAAACAACTTTTATAATAATATTGGTATAAATAGATATTGTTTATCAATCTCCCTTATATATAAAACACTTAAAAGGCAAATTATTTAATTTTTATTTTTACCAATTAAAGTACATCTTGTGTATATTTATAGAAGAAAAAAAACAAAATACCTTAATGAATTAATTGAAATTAGTTATCACTTCGCGCTCGTGAATGTTTCTACTTTATTTTGTTGGTAGTCTTTTTTAAAGGGCTTAAGAGAGATTTACCAACTAACTTCATTGTGTTAAAATTTAGAGTCACTGTGCGCGAATATCGTAAAACTTCACTCGCATTATTTATTTCATACTTCAAAAACAATATTTTTGAGATGTATGTTAAATAATAAATAAAAACATCCACTTGTGACTCACCATTGGGACACGCTGGCGTCACTATATCAAAACCCGTTTGAAATACAATACGGCACAATGAAATGATTCTAAAGTAACCAGAACAAATTTAAACTAAAGTTATAACAATTTCAATGAAACGCCACAAAAATAGCGACAACGTTTTGAAAATTCTATTTTAATTCAAAAGGATTCACGTCAATTAACACATTAAAATTATAACAAAGCGTCTTTGCACTATTTGCATTTTATAGTCAAGATTTAGAAATGCCACGAAGTTATTTATTTAATAAAATATTTTCTCATTGCATTTATTCAAATGAAGAACATTAACATGTTAAATTGATGCCTCAAAAGACAACACTGAGCGTTGTACTTTTTTCCGAAATGTTGGGGATCTAAAAACAGGTAGCGAAAAAATAGTTACACCTAACAATTTACAATACACCAATTCGGTGATTTAAAAAGAAGGATTTATGTTTGGTAGAAAGATAAATAGGCGTTTTGCTACAAAAGTACAATGAATAGAAAGAATTTAAAATGTGTTTCGGGTTTTCAAATTGAAGATGGGCTATGAAGATATACTTTGAACTTGTAATCTTGTAAAACTTTTTTTTTCTCAAAGTACGCTTGTATATTAAATTTTGGTTATTGAATCTATTAAGGTGAAATATTAGATTGTGGCCAGTTAGGGTAAGTTAAATGTCAAGAAGAGATCGCATGTTCTTCGCGTAATAAAGAAGCAATTGCGTGATTCGAATCAATATTTCTTTACATTAAAAATAAAAAATGAAAATATTTTATTATCAGCAAATACGATATACCTTCAAAAATTTCCATAGCGAAATAAAACGAAACGTTATCAATTGTGTAAACTTGAAGTATGATAAAATCTTATCTTTGAATAAAGAAAGAAAATATTAAAAATTAAAAAAATATATCATATCCAATGAAATTAAACAATAGCGATTGTACTGTCTCAAATATATTAAGAGTAAATAGAAAATCTTTTCGAAATGTTCTTTGTCCGGCGATTGAAAAAAGTATACAATCCGTGCTTAGGAATAACTTGTGCTGACCTACATCCTGATTATTGTGTTCCGGTATACCGGATAAAACAGGTGGTGGTGGCGTCGGCGTCGCAATGTAGGGGGAAGCGACGTCTCTTTCTTTTTAAATGTCTCATCCACAGTTACGTACAAACCCGTATCCAGAAAAAATCCAACTATCAAGCTACATTTCAATTTTATTCCAGTTTTTTTTTACACTAACAACCTAACTCAAAACAATACATCCCATTTTCCCAATCAAAACACCAAAAAACGAAATTTCAGAACCAAATAATCAATTTGTTTTACTATCAATTTCACCTTGGCTTTTCGTTGCCTTTTTTATAATCAAGACAAATGAAATAATGGCACATTGAAAAGATCCTTCAAGTTTTATATCCATTTCATCCTTCTAACCCGAGTCTTTTTTGTTATTCATTCATTTGGGTGTAATAATAAACTTTAGATTTACGATCTGACTGTTAAAATCTATTCAAGTACGTTTCTTGTTGCTAGTTGAAAACTTTCCCTTCTTTAATTTCTTTGTTTTGTAATTACTTGTCGATTGATCAACGAAGATGCTTCAAGTTTTTCTTTGACATAAAAGAAGAGCAAGTCAATTAACACTAAAAAAATAATATTAATCACAAATTAAAATAATTCTGACCTAAATTCGATAATACAATCTACATAATCTTCGTGCGTCAATAAAAAGATTAATAAATTTAATTCCTTTCAGTCAATCAAAAAATGGAACACAATATCTTCATATAGAAATATCTCCAATAAAAGAGTAGTTAAAACAAAAATTAGCTCATTTATAAGAGGCTTTGTAATAAATTAGGTTTCAAATTAGAATTCCTTAAGGATAACTTGTGCTATTTTTCCAAATAAATGACAACTGTTTGAAAATTTTATGCAAAAAGAGTTTCACTGCATTCATTAAACGTCCCAAAGAAGCCATTTATAATAAGGCATAGTTCACGTTCACCAGGGCATGTTAGTGGCCTTGACATAGGTCGACTTTTCAGTAGCGGGCACCTTAAATTTTAAATACGTAATCAATGTTTTAAATAAGGTTTGACTAGGCTACTTATTCTATTAGAATACCTACAAGTGTCATACCTTATGTGCATTTAAACAGTGCAATATTATAAATATCTTTTTCAACTCGATTTTGAAAACGTTTTTCCAGTCACGTTTAATCGATAATTTGGCTTGTGTTAGCAGTAACGAAAAAGCACATTCAACTATATTTATCTCTGGATATTTATTTATTTATCATTATACCCTATATAAAAGAGTAAACTTATTGTAAACTACAGGCACGCTGAAAGTTAAACTATTGAAGATAGTCACATGCATTTTTAAAATTTTATTTCTGAATGGACTATGGCCCATACTAAGGAATCTTTTCAAGATTTTCAAAATGCTACTTTTAAGTAGTTCAACAAGGGGATTGTAAGTTTTCGAAATACTTTCGATCTATTTTTATATATTTTTTGAAACCAGCAAAAAGTGAAACTATTTATATTAATATAAAGACAACAAAATAAGTTTAAAAAATAATTTAAGAAGAAAACGGTTAACTGAGTAATTGATTAGTGCCGCATATGTCGCTGAAGCTCTCATTTGACTGTCATATATTTGGCTTATCATTAACAAACAAGAAAAACCAATATGAAATTTAAAGAAGTTAAAGATATGATCAGAAAGAGTTTAATAATCCTATCTCACTTTCACTGTGATATATTTAAAACAGATGGGTCCAACAAATACAAAAACTACACCGGTTGCACTTTCAATTAAGAGAAAAAAAAAAAATATATAAATCAAGAAGAATACGTCGCAGTGACGATTTAGCTTCGGAAATAATCGCAGAAGTGACTACGTGACTTCTTTGTTACCGACTCAAGACCATTAAATCTTTGGAGCACGTTATGTAAAGACTTATGCAACTTGAACTTATATTCAATTGACGAAAAATTTAAAACTATGCCATAGAAATAAAGTTGTTATTAATTTCTCTGATGATTTTAATATATGAAACGCCATTTACATTTAAATTTTGTAATAACAAATCAATCGAAATCTAATTAATTTTGAAAAGCTACACAAATGCATTAGTAATGGGACATATTGGTCACAAAACAAAGCAAAATATTAAATTTGTGCATTTCCGCCTGGATTCGAGAAAGCATCGATATAATTAAAACCCGATTAAAGAAGCCCAATGTATGTAATAACTGTCCAATGTTATAGATACTGTGTAAACAAATCACAATATATAATTCGCAACGCTTTAAATATCAATTTAAATCGTCATGACACAAGTAATTTAAAAAGTCAATTTAGAGGACAATAATTAAAATCGAGATAATTGATGTTAGGTTGATCAAAATCCGTTCAAGTAGAAACAATTATACGCCGAAGTAGCGACATACGTTTATAAAAGGTCCCCATTTAACTGTTTAATCGCATATAGCAAAATAGAAGTGCGTTAATTGAACGTTAAATTATCGCTAATTCAAGGCTAGAACTCGATGGAAAATTACATTAAGTGACTTGTAAAAAGTACTCATCGTTTTATTGGAAGTAATCTTGTAAAATTCTATTGAACTATACATAAATATAAATCGTTTCATTCATCTATGAACTTTAACGTAAATATTTAACACCCCATGTTAAATATATATACGAAGTAAGTTATTTTATAAATATAAATATCTATACAATGATTGTGTCGATGTTATAACGTGGGAAATAAATCTTTTTATAATACACGCGCGAAATTCATTTAACCGCGAATTTGATTCATGTTTTTTAAACATAAATTAAACTGCGCTTCTTTTATTTAAAAAAAATTAAGTTACGTCAAGCGTTAATAAACTTAATGTAAAAATAAATTATGTTATTACAAACAATTAAGCACTAACTTTTTGTTGATCATTATTGAGAAATACGAGTATAGTTAAATGTCCTGATTTGGGTCATTTGAGCTAACAGAATAAATAATATTCGTGTTATGAGGCGTTCTACGTCTTTTAAAATCAAAATGCTAAATATAATTAGTAATTGGTAGAATCTAATATGTAATCGTTGTGGCAAGGTGGTACTTAACGTCCTTCATCATCGTGGTTTTAACTAAGCGTGGCCATTGAAATTAACCATTTATCAATGATATCATCGTCAACATTGTTCGCCGTATCTTATAGCTACAAATACACCGTATATTACAATATTGATTTATCCATTGTTCTCGCATTACACTTCCGGCCAATTTCGAGAAAATATCTTTCATTAGAAGTTAACTGTTTTAATTTAGATCTCTCAATGATGTAATGGCAATGGTGCTTAATCAATTTCGGACGTTTTGAAAAGAGAAAAATTATGATTTATGAGCTCGATTTTCAAATTCATAACGATAATTGTGACGCTGTTTCAATGGTTTAAGTAATTGACAGAAATTTAATATTATATTAAATGCAAAACGGAACAATATTTGTTGAAAAAATAAGCTTAGCATTTAATAAAATATTTAGAGAATAATTTTAAATTCATTGTGTACATCTGAAATATAACAATGGAGAGAATGTCATTGTTATATGAGAATAGAACATCGATGTGGTTATATATCTTATACATAATCGATATATAAACTATAATATTGAAGTATCAAGAAATGGAAGATATAAAGATATGGATAACCCATAATCTATAAAAAGTTTATATTGACGTATGGTATTTATTTTTTTATTCATATTGAGGCTGAATAAATGTGTTTTGAGTGATTCATTAATTATTTAAAATGACATATTTTATTATTTTGCTTGTATGCAGTTGCAATTTGTTAAAAGTTATAATATTTCAAACAGTTGTAAATGTGTCACAAACAATGAGATAATTTCACTGTAAGAATTTACATAATAAAAAGTTTGTGTTTATAAATTGGGGTTCTATTTCAATGTTATTGAAAGCTCGTTAGATTCGAATAGTACATAATTGATTGCTGAGATCAAATATTTGCTTAGTTAAAACTTTCGTCGGGTTTACGATTTTTCCGGATTGGGGCAAAAAAGAAGAACGATTATGATCAAAATTTAGTCGATCATTTGTTATTAATGTTTACTACCATATAGAGTTGAAAGACTTTTACAATGAAGGCGCTAATCTCAGGTACTAAAATTCCAGATCATTAGTTGGTCAGAGCTAAAAATGCTTATATAGTCAAGTTAAATTTTTGAAATTTGAAAAGAAAAATCATGCTCAACCATGCTCATATATCAATCAAGCCATTACAAGTCAAAATATATTAAGCTCTAATTTTTTGAAAAACTGCTTGACTTGATCAATCTTGAGGTGAAACCGTGGGGAACTGATAGTATAACAAAAAAGTAACTATCCTTAAATTTAATAATTGATTACATTCTATAAAACATTTTTTTTAATTGTTAAAAGCCAAAAATTGAAATAATAAGTACGTAATAATAATTAATTAAGCTTCTCATTTAACTCATGATGATTTCTAATGTAATTCAAATGATTGGCACTATGCGTTACAATTTAATTAAATATTTTCATTTACATATAATTCCAACATTAACACCTTCGTCACGTAATTACCGCTTGTCACTCTGGTCGTTAATTTGTTTCAGATCTAAATTTTAACGCGACTGTTACGCTAATGTTAACAGGTACTTTTACGTATTATAATATCAATACTTCAAACAATTTTAAAAATTCAAATATTAATACTATTTCATATCGTAACACTGTTTTGGGAAAATGTTTAATTTTTTCGTTACGTATAACTTTTTTATCAAATTTAAATTTATTAGTATTAACAAATGTTGTTTTAAACGATACTACAAACATATTTTATCTCAAAATTATAATAAGAAACGAGGATGTTTTCGAGTTGATTTACGATATAATTAGATAACTAGTGTTGTAAAACGAGCTGCAGAAGTATATTATATAGGTGGATATTTATTAGTAATAAACACCTTATATATTGCACGTAATTATCCTTAAAAACCTCAAATTGTCGGGCTGTTGTTATTAAAAAAAAATCGATTTAATTACTCTCTGAAATTCAATTAGAATTATTTAAAATGTAGCATTTAATGTTCATGTATCCGAATTAAATACACCTGTATGAATGCCTTTAGAATGTGTTACATTCTATAAATAGGAGTCAACGCCATGTGGGCAAGTATTGAACACCAGTAGCTCTGTGTCTTGAGGTGAATTTTACTCTGTTTGTTTTTCAGATTCATAAAACATTCAATATAAAATTCATAAAACAATATTGATATTTCCAATTTGAGCTCTTTTTAAAACAAATAAAACAATTAAAACTATATTTAAACTTACAGATACGATCGATTTTCACAAGTAGCTGTTACTTCCCATAACATTGCAAAAAAATCAGGAACTTACCTGCAAAAAAAAGAAAAGAGAAAATTAAGTATCTGATTAAAATAACAGCGAAAATGTTGACATATTAAATCAATTAGGGTTTTATGAGGAACAAAATTAAGTCATTAATCAAATAAACGATGCGGTTATTAGTGTATAAAAAATGGGAAATACATATGCATTGATTCGATTTAAAATTGCATTTCAAGGTAAAAATTTTAGAATAAAAACCTTAATGTTTACGATGGTACGATATTATCGATAAAAATAACTCGCCGGCTTGGCAACATTCTGCTTTATGAGAATGTAGGCGTTTAAATATGAAGATTATTCACCGATAATCGTATTTTAATAATAATTCTTTCGTAATAAAAAACCATATCAAAGAGTGAATTAATTATTTGAAACTGAAAAAATGAGTTTTGCCGCAATAATTTTCATTTTTTCAAGATTTATTTGATTTTTTTGAAAATATACAAATAATAATTTTCTTTGATGTAAAACATTTGATTTTCATATATTTTTTATGCAAGAAAAATCAAAGTGTTTCATTTGCTAATACATTTATTGATGATCGTCTTTTTTATAAAATTAGTTAAGAAACTGAGTAAAAGGAAGATTTAACGGTAGAAACGTTTATGGTAGGTACGTGGAAAAATATTTTGAGAATATTTTTTTCCTCTGATGACTGAAGTGAAATATCTCACTATCACAAATATCATTGAATATATTCACATTACCATAAAAGCAAAGAAAAAAACTTCCACACTTTACGCAATCAATGACACCAAACACCATGTATCAGGGATCTTAAAACTATTGCACTCTTAGTAACCCTTACAGCTCATGATTTTCTTGAGGAAACTTTATCTTTAAGTAGCAGATAAAAATATTAAGACTAATAAAAAAATAACTAACACGAAAGTAAATAGTGATCACTTGTGGAGCTCCTCCCATCGTTGCAGGAATATCTAAAAACTCGACTTAAAAGCGGTCCTTAAAGTTGACCATAAGGTTACTCATTCTCATTTATCTGAAGACACAAAAATAGCTCCTCTACTACATTAACTTCAAAAAAAGAGTTTAACATAAAAAATCAAATATCATAAATAATTTCTTTTCTCACGCGAAATTATATGTAAATTTCAATCATTTACTCTATGAATTTTCGACACTTCATATAAAATTCCGACCCCCAGTTTTACAATATCAATTTGCAAATTTAAATTATTTAAAATGTATCTTTTAAGACATGATTTACGGATGAAATAAAAATGCAAATAAAGCAATTTTTTTAATTTTTATTTATCTCTTCAGAACCCATAAAAGTTGAAACTGAGCGAAATTCGTGGAAGCGAAAAAATCCTCTTCTGCAACAATATCTTGTTTATATTATATTTACAAAGAAGAAAGAAATTCGTTAAAAGCAAATTCATTGGTGCTATATAAACAGTACAATTATGATTCCCTATTATTTTCCTTACAGAATCCAAATGTAAAACGCAACTATGTTAACGAAAAAATCCCAATGGTTAAGTCGTAATTGAAAAAATATTTGACAATTAAATTTTATATGGAAAAAGATCGTTAGCTTATGCTTGAATTTATAAATAAATATTTCACTTTTAATAGATTATTTCAACATCACATTCACCTAAAAAAATCCTCTTGTTAAAAATTAAGAAATAACTTATGTCAATATATTTTAACATTACAAACTTACAATTTCATTTGTACTAACGTATAATAATAAAAAAATACTCATGAATGTTATCTGAGTAATATTTTAAAACCTTTTTTTTGTTGTGATATGAGAAAAAAAAACGTAAAAATGAAATAATGATTACATTATTTTCATTGTAAACTCTGACAGTGCAGACTTGAAAAACTAACCGAAAAAAAGGCATTTTTACTTTATAACTTCCTCAATCTTCTTTCTAGCAGAACCATCAACTGAATTTTTAAGTATGTACCTCTCTACTACTATAACGGATTACCAAAATCATATATTTTACAATTATCACAAAAAATGTTTACGTTCATATACGTACGTTGTCTGCATACTAATTATCTTCAATGAAATAATTGTTAAGTAAATATGAAAAAATGCATTTAAATATTACTGAATATGTTTCGGGCTCGGACAGCCATTGAAACCGACCACAATGAGATTAAAGCTATTAACAGATATATTTCATAACTAATTTGATTTATATTATTGCAATTATTCTCTATTAAATTATAAAACATAACTATGTTTAATATTTTAATTCATGTTTTATTTGCTTTTTTATTTCATTCGGGTTGTTATGTAAATTAATGGTCGTTAAAAGCTCAACATTGTCTTATTATTAATTAAAGATTAAATCTTAAATTTACTTTCTAGTAAATGAGTTTTTTTTTTACATATTTTAATTTTAACATTTATTATTTCGGTTATATTTATAACCCATTTAGAAGAAGTAAAAATTTCCACTAAGTGCTACTGCTATAAAAATTAAATGTTCGATTTTCCTATAGCGTATGGAAATTGAAACTAATCGCTTTGCTTTTATTTTTACACGAGTCTGAATAAAATAAAGACAAATATCTGCTGCGACGCGTCACAGAAATTTCTTTTACATGAAACTCACTGTTGGTTAACGCAACATAAATAGAACCTATGATTGATTAAAAATTAAAAATAGAATAATATCTCAATTTTTATATAAACAGAACTAGATGTGAACAGCCTTTGTGTTTATACGAACTCTCACCCTCTTTCCCAGAACTCCGTTAATTTGAATTTTCCCAGGAAAAAGGTCCAATTAAAAGTTGCAGGATTTTGATGAGTCTAAAAACTATAGCAATTTTAAAGAAAATCATTGGAGCTGTTTAGAAGAATTTTGGTAACCGATTTCAACCAAAAGTATCGCGGCACAACTAGATGTAATATATGAAGGCAAAATTTCAATTTTCCTAGTTCAATTCGGATTAAGCTTTCGATACGATATCTCATAACACATATAGAAGTATAATTGTTCTCTTTAGACCTTAAACTAAATTTTATCCTCATGTTCAATCAAATCTACTCTAAAGTTAAAATACATTAACAATTTCATTTCCAGTTTACGTTTACTGTTCAATGTAGAGTAATTTTTAATATATTACATTATTTAAGAAAATTGATAGAAACTTTCTCATATTATAGTTTATAATAAATTCATGACTATGAGATGGAAAATTCTGTGATACTCCATCCAGCATTTTTCATATTTACAACTTTTTTCCATTTTATGAGCAAGCTTTTATAGTATAGGAAATAGTAAGACATTAATTTATGATGCTTGATACAAAACTAAGAGCTACAACCAAACAAGAAAACAAAACCACACACCAGAAATTTATAAAAGCAAACCCACGCCTTATATACATAAAATCAAATAGCTCATCTATTAATTTCAGATATTTCATGGTGTTAAGTCAATTTTACAAAATATCAAGCGGAAACATTATCTAATCAATCATGCAAATAATATCATACTAATTTATGAAAAGGTCTATATTTGAGAAGAAGAAAAAAACAATACGTATCTATATCTAAAGTCAATGGACTTGATTAATCATACGCAAATCAATATTTTACCCCAGTTAATTCACTTTGTTTCCATTACAATGATGACTACAATTTTAATCGCACATTCTACAACAAAAGGGAAATCGTTTCTAAATGTATGAGTTCAATATTTAATCACTCAACATTTCTTTATGTATATCGCAATATTTATATGTTTTACGCAAGAAATTTCCTGATAGCTAGTCTCGATTATTATTGTTATAGAAAAAAGGGTAATAGTGCGTGTACATAAGAGATTAATCTCAATGTAATTAAGTATTCATACGCAAAGGCTTATAAAACTGTTGACGCCAGCAGTAAATGCTCTTACAATAAACATTTTAAACAAATATAGATGTCTTACTAAAAACTATTAGACGTAAATAAGTAATAAAAAGAACTTTAAAAATGTAACAAACCTCATTTAACGAGCCCTCAACAGAACTTAAACTTCCCATATGCGTGTTTCAAGTTTATTCAGATTATTAATATCCCACTAAGTAGAAAGTTATTAAGATATATCGTTGATAAATAATTATAATCGTATTATGTAGCCAAGAAATGGGTGTTGAACAATGACACAATACGAACTATTAAATTTACATGCCAGTGCTTTATAAATTTGCCGTCATTAATAACAAAGCCGAATTAAAATTAATAAAAAAATGACCTATTAACACAAAAATACATCAGGAATGTTATCGAAAAATAGGCAATTGCGTTGAGCTACGTTATAATTAACTAATAATGTAAGAAGATGATAATTTAGTAACAAAAAAATTATCAAATTATTAGATAGTAAAGAAAGTAAAATTTTCTACTTTGTTCAAACTGAAATTACCATATTAATTACTGTATAAGATTACTGAATTACCATTCAGTCATAGTCTACCACCACTTTCAACCTATTTTATGTTACGCCTTGCGTTATGAATCAAATGAATGTCGCAATTGGCAAACTAACAAGTTTATATGAGATGTCAAAATGTAACGTTTTGAGTTTAGCTGTTTAAACAGATGATAAAACAGATTTTAACTGTCTCAATAATCGGGAAAGTAGACTTGAAGGTTTAAAAATCAATGTTAAACAGTGCAATTCACACCGTGTATGTCAACTGGCGCCATCTAACTTATAATTGACAGCATCCTTAGCAAAACAATTTTAACCTATTATCTGATCAGTGTATCATTAATTTTGAAATTTTTATAAGTGTACCAAAGAAAAAAAGATTGAGAGAGATGCTAGAAAGTTAATAGCCTTTCAACCACTACTAAAATACTACCACTGAGAAATTGAATAAGTTATTTGATGATTCCAAAAAAAAAAATTTGAAAAATACTCTTAGATGATTCCTACATTGTACCTATATGCCGAGTGATTTACTTAAATCTATAAAAATCGTATCAATAAAATAAAATGAGTCTACTTGTTTAAATTAAATATTTATTAAGACTATCTAATGCCACGCATTAGTCATAAGCAATGATTGTTCAATAGTATTGTAAAATAAGTGTAGATAATTATCGCCTATTATGATATTATAACCACACGACTTTTTCATAAAAACATTTTATAAAAATTAATTTCACATCAAACGATTTGAAAACGTGAAGAACGAAATCAAAATGTACGGTATGTTATAAACGAAATAAAAATAGTATTACGTATAGAAAAGTGAAATCTGCGAATATGAATGCGGATCTTATAGATCTTTTAAGTTTATTTTTTTAAGAAGTTACGCTAGTTTCTGACTTGTATATTGATATCAGGGAGCACTAAATACTTTGCGTAAATAATTACCATTTCCTTTCTAGCAACTTTTATTTCTATGAAGTCAGATGCCTATACATTATAACAGTACTTTGTTAAAAAACATTATTAGATTTTTCAAGTACAATATTTGTGTGAATAGTGGCATTTGGTATTGATGGTGTAAAATATGTAATATTTTGTTATATTGCAGAAGTTTTAAGAAGTCTCTTGTCGTGTTTTTCACATACTTTATTACAATCAGTATTGCACTTTGGCAATTTGATTTTCTTTGTATAAGTTTATAGAAAACTTGATAGCTAAATTTAAATAAAATCAATACATGCTTTTACGTGATAAAATTTCTTAAAGCGACGCCTATACGCTTCTCGAATATTTCGAAAAGTTAGACTCGCATCAAACGTCGCGTCAACTCGTTTTGATTCCCAATCAAACATAAAACATATGAAACAGCAAAAAGAGCTGAAAGTAAAAAATTTAGACAGCAACCAATTGAAAAAAAAATACCCAACTAGCACGTTCCGTCAAATTGCACTAATTACAAGTAGAGAAATGTTGGCAGAATAAACCAACAAACCTAGTGTACTCAAGTAGCTCATTCCATCTGTATTTAGAGAGTTGACTTTATGTATAAAACTCTCTACATAACACACTCATTACAAATTAACAAAGTAAAGAATTATAAAATTAAAAAGCAACGGAATTTATATAATCGGAGAAGAGATAAATTGCCTGGCATTATGTTATTAATTAGTCAACTTACTGTTTGTGGCTTTTTAAAATTATTGTATTTATAAAAAGGATTAGAGCGTTTCATCCAGGTGGATGTTTTAAGTTCTTGTTAAGAACGCCAATTATTTTACTTGAGAGTCTAATTTTCTTTTAAAGATCAAACTGTTATTTTCTTCTTCTCCTTGAAGGTTAACGCTACGTATTAATATTTAAATTCTTTTCAATGTTAGTCAAGTCTTTGATTAAATACGACTAATAACAATAATTGAATGTCAACTATAGGTACTCACTCAAAACCTTCAAGTCTTAATTTTTTTTCTAGAATAATTGCAGCTTAGGTTTCTAAGCCGGCTTGCATTAATTTTTGTAAATAATGAACTTTCACTATTTTAATTTTCTAAATGTACAATTAAAAAAATCTATTCATCTCCAATCTCTAATTAGAAACCGCCGTATAGTTAGAAAAAAAACGGAATTAGTTGATTGCATAATCATATCAAATAACACATTTTCACAACTGTTTGTAAACAGGAAAATTGTATTAACTATAAATATTTGATATCCATATAATTGGAAACATAAGAGAAATGGTCAGATTAATTAATATCAAATTATTTGCATCAGCAATTCCCATCTCAATCGCACAAAGTTTCGCTTTATATACCTGACCGACCAATGTTCCAGATTCCCATGTTATAAACAGGAACTGAACAGGATAATAACAAGTGAAATTTAGAAATTCCGTTTGTTCATCAATCGTATGACATTATCATTATAATCAACATAAATTATCATTTATATGAACGAAAATTTTGGTAATTTATCAAATCAAGAATTGGACAAAAAATTTAAGTAAAATTTGAAAGAAATGCATAATAAATCAAAATCCTTGTTGTTTCGGTTGAAGACAATCAAATTAAATTTCAATATAATATGATCACAAATTTCGAAAATGTCATGCAACAAAGAAACCAAAGTTGCTACAATTAATTATCAAGTTTGTTGTCGACTTTTCAATAAAGCGAAATGGCTTCACATCTAAATAAAATCATTTATGAAGTGTTGATCGTTAACATTTATCTGTGCGTGGAAGATAATTTTCTAAAGATTACAATGCTGTAACAATATTGTTTTATCAAACTCGTAATTTGATTTCATTAATAAGTTTAAAATTTGTTTAAGGTTGCTGTTGGTAGGAAATCGATATTGTTTTCAGTTACAACGCAAATTTCAACGAGACGTAGGTAACCAAATAAAACATAGTAGAATAAAAAATTGCATAAGTATGTCTTGAGATAAAAATTTAAAATTCAAAATTATTTTTTAAATTTTCTTCATCGTTAAAGAAGCAAATTATTTCTTTATAATTTTTTTTTTTTGGAAAACTGATTGATAGCATGAGAATCCGGAAATTATTTTCGTCTTTTTCAGGAAAAGAAATTATCTTCAAAGATTCTTCAGATAACATAAAATTGCTTTTTGTTTTATGCCTCAAGGAAAAAGATTTTTGACTGAAAATAGGAGATTGGCAATACTTATGAACATATTATATTTTTTGCGCCTTTAAGATTTCCAAATTATCCAAATTAAATTTTTCAAACCGATTCTGTAATATCTGCTTTCAACAATGTTTCAATTTTTCCAAAAAAAGTTTATTGTAAATAAAAAGTTCAAAATTGAATCTTTTCCAATCTGATTGAATTCTGAGGTTAAATCTTCGAGTCAAATTAAAAACGGCAAATAATTGAATCTTCAAACCAATAGTTTTCATTAAATATAATAAATAATTAAAATTAATGATGCATTACGATTTACGACAATAAAACTAAATTATTATATCAAATATAGAGGTCACACGAAATAATATCCGATAACATAGTATAACAATAAGGTAATAAATTGTCCCTTTATAAATTTGCAAAATGTAATTTTCTATTTATATTATTAATGGACAGTGATTGCATTTAAAAATAACTTATAATTAGCATAACTTTCTATGGAAACTTCTATGAAAGTTTCATCTACTTTAAAAGCTATTTACCATTAACTACTGTTTTAAAATTAAAACTCTAATTAATAAAGTTATTTAACAAATTATTCAAGTATTAAAACTTGAATATTTTACTAATTAGAGTGAAAATAATAATTTAATTAAAATTTATTAACGCAATTATTTGTTGTCACGTTTTGTCAATGATTTAATAGCTGGTGGTCCTCGTTGTCGCTGCGAGAGTGTATTTATGGATGTTCATTGTCTTTTTAAATATACAATTCAAATCTAAACAAATGGTGAAATTTAAAAAAAATGCTTTCAACAAAACAGTTATGTAAATTTAAATAAAAATAAGGCTTTTCTTGAAATAATGAATATTTTTCTCGTAAAGCTCTTTAGAATTTAAAACAAACGACATAAAACTTCATCAGTGCAAAAAACTCGCTTCCATTGAGTAGAGACTCGACAGAACACAACCCTTTAGTTACGGGAGCGTCTTGTCTATAATATATTCGCTGGTGCTGATCATAAATTTATGTTCTTTACTACCGTTTCTATTTGTTAAACAATATTTCAACTTTCCGTGTTTTATCTGCTCATAGTTGTGGGCTAAGTAGCTAGAATGAGATGGGATGTTTTGGATCGCTAACACATTCGAGAACGAGACATTATCAATGCTAAGTTTATCTATGCAAAGTAAAGAAATCCTTTTTATTTAGCTTTCCATCAATTCATGTATGCTTCTTCTATACATAGAGTATACCAATTTCAATGACCTGCAACCAAAAAATCCTATCTCACAACCCACACACGTACAAATGCATCGCGATGGATATATGCATAAAACTAATACAAATCGAAAGCCGTCTATTGACAACATCATAAATCAAATCGAAACATTCATTGTTTTACATAACATTCCCTTTCTATTGTTAGTCGGCCGATTTTATCCTTTAAAAACAAAAAGATTACAAGTAAAATACATTGATTACTTCCAAGCCGAAATCAGGCTTAAAAATGTGATTTTGGAATCACTTTTAGTTACAGTCAAATATTCATATGTGAATAAATCAAGAAATTGTAAAAAAAATATTTTTACAAATTGAGTTGTATCGATTTATCAAAAGCAATTAGATTTTATGAGAAAAATCCAGGCTTATCTACAAATTGAAGACCTTGACATCCAATTAGAAATCATACACCCAGTGCATACTTATTACGTAAGAAAATAAATAGAAATAATTTATACAAGATATAATTGATATAAATACCATTGGTATCCTGGTTAGAGATGGACAGACGGTAGAAAGTTCATACGGAATGAAATTTGAACTCGCACGCTCAGACTTCACTTTCTCTTCAAAGTAAAAATAATCACACTGAGCCGAATATTTTCATGAAAATTGTGATCACGCACTAAACTACATGAAATCTGTCATAAAAATGGATGACAACATCAATTTGTTTGAGAGCCTACCATGATCCAATAACCTTAATGTTAAATATTTACCTTGAACTAATCATCCATCATATCGAAGATTTTTTCAGCAAGAAATCGAGGTTGGAATTCTTGAAAAACGTTTTGTTAGAAATTACATTTTTTTTCCTTGCCAATATTATTAAACTGAGTCACCTGAGCATATGTGGATTATTGTAACAATTTTATTTTGCTTTGGCACGTGGATGACATGTGTCAGTCATTCGCTTTTTCAATTGCATTATGTTGCAGCTTTTTCACGTTGAATTAACGTGTCCAAATGTTGACCAACGCTTGTGGAGCAAAAGAGTAATTTGTTTTGATGGCAATGTGTTGGTTGATGTTAGTTTTTGCAGCACAAATCAAAGAAATTGGACCAATTTACAAACAAGTTAACGGCTTTTTTATGCTTTTCTCTCTTTGATCTGTGGAGAAAAATCGAAAAGTAAAAAGCCTTTTTGCGATACGAAAAAATATTCATTTTTCTTAAAAAGTACTTAGAAAAACACCTATTTTAAGAATAATATATTTTTTTAAGCTTTTACTTTTATTGTACCTACATGTGGATATTCATTTAAAATACGTTAAAGTGTATTAATTGCCTATATATTATCGTATAGTATAATTATTTTTATTACCGTTTAAGCTTGAAAACCGATCATGTGCACATTGCTTATCTAATCTGCAAATTATAACTGATTTTATACGTTAACGCGCGGAATTAAAAAGTTTTACGCATTCTATCTAGGTAATGTTCATATTAACGGCTTCCATATCGTAAAATTAAATTGATCAAAAAATATACCGTAGCAAAACTATTGCAAAGCATCCAAATATTAGGTTTGTTCCTCTTGTCAATCTGATGATGTTCAAACACTGCCACGAAAGACGAAGAGCAAGGCACATTCACTAAGAGACAAGAGTGAGTGAAGAACATATGTGAAAGGTTCGCTCGATTTAAAAACCGGTTTACCCGAAAACATATGTCACGAAAACATACGTACATAGCTCGACTCTCGGCCTAATGCGGTCAAGCGGCTGTAAGCTGAAACATTTATTCACTCACTCTTGTCTCTTGGTCAATGTGCCTTGCTCTTTGTCTTTCGTGGCAGTGTTTAGCATCAACGTATCGAACAAACCTATTAATGAATATGTAAGGATCAAAGTAGGTAGAATAAAAATTGCTGGTCGCACGATGTTAGCTTAGTTACTAATTAGAAGAAGTGATTTAAGAAACACATAACTTAAACGGATATTTTAAAGCAAGTGTATGCTAAATCTGAATTCAGTGTTCAAACAGAGATATAAAGAAAGAAAATGTCCTTTTGTAGATATATATTTACTTCAATTGCAATAAAATAATCCTTTGGCACTGGTGTTAGAAAATGATTCTAGAAAAACCTCGAAAGTGACATAAATAGTTACCACATAACCTATGTACGTACATAGTCTGTAGAACTACATACGTTTCTATGTTTGAGCGGTAATATTTTCATACACCACATTTCTTCTCTATTTTACAAAAATTTAGATAAAGCAAAGTTAATCGTGGTAGTTTAAGCATGTATTAAAATTTTGATAGGGATTTTGATGGAAAAAAAGATCTACTGAAAAAAGATGCGCTCTAAACCTAAGATTGTAGCACCGTTAGTTATAGAACCTATTTATTTTTATTTTTTATTGATCACATAACATATTTTCCATGTGAGTTTAAAGACTTTTTCTAATTTCTTGATAAATTGCATAAACTTCTGATAGCATTAAATCGAGTCAAATGATTAATAAATTTAGTCAGAACAATAAAAAGTGTCTTCTTTAGGTCTTTGAACGACCCAATTGAGTAACTAAATACGTTTCTGTCACAACCAAACCATCATCATAAAACACTTCTAATAAAAGATTAATTTCGATTTACCCGATTAATTCCGAAGAGTCCACTTGAGTTGAATAATGAATAGCTAATAACATTTCAAGAGAACCATTCAATCATCTTATCTACAATCTTAAATAGATAGAGAATATTTAACAAATATTTAGAATTCTATTAGCAGTATGAATGTATTTAACAATCTGGAACGAATCCTTCACCGCTTGTTCTATAAAAATGAACGTTTAATATTAACTAAATTAAATTAGAAGACGAAGTGGAAGAAGTGAAAATAATGGAGTTTTTCAAGAAAACGTAGACACTTAATAAAACACATTAACATGTTATGACATAAAAGTAGCTAAGAAAGCAATAAGATTGACATGACGAATAATTGGAGAGCGGCGAGGAGGGAAAATACTTCTACTACTTCCGGTTTGATAGAAAAGAGGTTAGAAAACCATCGTTGTGTCGGCAGTAGGGAGACTGGCGTTATTGATAGAAAAGTTAGCGAGTGCTGCCACATCAATAAGCGACGCTCATATCGCGGCGTAATTCTCTATTAAAATGGAGAAAAGCTGAGATTACACTGGAGAACACTCATTTTGTTGAGTTAGTTCTGATTTTTTAAATTTATTTTACTGAATCTAACAATAACATCAATTTTGGTCTATCACGTTAATTTTTTAAATTATTGGTATGATTATATTTATATATTTTTTTTTGTTATATAATGTTACTTTTTAACCGCTATGTTTATTAGCGACCACTGAATTCGAAACTTCAAGAAAACTTTTGGGTTTCAATAGTTAATAGTTAAGACATATAGGAAGCTATAAATTTCATAAATAGGTATGATTGATAAATATTACCGTAAGACTTTTTTGCTTTTTTTACTTGCTCATTGAATAATAACATAATTTACACATTATTTTTATTTTAATATTGAACATAATCTTATTCTTAACTCCCAACCTCCATAATTGCTTTTACTAATTAATAAAAAGTCTCCTTGAAGTTCTTCAACCATTTCGAGTCAAAATATTTTTCTAAAAACTGCTACCCGTGACTTCGTCTCCGTAAAATTTAACAATATAAGTGAGCACGGTAGACTTAAGAAAATAAATCTCTAGATATGTAGAAATAGAAACACCAAAATTACATTACTGCAAGTAAGAGCACACTTTTAAAGAGTTTTTTTTTTATTAAAAAAAATGCACTCAGTAGAAAAATAAACTCAAATCAAGATAGTAGACTTAAAAGAATTTTTAATATTTTTTACTGACTTTTCAATGAGGAAAATAAAAAATTATAAAGGCAGAGGTCCTTTAGATTTAATTGTAGATTAATAACTGCAAGCATAGAATTTGCAAAATTTATATCTTAAAACAAAGTTTTAAAAAATTCAATACTTTTAACCTCTTTTATGGACTACTTGGAGTAACATTTTGAAAAAAAAAATCGTTAATTGGGACTTCAGTTCACTCAAAAATAACACTAAAAATTATCATTTATCAATAGTTTAGCCTCCAGCATGTCTATCAGTGAATTAGTTTACTCATTTATATATTGTATCAAGACTAACCAATCAAAGAGCAATCGTTTTTAGACTTTAAATGAACTTAAGGTCGTTTCAACTAGTATTGTTATTAGCGACCTCCGATTGCGAAAACCAAAGAAAAATTTTGGGTGTCCATTAAAACTTTATCCTAGGTCCACAGTCGTATAAGGTGATATTCTAGTCAACCACTTAGTGACCTAAAGAGCAACTACTTACAATTCAATTCGATAGAGTGCAATATGAAAACATTAATTAAGCTATAGACAAAAAAAATTGACGTGATAGAGAAAAACTAACAACGGATTTGGATCAACTTGACTTTTTTAAGCTCAAAAATCAAACTCAACAAAAATCTGATCAAAAACTGTTTGCCCGTGCTATCAATGACGTTAGGCAAACCGCAAATAACAATTGAGGGCGTCAATCACTCTTCATTATGAATTGTTCCGGCTCGCGAAACTCAAACTTATGTCCAACTATGAATAGAAGAAAGTATCACACCAACAATGCGTACGTATTGGTATCAAGATAATAAAAGACGGAATTACATAGGTTTTATAGCAGCTTAAGAGAGATGTCTTCGGCATTGAACGAAGTAAAATTAGGAGTATTCTAACAGTATTTTCGCCGAGGTTTTGTAATTCGACTCCATTCCCTTTCCATTCGCAACAAAAATATTTACTATCTCTGTGTTTGACCGACTAAAATATTACAAAAGAAATTGATCGGAATTACGAAAAATAATAAAGTAACAAATACGTCCCAACTGTTCAATTTTTCTGGCTTCTCCATTCACGTGATTGGAGCAGATTAAAAAAAATAAATTTATATACGAAATTAAATTAATTTTTATGTTGTTATTTGAACAAATACGAACTACGTAAATAGATAAATTTACACATTAAAATAATTTCCAGCTACTTTTCTCAACTGAGTTCATATCAATTTTAAATGTAGTAAGCTCGACAAATATAATAATATAACATAAAATGCTAGTGTGTATAAAAAGGAAAAATGTCAAAGAAAAATATTTAGCGAGCAAATATTTAGAAATTTCAATTACGTTTTTGAATTTTTCAGCAAATTTACTTAAAATATTATGGTTTGGTTTAAGTAATATTTTTGTTCCAACTTACATACAAATATTCTAGATGGTAAAGAATTTTTCTCTACGAGTATTTACTATTTATTTTACCGATATTCGGAAATGTTATTTTCAATAAATATCGAATAAATAAATGCAATATAAAGTACATTACGAATCAATTTATTTCTTTGTTTTTGAAAAAGATCATTTAATAAATTGAATATCAATAGATTGCTTCACTTCTCAAATTACAGGTGAAGGCTAAATTGATGTTTATTACATACCTTTAATGCTTTAATACTTTTATAAAGAACCCGTAAAATTTATTTAAAATTTTTTTTAACAAATCAATTTCATCATTGTATTAGCTTAACGTGCAGTTTGGAACAGAATTTTTTTTAAATTTATATCCCACTGTTTTGTCAACTTATAATCGAGGAGTAAAATATTTTTTTTTATTAATTTATTTTTATTATGAAATTAATTATAACCAGCCCAACCAACTAATTCTAAGCCATTCTAATATGTAATTTACAATTAGTCCAATTTAATGAAAACGTTAATTTATCTAATTTTTTTTAAATTAATGAGGCGCATTCAAAACAATGTGGCCATTTTATTTACAACCGAAATTATTTCGTTAAAAAATTTTAATGGATTTAGGCCGTCAGTTTTCATATCTTCCTCAACCAGTAGCCAGCTACTGATTTGCCTAAGAGCGGTCTTATCTGATTGAAATTTTAACTTATCAGTGATCTTGACTCAGTAAAATCAATTCTTTGCTTACTAAAGACTCACTGAACAATCTTCATTTCTTCGGGACTTTTTGTCCGTTTTTCCTTTTCCGGTCGACCTACACAACTGATATTCATCGATAACGTATCGATTTGTAGATACTAATGTATATATGGGTACATTTTTAGTCACCGTTTTGAAACATCTAAAGATTTTTTGTCATAATTTGTTTCCTAACGTGTTAAATAATTAGCTCCACTTAGTAGCAGCAACATAGCCCCCTAGGTATTTTAATCAAATTTTTTCATTTTAAAGTAAAGTAAATGTTATTACTAGTGCCAAGGTCGTTGGAAACTAAGCAGGGGAGCAGGGACACTCTTCCAGGGTTCAAAAAAGTCTCTCAAAAAATTCATCTCATAATTTTTGAAAAGAAGGTTACAGTAAAATTGTGGAGATCATAACGTAACAAAAAACGGCTTTCCCTCTCTCTCTTTTTAATTCTAATTATTCAGTATTTTTCCAACAAGAAAATTGTAAGGATATTTTTTAGTTTTCTCTTGAGAAAGAGAGTGTTTAGAGTTGATAATAAAACGTAAAGAGCTTCGATTCAAACGGGAGTCCCTCAACCGCAGAAGTTTTTTTTCTTTGCTAATTTTGATATATAATTTAAATAGTATACTTTTGTTTAACTTTGATATATTTATCTTATAAATATTGTATAGTTTAAAATAACTTGAAAAATATAAAATGTCTTGTCCAGGACCTAAAAGAAGTTAGTTACCACCCTAACGGGTGCTATTTCTATAAAATAGAGGTTTTGAAAATTAAATACGCAAGGTGGGAATATTATTTGAAGCTAAAATATAGTTTCTACAGACGTGGTAAGATAAAGATAACAATTAAAGTAATAGGAAAACCTCTAAGTCTAAATATTAAATAAGAGAGAGAAAAAATACCAAGCCTTTGGAATTTTAACGTACATATCCAAGTTTTTGACTGTAACATTGAAAAACAAATAAAATACACACATAACTCTTAATAAGATAAATATTTCCAATCTTTGATTTTCTTTGCAATTTGATCTCACATTTGTGTACCATATTACACAAACTCGATTGATTTAAAACATTTTTATGATCAGTTTTTTTCGATTAATTCAAACTTCAGAATAAATAGATGAGGCAAAAAATATTTAAAACTCCTTTCAAATCTATTCGATTTTTAAATCATGATTCGACCTTCAAGTTTCATCTAAAATAACATTGAGATTATTCTTCGAGTAATAATTTCCTTAATTTATATTAAAATTTTTTTTCAAAATCAACAATAAAATGCTATCATGTTAAAATGTTTGTTTTAATTATGAATATAAAAATTAAATCTTTAAGAGTAATTAGAAAAACACGCTAATATCATTACTGGAGTCTTCAATTTATTTGCGTTTGAGACAACAAGATTGAAATTGTAATCCTTTCTTGTTAACCTTTAGATATCACTCGATAAGGCTATACAATCGTTGTTATCATGAACGAAACGCAAGATTAACTTATAAAGATTTAATTACTTCCGCAATTTTCAAATTCAGAATCGCGTCTTTTGCTTGTTCTAACGCCAAATAATATTGAACGACAGCCAACGAAATTCATAACACTGGAAAGACGTGTGAAAATAAACAGGGAGGGCAATTTTTTTATCGCGATTTAATTAAATTGAATCGAACAATTTAATTCATCTTTGATAGTCAAGTATTATGTAGATGAGAGATGGAATTCCGATTCGTTTTCAACATCAAACAGCCTCTTTGAAATCATTCTATTTACCAGTAGGTTTGAAATAGAAACATAAATGCAAATACGAGGGGGGTCTATTCATGCTAACAGGCTCAAGTATCATTTGACAAATCCATTTTAGAACTCGCACATGTGTTATGTGAACATTAAAAGACGAGAACTTCAAATGAACATCAAAAATTATCTAACTCGAGGAGTTTGTGTATGCATCAAAAGTTATGATAAATATTTAAGTACTAACGTTAATTAGGCTTATATTTATTTTAAAATAAAAATAAAAAATGATAAATTTACGCCGTGAAATTGTTTTACCAAATATCATTTTCATACTGAAACTACCTATTCAAAAATCAAACATTTTAAATTGTCTACACCTTATATGATATTATCATATCTTAATATTAATTACTTATGAAAAGTCATTGTACTTCGGTAAGTTTATTAAATGGTTCACCTTTGAAGTTGAACATGGTATATTTAAACAATCAGTCAAAATTAATAAGAAAATATAGGTAATCTTACTTAAACAATTAAGCTGATGATATATGATAACATACAAAACCGAAAGCGGTATGTTTTATAACAAAATATTTACCCATTAATTAAGTTATTCATGCAACGGAAATCAAAAATAATTATTCTAATAAATAAATATTTGAGTGCAACATGTGGCGCATCCAAAAGTTAATTCTTCGTTCTCTCATATTGTATAATATAAAACGTGTTGATGGACAGACCACAGAAAATTTTATACATTTCTCATTTACGCTGTCGAGTAATGGAAATATTTCTATGTACGTTAACAAAAACCAAAACTCATTTTTCCCGTTCTATACACTCATCATGCAGCACACTTAAATGGAAATGAAAATATTTTGACGGATATTAACTAGTTTAAGTATCATGACATGATAAATTAAAACATAGATTAAGCATTCTTTAAAAATGACACACAGTTCATCGTCGCAACTATATCATGTTTGTTTGGCTGGAAATAACTCGGTCTCTGATTAATAACAATAATTTAAAACCGAAAAGAAAATCAAGTGTTGAATCATGAATCTGATCGAGACGATTATAACAACGTTAATAATAAAACAATTATAAAATCATTAACGAAATTCTTATCATAAAGCTCGTCAACGTGATACAGATAACCATAGCATTTGTTGAATGCAGAAAGTTAAGAGTTAAAGAGGAATAAGACGCAATGAAAGAGATACGAATGAGGTGAATAACCCTAACTTCCCCTATTAGTAATCTAGTTAAACGATACGTAAACCGTCATCTGGACGTACCTTCTTATGTATGAGATTTTAGGGCGCTGCTACTTGCTGCATGTTTTTCTATTCTTATTTTCAGCCAAGGGAACTTTAACCAATTGACTATGTATCAAAGGGTCGCTCAACTATTTCTATTTATTTTACACAAATAGAAATAAACCAGTGAATAACAAAATACCAATTCGATAAAACATGAAGACGTTAAAAAATAGATACTAACAAGTAAAAATTAACTTGTATAAACACAAACATCTACATATATCTTAAGATCTATCAGTATCTTTCAGATCTTTTTATTATCGATTATTTTTCACTTTCATACATTTTACTGTGGCGTGAAGAAAAATGTTATCATGCGAGTGAACCGATATTTAAATATTAGGATGGCTGGGTCGGGATATCAAGGACAATTTAAGTGTTTATATTCCCGGGAACTACAATTGGAACCTCGAAAAACGAATATCTACTATATCAAACTTTATGAACTTGCAAGTTGTGATATGATCCATAAGTTGTTTCCAATAAGTATCCATAATAGGAAATATTGTGACAAAAATAAAGAACACACAACATCATATAACGAAAAAGCGTTACGTCTCTTTCTCTTTGTGCTCTCTGCTTGCCAATAGTAATTGGTGAAATGAAGTGTGCCTAGTTAGAGAGGGAAAAAACGATGAAGAGAGAGTGTTGAGTGAAAGAAAATAGCACTTGACTTTTGGTATGCATGTACGAATACCTGTGTATGTATGTATATGTTTCCAACTATTTTTTAAACGATATATCATAATTTTACAAATGAGGTATTGTTAAAAGCAGTTATAGACTAACTATTAGACGAAACACCGAATTCAATGTAGTACTCTTTGACGGACGAAATGATCTGTATTAAAAATAATTTTTAAATGTTAACAGTTTGAGTATCGACATATTGTTTAAAATGCTAAAATATTTTGAATAAAAAAAATACTTCAAAACTAAAATCCAACTACAAAATAGTATAAAACAAAAAAATATTATAAGTCTATTTTTTTTTATTTTTTTTATAATGTATTTTTTAGCAAATTAAAACCACTGTTAAATGTAACATGAACACTTAAAGGTTAAATGCAATGAAAATTGCATTTCATTTTTTCCTTAATGTTTAGTTTATTTTGCATCTGACTTTAAATTATTAAGAACTTAGATAACCAAAGAAATGTTATCCTAATTGACAATTTATATAACACACTCAAAATGCCATTTAATCATAACAATGAATAGCATTTGAAAAATGATAAAGTTGATGAAATTTGCATAAGACATTTTCATTTGATAACGTTATTATATGTTCAAAACAATAAGCGATGCATTTCAAATGTAATTGCATCATTAAAAATGAAGCGTTGTATTTAATTCATTAAAGAACATTAAATTTACGTTGTATGCATTTCAATCAATCAAACATCACTCTGGTCAGTCTTCTCAAATTGCAAAAATGACCAGTTCCATTTACGCAAATTGAATTACATTCACACGTCGTAAAACAGGACGTTAATTCGCATATACAGCTCGCTATTTGATTTAGTAACACACACATCAATTAGTATCAGATTTGCCACACATATAGTGAGTGAAGTGAATTGCCAAAACTAATCTATAAAACAAGTTTTTGAATATTTACAAAATAAAAAAAAAATTGTCAAAATGTTCGTAAATGGCGTTTCTTTAATCGTTCTTGTAATTTTATACTCACACAATACCTAACGTAAATGCAGAAAAAACTTATTACGTTTACATTTTGAAATTCGACACCCAGCATGTTAACGATGTTGAAAGCTTTTTTAAATATAATTACATGAAAATTATCATTTTTTCGCCATGAAATCAACTTTTTATGACTTTAAAAGTTTGTAAATCACTGTTTTATGAGAGGAAATGATATGCACTTCCCAGTAGTCCAAAAATATAAGTCACCGGCGTACCTATTTGAATGAATAGGGTGCGAGATGGATTTTTCTTAAATACTTGCACCCTGTTTTTGTCTGCACTTCTTGCCGTCTTCGTGCCAGGTGTTGTCTGGATTTTGAAAACAATATTATAAAAAAGGATCACTCGAGGGTATTTGGTTACTTGCTTTAAAAACTTTTCGATTCGAAAAATAAACTTGCTGAAAAAGTGATTGATGAAATATAAAATTAAACAAGAGATATTCAAATAAGAGAAAATTAATTTCTTTGGTGCGCGACGTTAATTGGTTTTAGTCGAATTGGAATAAAATAAAACGTCTTTTCGACGAGCTTGTGTGAAATAGACTCATTTGTCTAAGAGGTGTGAACTAAATCCTCCCCTTTTAAACAGCTGATTTTCCCTTGCACAAGTACTTCATTCAAGTCACTTCTGAAAGGTTTTTGTATTATCTGATTGAAATAAAAACCATTGAAAACTTTGATT
This sequence comes from Sisyra nigra, assembly GCA_958496155.1. NCBI lineage: Eukaryota > Metazoa > Arthropoda > Insecta > Neuroptera > Sisyridae > Sisyra > Sisyra nigra. The sequence goes on along the minus strand of OY292315.1, from coordinate 33,743,279 downwards.
TTCTTAAGTTGAGAAAGTTTAAAATAAATAAAAACAAGGGACGTTGTGGTAGCTTTTAGGTAAAACTGTGAAATTTTGAAGCTAAGTGAATTTGATGGGAGACAAGAGTGAAATTGTTTTTTTTTTTAATTTTTAATGGAAAAGAATTTCGAAATAATCAACCACTCGGTGGAATATGCTATAATAAGCAACTACAGTAAATTCATCGACACAGGGATTACGTAAAACATAATTTTCCCAACGGTAAAGACATAAGAAAAGTTCAAGGTGAAAAGTCGACGACGCGCGTTAAAATAATCAAAAACAAAAATACACCAACAATTTTCCATAGTAAATCTCACGTTTTCCAACAATTACGTAACAATTTGCTGTGTAAAATAACAAAACTGTCTGTATAAGTTTGCATTGAGGATATTATTTTGAGAGCTTAAAACTGGTTTGCGAGGGTAAGACAATTAATTGTAATAGTTGTGGTTTGTTATGAAGAAGGGTTCGTAAATAACAAAGTTAGCATTATAAACCAAATTGAATTAATTTTCATTTAGAAACTATAACAGTGTCTTTTTGAGCGTTCTCTTAACATTTTACTTGACGAATGAAACGAAATAGGATAATGAAATTGAATACCTCCAACCGCATCATTTGTTTGTGTTGCGTACTAAATGTTTGCAACGGATCCTTTTTTCGCTTTGTCTTCATTTTAAGCAATGTCCACTTTTATATCTGAGCCATTTATATCTTTCACCGCAGGAATGATTTCACAAAGATTTATCCCGGTTCAAATAAGAAATTTATAAAAACAGTCTAACCACTTTTAACAAGTCATTGACAAAAACTGTGCGCTTTCAAGTTCGCCATTTGTTAAATTGAAATCTCGTTGCTGCAAGCACGATGATTTTGAACACAGAATTTCTCAAATTTTTCGTTCCATATATCACGAGAAAATTTCATCAACTTGTTTAGATAATGAAAACAAATAGACATACTAAAAACTAAGTAATCGTTTATATTTGGAAACTTAAAAAAATTGCTCATGATTTAAAGCTATACAAATTTCAATTAAATTCAAATACATTAAGTCGATACAAGTTTGAGAAAAAATCAGTAAGAACCGATTCATAAAAGAAAGTAATTGAGTTGAGATCGTTTTGGGTTTCATCTATTTAATACAGTAAAATTAACAAAACGACCACCTGCTTCAATTGACCGGTTTTTGTGGCACCACTTTTGCCATCATTAGTTTCCCTACGACTTGTTATTCTTCATACAATACCGTGATTATCGAAACCGAAACTTTTCACTGAACCGAAAGATAATTTCAGGTCTATACTTTTTCAAAACGATTTAGTTAAAGTTTGATTCATTCAAAAATTACTCGTTATCTACTGTATGCAAAATACTATCATCATTTTCCAGTATGTTATTAGTATGCTGTATGTAAGCACTAACTGAAAACACTACTCCTTAAGCAGAGGCGTACAACATAAGGTTGCATAAGGTTGTTGCAAATATAACTAAACCTATTAACAAATTTTAATGAGAATTCAATAACATCGTTAAAAACATAATACTGGATTTTTGAAAGTTGAGGATAATTCTGAACCAAAATATAACTAAAATTAATTACTCCCCGGAACAGTGATTCCCAAAGTTGTCTGAGCTCCGACCGCATATAACGACAGAGAAAAGGTGAGAAAACTATCGGGAGAGAAACGGGGTGGTCCCTGATATCTAGTAACAATTAAAATAAGCGATGTGGAAAATAAGATATTCATGACTGTATATGTCAACAGCTGATGAGGGAAAATTCGTAAAATTAGTTCATTGGGAAAAAAATAAAAACGACAGAGGGTGCTCTTTGATTTGGAAATTCGATGAAGATTTTATTTATTTCGGAATCTTAGAACATAACTTTAAAATAGCGTAATGTACAATTTGCAATCAATAGATACTTTAAATTTTAAAGAATTAGCGTACAAGTCCATTAGTTTAACTAATTGAAACACACCCGAAAAGATAAAGTATACATTTTTAAGTAAAAAATCACTGAGCCGCATTTCATGAATTTTTGTATTTCCGTTAAAAACATATGAAATTAAAATTTAAAAAAATATTTTGATCCGTATTGTGTAGACAAACTATCCGTAACATTTCTACATGAAAAATGTTTAATCCATCAAAACTGAGTGAAATTTTAAAATTTAAAACACATTTTGACTAAAACACTATTTTCATTTCGCGTATGTTATTAAATTTATAACGGGCTCACACGAAATTTAAATTAGGCAAATGAGCAAAAACGATATTAAACCATATTAATTTAGCATCGATCAATATATAGGTACAGATAGATAGTTAATGTAATGACGAGTAATGATCAGTAAATAATAACCTTTTAACTGTCAATATTGACACGTTTTTCTCGATGCAAATGAATAATTTTTTAATTGATTAATATTGCCATAATAATTTATTATTCAATTATTCATTGACGTGTAAAGCGAACAGAAAAGACGCGAGCTCTTGTAAGACATCAAACGTGAATTTTTCTTATTAAACTCGACGGTATTTTCATAAAAGTTATATCGCACAAAACTTTGAAATGCTCCTTGAGAAATTTTATTAATAGAATTTATTGTTTTCACGTAATTTCCGACATAAAATCGAAAAAGTTTACAAGATGAGAAAAATTGAAATAATCGAAGTGTAAAATCAAATTTGTAACGCTAATTTATGTTTATGTTGATTTAATTAGAATGCATATGAAATAAATATTGATCATTACAGTGGAAAATGGGAACGAGCATTGGAAATTTGCAAAATGGAAAAATTCATCCGTTTATTGTAAATGGCATTTCATTTATTAACTGAAATGAACTAACGAAACATTTTCCACAAGAACTATGTTGTTTTATCTAACAAAGTTAAAACACGGATGGTGGTGGCGCGCCTCGTATCCCAGTCTCCAATAACCTACCATCCCCTGGAATACGTTTAACAAATAAATCCATTTTCATTTAAACGCGTCACTTGATAAAGCCCAATATATAAACCGAGCATTATACGTAGGTATTCGCACAAAAGGTATATGAACAAGGTTTTGTTTATGCTGTGTTCAGTAAGCCAATTACAATTTGATTCATTTAAAACGAATCAACGACAAACGGCCCATATGTGTGCCACAATTTTACATTTATGTGACTCACTGCTCTCAATATACGATAAAAAGAAGAATTTATTGCCCCAAATTGATAAAATAATTCAAATAGAAAGGGTTGCTTTCAATTCTTTCGTAACCCAATCGAAATAATCTCGAGAAAATTGGATTCATTTACATGCATTGCACATCCTTTTATCCATATCAAATATAATAAGTAATTATTGTTATCCACGTTGTATTCCATGCATTATTACTACTATCAATGTCACTATAATAATATTACTCATAATATAACGCATGCATATTTAATTTATAAAGTTATCGGTTGTATCTCATTCGATGCACACTTTCTAGTTAGGAAAAATTCATAACGGCCAGGCAATTTAATCAAGCTGTTTATTTTTCAAATCTAACCAAACCATATATTTTACCGAGAAAAAAGGAAGTAATTACAATATACTCTCGCCACACTGAACATTAATCCATTTCAATTTATTCGCTTTTTCCAGTACAAAAAAATCTATTGTTCGGCTAAAAAAATAATAATAAAATAAATGTAAGATTTTTTAAAGAAATTGATTATTCATGATAAAAATTAAATATATTAAAGGCTTCAATTGCTATTAAAGATCTGCTGCGACGCGTCACAAGACTTTTTTTTACAAAAAACCCGCTGTTGGTTATAAACAAAACCCACTATTGGTTAAAACAAAAAGCCAACATGTTCCATAATTTTCTTCGATACGCTTTACTAGTAACCATAAATTGAGTTTTTATTTTATTTTGTATAAACTCCCACCTCTTCCCCAGAAACGCCTATTTTCAGTTTTCCTAAAAAAAGGTTCAAATTAAAGTTGTAAGCTTTGATGAGTCTAATAGCCATAGCAAGTTCAAGGTAACCCCTATAACCATTTTTGAAAAAATTGACAACCCCCAAAAACTTATGACATAAAGGGGGCCGATGTTAGCCAATTTCAATCAAAATCTTTCTGGCACAACTAGATAAAATATAAAAGCAAAATTCCAAGTTTGGTGAATTTCGAACAAAGCTTTCGATACGATATCGCTGTCACAAATCACAATTCGTTTTTCTAAAAACAATATTTTTGGACTCAGAGGCCCTCGAAACGTGTATTTCCGGTGAAAACTCGACCCGATTACAATACTTCCTTTAGCATTTAATAATAAGACATTAAAACTTATATAAAATATAAGGCAGGATCAACTAAAGTTTTTCATATTGCATTAATAAATGAAGCTTTAAGAAAAAGCTTATTTTTTAAGTTTTTCCATTATGAAAGTTGTTATTAGATTAGATTTTAATACGATTCATGTAGATCACAAAATTGAGAAAAGCACATCGTATTATGTGAGTGCTACTTCCTGGTTTCAGTTTTTTTTAGGGGTCAAGAGAGTTCATATATAGTATTTAAAAAATTTCAATTATTTAATTCTTATCTGCTCGTTTTGTGTTTTTAAATACGCTGTATGCGAAATAAAAATCAAGCCTCTTTCGTTTTATTTACTTGTGTATATTCGCGAGGACATTTCACGCGAATTAATCTTTTACGGCCCAAAATTAAGGCGACACATACAATTTATTCAAACAGAAGACAATTTTACTTTATCTCAACAATAAATTATCTAATATTTTACTTTATTACGCAAAACAAAAATACATTTATAAAATGCATTCACTTGTAAAAAATTTAAAAAAAAATGTTTTAATATAACGAGATTTAAGTTTTATTTGATCTTATTACTTATAAGAATTTGAAAATTGAAAGTGCCACAAAATAATCCATTGTGAACCCTTATCAAATATTGGCATATTGTAATAAACCCAAAAAAAAATAAAAACTCTTGCTTTATGCTTTAATAATTTAGGGTGCCATATCGAGGAAATATTAAATTTGAAATTTTCTTTGATTCTATTATCAAGATTACAAATCTTCATTAGTACTTTTGTCACATTTTCTAAAGTAATCGAAAGATCTATTATTGTCGCTTTGATTTCAGTCCAGAGATTTTTACAGCCGTGCATAAATGCAAGGTAGTGTTTTTATTTGAAAAAAATTGATGCAATTTTATGTATATGTGCGGCCATTTCTTAGAAGTGTGACTGAATTAATCACATTCTGGGAAATATATTGTGCTTTATTACTTTTTGTTTCAGCACCGCGGTGTTATAATGAAATGAGTATTTAAAACCTTTTAAGTCGGGTTATAGTATTATAAAAGTTGTAGCTGGTATTTAAATTCACAAAAAACTAGCAAATTGTTTCCAGTTAATGTGGCGACACTTAACGTAGTAAAATGTGTCTCTTAAAAGAAATTTATTAAATGCTTTATGCGATCTTTGTACGGCTAAAACCTGGTGGAAAAGTAAGTCGCTGTTTCACCAAAACGACAAACGGTTGGTTGGTTGGACTCACTTTTACTTTGCTCGAAAGAAAATAAGCAAAAAGTAATTAGTGGATAGCGTTTAAACGGTTTTCGTTGGATTGTCTCAAAATCTCGCTGTTACCGAAAGTCGTTTGTCTGTGTCATGAAATGTTCCGATTTAATTATTATAAATTTCCCGAACAATACGCTCACCATTATTCACACGCGCAATTTTTTGCTCGAAATAATCGTAACATCTATAGATAAAACGTTATTGACTGAATTCAATTAAAGTTTAATAATTTTTTTCATAACATTAAATAAGTTATTAGGTAAATGTTTCATGATACACAAAAATGATGTAACATAAATTTTAAGCTACACCATGAATCTTTAACTTTTTCTTTTTCTAGGAAACCGTTGTTCTTATTAAGTTCCTTTCAAACTCATATATTTAAGTAATAAATAGAATAGTTTATCAAAGCTAATAGCAAGGTAAAATAGCGATCACTTGCGGGACCCTTGTCAACGTTCTAGTCAACCTTAGGATTCCACGGCACCCAAGTTAAAAACCTCTGGTCCCTATATAAATAGTATGATATCCGATTCTTTTCCTGTGTACATGTAAGTATAGGTACTTTGAAAACTACTTGATAGATGTAAATAGAGACTCACTTTGTGACTTGACTTTTAAGTTACTTTACTTGATTTTCAAGATACTTATCTTTTTACCATGAAATCGAGTCAAATAACGCCACGCTCTTAAATCGAAATAGTGACTTTCGACTACAAATAGTGACTATTCACTATTTTGTAGTGAAAAGTATACCACTATTTGAATTTGGTGGTATATTTTTCACTGCAAAATAGTGAATAGTCACTATTTGTAGTCGAAAGTCACTATTTCGATTTAAGAGAGTACCTATGTTAAGCAAAGAAGTATTACTCCTATACTAACTCATTCATATGAAATATAGCACTTTCTTATAGAAACAAAAGATTGCCAAAAAGCAAAATTAATTACAAATAAAAAATCACCGTATGTAAGAATGAGAAATAATTAAATGAAGATTAGTGATCACTGTTCAGTCTTGAAAGAATCATTTTAAGTGAACCAATATCATAAATTAAATTTTAGGTGGTAACAACGAGAATTAAATTCTGGCCCGAACGAAATTCTATGTACCTACTTTTAAGAATTTTCAGTTCATATATTCTTGATATAATTTGTAAATCAAATTAAATACAGCGAAAATTATACTTGGGATGAAACAAAATTGTAAGATCCTTAATGCACTATAAGACTCACTGGTCAGTAAATCAAAACATAGGTACTCCCAAAAATAATGATAAATACACCGGAATGCAATATACCGGGAAAATGTGTCAGCAAAATGGCGCCCTATTCCAAAGTGGCGTAAATACAATCAGTATAATTTGATTTGTAGTATTGGTTACATCTTCGTATCTTTTCCTCTCTCAACTTCCGCTTCTCAAAGAGTCCATGTCGGACACAAAAACAACAACTAAATCGAGTTTATTTCCTTTGATTTATAAAAGATGTTAACACGGGATCGAGATATAAATCAATTTAATATTTATTATCTTCAACAAAAATCATTCAGATGAAAGATTTTATGTACGCCACATCTCAAGTGAAGCGCCACACCATCAAAAAGTGGCTACTTAAATTCAATTTTTCTCGTAGGGAGTTAATGAAATTCTTTTATACCGTATTTTATGCGGTTTTTTAATGGAAATATACTCGCAATTCGGGCAAAATATCATTTATAATCGTATAAAACGCTATGTACAATAAAATAACACATATTGTCGATAGATAAAGCTTCAATTATGTTATCTGCTAATGTCAACAAAAAGTAATAACTTGATGAAACCGTTTTACGGTTATAAAAATATAGATATAAATAAAATCGATTATCAAGTTACATGAACTTAATTATACAGTTAATTTTAATTATTTGAAAATATAAATAAATTCCTTGTTAAAAAAATATTTATTATTTGACTTGTACATCAATATAATTGAATAAATTATTCATACTAGGTACCTATATAATAATGTACTTTGAATAAGAATACGAATATTTAAGTGATGGTTAAAAAAGTAAATATTGCTCAATACTCGTTCATTTCTAAGGGTTGTCGATAATAGGGGATGTAACACGCTTTCCTTGCTCTCCCCTTCTTCTAGAATTCAATATACGAATGTTACGACTGACAAGGGCCTGTTTTCACAATGTTGCCAAACTGAAAATCACTTCTATCAAATATATTATTATACTGTTAAAATAATTTTTGTTGTTTTTTTCCATCGTGATTTCTATTTAAATGAAAAAACCCGCATTTGGAAAATATTTAATAATCTCCGTATCGAAATATTAAACCTTTTGTTTAATGAAGCGATTATAGAGTAATCGGTACAAATGATCTATATGACCTTACACCAGTATTTCAATTGGGGTTAATAAAGAGTTTATACTTTATAGTTACTTGAATTTTACCTGTTATAATAACGATTTGAATTCAAGTATTGTTTTTTTCGATCTTGACTGATGAATGACGTAGACATTTTTTAAGGTAATCAATCAGCAATGTTTTCCGGCAGTAATTTGTCGCGAGATGCAGGTTTATGGGGAAAACAATAAAAAACATGATTTGAATATGTGGGGTTTTTGTCTTTGTTTTTCATTACAATGCAGCCAATGCCAAATGAAAAACTGTTGACTTTGAAGAGTAAATATTAAATAGTAGAGAATATTTTTTTATGATTCGTAAAGATTTAAACTAAATTGTTCGTGAAAGGTACAACCATAGAAACCAAACGTATTTAAAAGAAAATTGTGATATTTTAAACTAGATGACAAAGACCAAAATGTAGCAACTAGTTGTACCCGCGACTTGATTCACGTGAGCTTCAGAGCCTTGCTCCTAAAACCAAATTTTATCAAAATCCATTAACAAGTAAAAATGTATAATTTCTATTTTCCCGCGGAAATGAGACATTGTTCTGCAATAAAAAGTATCTTAGATAATGACTCGGATAGCCAGTAGCATTATACCAAATTTCATCAAAATCCGTCAAGTGGTTTTTGTGTGATACAGTAACAGACAGACAAAAATTTTAAAAATGGTGGATTTGGCATCTGTAGATATCGATAATAACGGCTATTGGAATAAGATTTTCCCAAAAATATTCAATGTAGGTACCTACATATAGAGTTTGGTTACAATATTGCGCTTTTTCCTGTGTATAATAAAAACATTTGTGTATAATTGTTTGATAATTATGTGGGGAAACCAATTACTTAAGTTGTGAGATTTTTTACAAATTTCAGAATTTTTGTTTTCAAAATCTAAAAATGAAATTTAGTTTTTTGAAAAAGTTCTATCCTCGTAAAGATCACCAGTGACGATAAAAAAAAAATATAAGGTAACAAATTTTAATATTTGAGATTAGCTCATTCAGTTTTTTGGCTTTGTAAAATAAGTATAGGTACCTATAAGCTTGAAAATGCATCAAATATTACGAGAGTAAACGAGTTATTGCGGCTATTTCAATAAAAGTTAGTGAAACTGAAAAAATTTCCAAGAGCTTCGAGAAACAAGAAAACTTTAAGCCAAAGTATAATTTTCTATGTTATTATCAACGAAAAATTCTTCTACCTTCTTCATTTCGAAATTGAATGAGATTTTAAAACAAAGTGCGAATAAAAAAGTTTCACGGGGGTAAAATTTTACTACAAAAGTTCACACTTAAAAGTTAGCTCTTTTGAACTATAAAAATAGAGTTAAAAAGTCTCGTTAGTATTTTTATACCTAGATTATAAATGATTTATGACTTATAAATATTGTGTATAGAGAGTTATTATACGTTTATAGATAAAAACTTTTCAAACTTCTTCTCGTAGATCGTTTATGAAAAATTGTTAATGTGTTAATAATATTAAATTAGTTCTAAAGTTTTTCATAACGATACTTTCCATGAAAGTCTTTGGTCAGTTAAAAAGAACGAGTGAGATAGTTTTAAAAAAGTCCATCTTGAAAATTACTCTTAATGAGAAAACTAATAAAATCTTAAAGAAGTTAAACGACATAATAAATCAAACAAAGAAAAATGGAAAACTTGAAAAAATGACCTCTTAACCTTAAACTTTGTTTTTCATCATTTCAAGTTTGTTGAAATTTTTGCAACCCATATGCTTCGCATGCATAACTAAGTGTAAAATAAAAAATAAATTAACTTAAACAGATTTTGTAAGTGAGGTGAATTTTCTTATACACAAAGACTAATCTATGCAAATTTCAAATTAATGGCGCCAAACGATTATTAATTAGAAAGCTGTGACAATAGAAAATTTTAAAACGAATTCTGCTACGATAAAAACGAGTGTAATTATTTTGAAACAAATTTTATCGGGGTTTTTAAAATAGAAGTTTTTTAAATAGGACAAATCACACATGCGAATTAAATCGAAGAGAAAATTTTAAATTAACTAGATGAAAAAATCGGTATGTAAACCGGCTACAGTAATTGGAATATAAATTAAAAATTAACCGAACCTTTTTATATTTATAACAAATAGTTTATGTACCACATAAATGAATATATCTTTCAAATAAATTGTCACCCTCGAAATGAAATTCGCACGAGATAAATACACTCAATTCAAATATAGAGGCAATTCTCTCATTTCGTTTTCAACTTTCATTTTTTCCCTAAGCTTACATAATTTTCGTTTCATTTAAATAATCCATAATTCAATAACGATGATTAATCGATATTCTATTCAAATCGAACGACTAGATCAAACATAATCAATTTTTTAACACACAATTCAGAAAAATTTCCAAGAAAAAACTATGCAAAATTCATTTATCTCGGTCATTCAACCATTGAGAACAAGCATGCAGGTCTGCATTAGTGGCTCATTTTTATAAATATACGACTCGATAAAGATCTCCAATTAAAACAAATAATACTTTTCGCTATATTGAAATTCAATATTTTTTCAAGTTAAAAAAAAGAACTGAGTTGTCGATATAATTAAATCGCTCCCACGTGTTTATCGAAACTTAATCATCATTCAATAATTGTCACTAATGAGTCGCTATTAATCAGTTGAATAAATCAGTTTCGAGCTCTGCAGTAAGTCTCAAAGGAACTATCCTTAATATTGAAATTGACCGATTGGATCAAAGGCTTTTTCAATACGAAGCTTAACGTCACTTTATTTCTCTTATTCATAGTGTATAGTAAAATAAAAAGTTAATAAGAAAATATATTTTTAACAACACAGTAAAAATATACAAATTTTCAAATATATAATAGTTTAGTTCGATTTGACTGGGATACTTTAAATTATTGATAGTAAATATTTTCCAAGTTCTTTTCTAAGCCACTGCGCAAGTCACAAATATAATAACCAAGGATAAATATGATGCACGTGTTAAACCAGTGCTTCTCAAACGCAGGATTTCTTATACCTTTCTTTTTAATTATAACAAATAAGAAAAATTTTATCAAATTTTACTAATTTGAGAATTACATTTTCATAAAAATTTTAAATTTGTGTGCGGTAAACAATAAGAAGATTAATTAAAAAATGTACGAAGTGTTTTCTCTGTTATATTAGATGTCCCTAAAAACATAATGAAAATATTTTTAAAAAAATTTCGATAATGTTTGTCAATTGGAAAATTCTAATTTTTAGATTTTAAGCACCTTTTTATCGTTTTTACACCTAAATGCGCACTTCGAATATTTTAGGTCAGAGACTAATATATAGGTATTTAATTTTCAACCCTGGTTACATCTTGACTGTTACATAATTGAATGGTTCACAAGGTAAATCGATTATCGCCAATTTTCAAGTATACCCTACCTCATTACTCAACTCTTTAAGCGGCATTTGGCTATGACACCTTTTTTAATTTATTTATTGCTCTTTTTCGATTTGAAATGTTAAGTATTACGATTTAAAATACTTCATGCTATTAACAATCGTCTTACTTGTTCTGTTAGAGCTTTAGTTTAAGTAATTTTGATTTAAATACAACTTTCACAGAATATTTCTGGATCTCAAAGCAATGAACAGGTGGTCAGTGATTCTTGTACATTAGGCGTTGTATTTATCGCGGTTTTAAATCTACAGTTTATTTTCTTCCCTAAATATATAAATTTAAGGACCCAGATCCTGTAGGCTAATTAAAGGAAAGAAAAAAAAATTAATTAGTATATATAAATTTGCAACTAAATGAAACTTAACCAAGAGGTTTTACAATTGAGGGTTATAATTTAAAGGCAATCCCATTGTTTAGTTGGTGAAAATCATGAATAGTTTTATACAGGCTGAATATACTTTCATACTTTATAGCTGACGCTAAGTAAGTCTAAGCTTTTCACTTCCAGCTGTCGTTTCAAATAAACGGTCTTCTATCAATGTTACTTTCAGTCTTTACACTGAATAAAAAAAGATTACCTGTTAATCCCTATAGGCGGAATCTTAAAGTTACGCGAGTATATATTGTTATGCATATATGATCAAATCAGGAAGGGAGATCCCTTGATTTACGCAGTTTTAATTGTCACAATAAATTCGAGGAACAAAAATTAACCGTGTGAATCAAGGGGCGACTATATTTTGAAAAGTGTATGTATAGGTAAGTATTAAATATGCATTCTCAGCTCTATTAAGATAACACAATATTTCCACTATTCTAAAATTCATTTGCCCAAGTGATACTTGGTAAACATATCGATAGGATTGTAATGAAATCAAAATCTTCTTAAGCAGTTCTTTGAATACTATACATATTATGAAATTATTAGTTTTACACGATCAAAAATTTAACCAATTAAAATATTCAATATACTTGTTATCTTTGTTATAAGAGATTTCCAAAACTTTAAAAAATGCCAGATTGCAATTTTTGGTTCAAAAGGAAAGATGTATCTTTTGAAAATTCATTACATTCATTGGAGTGTCTACTGTTTGGTGGTCAAATTACTGAATTTGTAGTTTATTATGGAATGCTGTTAACTACTTCTTATTTCAAAAAAGGTGACCATCTTAAGCAGGTGACATATTAAGCTTGGGAGCCCATAAGAACTTAATTTAAATGTAATTTTTCCAAAAAGAACCTACAAGTTAATTTAAACAAACAAATAGCTTAAAGAAATGGGCAAAGAATTGATGCTGCTTGTGGTAACAATGAAAGTTAAAGTAATTGAAGGATTCAATTACTTTATTAATGATCCAATTAATCAAAAATTAAAAGTATTAAAATTTTGACAAGTAAAACAATAAACTTAATAACACTATCTTAATATGTATTAAACAACTATTTTTCGAAATGTATCTACACTATTTTCAAATAAATAATTTAAACTAACAAATTTAAAGTTTCAATGAATAAAATATTATGTACCAAATCAGGAAGTAAAAATAATTTATTTTAAGCTTTAAAATGAAAACTATAGATTTCAAACTCAAATATTTGAATGCTAGTACCAACATTCAAATAATTTTAGCATTACAGATCGAAGGTTATATAAATTAACAGAAGTTTTACAAATTAAAAAAGGGTCAATAGTTTGTGCAAGCCGTAAAATGAGCTGCAGTTTTATATTAGCATGCATATTAACATCATATTATGCGGGTAACGTATTCATTGCATTTAGAAGAAGACTACATATATTATTTTTAGAATTATTTATATACCAGCCTCGTTATTCCCATCGTTATCAAAGGGAGAATGAAGGAAAGAATATTGACTAATTCCCAAACTATTTACACTCAGTAGGAATACTGTTAGAAGAAGTTGATAATGCAATTGCATTGAATTGAAACAAGTATATCATTAGATTAATTCGATGTCTTAATGAAAATAAACTAACGCCAAAATGACCATAAAACAGTAGTATTAAACGATTAATTATCGAAACATGTACAGCAATTAAATAATTAAAATCTGATAAGGTGTACGTTTATAGTTCAAAAGCAATTCGTTTATTCTCTTTGGTTATTCAGCCAATGAATTAATGGTCTTCAAAAGATTTACCATTTTATACAACTAAAAGCTAAATGTATACATTTCTAAGAGCATTTTGACTTATTTTAAACAGTTATTTTGATTTTTACCGGGCTATTAAACAATAAAATTTAAGTAAATAATAAATCAGATAACTGAAAATCGTTTTATCAAATTGATTTATCGATTTGAAAATCGAAATATCCATGATTTCAATGAGAGTTAAGACTCTTTTAGGGTTTAAGCTGGGTAAAGATTTATATCAATTGGGTTCATATTGATCAATGCCTTATGTTATTAATTTAGACGGAGTTTTTGACAAGACATCTATTACAGATAAAACTATTTGTGTTTTTAAATAAATTTCCTATTCGTTTACCAACTATATAAAACATAATTTCACTAGTTTTTGACTGTTTTGTTTGACTTTTTGGCACTAACTAGAGACACATACACCCAACGTTAGCAAATGTAAAATGATGGTTGAGCAATTGAGCCAGGTACAAAAATTTAAATAAATTTTGACTATAGAAATGGTTTTTATGTACTAAAGCTAAGTTAAAACTCCACGACAATGATCAATTAGTTTATTATTTTACGCTAACAATTGAAACCCTTGGAAGAAAAAGTTGTTAACTCATTTTATTGCGATTTTCGGAAAATGGACATTTGCATTTGGGCTGGGGCATTGGGCTCTATAGGCTTGCTGATCCTAAAATTTAGATACTACTATTTATTTAACTGATATCATAATACTGATGGTTGTGGGAATAGAATAAAAAAATTATTTTCGTCGAAAAGTAATTTAATTTCTTCTTATTCCAAAGGTTCCAATTCTTATTATATGTGTTTAGTGTTTAGATATGATTGATATAATGTCCCAGGTAAATCAGTAACAATAAATTACATAATTTAAATCTGCAATTAAATGACAATAAGCCAAGAGGTTTTAGAATTTGATAATACAATTTAGGTACAAGCATTTTGTTAAATTGGTGAAAACCATGAAGACTTTTGTACAGATTCACTATATCGACTCTTTGGTATGACTGGCTTTAAGTAAGTCTACGCTTTTCACACCCAGTGGCCGTTTCGTATCTAGACAGCCTCCTGTCAATGTTACTTTCAACCTAAATATATAATTTCTACATTTAAAAAAAAGATTACCACGATTTCAATGTATGTTAAGGACCTCTTAAGGTTTGAGCAAAGTACAAATTTATCCCATTTGGGTCCATACGAATGATTGTCCTTAATTTGCCCTTAATAAACTTGACTGAAATGACTGATTCAGGTAAGTTTTGAAGCTTAGTTTTGAAAAGGATTAAGGTTTTGGTCAAAGGTAAACAAAGTGTGATACTTTCATTTACTCATTTTCAAGTTTTGAAGCTGTCCGATAATCAAATTATTTCGTGTTTTGCAATTTGTTATAGTTATCATATGATTTAATTCACTCTGGTATGTTAGTCTTACTATAACTGAATTGATCCAGAAAGCAACGACCTTCCTATAGAAAATCTGTCTCAAAACGAATCTTAACAACAACCTTATTGATAAGGAAATTGGCTGGATATATTGTAAAATTCCAATGGTATTGATTAACATTAAAAAACATGTTTTATTATTTCTAATATATTTCCATTTAGTTACCAAACATGGCCTAGAAAAGTTTCAATAAAGTTTATATGTGTATATATACGTACTGACGTTTCATATATCTCGTCTAAGTTTTAATTAAACACATTAACGAGATAATTTCTGATTGTTTTTATTGATAATGTGATAAGTTATTAAAAAGTAATGTAAGTATGGGACAAGTTTGAGACAATGAATGCATAACCGTGGCCATTGTTTTTCTTTTACTTTAGCGCAAGTTGTTGGAATTTGGTGGATGATTTTTTTAAAATAAATTGCCTTGTTTGTTATAATAGGACAAAGTTTATGATAAGATTTTGACGTTTGTAATCAGATAGCGGTTTTGAAAGAAAAAGACTTACCGTGGTCGTTTCATCGTAAAAGACGATGACTTTCAGCGTTGAAAAGATAATAAAATGTGGTTGAGTTGTCAACGTAAAAGTTCATAATCGACAACAATTGTAACATATAATAGTTCATATATAAATAATAATTAAACAGTTTTTAATTCACTTCAATAAACATAACCAAACCACTTGTTGTGAGTTTTTTTTGTATGAAAACTTTTTTATATGATTGTTTTATTACACATATAATTGTATATTGAAAGTTTGAACATTTCCGACATGATCATACACTCGTCACAAATATATTTTTATTTAAAAAAATGTTTTTAGTGAGAGAAAAAAACAACACGAACGTACACTTTTACAGTACAGAGAGAGTGGCGATAGCAATAAAACGGTTTACACACATTGAAACACTAAAGATTTCGTAGTGAATTTCATGAGACAGAAATACCGCACGCCCCTCGGGGAAAATGGACTTGGCCGTATGCGCCATTGCTAAATGAAACGTAGTGCCTGAATCGGCCGCGCGGCGGCACTCGCTCGCAGCACCTGGTCAAGAATCGCACTACGTCTCCTGTCCCGTCCTTGTTCAACCCACAAACAAATCATATTCAAAACAACATCACGATAGACAAATCATTTGATCGTTACTTATTGTCAACAAGTTTCTAGTTTATATTTCATCCAAATGTCATCACAAACCAATAATAATTATTTCACACAAATCCACTCAGGGAACACATCAACAAATTCGGCCACCAAATCAAACAATATCTGTGCTATTTTTTAATCGCAAACCCGACTGATTCTTCATTCAAAAGCGACTTGTACGTATGACACGACCATTTTCTGTCACTTGACTCCCACTTAAGAGCATAACGGAAGCCATGTTGTGATACTCGGATTTTAAGTCATTAAACGCATCAAACAACACCTGCAGAAAAGAGATGGACTTATGGCATACGGGTGTTATTATCATATGCTTATTCTTTCAAATACAAATCCGTTATAGCTCCGTTAAGAAAAATATTATCACATAACGGTGGGGAGATTATTGTCTATTGATGCTTTCGTTCCGAAAACAAGAGAGAAACATAATGTATATTTAGCCAAGTACACAACACATTTCGCACTCCATCTATCGCTGTTGATATCAATGAGTTTTTTATAAACATTAAAAATTATAATCATATAATATTCGTATATGTATATAATAGAAATATAAATACGACACATTAAATTCGCATTTATTTTCTCATAAATTCCGTTTATTATTTCATTAGTTTTATTTCAAATGACATTTATTTTTGTTTTATTAACTGAAAAGTACTTATGTTTGTATAAAGAAAACAATTTGTAATTAAAAAAATTTTAAATAACCATTTACTATTAAGTTTAAAAAACAATTTGACCCTTTTGCATAAGTTCTATAAGTCCTGATATTATATAAGTTTAATATTGACAATGTACATATTATTTATAAATCATTGCATCGTATTTAAACAACTAATGGAGCATGAGCCAGCGATGTATTTGGGGTTGTCATTTTAAAGTCGTGAAATTTTGCATAATAAAGCTTGCCTAAATTTTTTAATTAGTGGCCACCCTAGACTCCTTTTATGTAAAATTTGATAAAAAATTAACCACAAGAAATGGACATATAAGTGTAATGCTTGCAATAACACTTAATGGAATTGTAGTGTCATTTCCAAAAAAGAAAAATTTGAATTTGTACGGTAATTAAGAAATAATAAAAGCTGAAAAAATGTACACCCTTTCCCAATTAAAACAATTTTCAATACAGCATTCTAAAGATTAGGGAAAGTGAGCCCAGAACGAGTAAGCTAAGCGCGAAGGTAAAAAAAAACTGTAACATTCGTATTATATGGTAGATTTATTTACTTTATAATATAGTATAATAATTAAACTTTGTGTCCTAAAAATATGTCCTACGCCAGAATAAGAAGTACAGGTTTCATGAGCTCATTCTCTACAATCTTCACATTCGATCCAGTCTTCTTTAGGTGGATCTTCATAAGGATCACCACAAACGAGGCATAAATACATTTTTGTTTTTTTCTGTGTATTTTTCATGTTAAATTGTTTATATCTATCTACCCGTTTTGCCCGAGACACTATTTTTATTTACGTAAAGAAGAAATAAACTCAAAATGGCAGATAAAGCAGGAATCTTGTTCATGTAATTTCAAACTTATATTAAACTAAAATAAAACGATGATACGAACAACACGAAAATTATAACGATTCTCGACTAATCAGGAAACACTTACCTTAAAATTTTTTAGTATAATTAGCAAAAAACGTTTATTTAAAATTCCTATGTTTGTAAACAATTCCGGCGCTCGAGCTTAGCTGATTAAAGCTCGTCAGGGTTAGCCGAATCTCCGCGCACGCGCACAACATGCTAATGCTTCATACAGGAGCGTAAGACTGCTTACCCGTTTTGGGCTTACTTCCTCTATATTGTAATGAGTAGAAAAAGTTAGTTAACAAAAATTTAATTCATAAGCCAGTAAGGCCATTTCTTTGGCGATTTTCTTGAAAACTTTAAACATTGTTTTCAACCTTTAAATGAACCAATGTATAAACTATAACAGCAGAGGTTTTTGCATTCAAATTGATAACTGCAAGAATATTATTTACGAAAATTTATATTTTAAAAGAAAAACTAAAAAAAATGCAAACCGTATATCCCCTTTTGTTATAACATAAGAGATAAAATTCCAAAACGCATTCAGTTATTCAAGAATAACACTTTCGAAATAATTGTTTTAATTTCAATTACTAACCCTCCCATATGTTTGCTAGTTAATCATTTTAATCGTTTATGTATTAAGATATGAAGTACATCGTTAACAAAAAAAATTCTTGTAAAGTAAGTTTAAATCCTTATTAAAACATGGCATAGTAAAAGTAAATTAGTAGTTTATATTAGGGTTGGTAAGAAGTGTACGAAAGTGTACTTTTGTATATATTTATCGTTTTCGGAATTAAGATGAAAATAATTCTCCCTTTAAAAAAACTACTTAGTGGCATAGTTCAATCCTGCATGTAAACTATGCCAAGGGTCTAGCATACGTGCAATACGACATTGATTTAACTCCATTGATAAAATTTCAAAAAGAAATAAGTAAAAAGTACTATTAAATCAAAATTGTACTATAGTGTGAGCTGTTATGATTATATGATTCACTTTTATTTTGCAAGAATGTAACAAATTTTGCATTCTTATATCTCTCAATTTTTATGAAATATCCCTTCGCCCATCGTCTATTGACGTTTCATTTTATTTTATTAAAAAAATATAGCTGTATTATTTAAGCATTAATAATGAATAAATTACATTTAAAAACATAAAATTTATTATTCCTATTTTAAGGCCCTTGGATAGAGCTTTCACTTCCTTTTCCTGTAAATACGGAAGACAACAAAGTTAAATAAATCTTGATTTATAAAGTCATAAATAAGAATTCCGAAAAAAATAATATTTTATTAATTACAGGAGTCAACTTAGTATTAATTTTTTTGGGGGGGTTTCGATATAACTTAGGTACTTAAATAATATTTCTGTGTACCACTTAATAAAGTATTTTCAACTTATCCAAACGCATTTGATTTTCCCGGAGGTAATTTTCATCCCCCACTCTGAAATAAAGGATTTATTGTGTGGTCTGCAATACATGCAGCCTGTTTCATTAAGCATATCACTATTTTTCTGCACATATTGCTTATTCTAATAAAAAAGCTCAAAGCTAAATATTTTATACTTTTGGGGAGTTCTTATATTAGGAATAGCTGATACATTATAATATCTCACGTTATATCTTAAGAGTAATAATTTTGTTGGGATGACACAAAGATATATTTTTGAAATTTATTTTCCCCATCCTTTTCTTACTCCAAACATTGATACAAAAATAAGCTTTGAGTACCTATAAGTATATTCCCATTTACATTTGTTTTATAGGTCAGAAGATTGATTTTTAAACCTAAATCGTCAATAGGAATGTTATAGGTAATAGAAGAAAAAACAAGCTCAAAAAAGCTCAAGATTTTGTTTTAAATAGTAAATTAAGGTTGTGATACAATGATTAATGTTTTATTTCGAGAAGTTAATATTATATTATTCAAAGCATTAGCTGCATTTAACATAAAGAAATTAATATTTTCTGCTATATTGAATTTAAGCGAAACATGTTAACATTTGGTTAAAATATCAACATGTCTATTAAATTGACGTGAAGTAATTGACGTTTATAAGAAGGTATATTCTAGGCATAAGAAGTGCTATGCGTGTACATTGTTCGAAAATAATTTATTTTATTTTTGTGTTTTTAAGACATTACATGAATGGCCACCATATTAATGTTATCATTACCTTAAATGCATATGCGTGAGGTGAAACATGAAAGCGAAGCTATTTCAAAAAAGAAGAATTATTTTCAACAATAACTCCATTAATTTCTTTTCATTTTGCTTAGGTTTTGTAGGGATAAAGCTTTCAAATTAAAATTCTCAAATAAATTATAAATGGTAAGTACTCAGTACCTACTGTGAAATTCTAATACAGAAATACTTTTTATCATACTCTAAGGATAAGTACCTATCCCATGTTTCAACTGTACCCAGGTTTCTTACTCAAATTCGTTGTAAAAGAATTACAATTTTTTAAAACTGATTGTGAATATCTTCTACGATTTTATTAGATAATGTTATTTATTTAATTATTAAATAAATTTATAATAATAATTTATTTTTAGCTTCTTCAGGTAATATTGAAGGCTAACATTATTGTGACCAATATATAATTCTAAATGATTTCGTCATATTATAATAAAAATAAATAAAGAAAGGTATCCTGTTACATATGTATGATATGCAACCAATTTTTCATCACAAATAAAAACTATACATAATTAAAAATAATAAAAAAAACTTTCAAGAACAGAACTAACGACACCCAATGCGTGGTGTGTCAGCTACACAACCACATTTTTAAAACTATTTCTTATAAGTTAACATTACAACTTAAAGGAAATTAATATCAAACCTTTTAATTCAATTAAGTTAACTAATACGACATTAAACACTTGAATTATTAAGAATATTCTGTATTATAATTTAAGAAGTGTGTGCACTTTTTATATAAGAAGTCATTTTTGATTTTTTTTCTCACAATCGTTGTTAAATGTTATTAGAAGGCCTGGAATCTGATAATCTTTCTAAAGATTTCAGTACAAGCCCTTAATTCAGACTTAACAACAATAATCCTTTTAAATCTTGAAAAAGACTAAATTTATATACTACCGAGCTGTTAGTCTGATAGTAATCATTTAACAACGAAATAATCACAAAGTGCTTCATTAGAAAATGCTATCATTCCATCATCATTCTCCTGCAGATAACAAAAAACAGGAAATTTTCCGCGTTGTCCAAATGTACGTCTTAAAAATTTATCATCACCATTGAAGAGATAATAGATATTTCCTTGTTTTAACATCGGGATTTTAAAAGCTATATTTCTAGCTTAAGAAAATTAAATGAGTTGAGACTTTTTGCAATGAAACTGGTCATTGGTTTATGAAATATTGCATTGTTTATCGAATAAATTTAAATGTTTTAACGACAATTTTACGAGCTAACCAGTTTTTTGCGCTTAAACATCACTCGAAACAACTAGAAAGTCTAATATTTGATTTAAACATTGAATATTTGATTTACGTTTAGACATAAACTTTAATGATATATTTTACGTGTACCTATATAAATGATAAAAATCAAAATTACTTATGATATGAAAAATGTGAAAATATATTAATCGTATCATGTTTGTATAGCTCACGTATTTATTATTTCAAAATTGATTTTTTTGATGAAGAATGAAATTTCTAGACGCTTATCTATTGACCGCAGAAATATGTAAAATAAACATATTTATTCATGTTAGAATCTTTTCAATCAATAAATAAATGATGCAAGCATATTTTGTCGTAATTTATTTAAAAATTAAAACCGCATCAATGCATGTTACACTTTAAGTAAAATTAAATATTTATATGATTCATTGAGAAATTGTTTGTACAGAGAAGACTTAAAAAAAACATTGATTCATGAGTAAGGTTTTGTATATCTTTTGTCACGCGTGGGAATCATTGAGCGCTTGATAAAAAGCAATAGCGACGACGCCGGCGACAGAGCTTTCACGTTGCATCCAACCACGTCCCGGCCGGTGCGCGTCATCCAATTCGCAGTATGCTATCAGTGTGTGCGTATACACGTGTATATTCCTACGGGATCTCATTCGGAGGGATCTGGTTTCTTCATGTGTATCATATGTCTATATACATCGATGCGTACAGCTGCAAAAGTTGTAAAATAGCACGAATACACGGCTATATGATGTATCCCGTGACGTCATCGGCCAATGCCTACGTACACGACGTCACAATTTCCCTAATGACGTCACATGTTAGTAAAATAATGTTACTAAGGCAACGCATCAAGCTTATTCTGTGAAATCTCCTACGTTTTTTTCCAACTTAGCACTCATTGTATAACTATATTCAATTAAGAGAACATTTTCAAATAAACTCATTCAGTTCATAAGAACCGAATGATGTGATTTATTTTTAGACCTCACCAACGCATTTCATTCAGTGACGTCAATGGTTAATAAGACCGGTTGAAGAGAAAATGGTACTAAAATCTTTATACCCTTTAGTTATTTTTAGTTGTATTATTATAAATAGGAAAAACTTACGTCCCTGACAGAAAATTACAAGAATGAGAATATTTTCTTGTATAAGCATTTTCGATCCTTATCAATATAATAAATTTAATTAATATGAATTATGTGTGATAATTAAAACAAACATATGGAATGTAGCATGAATATAATATTGAGACTTGTATGTATTTGAACTGGATATAATATGTTCCTTTGATTAATAAGTACGTTAAATAATTTGATTGCATGTCCTCGATAATATCCCCAAATTTTCTGCTTAGTTAAAAGATAAACTTTATAAACTGTCATTTGTCATTATCAGTTTTAATTTATGTGAATTATAAATTGATAAAGGATTTTCCAAAATAAAAATTTTTTAAGTGAAATTCATTATAATTTTAAAGGATTGTATCAGTGAATCAGTACAAACTTGAAGAACTAGAGAACTATATTATAGAAAACTATTTTTGCGCAACTACAAAGAATTATTAATTTCTCGAAATTAAAACGAAATTCTCAGTGTTTGAGAAACATAGTACATATTTGGTGCGATATAATTTACTAGAAGAAAGCTCTACGCATTGATCCATAGTATTCAATAGGTGTAATCGTTTAAACTGGAGGTTTAACTAAGGGTTTTTCGGAACGTTGACAGGTCTGCTAATGATTAGTATTTCTCTAATCAAAACTCACATACAATGGAAATCATCTATACAAAAAAACATTGTTAAGTAAACTGTTTAATTTGGTATTGAAAATTGAAGTTCAATGCAACCATGTTCTTGAAGAGCTTCTAAAAGTGTAAAAAAGTTGAAAAGAGGGAAATCAGGCGCCTCGCAACTGCAACCAAAACTATGGGAAATTCAAAACAAAAATTTATTCGCAACCGTAACCGATTACGATAAAAAAGTTTTGAATAATTTCAGATAGGAATGAGTCTATTTATTATAATTGTATTACCTACTAAGTATTGCATTTTTAAGTAGATTAAACTTAAAATTGAGAAGCTATATACTAATTACTAATATGTTATATTGTAGTACCAAATGATAACATATAGATGTAAAGGCACGGCAAATCATCACGTTCAACATTCCTGGTAATTAACAAAAATTTTGTTTAATATTTCAGCCATATTATACCATAATGTTTTTAACTTCCCTTCTATGGCTGCAATCGTAGCACCTAAATATAATTTCTTATGAAAGTTTCTTATGAAGGGGAAAGAAGGGGTGAGTAGTTGTAATTCTATGATTTCTTACAATAGTGGGGGGGGTTAAATAAGCCTCAAAAACGTCTTACTTACGTAATTTATGAATGCCCCATTAGCTGTTTTACTAAAAAAAGTTCGGGTAAAAAGACAACAATAGCTAACAATTACAACGGTCCTACTACAGGTTTTTTAATAAAATTAGATATGTGGTTCTTACTATCGACGGATTCATCCAATCTTATCAAATACAAGTAGAATTATTTATGTGAAATTTCCAACTTATTATTTGAAAAATTTAAAAATAATTCTTAAAACATATTCAAATAATACGTTAACTGTATAATTGACTAATTTCGCTAAGAAAGCAGTTTTTAAAGTGCTTTTTTTTGCTTCAAAAAACACCCAGGAAGTATAAAAAAGATATAAATTAAAACTCACTTGAAAAAGTTTAACTCTTATTAACTTCCATGAATAAAAGTAAATAATTGCTCATTAACACAAAACAAATTAAATTGATTAAAGGAGAATTAATACTTATAGCTAGATACACAGTACGATAAACTTCAATTAGATATTTACATAATAGAAAAGGTATTCTTAAAATTTTATAATTTGTCCATAAATTCTCAATTTTTATTATTCCAGGTATTTGTTCCATGCAGTAGATAATAGATATTATACGCACTAACAAATTATATATAGTAATGCATTGTCTCATTCATGCTGGTCAAATGTATTTTAAATGCTTCATTTTCATTTAACTGAAAAAATAATTTTCAATTTCTTTCAAATTATTAATAAAATAGTTTCCTTGATATGTTTAATCATGTTAATTTCTTGTTGTTGTAGGGACTTCATAATTTAAATATCGCAAAAGAAAAAAAATTGAAAAGTTCAACGTAAATTTTTTAGATACAACTATAAAAATATATTTTCGTATTACAACAATAACCTTAGAGGAAATCATCAGACTGTTATTATTTCTATTAAATATTATAAAAAAAATTATTTTTGCATGAAAAATGCTTATCTTTAGTGAACAATGAGGTAATATAAATGCAAAAGGAAGGCTATCCAAGTGTTGTATTGGTAAGAATGGGAAAAACAACAAACATAATAAGTTAATTGCAAACTAGATTTTGATAAGCATGCAACTGAAAAGTAAAATGCAACTATGCCCTTTCCGTCGAAACTTGTATGATTTTCTCAAACTGTCAAGCTGCTGTTAAGTTACAATAAAAATTATAAGACTGTTCTACTTTATTACTGGTACGGAAAAATCGACAATTCGTGCGAAAAATTTCCTTTTTTACTTGAATGTTTTTTTATTCTTCTGTTCTAAACGTGTTAAATCAGGTCACTTTAACTGTATTGATAGTAATTCAAATGGCGATGCATATTCGGACATTTGAGCGTAATTGGATTTAACGATTTGGTTATGTGACACAAGACGGTCCGGAACTAAATGCAATCAATTCAATGAATAATTACCATAATCTCCATTAATGCATTTAGCATTTAAATTACGAAATGAATAATACAGCGACTTAAAATTAATAAACTGCCTGTTGATCAAAATGATTTTAACATCTGTATAATTTTTATTGCAATCGCGCTTAATCGTTAAAAGGGAAATTAAAACGTTTTAATTTGCTAATTATCTTTCTCTTGTCCGTTAAAAGTCGTGATCATAAGAATAATTATACGGACATTTGTACAAATAACTTCAGTAGTAAAGCTTGATGTTAAAACGTAATTGCGCTGAGTTAATTTGAACGGAATTAATGGGTGGAGATTTGAGCTCTAATCCGATAAGGATGGCTCAAATGTAATTTATTGGCTAAAAAAAAAGTCAAGTTCCAATAAATTACTTGTATAACTAATATTTATTCAATAAAACAAGCGGCAACTACTGTGGTAACTCTTGGAGGAGTAACTGGGTGGATCATTAGACTTCATGGCTGAACCACGGTATATACTCCGTTAAAAAAACAGATACGAACCATATCGAGTTTCAACTCGTTACATTTTTCTGGTGTGAATCTGCATGCGAATCTCTTGCATTTCTCTTTCACCTACTTTTAAGCAATTAGCACCTAATGATTTGATCAAATTCGAGAAATAATCAATGCAGTCAGAATTGTGAATGAAACGCACGAATGATTTTCTCCATTGTTTGTTTTCATGCTAACGATTTGAGATTTTTTCCTTCACCGTTCCAACATTAATCGCATATGATTGAGTGAAATCTTTCAAGGACAATTATTGAATAAAAACGCCAATTAATCGCACCTTTGATATGCAAGCACGTTCCTCATTTGATATTTTTTCCTTGGTCGGAAAACGCTTGTAGAACAATAACGGAAGATAATTGCAAACAATTATATCAATATCGCGATCGATTGCGATTGATTAATTACTCGTAGTACAAGCTGCTTCAAAAAGGATATCGAATATATTATTTGTTTTTATGTAGTATGTACCTACTTAATGGTGTAATTTATATTGCAAGTATCGTGTTTCATATTAACATAAGAGTGATTATTTAAAACGAAAGGGGATTTAAAATACGTTTGATATCTTACACATGTTTGCACTAAAATTGTTTTTTGCATAGTCGGTGGTGCTGAATCAGCACAATAGTAGCTGTTCTTTATGCTATTATCACGCACAACAAACCTCGTTTGTTATATTCGTGTAAATTTATGTCATTCATATTGCATATATGATGATATTTTTTTTTTAAATTAACATTTTAAACATGAAACTGTATTTCGGATTAATTTTTAAGAGAAATTTAAAATTTTTTTGATATCAATGTAATTTTAACTATACACAATTATTTACTACTACAATTATGTACTTACCTATATGAAATAACAGAAGTGTCACTTTTAGTTAATTCAAAAAAAAAAAACGGTTTGTTATTGATTTATCAGTATAGACTTTGAGTTATTGCATAAAACTATGCAAAGAAGTGTCTTTTCTGTTGAAATAAAAATTTTAATTTTTGAAACTATAGTTCTGACAGATTGCTTAATTTTTCTTACAAACGATGCAAGTAATTGGAAGATGTAAAGATTATAGTGATAGTGTCGGTTCCGGTAATTATATAGTTTAACATTAAAAAAGCATAATCACTGATTTAACTGATAACTGAAATAAATATTGTTAGGCAACTTATGGGTTTTAATTTGTTATTAATCCCGATCTTATTAATATATTTTTGATATGCGGTACTAAAAACTAAAATCTTTTGAAGAGTGTTTCGTATAACTATATGGATCCCATCAAAAAAATGACCCATCAAATGAATACAGACTCAAGGATATTCCTAATATAACACTAAACCTATTTACAGATTTTAATAAAAATTTACAGAAAAAATCAATAATATGTTTACAAACATAATTTTTCATTTTTGAGGTTGAGGATGATTTTGAACAGAATTATAACTAATTGAAATATTCGTTAAACGTTCAATTTATTAACATGAGTTCTTATGGAAAAATAGAAATATTAAACAACAAAAACCCACTAAAAATAATAAATTTACAAAAATCAAAGAAACTGTGTAGAAGAAAGACAAGGACATTTAAAAAAAAGTTTAAATGCTAGTAAGTTCACATACAATGAGAGAGAAGAAAGGAAAAACGAGCAGGAAAAAAAGGTGCAGACTCTGATCTAGTAACAATTAAAATAAGTGATGTCTTTGAATAGTCAAAAGTGTAATGTGTTTCATGTGTATGAGCGTATATGTCAACAGCTGATGAAGTAGCAATCATAAAAAAGTATTTAGTTTTTCAAATTGCACTGCTATTTCAATTACCTAGTTTATGACTAGAAGCAACTCGGTTTCCTCTCTCTTCTAGATCCGGTCTATCAAAAAATTGACAAAATTTTTAAGGGGGATGATATTTTTGTTGTTGAATCTTTTTTCATAATGACGAATATGAAATGATGTACGGTTATTTAGGGAGAGCAAGATTACGTATAAAAGATATTAGACATTATAACATATTAAAACGCCTAGAAAGTTTGCATAAACGAGGTCACTAGTAGCCACTCATTATTTCTAAGCATTTGTGAATTTAAGCTAGTTTAGTAAATAAAATGAATTTTATGGTTCACATTATTTCTTTTCATGTACTTAACAGACTGTTTAAATATGTATCTGAATAGTAATGTAATTAAGATAAATCCTATTTGATAAATGATACTCCAATATTTTATGCCAGTTATAAATATAAAATAGTTGAAGGTGCTAAATTTACACAAGGGATCATTGGTTTTAGGTTGGTGAACTTTTGGAAACGGCAAAATTTGAAACATGAAACGAATAACTTAATATTATAGAAAATTATGGGAAACACATAACAAATTGGGCGGCATTTTTCAGTGCCTCCGAGATGATTTTTGTACATTTGGTCAAATTCTTTTAGAACCATAGCGTGGTAGGTGAGTACTGTACCCTGGCACCAATCGCCGAACGATAAAGATGCCACATAATAAAAACGGTGAATAAAACAGCCGTTTCAGTCTTGAAAAATTTTCTAGTAACGCATTTTATTTCGTATAGGTAGTTCTGTAATTTTTGAAGATGATTATAAGATGAATATCACGCTACGGCTCTAAATCTTATTATGGACACAACTAAAGAAATTTCAAAAATCTGTTGCAATGTGAAACATTATTACCTGTAATATTCTAATGCTTAGTTCATCTGTAACATACGTTATAGATACTAAATATTTCGACCCAAAATGTTCAAATATTTGGTGATAGATCAATAATAATCATATATTGATGGGCTTCTCAAATGAACTTCTAAGTGTCTTTGAGGTTTTTATCAAGTCACAAACAATAAACACTTACAGCATAAGAAAATTCTTTAGTGATTTAAACAGTCAAAAGATCAACACAATAATTAAATTAAATTGTAATTTAATTATAACAAAAAACCCAGCATTCTAAAAAATAGCTCAGAATAAATTACCACAATACTTGTAATCAATACTTCCAAATTCTTTTTAAATATAAAGAAAACACGTGAACTTTAAGTATATTATAAATCATTTGTGATAAATCTTTTCTTTCGTATTAAAACAACCACAATCGAACGTACAGTCATAAAATTTCATTATATCAAACCTTTAACATACGAAATAATAAAATTTCTTCGTAAATAATTAAAATTTTAATTAGAATAATTAATAACGGAGCCATAGTCGAGTGAATTTTATCACGGAAATAGAGTCTTTAATCAACAAGTATTAATAAATATACCATCGTCGTAAATGATAAATTACTTCTTCAATTTTACTGCTTTAATATTTATAAATTATAATTTAATTTTCAATTTGTAGTGAGCTTTTACCGGCTTCCCGATAAAATTACTGGAAGGAAATTCCATAGATTAATAATTTTTATTTAAGACAAAAATTTACTATATTTATTTGGGTGTTTAAAAGAAAATTATATGATCGATTAAATACGATAATTAAATGGTTTTAAATTTTTTCAATGTAAATTGAGGAAATCGAATAAGTTTTGTCTCATTGCTAAATCAATGGCATTTCTTTGTTCAGAAATTGTTCAACTTTTAGCGTTGAAATAAATACGTTTCTTTGGAAAGAATCCAAATAACATAATTTTTCTCTTAAAGAATAATAAATTCGATTATCTCTGGAATTCAGTTAAATCAACATTTTAATTCTATTTTTGTTGAAATTATGATTTTTTCCCTCTTGCGCGTCTAAGTAAATATTTTCATTGCATATATTTTCATGTCTTAAAAGATTTAGATAATAAAAATTATTAAATTAAATTAATTATTTGAATAAAGTTTGGAAATCGTTAGACTGCCTTAAAAAGGTTGGAAAGGTATAGATATTTAAGTAAGATAAGTTAGGGAGACGAAGGCTTAATAATATGGTATAATAAATGTGGAAGTTGTTTATTTGACGTCGATTATCACTATCGGAAAACTATTGAAAAATTTCTCTTAAGGTTTAATAAGGTGGTTTATAAAAACAGTGAGGCTATAAAAGGCGATCGTACAAAACAAAATGTAAAATGATCTGGCACTTTTAAACATCGCATCGTGAATATTTTCTAATATAAAATTCATATAAAATTACGAGGCATCGATAAAGAAAGTAGAAGTCAATTTTCTCCCATACAAAGTCTCTCTTTTGATTGTACAGTTACGTTCCAGCTAAAATATTCGGTCGATTGTCACGAAATCGCTTTGAGTTTAAACAAATCAATAACAGAATGTACGACACTCGGCGTGCCCTCATCATAAACCTCTTATATTCTCTTCCACACTTCGCCGGTTACTCGTCACATTGGCAACCCCATGCCTCATACCGCCACCCTTTCATAAACCACACGAAAAACGATCATCTCGTCAGGCAAAATAGCCGTATCCTTTTCTACTATGATCCGAAATTATTTGTTCAAACTTGGAAACATCTTCCCTTTGCCTTTTATATATGTCATCCCCATTGATTTGAGATCCGGTGTACCACACACGTCCCATACTTGTATGTGTACTGATTTATGACCGAGAATAGCCTGAGCAATGGCTTTAGTTGAATGAACGCGCTCTCCCACGGGAACTCCCATAAACAGGACAAAATAAACGGGAACGGACCGATTGGGCAAATACGATACGTTTCTTTTCTGTCAATGACCACGGAAAATGATGTTATTAACAAGGGTAGATTCATTCTAAAGGACAATAAATAAATTGATTTAAATCCTACTTTTGCATTTATTTAAAAAAACAACAAATTACGTTTATCTATTTCATATAAAAATATTTTTCTTCTATCAGATTGTTACGTGGAATAATAAACGATTTGATGCAAAAATATGTCGGATGCTATATTTCAGACGTTATTTTTTAATATTATTTTTCTTTTGTGTGATGTTACAACCTACGAGCTTACGTCTCGATCTATATACTCCAACGGGAACATTGGGATGAAACAGACGAGCGGACGGACAACTGTTTACAAATCTAGGACGTGCGGTCTATGCGACCAGAAAGAGAGGATATATATAAAGAGCAAATGATTACAGAATACGATCACAATATTATAAATTGTTCGTCAGCTCACTCGTACACGTTGAGCTTTTTCTTTGTTACGCTTCAATGAAAGCTACGACTTTTCCAGCTTTAACTAAACTATGTTTCACGTATTTGTTTGGCGACCTGATAAACGTCGAGCTTCAGACAGCCAAATTAAAATGTTCTTAACCTTTTCGACGGATTCAGAATGTGGGGGAGTAAGGTTTTGAGGCGTATGAACTTACCATCCGCCATATCTTTGATTTAACTTATAAATTAGGCCACATTAACTTAATGATCTTCGGAAGAACCATTTCTTAAGTATAATTATATGAGTGGGTGCTAAAACACAAATATACCATTGGAATTCTCTTTGAAAAGGTTATATTTTTCCGTATGAAGCTCCTACGTGTTTTTTTTTTTTTAATTTAAACTTTGACATGACTTGGATTAAACCAGTAGACAATTTAGTTTTTGCTCGCGAAGCGAATCGTAATTGAACAGGTTTTAAACAACTAGAGGGTGGTTGGATTTATTAAATATTTCGAATAATTAATTAGCATGCAAAGTGAAAGTTATAAATCATTTTTAGCAAATTAAAGCCTGATAATTACTTTTTTGTTTTAGTATTAAATTGGTCGAGGAGAAGACGCAATCAAAATACAACAAAGTTTCCAAGGTTGTCTTGGCATCATGAAAATATTAAAGTTTTAATCCAATTTTGTTTAAATTTAAAAGTATGATTCGAATTACATAATCACAATAACGTTACAAATTTAGGTTTCGTGTCGCTCTCAGTCATTTAACATTATTTATTAGATGTTTCAATTTAAAAATTGATAAGTAATGTAGATTTTATTTTTGTAATACTCGTATATAACTTTGTTAATATAATGGAAAATTACAGGTAAGTATCTATTATTTAGAGAAAAAATTTAGCCTCTATTGAGAATCAAGTTTTGTGAACTAAAAGTTTTAGAAGTGAATCTTCTTTAAAAACGGTAGAGAAAATATTTAGTAGAAAAATTATTTTTGTTTTTTTGGCTTATTACATACTTGTATATATTGAAGAAAACTGGAAATAATTATCTTTTACTATACCTCTGTACACAATATAACAAAGCACAGGCAATAAACTTTTAATATATCCTTTTCAATAATACGGAAATAATTAGGTAATATACGGCCGTACATTTTCCCGACCCTTCTTCATATTTCACCTCAACCTCGCGTTCTGCTTTCAATTAGCCTAAACAAAGTTTAGGTAATTAACATTTGAGATGATTTATTTTCGGACAATCAAAATTATAACGCAATTTAATTAACACCAAAAGAAAATGAGTTCAAACATTAGAGGGTTTCTTTCGGTTTTTAAGACCTCTTTAAAGTCCTGACCTAATTAAGTTTTGAAAATCGACAACAATTTGATTAATATTTAATTTGTTCTCCTTTGACTTATCAAGATTTGTGACACGAATCACAAAAGGTGTAAAACTTTTAACAATCGCTTAATGTTTTTCCCGTTAATATCTTATAAAATATTTTGTCGAGTGAAATTAGTTCATTATCAAAATAGAACATCGCTTCGCGAAATTTTGATGAATAAATTTTATAAGTCATAAATCAGAAATGAAATCAATGTGACTCAAGGTGAGTTAAACTGTTGCGATTTTATAAAAATGTGACATTAAAATAAATACAGAATTTAAGAGGAGTTATGAATCAAAGTAAAGCGAAACTAAATGTATTCGGTGGAATGAAACCAAGATGAATGCAAATAGGGAAAAAATTCAAGCTGAAGCATATAAAGCAAGAGTAATTAAGCTCGAACAAACAAAAAAATTTCAAAAAAAAAAAATTCAGCACTTACTATTCCATACATTCTTTAGCAAGGCAAAATGAAATGTGAGCATAAAGCAACGAGGCTATTTATGATGAAAATGTTCGAGCGAGAAAATCGCGATTTCTTCCTCCCCCAGGCGAATTTTTCTTCTCTTCATTGCTACACTCGCCATAATAAACACGTGAAAGATCCATAAGTTAATAGAGACGGATTTTCAATATCGAGACTATAAACTCAACTAAGGTCAATGATATTTTCATTGAGTTGAGATAACAATGAAAATTTTATGCGAAAAAAAATTACTTGAAACTTTTATTTAGTGTCCCATAAAAATGTTATAACATCAATTTTAGTTAAACTATAAAATATTTAATTATAAATTACTTTGTTTATTTTAATAAAATAACTATAGATAAAGTTTTAAACGATATTTTTCAAATTTACTGACTTCAATAAAACTTTCTGCTTGATTGATCGACTTCGTTTAATTAATCAACAGGGTAAGTAGCAAGGTAATCGCTAAATCAAAAAGAGTGGCTGCAAAATCTGATTGTGTCGTCGGGTATTTTGCACCTGGCCGATACTTGATTATATATGTTTGCAAAAAACGCCTCTTTCTATCGACTTGGTAATAGTTGAGTCGGCTCACTACAGGTACAATGGAGAGATCTTTTGACTATACATATTAGTGTAATGTGGCCATGATATCCATTGTGTAACTAACTGCACGCAACCCCTAATAATAAATACCCTAATCTACTCCATTCTCATATATACACACGTTTAAACATGTGTTTGCAATTAATTATCCCATTACAGCAAGTACATATCACGCTAAAATGCTTATTTTACCAATATTTACCATTCCATCAAAGACATTTCTTTTTTGATCAAAATCAAAAACAATTTCATTAAAAATTATTCCGAATTTTTTATACTAAAAATTTCTTTTACTTTTAGTTTAATCATTTTGATTTGTTAACTAGGAAGCTTTTGGGAATTATGTCATGAGGGCAATCATTGTTTTAATATTCATAATATATTTCCAATAACCCAAATAGAAATATAGCATGTGTGTCACTGACGTCAAAAATTATGTATAATTTTTAAGGGAAAATAAAAAAAAGCTGTTTGATTATATGCAAGTGACAAGGAAAATTGATGTATTGAAAACATTTTTTAAAGTATGAATTATTTCGTATATTTTACGATATGATATCAGATAAACCTAGGTTACCAAATTAATTATAATTATAGCTCCAAGTTTGATATGCCTTATATTTATTCAATTCATTACTTTGATACACATCAATATTTTTATTAAAAAGGTTTCCCTTGTTTTCATTTATTCGTATAATGTTTCAATAAAAAATTTCTTTTACTACCAACTATTATCCACTCATACTGTCTGTTATAGCCACATTATAAGAGATGGAATACAACTTCATATTATAATAATACTCAGGTAAGCTAGTAGCACGTGTCTGAAACACAAGATCACGTACGAATTTATCTGTCTATATTACCTTTTTATATGTCTCAATGATGATTTTATATTTGTTTACAACTATAAGGAAAAAATCAGGTTGATATTGTTACATAATTTCGTCTCCAAATTGTTTTAAAGTCTGTTTCCTTTAAAGTTTTTTCCGCATGAATAAAAACTTTCGTCCAAAAAATTTATTTTAAATTGAAATTGTTTTAGTCTCAAAACGACACTTTTTATAATCCACATTAACCTATCAACTGACCTATAAGAACCATCAAAGTTTATTATTTTAAATAATAACTATAAGGTATTTTTCAGATTTGAGTGTTTGAATAAGATTAAAAAGTTGAGCACAGTTTATGAAGAGTAGTCAAAATCTAATATTTGTGTAAAAAGATTTGTTCAGTTAAAGAATGACTAGGTACTTATTTATACTAATTTATACTTTCTTAAATTTTTTATAACAAAAAATTTAAGAAAGTATAAATTAAGCATTCAATAAAAAAAAATCTCAATATTACCTATGTTCAAAAAATGTCATTTCAAATTATGGAATATCACATTATTATGGAGCTTCAATTGTTCAAAGATATCGTTTCTAAAAAAATTCATAGAGCTTTCAATGGCACTGTTTTCAAGTTAATGTAGAAAAATACACATTAAAGCCTCAAACTTATTTTAATCGTTAAAAATTGTTTGTTTGTCTTTTCACTACCACCATTATGATATCACAAGATGAGATTAATCTAGTGTTAAGTAAAAGTGCTTTCTTCTGTCAAAATCAAAGTTATGTAATTATTGAATAAATTTAGATCTACATTTAAAGACTTTATAAAGAAAGATAGGAAATTGAACACACATTTAATAAAAATGGAAGACAAAAAAAAAGATCAAAATCAAAATAGCATTTGATTGCACCTCAAAGTGGGTTAATTTTGAATACATATATTCCTGCTTTGGATTTCAAATTTGACTATATTATGAACTTCCAAGACCAAAGAACATGATTTGGAGATCTTAAGTATTATGTTCTTAAATTTCCTTTAAAAATTTCTATAGTAAGAGTGATTTATACAACGAAAATTTACTTCGCGAAGAACGCCCTTTGAATTAGATGCTTAGTGGGAATTGTCTAAATAGATCTGTAAAACTATTTGAACCAGTGCTTTTCCGGGTTAAAATTTCAGAATGTAAACCAAAAACATTTATAGTTTTAAAGTTGTATCCGCAATGTTCATAAATAATGTATGCTTTAGAAACTCTGTTGAAATTACATGTCACAAAGTACGTGAATTTATAGTTCAATTTAAAATATTAGTAATCTAATCTATCGTAATTGTAAAATTGCTACCTTTTTTACCCATTTTATTTTGGTTAGCTATCAACATATTAATATTTGGTGTTAGGTACTACTCTTCTAATAAGACAGTGTGGAAGTTGGAATATTCGTTCAAGTTCGATTGTCTATAATAAGAATTTAAGTAAATCTCCCATTGTAGCTATTAACGGTTTTGGAAATATGCAAAAGGTTCGGCAATAGAAGTTTCTCAAATATTCAAGAATAGAAAGCTTTGCCAATATAAGGACGACGGGACGCAGTGTAGTCATTCATTGATTCTAAGTAATTCATTCTATGAATTCAAGCGATTCTAATAAAAAATACGAGGAATTTAAATAGTAGATAAAGTAATGTGATTTTTGTGATTAATTGTTTATCAACGAATTAAAAGAAACAAAGCAGTATTTAGTTAATTAAACGTTTTGTAAAATTTTCATGGAATAAAAGAACCCTTAACGAGAAGCTCAACAGCTATTTGAGAGTATCAGGTTACAATGCCATCAAGAGTACCATAAGAGTGATTTTACCACTCAATTTTTTATGACATTTAAAATATTAATATACTAGTATCAACCTTCATTTTATCATACACTCTTTTTTTGCTTTCTTGGAAAGTTGAAACAATCGAAAATATGAAAATAAATAGAATTTCATAATGGATTACATGACAGAATTTATTTTTCTAATCTATAAAATTATGGAACAATAGCGTCAAATAATATTCACAGAAATTTTGTAGTTTTAGTACGTTAACGTACTATAAACGCTTTATAGTCATTATGATTTTTCCATAGAAAATTTTGCTTTGGGTGAGCTTTGTACGGACGATTATATGATTAATTATTCAGATAATCGTTTTCCTCGTACATTGTTTAGTTTGTCATTCATTCAAAGGAATAAATCCTCATCAAGTTTAAACTATGAATTTACATGTTAATCGGACAAAAAATCTTTAATTTAACATGTATAAAACGCTGGTTTCGCTAGAGATAACATCATAAAACACCGTTAATTATATTGAAATTTTAAGTATAATAATATAATATTAATATTGACTTATTTTTTTATTGAATATTTTGATAAAACAATGAGTAAATGGAACAGTAACTTTCCAGTGAAATTAGATGTTTAATAACCTTTAATTTTGCTATTAGGTAGTTTGAGGTTGCCACGAGCGACGAACTACGTTTTACTGTGTAATAAAATACAAAATGCTATTAAAATTTAAAACGGTGTGATCTGAATTTCAATGGAAAAGCATCATTTGGTTTACAAAGATTTGAAAAATTGGAAATGTAAAAAATTCATGAGATTTATTCACGGTTAAAACGAAATAGAAAAACATTACCAATAAGTAATCAATAGTGTGTTATGAAAGACACGCAACGTTGAGTAGCTTTAAGTGCTTTTTAATATTAAGCATGGGTTAATCATAAATTACAAAGGTGGACACGTTCTGGTCAATTTTAACATAAATGGTTTTGAACAAACAATTTCTATTTACGAAACGTTCAAGTTTTCACGTACAAGCAGAAAAAATATGCAATCTGATACTGTTTTCATAGATTATTAAGTTTGCAATGAAATTATCGTTAAATTATTGGCTTAAGTAATTTACTTTTTGCTCGATTCGATGCGGTTTTCCTCAATGTAAAAAACGGTGTATGCAAAAAGATAATCGAGTTATATTAAATAAAGCCGTAATTACATGCAACAGAAACGATTTGATTTAAATATGAAATGTATTTATCAAGCTATTAAATATGACCTTAATATATACACTAGAAAAATAACTTATCAATATTCCTGCTGTGAATCTATCAAAATATAAATTCGAGATTTGGTTGAAGTTTGAAACACAAAAAAGTGATAATAAATCTTAAATTATCCCACCATAAAATAACACAACAGGTGTAAAAAATAAGGATTGAAATTCCCCTCGTGAATTTTTATTCTTTCAGCTGTATTTGAAACATTTACCTTTAGCGAAAGGGAACATTTCCTTTTTTTCGTTAACTTTTCCACTTTCTAGTTAGGAAAATTTATGGCCCGGCTATTACTCAGAAAATTGACAAAGTGTGACCCACCTTAGACGCAGTTACGTTTATTTTTCATATTGTTGACTTATCGGTTGGAGATACTTTATGAATGTTTGATTTATTACCTGGAAATAAGGAAAAATTATATTAATATTTATTTTAGTCGAACTGATTTTTAATAAATTGTATTATGGCGTAGATATATTTAATATAACGTTTAAAAAGGGTAAAGATTTATTTCACTGGGGTTGGATGGTTATTAGGTATTAAATATATTCTTTCGCTGTCCAATGCCTAATACATGGCTTCCGAATTCTTTTATAAGTGAAATAAATTTCATTTCCTCAGTGATATTATTGGAATATAAAGAAGCCTTTAAGAGTATAAAACGTTGTTTCTCATCTTCAAGCATCTTTTAATTTCATATGTAAAATGTAAGACAAAAGATAAATTTTCTTCAATAATCTATTCATATTTAATAATATTCTATTATACGTAACTATAATAATTGTTGTGGAATATTTGAATATTTCTAGTAGAAGAAACTAGGTCCAGAAGGTAGACCACCAAATGTATAGACAATGAAATATATATTAATATTTTTATGTGAAAACCTATAGCAGTTTCTCCCTTAATAAATGTTTTTTTCGGGATCGGCTATTTCCTGTTTGTATTTAATTAAAAATGAAGGGAAATTTGTTTTGTTTAACTTAAGAAAACCGTGCTTTCTGTAATGAATTGGGTTATTTGAAAAATGCAAATTTTTCAAAATCTGCAATTTAGCGTTTGAAATGAACCGACATAAAAAGGGGGTGTTGAGGAATAGCGGAATGTAGTAAATAAGAAAGCTTTTATCAAAAGAGAAACAGGAATTGACACGGATGTATTGAATGTCATTGAAGCAATGCAACAGAAATAGCTGTGGGTAAAAAGAATTCGAAATGAGAAGGAAAAAGTGAAAGAGATCTTCGTATTGAACACCATTTAATGGGGTCAGTTTTACAAGTTGGAAATTATTATCTAAAAAAAATACATAAAAATAAACTTAAAAGTACCTATTGGCTATGCTTGAAAAATGGGAAATGCCAAATAGCTAAAGGGAAAAGAGAATTATTTTTCCTTTTCGTCCGTTTTATTTGATTTAAGAATAATTGAATAACTAGTGTAACTATAACCTATATACTTAACAAACATTTATAATATTAGATATTGTTACCTACTTGTATTAAGTCATTCTCTACTCTCTAAACATGAGTCAGTGAAAATTTTACTAACTGCCTAAGTAAAGCCATAACAACTGTTAAGAACATGTTTTTTACAACAATTTAGTGAAATTTTCTATATAACAATTTCATAACTTCTTATCAAATCAGTGAATTCTGAGACTCACAAATTCATTTTGTGAGTATCCACTTATTCCAGGTGGTTTGGTTTTAGCTTTAACAAAAAAAAAGTGAATAGCACTTGTTATTAGTAATAGAAGGTACTATAATTTCCTTTATAGTCTCAAAAGGCACACTTTTCCTACTGTCCAACTAGAAGAGCTAATAAATAAATGTAGTATAAAGTTAGGTGAACCAGCTCCTGTTAATATAATGAACGATACATATACCTAACTCCCTTCCGCCACCCTTAGACTAATGAGTCAAAACTTATCAAAATCATCATATATGGATATCGAGCTACGGAAAGGTTCTCTAGAAACCATCCATCTATCCAGAATTTCTGAACATTTATACAGATGGTTCATCCATTCCAGGATTCAGAAAAACTGGTGCTGGCACTACAACGATATATTTGAAGGATGCGCCGCAGTTGGAGAACCTCTCAGCTGTTTTGATGGGGAAATAGAGGCAGTTTTACTGGCTACATCTAAACTTTAGGAAATTAATACGTATCATAAAGCTGTCTTTTTTATTGATTCTCAAGTCGCGATAACAGCACTATCCTTTAACTACCCCACCGATTGCGACCGTGCCAACAAATGTAGAGCCGCCTTGGACAGTCTCGCTAAAACAAGTTGGCACTTGTCACTACAATCATCCCAGTCATGTTGGTATCTTGGGAAATGAAAAAGCAAACGTCCTCGCTAAGTCTGGCACCTCTCAAAATCAATCGCCAACCCTTATGTCTCTAACATCTGCTCAGAGCCACATCGCAAGCACTATCAACTGGTATTCCTATAATATTCATAAAAATTAGGCACAAACCCCCAAAATAGGAATCCTTACTGGAATCCCCTATACCACGACTTCTCCTCTGCCAGGTGTCAGTCGCAGCTTTCTGAACTACTACAAGACACGACTGCCTATGCGAGCACTTGCACCATATTGGCATCCTACCGGATCCAATTTGCTCTCTCTGTAATGAATAACCCAATAACGCCATGCATCCTGGAAACTATTCTGCGCTTGCAGACGTCAGGGAGATAAACGAAATCAACTAAAACCAACTACTCCCCAACCTCTACTGGACGGCGTGGTATCGAACGGCAGAAATGTCAAGAGTGGGCGTTGGATAAGAAGAAGTAGAAGAAGAAGAAATTATTTTCTTTATTAGATAATGCACATTATCAGCCATGATAATCATAAGTTTTTCGCATTGTTTTCCGAATCGAACAAAACGTTGACTTACTAAAAAAAACACTAGGGTTTCAGTGATAATCCTAGTATGAACAGTGAAATTTTGAAATTTGGGTAGGTATGTGAAGAAAGGGATGTAAACTACTAGCAAACGTAATAATTAATATATTTTTCTAAATTTCACTATGACTAAAAGTGTGCTATATACAATTTAGAGAGATTAAGTGGAAGACTTCTTTATTGTAAATATTTTTATTGTTTGTAAACCAATATATCACCTCAAAAATTAAGCAAGCTCCAACAAAAAAAAAGCGATAACTCCAAAAGAAAAGACCGAAATTTACTTGACAAACATTCGGTAAAGTAGCTGAAATTTATTTAAGCAGAACAGGTTTTGCTAAAAAATAGTTTTACAGGTAACTGTAAAGCAGTCGAAAAGAAAACTAAAAGTTTAACATGTCAAAAAGATAAAATATATGTAAATTGGGCATCAAGTGAAATACAACTTTTTTTCATTTGTTTTATATAGGTGAGTAGATTGATATGAATGATGATTGCGTTTTGAAAGAACCAAAACGCCAATTTTCCAAAATTTAGAATAAAATATAGTTACAATTAGCTATAGGTAAACTATAGTTTAAAATATTTAATATCTATTTAAAGTGAAACAAAAACTAAATGTTTTGTACATACATATATGCGAGGTTAAGCGTATTGCTAAAAACTATCTGAAAAAAGTGACATAGATAAACACATTAATCAAATTTTCGGAAAGAAAAATATGGAATTTAAAAAAAAAACGTTTCCTTTTTACATCGTTTTATGATAAATATGCAGAAATTTTCGAGTTTTTAGCTCCGACGAACGATAGTTGAAATATTAGCCGATTAATCAAAATATTCAGAATATTTTGATGCGAAAACAAGGTCAATTTAAATGTATAAATATTTTATAGTATTTGATGAAATTTGAATACTGTATCTTTTTGAGAATCGATAAAAGTGAAATAAATTGGCATTGAGTTGCAAAAATCAATCAAGAGTTTGTTTTTTTCTCTGTGACTGTTTCAGTTCAATAATATTAAATGGAGAGATATAAAAATAGTTCTATTGTTGATTGGAATATTGTCTATCTATAAAACATAAGATTCATGCTGGTTGTTATTGCGAGTCAACAAGAATAAATATTAAGCCGTTGAAAAACTATAGGTGGGTTAAATTCACTTAACCGAAGAAGACTGAAGCGGAAATTGGCAATAGATAGCGAATGGCCAACAAGTGCGCATACATCGGATGTGGCTTTGTCGAAACGTAACATTTCTATAATGTTCATGCACGCTTATGTGGCACAATTCGATGTAGTTTCCTGTCTTCATATTCTCCTATCGCATTCCGTATATTTTATTCCATTTTATTTTGATTTATCCCCAACGTCTGCACTCGAGCCCCAGTACTATTCGAACATTCAAAAATTCGAATCATCTTCTAATATATTGTCGTGTTTCGCTACTAAAATCA
Source organism: Sisyra nigra (assembly GCA_958496155.1). Taxonomy (NCBI): domain Eukaryota; kingdom Metazoa; phylum Arthropoda; class Insecta; order Neuroptera; family Sisyridae; genus Sisyra; species Sisyra nigra. The sequence goes on along the minus strand of OY292315.1, from coordinate 33,701,846 downwards.
CGGTTTTATTGAAACCCATATCCATATTTCATCGGAGTTTAAATTTTAAACATAAATTCACCACTTTTCATGGTTACATCGAGAAAATGTCTTGGAAAAGTGAGCATGTTTTTATCCCGGTTGAAGACCGGGACAGGCGTATATTTGTCTCTGATAAATCTCAAAGACTAAGTTTAACTCCCCTAAGTTAAGCTCCCTCTGGTCGGACGTATGGTGAGGCGCCGGTGGCTGGTAATAGGTTGGGAAAAGCGTACGACCCCGTAATGAGAAATTGTGTATAGTTTGAAGTTGGAAAACAAATAATGTTGATTAGTTGATAACAGAGGTAACGCTGAGCTGATAAACATGAAGTTTCCTTAAGGGAAATGGGACAGTGTACAATATATTTAATGGGGGTCGTTCCGCCTCATTTTGTGATTAAAATTGCCAGCATTTTCAGTCTCGTACAGTGCCAAAGTCCCATTCAACTTTATATTAGACACTTTATCTCTGTCTATCACAACTAAATATTGAGCTTGCATGGATAAATATAACCCATTTTCCATGAAAACTAAACAACATTTATTACACCAACCAATCATGTAAAGCACGTATCTTTTTCAATTTTCTAAATAAAAAACTTTTCACAAAGAAAAATAAATGATTTACTTAAGAAACCTAACAGTGAAAAATGTTTTCAATAAAGACTCTATTAAACGTCCTCACCTTATTTACTTATAAAAAAAATTATAAATTACTCGAAAATTTGAGAGTAAACTAAGCAGAAAATTGATTTCAAATAAGTATTTCAGTTCACACGTGAAAACATCATGCTATTTTTAAAAAAAGAAAACGCAAACACTTGAGGAAAATCTCAACGTTTTTCGTTGGGAATTTTTGTTGGTTTGCAGTCGAGTATTTTAAACTAAGTTAGTGTTTTAACAATAAAACTTTTCAAGTTGTTTTTTAGATTTTCTGATATATTAAGTTCATAAATCACAAAAACGTTATTATCAACGATAAATCGGATCTTACTGGTACGAACTGAGAAATAATTCAATGTATGTGAATAAGCTACACTAACTGCTAACTTCATAAATAACGTTTTCAAAAGATAAAAACATTTCAAAAAGGAGTTTAAAATAATTTCCACAAAAAATATATAACTGAAAGTTAATCTCAACTATGTAGTACAGTATACACGTTTCACGTAAACAACAAATTCACAATGATAAATCATTTTTAATTTTTTTGGTTTTCTCCTAAAAAAAAAGTTTAATCAATATGTTTGAAATGAAATAAGCAAATGTATGCTCTATTAAACAACTATTAGATAAAGTATAATTTTTACGTTTCATTTACATAATGGACTATCAATTATTTGAATGTCAATTACATCGACGATTCAACAGAAAATTCTGTAAGTCATTTCGCTCGAAATTCTTCAGAGATTTCAATTTGCCTTTGTAAATTTGTTTAGGTTTGGTTAATTAGACGAATGATTTCATTAATCAAATCTCAAAACAAATTACGAGTAAATGTAACTATTTGGAAATAGTTCAGTAATCTATTTTAATCTGTTTTTAAACTTTTGTAAGGTACAAAACATAGTGTGAACGCTTCGATAAACTAATTTAAAGACTTATTGTTAGTCAGAAAAACATTTAGGGCGTTATAATGATACATTATGTTAGTTTGAGTTGATTTGTAATATACTTTAAATATTTTTTTTTTTTAAAGAAATGCTACCTGCCCTTTATGCTGAGCTGAGGTTTCACTCTCCAAGTTGGACATTTTACAAATCAAATTGGATTTTTGATTATATTTTATAAAAATAACGCAAGCATCAAGAAGTTGTGAGCTTATTGAACGATCAGGCCAAACTCTAATTTTTTTACCACTATATTGACCAACGATGAATCCTATCGAAGAAGTATTTCCAAAATAAAATTTTCTGTTAGGAATGTGTTGGTGAAGCGAACAAACTGGAACGTCTTTGAAAGGTGCATTAAATCAGACTATGTCACTTCTACCTACTAATTATTATCATTTTTATAAATATTTACATGAAATTATTAGCAGCAGCCACAAAGAATATTTAAAAATTAAATTTAAATTTATACAAATATCTTTGTTCCATTATGATTATTATATATAATCTTTAATAATTAGACGTATCATAAACACCTTATAAGTAAAGTATCCAATTTGGCTTGCAAAATGTTCAATTTGGAGTGTCAAACCTGTAAATAATTAGTTCATTTAGTAAAAATAATTTGTGAACTTTAATAAGGTTTGAAAAATTTTCTCTATAAAACAAAAGATTATGAACTTATAGTAGCGTTTTGTTAGAAAAACAGCATTATTTCGTGTTAACCGAATGTAATCGATTTAAGTCGATGTTATACATGTTCTTAAACGTATTTTATGGTAGGTACTTACAAAAGTGGTCACTAGTTGACAGTAGATAGTTCACATTAACAGCAATTGTTCTACACTTATAAATGGAACTAATGCACATAAATGGTCAAAAACACTTTGAAGAAATCAAAAGCCTTTTTAAGCCCCAGGGAAGCCTCAAAGACATCTAACAAAGTATCCAAAGATTTTCTACCTATTGTGACGTTAAACGTAGATAACTCTATGTGATCTTACATAAAATCTTAAAAAAGTTTAGAATAATGACGTCTAAAAGTGTGGCGTCAACATCGATAAAAACTGAGTAATGATTGGCATTATAATTGGCAACATTAAATTTGGTCTATATTATCAATCAGTTATTAATTTTTCTTAAAACAAAAAAAATGAACTTAAAAAGTTTATCTAGATAATATTTCGACTTCAAAAGTTGATATTCTTACAAAAAATAATTTCTCATTTCCCCAGGTACACCTATAAGCACTTATAAATTTTTTAAATTATTGCCGCTTGCTTTTTTCTCTTCAGTTTTAATAGTTTTATAAAATTATCACATAACATATTTAATTTATTAAAACTTTAATTTATTCCTATATTTGAAAATGATTGATTAATTAACTATTATCAGCATAATTCTATTATTTTTTATGTATATTTTGAGATGAGAGATTTAACATACCAATTCTGGCTAATTGATTTTATTTAACAAACCGTATTAAACAGTCAAATATTTATTGAGAGATATACATTATACAAAACTAGTAGAATCCACTTACCTAATACAATTTCGTTTATCGTTGGCTTTTGACTAAACGTAGATAGTAGTTTCGGCGTTATTGAGGTATTATTAAACTATTATTTACAGTGCTTGTTCTAAGAAATTAATTAAGACTGGAAATAATCTCTTGTATTTATCTTAGTTTGGACTTAGAATTGGACATTTGTAAGTGAAGATTTTTTTGTCTAAAAGGCATTTTTCGTGTTGAATAATCCTTGAAATGAATAATAGTCTTACTCGTTCTACTAGTTAATATAGACAGTTTAATTACAAGGATTTGGATAATCGACATGGAACGAATAACGTTGAATAATTGAAATACTAAGGACCAAAATTGAGAAAAACTTTTTTTCGAAACAAATAAAAATGTGCAAACAGACGTTTAAAGTAAGCTCGTCTAAAATTTTGATAACTAAACAAATATGCATGGGGCAAACAAACGCAGTAAGACCTCTGATACGTGCAATATTAAATACAGAGAAGAGGTCGAGTGAAATAAACGCTAGTGTCTATGCAATAAACATTTTCGAGAGATAGCAATGGCTCTGATTGATCGCATGTTTATAGTATGTGTATGTATATGAATGTTCATGTGCATGTGACGCTATGTGTAGGTGATATGTGTGAGAGGGAGGGAAGGTTTCATGTAAGTACATAGTGCATATATCTATATATACATTTAGAAACATTCAATACAGTCTACATATTTCGCTATGGATATTCGACCAAAGTCTCATCGAACATTCTGTACAAAATCCCACACTGCTGAATTTCGAACAGTTCACAATATCTATATCTAACCACCTGTCTGTCTGTCTGCCTCCCAACAAAACCCTCCATCCACCTCCTCGGAAAATTATGTATGCACACAAATATACATACTCATATAGGTATAGAACGGCGTACAAAAGCAAACTTTATGTGTGTTTATGTTACATCCACCATCAACACAATCAAACATTTTAAATTCCCATTTAATATTGAAATACAGCTTTTTATCGCGTCAATACGCCGGCGAAATTTATGCCACGAACAGTTTAATATTCTAATATTTGAGTATGTATTATACGTATTTCTGATGTAAATGACACTCTGTTTATTTAATAAATATGCGAAGAAAGTTGGTCCCATTCAAATTTTTGGCCGAACACTAACTGCCAATCACCGGAGAACAAAAGGAAAATTGTATTTTCCTGTTGCACTGGTTTTAATGAAAATTGAAATTTTTATTAACGGGAAAACGTTTCTTTTGTGAAACTTACCTAGATAAGAGGTGAGTTGAGTTGAGCAAACGAATTTACTTATTGGTTTGTTAGAATACTAACGAACGTACCACGGGTGCCGTTTGTTGAAATTCATTAAGAGGTTTTAATATTCAAAGATATACAAGAACTTAAATATTGTCTTTTTAAATCCACTAGAGAGGAAAAAATCTCTGTTAAACAAATTAAATTTTTTCTAATATTTCTTTAATAAATTTGATTAATTGATTTTTATATATACAACATTTTCTTGATACTAAAGTTAAACGTTGTACTATCGAATTCAACGCTTGAATTTCTAGCTGGTGACATTTTGAGCTTAAATATAGACAAATGTGACGTAATTTATGACATCTGAATGCAATTTTCTGGGATTATCGAGTTTGATGTTTAGACTGCTCGTTGCGAAACGGTAAGCTGAGAGGAAAATGATAATAAACTAATAAAAAAGAAACAAGAGGCCACAAAAGTTTTTCTTTTATATTATCCTCAACATGAGCCACTTTTGATTTTTATTAAAAAAACCGAGTAAATATAATTTTCATTTATGTAAATTATTTTTTTAAAATACTTTTTTGTTATGAAAAAATGGACATCTTTTTGTTTAAGCTAAGCTCATAAAATTAATTGGAAACATCAAGTTTTTTTTTTATAAATCATCTCATTTAAAAAAAAACACCTACAACACGTTATACTTTAACCTTTAACTTTGTGCGTTTGTTTGGTTATGGTATCCAACTTTGTGTGATTTTCGGGATCGTTAAATGTCTGACCTTTTTAATTAGAAAAACTAGGGGTGAATGAGGATGTTCTTTATGCGGATTTATTACCACAGAACGTAATCCTTGCTATATGATAACAATTTGTAAAAATTTGTGAGAATGCATATTTACACAACATGCATGAAATGTAAAGGGTGTTAAAACATTATATGAATATTGCAACCTTTTAATTAGAGTTAATTAAATATAATTAAAATGACGAGAATATTTTTTAGAAGTAGATCTTATTGCCTCTTATAAAAATAAATAATATTACAATATAAGCCCCTGGAAGAAGATGTTAACATTTTTGCAATTCTGGAAAAATGGTCATTTGAACATGGAACTTGTGAACACACTGTGTTTATCTATAGGCCTTTTGGTCTTAAAACTTTAATACTGACTTTACGTCATTCAGATAAATTCAACAGAATCCTGATGTCTTAATTAGTGAGAATACAATTTAATATAAAACCATTTTTCGAGTAAGTTTTTCATTTTTCAAGTACAATTTTCTAGTGCTGTTTCAATGAAATGAAATGCCATAACTTTAATGTTACGGACAAATCAAGTTCTCCGCTTTAGATAAGCTTGGGCTAGGTTTATATATTAGACTATTTCATGAAAATTATAAGAGATTTTTAGACCTGATGCTGTTTATTTTATTATTTCCACGTAACATTTTTCCGTATTACAACTTTTTATTTGAACTAAGTTACTACTGATTATGTAATTGGGTTGTTGTGGCGGAAAGAGTACATGCGAAAGTCTACATAATGCGTGTGCTCCCATCACATCAAATAGCATCACCGTTCAATGGGAACATACCCAACACTGTCCTGTCAACACTAAGATTATTATTGATGTATTAATTGATTGATCAGTAAATTTGATATATTAATATTATAAATTGTCATAAAGAACACGTGCGTATTTAAAAATTTAGCTCGATTGGATACTCGGAAATGGGTAAAATACCGATTTTAAAATTCCGTCAACATAACCAGATAAAGTTAGCATGGCAAACATTGTATTTAAAAAAGGGAATCAGTGAAATGTTTAGGTAAAAAACTATTGCGGTTTTCAAAAGGATAACTGCAATACTAAAGTGGCTAAGGGTTAATTAGGGTTTCATTTAAAGTCTGTTTGGGTTGTAATTATGGACAATCAAGAAATGATTTAACCTTATTTTGAGGGTTCTGATGCCGCAATCCTATTTGATTTTATCTCAACGCCTCACCCCTTGGCAATTTTAGTTTTTCAAAATTAAACCTTGCTGTCTGCATGAAAAATAAGACTCTATGATAAAATAATCGTTAAATATTAGTGGTAAAATTTACATATCGTTGGCTTAATTCCAATATGTAGCTCTTGAAAATTTGAAAATCTTTTAAATTTCAAATACTTTATTACTTTTATCTATGTTTAAATTTAAAGTTAGTTTATAGGCTTTAATTTTATTTTTTTAATCGTGTACTATAAGAAACTATTCAAGTTTTTCATTAACTTAAATTTTCTTTAAGTTACTACATTTTGGATATCAGCCAACGATACCAAACATATTCAAGTAGAGACGGCTTTAGGAAACAGCCGCAATCCTACCAGAAATTACTAAAAGGGGTGGTGATATATTCAACAATGTAACAATAAGATTAAAAATTATTCAAATAGAGCGTTAAGTTTGTTAAAGTCGACTCTGTTTCAAATAAATTACAGTACTTTGTTTGTATATTGTATAAATTTTCTCCGTCATTAATTTGATTCCATTGAGAGCATGCACAAAAAGACAAGAAAATCAAATCATAATTATAATTATAAAACATATAATATTATATACATGAAACTTGAAGTTCTCACAAATAGCCATTAATTATTAAACTTCTAATTTGAACTTCAAAGATTAAAACGAGAACGATATTTTCCTACGGTGACGGGTGTGCCAATATAATGAAGGAACTATAAGACATCTCGAGTTCGAGTTCAAAGAACGAACGATGTTATATCATAGAAATTCATTTTGCATATATTTCAACAAGCTACAATCTATTTGTAAAAAGTGTTATCACTCATTTAAATAATTCCCTGTAAATATTTTACTACAATTTCTTTCCATTTTTGCACTTTGCACTTTTCACATTTCATGTATAAATCGAATTTCTTAGATTTTTTACTGTACACGTTATTTTATTGTTAGAGAAATATTTTATACTTGTGTCATGTATTTGTTTTATCAAACACATGCTATTTGCGATATAATTGTTTTAACGATTCATTAACACGAAAATAAAATCGTTAAAATTTTATAACCCTGAGTTCAAGTTCGACAGAGCCAGAATAACGAGGAAGCTAATTTTAACAAGTAATTATTTTTTAAACGGCATTCTAATGACCGTGAAAAAATTAATTTTTGCCTCAAAATATTTGTCAAAATTATTAAAAAGTCATTTACTTAAATTCTATATGAAGTAATATAAATATGTTTAAGATTTGAGTTTGTGGAATTTATTGAGCTATAGTATTCACGTGTTGTAATTAACGTTGAAGTGTATAAGATATTTGAGATCATTTTAAAAATATAATATGAAAAATATGTTGTTTTTAAAAACCACGCTTATACTTAGCCGAACCTAAAAAAAAAATAACTAACCTAAAAATAATATAGCTTACTCGAAAGGCAGATCATGAAACTTGACTCACCATCAACAACAATATTCTGTAATGTAGATCATTGCTAATCGAGTCTTTTCCTATCTCTTTCACTCTTTCTATTTCCCTCCTCTCACTCGACACAACTCTTTCACTGATCATTGTTGGCAAGCATTGAGCATACGGTCATTTTTTCGTAACGTTATAGTCTCTACGGTTTTATCCTAAACCCAATAGAGGAACTTGGATCCAATAGTTTTCATGTGTTATTACTTCTTATTTCCTAGTAAGAACGAATCTATTAAGGCTTATGAAATATACACTTAAAAAGATTAACAAAAAACAGAAGGAACTGAGGTATTTTCGTGTTTAACAAATTTCATGTCAAGTAAATGTCAGCCTTTATTTATCTCATTTTGTTGTATTTCACATGATATGAGCCCGGAACTTTTTACTACTGTACAGCTACTATACTGTTTTAAACTACTAACTGATTTTAATACACACATATAAATATATATATATATATATATATATATATATATATATATATATATATATACCCAGGTTCTTCTGCATATATGTATAGTTAAAAAACCCTTTAAGTTGAAATTTGGTGAGCACAAAATTATAATAAGGTCTCAAATAATTACTATTCTTAATTTATTTTTTCTTTTATCACAAAACAAAACCACGAACTACGAAAAGTAAATAATATTTTAAGAAATTTTTTTCTTAATATAATATTATATGGTATATATGTTATATATACCATATAATATTATAATATTATTATAATATATTATATAATATATTATATTATATTATATTATATTATACCATAATATATTAATAAATTAAGAATAGTAATTATTTGAGACCTTATTATAATTTTGTGCTCACCAAATTTCAACTTAAAGGGTTTTTTAACTATATATGCAGAAGAACCTGGGTAAGTGAAAGTTCAAAGAACCATTATCTCTTATTCGCTTATGGGAGGTTTTTTATTTTTTATTATTTGTACTCAGACCTCATAGGTCTGAGGTTTATAAGAAATACAGCAAATATGTAAAATTTAAGTATGAGTCATAAACAGCAAAGTATGTTAAATACACTCGACTTTCGGTTAAGTTACATGGAAGTAGCAATTTCATTTATCGAAATCCACGAGGGAATTTCTCTTAAGAAGGTTTCTGTTTCTCACTTATAGAGGTTCTAAAGAAGTAAAATGACGGGGCCTGGCAAATACTCTCACTTATAGAGTTTTCTCGCTTACCTAGAAATTTTGTAAGGTTTATTTTGATTTTAGTTACAAGTTAACCTTATTTCTTTTATTATTTCCGTGTAGTGCTTGTTATTGTTTGAATTTTATTTAAACTTTTCTGTTTTATTATTAACCTTATGGGTCTTATGGCGTAAAGAGTACACTACTAGGTAGGTGCACAGATTCTTGTGTGTGTCCAACACAGTGGTATCAAAATGCACTTATCCATTATTTTCTGCCACAGTTGACATGAAACTAGCGCCATCTTTTAGTAAACTTGTAAGAAAGTTTCCACAACATAAATTAATTATGATGGATGTAATAGATTAGTGAACCTAATGAAGAACAGGTGTTTTCAAAATCTCATTTCCATAGATTTCAGAAAATGGCTTAAAAATTGATTATAAGATTCCGTCAAAAAAGGCAGATGAAGTTTATGTAATCGTTATAAAAAAATTAAACTTTGATTTACATAATTTTCTTTCCCAAAAATAAAAAAAAAAATCTTCTAAAATTTTTTCAGTGTAAAATCTGACTGTAAATTACGCCGATCAAAAATAAGCGTGAAAAATAATTAAGCCGAGAATAATCTGATTTCAAACGTTGAAATTCTTAGAAAAAATTATATAAAAACTAAATACAAAGGTTTTTAGTAACTATAATAATATAAAATACGAATATCAGTTAATCTTACATTTTAATTTCAGCGTTTTTATTCAAAAATATCATTTATAAAATAGGTGACAAACCCACATAATTAATAACTTTTTATCTTTTTACAAACAAATTATTCAGTGTTTATCAAAAAAATAATGAGGTAAGGCTTAATTATTCAAAAAGAGTAATCTAGATAACCTTTTTTTCTATCTTTATAATTGCTATATCCATCAAAATTGAACAACAAAAAATAAACAGTTAGATAAAAGAAAAGTTTATTTATTATACAATAATGTGAAGTAAGAAAAATTATCGACTCGCATCCATTATTTTTTTTTAAATGTTGACTGATAAGTTTTTTTTTTACTGTACCCATTATACGTCTCTCTAAACTTTTCAATAAAAAAGTTACAAAAGAGAAATGTATTTAAAAACATTTACATTTTCTTTCTGTTAAACGCGAATAAGTTTATTAGTTAAACTCTCTAGCATTGTAGTCCATAAAGCTCGAAGTAATTGAATTTTAAATTATTAATTTGTATGCATAATAAAGTTGTTAGCAAATTTTTATATGTTTATGTTAAAACAAACGTTCATAATAAAACGAATTAATTCTTCTAAATAAAATGAATTGTTTTGTATGTTAACTGTACTTTTTGTTGGAAAAAGGTAGTTTTTTGAGTAATTCTCTTACAAGTGTTGGCTTATTGTGAGAGCAAGGAAAGCGGGAATTAAGTTTTTGTTGAGGAAAAGTGAGTTGTTTTTTTTTTTAAGAAAACATTCAGGAAAATTGTTGGAGTTAAATGAGACGTTGTATCAATTGGGAAAATATATCGCGCAATTAAGAGATTATTTTCGTAATTACTGCCTTGACATAGTCTGTGCAAATGCAAATTAGTTGTCCATTTTTTTTACCCACCTTCCTCAGATCGGGTGACTAATCACATTGAAAATGAATCAACCTTTTGTGGTTTTAATGAAGGTTGCATTTAACAAATTCACTATAACATAAAGAAAATCTGGTGAGGAAATTAAGAAATGTATTTATCAATTTCGCTTTGAAGTATTATTTGCATACAGTACTGGATTTACGCTTAGATCCGTGAGACCCGGGCTTACGGCGACACAATTTTAGAGACGGCAAAATCTTAAATGTGGCAACATTTTGAAAGCGCAGAAACAAAAAGATAAAATAAATATTGATTTGAATTCACTTTGTTCTTAAGCCTTTTCTACACTTACTGATCGCTATGTGTAATGTGCGGACTATGTATGTATGTCGTCGCCACAAATTTCATAAATTTCAATATAGACTTCAATAGATTTCAATTGACTTCAATAGACTTCTATAGACTTCAATAGATCTAATAAAATTAGTAATAAAAAAAGTAAAAAAAAATTATTGATGATGCACAGATGTGAAGCTTAAAAGGCATAAGATGCTGTAAAAAGTATTTTTTACGATTGACTTGTATTAATATATGGAAATTTTCCAGTTCAAATTAAATGATTTACTTAGGTATATTCAACCCTTAGAGTGCCAACGAGCGCGATCGCGCTCGTGTACGAACGGTATTTGTTATCTTTCTAAGTGTTATATATATAGTTCAAATTATAATGTTTTTAGTAATAACAATATAAAAAGGATTTGGGAAAGATATTTTTCTAATTTTCTTTGTATTTTATTACTATTAAATTAAATGACACCAAAAAAAGACTTCGTTGGCATTTTTAAGCATATACTAGTAAAAATCAATGGCACTCAAACGGTTAAAATAATTTTAATCGTATAGACTCTATACAGCAAACTTTTTAATAAAAAACTTAAAACCTACAAAATTGTTAAGATAGGTATGGTAACCACTTTATAGAAACACTCTACAAAACGTAGTAATCACTTTCAATACAGGAATAATACGTAATTTTTTGAACCCCAATAAACATTAATTTACTAATCTTCAAACGCAATACTAATAAAGAGTCGTAAATTTACACACAATGATATTTTTAAAAAAATATGTTTATTTATTTATTGTAATTGACTAGCACGAGCTTACTGTTTTCCACCACTGTTTCAAATCATGTCTTCGAAAAATTATATTATTTTCTTTAAAAAAAATTCTTCATTACGCAAATAATTGCTCAGTTTCTTTAGTTTCACTTTGTATAGTTTACACCAGGTTTGTGCCAATCATCCTGCTATGGCGATGCACAAACATTGACCAACACTGACAAGAGCAGACAAGATTGCGTGAAGAACTGTTTCAGCTTAGGCTGAGGGTCGACCTGAACGATGCCGTGTCAAAAACTAAAAACGGTTAGCATGTGATTAGATCCGACCGTCATAAAGTGACAAGTTCGCTTGAGGCAGTGCATAAACATCAATCATAAATCCATAAAGAAGCAGGTTTGAAATAATATTAATCAATTTAAATTAGATATAATTTTACATAACTACTGTTATGTATGATAGAAAAGAGGGTGGCACGTCAAATTGGGCTTAGGGTGGCATCAAATCTACCCGTGTATGCATATAATAATAATAATAATAATAATAATAATAATAATAATAAGAAGAAGAATTCAAATTAAAAAAATCGTCACGATATTTGAATGGTTAAGATCTTCATATAGATCGGTCTATTCCCGTCGAGTTTCCTCTAGAGAGAAATCTAAGCCGCTTTTGTCGTTACAGCAATGAATTATTTTTACGACAAAAATAGTATGGAAAACCATATAAATAAGACATTTTTATTATTCTCTTTAAAAACTGATCCTGTATTTATTATATAAAAACCAGTGAAATGTGAAAGCTTAAAAAGGTATCTTGTACTTATAGTATTAACAAGTATTGATATATTAATTCTTTTTACTAAACGATGATTCCTTTTGGGACACTCTTAAAAATGCATTTACTCGAAAACAAAACGTATTACATGCATCATCAAGGCAAAATGATCTCAACTTTCGGATAAAAGTGAAAAGAATTTTCTGCATCATTTATTTGGGAAACGTTTGATCAGCATTTTTTGATCTTAGCTCGTATCTTTTTCTTGTAGTTCAAACAACTGAAAAATTGTTCGAGGCAATAAAAGAATCGCGTAACAATTGCAATTTTGTCGACGACTCAGTGGTGGAAAATCTATCACTTTCAATGTGCTACATTTTTAAGTGTGCCACATTTTGAAAAACGTGACCGACGGCGATTGATATCGCGGAAAATTTCTAGTTGCCAGTCAAATTTTCAATATATTAGTGATTATCAAGCTTGGAGAATAATTACAGTTTATAATCGAGACTTAGGAGAGAGGATGGGTGCCTACACTTGTACTAAAATAAATGAGTGTGTAGACGTTATCGATGTTATATACCTACATGTATATAGCCAGAAACATGTTAGATAAATAATGAAGATTAAGGTAGACGCTTTATATAAGTCCGCTGGCGTTTACAAACTATTCAGCACGTTATAAATATGAAAAGGTCTATGATATATTATGCCCGTTTAACAAAATGTGTTTCTAAAATAGAAAATAAATAACGTGTGAAGTGTGCGAAATAAAGCCAATTTTTATACATATTTTTACTTTTTCGTGCCACTTAATATTTTATTACACAAATAAAAATTAGTAGAATGTAAATTAAAAATCAAAAATTTAATTATTATTAAAATATGATTTATTTCCAGTTTTTTTGTTTTAATTAAGTAGTAAAAAAATAGCCTCTTAATATTTAAATTTTAATTTTTTGATTATGAGCAAAATAAATTAAAGCTCAAAAGAGACGAGCTATTAAATTTATGACTTAGTTCACTTAGTTTGGTGCAGTGATGACGGGTGACTTGCAAAACATGCATTATAAATATGAGACTAAAATATGTAATGAAGACAGAAACTATTTGCTTGATATAAACAGCTAGTTTTCAACAACATTATGCATGAAAAACGGAGATCATTTTTCTATTAATCACAAAAAATGAATCATAAAAACTTTGGAGTTTCATCAATCAAATCGGTGAAAAATATTCTCTTGAGTTGAAATTGGTTTTTGTTTTATTCTGATTTATTATTGAAAGTGTTTTTTTTTTTCAATTTGGCAGTTCAATTTTTCCCTAGTTTTCTTCACATTCTTAGGGTGCCAATTAACACGCTTATATTGAGGGTTAATTCGTGCTTGACATAAAAGGTCAGTTATAATCGACATTTTCGTAGTTTGTTTATCAAAGTTTACATCTTCTGAGAGCTAGTGTTAAATAAGGTCTTAATAAGGTACCTTTATCTTAAGATTAGTAATGAAGTTCATGTTTGTATTCAACTTTCTTTTAATTTTCTCAAACAATAATTTTTCCAATTTTTCGTCTTCCTATTAGTTTTAAATTTTTATAAACCAGGTGTCTTCCTTAATAAATTATGTTCACTTCTATTTAATAGTACAGATTTTATACCTAATAATTTTAAGAATTTTATAAAGTATATTCATGTCCGGTTTTTTTCTGAGAGACCCTCACTTTAAAATATTTTAATAAGTAGGAATGAGCAATTTTTAGGACTGAATTCGATAGAAAATTAAATTTTGAGACAATTTTAAGGTATGGTGTACACTGTAGGTACAGTGTACGTAATAAGACAAAAAAAAATATCGAAATCGGGTCAAAAGTTACCCTTAATCAAACTATGAGAAGAACTAATTAAACTAATAAATATTTTACATTTTATTAGGTAGTATCAAAGATTCACTGCTTGTCTTTTTTTTAAGCTACTTGACTAAAATTTGGCTTAAAATACAGTCAAACTCAAGCTTAATGTTAATCTTTAAAAATCAAATCAAAAGACAGGTATTACACTGTGTGATTTTGAAGTTTGAATATTAAGCTCACCTCATTGTACAAAAGGTCTAAATACTTGACCAGATGCATTTCTAGATACTGTTAAATGTTAATCTTTAACTATCAAATCATAAGTGAAGTTTTGAGTTTGAAAATTATGCATAGAATCTTCTTCAGGAACCTCGAGGTACGGTTAATTTAAAATAATGTAAGTTATTGTCATAACAATAAGAGAACGCAGTTAAGTCAAAATAACTGATTTTTTTTTATTTGAAGGTTTCGACTACGTTTATACATTACGATTTTAAAATCCTTTAAAAATCAGATTTTAAATCTTAAACTGTAATCAATTAATCAAGCAATTTAATTAAGACACTCTCAGCGAAGCGGGCGGTTATCGGTTAGTTATTATATATTTCATTGCTATCTTCAAAAATTTTAATTTAAGTGCATGTGTAAGGCAAACAAACTATTTTTGAGGATGAATTTAAAAGTTGTAAATCAAAGTAGTATAGTATAATAATGTTCACAAAAGAAAAGATAAAAGAAAAAAGAGAGGCTAAGTGGTCTTAAAAATAATAAATTTTCATAAAAAAAATAGGTTAATTTTAAAAAATCATCTATACTTAATGAAATTCAATTTCTATGTTGTTTTTACTTTAACCAAACAAAATGCTATAAGTTATTTAATAGGAGCATAAAATAGGTAAGATTGATTATTTAAGACGAGAGAATAATTTGCTAAAAGAGGAAATAAGGATTCGTTTTTGATGAAGAGTTATTTCACTGCAATAAATATCGAATGCCTTAAAACTAGCATCCAAATAAAATCCTTGAACATTTAAAGATTACATGTTATAAAATATTATTAAACACGATCGTTTATTTTCATTACAAAATGATAAAGATAAACAATAATTTGTGAATTTGATAGAATCATAAATCAATGTGTTCAGGTCGGCTATTGATTAAGAGAGATTTGTTCATTCGTCAAATTGAAACGCTAACAATAAGCACAGATGTCGGTATTTCGGTACTATCGATTTTTGGCAATCGAACAATAACACATTTGTTATACGCAAAAAAAAAATTGAGAGAACTCGCGAGAATGAGGCATAGAGGTTGAATTCGTATTATACAAATTTTGGAAAGTATAATTGACATGGTTTTTTTAAATGTTGATTGTACGAGTATTGTTTTTGAATTTTCAATTGATGATGCAATTGATTTGTTTTATGGAGGAATTAAAAATTTATACGCGATTGAGATTGGCAATTAATGGAAACTATCCGTCACAAAGTGAGATTTATTTTCCGGCATTTATCGCATTTGTCACGGAAAACTTTCGTTATTTGCGGACAATGTCTGCGTCGCTCAACTTTCCCTGAAAAACTTGCTAAAAAGTAAAAATAAAAGCTTTTTAAGTTTTTATAGAATTTTCTTTGCTTGTTCTAAGGAATATTTGCGTTTAATTTTTTTTAATGTTTAGTTTGAACTTATTGTTTTATGATAACATATTATACATACGGTTACATTGGGGAAACATTTAATTTTCATAATATTATGATAATATTTTATATATAAAATATTTTATTAACAAAGGTGTTTTTTTAAATAGTAACAGTAGCGATGTTTAAAGAATAAAGCCTTGTTATACGTATTTAACACTTAAAAAGCTGATTATCTCACGAAGAAAATCAAGACGATCATAACAGGGTCAAGTTCATGAAAATGATACTTTAAATGCGTTTTTATCAACTATTTGCAAGCATTAAGTTCAAGCAACATTGTTCGAAACAGAAACCATAAATGTTCTTATCTCATTAATTTTCAAAATAAAACTTAAAAAAAATAATCGTAATGTTGTCTTATAAAGAAGTTACAAAAATGACTGACCTCAATGGGATGGCCGTGAATTATATTATTATTAAATAATTTTCTTATAATATAAATGTTTTCCTTTTGTTATACGCACATTGAGTATGTATTGAGATTTGAAAACGTTTGAAACTTAAGCTAGCGACAGGTCATCTTTTATGAGAGATATATGTAATATAGACCACCCAAGATGATTATGATCGAATCATCCCACAGCATCGGGCACATATAATACAAATCAAACAACGATCGTCGCTCGACAAACTCGAAATTCTCAATTCGACTTAGGCACGCTGGGAATTATTTTGTTGATTTATTTGGAGGCTTGAAAAAATTAACGATAGCTTAGAAGAGGACTTCTATTGAGATGATTTCGGATATTTAATGCCAATAAAGTTGTAATAAAAACCGACTTGTACTCAAATTAATTGAGGATTTTATTTCACCTTGTTATGATATTTTATATTTATTAAAGCAGATATTTGAAAAAGACGTTTCTATAAAAATAATGCGCAAAACTAGATAACAAATGTTTGAACGAAACATATGTGACAAAATATGAAAATTAGGCTTTTATGATCTACTGGAAAAGTCTCTTAGATTTTTTTCAAGACATTTTTTTAACAAAAAAGCTTCAGTTTTGAGTATTAAGATATTTGTTGCAAAAATCAATTTTCTAATTGGAAGTTTGCAATAAATAAAGTAGTACCAACTTTTATGAAAAAAAATGTTAATTTTCATATCTAAGTCTTCATTCACTTCAATATCATTAAACAAATGCTTATTTAAAAAAATCATTGGAGAAAATAAATAAAATTCAACACCCCATTTCGACTTATTATTAAGCATCGATGGATTGTATTTCTACGACTAGGAGTACCAATGCCCATTATAACAAAAAAAGTAAAAATAGTAGTGAACAGTAATTTAATTCTTTGCTCACATTAAAATATAACTTAAAATCTAAGCCACAAATTTATTAAATTAAAGAAGTAATCAATTCTAATAAAAATTTAAATTTGTTAAGTCTCAAATATGCGTCAGTGAAACTCGGTTCGATTCCCGTTGATTCCAAGACATCTCGACCAAAGGAAACACAGTTAAGGATTGGTTATTGTGGCCAATGAAGTAGGTTAATAAAATCTTTCAAAATTGTTTATTTAATTTTTCTATTAACAAACTCGTTTTTTTTAAATATAATAATAGATAAATGTTAAAAAACCACTAAAACCAAGAAGTTAACATGCTTTATATTGCAAATCACTTAGAGTAATCTATCTCTTAGAGCACTAAACGATAAGAGAAAATTTTATACGTTTAATTTATTTGTCGGCTTAATAAACTCGGAACAAATCGCATCACGAATCAAAAATTGTAACTCGGAACTCCACGCTTCAGTATTTTTTTCAAATTAACAGTTCGATCACTGCATGGCACGAAGAGTTAAATAAAACAAACTCTTTCTTTTCATTTTTCCTACGATTACAAATTTTTTTTTTTATTAAAAAAAATATCCTAATGATTTCTTACTCTTATTTAGCACACAAAAAACTGTTAGTAAAATCATTGATAGGTTCATGCTGTTCTCATTTTTACGATCCAATGCTTTCACTTAAACATCAGTGAGTTGCAAAAATGCTATCGATTTCTTGACTAGAGCTAAATGTAAATGCAAAAATTTAGTCACTTTAAAATAGAGAAAGTGTTTTTAAAATTTAATCTTCGTTCATAAACTGATTGGATAAACTCTTTGGTTTTGCGTACAACCTCATATCTGACATGAGTTCAACCCCAAATCTGTGGCTACCCTACAGGTATTATGGTGTTTAATTAAAATAAAAACGTCAACTAGGTTATGAATTGATACAGTATGTATTAAATAGTATTGATTTCCCTCGCACTTAAAACAATCTCTTGCTTCCCCCAACTCGTTCCCATCTCGACCACATTGTCTCACTTTCGTCGCATTGTGTCAATTTAGAGGGGAGAGGGTAGTTTTTAGTTGTTTCACCAAATACAAACCTCAATTTTCTATTGTAAATTCACAAACTCGTCAAAATTGAATACCCGATTAATGTAAATAGTTTTGTCTATAAGTTTTGTTGAAACAAATTAATTAAAATAATTAATTTTATAAAAGGGAATTAGAGCCGTTGATAATGAATCGGGTATTTGCCAAAGTTGTATGAATTAGGTAATTTGTTGGTCTCGTCTTAATCGATTAATCGATTTATTCAATTTTTTTTAAATCTTATGGATAAACAGCAAGTCAAGAGAACATTTTCATGCTTTAGTCGTCCTTCATGATTTATTAGTCAAATTTTACTAAAACAAATCAAACGTTGTTTTTTTTTTATCTTGCAGGCATACAATGAAAAATGGCTAACATAAAACTAAAGAGATCAAAGAATTTTTCGTCTTAAAAGAAAAATTGTTGTCTTTTGTTTGTTGTTTCATTTTTTTGTATTTTGCATCATAGGCATTATATTTACTATACTAGGTATTATCAAGCTATATGTAGCAAGATATTTAAGCTCAAAGCTCTCAAACTTTTGTGGATATCTCATTCTGAGTTTTTCAGGGCGTTTCGGATTATTTGTAAGTTGAAAAGTTCAAAAACACTAAAATTATAGTTCTATTTTTTGATAGGAGTTTTATTTTGGGTAATTATTTCAACTAGAGTATCCGGTGGGATGTCTGGGAAAGGCGGCCGCGACCTTGTAGTAGATCAGACCAGTGTCTCCTGGTCAAACTGAGGATTGGACACGCCACCATTTCCCACCAGCACCTGTTAGATGGATCCAACCCAAAACAATGCGGCCGATGTGACAAAGCACTGACAGTCACCCACGTTCTCAGTGAATGCCTGTCACTAATATAAGAAGGATTCTCCCTTATTAACAACCATGACTATAAAGCTACACTCAATGGCCAAAATCGCATGGAAAAAATTATAAACATTTTAAAGAAACAGCTTCTTGAATCCACCTAAAGATCTGTTTAAATTAATTAATTATAATTATGACGCAAATAACCCTAATCACAAATTATTGGTTGTTCGATAATA
The DNA here is from genome assembly GCA_958496155.1 of Sisyra nigra. NCBI lineage: Eukaryota > Metazoa > Arthropoda > Insecta > Neuroptera > Sisyridae > Sisyra > Sisyra nigra. Next base: position 33,682,311 of record OY292315.1, on the reverse strand, counting down.
ATTAATGTGTTTTTTTCATATTTTTCAAAGTGAATTGATTTATATTAACATTAAACATTAATTAATGATTCATTGACTATTTTGTTAGATGACCTTTTAACATCTTTCAGTAAGTTGAAAAATTCCACGTTCGAATAAGCTTTGAAACCAGAAGCGAAGAACTGATCCAACCCATTTTTAACAGACTGGTCAGAATCGAAATTTTTACCTTTTTACCATTCAAATGGTTTTGAAGAGGGCGAAACAAATGGTAATTTGATGGTGTTAAGTCAGGGTTGTAGGGTGGATGAGTTCTCAATTGAGCTCTGTTAATTTTTGACGGGTTATCAATGAGGTATAGGGCCTGGCGTTATCCTGATGGAACGCTTTTTCATTTCTTCGCTTCTAAAAACCAAAGCTTCTTCGAACGTGGATTTTTTAACTTACCGAAAGATGGTAAAAGGTCATCCAAAAAAATGTTCAATATATCATTGGATAATGTTTGTTGTTAATATAAATAAATTAACTTTGAAGAATAAGAAAAAAACGACATTAATTATCGAACAACTTAATAATTATTAAATAGGATGATTTATTTTTAAAATAAAAAATTTGGTAGAAGGCATTTTATCAACTTGCATAAATTTTCCAAAAATGTTATTGTATTGGAGATGAAATCACATTTTCCGTTTTGGAAAAAGCTGGATTTAAAACGAGTGGATAGAAAATGTTAATGTAAATTTTATTTATGTGCCACAATCTAGCTTATTTTCTAGCTTTAGTATTAATAAAAGCAAAAAGTAGTAGAGGAAATGTAATAAAATAGCAAACTAATGTAGGTAAGGACACGTTCTATTAACTGAATGTAAAATATTTTATAACATGTTTTACTAGCGCAATACAGGTTTTCAGGACTGCGTTTTAAATTGTGCACCAAGAACTCTCCACAGCTAGTTACAGATAAAATAGGACATTTTCAGAATAAGCAATCGGATCAGTATGGAATTTTCTCTTAGTTGGATTAATGATGTTTTTTATTATAGATTCTGGAAAAAAACGAATACGATTCCAACGATAGTTTGCTTCACAGACATAAAAATTAAATAAAAAAAGGTTCTTTATGTTACCTTGAATGAAATTACATAAGAGGAAAATTTATTAAAATTTTATAAACAATACGATTTTGATGGCTAGGCAAATACAAATGTAATTATAAAAAAAAATCCGTTAAATGAATAAAATATTGAGGTAGCCGTTATGGTTAATCGTTTCTTTAGCATTGAGACGAAATTCTTTGAAATATCGATTGCATTATTCAGTTTTATTTCGTGCGACGAATTCAATTTAGTTTTGTATTTTATGGAAAAGTAAAAATTATTGTCAAGCTAGGTTGAAGTATTAGCTCTTTTTTCTCAAAGGTGAAAATGTTAACATTTTTTTTCCTCGATTTACGTAATAGAAAAAGTATCGGCGACACTTTAAAGTTATTTTAGAAAATTTCATAAAAATTCGTTCAAGAAATTTGTATATTTTATTCATAAAAGTTTTTACGATTTTTTTATGGAATAAAATTAATGGGCACGAAAAGTTTGCGTTATTTTTTCAGTTTTATTGTGGCTTAATAGTTATTGATTCAAAATTTCAGCTATTTTACTTTGAATTGGTTCATTCATATTTATTCATATTGACTTTGTTGTACTCCATTGAAAATTTTCATTAATTTGTTTGATTTTCAAATTAATTGTTTCATTTAGTAAATACTAATTTTGAAAACATTCCATGCATAACTTTGAAAGTTCAATAAATGATTTCAACGATTTTCCTTTTGTTACGATACGGAATTCAAACTAGAAAAAGAATTAGACCATATAGTTCTTCCCCCCTCAAATTAAATATTACGAGAAAATTTAAACACTTAATTTGTGTAATTTTAATCGACTGGATTGGTAAATGAAATTGATGACAACCAAACGAAAATTCACAAGAATTTTTCTTGGTTCTAAAACTGAAAATTTTAAAATGAAAGAATAATTTGTTCAAAAGTTATAATTTCACAGTCATTGACTCCCACAACCCTTGTTCCAACCAAAAATATCTAATAGCCAGCCAACATAGCCTCCCAAGAGGAATCGGGAAAAATTATTAACTTAATATGGATCCGTTCGCACATTGGCATAAAGGGCAATGCTAGGGCCGACGAGGAAACCAAAAACGCAACCAACTATTGTGGCACAAAGACCTGTGTCCTCGAGGACAAAAAAAGTATATCAGCGAAAGGATCAGAATGGTATAGGACACAGAATGGAAAAGCTAAACCTCCAAACTCCATTTCATCAGAAAATCGATATTGACTAAACCACCCATTGAAGCCCTCCCTCAACCAACCCAGGTCAATGTAACTCGCTTGAGGATAGGACACAGAAAATTAATACCTACTCATACCTTCTGCAAAGGACTTAACCACCAAACTACATGAAATACCCATCCCACTCACAGCAAAAAACTTATTTGAATGTGGCCTCCTAAAAGATTTACGCGAGGAGACGGATATGCCGCACTCCATCCAGGAGGCGATCGGAGACTCAGAACAGTGGAACAACGCTTGCTGTTTCTTCCCAAGGCTGGGAATTCAGAACAATATATATAACAAAAAAAAAACTATCTCATATCAATTATCACTCTGTTAATGACCATTTCGTAATTAAAGCACTTTAAAATGGAAAAAAAAGTTATAATATGTAGTTAAAAGCTCGTATTTAACATTCGTTCTTATAAAGATTTGTTTGCCTATAAAAGAATAAATCCCAAACACTTGGGAGACAGGTCTAAAATGGCAGAATTTCGGGGGCAACAAAGTTTGAAGCGTTAAAAGAAAAATTATCTTAATGATACAGGAAATTCTGTAAGAGGCGTAAAAAAACAAGGTAGCATTTTTTACAAAGCCCAAAGGTGACACTTTGAGTAATACGGCTTGTTTGTATTTGATATTAGTTTTGTTATTTATCTTAATTTGAAAAAGATAAATTAAAATTAACTAACATTTTCTTTTTCCAGCCAACAAAAACATTTCAAACCCAATTATGGATTATATAAAAAGAATATCGTAAGTCAATTTATTGCATGTCAATATTTTAAAATCTTTCACGGTAATGATTAAACCAAACGAGCATAAAATGAGAAAAAAGCTCTCCATTATTTCTTTGACACATAAAAATTGAGAAAAATTTAAAAAAATAATTAATATTCAATCGTTTCAAATTTATTTAAAGGTTATAAGAGAGTGCGATAAGCAAAGTGAAAACTTAAATTGATTATTAATTTTCTAATAATTAGTGAATACGTTTTACGCGTAGATAAGTCTAATGAAATATTTTTCTCATCTCATCGCGTCTGAACAGAATTAATATAAGTTTGACATAAAGGATTCCCTCGCGTCTAGACTTTTCTTGTTAGCAAATTTCACAAATAAAAAGTTGGGACGAGAAAATGGGAAAATGTGAAAATGTGAAAACAAAATGCTAGAGTGACGATAAAGCTGTATGGTGGCAGAGTATCCAGAGGTAGGTTGGAAGTTGGTGCTGCAGCCGTAATTGTAGCAGCCACGTTGAGTGCTATGTCTTCTTTAATATTCATCACAGTGAGAGTAGCACATTGAATAATGATGTGCAAGAGATGAATAAGTCCATGACGTAAAAGTCGGAATTAAAACGAAATCAAACAGAAAATGATCTTTGACACCAGCCGTTCAATCGCCATTAAATACCATCGACATTTAATGGAAATCGCTTTAAATTATATTTTATTTATATATAAAACAGAAAAATCAATCTCACTTATCATTCAAGCCAGACAAGCATTTTTTATATAGGTATTTTTATTTTACTTTTTTTTTGTTGAAATGACATAGACATTGCGTTACGTACCTATTGCCAATTTTTAACAAAACATACATTCAAAAAAATCAACCCTACCTGATTTGCATTGAAATATAAATAATTAATTTATTTTGATCGCTAAGTTGCAAAATCCATTCATTAAACATAAAATCAACAATATTTTTCATTAAAAATATTTACGAAAGCAATCAAAGTATATTTTACCGTTGTTTAATTCCATGCATAAAAATATATATATGAATACAATGATGATTGCATAGGAACGTAGGTAATAAGGGGAAATTTTCCGCTTTGTTTTCACAAAGAAGAAAAAAATTTAATCTGGTACTTAGATTTTTATAATCTTGAGAGGATAATTCTGAACCAAAATAAAACTAAAAAAATAATTTGTTAATCTTAAATTTTAACATTAGTTCTTATGAAAAAAATTTAAATAATCGACCGAAAAAATTAACGGTGAAAAAATAAAATTATAAAGAAATCGACGAAACTGTGTAGGAAAATGACAAAATCATAAATTAATAATTTAATAATCATTTATTAATAATTTTTTTCTGTCCGAAGATATCACGGTGTATATTTAATAAATAAAATATTCTTCAAATACTTTAAAGTTTACATACAACGAGAGGGAAAAGATGGGAAAATGAGCAGGGAAAAGAAGGCGCAGACTTATCTAGTAAAATTTAACATAGGCGATGTTGAAAGTAAGATATGAAAAAACCTTAAATCATAAAAATTGTTCAAAGACATGTATAAATTTAAAAAACCTATTATATCCTTAGATAATATACCCGATGATATCCCACACATTTATGAACAATGAAAACTTTTTCACTTTTCAGTTAAAAAGTTTTTCTCTTAATTTTTCTTAACAAAAGTTTTACAAAGTATTGCAATTTAATGTTAAACAGATTAAAGTTTACAATTTAGAAATTAGAAATTATTAGGCTAAAATATGTTCTTCTCGTTAACATTTCGAGATTCTTTTGGACATTCAAAAAAATTCATTAAAATTATCGTTTTTTATTTACTCTAATCTAGACAAATTGTTCAAACAGATTTTTTAATGAAGTTTATTCAACTTAATGGTCACGAAACACAAACACACACACATATGACAAGACAAGAGAAGCATTCAACGAAGACCTAATAAGCATAGACAAGAGGTGGATAAATCGCGAATAATCTAGAAACCATCATGTTGATGAGGCAACAATTTGAATCGTTTAGATTCTAGACGCTGCTAGTTTTCAAGCTATCGCCCCGTTATTCTAGCATTGATTGAATGACGATTGTCGTCGAATTTGGATTCGAAGTCACCTATCGTTTCAATATTCGAAGTTGATTTCTTAAGAAGATGGTGAAAGTCGTTGGCGGAGCGTAGCCGTGTGCATCGGGGGCAATAATCACATCGTCCCCGTCTCGGCCCCCCGATTCCTATCTACCACTTAGCTAATCCCCTAGCATTTCATTACTCTTTCAATTACACGTAACACACCGTTTTATTATAACCCATTTCCAATTAAAACCTGAACTATGATTAATTATAAAATCGATCTTATATAAATTTTTAATTATTTCTCTATTTCATATTAAAAACTAACTAATTTATCTTCAGCATTAATAGATTTCCAATTCGAGGGCAATGTTGCCGCGGAACTACACGCGAGTAGGAGTTAATTTAAGTGGTCTCACTATATGTTTATATTACTTTACTTTTATTATCACAGTCAGATTATTTAATATTATATGACTTTCTAGAATTTAAAAAGAAAACTTTCATTCTTCAATGTAATGATGATTTCTCGTTTTTGATTTCTAATCGATTTGAAACGCAAAATTCTATTGTTTTAAAATCAAAATAGTATGTTGATTGGTTTAATTAGTTTAATTAACACCTCGCTCAGTTATTACATTGATGCAATTCAAAACTTACGGATTACAGGGGAAATTGAAAGCTCGTTTTAACATACCTGAAAAGAAAACAAAATATTAATATAAATTTGAAGAATACGAAAGTATTTTAGCCTTAAAAAAATAATAGGAGTACAAGTGTTGATTAATTTATTTGAGGTAATAATTTGAATAACAAATTAATATTTACGATTTAACCCTTAAATTCAAAATGAATATGGTGAGAAGATCATATCAGGGGTTTATATACCGCTATTATTTTAGCACGTCACCAACATATGGTCGGATCTGGTACGTAAAAAAATGTTATCCAGCTTTCCAAAAATTTCCAATTTCTGCATATAAATAACTAATATTATAAAGTTTGGTTATTAGGTTGTGGATTAACTACAGCGGAAATAAGATATTCTTACATTATAATAAGTTTTTTTTTAAACTAAGTCTATAAAAATTAATATTCTAATTGGGTTCTAATCGGAATAATACATTCCATAGGTATTATTATGTTAGTTTGTAGATAGTTGATAGACTTATGTTTTTAAAATGAAACTTTTGTTCGATTTCTAGGTAGTATTGTATATAAGTGGTCATGTTGTTGCGTTCTTGTGACGAAAAGAGTACGTATCAAAAAGGGATACTCAAACACGTGCTTTCAGCACACTAAAGGTTCATTCCAAGCGACATAAAAGCCAACTATTTCCATGTACGAACGTCTAAAAGCCGTTCCACCTTTACCTGGTGGTGCTTATATACCTGTCTTGAGCGGATGAGTTTACAACTCAAGCGAACTTGTCACTTTATGACGTGCTAACTGATTTTAGTTTTTGATGCGGCATTGTTTAGGTCGACCCAACCGCCAACCTGATGGTAGACTTGCGCATAAATTAATAGCAAAAAGTTCTTTCACACTCTCTCGTCAATGCTAGTGCACAACCAAGGCTTGTCGATTGAAATAAACTTTAAGTGACACCAAAATGTACTGAGAATATATTCGACTATTTCCGTATTTAAAATAAAACCAGTACCGTCTTTTGGGGAGTTCAAAAAGTAATTTCATATAGTTCCGTACGAACAACAAAATAGCGATAATCTGTAACTGTTTCTGGACGGGCGAGTTTGTGTACCGGAGAAACTCGTGATTTTATAATGTACGAATCTGAAACACTAATATCAGTCTTGGTTTCAAGCAGGTATAATTTAAAAACGCCCAAAACTAATCTAACGATAAACACGCGTCACTAAGTAAGAACATACTGTTTTTTATCGTCACGTTAACGTACAAACATTGCTAAATGGAACGAACCTTACAATAAACTTAAATTATTTATGATAATAACTGTTACTTAATTTTTACATATATTGTCATTCAGAATACGTGTCTGTGAAAAATTTCAGCGCAATTAAACGTCGGAAAATGGGTAAAATATAAATTATGAGATTCCGTCGATACAGAAAGATGAAAGGACTAACTATAAAACTTATAATACTTTATTCTGAGTCAAAAGCTATCTGGAAAAATGTTAAGGATAGGTTTTCCTTAAATTCTTATTATATACTAGATATAGGAAAGACACTATTTGAAAAAAAAAGTTTAAATTACAATATTTGTACCACTTTTTGTACAGATAAATCTTTACATTTACTTAATTAAGTTAAGAAAGCTGTTGATTTTTGAAAAATATTTCATCTAGGTACATTAAAAATTAAAAAGGAACACATAAAGATGTTTTCATAAGAATGAAAATATATTAGCATAAGGAAATACACAAATTAAATTTTTATGAAACTAATTCATAAACACCCTTACAAAAAAATCAACATTGAATTTTCAAATTCAATGTGTTGACTTTCAATGCAAAACCCAGAAAAAATCAAATTAACTGTCGTTTTTTTTTTCGTGCGAGTAATTCAAAATAATCTTTCCAAATTAAAACTTAATTAAATTGTTCAAATAACATTGAAAATGAAACAACATCGTTCAAAATGAAAAAAGGTGACCTTTACATTATTAAATCGTCACCAAAACGAAAATTCAACAGAAACTTTTCCTTTGTCAAACGAAGAAATTAACGACATTAGCATACAATTTTAATCATAACTAACTAATTATTTTCTTTTTAAACGTCAGCTAAATATCGTGTATTATAACACCTACGTACCTTTCATTCAGTGCATGTATTCTTATCAGTACTTAACCTTTAAAGTACTTATTTGACTTTGTTTCTTACTTTTTTAATTATTCACGTTTGCAATGTTTAATTATAAATAAAAAATAATCTGTATCACGTTTCATGCAACCTGAGAAAATATTCGCTTCAAAATGACATCGCATAGTTTTTCCGCAATAAAAAAGTGAGAAATCATCGAGGTTTAAACTATAACTCGTAGATTTCATAATGGTTTTTTGGTTGGAAATTATGGAGAAAGCAATTTTGTAGTTGTTTGTTATTATTATTACATGAGGAAAAAATTGCCGCATAAAAAGTAATGGCGTAGCAATGAGTCTTCTTAACAGTTATTAGCCTCATTTCAGCCAAATTTAATGCAGTGAAACCTCAGTTGGAAACGGCTGCGGAAAATCATCTTTTGAATGAAAACGATTTTTGTTACATCATTGCTTATAGCTTAGATGCAGAGTTTTTGTTAAAGTGCATTTTAACAGCGATATGATTTATAAGAGGGTGTAAATGCAATTGTATACACTTTATGCTTGAATATATAGTAACAATAAGTTATTGTCTAAACTTTAAGACCTCGGAAGATACTATAGGGTAATTTTATCAATTTGTACCAGTGAAAATATTTTTGAAAAAATAATAAAGAAGTCTACATTACTAATTAAATTTATTAACGTGAAATACTTGCATGTAAAAACGTGTAAAACGCTTAATTAAAAAACGTCTTGGTCTCTCAAGCGATAAATAGACCGTAATAACAATCGCAGTTTGCTACTTTTTGTAAATAAAGAGGGTTATTTATAGCGATAATAAGAGCAGATTTTTCCTGACGAAAAATCGGGCGAAACGACAATCATAAAAATGAGTCAAATTAATCGTTAAAACGATCTGAAAAAAATTTACGATTCGCATTTCTTCACGGAAAACTTTTTTTAGACACGAATTTTCCATTAACGTGAAAATACACACCTTAGATTGATTGATAGAAATCTATAAATCTTGGAAAAAATTTATTAAGGTAGTTATTGAGTTTGAAATGGTCGGAAGAAAAAATTTCAAGAATCTGTGCAATCGATTGATTCGACATGAAACCATACGAAATTTAATTCAAACGTCGTAAATTGTAAATTTTGTAATAATTAACGGTCGAGTCAGTTCGTTATTATATATTATGTATACTTGGCTTACATTTGTCCTACTAACACTTTTTTTTTACCATGTCAAGGTAATGTTTAAGTGGCTAACTCTATTACATGCTTGTATATATTGCATACGACTACACAGCTTATGTACGTATTAAATTCATCTAGTTATAAATATGTAATGGCCAAAAGGTGGGCCTGCTCTTTCTCGGATTATACATTTTTCAATCAATTTTTATTATAACTAGCAGTAAGAGCTCAAAAGACTCGAGCCATAATCGAATCAAAGCGAATTACGCTCGAATATACTTTGCTATGATGCAACACAAACTTTTTTTCCTCAATCAAGCAAACGAGGAAAACGTCGGGATAACTACAGAAAACAGATTGAATTTTTTTCTCATTAATTTGAAGGGTAATTGGACAAAATATCATGAATTTTTGAAAATAACTCCACCACATAATAGGAAACATTTTCAAAAATGAGGTCACGGAAAATAATTTTTGTAAATAATTAAATGCGTGTCTATAAAGAACTACATTTGAACAAATGAAAAAAAATCTTCTTCATAATTAGAATTTATTGAAAAATTATTTCAATATTTTCATTTTTTTATATATATAGCCAGATAAAGGCAAATAAATAGCGATTTAACAGAATTTGAAAGCATAAATTGCAATTGAAACGACTGGAAGAAAATCTGAGCGAAGATTAAGTCGAAACTTCGTATCATAATGCTTGGATTTATTTCCAATTCCTGAGACTTTTTGAGTATACGTTTCAAGCATATACCTATAGTTAAAACTATTTATTCGAATAAAAATCAAAACTATCATAAGGAATAGACTATGAAAAATATAAGCACATCATTTAAAATGCTATGCTACAATTCAAGGTTTTGTATGATGTATCCAATGATTCGCCCTTACCAAAATCAATATCTATGGTGGAAAATGATTAACACGAACATTCTCAACTTAAAATTCAGTTAATACGAAATAATACTATGCATACAGTAAAATATCACTCTTAAACTCTTATAACTGATTTTCCACCAAAATAAAAAGGAAACAATTTTCAACGTATTTTTATCGTTGAATATATCATATTTGTCTGTATGTGTTTATAGACAGTTAAGAAAAGAACAAGTTCAGTAATAAATTGCCTATGAAATACGATAATAAGAAAAAGGGTTTTAATACATTTTACACTTCAAATTGGACGTTTTTCAAATCAAATTGGATACTTTTCAGATTAAATTAGACACTTTTCAAATCAAATTTAATATTTCACAGATCAAGCTGAACACCTCAACATACAAATCAAATCAGACACATTACTCATAAGATATTTATTATATCTAATAATAAAAGATAATTGATTAAAGTCGTAGTGAACCAAAATTTTTTTATAGATTTTTTGTGTACGGCAGCTGCTGGAAATTTCTTTTAACTATTCACAAAACATTTAAGTATAATAATAATTATTAGAAATGGCGATGGTAACAGACATTTATAATACTTGTTCATCTTCCAAATTTGAACAGTTTGTTGGATCCGCCAACAAACTACTAGCCTAAAAAAAATCAGTTTCGTGTAAATATTCGTATTTTCAATTTTCCGATCCATTATCAACTTTTTTCACTTGTCCGGTTTCTATAAGTGAGACAGAAAATAGTTACGACTTGATGGAATATACAATACTATTTCAATTATCAAGAGGACTCAAAGGTTTCAAAAATGAACGATTTTATCAAAAGACGTGTTTAGCATAACTAATCAAAATTTAACAAAATAACTCTGCGCCCTATTTGTCAATGGTCTAAGGGTCATCTCCAAATAGTAGCCAAGGATTTTTATCTTTGATTTTACCGTAGCAGTTGAAGCCACGTTAAAAAACAAGAGAGAAAATTGAAGATTTTCTGTCAACTGCACCCGTATTGAGGAAGGTTTTCCACTAGCTAGGAATTTCTTCATCATGTCATTTCGAGTTCATGAATTCCAAAAGCTTAGCTCTTACAATTAGTTTAAAAAAAAAACCGATTACTTACTAGTTTAAAAAAAATTTTTCAAGTTCTTACTCATTGAACCATTTCTTACAATTTTACAATAATAACAGGTTGTTTTGATTTAGAAACTCGACAAGGATCTATAATTATTTATATTGTTGATTTTACTACTGTTTATGATTTTATATATACTACTTAGAATATTAAATAAAGTAACGATTCCTGTCAAATTACAATGAAAAAATTTTTATAAGAGAAATATACTATTGCTAAGAACAATTTGCAAACGGTTCAGTAGATAATAGTTATTAACAATTAACATTCTCCTTTTATATTAATAATTACTTCTTTTAGTTGGAAATTCTAAATATGGAAATAATTTTCATTCATAAAACTTTTTTGATATTTTTATTCGAAAATTTTCATGTTTAAAGCACTTCTTTATTTGTTTTAATAAACTGAGATTTACTCAATTATCACGATTAGTATAAAAAACGAAAAAAAATGCTTAAAACAAGATATTTTAAGCATAAATATTTTCACTTTGAAAATACGTTTTGGTAATTAAAACATTTTAATTAGCGAGTACAAAACTGTTTGTTCCGCGAAAAATTCTGGCGATTTCTGATTGTGAAAGTGAAAAAAAAAAGTCAAGATAAAAAGCAAATAAATAACATTATGACTTACGATATTTTTTCAAGTTTTTCTGAATATTAAAAACTTAGTTTTTCCTTGTACAGCTCGTGTTATCTATTTATTGTATGTTGTTTTAAAAATATTGGCGTTTGAGTAAAAGCAAACGAAGAATTTATTAATTTGCTGTTTTTTTTTTTCAATTTAAACTGCCTTATTGATTATTACCAAATTACCTTTAAAGCAATGGTTTACTTTCAATTTTAATAAAAGCGGATAGATAAGGTTTGATAATACAAAACCGTAATGTTACCAGACCGTAAAAAATAATCTGCCTTCAAATATAAATATGTGTAAAAAGTTACAGATTTATCACTTCAATAAGTAAATTTTATCCCATCTTTTGTGTTCAAAAAAAAAGAACAGAAATTACAATGTTATATAGGTATCTATCAATGTATGGAATGAATTTTTTTTTCAAAAAATCTTCAGACAATATCGATTTTGGCTTATAATTGAATTGGCTAGGAAAGTTTTCAATGAAAATTTTTAACACCTTTAAAGTTAAAGAAAAAAATTAAAAGAAATTTGTATTCTAACTCCTGTGAAATATATTTATTTGAGAACGTGTTAGTTTTATAGAAAAGAAAATTTATTGATCTTTTTTATTAGGTATATTCAAATCGTCGATGTCTGTCTGACAATTTAACGATTTGCCACCTGTAAAAAGGATTTGCGAAATTTTAACAAATTGGATTTTTGTTTGAAATTTTTTACACCAGAGAGTTAGTTACTCGTTGTGAGATTCATTTAATTTTTGCAATGCTTTTAATGTAGTTTTAAAGCGATTTTAGATTTGTATGTTGAAGTTGTGAAACAATTTTTAATTGTGTTTTTTTTTTTCAAATAGAAAGTATCTGCTCCGGTCTCATCAGTCTCAACTACGTCATAGTTTTGTATTGATGAATAATTCGTTAACGTACAAATCGCTTCAACAATTCCTCGTATTTACTTTCTCTTTTGCTTATTTTTATTTACGAAAAATGGTTTTACGATTAAAAAACCGAATGTGTAATAATATAATTATTTGGTTGTGTGACGGCGCTCGAGTATGAGGTAATCAGGATACAATTACCACGATCAATGATGACATGTGAAGGACTTTTGAATATCTGTGTATTGTTGTTACATGAGCGTAAATGCGGACAGATTACCGGCATGGAATGTGGGCCAAGAGCAAGGGCTAGTGCAATATGTTTTGTCTGCATTCTATTATAATAGATTCTCTCATAAACTGTTCCATAAATGCCATATTCGTCCTACACTGAAATGCATGAATGTCCACTATGATATATCAATGAAATCGACACGATAATGTTGGCAACATGTGATTGACTTAACACTGATTTTATCTTAATAAAAATTTTAAGAGCTCTGATCAATTAAATTGTTGTATAAAATTAAAAAAACTTTTACTTTAAATGAATCAATCTGAAATAATAAGATTTGTAGACTTATAAACACTAAAATGTATCCATAAATCTACCTATACCTAAACACTATATATACCTATATATATATATATTGTTACTTATACATATAAAATTGAGTTTAAAAGAAAAATGTTCTTCTTATTTTAGATGTTTCCATTCTCCATTTCCCCTTTAATTTTTTAATTTTTACAAAAACATATTTGATATTTCGCACTAGTTCATTCTATGCATCCAAATGCTCTAAAGCAGTACTTATCTTTATATATAAAGAAAGGAGCTAGACCAGCGGCAGGGGAACTTTTTTTACCATTACCCCCAAATAATTTTGCAGAAGTCGATATTACCCCCTCATTTTGAAAAGGAGACAATCAATGTAAATTTAAATTAAACATTATTTATTGAGTTAACTTACACGAACAAAAAAATTGCTTGAAACTAGTAATTAGGTAATACTCAAAATAAAATTATCATATATTGGAACAAACAAAAATTAAGTAAATGAAAACCTTCCCTCTTTAGATTTTGAAGAAATGATCTTGCTTCATCGTTTAATACAATAACTTAAACATTAGAGCTTTTTTGATGTGAAAACAATATAAATAAAATCTTCGACCATAATAACACACTTATAAAGTAGTCATGGCAAAAAATTTCCTTATTATTCCCAAAAATTTCATTTTTACCCCTTTCGGGGTAATTTACCCCGGTTCCCGACCGCTGAGTTAGACCAACGGACACGTTGGAGTCTCAACTATTGAAGATACAAACATGAATTTTTAAATTTTTATTCCTGAGTGGACTGGGGTATCCCCTAGGGCAGGATTTTTTTTGTATTATAATATTTTTTTATAATTCCCGATGATCTTAAACAAGCTTTAGGTTAAAATAAAAAATCCTTTAAGATTCCGAAAAAAAAAGAACTAGGTACTTTAGCTAACAATTTCCACTATATATTATGTACTTTAATTTACTTTACCAATTACTTTTGCTTTTTTATTAAAAATAAAAGAATATATTTAGTTTTTTTAGTTTCTATCTTTTAGTGTATTAAATTGAATTTAAAACGCATAATAGAGGTAGATGTTTCGATCCTTTTTTTTTGTTGTTGTTGGGTAAAAGTATACAATTTGTGGACAAAAAGTGTAATCTTTAGTGATATCTATGTAGCATCATTACAATTTCCAATATTGTAGCACCTTTAATGTAATTTTATTTTAAATTGTTGAATATTAAGAAAATATAATAAGTATAATACATATTAAACCGTGTATAAAACTACAAATGAAATTGACCCACATATTAAAATTAAAAAATATATTTCGGTTATAATACGAGTAATTAAACTCTATTAGCTTAATCAAATACTTTTTTTTTTCATATAAATGACACACCTGAAGAGCTCTCACGAAATATTTCCCTACGAGGGAAAATTAATCTGAACAATTACAAATATTTGAAGCATCTTTAATAAATTGCTCATTTGTTGTATTTATTTACGAATGTAATTAATAATTATTTATAAATCATTTATATGAATATCACGTTTTATACATAAACAAGGTATTAGATCAAACTTTATTTACTCGATTCTTAATAAAGTAATTATTAAATTTTTTAACATTACCATATAAGTGAAAATATGAGTGAATATTATTAAAAATATTCACGTGTAAGTTTATAATTGTGAAAAATAAAGTTTTTATAAAACAATCAAACAACTAAATTAATTGCTACCGAAATTGTAAATGGTTTAATAAATTAAATAAATTAACTTAATATAATAATCTCCTTTGTCGTGTTCAACATAAATCATTAACTCCTGTTTACTTGTTCAAAGGCTAAAATTCCCCATCGATTCAAACACATAAAACGTTAATTAATTAAGAAAATTTTATCGAAACTCCTTAATCTTTTATGAAGAAATTTTCTCTGAACCAAATCGATTATATACCAGTTGAATACGAAACTGAACGGTTCCCACGTTATGTCATAAAATGGCAATCAGTTTACGAAGAAATACCAGTGGAAGAAAGTTTAAACTGAGCCATTTCAAAGAACAAGACATGTGTTTTAAAGATCCTACTATAAAGTTGGAATAACTTTGAAAGCTCTACAGTATCTTTTTTTTTTTTTATTTTGTCTATCTTTTAAAAACAGCTCTCCCTTTGTATTTCGGATGCCATTTCCTTATCAATGGTGTTCTTGGTTCTTAGTTGTTACTAGTCAT
This sequence comes from Sisyra nigra, assembly GCA_958496155.1. Classification (NCBI taxonomy): domain Eukaryota; kingdom Metazoa; phylum Arthropoda; class Insecta; order Neuroptera; family Sisyridae; genus Sisyra; species Sisyra nigra. The sequence continues at coordinate 33,666,838 of OY292315.1, read as the reverse complement.
TATTTCTTTAGGGAGAATTTCTGGAGTTTTAAGACACGTTATCGTATAGTAGTATTATTTAAGGCAGGTATTTAGTTTCCTAGATGTTTTGGTATTTTCCTAGATGGTAAGTATAGTTTCAAAGAGAAAAATTATAATGATCATAAAAGAAGAACTCATTCAAATTAAAAATAAAAATATCTAATTATTTATACAAATAAACCTATGAAATAAATCGATTTGACATTATTGAATGGTTCATTTTTTGAATTATAAGTAAAATGTAAAATTTTAATATTTTATCGTTTGTAATTTTTCTTTTGAACATCTTTATTAGCAGTCGTAAAGAAGAGATTTTCTTTATTTTTCATTTATAGAATGGGTGAAGATTTCAAAAATAAGACCGAAAAATATTTTTGAATTTTCTTTGTTCTTGATTCTCGCAAGACTGTATCTGGTCTGTTGTTCATGTTGTGTGTAATCTTATTAAATTAATTAAAGAGAAAATTGAAAAAACGCACTGTTTAAGTCACAAGCAATTTCTCGAAACGTTTTAAATATCAATATCTCATTATTTACAAGCATGAAATTTGAAAACCAATTTGAAGCTGTGCTGAGATATTAAATAAAATCTAAAATTAATGAGGTATAAATGTCTAACGAAGTAGGGGGAATTTGAGCGTTAAAGAAAAGGGTTCGTGAAGAGTTCGTAACAGATATTCCATAATATGTATATGTCTCAAATCTGGAGATGACTGGTTATGAGGTCGATGATGATGCTGCAGGGCTTCGCAACTAATTACAGCCCCTTTATTCAGTTCAGCCAGCATTAAACTTAACCAACTCGCCTCACTCACTCTCACCTGGCTCAAACAAGCTCAGGAAAGCTCAAGCCAGCTCACCGAAGCTCGTCATTGTATCACAGAACGTCCCACTTGTGAATGTGTTTATCTCCCATACTTGATGATGGCTCATCCTCACATTTCTGTTGATGGAACCCGATATTATATGGATGTTGCAATGTTTGCAACGGCATGCAATACACTAGTTATCTTGGCGGTATGTTATAAAGGAAATCCTTGTTTCCGTTTCACTTCAAGCTCGTAACATGGATACGGTTGTTAAAAAAAGAAGAGTCACATAAAGAAAAACCACACCGTCTTATACTTCCAGACTAGAAGCCAACGTTTATATATGAAAAGATATCTCTTTATTTATACTCAAAATTCTGATAAAACAGACTTTAACGAAACGAAAACTATTTCTTATTCTTCGCTCTCGTAAACAACAAGTCCTTTTCAAATGTAATACGAAAGTCAGACTATTGTCTAGAAACCCATTAACCTCAAGAAAACTAATGAAAAAACATAACTAGCTTTTATGGTCCCCCAAAAAAAATATTCCATAACATGCAAAAAACTTGTTTAAATTGAAATTAAACATTAATAGACTATTTTGAAGAAAAAATATAATTTTAACATATTTTTTCGGATCAACTCCGCAATACACAAGTAATTAGATAAATATAATCTCAACACAAATGGATTTTAAACACGCATATCCAAATTAATAAATTTATTTCGTTTTCTGGTTTTATTATTAATGAAATTATTTTTTTCTTAATTTCTTTCAATTAGTAATCTTTATCCGCAATATTGTTGCGTGCAGACTTTTTCGCCAGTAATGTGGTTAAAAAATGTTGAACTCGTTGAAAGAGTACGTCTTCAATTAATTTGGCACGAATAATGATAAAAGAAAACAACGTTAATTTTATGATTACTAACCGTGAATGAATTTTAAAATGTTGAATTACGATAAATCGTAAACATATTAAAGATCTATCCAATTATTTCCTCTAATGTTTTATTGCTTTATTGCTACTACTATGATGCCAATGCCTTTGATTGAAATATTTTATTAAAATTTTATTTAAATAATATTACCACTATCACAAAATTGCTCATATTATCGGGTTGAAGAAACAAAATTTTTAAATCTAATAATAGTTTTACGGGTACCTAATTCTAGTAGGTAAGTTTAAAGGGTTGCAGAGATTTTACCAAAACTCAAATAGCATTTGAATACTTGGAGATGTTTCAATTTCATATAAGTAAGTAGTATTTGCATGCTTTTAAAAATTTATAGCTCACGAATCGTTATCTTTCATTTTTGTTGACTGCAGAAACTATACTTAGGCTTTTAATAGTATCTCCGCCACGTGTGATTAATACTCACGACCTTTACTTCCTCGAGATAGCAGCATTAGTAACGTTTTTAATAGTTTAAAAAGAGAAAAGACAATTAAAAAATTCCGTGAGGTGTCTGTAACTCTGTGCTAAGAAATAGGGTTAAGCTTGATTTTTGGTTGTCGTTTTTACATCACCAACACTGTTTACTATAATTGGATGCTATATTTAGGGATTCATAAAGTCAAGTAGTTGGAAATTATTTTGCATGAACTGAACTTGATAGATATACTTACATACATATTAGTTGTAAATGAATGTAAATACATTTGACTTGATTTTAAAATAAAAGGTCAAGTAGTTTGAAAATCTAGTCAAGGGGTCATCCATAAACCAAGTAATGATAAAACCAATGATAAAAACGTTTACACTAATTTTGTGTACCATATAATGTATTTGAACAAATTCAGAATTTACAACTTGTGGCTACACTACTATTTCGTGTTAATCGAATTTCATGTTGTGTTCGTATTGTACATTTTCCATTATTTAGATATTTCTCGTCATTTATAAGATTTTTTGGACCTTCTTTTTTAGGCCTATCGCAAATTGAACCCAACACATGCCGAGTTCGTGTTATTTTTGTAGCCATAGCTCATGAGAGGCAAGTTGAATATAAGCAACGATTTTTGTATTCACAGCTCAAATTGAACCCACTTGTTAGCTACCTCTTCCCGCAAAATACGAATACATAAAAATTATTGTGCTTAGATAATTAATCAATTTGCTACGCACAAACTATATACTAACTGGGATTAATTTGAAATAGGCCTGAAATAGTAAAATAAAAATTCACTGCCAAACCTTTTTTTTTAATTCAAATAAAGTAGATGAGCTGTGTGAGAAAATTAAAAAGAAAGTGTTCTAATAGGAACTTCTATATTATGCTATTTGGAATTCAATAACTCTACAACATTCCATTACCTTGTAGTATTTAAAAATTAAAAATAATGGATTTTTAATTTGATAAATAAATAATAAAGTAGAAAAATAATTTAAAATTATTGTCCGAAAAGTATGAAATATATTTTGAAAAACATAAAATCCGTAAGGAATTTAAAATAACTTGAATACGTTTTAAATAGCAAAAATTGTGTGTGTAATTCAAAAATAAATTACAAAAATAACAAAAACATTTTATTATTAATAATATTATTATTAGACATTACTGAGAGTGACGTCATTTTTATATTATAAAAGTAATTAAAAATAATTTGAGATTGAAGATAGTAAATCCTTAGGGATATACATATGTGATCGAAACTGTAATCTAAGATTATATCAGGTTTTTGATTCAGGAGATTCAGAAGAAATCATTAGTTTTAAGAATTATATTGATTAATAAGAATGGTTATATTAATATAGAAATAAACAAGCAAACCTAACCTTAAATAATCAGAAGAAATGCGGATAAATCCTACTTCCGTAGTCTTAGAAAAGTCTGGAAAATTCTTCCAAAAGCTAGGGAAAACATGTCAACACTTTTTCACGTTTGAAATTGATTTAAAAAATCAAACTTAATCAATAATTTCCGCAAATGAATTTGCAAAAAAAATGGAACGCGACGTTACCTCACGGGAAATAAAACTTAACTGGTAATTGTTTGAATCGTTAACAACATCGACGGACATATTTTTGTTTTTATGAATCGAAAAAATAAGAAAATGAACAATTGGTTGAAAAGGATCAAATATTGAGATAGCGCATCAGAATAAATTATAAAGCAGTGAGTTATTTGTTTTCAATGCTAAGTTTAATCTGATTAAAATCGAAAATGTTTTTCGATTATTCGATCAAGTTTAAAAGTAGGTACATCGAAATGAATTATTATTTAAAAAATGTGTAATGATGTATTTTGTTGAAAATATTGGTCGTAAGAAATTATCTATAACCAAATTTTCAGGATTTTAAAGCCTAAACATAAGAAAAATCTGAAACAAGATTAACACATTTTGTATGTTTTACAAGTTAACTCATTCCCCTTCGATCACAAAAAAAAAAAATACGTAATTTTAGACGATACCTGAAAAATACTTCTATAATATTTTTTTGCAGTTTTGTTGGAGAATATTAAAAAAAAAAACTTTAAATTAGTGTTATTTTTGAACTCTGGTATTTTTGAAACGTTTGATCTGAGGAATTTTGTTTTAAGGACCTTTTTCGTGGAATATGAAATTGTCTTTTAATCCCTTCCTTTAGATTGTCGCTGATTATTATTGTTGGTTACTACTTATGAAGTGTTTCAAAGTTATGAAAATTCAAAAATAAAAAAATAAGTTACCTGAATAGAAATGGTTTACATCAGAGTTACATACCTGAAACAAAAAATATTATTGTCAGTTTGTTTACAACAAATTCTCTCATATTAAAATTCAGTTTTGTATTTCAGCAGCTTAGGTATATTACCTAAATGCTTTGGTTTTTCAGTTCAGTTACCAAAACACGTATTTTAAATAAAGTAGGTGATTTCATTTTATTTAAACCTATAGACTTCAATAAATGTAAATATTTAACAACAAAACCATAATTAATATAAAATTTTGTTACAGTGACACTTTTTAGAAACTAAAATTATAAGCAATTATCTTTGAAATGTTTAAATGACATCCTATACCACAACATTTATTCGTTATAGATTGAATAATAATTTTAATATAAAATAACTGTGTAGCGTCACAGTACTATACCTATACTATAGTACTATACTACTGCTTTCTTTTACTTTCTGTTATGAAACTCGCTGTTGGTTAAAAGAACTATAAGCACTTTAAAACTATGTAGGTATATAAACAAAACTACATAGGTATATGAAGACTAGACATCAATAAGATGCTAAGTGTCAAAAAAAATTAGTTACACCCGAAAAAGCAAGCTAATTGTCATTGTCAACAGCCTAATACATACATCAACGGTTAATGTATGGATTAACCTAATATATGAATAGTTACTTTTAATAATTTAGCATTTAGCCCGCTTTTTACATTGTTGGCAATGGCACATTAGCTTGCTTTTTCGGGTCTAACTCAATTTTTTGTTTCCGGCTTACCCAATTATTGATGTCCAGTCTTCATATGCATACAGCCTCGATGTATACACAAACTCCCACCTTTTACCCCAGAACCCTCCTTATTTTAATTTTTCGAGTAAAAAGTTTCAAATAAAAGTTGTAGGCATCAAAGAGTCTAAGACCTATAGAAAGTGTACAGAAAATCGTTGGAGCCGTTTTCGAAAAAATCTGAATAAGCTCAAAAACCCATAGAATAAAGTGGGACTTCCTGTCAACCGATTTCAACCAAAGCTTCGCGGCACAACTAAATGTTATATGCATTCTTAAGTTAAAGTTCTTGATAGTTAATCGTCAGTGTTTTGTAAACTTTTTATCAAATTAAAATGTCAAACTTTAAAAACTTTCTAACAAATGTGGTGGGTGTAGATAAACATATTTTAATGGTACTAAGGAATTAATTTTATAGTTATTTAAAAACGATTATTCTTAAATTCATTTCCAAAGTATACAAGTAAAAAAAGCAAGTTTAAGTGTTTTATGTTTATAGTTTATGCATTTATTTTACATTCAACGCTAATATAAATTTCAATAAACCTAAATTTAAATAAGAAAATCCTAATTTTAAAATTATTAAAAAAATAAATAGTTGATTTTTACTAAGAAAAATAAAAATAATTATACTAGTGGTTTTTTATTTGTACAATCAACAATATGAAATAGAATCAAATTTCATATTTTATAATACGTATAAGTATAATGGAGGCAATGAGTAGCAATTTTCGTCAATGGCCTAATTCGATTTTATACATTTTAGTGTTGTTATAAGCAGACACAAAAGCAACAATTCGTTTATCGACAAGAACCTTCTATAGGTCTCCAAGAAACATTTGTGTGTGTGGTCTTTAAAACATGTTTTGTGTAAATTCTTATTGATAATATAACGCCAGGTAGAGGCAAAAGAAATCCAAAACTTGTAATTATCTACGCATTCCTCTTGATTTTTCTCTTCTCAAATATAATTTCTGCGTTTTTGCCTTATTTAATGATATTAAATCCCTATATACGTTGTGAGTTTCCGCGTTGGGCCGATTACTCTTACTTTTAATGAGATGTAATAAAATTCTAATGGGAGCAGTCACGAAATAATCAGCTAAAGGACAAATTTTCATGTTTTAACATTTTTCGTATATGAGTTAATTGATATTTTTATCAAATATTTGATTGAAAATTTGAAGAAATTTTTTTTCCTTTCAAATTATAGTCACAATCTTTATGATCTTTAAACACTCGGTGACATGTTGGAGACATTGAAAAAAGGTCGCGTAAAAAGCTAACGTTTCCGAATGTGAAGGACAAGACGATACAAGTTTAAAGTCTTCTTGTATCTGTCCGGAAGTGTAAGTTTTCACCGTTGAGCGGAAGTACGAGCTCTCTTTATAGACATGAACTTTACATGGTTGACAGAAAACTGATATAAGAAAAGTATTTGCAAATGTTTCCTTCAATAACGTACCTACGTAATACTTACAATTTCATTTGATTCTATTTATAAACTAGACAGAACTGCAAGTATTTGTTCATCACGCTTATTACTTCCTCAAAAATTCAATTAGTTTCTCATATCGATATATTAATAACTAAGGTCCTTAATAAAATTAGATATATTGTAAACGGAAAAATAGTGGAGTTAGTTGCCACAAAACGTAAAAAACTCAATAAAAAAACGTGGAAGTATATATATAAAGACTATTAGCTAAACAACCTTAAATAAACTATCAGATTTCTATAACTTTCATTCATGGTTTTAACTACATTGTTATGGTATGACGTTATCACTATTTTTATATAATCATTCGGCTTTATTTTAACTCTCGACTTTTGCAATTTTGCAACAATATAAATATAGCTCACCTTTAAGTAAATTGAAAAATAAAACATTTGATTTATTTACAATTAAATAAACTATAAAATACGATGTTTATAATTCTAAGATTAATATTTCTTTGTCTCATCGTTCTACACAATATGTCGTTGTGGTATGAAAAGCAAAAAACTGCAGTGGTATTGATTTGTACAAACACATAAGAATCTTCAAAGCAAATATGAGAGTAAATTTTTGCGAGATTTATTATATGAAAAAAAAAAAAACATTTAACTGTAAAGGTAAAACAAAATTGTTACTAGCGAGACAGAAATATTTATGGACTAAAAAGTCAATGATTTATACAAAGAAAGAAAGTTTGTAAAGGTTTTTTGTAAAGCAAATATTAGAATCAAAATTTCATCTTTGACTTGGTGAAGTAAAATAAATATTTTAGATGTTTTATTGCATTAATTTCATAGAAGTTTTATCGAAACTTTAACTTTACATGAAAGTTAATTATAACAATACAATAGACTATAATATCAGTTTCATTGTAACGTATTACTGTTAAAAATACGATGCTTGATTTCAACTTTAAAGGTTGATATTTCTTATTTAAGCATATTATTTGCACCGTTCCAATAAGAAAGCAAATTAAAATATCATAAAACAGCATCTATTTTTAGAAATATACCAACAAATATTGAAAAACTTGATACTCTGACGTAACACTGTTTTTATAAATCTCACGAGACAAAAACTGATAACACAGCCTGAATGTATATTAATAAGTTATTTCAGCCATTGAGAAAGTTTTTTCATCTTTATTTTTTGCTTTCTAATAATTCATAACAGAAGTAAAAAGTTAGAGGATATGTTTGACATATTTCTCTGAAGATGAGAAATATATATAAGTATTGACTTCCTCTTAAACAATGCCAAGCATCGATAAAAAACCGAGTAATATTGAATAGTTTGTGAATAAGTGAAAGGACGTCGGCGGCATTTGAATCTATGCAATATGCTATAAAAGCTTTATCGACTCGTTAAATTTTATCTGGTTTTTTGCTTGCGTAATTGATTCAAGTGCATCTTAAGTTATTTTGATTCGAAATCAGGGTTTTTCTTTTTAAAGAAATATTGTTTTAAAAACACTTTTAGCGGTAGTCAAATATTTTTATAAATCATTTGAGTGTGTATTGTAAACCAAAATATCTACTACGATGGGTCACAAAACTTTCTTTTACATTAAACTCGCTGTTGGAAGAAAAGAACATAACAAAGCTCACGATTGGATAAGAAATTTATATATTTAATAATTTATACAAACAGAACTATATGAAGGTATATAGGAAAACAGAAATATTTGAATTAACGGCAAAGTAAGAATTTGTTTCATGTCATATCGATCGCAATTAATAGTCTCTAATCACAAATCTTGAATTACTATGTATATTAAACACCTAAAGTGTTCAATTTCATTTGGAAAATATCTAAATTGGAGTGTAAAACTTGTATAATAGTTTTTACTATTGCGTTATAGTTATCTGCTATTAGGACTCAAGACAGCGCAATTACACAACAGAAAAATACCAATAATTAAAAATAATACAATATTTGATGTTGTTTTAGAGGTTATATGCATATCTGATTGTAAAGCAATTTAATTAATATTTAATGTTGACATTTACGTCAGGATATTCTATGAGTATAAGAATAATAAGATCGAGTAAAAATTAATGAATCTGATTAACGAAACTAGTCTAGTGTTATTAATAAGATCGATAACTAGATTGATTGAAATGCAAAGCGTACGTTCCATTACGCTGCCATTCCATGATGCCAGTGGTATGATTATTTTCGCGTTCTAACAAAACGTCTGTGCAGTGAAGATAATTTCCCGCTCGAAACTCCTTTAAAAATGTATGATTTAGTTTTATCAAAAATGGATTTTCCAACAAAAGTTGCCAACGAGTAGAAAATAATTATAAAATATTATATTTAAACAGCAGTTAAGGTAAATGTTCGACATGCACTTGAAGATCAATACCGGCAGAGAGAGCGGCGGTGGTTCAAGTCCACCTCATCCTTCGCCACCACAATTCCAGTCCTTTAGGGGAGTTCTCATCGAGAACACAAAGTATTACCGCCAACAGCCCAGCGAGCCCGACTATGCACATCCATCCATTTCAAGAAATAGACCCGATATAAAAAACAAAGTGCACTATATGGATTTGTACATTTATTATAATCTCATGTCTTTATCATTCAGCGTGATAAAGTCGGTGAAATAAATGCGTTCCCATGTAGGAAACTTGTCTTTAAATAATAAATAGAGTAGTCAAACGATATAGTCGACGAAGTCCAGTCCAAAAATATGGCAACAACCTCGAAGCCACCCTGAATTGCGCCTGTGGCAAGATAACGATGCCATGCCGCGAGTCGACATTTTTGCCGTTAAATCATTTCATAAATCCTCGCATACAGCAAAATAATAGCAATTGAAACACGATGGAAACTTTATTTGCTCATAGAATAGAAGTCATCATATTATTATTATTATTGCTGCAACAATCTACCACCAACAACCAACATTATAAGATTCACAACCAACCAGAGATCAACTTAATGTATGCAACGTAATGTATGCATTATGTAGGTACTTTTATTCAAGCGCAACACGTTGAAGAGTCATTGATTTGTTAATTCACCCCATATAAAATCATTTTAATTACTTAATTTACAATTACAATTGATGAATAATATAATAGATAAGTTATGTGCATTCTAATAATTCGACATTTACGTTGGCGTTGATTTTAAATTTTGAGGTTAATAAATCGGAAAATTGAAAGCTAGCAGGTAAATTAAATGGAAGCATATAGGTGATGAATCCTATTGTGAGTCGTATATTGTATATTGACGCTCCCATTAGGGGGCGGACAAGAGACTTCACTTATGTCCTTATCGCCAATTACAAATTGTATAGTAATCCCTCAAAGGCATTCATACCGTAGGTGGATTTAACCCAGTTTGTACGCTATAGGAAACATTGTATAAGTCAATTTGTAAATTGCATTATGTCTAAGTATATCAGCAGAATAATGAAATAATTATGAAAAATACTTTGATAATTTTATCGGTAGTATTTTAATATTATCTTTTACATTCATAATTTTTTATTATTACAGGATATAATGGATTAATTGAAAATTATATCAATCGACACTTAAGCTTAACTTAAAACTAGATGTTACTTGCTTTCCTTGCTGAGCGTAAAACAACATTAAAATTTCTTTTCATAGTAAAAATAATTTTTGGACATTAACGGTGTTTGTTAATTTTTGTCATCAAATTTTATGACAACCTTATGGTAAGCAGTGTACGAAAAGCATTTTCCAAATTCTAAATTTACTAAAAATTCTTTTGTTCATCTGATAATAAGGCACAAATAGAAATAGTGATTCTATTTAGTGATATACAATATACAAAATCATTTTTGAAATTTAACTTCTCTCCATCATCTTGTTCTTTCATGAGATTTAAGGCTTATATATCAATAATTCTCAACTTTATATTTTGATACAGTACGTTTTAAAAAATGTCAAAATTTGGAGGTGTAATAGTTTATAGTAATAATTTTTGCTATAAAATATAATAATATGTAGCCCACTTAATAGTGGCATCATGGTTAGATCTTTTAGATATCCGTTTCATGTCTTAATGATGCTCGGTTCAATTCCTATTGAAACTTTATTTTCTTAAAATCAGTAGATTACAGGCTTCTTTTCTGTGTTTAGACGGTCGTGATTTAAGAGGATCGTCCAGGTAATATTTTTGTACGTTTAAGTGACTGTAAAAACTGTTTGCACCTACTTTGTGCGCATATCAACTCTTAGCTCAGTTTTAGCTATTTTTATTAAACGATATTTGCTCAAGACTAAATTCTGGTATTGCGGTTTCAGATTCGTATAGTATAAAATCACAAGTTCATCTGGTTTACAAACTAAACAAAACAAAAACAGAAACAGAAACAGTTACAGATTATCTGGAAGGAACCTAAGGTTTGTTTCAGATGAACAAAAAAACGTACATTGTAGGGTACAATTCTTGTGCAATGCAAAAAAATTTCCGTAACTTATTGCGCATGACTTATAACGTATATAGTATGATTTTATTTTCATCTGGATAAAACTATTGAACTTAATATGTTGAAGCGACTTTTAAGTACCAAAAAAAAAAAAAAAATAATATTATATAGGTACTACAAATGCAACAGAATACAAATTCGATGAAAGCGCTTGAATATAAAAGTGCACTATAAAGTGGCACTTTCAGTGCCACAGCAAGTGGTTGAGAATCACTGCCTTAAAATATTGAATCACGGATAATTAAATTGTAAAGTAAAAATGTTTATATGTTTTTAAAAAAAACCTACGTACGGTTCAACAGAAATCGAACTGAGCATCACTAAGGCATAAAATGGTAATCTATGTTAACACTTGTGCATGGGTCTAAACTCTAAAGATCAGTTCATTCCATCGAATTTTTAAATTATAACAACCAAAAGTTTTTGAACAATGTATTTTAACAAAAATTTTTGTTTGCAATACTAAATATAAATGGTAACCAGCAAAATGAATTAACACCATGTTAAATAGACCAACTGTAGCCTTTTAAAACCATATTTCCATAGAAAAACCTCCATTGAAATTTTAGAACGCTATCATTTCAGTTGAATCTATATCAGTCATATGGTCTTTTTTCGTTTAAACATTAACATAATGTTGTCTGAGAACCATCTGAATTTTAATGGAACAGAGAATTAGAGACTGTGACAATTTACAATAATTAAAATTCTACTTCCCTTTAGTAATATTTTTTAAGATTTCATTACCTGGAAAATTACAAGGCTTTTATTAGATTAAAAAAGAACACTATATAAGTACGTCATGTTTTTTGCGCTTATGTTATTCACATTAAAATGTTACTATCTGACAGGTTGTCAGGCTTTTATTACTTGTGGAAATGAGGTCTAATATGATTGCTCTTATTTATACCTTTATATTTTAATTGCCAGTGAAATGCAAGCCTATAGGCCCTTAAATAATGTATCTAACCTACTAAAAGAAAGCCCCAACATATAAAAATATTTTAATTGAGACAAATAATTTCATCTTAATTAGTATAATAATATACTGTATATATATATATATATATATACTGTACATAACCTCTACTAATTTCTACTAATGCTTTTTTTAAAATTGAATGATTCACATGCTAGTGAAGTAATCATTCATAAAATAATATATAAATTAAATATACTTGAGTGTACTCTAAATAAATATTAAACTTTGATTTATCGAACTAGGGAGTTGCAAAATTTATGAATTGCATAATCGTTATAGATAAGCAAATTTTTGGTTTGGCATTGCGTGGGCAAGAAGAAAGTAGCGAAAACACATTTTTCAACATTCGAAAGGAATTTTTTGCAGTCGAGCTCTAATTTTTATTTGGATTAAACTAAGATAACCTCACCATAAAAAATCTAATTTTATTTTTAAAAACTGACCTAAAACAATTTTAATTTCTCTATACAAGTTTTATGTAGATATAAGTTATATAAGACAAAAAACACTTCAAAGTTAATTTTATAAAAACGTTTTCAATTTTAAAGACTAAACTCCGAAAGGTACCAAATTTCGCTTTCTATTAGATTAAACGTTAAGAATCGTGATATAAAATCGTGTCAGACACTTAAAAAAAGCTTTTGATTTAACTTGCAATTTCCATAACATAATGCAAAAGGAGTTTTCAAACAAAAATGTAATAAAAACCGAGGAGAAAAATGAGCAAATTAACACCCTCCTCCCCTATAAAACCACAGTCTGTCTAGATCATTTAAATCAACAAATTATATTAAGTGCGCGAAAATTAAAAAAAAAATAGTCTCTTTTTAATTAACGTCGGTGTCTCGTCGTCTGGTCACTAGAGTAAAAAAAAAGATTCATAAAGCAAAACATAACTCGTGAAATCACGTAAATCTTGTTTATACGCCAACACCACATTAAATATTGATTAATTTTATTAATCACGGCCGCAGTAATTAAGCGCAAACAATACGAAGAAGCTGGCTGCTTAATTTTACACCCTTTTGTTTTGTACTTAATTAAATAATGTGTTAAAAATTATTGTTTTATTTAATCCTTTTCCTTTAACATCCATGAGAAAATTGTTTTAAAATTAATCATTTACAATAATAATTAGAATGGAAATTTGATCGTCAAATAAATCCGGTAGGCTTTTCTCTTCGAGATTTTAATTAGAGTCAAATCCTAAGGATAGACGTGTGTTAAACACGAGCGATGCAATGGAAAATTCCCTCGATCTCATCCGACTCATACCTGTTACCTAAAGCATTGAAAAATGAGCAGTTAATGAACCCATCAACGAACACCAATAAATCATTAAGATAATATTATTAAAATGCTTTGGAATCAAAAAGAAGAGTTGGATAAATAAATAAAAAGTAACAGAGGCGTATTTTAAGGGGATAGTTTTGGTGTCACATAACAAGTTATCAAAACTGACAAAACTGATGTTAAAATAATAACGTACCTCTCCCTTCTTGGGGTAAACGTGTTTCAAATGTTATTCTTAAATCTACGACCCATTTACACTCAATTTCATTCTCCTATAAAGACCATGTCGTTTGTAAAATAAAAAGTAATTTAAATGTTTTATAAGATTTATAACTGTTAATATTTTAAATATATTTTTAAGTTAAAACTTCCTATCTTTGAAGAGTGTCTCATTGAATTTAAAAGGACCTTACATTAGTGATTCACTACCTGTCTTGATTTCCAAGCTACTTGACTTAAATTTTGTTTCAAAACAAGTCAAACTCAAGCCCAATGTGAACATTTACATATTAAAATAAGCCAAGCGTTGAAATTGCAAGTTATTTAATTTCAAAGTTTAATTGTAAAGCTCTGTTCATTGTACAACATGTTCAGTTACTTTACTTGATGAATCTCTATACTTATAATCAGCAAACGTTCAAGATACTTCTAACGATATATCAATTGCCATAAATTCTTTAAATGCTATTTGGGTACAAATTTACAATTAGACATCATAAAAGCTAAAATTATAAATCTTCCAATTAACTTTGCCATAGTCGAGTAAAAAGCTACGCTCTTAAAAACCGACGTGAAATTATGTTATCTTCTATGTATGTGTGTTAGTAGTTTTTTAAAGTATTTATTGTGTTTATTAAAATTGAAGCTATTTTTGTACCAAAATTTGTTAAAATTCGTACGGTCATTTAAAACAGGTCAGGGTTATTGGACACTGAATTTTTGAAATTAAAACTAATTAAGTACTCGTAATCTTATTTGAGACTTCTTTCATTCATTGCTACCCTCAGTGGCCGATTTACACATTTACCACCAGTTGGCTATTTAAATTTTGCCCCCCTCCCTTCCCCCGATAGTACTCCATAATTATTAATTACATTTTTGTGGCAAGGATAATTGTAATTTTTTTGTTTTGCTTTTGAAATTTTGAATATTTCGCCCCTAAAACTGCCGTACTAGGCTTCAAAATAATCAGTCTGTCGGTAAAACCACCATCCTTTTTTATTCATAACTGTCCACTAGGAACAATTACATTTTGCAGGATTAAATATAATCTATGTTTTTACCGATCCTTTAACTTATTCTATATAAAAATTCATTCTATTAAAAGATTCATTTTTTCATTTTCTTAGCCTATCTGAGTAGGTAATACACATTTTAAAGTTATCTTTAAGGGCCCATGAAATTTTCTGGAATAAAACTCTGTGTATGTTCCCTTTATCAACAATAGAATCCAATTTATTTTTAATTCGCTAAACCATTCTTCTATGAGGGTTTTAAAAAATCTTTCGATTTATAGTTATCCTACAGGAACTATGAATATTCCAGGAATAATACACAATATATGTTACATAGTAATAATGCAGCTTTTGTTGGGTTTTAAAAAAAAACAGTCGCTTTATACATATAAACAAACTTCTACTTCAAGATGTATCTATATAGTATTTTTAGATAAGATCCTTTCGTTTTTAAAACGTTAACATTTTACATGCATCTCTTTAAAAAATTCACAGTGTGCTACACCCAAAGGACCATTGGAAAATACTTTATTTTGTCTATTTTTTTTTTATCAAATAAACCGAAACGCCGATATTCCAGATATTTGATTCACGTCCGTTTTTGTCTTCTCATCGCTATTTAGCCACAATCTTTATCATTTTCGAGATTCACTTTTATGTACATTGCGATTAGACGAGTTAATACTGAAAATGATGACGATAATGGTCGAGTAATGAATGATAATTGGATTCAAGTTTTATAAGCGAGCAGGAAGTTTATGACGACAACAATGAAACGATACAAATTATCGAGTGTCGTTATTTCGCTTTATACATCGAATATATTAATGCTATTGAAAATAATAATGTTAAGTGCTTATCCATGTACTTGATCAAGTGATCCGCAAGAAAAACGGTTATTTATTGAGGGTAATATTTCTCGTTGTGATTTCATTTACACCTAACGCCTTTCTTTGCGATATTATTTTTATATGTTGGGAAAAATGGGTTTGGTTTACATTCAATTAAATAAAGTAAGAATCACAGAACGTCTTTTCAAAAATTATGAAACTATATTGACTCAAGTTGTCGGTTTCAAATTGTAAATCTTTTATGGTGACCAACAAATTTCTGTTGAAAAGACAAACTTTCATTCTTAAACTTGCTCTATTTTACCTCTTTCTGAAAAAAATACTTTCATTCAGTGAAAGTATTTTATCACCTGACAAATCTCACAAAACCAAAAAAAAAATAAGAAAAGTTTGTAGTTAAACAACCGGACACTATTTTAGATAAATTTAATTAAATCGCAATTAAAATTTAAACGAATTTCCGTTTTATATTTTCCTGCACACAAGCATCTTTATTTTATTTGCGAAAATAAAACTATTGTTTCTTGCATTTTACAAATTGTATTTTCTCGAATAATGCAACACTAACAAGAATTCATTATTTAGACAGACACATTTTCGATTTGTATTTTTCTTTTATTCGGTTGTGGTGTGTGTATGTTTAAAGGAACATATATACTCGTATACTGCACCTAAACATACTTGTAGATTGTGGAAATACGCTTATTGATTTTTAATAAAATTGAGACAGATTAAAATAACGAGTACATGTTGTAAGTTGCATTTTACTTCAGCTTATCTCTTGTACAAGAGTTAATAATAAATCGAATGGTTAAAATAAGTGCGATCCTGACAAAGAATAGCACACTGTACACTATATATGTTCATCTATAGGCATACCTTTTTTAGTACTGGAAAATGAAAGATACTACGATGACTTAAGAGTGTTTGCTTTTTGAATAAAAATAGTTTAAATAATTTTTATTGAACTCCATCAATGGTCTAATAAAATAAATCACTTAATATTTGTAGTTATAAGAAGCTTTATTTGGTACAAATATTAAAATTGTTTTATTGATATTAAGTTATAATAATAGAATAATAGAGAAAATCAGTAATAGGTACGTAATGCTGACCCCATATTTTCACGGATCAAAATTTTAATATACCTACATACACAAATGCATTCGGTTTACGAAATGATTTTAATGTCAAAACCAAAATGAGGTTTTATGAGCGATTTTATCATGGTGATCATCAAATTAATTTTATTGTGCAATTAAATCGAATAAACCAATCAAAAGCTGATAAATAGTTAAACTAAAATGTATCAAAAACTGCTCTTTTAATATTATGTATCATAACAACTAACAGCAAAATACCATTGTTAACTTTAACCAATAGAGTTTTTTATGTCAATGTTTAAATCTTATATAGATTTCTCGTTTTATTTTGACATTGTCATAGCATATGAATACAATTGAAAAAGCTCAATAGCACACGCTTCATTAATCTTATTATCTATTAGACATCTTTCTCTAGAAATTTATTATAGTTTAAGACGAGTTTTTTCTTTAACTAGTTATATAAAAGTGAACAATGAAACAAATAATTTTGTCAATATTTTTTTTTCTTTGAGGAAGGAAAGAAACAAGGCAATTTTTTATTCGAACAAATAATCGTAAGTTGTTCCGCTTCGATAATTTATCATTTCTCAATGTTGAGTTTGAGAAATGCCACACGTACCCTTAAAAAAGTACGTGATCAATCGGTATGAATTGCCGAAAAAATCGATTTAAATAATGCCGGAAGTAATAAGATTAAGCATATTTTTGGAGATTTTTTATGTTGTAAAACTTTTTTCTTATATATGTAGGTACTATTACAAAAAATGCTTTGTACCTTTATTTCTTTGAAAACCATATTACTTTATAAAAAAGTTTTTGGAGCATGATTAATTTTTTCTTATTTTCGTGATAATTATTAAATTTTACTCATATTAATCAAATTAAAATTTCTTATAAATAATTAAGGAACAAAAAAATGTATTATTTTGAACGTTTTATTATATTTTTAACAGATTTTGAATCTTTTCTTTGTTTAACACAGAGTTCTCTCTCCACTGTTATGGCAAAGCCAAATAGGTGCATAGCTACCTTAATAGTTTCCATCTCGTTAATACGGTAACTGGTCAATGTACACACTCGACAATGTAACTGATTTACATTTGGTCTTCCTAGGTTAACTTTAAAAGAAAAACCATCGAAATATTCATGTTTAATATTGATCAAAAGGAAAATTATATACCTAGTGTATAACTTAAATCATACTTCCAATTGATTAAAATGAATTTTGAACTTTGGTGTTTAAAAGAATGACACTTAAATATAATAACTCATTATGATGCATTTAAATATCGTACGAATTAAAATAGCGTTAATTTAAAGCGTCGGATCTAGAAAAAAACTATGGGCTCTGTGTTCCAAAAATAATGTTTAAAATGATTTTGAGGACTCATTAATTATTGATCAAAACTTTTTTTGGAACGAATTTCTTATACTAGGCTTAGAGTAAAATGGTGGAGGCTATCACGTTACGAATAAAGCGATCAGGTATCCTTCCTTCTCCTTCTTTTTAATTCTAATTTATCGCTCTTTCTCTTTCTATTTCCTTCTGCTCACTGCTTGCCAACAGTGATTGGTGAAATGAAGTAAGCCGAGTTAGAGATGGTAAATAGATAGATAGAAATACAGGAAAAGGAAAGAAAAAAGTAATTCTACTAACTAGTAAAAGGCACGTCTCTCAACTTTATGGAAGTACATTTATTGTAGTACCTATATTATACATTGAACCAGATCTGGTTGGATAAGCTACAATAAATTTGGCTATTTTATGTTTGTTTTGGTTCGTGGCACTCTCACTAACTAAGTTAATTAGTTACCAACCGCCACATTTAAAGTAAATTATAAAACCTGATAAACTTTAGATTTTATAAATCAAATGTTGTAATTAAAATTAAAATAGTAAATTATTTAAGTATATAAATATTTTAACTAAGAAATTTTCATTTTTTATAAAAATGAAAAATAGAGGGATGATAAATAAAAAGATATAGAGATGAAGCAGAGTGTTGAGTGAAAGAATGTACTCAGCGGTTTTAGCGTGCCGAAAATACACAAATATAATTAATAGTAATCAATATAATATTAAAACACGCTTAGAGTTGAAAAAATTACGAGAAGAACTTAATTTCTGACGTGGGTCCCCCGACTGTATAAGTTTTTTATCACAGCTAAAGAGTTACCTGATCCCCATTAAAAAAAAGCATCAAATAAAATGTTTTATCTTAACTTAGAAAATTTCAAGCAACCTGAGCAACGCCAAGTGTTTTAGCTATTAATTTATATTCAACTTTTAATCACATTTAAACCCATAAACCTTAAAGAAGTTTTACAATATTAGGTATTGGTAAGAAACTGATTAATAAGGTTAAAAATAAGATATTGAACAGAAATGACTAAAGATAGTTTTTCTCCGTTTTGTTGTTGTAATTAGTGATAATAAAAGGCCAGATTGAGATTAGACGAGTTTTATTAGACAGCGCATATGAGGTAAGTCAGAACGTTAAAAGCATGTAAGGCTTTTTTTATTGCATGTATCGAATCAAAATTCAACAAAAACCTCTTTATTGACAACAGGCAAGAAAAGTTGGACAATCGAACCGGCATTGTCTGTCAATCAATTTTTCAACCGTACATCAATTGCAATTCCAATTGAAAATTGAAGTGATGAACTGTGTAAAACGTCGAATGACAGGTGATATATATTTGTTCAAGTACATGCACTTAATAACTCCTTGCGTCATTTTTTATCTCGAATGGACAGTTAAAAGCAAACTTGAACGAGAAGTTACGGCAAAGACACGCCACGCTGGCTGTCTTGGAAAATCATTGCATAATTTATGTGTGTTTCGTTTAACTTCAAATGCACCTGACTCAACTCCTAGCTACGCTCAAATTGGACAATATTTCTTTTTTTTAATTAAACTCGAAGGAATTACTTATTTTGTACAAATTAAAAAATTTACTACATCCAATTAAACATTTACAGAAACCAACTTGGCTAATTAATATTATTTTAATAAAAACAACTAATTCAATTAATTTAGCTTTCAACTTAAATAATAAAAAATCAACCCTATTTTCCTTGAATAACTTCCAAGTATTCTTTGTCTTGAAATTCTTTTGTGGTATATGTTGATTCATACATAATATTTTATGTGATTTTTATTTCAAGTTTATTATAATCGTTTTTTCCAAGAAATCAAGACAGCTAAATTTTCTTTGTTTGTCAACAAAGAAGTTGATTTATCGTCCTAAAATCATTTAGGCCTCACACGGATGTAACTTGATGTTAATGGTAAGACAAAATAAATCAATTGAGTTATAGCTAATTAACAGAATGGCCAAGAACCACTGTTTTGTGTAATTATTTGCCACTTAACAACCGATGTGGCCAAATGTAACCATTTCACTGCAATTGAGAGATAATTTTAGCTGGGAATTTCAATACGGCTATTATCACGCTTCGGTTTATCATTTTATAGTTATACATGAGCTTATGTATTGATACTGTTATGAGATTAATGAAGTTGTAAGGGAACGACTTAGAATAAATCCTGGTAGATCATTCGCAAGTAAATAGCACATTTAAATGAGTTCTAACTAAAGATTTAAAATTATTAAGCTAATAAAGCTTAGATAGTTAAGACACTATATACAAACAGACATTATACAGTCAGAAAAATAAGCTTCAATTTTAGTTCACAACATTTAAAGTGAATCTTTTTTATGCAGCATAACATATCAAATACAATATTTATGTGTATTTAAATGTAGATGTATGTTTTATAAAAGCTGATTACTAAAACTTATTCTCACCCGCTTTACTGAGCGTACCTAAAATATGAAACTAAATGATTTATGTTTTTCATAATAAAATGACTATAATTTTCTTTCAAAGTATTTTTTTTTCTATTATTCGTATCAAAAGCACCCTTTACGTTATTTTGAGCTTAGAACCCTTCATGGCAATATGATTAGATTAATTTACATAAGATACATATATTTCAAAAATTCGCTAAATTGTCTATTAAAAAATATTTTTTTTTTTTGGTTTATTTAAGGTCGCATCAACTACTATTGTCATTAGCGACCGTCGAATCCGAAACCCCAGAAAAAACATCTTAGGCTTTCATTGGAATTCGAACCTAGGACCACTGGCGTATAAGGCAACTATCTAGTCCACCACGCCACTAAATGACCATATGTTTTTATGTTTTCAAAAAATTTGCATAAGGTATATATTACGATTTGAGTCACTTTTATAAACTTTAACCATATTTGCTCAAACGTTTTAGTAGGATGATGTCAAGCCTGGGACTACCATCTCGGGGACACAATGATTGTAGATCTTCTATTCAGGAAAAATTCCCAGTAGTCACGGATAAAAACAACCAAACTATAACGACTATGTTAATCGGGCACATTAGCTCCACGTACCTAAACCTTTTCACAAAACGGCAAAAAGAAAATGTCCTAAATGCGACCACGAGAAATCGGGCAATTACAAGGGCCTGTTTCTTCAGTTTTTCAACCAAACTACCCAAAACTATGAAAGAACTCTTCAACTTAAAACTATGAAATACTTCAAAACAATCCATAAATACGATTAATATCATCTCAAATGCCGACAAATAGTACACTTTTAGCGTCATTAATTTATTAAAAATAACTATTCAAAAAATATACATCTTGGTTCTTGGGTTTGGTTATTACAATTCCTTTGCAAAAATACCTCTAATTCAAACGATTTCTATAACTAAAGTATATCAGATTTTTAGAAAATAGTATTTTGACGTTATCAAAAAAGCTCAGCTGATGTCAACAAAACTCAACAAGTAAAAACATTCAAAATTTTACGTCAGTTGCACCAGAATTCATTTTATACGATATTATATCAAAGTTCTAACCAAATTATTAAATTATTATTGTTATAACGACAAAGGCTGCTATAGATTTGGAAACTTGACGGGGATTATATAAAATGATCCAATTGAAACCTTAAACTACTAAATAATACTACGTTTTCTTTCAATTTTAGATTAAAATCCTTAAACTTTAAAGCAATATAGGTACTAAATATCACATAGCGTAATTTGCATACAGATTCACTAGCTATAACTTGGCAATTGATAAAAAATAAATAAATCAATGCTCCAATGCTATTGGATTTGTTAAATAATATTATGTAAGATCATGAATGGCATAATTTAATTCTTGGAAAATAAAAAAAATAACATGAAAAACTTTATAGTTGGCATAAATCAAGGGCACTGATAAGTTGACATTGAATTATGTTAATTATTCACAAGTTCTTTTCTTTCAATAAATCATTAAAATCGATAAGCAAAAAAAAACGATTTCTGAACAATTGTATGAACTTTAAAAAATTTAATATTTTGTTAATTCAGTCTATTATTTGATACAGAAAGTAATTAGAAAATAATTTGTGAATTAACAATACAATTAGACAAACTTTTATAATATGAAAAACAAATACCTACTTTATATGCGTTTAATATGAAAATAATTAATTCGTTTCAAACATTTCATACGCTACTGTATGTATTAAATTAAATTGAATTTTCTTGTTTATTAAAGGAATTAATAAATATAATGTGAGTAATTACTCGTTTTATTGAATAAAATATGGATATTAAAATAATTTGTATCAGGCAAATCGATCACTTGGCCTTCGCTTGATTAAATGAGAGTTTATAATAATTGTGTTTCCAACAAGACAGTAATGTACGAGTAAAAAGCAATTAATGAGGTGGTTGTAAATTTCAAAAGGATTAAATGTTTTTTTCGAAATATATAACATGATAATCTCCCATATTCATTCTCAAAAGAAATTGTTTCAAGAGGTCAGTGATCTTTGAGGTGTATTTCCTTGGCATTTTTCTTAGTTTATTTCTGTTAGATAACAAGCACGAAAGCTTGGTTGCAAAAAATTCACCTCTCAGACAAAACTACTTGATGTAAAGCTTTAGAATATAAAATAAAAACAAGTAAAAATAAATGTGAAAAAAATCATGTTACTGAGATGATAAAACCCGTTGTAAGGTTCAGACGGATACAGCACACGTATAGTAATATTATTATACATGTAAAACTATTATTATTTTGAAAAGTGCTCAGTCTGTGATACTTAGCGAGTAAAACATATATCAAGTGCAAACTATAATTCAAGTAAAGAGATGCTGCTATTTGAACAGACGGGACAATGATGATAATAATGATAGAGGCAAAACAACGTAATTAAAATTATGAAAAGAATTTCTTAAGTTGTATCACTTGTTTGAACAATCCTCTTAAGTCACGAAGATTCAACGATATCAGAAACCAGGTGGTTGATAATAATAATTGCGACACAATCTAATAAAAGTGGAATTCCGAAAAAAAATTATATAATCAATTCAAGTAATTCCAACGGAAAAAAATGGTAGTAATGAATATTTGATGTTTCGTGAAAAGCAGTGATACAGTTTTCAAAGGAGGATCTGAAACGAACGAAGGCGGAGAAGAAATAAATGTCACTTTAACAACAAACCAGTTTAACTGCTCCGCTGAGAGAATGTTGCGGAAAACACACACACGACTGTGTAATTTGCAGAAGAAGCACATATCTAAGTGCACAAACAGTTCTCTAATAGAGAAACCGGCGATCACCTTTGGGATAATATTATTTTGAAACGAAGACAAAGTTTGTCTTGCAAAATTATGAAATATGATTGTAATTCAGGCGAAAATAAACTGCATTCATTTCATTTTTGACTCACTAATTTTAATTAGTTGCGACAAAATTTCAATGTGGTTTACAATTGCAATGCTTACACCAAATTTAATTAAGCAAGTGTAGTTTAGCGCATTTATAACTGAAATTATTGTGAAATTCGAAGCACACATAACATATTTCTCAAAATTAATTTCATTCATAGATAGGTATACTAATTTAATTATCTTAAGAAAACATCAACACTTTCAAAAGAACTCAATTTAATTTCGATCTAATAAAAATTAAATTGAAATGGAAGCTAAACTTCATATATCTTAACACCAACAGCTAATACCTACTCGAGTTGTTTTTTAAGTAATTTTTTCCTAACATAAATTTTGAAATAGGGAATTTCAATATTTTGGTTTCCTTATTATAAGTTATCTACAGTTATCTAAAGTTATTAACAATAATCTATGTTTGTATAAAACTAAACTGATTGACTGACAGGTATGATGACATGTAAACCATTAAAGACAAAAACATAACTTTTAAAACAATTATTTTTGAATAGACTGCAATCTCCACTAAGGAAGGATTTTTCGAAATTCCAACCCCAAGTAGTTCAAAAAGAACTAACTATTTTTTGGTGTTTCTTCTCAAAAATCAGTTTTTAAAAATTCTTTCCTTGTACTTTTCTCTGGAGAAAAATAAATCTCTGCTTTTATAGTTTCTTACTCATTCAATTACTCGTATAATTACATAGGAGGGGGAGGGTATAAAAATTCAAAATTGGTTATTATCACGTAACTACCGTACAAATTTAATTTGTTTTTAAATAGTTTTAGTTTTTAAGTCACAAATCAATTGTGTTTATTTTGTTACTCAAATTTTACGTGAACAAAGGTACGGGTAGCAGCTTAAATAAGTAAATATAATTTTTAAAATTCCTCTTAAAAATCTAAATAAAATAAATTTCGACGGATTTACTGGACTTTTAAGTTTTTGCTAATACTTGAACAGAAAAGAACTATGAAGATCATTTTTCGTCGTGATTTTTGAAGCCCTTCAACTTCACCTATTTTTTTTTTCTATATGTAAAATTTTTGAAACGATTTTAAGGCTGAAAAATGGGGTGAAAACAGTAAGCATTGACATAAAATGGGTTTTAATTCTCGGTATACTTTGAAGGAAAGTATACTTATTTTAAATAAAATTTTGATTAATCGACATTTAGATTTTGACTGTGGAAAGAGCTATACTTAAGTATTTGATTTATAAAAGACTATTTCTAGCTAGGAAAAGATTCAGCTTGAAAATACTATAAATCAAACTTATGAAATGTACAAAAAACCTATAATTTGAAATGACTAACCAATTTAATTAAGATTAAACATATCCTTAATGTTTGTTAAAAATATTTGAATTTCTTTTTGTTTATTTTCGAAGACGTCGAAGATACTAATTAGAAATAAACGTATTAAAATAGTATAGTACTACTAAATTATTTTTTAATAATTAACAATTACCTAACGGAACGAATTTTAATGACGTTTTGTTAAAGATACCTCAGACCTTAACATATTATTGAATATCATTTATCTTAAAAAAAGTATAGTTCCTGTAGGATAGCTCCTAATCTTTTCTACTAAAATAACTGAATGGTTTTGAAAAACATTTGGTATGAAATATTTTCAAATTTTCTTAAACGACCTTTTTATACTTAAAATCGTTTAGAACCTGTGAGATAGTTATAATATCGCTTCCTAGAAAAGGAGTTTTAAGGACTTTGAAGAACTTACTTTGGAACTAAAGTCTGGAAGTATCTATCATCTTTTTCTGTCAATCTGTCAAAATAGATTAATTTTTATATTTCGCTATGAAGGTAGGGAATCTATTAATCAATCAATTAAATTAGATACTCTCAGCAAAGCGAGCGGGTATCAGCTAGTAATATATAAAATGAATAAAAGAATATTAAAAAAATGTTTAATAGCGTATTGTAATTATTTTCTTGATATAAATCATAATGTACCTTTTATTCACTGAAAGACTCTTTTAAAATGAAAATACCGCACTGACCCAAACAAATATTTAATACTCGCATATTAGTTGATTTTGACCCGCAGTCAAAAGAGGTTGCCAATTCCTGGTCTACTGCATGCATTGTTGCTTAACAATTTTGATTTATTTTCATCTGAAACCACTCAATAATTGCTTTTCACTACCTAACATATTATGTATACCTACTGCGAGTTGGTAATCATATCATCATTTAAAACAGAATCAATGGAAGATTTAATTCCCATGTCAATCTCGTCCAAGTTACACATTGATATTATGAGAACTGTGATAATTATTTTTTCTTGTACTTACATCAATATTTCAAAGCACAAAATCTATGTTAATCCATAACCCAGTTACATATTTATGAATTCTTGTCAAATTTCGAAAGAAGCCACTGTGAAAATATCAAAATAATCAAATTTAACCTTATAAGAAAACGTGAAATATTTTATTAATGCACCAAGTCCGTTTTTACCTAAGATGCAACTGCATGCAATTGCTACGAGTTCATTGAATCGCCTCTTTTACATAAAGTATGAGATATTTAAACACTTCATTTCACGGTTACTTAAATTCAACTGCCCCGTTTAGTTTTTATCCTATTAAATGAGATAAAATTAAGTGGAAATTTTGAAAGAGGAAATATATGGCGATATAAGTGCATGGTACTGAAGTTGGATATTTGTTTGTAGCTTATATTTTTGATGGATTTTGTTTTGTGTTAGATGCTCGAGGTTTATGGACATTAGCAAGTCTGTCGTGAATATGTCGTCACAGCCGGTCGACCCTCAAACATCCGGTAGTTGTTACTTATTTCGCATTCTTCAAAGGTTCATAACACCAATGCACCACATTCACAATACTTATGCCTGAGATTATGTAGAAATAAGAGATCAAAAGGCCTAACCACAAATAATACTGATTTACAGCCTTTTTTCCCGTATGGAATTCTTTAGATTGCCTGTCGTCATTTTTTTCTTCTTTTCTGCTCAGGACTTATAATTTAAATCTACATTGAAACTCTATAATTTCATAAAACGACTATAGCATTTAAATGGTGATGTGTTAACTCGTTATATGGACGAGCCTTTAAACCCGTTATTGGAAATTTCCGATTCCACCTTGAAAATTTCCATCTAAACAAACTGAAAATTGCAACCTCAAACAAGATGTAAAAAAATACACATATGAACAATTTAAAACCAACTATCGGTTTTTAGTTCCACTTTCTGTTTAACACGGTTTAAATAATTGTTCTCTTTTTTCATTCTTTCACTCATTAAAAAAATACCGCATCGTTGAAATTTACGTCAGCAATAATTAATTTATCAAAATTAACTTTTTTCAAGTACACACAACTATTAAAACAGATATTTTTCAGGCTTAAGTCAAATGATAAAATATTAGTTTTTGTATTACAAAATCCTAGTTCATATTAAGTAAAGCCTTTAAAATGTTTTGTAACTTTTTGGTGAGTTTTGAAATACCTAAGTATCTTCCTTTTAATTTATTTATTTTGGTAAATATTTGAATGAATTGTTCAGTTTTAATTGGTTTAGATGTTGTAATTAAATATGAATGGAATATATTTTTTTTAAATAGATATAAAATCAATTTAATTGCTAGTAATTGAATAATAATATTCAAGGAATTTATACAATTCATTCAAAGAAATTTTATCAATTAATTATATTAAAATAAGCGCATAAATAATATGACTAAGATTGTTAAATCCACAATTGTGAAGTGCTGAGATTTCAATAAATAAAATAATTATCTTTTAAATGCAAATGAAAAAAATACTCCGACATAAATTAATTGTAAGATAATTTCAAAAATAATTTTTAATACATTTTTGCTTGTAGTTTAATTTTATGTATAATGTGCCTTAATAAAAAATTTTCATTATTTTTATATCTATTTATATTAATTGATGTATAACTTAAAATAAACTCTAGTTTGAATATTTGGAAGTGAATAAAAGATATCAGGTCTTGAACTCTCAAAAAACCATTAGCTTAACAGTACATATATGTTTGTACTTGTATACAAAAGCTTAACACATTCTCTTACTGGGCAGTATGGTGAAACTAAATTAGTTTCGACAATTTTTTCACGTCGTGTTCTTTTCTAAATTTCTTATTTCATTATTTAAACAGTGTAAATAAGTAAATAAATAAATAAATAAATATTATAAGCAAATAATTAAAGTATAAGTATAGTTGATTTAAAAAAATGAAATGTTGACATCTAGATTAAGAAGTCAGCATCAAACATAAAACTATTGTTAATCAAATCATTTAAGTAATCTCGCATTTAGATTGATGTTATCCTAAGAGAAATCTACATTGGCAACTTATAGATATAAAAAGTTGTCCATGGCATATCCTCCACTTAAGAACATATAAATCAATAATAATATAACAATCGGAATCGTCTTATAATGATGCAAGGATTTAAAGACAAACATCCAGAACAAATATGAAAGAATGTCATTAGTAAATCCTAACTTCTTTGGGAAAACCAAACAGCACTCAATTTAGCTGCTATTAAAAACGTTATGACTTGTAACGAATAAAAATTCTTCATTCTTCATTTTTGTTCGTGAGAATCAAAAGGAGTCAGATCGAAAATCAGCAGGCAGAACACAAAAATTTATTTCGTTAGTACTATCATAAAGTAGCTTCTCTGTCTTCTTTTGTGAAACTCCACTCAAGATTGTCACAAATTTTAAATATACAACAGCATTCTATCATGCAATGCAAAAATGGATGCTGATGTAATCTATTACGTGAGTTCTGCCTGGTTTTAACGTGGAGAGAGCTAACGGGGATGTTCTACGTCTCAAGAATTTCAATCCGAATAAAAGTAAGTTCAAGTGTATGGCATATACTAAAGTCTGGTTGAAGAAGTCAGGATAAAAAGACTTTATGTAGCTATAAGCCTAACTTTCTGTATTATATGAAGCTCACAACAAGTTAAGGATAGTATTAACATTTAATGGTGGTCACATTACATTTATACATTGGTTTCATGCTGGTTTAATTTAGTTTTCGTTAATTTCTATATTTAAAACCGTACTGCGGTTAACTGACACTAGAGTCTAAGTCAGAAAACTTAAAAGCATAAAAAAGAAAATAATATTGTTCAAGGTTTAAGGATTTAAGTATAGGTAATGTTTTTTCTGTGATAGTTGAAAGCAATTAAAAATGATAGACTAAGGAGGCTTCTTTAGGACACATACCTAGATTATTTCAAGATTAACTTTTGGCTTGTTATAGGATGCCTAACTTATACAATTCCTTTGACGATAAAAACGATTAATTATTTGGGAACGCATGAATAAACAAAAATTTAACAAATAAAGAATTTTAAAATACCATAAATCAAATCTATAATAAAATATAATTAAGGATTCACTTTTGACTTGATTTTCAAGCAACTTAGCCTAAATTTGACTTGTAATCAAGCCAAACATGAGCCAAATATTATCTAATATTTAAATGTTAAATTAAATTAAGCATTGAATTCACAAGTTATTTCATTTACAAGTCACAATATCAAGTACAATTCATTTCACAAAATGCCCAATTGCTTGACTCAATTATATAAACCAAACCATGAAAATTAACATTTCGATTATAAAAGTTCCAAATTTTTAAAGTATTAGCAACAATTATTAAATTTTCATTTTGATTTTAAATTGAATCGCTTAATTAAATTTTCTTTCTCAGAATTCATTATTATTAAATATTAAAATATTAAATGTAAGATTTCTCTTTTATAAAAGTAACTCATAAACTATTATTACAATGATAATATTTGAACTTGTACTTTTTATTTAGCAATATAGTTTCGAAATTAAGTTCTACCTTGAAGCGAATGAATGTTAGAATAAACGTACTTTATATATTTTAAAATTGTTTATGCTTTTCATGTTAACTTAGCAAAGTAATATTTATTTTATCTTGTGTAGGTAAACTATACGTTCTTGTTTAAGATTTTCATTTTTATTTTCGTTTTTATCGTACTTTTTTTAAAAAAATTTCAAAGTGATAAATTACCGATAAGATTATATATGAGTATAGATATGAAGAAGTTGTGTTAGGAAATAATAAAATTTTGAATTATTATTTAATGAATTAAAGATAGCTTTAAAATGTTATGTTAACAGGAATATTTTCCTCATTAACAACAATTACGTAAAACTTGATAGAATTTTGAAAATTCTTGGTTTAAGTCAAATTAAAGAAAGAAAAAAGTAATTATTACCTAGATTGTAATTTATAGTCGATGACGAAATTAAGATTGCGAATTTGATACGGAATTTTCTTTTAGTTCCTATAATTTTTTTGTCACAAACAATTGTTATTTAATGTTTATAGTATGATGTTGTTTATTATTAAATACCTATTACAGAATAGTTCAATGCAAGTTAATCACAACTTCTTCGTTTAAAGTGCTTCAACAAAGGTTTCACTTGCATAGTCATCTGGGTTAATATTATTTCGTGATACATACGAGAAATACCGTAAACTTCACATGGTGCATTTCTCTGATGCGATTCTTATTTTCTCATGTCTTAAATCCGAAAAAAAAAAACTCTAAAAACAATTTTCCACATGAATTCATCTCCATATGTATTGTTTCAACGAAAATTGTTCCGAAACAAAATAATATAATTGTTATGATTTGAGATTATTTGATAACGTGAACTAGACTGAAAAATTCAAATTTACCTTTCAGACTTCAGTGCTCCACTTTTCAATCATCAAAATTTGAATCGATCGATAACACTATTAATTAAATTTTTGCGTTTCGTAGAAGAAATGACTATATGTGTGTGTGTGTAAATATTGGCGCTCTGTTACAAGTAAATCGAAATTAATTAGAATGTTTCTGTGTCTGAAAAGCCATTATGATTTTATATTGCATGGTAAACTTGGTGTTTACTACTTGGTTTATTTTTAATATTTTTTATCGACTTTCTCATGCATGTTTTGCAATGGAGTAAATAAAAACTAATAATAATTGTCGCTATGGTAATTATATGTTTAAAGGCTTTGAAAGAAAAGATTGAAGTTTCTAACGCTGCTAAATCTCGCATAGATTACGTCAATTAGCACATTCTTAACATTGAAAATGGAAAAGTGGAAGGAATTTTTTTGAACAAACTTTTGATTTAAATAAGAGATAACTTAGCAAAATTCAAAGAATATAATTTTGGCAAATAAATTACGATAATATAAGATTGCTTTATGAAGAAGATCATGTTAAATATTAAAAATTTAACTTTGTATGAAATGCAAATGATAGGAAAATAATTGGTTTTATTATATGAATAAAAATTTCCAAAATGGTTTATGAAAGAGTGGAAAAATCTGTTATTTATATGAACCTTATGAACCTTAACAAATGTCTGAATATGTTTTATAGTTGTACTTATAGGGTACGATATTTTAGCAAGTTTGGTTCTTAGCAAATTTTTACATATAATCAACCATTTAAACTTTTCAAATTAAACTGCTTGTACTGTGCTAGCTAATAATAAACCTTATAAGCGTAAACCTACCACCTCCTCTTAGGGTTGGCAAATATAACTTGCGTTATATATATCGTTTCCACTGAAACTACAAAATAATATGGAATAACACTGCATATTTTTAGCTACAACAATACATTGTAATCAAATTTCGAGCAAAATTCAAAATCGGTATTCATGAAAGTAGAAATTCAAATAAAGTAGGTATGCATAATGTGTTAATCAAATAGAACAGGTAGATAGGTAATTCAAGAGTGTAAATAATAATAAAACAATTTTTACTTCGCTTAACATTAAAAGTATGCTTTATAGTTTATGTTATATCAATACTAAAGAAATCTTCACACAAAATTTTTTAACATTCATTTAATTCATTCATTTTTATCCTGAAGAAGTAAAAGCTCACCTATAGAAATCATGTTTACCCATTTCTGGGATAAATATTAGTTTCTGCACTTTTTAAACCATAAATTAAGACTGTAAAAAACGACGAATCATTGGTTCGTTGCATGATAAATCCAATTAACATATTTTTTCTTATTACCATCTCTCAAAAACCATGAGTGGGATGGGTGTTATATTAATGACTTTACTGGATAAAGCACTGATAACATTGTCATGATATCCCATTCTGATATAGTAACCTAAGTAACATAGTAGCATGCATTACATAAAATGTTATCGCTACCTTTTTTACAAAGTTTCTATAAGTTCATTTTCTTCTCTGATTGAACATGTTTGCTCCCTCCTCTCCCCCTTCCCTTGTAAACTATATCACAGCCTACTCAATACATGCTTTTAAAACATTATAGTGTCCTTGCACAAAAATTTAATTTTCGGAAGCTATAAGCTTTGATATTGGAACACATGCACACGATGTTTTATAAAACTTTTGGCCAACTTATAAAATGTAAAATAAAAGATTTTTGAGAAGTTTTCAGCTTTTTATGCCTTATTCCATCATTGATTCTTACGTGGTTGAATTTATTGAGAATATGCGAAGTTTAACGGCTAATTATAGGAAATTAGGTTTCATTAAACTTTAGTTTTTTTATATTGTTTTCCAGACGAAAAAAACTTAGCAGTTTTGGAAACACTAAAAAGCCTTTAATATAATTTTCAAATTTTTAGTATATCTTTTATAATTATTATGCATAAATAGCAATTTTGAGCTTTCCATACAATTTTAATTGTTTTTTATAACAACCAGGTGAACCATAAGTTTGGAAATAATATTTTAATAAACAATTATATTTAACAATATACTTAGTAAAAGAATTTTATATTGTATAAATATCTAAAATATTTACAATAGTAGGTACCAAAAAAAAAAAACTGTTTTTAGGTCAGTTATTAAAAAAAATTAAAATAATGTTTAGCTTCGATCCTATTTAAAATCAGATATCTACGTCGTACAGACGTAATTTGGATACCCGCTATGAGATGGATAGGTTTTACTTTTGGACATCTAGGCACCCTGTATATCGCTTGATTAAAATTCTCGAAGGCCACACATTTGCGTAGATTTCAAGTAAAAATATATATTTAAGGATCAGTTAATTCAAACTTAGAGTAACAAAAAGGGTCAATTGAAACTATCAAATTTACGATTTATTATTAATTAAATATTATATTTCTTAAAATATTCTCAAAACCATACAAAAAATTAATACCGGAAGAATTTTTACCTCATAAAATTTTGATTATTCACATGAAAAAATATGAATTTATTTTTATTACAAGATACAATTAGTCGAATTAATATTCAGTTTGAAACGATTTTGAATATTTTGAATAAAGTAATCGAGAAACGTTTCCAACTTTCTAAATTTTCTGTTCGGAAGTTACTATGAATAATGTAATGTAATAAACACAAATCGAATAACTATTTCACCTGATGTTATTTAATTATATGACAATCATAAAATCTAATTATTGTATGTTTTAAAAAAATAAAAGAAGAAAGAAATTTCTCGTCAGAAACAACAATATTTTCTTTTCGAATTAAAATATCGCACGTAAGTATACCTACTTTGCTTTTTCTTCATAGCATATTTTAAGTTTGAAACAAATTGCAATTTTCACGCGAATAAATATGTGGAACGTTAAGAAGTCAAAGTGTACATAATATTGCCCCACATTACACTTTATCCTTGGTCATAAATGACTTTATTATTAAAAAAAACTGGCGCATTTACTGGCATAGAGGATGAAGAAAAATGAAAGTAATAAAACCGTTTTATTACTGCTACAGTCAATTTATATATTGTATTTATTTCATGTGGAGACCCCCTTTACAACCAATAACCAAGTGTCAAAAACTATTCAGATTCGCCAATCAAATCTTTTATGTACCTGCCGAACACATTATGTTTTTTTTTCTTCGAACTCCTGGGACGTTATTTTCTCGCCTCGTTTTTTTTTCTCAATGGGCAAGCAAAAAGTGGCTGCTCGTTAAATTAAATGCTCCGAAACAAAGTTATTTAAATTTGATCCCTTATTCTTTAATATAAGCTGTTCTTGCCTCGTAAATTATTTTAATAATTTAAATCGTATATATGGAAAAAATAGACACGAGTCACTATGGTAGTATTTAACAGTTATTAGCTCGTTTTAAATTCATAACAAACAATATTTGAATGTTCTTTCTACATTTTATATTTAACAGTAAATATTTGCCAAAAATAATTGTGTTTGAAATGTTAACATAAAAATACTAATGACAAGTTTAAACATGAATCAAGTATTGGGTACAAAACTTCTTGAGTAAGTAGAAAATATAGAGATGTTACTTGAACTACAAAGTAGTGAAAGATTTAAAAAACGATTAAAAATGAATATAAATAATAATAAATAAAAAATAAAAAATAAAAAAATAGAAGATTTTTAAGAATTACTCAACAATTACAACTTTTAGCAAAGAAGATAATCATTGAAACTATGCCGGATTCAATTTCCTATCAGAAAATAACTTGCATATTATTCAAACACCCAGTGATAAAGGGTAATTGAAATCAATCTCTTGTAACCTGAAGTAAATTTTCTAATTTTTATAATGAACTGTTAAAAATTGTTTAATAGGATGAGCAAATTCAGCACGAGAACCCACATGCATATTATGTATCTGTAAGTTAATACAAAACTATAACTATGATCACTATTTTGATGGTTTTCTTAATTCTGAGTCTCAAGACACGCCTCTTGCACCTGCGCAGAATTAAACTAATCTAAGAAAGACATTCTAATTAGAAGTACGAAATCACAAATAAAATGTTACTAGGAATATTTTAACATATTATTTAGAATTTTAGTAGATTTTTTTTTGTAACCACATCATATGACACTGTAAGGACCTGAAAATGCAATGATAATCTCATATTAAAAGACTATCTAATAACATCCATACGTTTCTTTCCAAAATTAAGAACTATATTGCTGGGCCTAATGTCAAGCAATGTCTAAAGACCTTTAATTTTCTAAAAGATTGTAAAATCTATTGATGAAAAATGTAAATGTTATCTAAATATAATATATAATGTTGCAAATGTAAATGTTTATTCTAATGTAGCTAAATAAGTTTCTTAAGAGATGTCCAATAGCATAATAAAAAAGAACTTTGTTTTTTGTATGTAGGTATTAGTATTGTATAATGTATTCGTATACCTATGTATTGAACGGGGATTTTTTTTGACGATGTGGCGCCAGAACTTGTTTTTCAGTCTATAAATTCAATACTTGTCGAAGCGTTTTCAATACTATATAGATATAATTATTAAAGCATTTAGTGTCATAAGTTCCATTCGGATGATAGGGGGGCATTATCATGGGGATATTGGCTGAAAAAACGCGTAACCCCAGAACAAAATCGAAATCTGGATTTTTTTTCATTTAACATTTTTACGATAACTTATAAAAGAATTGTATTCTAGCCTTATGCTCCCCTAGTTAACCTAGCAGGTCACATCACAATAGACCTTATCAAGGAAAAAATCTGTATGTTCTTGCTTTATGGCCATGTCTACCATAAGATGAGTTTTGGGCGTTTTTAAACGATACCTGCTCAAAACTAAATACAAATATTACTGATTCAGATTTGTACAATATAAAATCAAAAGTTCATCTGGTACACAAGCTAACCTGTACAGAAACAGTATTAGATTATCTGAAACGCTATTATACGGAAATATATAGTTTGTATGTTAAACAGAACGGACCCTTAAATGGGTTGGTTATTATTAAGTAATGAACCAAAAATGTATGTGTGTGAACTTATGGTGGTATTTTCATAGGGGCTTAATATTATATTGTGTAAAAATAAATTCTTGTTATGTGTGCTCGTGTTAATCGTTTTCCACTATATTTCTCTGGGCAATTTTTAACCGAAACTGATCAAAGAACTTCCGTTCGAAACATTTACGGTTTTATCAACTTTAGCTCTAACATCTAACCATTGACTAAAAGCAATTAAAAGTTAATATTATCTATAACCACTAATATTTTATGAAATTTCTTCTAATGTCAATGGTATATAAGTATAGAATTTAGTAATACTTAGAGGTTAGTAATATTTATTTAGTGGCACGTTATAAAAATTGCTAGTACCTAATTTGTTTAATTATTATACGATTTTTAAATCTAAACATAGAAAAGGTGAAATTTTTTATTATTAGATACTTTAAAACAACTGTCTAAGTCAGAACTTTACTTTACTATAACCTTAAAATAGCAAACACATAAAAAAATAAAACACATAAACATATAAAACATTAAATAAGTTGAAAGCTTGAACTTTGTCTTATGAATTTATAGCTAAAAATATTTTATACACAAGATTTAATTTGCGAATCTTCCGTTTTCACTTTAATTTTCTCGTCAAAACTGATTGATTTCTCTCTAACTACTAGCTTATAGTGTATGTAACCACAAGTGTGATATCATCTACTCTATAAGTTTGATAAGATTTATATTTGTAAATTAAGCGATCTATAAATTTGGTATAATTATTTCAGCTCTTCAAATGTAACGCTATATACATACTCTCGAATCATTGTCGTATATATTATATTGAAATCGACAATAAATCAATTGAAAAGATAATATCAGTTGAGGACATCCGGAACATAAAATGTTAAATATTGATGTGGATTGAACGTTGAAAATTATCTTGGTTTCAAATAATGGGTACGAGCTACGTGAATAGATTTTGTCGAGAAATCATCTTTATTTAATGATGTTTCGTTTTTTAAAAATATAAAAAGCAAACATGCAAAAGTTAATATTTAAAAGTAATTGTAACGTGTTTCAGGCTCAGATAAATTTTTATGTTACAGGCTTGAATAACCATCAGGCTTAAATTCAAGCAGGGCAATTAAATTTAATTTATTGAAAATCCATAGGTTGTCTACTTTGTGAAGGGAAAATAAATTTCTCTGATTTCTTTTAAGAAAAAAACATAAAAATTTATTTTTCCCCATAGCTGCAAAGATGTGAGTCCTTTGATCATTGGCATTTTTCTTTTGAGTTTTGAGATATTTGATTTTACATTTTTAACAAATGTTCTTGTATATACAAAGCTGCGTATACTTTATATTTCAAGCTGCAAACTGATTTTTATGATATTAAAAAATGTCGTTATATAAAGAGAAATAATCAAAATTGCTATAATATGTTACCATGCAAATCTTTCAGTAAAGAATTCATGCCGTAATACTGATAACATTGTCATGATATCTCTATTAAAAATTATGTAAGTATTTAAGTAACATCATACTCGTATCAACGCCACAATCAAGTCTAGCATTTGAAGATAAAAAAAAATCTATTAGACTGTTACTGATTGGTTTTAGTTGAAAATGTTAAATTTAATAAATCTTATGTGAGTAAGTCATTTTGAATGAATATGAATATAGAAAATTTTAAAAAAACTAAATCAGTTTTATTAACTATATAGACTCTTTAAAAATTGTTTACTGAAAAGTTATGACTTGAAATATTTATTTATAAATAAAGCCTTTTACCATTTCATAAATATTTTATTTATAATATGTGTATATTATTTATAATAAAAAGACTTTCTCTTTACCTTCTTGATTATTTAATCAAAGTGTATACTTCATTCATATTTGCTTCCAATAAATTATTTTCTAAACAGTTTTTTTCTCTTCTTTATAATTCAACTTTACGTTTTTACGCTGAAAAAATCGTATTACTTCCACAAAAGACGTAGACCATTAAAAAATTCAATTTCGTTCCTCATTTTTTATAACTGTAAAACATTTTCTTGTTCCGTTACTTATTAACTCTATATCTATAAATATGAATGTTGTTATTCAATAAAAAACGAAATACATAGGTATCTAAAATCTGATTAATGCAAAAGTACACAGTTGCTCGACTTAATTTCGATTTATCCGTATCATTTTGTAGTGTTTTTCTCTTCTAATTATATTCATTTTCATTCTGTTTAATTCCAATGCGTGACTTTTATCAAATCAATTCACCAACGAAAAAATTAGTTACGAGACATCAAAAAATAATTTGAATAATTTTCAAACGTAGGTATTTCTCATTGATTGACTTAGTTTTCTTGAAGGCTATTAAAGTTTTTAAATTAAGATCTTAATTGTACCAAATTATAGATTTGATATGAGAACTTTATTTCAGCTTTGTTATACGTTCGATGCAAATGTTGTTGCAAAAGAAATAATTTTTGCATCAAGATTAGTTAGCATCACTTTCACTTGGATTGTCGATAGTTACCTATAATAAAAAATTTAGTTGTTGGTTTTTTTTTATACAATAATGATTAAAAAGTATAATTTTTGATTCGTATCGCTTATTTTGTCTACGTTTTTCTTAAAACTTGCTAATTTTTTTTATAGTTAAAGTTTATTGCATTTGTGGTAAGATTTTAATTAAGTCTGAAACAACTAGATAATTAAACAAGTAATAAGTACAATTTCATCTCAAAAATTACTTTTTTTTTAAAACAGTTATTTTATAAAACTAGTTTTTTAATAATAATTTGAATTGAACCTGCTCCTACTTCATTTGAGCTCGACTAATATGTATAAACTAGCGGCTACCCGTAACTTCGTACACGGAAAACTTGATAAAAAATTAAACACAAGAAGTTTTATATTTTGGATTAGGAAATATTTAAAAAATCAAATATTTTCTTAATAGAATTGTAGCGTCATATTTTGCAAAATAAATATTTTAATTTGTGTGATAATTAATAATTTTGAACCTTTATATCCCTCTTCCCAAATATAAGAACTTTCAATAAAGTTTTTTTTTCTATAATACAGAGTACGTTATAATGAGCAGAAAAAGTCATTTATACAAAAAAAAAATATAAATCAATGAGTTAATAGGTAGACCCATTTTTTTGGGAATCGTCTTGAAATTTTTACAAATTGTTTTCAGCCTTTAAATGAACGAATTAAGAAATAACAAAAGTAAAGGTTGTCACATTTACATGTAGATTGTAGGTTGATAATAACAAAAATAAATTTTTGAAAACTGATATTTTAAAAGGAAGGCGTCAACCTCTTTTTGGATTACTTGGGGGTGAAATTTCAAAAAATCCTTCATTAGTTGGAACTACAGTCTACTCAGGAATAACATATTAATCTCCATGTTTTTATCTTCAATGTTCTAGCCTAAGCACCTGTCCCTCTGCAGCATTGGATGCATTTTTGGATCTTCACCCTCTACATCTTCATGTAAAGAAAGAGGCTATGATCTCTGCTCTAAGGCTACATGCAGAAGCAAAGTTGAAGTTGGGGGACCTTACGGGTCACCTAGACGTCCTAAAGGAAATCTTAAGAGATCCGGTGCTTCAAACGCCGTCGGACGAAATTCCGATGACATACAACTTTGACCAACCATACAAGGTCTGCATACCAGACAGACCACTGTGGGCTTCGGGGGGACCGGTCTTTAAAAGCGGGTCGGTCTGGTTCACCGACGGCTCAGTTATGGACGGCAGAGCAGGGATGGGCGTTTATGGGCCATATGGCCAAATTGAACAAGCCCTTGGGACTTGCACTACCATATTCCAGGCTGAGGTGCTTGCAATAGATGATTGTGCCAGGCTAAATCTCGCAAAAGGTTTAAATGGAGCACACATCAATATTTAAAGGCACTGTCATCTAAGTCGATGAAGTCTAAGCTCGTTTGGCAATGTTCACAAACATTCAGGGAGCTAGCGGCTTGTAACAAAGTCTACCTCAGTGGGCTCCAGGACATGACATATGGGTATAAAGGGCAATGAAAAGGCCGACCAACTGGTCAAAAATGGCGCCTCATCAGACCTCACAGGACCTGAACCTTTTTGTGGAATCACAAAAAGTAGAATCACAAACGCTTTTCTGGCTTGGGAGACCAAAACCAAGGCCTCGGACTGGAGGAATACTCTGGGGTATAGACAAGCTAAGAAATTCATAAAGTACTCCAAGAAGAGAACTCATGACATATTGTCACTTGGCAAAGGGACGTAAGGCTCCTAACAAGCCTCTATACGGGCCACTGTACCCAGAATTATCATCTTCACAAGATCGGTAAAGCCGACACTAACATATGTCGTCTCTGCTGGAAAACGGCAGAAACGGCGGAACACATTTTGTACTCATGTGAGGCAGCTTTCAAAAGAAAACTCCAGCATCTCGGAAAGACGGACATGACGCCTAGCAAGATAGCAATGGCAGCCACTAGGCAGGTGCTGGCTTTCTTGAAAAGCCTGGAGCTCCCTTAAAAACACAGAAGGTCACATCACAATAGACCTCATTGGTCGCAGTGATAAATAATATAATATCCTTGAATCCACAAAGCAAAAGAAAAAACAAAGCTATAGGAACATAATCGCAAATACAATAAATACAAATAGGTAGTGCTAATCAGATTATACGATTCATTTAAAAATTTTGGGGTTCCATCTACAGTCCTAAAGAAGTTAAATTTAAAAAAAGAGATTAATTTTGTCCAAGAAATCGCTGAGAAAGTGAAAAGATGACGATGAATAACCAGACAGTTTTTTCTGCAAAATTGAAATCAACGCTCTTGAAACGTAAAAATAAAAAATTTCTGGGTGGCACAGTTTTTATCACAAAAAAATCTTTTAGATTCATTTTTTTATCCTTGTGTGAGAACCAATAAACACGTTTTTATGTAGCTATCTTCCAAAATGTATGCATTTTTCAAAGCCCTGCTTGTTTTTTCTCATACCTACAAAACCTAAGCTCCGTTTAAACCAAATTTTATTAAAAACAATTAAATTCCTTAAAAGTGAGTTTACGGATCCTCCAAAAAAAAAAAAATGCGTTCTACCAGGATAGAGTATAGTCAATGCCCATTTAAACTAATAAACGTTTTAAATGGTAAAAGAATTTTTCAAATAGGTGCAGTAAATATAACCTTTCATTTACACATATAATCTAGCAAAATTTGCACTCTATGTAATAATAATAATGATATTATAATTATCATTCATATTATTATTGTAGTTGTAGATAAGAAAATGTGAAATATTATTCAACATAAATTGCAACTAAATCAAATAGTTTTTATCTAAGCCAAAATTTAAATATCTCTTGACCTTTTTTCAAAGCGAATTGCACCACCTACATATATTTACATTTATCTATTATCAAAGTCGCTTTCAGATACGATAACGTTCAAGTTTATTTCTATTATACATCTGCAGATTTTAAACCCATTCGATTCGAGCCCGTAAACATTTCAAGAGTTTTCCAACGTTGCAAACGTTTCCTCGTATTTTTTTTCCAACCGAGTTATTTTGAAAATGGTCAAATTATTACAATGAATTGTTCAATGTTTTTCTAGAGAGAAAACTCAATATGTTTTCTCATTAATTAATCTGATAAGAAAATATGATGCTTATTTATTATTATATTTGCAATTTTATTGTTTTTTATTAATTAATAATGATTAAAAAAAATCTTATTTAATAGATTTAACAAGGTAAGAAAATGTAAGTTGAACCTTCATTTAAAATGTTATTAAAAATATTATATTAATAACACTCAAGGAAATTAGCTGAGTTTAATTAGTTATTAATTTGTAAGAATAAGTAAATAGATTTTCTCCGTTTAGTTTTATAGAGACGATATTTTGAGATTGTAACGTCAATGTAGCAAATTGATTATAGAATTGCATTTGTAAGAGAAATAATCGACATCACTCCACTTTCACCTGTCCGCCATTGATTTCTAATACGTCTCTCGGAAGAAGTAAATTTTGCATGCCAACCAAGGCTACAGTATGTCAAACTCTCGATTCTGTGACTACAGCGAAATGAAAAAGATAAATGAAACGTGAGGTTGTAAATAAATCCTTCGAAAGTTGGGCAATTTTTCACATCCCTGACTGATTTTTAGGCCAATCAACTAGTTTTTAATTGCACAGAGACAAATTAAATCCGTTTAAAATTACCGAGATCTTAATCAAGAATTTACATAGGTAAATCAAACGATTCGCGCTACAATAACTTCAAATTATTGTTTTCATTGAAAATCGAGTCTAATTTGATAATTGTATCAAAACTTTTATAATACAAGAAACTTTGATTGAGTTTTAAGCGTTTTGCGAAAGTCTGACAACAACTTTCGTTCATGGTTATTTTTTATTTTAGTTGGCTTTTCAACATTTCCATCGATGTGAAAATTAAAAGTGTTTGGTATATTCGATAACTTCGCAATCAATTCCAATACATCCGATAAAATACGCAAATATTCCTTTAAAAGCTTTTACAAATCTGTATATTCAAACATATTACTTATTTATGTTTTATTTTTTTGCTTTTCAAATTCTTTTAATATTTAAAGTATAAAGTTTCAGTTTAATATAAATGAAAGATCAAAGACCAAATGTTCTCAGAGGAAAATTCGATTTTTCATTCTGTATAGCAAAAAACATTAGTATGAATGCTTGCATTTCCTCAGTAATTACAGATCAAACTTTTAAAGATTTCTTCAAATATTTCTATACAAGTACAAACCGAGAGAAGACATTTTAAAGTAATCAATTAAATGTTATCATTAATTTAAATAATTATTGTTTTTGGCATCTATAATATTAAATATGTAAAAGGTTTTTTTTTAGGAACGTGGACAATAATTGTAAACGCTAAATTATTGTCCACATTCCTGAAAAAAACCTTTTAAATATTAATTTAAATGTTATTATAGTAAAATATTAATGATGTTACAAATATAAATTATGACTCGCATAAAATTTGGTATAAAACTGGTATTATTTATATAAAATGAATTTAAAATTTAACAAAAACTTGACATGAACATGAACATGAACATGAATAATTTTTATGAAAACTACATTTATATCTTTTAATTATTTTTAATTCATTTATATATCTATAAAAATCTACTAAATTAGGAAAATAAAAAGAAAACTTTCCCTTCATCAAGAACAAAATTGTGAAATTTATAGGCACATATCAATACTCTTAGGCCGCGTTCAGACGGATCAACTCAACTCGCCCGACTATTTTCAATCTTGTGGACTGTAGCAGGGTAAGCGACGCGAGAAGTGAAATACAAGCGAGTTGAAAGGGAAGCAAATTGAGCAGAATTGAAAGAAAACTGATCAACAAAACTCGTTCAACAAAAGTTTGATTCAGTCAATCTTTTGTTGAACGAGTTTAGTTGATCAGTTTTCTTTCAATTTGCTTCCCTTTCAACTCGCTTGTACTTCACTTCTCGCGTCGCTTACCCTGCTACAGTCTACAAGATTGAAAATAGTCGGGCGAGTTGAGTTGA
Source organism: Sisyra nigra (assembly GCA_958496155.1). Taxonomy (NCBI): domain Eukaryota; kingdom Metazoa; phylum Arthropoda; class Insecta; order Neuroptera; family Sisyridae; genus Sisyra; species Sisyra nigra. The sequence goes on along the minus strand of OY292315.1, from coordinate 33,624,003 downwards.
TCCGTCTGAACGCACCCTTAGCACCAACGCCTTATTTTCAAAAAAAAAAAAATTTTGTTGAAAAAAGCAACTCCTTGTTAACTATAATTGATAGTTATTCCATGCAGTTTAACTTAACAGTTATGTCGTCAACGATTTCTCAAAATTTTTGGTTCAAGTTTTTTAGAAAGAAAATTTTTATATTGATTCAAAACAATTTTTGTCACACTATATACCTACACTAAATTGAAGAAAAAAAGAAACCACAAGAAAAATAATTGCTACACTCTAAAAAAAAAAACTGTAAATCGATTTATTTTATTTTTCACTTTCTTTTCGTGAAATTTTGCACAGTGCCAACCAAATTAAATTCAAAATCAATAATTTCTAATAACTACAACTAATAAAAAATGAAATCATATATTAACTACCATATTTTTAAAATTTCCCTCGTCATAAGTAGGTATACTTGTACCTGCAATGGCATACATTTTCGGTTTTATTAAAAATAATTGCAAATTAAAATATTCTCATTTCTCCTAAAAATTTAATTAAATTAATCGAAATATGTAAGTCTTAAATTTCTATTGAAGTAATTTAGAAAAAAAGTAAAATTCCTAATTCCCACTTTCACATTATATTCAGCCACGTTCAATTGCCAATTGTAAGTGCAGCCAAAATTTTCAATGTTCCATCAATGAACGTTAATATAATATCGCTATTAAGCCGCTCTCTTCCACACAATAAATCTATATAGAAAGTATTTTCTCATTATTTAATAATGAAGTACATAATTACAACAATAATAATGTTAAAGAAATTATTAAAAAGATTCATTTAAGACAAAAAGGAATTTAATTGCGCCGTAAATACGACCAAGTTGATTCAAAATCGGACGGAGGAACATCAAATTCAATTTGTTTAACTAGGTTTACATATTTTTTTTCGTTCGTAATCTGGGTCATGAGTAATATGAATATGTGTTGCGAAATTTACCTTTCGCAAGTGAAACTTGTCTATTCCATACAAACGGATTGTATGTAATGTATACGTGACGTATGAAAAATAATAATAAACGAAGGAAAAATTTCTTATAAAAGAAAACAAAACTTGCACATCCCATACAAAGTTTGGCGACAGGGCCATTAATGGCCTATTGCTTAGCCAGAGATACTAGTTGTTGGCCCAACATCGGCAACTGTTAACGGACCAAGTACGGTTGCCGGCTGGATGATAACCCCGGGCCGCTAATGGCAGTCGACTATCGGCCGACTGCAGTAAAAGTTACCGGGCCGTTAATGGCAATTAACAATCGGCCGACTAAAGCAAAGGTTACAGGGCCGTTAATAGAAACCAACAATCGGCCGACTGCAGTAAAAATTACTGGACCGTTAATGGCAAATATTATAAATTAATAAAACTACTTAAATATTGAAAAAAATGATATAAAATCAGCTCAACGATTATTATGATACAATCATTTATTCACTTTTTATATTACATATACAATCTTAATAATAAATTAGACAAAACTCAATAATTAATACAAAACTAAAATTTTAACCCTGGCGTACGTAATACGCACAAATCAAAAGGAATTTTTGGTCGTCTATATTTACGATCATCTCTCTCTTCTCCTATTCTCCCGGTCCGCCCAACCAGACAACCATCGGCCTACTTTGCCAGCAAAATTTTTAATTTCGCCTGAATCTCCAAACTTTTCACTTACAACATCTAAAATATGTAAAATCAATTATAAATAAAATTGTTTTTAAGACACAATATTTGTTAGTGAAGGAGTTAGAACTAAAAGAGTATTGGAAGTGAAAAAAAGAGATTTATTTTCATAAGGGTATGAAAAACCAAAATTTGGACTGCAAAACCAATTTTAAAATGAGAAAATATTCTCTAGAAAAAAATAATTTTGTTATTTTTAAACTTTTTCAATTCAAACTCTTTCAAATATACTTGAAATAAAATGATTTTTTTTATACCTTTCATGCATTGAAACGTTCCTGTGTTACTAAAATTCAACTTTGCGACACCTTTTATTACTTTTCCCGTCCCCGAGTAGTGCTGTTCTATATTTTTGGTTAAAATAGTCGTTGCCATTCTTCTAATGCAGGCTTGTACTGTTGTCTCGCCATAAATATTAACGCGAAACAATGATAGCTAGAAATAAATATAAAATATAAGTGCAAGAGCCCTCGTAATATACAGTTCAATATTTACCAATGCATTTTTTTTGGACTCTATACTTTTTAAATCATCGTCAAATTTTTGAAATTCTTCTAAGTCCCTCAGAGGGGTGTCCCTAACAGGAGTGTTACATTTAATGCTGCAGACAATGCTAAAGTACTTTTTTGATGAGGTCTTGACCGATTGTTTATAACGTTATTTTTCATTTCCTCAAAGTGTTTTTTTAAGTCATACTGAAGACTTCTTTTTTCATTCACTAAATATCGATGGAGCAACGCGGTCTGGTCATTTATTTTTTTATCGATATATTTTTTCATCGAATCTATAAAAAAACAAGCATTTCTTGAAACAATTATTATTAAAAATCCATATTTAATTGAAGTTTAAGTTTACCAAAATCAAATACTTCAAACTCAGTGCCTTCAGAAATTTCTGTGATGTCATTAATAGCTGTTTTTTTCTCTGTAATGAAAATGCAATTCTGAGTTAACTTTATTTAAATTCTTAACTATCTATGAAGCTATTAATTATACTTATATCAAAAATTAATTATATAAAATTGTTCAATTAAAATAATTTCAACTATTAATAAAAATTAGTTATCTAGTTACCTCGCATAAGTTGGAGGCAAATTTATCAACTTTGGGGTAGTCATCTGTTGGTGGATATTTACAATAAAATATACCATTTTCTTCTTTAATCCACTTGGATGGAACTAGATCAATAGATTTAGTGTATTCCACATTTTCTAAAAATTCTACGACCGCGTAGAGTTTTCTATCATAAAATTCTGCCATAATGAACATTAAATTTAACTTTCAATATTAAATACGACTGTAAATAAATATAAATTATCTATAGTTTAATTTGAGAGTATATATTATTATTTAATTATTAAATAGGACTACTTACTTTAGCCAGAGATTGTAATAGACTGGTTGTCAACATGCGATATAGACGAACTAGGGGACTATTCTGAAATACAATGATACTTTTTAAATACATTACACGCTATTTCATTGTTTAACGGCAATTTCTGTGTAACGAAACGAATCTTCTTGCTGTTAAAGTTACAATAATTTACCGTCAGGTAGCGCTTAAATTAAGAATATATACATACTTTGCGTTCATTGGTTAATTTTGTAATACATTTGGAAAGTATTTATATGGTGGGAATATTTGAAAATAATTGACGCAATTGCAAAAAACAAAAATGCATTTGAAATTTCTGTTTCAAATATGTAGATGTATTTTGTTTATATCCATTATTAATTTATAATTTAAATGTTCATGGGATTGTCAATGAATATAAGATATAAGTTAATTTTTAATGAGTTTTATTAAATCTTTATATTACGTTTCGTCCCTTTCAGCACTTTTTCAAGTACTCGATTATAAATAATCTAATGTCTATAATTATAAAAGAAACTTTAAACATGAAAAAATATTTTTTCGATATTATCCATGAGTTTATAATAAATAAAATATATTCTGTATTTAGTTTATAAAAGTATTTACAGGTAATAATAAAAAATAAAAAAATAGGAATGCCCGAGCATAATGGAAAACACCTTCTTTCCATAACGGAAAATACTTAAAATTTAAAAATTATAATATATTTTGAATACAATTTGGGAAAAAAGATTCAAAATCCCAACGAATTTTTGAGATTAATTTTTTATAAAAAACGCTTGATCTATTATCAATTATTTTTCTTTTTAAACAACTTATTTTATATAATATCATACATTATATACCTACTGCATTATAGTATTATTATTATTTATTATATAGGTACTTATTTATGCTATATTTTATTACTTATATTACAACATGTACACATTTGTTTACTATCCACTAATTGATTTAGATATGGAGTAAAGATATTACACTAATATTGTTATTATTCTCTAACAAAATGCACTTATTTTTAATCAAGTGAGCTGGAAAAAGCTTTGTTAAAACAGAAAAATTTTCCCCTATAAAAATACCAACATCAGTAGAAGCAGTTGGATATTCAAACAACGTATTGACATTTACCATATTACGGCCAAGTACATAATATATACTCTCTGTTCTGGGCCTTTTCTTATGTTTTTTGTTTATCAATAATAATTTTTCAATCTTAATAATTGAGTTATTTTTTAATATTACGATATTATTTGGCCGCGTGGAACTTAAATACACATTGTTGATAATTACACTCGTAACGTCAACCGCGTGTTTCATTTTTTCACAAATAAAATTCCCTGAAAGCTCATTGATAACACATTTTTTAACAATGTTATTTTTTTTTATTTTCATATTTTCTTCATGTTCTAACTCAGATAGTCTATTTAAAATTTGAGTTAAAGGCTGATACGGTGATTTTACGAGTTTTTTTTTACCCCCGATATAATTTTCACCCCAAAAAGCAGAAATATCACTTAGTGGTAAATTTAAATTGAATACATCATCGGAAAGATGAATTAAATTATGATAATTTAACGTTTGTGATTTTTCACCGTACAGCGACGGTAACAAAAAAAAAAATTTTCTTAATAATTCTTTTGCATATTTATTAAATTTTATCATTAAGTCTTTATTGTTTAAAATTCGACAGGCTACAAAAAGTAGTAAGAAATGATCATATAATTCTTTAGATAAAATATTTTTTAGCACAACTGGCCCACAATACAGTAATACAAAGCGATATTGTGTCGCTTTCCAATTTGCTAAATCATTAATATCGAACTTTTTACGTTGGAATTCAGATGGTACGAATGACGTAAGAGATAATAATTTTAATCGAAGACGTTTTACTTCTGATATTTTTAAACGTGCTTGGCTCTTCCGCAATATCCAAGCTTCCAATAAATTTTTCATTACTCCCAAATAGAGTAAGTGCATTGAATCTAAAACGACATGCTTAACAGGATCGAAACCAGGTAGCTTCGTTAGAAGAGACTTTATGCCGTCTTTATGGTGTTCGACTTGAGTTTGTTTTCTGAAAGATTTCTTGGTGCGAAGCTGACAGTCCATTTCGGGATAAACTCTTTTTTTTTTTTTTTGTTCGCCAACAGATATTCCTTTTGTAGTACATCTCTCGCACGCATAAAAAGTACCTGCGGCTTTGCAGCATTTAATGTAGGTTCTAGCTTGCGAATCTGCGATGATGGCAAGTATTTTGATATTATATTATTTTCCTTCAATAAAAATACCGGAGTTGATTAGCTTCTTAGATTCTGCAACAAAATCTGAAAGGTATTCATTGACATTAGCAGGTTTAGCGTCCCCACAATAAATTGCAGCAATGAATGGATGAGTCTTGTATTTTTTATTAAATATTTTTATCGTAATTGGCCACACTTGAATTTGCGAATTTTTGTATAACTGCATACCGTCTATATGAATCAATATTTCAATTGTGTTTTCAATAAATATATTAGGAGAAATTATTTTATTGAGTCCATTTTCTATGCCTAAATATTTATATTCGCAATTAGAACCTTTAAGGCTTAACATTGATTGGCTCACATGGTGTTGTTATGTTTGTAGTAATGCCTGGGCTGTTTTGGGTAGAGTTGGATGGCCTTCTTCTCTTAATAAAACTAATAACTCCGAAATAACATTCAATTGCAAACTATTTAAATTTTTTAACGCCCACTGTCTAAGTTTTTCTTTAAGACTTCCATTTGTATTTTCAGTTTTGTCGATAATACTTTCACTGTCTGTATCACTGTTCTCATGACTGTATTCACTATTACTATTATCATTAATTATATCATTATCATCATCACGACACTCAGTTTGACTTATCACACTACCGCTACTACCACTATCACTGCCATTCACATTTTCAATCGTTAAAGATTTGTCGCTTTGTCGCTGTTTACTATTGTCACTATCCACATTATTTATAAAATCTACACTACTTGCAAGTTTTTTTAATTGTCGAAATTTTTTTACGCGTTTGTATACCTTAGACATTGTAGATACAATTATTTTTGTTAGAATTATTGGATATTCTGGATTGTTTTATAAAATAAGTACACATTAATTCTTTTGTAGAAAATTATATTTATTACTAGAAAATCTTATTAATTTCTGAAGCTTAGAAAGATACGTCTTTACATTTGTAGATTTCTTATGCGACTGACTAGTCCTTGTAATATTTGAAAATAATCTGAAATTTACATGAGTCATAAAACCACAATTAGGGGCCAGGACTGTGCGACACAATAAGACACAATAAGTGTGCAATAAACACAAACGTCATAAAATAACGAAAAATGAACATTCCCACAGAATAGCAAAACCTTTTTTCAACCCTCACGTTTTAATTAACAAGCCATCATACAAAAATAACACAATAAAACAGGAAAGTTTTTGACACAAACTTTTATATTTCAACAATTTTGAACGTTGATGCTCAATAAATGTTAAAACCCAAATCACCTTAAATATAAGTCAAAAATAATAAACTCAAAGTGACGCATAACTCAGGGTGACTCATCGGGGAACTTAGAGTTTATGGTCAGTGTTAGCATTTGTGGTAGGGGCTAGTACACGTTCAGGGCCGTGAAATTTTCTGTAACATGGAGTTGTAGTGGGCTGGGTACTACCAAAATAGTATGCTTTATCAAAAAAAATATGTGGTTTGTACGATACGTATGTGACGAATGCTAACACTGTTTATGGTAAGTCATCTGACTTAATTATTTAAGCACGAGCAAAAAATTATTTAACCAGACTTCGGCCTATCATTGGCCGACGAACGAATATTGAATGATGATCGAATAGACGGCGACCGGCAATTAACCAGATATGGCCCATTCACAAATTCCCATTAATAGGCCGAGCGTTGATAGCCAGACATGGGCCGATAAACGGGGCTTTTGTCATTAACGGCGACTTTGTATGGGATAGTAGGTATCACCTTTGAAATTACTAAGATTCCGATTTTTCATGGGCTTCGTTAAAGAGGAAAATTGTTTTATAACGATTGAATAATTTTACATTGACTTTATCAGAATTGTAAGTATATAAATAGATGGAATATCGGACAGTGAAACCTTGATAAAAAACTACCCTTGAAACAAACGCCTTAGTCTTTTTTTTCCAAGTGAGAAGTTGAAATGAAATGTTCATTTCATACCATGAAATTAACTTAAATAAGAAAATGTTAATTAAAATCTTTTAAATTGGTATCAAATTTTGTTGTTAATTACGGAGAATCCATCGTGAGATAAGATTACAATAAACTGCATCTTTTCATTACTAGTTATAAGAAGGCAGTTTTTAAGTATTTTTAGACACTCTTGACAAAATTTTACTGACTACACTGTCACACAAAAAAAAATATCCGACCTAAAGATGCCATACATGGTTTCCGGGGTATTTTTTCACGCTGAACACGAATCTGTGGTCAGTTTTTCTCTAGCATCCTTGAATTTTCAGGACATTTCCGAAAAACTTCACTGTTACAGAAAGAAAAGTATCTAATCTAGAGATTTTGTAAAAATTAAAAGGTGTTGGAGAAAAATTGATCACTGATGATTTGTGCTTAGCGTCCAAAACTACACCGAAACTATATATCATATGTGAATTACAAGCGATGGACATTTCTTCAATTTTCTGGGAATTTGTCTGCGATTTTCTGAAACTTAACTACCAATTCGTGCTTTGCGTCCGAAATATACGAAAACTCATAAGTCGCATTTTTGGTCAGATTCTTTTTATTTTTTTTGTGAAACGGTGTTATTGATAATAAACACCTAGTGACACCAAGTATCGCCGAGAGGAATTCCCGGGTCTTTTTGTTGTTAATGGTATTATTTACTAACACTTTGGAGCAAACTTACATATTAAAGTTTAAGGGCAAATTCGTATTCAGTATAAAAAATACACTGGAAACCATATATCGCATCTCTGAGTAATTTTTTTTTTGTGTAGCAGTGTAATTTTAGTCATTGCTAAAATTAATAATTGAAAATAAAACCTTAAAATCTAATTAGCAGCTTTTATTTCAATCACTCAGTACCTAGTAGAATTCTGAAAAAGCATTTTTAGTAAGTCTATAAATCCTCTCAGGAATAAGAATTAGAGAGAATAAGACATTCAAATTTCATACTTTTATCTTCAATGGTTTAGCCTTCAGCTTGTCCGAGTTCGCAATAATTATTTAAACACAGATATAGATTTATTTCTTTATATTTTAATGTAGGTACTACAGTAGTTTAACTATCCGCTTCATTTTAGTATTAAAAATTTAATCTTAACAGAAGTTTTAATTCCTAAAGTTCAGGGTTAACTATAACACCCCTCAAAGAAAATGTAACCATGTACTTACTTCACGTAGATTTATATTATTAATTAACTGATGAAAGAGTTCATGGTTTTTACTTATTGCTAGATGTATGAAGCCAAAAAAAGTTTCCTTTGTAATTGTGTATTAAACGTAAATCTTACTGTGCTTTGAAGGTGGAGCTTTTACTAAGGCTTTTAATAGCGGTTTTCGTTGATTCTAAAGCTTTTTCGATAAGAATTTCCAAATTGTTTAATCAAATTATTTCACTTGAGTGAAAGAGTTTCATTTCTGTTACCTTTTTAAGCTGTAGAGAGATTTGATGTAAAAATACTTTTGTCTGATTCGCGTTCGAATCATTCGTTCATTTTGACTGCCACACTATCTCTTTTATCGTCGATACATCGAGCATAATAATGACATGACCTTGTTGTAGTGAAATGTTGACCATGTCACGGACTATCGTAACGTTTTATGGCTTGCGAACATTTGACGTTAATTAAATTTGAGTCAATGTACGACGCAAGAAATTCCTCCAATATTTTAATAATAAAAAGTATCTAAGCGGTGTGTGTGCGGTTGTAAAACACAGAAAATGTGAATGCGAAATCATGCGTGTGTAATTCGATTGCCATCGACATCATGAAAAACTTGACAATTTCAGTTAAAAATTTGCAATTCATATCTTTAATTCCATCCGGTTTTATTATCGCTTACTACTTACAAATTTACTCCCGCAAAAACAAAGCGAATATCGCGATAAATTTTATTTTAATTTTTTCTTTTTTAATGTTCATATCAACGTGTTTTTAATACATTTAATGTACGCCGGTCGGTGTAAGAATAAATGAAACAGCCGCAATTCCATTTTGCCATTTACATATAAATACGGAAATGTCACAGGCTTCATCATTTGACAATTATTATTATATTTTCAATGAAGAATTAAAAAGGTTAGATAATTATGAAACACGGTTTGTAATAAAGTCAACACAAAAACCTTTACCTAACTATATTAATTTTATATTCACGGAATTTATATATTTATATGAATAATTTATATAATCGAAACACTATGGAAGTTTTCTCTAATAAATTTAATTTTCAAGCGTTATTTTTCCTTGCCTTATCATTTTGTGACTGTTAATTATTTGATTAAAAAATCTGTCGTGTTAAAAATGTTTTTTTTTAAATATTAACATGACAAATTAAACAAGTTTTTTGTATAGTAGATGAAAATTTTTCTGTCCTAAATATCCTGCGTAATACTATTTGTATCCTTAAATAAATTCTCTAAATTTTAAATTTAACTACAACTTTTGTTTTTAGTCTCAAAAATTGTCTCATGCTTTTTTCAGCTTATTAAAATAGGTAAAAAATAACTTAAAATATCCAAGTATAGCTGAAAGACTTTAAAAAATTGAACGCACTTTAATCTCAAATACTAAAATTATTAGTCTTGTAAAAAATAGTTTTTATCATTCCTAATGATCCTGAGCAGGATTAAGGTTGCTTAAAGGTAAACTTTTCCGCTTAAATTTGAAAAACTTTTTTTCCTCTATCACCTTTAGCTATTAATAGGTAAGTTGATTTTTAACTATAAATGCATAGTAACGAGAATTAAAAAAAATTAAATATCAATATCATAATGAAATATCTATTAAGTCGAACTAAATTTACGAGTTCACAAATCTCATATAATGCGTAGAATCACATTGAATTTAACAGAACCCCGACAGCATGCCTATTCTCTCTTTATATACTAGAGCGGGTTGTTCTAGAATTTTATATAGATTTCCTTTGATATCTTAAGGATCTTAAGTCCAAGATTCAACGGGGGTCGAACCCAGTACTACTTGACGCATGTAACGGAGAGAGCAATTGCTCTAACCACGGCGCCAATAGGTGGCTGTATTTAACACTTTTGTTATCACCCCCGCAAGAGCATTTTTTGAACTGCGGTCAAAACTTTGCATTAGCTTCTCTTTAAATCTGTTATTGCACAATACCAGTCTTTCAAATGATATTAAATATTAATTGTTTGATGTTTTTAAAATAGTGTACCATGGTTCTTACTGAGGATTTCTCAAGTCTGGCTACTCTCAACTGGCTCATACTCATACTGGCTCAACTGACTACATTATGAAATGAATTATAGATTTTAAAACGATTTTAAAATGAAATCATTTCCAAAGTCAATTCTTAACTCGATTAATATTTAAATATTAACATTTGTTTTAAATTTATTTGATTTCAAGTCAAATTTAAGTCAAGTATTTCAAAAATCAAGTCAAGAGACTTAAAATCTTGCCAAGCAATGTTCTAGTTCTTACAATCTTTGTAACCTTATACAAACTATTTTTTGCCATTCTTGGTAATTCTGAGACGACTTCAATAGGGATTTATCAAGTCAAGTAAATGCCTATATGTAATGACATGAGTTGAGATTGTTTTTTATGAATTTAAAATGCAATATTTTGCAAATTCAATGCTTCACTTGATTTGATATTTGACTTAAGTCAAGTTGCTTTAAAATCAAATCAAGTAGCTTGAATATTGAATCAGTTAGTGAATCGCTAGACTTAAGTTATTTAAAAATATTTTCTTTTTACTTTTAGAAATAAAATTAACTTTAAATATTTGGAAAAATAATTCTTCTTAACACTTAGAATCTACATATCCAATCACTGACCAAGCAATTATACACCAACGCAGGTGGCACCACGGAGTACTGCTAGTCTTTCATACCATCCTATATGATATAACGTTACTGGGATTCCAAATGGAAAATTTGAAACGCCAAACGAAATTTGTTTTTTTTTTAAATTTCATTCAGATTTTTGTTAGGTACATAATCATATGTATTTTAAAAATACTAAATTAATGATAGTTTAATATATGTGACCTTATTTTTATCTTTATGCTCTATTTTATCAAATAGAGTTTTTTATAAATTTCCTACTACAATATAAGTATCTACTTAAAGCTTTTAACATATGGTTTATGTTTTGATCTGCACTAAAATCATTTTTGTCATTTTTGTTGATAATAACTAATATGGCTATCAAAAATATAAGGTGTTCTCAGACTTTAAACAAATCAAAATTTGATTTTTGGTTGATGAATGTTAAAAATTTAATCAACTTAAACTTATTATCAGCTCTTATAAAACCGACTTATCGTTCAGTAAAAAAATATAAGACATAAAATTTATTTGCCTTTTATCAAAATTAATTAATTACTATCTGCGGCACAAAAATTTTACATATAACAATTTAAATAAGTTTGGTTCTCATAAAACAGACACAATAAACATTTCAATTATACCTCTTGATTTCAATTTTTTTCTACTCAACTGCAACAATAAAAACGTTTCGAATTGCATAAACGTGACTACTTTTTCAAATCCAGTTTCAATCATTAAAAATTGACTTTATAGTTTGGGCGCCAATCAAAAAATTGCATCCACACACAACAATATTCTTCACCCAACAAAATATCGTCAATAATTACAAATTTATTAATGCCGGCAACATTTTCAGCACGTGAAAGTTATTACTTCAACAAAATATTATTGTCTAGATTCCAATATTGTTGCTCGATGAAACAATTTCGCAAATGAAATAATCAATCTCGCAACAACAGCATCGTATTTAAAATATACTGCACTTAAAAATCTTTCACAACCTAACAAATTTTTGTAATATTCACACTAAGATCCACTTTTTATCATAATCAAACAAAGCATTTTCATTTCCAACATTGTTAGTTTTTTTTTTATAATTTTATAATAACAAACAATTATTATAATTTAATCCCATTACATGTTTTACTTTACTTTTTACAATTGCATCCATTTTAAAATTATACTTTTCTGTCATTAAAAGAAAATAAATATTAAGAAAATAACTGAAGGTGACCAAGGCATCCAGTCATTTATTTTAAAGGCCATTTACATATTTTTAATTTATCAGCAATTATTATTTCATGCTTAATTACTACTTACTTAATATTTGTACTTAATAAAATCGCGAGTCGATTTAACCACTAATTACATCAAAACTAAAAATATTAGTCTCTGAAGACTAATTATAATTTATATAGGAATTAATCTTTGAAATTTTCTACATTTACAATTGACACAATGTTTATTTCATCATTTTCATGTCCATTTATACTTAGATTAAAATAACATATCTAAAGAAAAAATATTAAATTCTTATATAATTTTCATGGTTTAAAATGAAAGTAATTTTTTTCCTAAATAAATATTATTCTACGTCAAAGTATACTCTATTTTATTCTTTAGAGTAAATATAGTTTTCTATTTAAAGTCTAGAATATGTGTCCCTTTTAACGTAGTATTAGTTTTGTGGCAGGAAAAGGAATAAGCACTGAAATTTTAAGTGGTCTAATTAAGCAATTTCTCGTTTGGCTTTATTGGACTATATAACAATATACACCTAAGTAACCGATAGTAACTGATTATAAAAACAAATGCAACAATAAAAATATAAAATTAAATTATCTTTATGATTGACAGACTAAATTGGTATTTTTTAATATAAAATTTCTAATTAAAGCAACAATTTCAAAATTAAATTAACCCAAAAAAACTGTGTTCTAAAAATATTCCAATGAAATAATATAAGCCTTAATTTCAGAGGAAATTTAAGACAATGACGAGCTCAATAATGTTATTTGAAACTAAATTGTTGTTAAAATGAATTAAATGAGTTGTATTACTCAATTTGGTTATTTTTGAGAAATTGTAAATCAAATATTTAAATACAGTTATTAAGTGTAGTTCTGCGAAATTGAAGCTAGATAATGGAATTTGCTTGTTTTTTCCGGCACATGTTAAACTGTTGAAAGAATTTTGTATAGGTTTGTTTCTATGTAAAAAAATGTAACTTAATAGTTTTTAATGAATAAATTGAACATAGAAGAGGGTTAAATGAATTCAAATTTTATCGTTGCATTTAATTCATCATCATTACAGGGTGCAACATCATGTAAAAATGAAATACAAATAAATTCAAAAATGAAAATGGTGACATTTTTAGGTATTTACTCAATACAGTAAAAACCCCTCCCTCCCCTTTATCAGCAAAAGTCAGCAAAACCCTAACCCCCGCCCTATATGCTTACGTAAACATGTGTGTTTTTTTTAAATCTATTAAGGTTTCTTTATTGTTATTAATGTGAATAATTGCACAATTAATATTTAATATTAATTGATTAAATTTTATCAAAACAATTTTTTACATTGGTAAACATTTCTAAAAAAAAAATTACTAAAAAACGATCGTAATTTTTTTTTACTTTAAAATATATTAAATTTTAATTATTTGTTCTTAGTCCATGAAACTTGAATCCATGACTCCAAGTTCTTTATGACATTGGTTGTTTTCTGCTCGAGAGCGAGTACCTAAACAATATCAATTGTTTTGGGGAATCCTTTTATATACTTACTCTTCGCTATCAAGCATAGACAATTACTGGGTAACTTTATATTTTTTTGAATTAAAATTTATTAAATTTTGCAAAAAAAAAAACAAATAGTAAATGTGCATTGATGACGTAATCACCATCCAGACCCCCGGCCCCTATGTCATCAAAAATATATAATTCGGTGTTTACGTAATACTTGAATGATCCCTAACTATAATTTTGATTTTTAGTACTTCATTCGTCTTTTCTCTTTTTATTATTTTTCAGGGGGATTCTCTGGAAATATGTTTGCTACTGTCGTGGCGGAGACGAGGTGATACCAGTAGTTTTTGCCAAAAACCCGGGTTCTGGTCCTCGGGCTTTAAGTAAATATTTATACTATTAAATAATGCTTTAAAAATTTTTTTTTGTTATTATATGAAAAAAATCGTTTCTGATACATATTTTTCAGTTGTGCCATCACAAGTGATTTGTCTTACAAAAAAAAATTCGTACGATTCAAAAGCTTGCTATTTTTATTAAGTTAATTTTTGTTCTACAATATGCTGATGGTAGTTTAAACAGGCTACAGATTAAAGAATATTTTACATTTATTGTAGGTATATAATGTTATAAACGATTATATACCTATTGTATGTCGCATATGTTATCTACATGCACATTACCATTTTTATAAAATACCATCGAATAATCACTTAAATTTTCGAGATTTTACTGCATAAAGCCCAAATCAATACCTACCTGTTGTTATTTAGCAATTAAAATTTATTGTCATTAAAGTTTATCTTTTTTACTTTTTAAATTATCTTATAAATAAAAAAAATTATTATAAAATATGTATTCATAATTACCAAAAGCTATAGACTTTGAAATGCTTCATTTAAATCAAATTAAATAAGTCAAATCATTTATTACATAAAACTCTAAAAAAAATTTAATTAATTCATTCAAAAAACTTTTATATATCCAATTAACTCAGGTATTTAGTCGTAACAAACGGTAATCAACGTTGCAAAAAATACGATAGCTTAATATTCAAGACTTAAGTAGACTATTTTAATTTTTGTAAAAAATTTACTTAATTTGCAATGTAAAATTATTTATTAGTATTTACAGTCAATCAGATAAAATAGAATTTCATTAAAGTTTATTAACAATGAGTCATTTAGCTTTACGAATTTTGCATGAAAACTACTCATTATGTATTTGGCCATTTTTAAAATTGGCATAGATATTTATTTTTGTACAAAAAAAGAGAGTTAAATATAAAAACAGAAAATACTTGTTTCAATTCAAAGAAATATCGTTTCTTATTTCTTTCTTTTTTAATGTGGTTGAAATATTTTGTATTTTATGGCAATTTTGAGATTATAAACGATTTTTTTTGAAGTGAAAATAATTGGTTGAATGGTGCTTGTCGATAAAATGATTTTGTATCTGTATATATACAGATAAGGACGGAAGTGTCTCGACTGGCTTGATTTTTTCATCCCAAGAAAAAATAAAAGGAAAACTAGAAAACAATGAAGGCCGCAGAATAAATTGTATTCATTTCGTATTTATGTCTGGCCGGTCTAGAAAACATGTTATATATAAATTTTTCCTTCCACAATCTACCGAAGCCTATAAATGCCGATTTGTCAATACAAAATATATATTAATACGTCATCCACATAATTATGTCTCTTATGTAGTAAAATATTTATTTTGTCGTTGGCTTTTCGAACGGCCAAATAAATAAAAAACCACAACACTAATGTGATTAAACACTGAAATTAATATGCCATCATCTTAGCCTTGGCAACTTCAAATTTATTATTAACTTTAAAAAGACATTTCACGAAAGAACACGAAGAAACTTTATATGTTAATAATATAAAATTCTGTTGTCAAAAGAACGGATACTTATATAAAAACTTTAAAACGATATTTTAAAAGAAAAATTTGCACCTCATTTTCACAAACGTTCAATTTTAGTTAATTATTGTATCTACTAACGTTATCTTCGATGAAACCTTGAAACTGTCGCTTTAACAAACATATTTTTAGACATTAATTGTTCATTTTTCATTTTTAATCTACTATAGAAAAAAATCAACGCAATCAGTTTTTTAACAATTAGTTAGTGTATTTCCTATTTGAAATGACCTAAATTTAAATCAAATTGTAGTTTATGTGAGACAGATAATTTTAATTAGTTAATTCTTAAAATCAGCGTTTTTTTACTTTTTTTTCGAATAGACCGACCACGGTTTTATTTAATAAGCGTTTTTGTTTTGATATATTAAATAAAATATTACTTATTTCGTTTTGGAACATAATAATTAAATCATTTCCGGGCCTGAGGAATTTGAAAAAAAAATTTTTGTCTTTGGACTTCCAGTTAGTAACTGTGTATTTAAAAAAAATCACTCGACTTTCAAATGAATTTTACAATGAATGATTATTTACTTGTTTCATAAAAATCTGTCAAAATGCTATTAATAATGCTTTTAATAAGTAGCAAATAATAAGTAAAGAGCTAGCAAAGGTAAAGAATTGAAAAATAAATACACAGTTCTGTTAATCTTTGTGTATTCTATCTAATGTATGTGTAAACTAAATAAAAATCGAAAAATATAGTACCTAAATGTCATTTGTTATTTTGTGTAACCAAATGGTACTAACTCAATGATGAATAAAAATGTTAGATATTTGATGAAATTTTGAATCTCAGCTAAACTATGAAGAAAATTGAAATTTGTTCAGATTATTGTTGTTTAAAATAATTTTTGTCTATACCAGTTTAATTTGAAAGTTTTGACTATTCCAAAATTTTTAACTGTAATTCTTTCTAGTTTGAAAGAAATCACCCTTACGACCCTTCCGAAGAGTTGAGAACAAATACATAATTTTTATACTTAACAACGCTGATAACTTTATACTTTCTTTTTCGAATTGAGGTGAAAACTTGACATTGGCATCTATTAAATGAATGTAAGATAAAAAATGTCTCATTTTGCATTTTTTGCATTTCTAAAATGACCTTACACTACAATTTCAATGAATATAGTGCCCGGGGCATGATAGCCATAAGTTTGAACTCCCTTAGCTACAGTTTTATCAGGAATGAACAAAAATGTTAATAGAAATTCTAGTGAATTCCAAACTCAAAACGTTAAGAATAATAAGCTATCTTGATATTGCTTTTTAGTTTGGTAATATATCGCTTGTAATAAGTAATATGACCTAATCCCATCCTCTACAGTCTACAGGTTTTACATTCCAAATTAGACATTAACAACTCAAATTGGACACTTTTCAAATCAAATTCGATACTTTTCAAATAAAGTTAGATATTTTACAAATCAAATTGCACACTTTACAAATCAAATAGGAAACTTTACCTATCAGGCGTTTGTAACAGATAGAAATTAAAGATTATTAATGAAAGATGGTGAATATCGATAAAATAATATAACATTAGTTCAAATATTCGAAGAATAATTGAAAAATCAGCCAAAGAAAAATTTAAATGTGGTATGGTTAAATATGGACAACGCAAACATTCATAATAATCAAGAATGACGTGAGCTTATTAAACAAATAGATCATAGAATAATTTTTGTACGACCATATCCAACAATGGTAAGTCCCATCATAGATTTATCTTCTAAAATTAATTTTTTTACTAGGAACTTCTTGGCGGATCCAACAGACTGTTCAGGAAGATGTAAAAAATCAGTCTGTGTATGGCTACGACCATTTCTACAAATTGTTATAAATATTTTATGGATTTGCACATGAAATAACCAATAGCTGCTTTAGAAGAATATTTGTAATTTAAATTTATATATGTATAATATTATTTTTGTTCCACTATGACTTTCATCAATAATTTTTAATAAATTTGTATAATACACACTAATGAATAAGGTGTCGAATTTGATTTGTAAAATGCCCAATTTGGAGTGTAAAACGAGTATCATAATAAAAATAATATACGAATTTTGATTTTTCAGATTTACATATTTTGTGCAACAGAATTTTTCCGCTATTAATTATAAATTTTAAATTTAAAAAAGCGTATCTACCTCTTATAATAAATTTTTCCCATTTCGTCTGTCTTTAATAATTTATTCAATAACAAAGTGTACCCATAATAGTACTATACCTTCTTAATGATATTAATTAATGATTTAAATACTTAATCAAACGAATCAATCAAAAGGATCTTCTCTTATAATTAATTTTTAAGGCAATGAAACCGGTGCTCATAAATTAATTGTAATCCATTATCAATTAATTTCTATAAATCTCAATTCGAAACAAACAATCGACCGATTTCTTATTTTCCGAAGCCAATTAATTTCTAAAAAAGACTAATAATCGACTCTTCCAGTTATTTATAATCTCCAACGAAACTTTCATTTGTATTTCACAATAAAAAAAAATTAATACAACTTTTCTCGGTTTTATTAATGGAAGACGAAGCCTTTCTTTCAACAAGACTCTCCAACTTTTATTTTCATAAATTATCAATGTTCAATAAGTTGAATGAACCTAACAAGTTTCAAATTTTTATATATTTGAATATTTAACGATGTGTGAAGGTCCTCGAGATTTTTTCAAGAAGTTATTTGAATTTTTAAATCTGTGCTGTTTTCGGATTTTTATAGCGGTTTGTTTGTTTTGCGGAAAGATCACGGATCTTTCTCTTGTGGTTAATGATTTGTATGTAAAGTAATATATCAAGATTGATGTCCGTTCTGAATATAATGCCCTTTCGATTTTAAACATCAATTTCCCCGATCGTGACGTCGAGGTCTCTCCAAAGTGTAAGTGTAAGTGAAGCGGTAAATTAGCAATTGGAGTGAGGCCAAAGTGGCTTTAGATCCGCGTTTTACGGCTATTTGATGCTGCGTAATAATGCATTGGAATTCGTGATATTGTTGAGATATTATTGGGTGTATGAAAATTGCCATTGCTTACCTGGTGAGAATGGCAGACGTTCCTTTCAGTAACGGATTGCGGTCATAATAGCCGCGGATCATGATGACCTAGTGGCGCTGACAACAAGCACTTCATAACCAGTTACCTGACCTCACACTCTTCACAAACTACACATTCACAAAACTTCACTTCCCAAAAAAAAAAAAAAAATAAGAAAATCGAAATTAACGAAAATATCTACCAGCACACGACACGAAACAACCTGGAATTTTCACTTTAACCGATCGGCTCGAAAGTTGCAATTCCCATTACGTCGTCGCCGCGTTTCGATTCACTGTTAACAAAAAGCACCATATTCTCAAAAATCAGCCACTATTTTCACAAATGACATAATCATTCACTTTTTCAAAATGAACAATTTTTTTTTTTATAACCAACACTTCACTCTGCTTTCACAATGTACACTTGAGTGGAAAGAAAATAACATAAATTCCTCAATGCAATGAATTGTCGTAACACTTTTTAGTAGTTCACGTATTAAGTTTGTTATCTTTTTAATTAAAATATCAAACGTTTAAAACACCAAAAATACGTAATTCCAAAAGGAAAACTCTATCCAAATATTCTTTAACTGATTAAACTTAAATAATAAAAAAAAACACACACCGACTTGGCTTATCTTAGATAAATAATTAACTCGGGCTATTGTATACACACAAAGATAAAGAAAAAAATCGTTATCGTTATTAGATCCAAAGAAGTGCAGATATTGAAACAACACAATTAGCGTTAAAGTTGTTTTTTTTGTTTAAGTAAAACTACCAAAATGCACTCGAAGTTTTCACGTTAGTGTAATATAATAAATTTTGCTTGAAAAATTTTAAAACTGATTTTTAACAATTTTTCAATGAAAAAATTTCGTTGAGATTATAGCAGGTAAACTTTTCAACAATGGAATTGTTGAATTTGACACTCACGGCGCAAACGTTCACGCACTTGAAAAAAAAACGTTTCAAATGAAATAATCAAAATTTTATTAAATTTTTCACTGATTTAACGTTGGAAAAAACTATTTCACATCGCCATATTGTGGTTGTGAAGAAGTTGATGTTGATAATAATAATAATAATATGAAAGTAGTTGTCTGTAGCTCTGATGCAAAATAAGACCTCCTCACCTCGCACGCGTTGTCTCAGTAGCTGTTTAGCTTTACCTGACTATAACACACACCTGACAGCCTTTACATTTATTTATATTATACATATTAAATCCACTTATAACTTTCGTATTGTGTAATAAATGCCGTTTTATAAAACTATTAAATTTTTACTTTTTTTTTTTTTAAAAACCAAATCATTTATTTTAAACTCACACTTTGTAGATTGCAATGTTTTTTTCCATGTGGCATTGGGAATTGTCAAGCGCACTGACATCAGTTGACAACAATCGAAAACTCCACTCGACTGATTTAAGTTTGAACACTTAAAACTGGGTTACAAACACAATTTTCCGAAATGTTTTTAATGAAATTATTGAAAATAATTAATCAATAATTAAACACATCGAGCAAAATTACATATGGTGTCAAATATTTGTCAAGAGATTGGATTTTATGCCATGTGTATGTGTGTGTTTAGGCCAATGTTGTGGAGTTCTGAATCGTATGAGCAAGGCATGTTTCGCTGTCTGACTCGCATTCTCTCTCGTGTTCATGCAACAGGCAATATGGGTGAATGTGTCGGCACATGATTTTTTTTTTATTCGGTGAAAAAAGTAATATTCTTACCTGTGCCCGATAAGTACGAGAGAAACGACAGTAGTAAAGATAACTGTTTCACACTATCCATAAATATAATAGAGAAATATGAAGAAATGTAATTTAACGAAGAAAGATAACTCAATCACATTACACGGTGATCCCAATCTCGTGTTTCACTCGCACAACGAGGCAAGTGCGCTGAGAAAAATTCAATCTAGACCACGTTCGCCAGTCATGTTCACGAAAACAATTCAATTGACAACGGAAAATCTATAAAACCAAATATTAATTACCAATTTTCTTAATTCCGCCACTTTTGCCACCTGTAAACGATCATCCAGCCAATTCACAGCTTTTTTTAAAAACCATATTTACTCAAACAACTAGCAAGTCTCTTAAAAACTCACTTAACATTCTATACTTAAACCATTCGAACTAAAATTGCAACAATGGGCGACTTTCTTTTATCAAATCGTTAAGTCTCAAACCTTCAATACAAAATAAATATTGCAATACGGAACATTTAACCTTAAATGACCCAAGTAATCGCTTTATAATAAATTTTTTTTTCTATCGATCCAACCTCGGATTTTATTATCAAAGTATATTTGATTTTACATTTCCTATATACATTTTTTCTCGCCCTAAATTTGGTTATGTTGTTAAAGATTTACTCATCTCTTACGTATTTATCTACCATCAACTAAATTTTCATCGCTAAGTTTAGGGATGTGACATTGAGTAAAAAAATCGATTATTCATTCATTGTTATCCTTCATTATAATCCACTTCACCATTAATCGATTTGGGAAAATCAATTTTAAATAGCATGAATAAAAATTATTAAAAAAATTATCGATTATTTTTCACATCCCTAGCTAAGTCCTCCCTTACACTTTGTATTGATAGATATAGTTAGAGGGGCAATAGATCGGGATTTACAATGAATGCAACAAGAATATCAAATGGAAACGGTTTGTCATATATATATTATAGCTTCATCAGGCTCTCTGATGTATGCTCAGCCCACGTGTCTTTCTGTAGCCTTGAATATACAAATTATATTTTTTCTATTTTAAAAACGAGTTTGACACTCATGATTGACAATTGTGAAAATTGTTGTCCAAAGGACAACAATTTCCATTTTTTTTTGTTTATTTAAGGTCGCTTCAACTACTTTGGTCACTAGCGACCGTCGAATCCGAAAACCCAGAAAAAAAATTCTTAGGCTTTCATGGGATTCGAACCAAGGACCACTGGCGTATAAGGCAACTGTCTAGTCCACCACGCCACTAAGTGACCTAATTTCCATTTTTGTTTTTAAAATAGGAAAAAATTATATATAGGGTGTCCCAACAAGAGCGCTGGATTTAATATTCCCGTCATTTTGTTAATACAAGTTGCACAGTGATTTTTTTGTAACAGTTGTCACGTCCAGACTACACGATTTAAGCATATTAAGTAGTATTCAAACCAACAACTGTTAATTATTGTAAAAAAGCATTATAAACAAAAATGGTGAAAGTTTTCAAAAAGTTGCCAATTATGACAAGTTTTCAGTCGATCAGAAGATCATTGTTTGTCGTCGTACTTGTCGCTCACTCAAAAATATAGCCACAGTAAAGGAATCATTGGCCGAGAATACATAGGAACTTCCATTTGACATCGTGGTAAAGAATTAAACTTTTCCAGAAGCACTGGAAATGTTTACATCCGAATTGGATGTAATTGATGTGGAGGGCATGTTTTTCCAACAAGATGGTGCGACCTGCCACACAGCAGGTGAAAAAATGGTGTTACTGCAGACTAAGTTTCCAGGCCGTATCATTGCTCGATTTGGCGATCAACATTGGCTACCAAGATCGTGCGATATGACACCGATGGACTATTTTCTTTGTGGTTATGTAAAGGAAAAGGTGTATGCGAATTAGTTTAAGACAGTTGAACATCTTAAAGAGAAAATACGGCACGGTATTGGTGAAATACAGTCACCTTTATGTGAAAATGTTCAAAATTTTACCACAAGAATAACCCTGAGCCAGAGATTTCGTGAGGGCCATTTGCCTGATGTTGTATTTCACGTTTAATCGGAACTATTTTTCTTTATGTTGAAATATAAATGTTTGCTTAGCTCGAAAATTAAGGGCGTTTTTCTTTAATATTAAATCCGTCGCTCTTGTTGGGACACCCTTTATAATTGGTATATGCAAAGCTACAAAAAGACACGAATTCTGAGCATACATCAGAGAGCTTAATGAAGCTATAACATATGGCGAAACGTCACGACCTGATTCTTGTTGCATTCATTGTAAATCCCGATCCATTGCCCCTCCAACTATATATATCAATACAAAATAAAAGGATTTGAAGAAATATTAATTATGCCTTACACTTTGATAAATTTTACGTTTACAACCAAGTAAAATCTATACAATACACTTGAACCAAACAATAGTAACAAGTTTATCAAACTTGACCCACGACATTTAAAAATGAGTTGATCAATATTTCAATAGGTTAACTTTCGATGTTACATTTACACATTTAATAATGCATTAAACAATGTTTCGCATATATGTATATATACGTATATACATAGATAAAAGTTGAACATTGTAAGAAAATGTTGAATTAAAAATAAATTAAAAATCTATGCGAATGTTCTATCTATTAATAATTCAGTTAAATTTATTGCTCATTAATTTACTTACACAGAAAACAGTAAAAAAATATTGATAAACAAATACTTGCAGCTTTAGCTTACTAAAAACAGTTAATGTTCTTATTGAAATGGGTTTAAATTATATTATTTGTAAATTATCTTTATTTATTCAATTTAAAAAATATGTTTTGTGACTTGTTGAGGAGACTATAATTACTTATGTTGTATAGAAATTATAAAATTGTTCTATAAAAGTTTTTAAAAGTGTAAGAATGATTCATCACTATATTCTAGAAAAAGCCTAATTTTTACAAAAATTAGAAATTTTTATTTTTTTCTCGTATATTTAAAGGGACTAGTAGCGTCCCATGAAATATTTACAACCGTAAGTTTAAAATACCGAATGTACAATTTTAAAAAATTGATTGTAGGCTTCGTCCCCTAGGGGCTAGACTTCTCTTCTCGCATGTGAGACTACCACTTTAATCGCTTGGCCACTAATATAACATTGAAAATCTAACAAAACATTAACACAAACCACCCCCTACCTATCGACATTTGCCTATTATTATGATGATATTAGTCACTTAAATAACAATAATTTCTTATTAACTATATACAAATTAACTACAAACACTTTTTAAATTTTGCTTTTCACTAAAATTTCTTGTTTCCCGTTGAAAATAATAATTAAAATCGTCAGTTTCAATTAATAACGTTAGGTTTTATTCATTTTGTAATGGTAAATAGAAATTAAAGTTTTATAGTTAAGGGTGTTTATGAGGCTAATCAAAAATAAGAAAACCTAACAAAAATTCGGTGAAATTCTTTTGTTAATCCAAAATCTACTGTGAAAATTTTAAAGTTATTAACAACACCATTCAAAAGTTATATTAGTTTAAAAAATCTGTATTTTAACATGAGTTCTTATGAAGGTTTGCTCACTTATTATGATATATTGAATTTATTTAAACAAATGTAAAAAGACGGAAACTATTTCGAATTCCAAAGTATTATCATTTGAACTAAAAAAACAATTTTGCAAAATGTAATTAAGATTCACTGCACGGTTGTTGAGCAAAAACTTAAATCAAATTGAAAACCTGTTTTTACTGATTAATAGTTAATACATAGATAGTGTAAATTGAGGTATATTCACTGTCAAAAATAAGTGGACTTTTTTCATTCTATAAATTTTTTTCTTATTTAATTCAAGGCGTTGTATGTATTTCTTTTAAACTACTTGTTTATTTCATGATAAGCTACAAGCAATAATTATTCTACAATTATTAGTGTCCCGTATATTGCTCCCGATTGTATCTCCTGTTTATTATTAAGAGGTGAATTTAAACAGAGGAAAAATCTTTACAGGGAGCAAAGTATCGTTCTTTCAACTTAAAACTCACTAATCTACAACAATAATTACATTTCTATGCCCCATGGTAACTGAAATGGTGACAAGAAATAAAAAATAATATTGTTTTATATTTATTTGTAATAAAATATTGCTATTTTTTTTAAATAAAAGTTGAAAAAACTTTAGCGACGAAGTATAGACATTTTAAGGCTCCAATTAAAAACAAACAAACAGCGATGACTTAAAAAGGAACTTATTACTTATTAATGCTAGATTACATAACATTTATGGACGAAAAGTATATTTTAAGTTGACCAAGATATTTTTCCATTAGAGAGTTTTTTCAGAAAAGTAATTAAACAGCACCCCGTTAAGAAATGATCGACAACTTTTTAGATCTCATGAACTACGAAATTTGAATTTCAAATGTCACGGATAAAATACACTCGAGTCTCCTATCACCCCTCTGATTCGTTTCATCACCCTTAGGGGGTGATATCTCCCTCGTTGGGTGTCACTAGTTTAGGCCAATCTGAAAAAAACATTGTACAGAGCATCTCAATTATTTTCACCAAGATATGACGGAATTGGAGCAACGTTATGATCTGGAAGTTACATTTATGGGTTGATAGGTACGAAAAAGTTCATGTTTACATTGATAATATATATACAAAAAATAAACATTTCTTTTATTCTATTTCTTTTACTCAATTATTACTTTCAATGAATTTCTTGTATATAAAAGCTAATCTTAAAGTCTGTTTTATTTTTATAAACAAACATGTATAAGGTATGGAGAAAATTTCTTAAAATCTTAATTTGATTCTGGTGATTCCACAGGCTAACTTGTTTAAGTGAATCTACTTTTATGAATTAAGTACAGACATGAAAATCGGACATACATAATCCAGATTCAAAATTATTGTTTGTATTAGTTCTATATAGTAAATATAAGAATATTCACTTGAAATGTATAAGTAGTTTTTCCAGTGTAAGTCTTACGATGATGTCTTGGTTTTTTTCTTAATTTTATTTATTTTGACTTTATTTACTTTTTATTAAGTAATTGTGTAGAGTCATTGGCATAAAATGACCTTGATTACCAAAAACCGGGAATAATTTTTACACATTTGTGGATATTTTTTGATAAATGACTTTTTGTGCTTATGATATTTATAGGGATTGGCTGAGACTAGGGATTCATCAAACCAAATAGTGAAATATTCTTAAATGAATTGTGGTTGCTATTTTGATTTGTAGATAAGTTAAATCAATTGTGAAGTTAATACTTGACTTGATTTGAAGTCAAATTTTAATCAAGTAGCTTGAAATTCAAGTTAAGCAACTTTGAAATCAATTCAAGTAGTAAATCTCTGCATAATTGAAGTTCATCACTATTTACCTTGTAATTAGTGTATAATAAAATGATAATAATGTTAAATGAACACAGAAATTTTAACTAAATCAAGTACCAATTACCTAAGTATGTAGTTTCAAGTATCAAGTTTTTTTGTCAGTTACTTTTCCAGATAATAACTTCTTTATATGAAAAACTATTTAACTTTTCAGGAGGAAGTTTTTTAGTTGTTCTTGATAGATACTTATAATATATTTTTCTTAGTTTCTCTGAGTTTTGATTTCCATACATTTAAGACTTATTTAGTCTTTATGTTACTTCTCAATTTAAAGTTTACAAAAATCTAATCCAAAATCTAAATGATTATTATTTTATAATCTTGATAGTTACGTTAATTTTGAGGGAGAATAAATACGGTAAGTACTTTTGAAAAAACCTTTCCAGATTATTTTAAAGTTTAAAGATGTGTTATTCGACCTTTACACATCGCTAGTTAAATGATTTATGATACCTTAGTAATAATTTTTGATAGTTAAGACCTGAAATATTTAATCTATTTAGGTACTCTTTATAAAAATCTATTTTTAGCAAATACATTTTTTAATATATGCTTTATTTAATTTTTTTTTTATGTCAATCCTAATACAAATAGTACAACTTTTTTAAGATAAAGCGAATATAATACTTGTATGTTATTTGTAGATAAAATTATGTTATTAACACAAATCCTATCTGTTTATACAGCTTAAGTGGAGTAGCATTTCCATTTTGATAGTAAAAAAAAATGGCACTTAAATAGATACGAGCATAAGCATCCATATTTCTTAAAAATTGAAAATGTAGTATTTCTTTAATTTTTCAACAAAAATCTATTTTTAGTCGCTCAATATTAAGATGAAGAAAGAAAAATTTAAAATAAGAGGCTTAAAATTCTTGTTTTTAAAAGTTGTTTCTGTTTTATATATATATTTGAAAAGTTGCATTATTACATGTTTTATCTTGGAACAGTTACCAAAAAAATTTTATATTCATACCTCGCTAAGGTCGATAAGTAAAATCAACATTTATGAACTCTTTGTTCCCTGGCATTGTGTATATCGAAAAAATCAAAAAATTTCAGCTTTCAGATTTGAAGAAAATACAAACAAGATTTACATTTACTTTCAATATTTAATACCCATAGAATATTGTAAATATAGATTTGTATTATATTTCCTCTTGACAATGAGTTATTTATAAATATAGTAAACTGAAAATATTTTGAAAGTACAAAGAAAGGGGCGTGTGATACTTTTCCTACGTACATTCAATGATTGTTTTTACTTTTTGCATAAAACAGTTTTTTTCATGGATTAGATAACCCTTGCCATAAAACATAGATAAGTCTTGTTTACCAAAATATATTTATGACTTATGGTCAAGTTGTGGTTTTACTGGCTGATTAGAATCTTTTTCTTTAATATTTCACATTTTACCATTGCTATGATACCTCAATTTACGTGTGAATCAATTCAAGGTTGAAACTTCACATTTGGTATTTTCAACGAAATAATAATTATTACAATTCCTGACGAATGCTTTTGAGATTTCAGGTTTGAGATCTTATCCCAATCTATTTAAAAATAATTCTTTATTGTTCGAGATTTGCAAGAAATTATATTATGTTAACATTCTAGAAGGTCAGACGAGCCACTTAGTTTGCAGTTATCAACAAAAAATATTGACTTATTTAACTACTAATGTAGTATTGTGTTAGGAGGTATATGTATGTGCTATCTGCAATATATAGATACATAAACTACATAAAGTAAATGACACGAGACTAAAGTATATTTCTTACCTAATAATCTTCTCAATTTCTAATAATAAATAACACGATAAGAACTGCTGATAAAAATAATTACATTTAATTCAAAAGAAAATTATTTTAACGAGTACTTATTTATCAATAAAATCGCAACTTTGGCTTGTTCGAGAGAAATGTAATACATAGAAGGTAACGAAAAACATTCCGTTGGCGATCGTAACGAAAACTTATTGTTTGTCTAGACTACTATAAAATCAAATGACCTAATATAGAAAAACCGAAATTCAATGAGACAACGATGAAAAAACACGTCTATTCCAAGAAATATGAGATTTGGTGTTAAAAATACAGAAGCGATTATAACACGCACAAAACCAATTTGATATAATCGAATGAAGATAGCTCAAGCACATCAATTTTTTATCGGTTGGTTCTCAACGTGGGATATGAGTTCCTTTAGGAGGTGCGCGAAAATAAATCAGTGATAACGATGACGTAAAAATGAAATCTATAAATCATAGACAAACATAAATTTTAATATAGATAAGTGCTAGCAGTATTCCGTGTTTTTATGTGTATAGTAATAATGTTGGCGTATAATTGCATGGGTAGTAATTAGTAGGGGTAATAGTTAAGCAGTAAATTTTTCATTAACTAACTAATTTTAAGGATTTAACTATGCAGTAGGTAATAATAGGCGGATTTACACATTTACTCCCAGTAGGTTAGTTAAATTTTGCCACCCATACCGACCTTTACAGATATTCGTTATATCGATATATTCGATAGAACGGGATATTCAATATTCGATGTATCGTTTTTTTTAATAGTAATTTTATATAATTATATAAATAGTTCTGCCAATGGATTTAAGTGCGACCTATGGGTTAAAATAAGAAACAAAGAAAATATACCTATAGGCAACGTTTGTTAAATTAGAGGTCTAATCATCGCTATATGTGTGGTATCTACAGTTTGTTTCTGTGTTATGCACTTTCGATAGTGTAACTTAAGATTTAAATCTTTCATACAAATATTTAAGCAAAAAACAAAAAATCTTAGGAATCTACTTATAGAATAAAATTTACAGGAAAGTGGATATACCTATAGAATGTCAACCATAATACTAAACTTGGGTTAGGCTAAATTGATTTAACTAAAACAACAATTAGTATTATGATTTACATCTTATATATGTTCACTTTTCTGCGAATTTTATAAATTTAGCAAACTAGATATTGAATTGTTAAGGTAATTCCTTTAAAATTTTCCAAAATTGTATTCATACTTAAAATGAATGATTTTAAAAAAATGTAGTAACTCAGAACCCATAAAGCAATAATAATAACCTACTAATTGCAATGAATCAATTCTTTCAGGTTGAAAGCTAAAAAAATTAAATTTATTGTTCTATCCATTTTTAAAACCATTTAGAGGTAGGTAGAATTTTTAAAAAACGCGTTATTGGGTGACCCACTTATCTTTCTATAAGAATAAAAGTTTTAGATTTGGTATTTTTATTTTCATTGGTGTAATCTAAAGTGCGTTTAACACATTAGTTAGTCATGTAGGTACTATTTTATAAAAATTGAAAATTATTGCAATGTTGTTAAATAGAAATACATTTATAGACAATATAATTTTTGAAACGAGGTTCCTTTATTAGGCTTATTGTTAGAGTAAGCGAGGGAGATCATAACGTAACGAAAAAGCGACCAGCTACCAATTAAATTATTATTTGAAACCCATATACGATAGTGGTAAAATATAATATATAATTCATTTTAGGATAAAAATTTTTATTTTCATTGTTATAAACAAGAAAATCACAAGAAAAAATTGTTAATTTTTTCGTTTTGATTTTAACCAGAAACTTTTTTATTTAAATTAAAAAAAAATGTTAAGAACTTCGTTCCTGACGAGATCCCCCGACCACACTATTTTTTAAGTTTTAATTTCGATAAGTCTAACAAAACAGACGGAATTTTTAGTAAAAAAATGTAAAATCAAACGTAAACAAAATCTTTACAAAGCTCAATGTTTTATATACCTACGTTGGTGACCGTTTTAAATAATTTCCTGGGGTTAATAAAATGATTGCAGCTTTCAACACTTTTTTTTGTCTTCAGCATTATAAGTCTACTTATAAATTAGATAAGTATACTCGTAATACAAACATTTAAAAGCATTGAATATCATATTTAAATTTTCATAAATCGTACAGGGTTAATCTTTAGGCAAAGATACTATGGAGGTACATAGGTACATACTTGTGTAAATTCATAAGCTCTCACTTATATTTGCAAATCTTTTACTGATGTGTTAGTTTCTTACTTATTCTTACAACTGTAAGTATTCCTAATTCCTTCTGTACTATTTACAAATTACAACAAACACTTTTTGAGGCTTATTAAAGATAACTAAAGTTATTTAATATAAAGGTCTTGGTAAGATAAATTTCAATCATTTATTCAGTTCGGTAGTTTGATTCCTTTCGTTTGTCTTTCTGAATAACTATTTTATTTTGTAGGTACTAAAAATAGTAACCTGAGGCAATCAAATCTATGAAAATATTGCTCCAAAATAAAAACCCGTTCTTTAAAATCGTCATATTAAATAAGAAAATGTTTACAATTTATTAATGTCTTCAGCAAATATTGACTCGTAAAAATGTTTTTTTTTTATGTAAGCGTGTAATATAATATTAGGCTCTATTAAAAAGTTATAGCTCGTTGAAGGCATTTCCTCGTTGAAAAAATTCTAAAGATCAGCATTGCAATGATTTTGTTTGTGAATGCTTATAAGTATAGGAAGAAGAGAAAAGATCGAGGTGCATCTTCGAATGCACCGGATGACACAAGTGCGTTAACCTTTTCGGGGCGAGTTAGCGATCTCGGCCAAAGAGGCACTATTCTTAACAACACAATCACTTATATTCCATATATTATTATGGTAACTGAGCAGCATTAATGTAGGTGGTTTTAACGACCTAACTCTCAATGAAAAAATTTATGTTATTTATTCACGTCCCATTCTCTTATCTATTAACACAACTCAGATTCAACCTTATTATTTAAAAAATAATAAAATAAAATATTTTATTTAGTCTTTATACGACACATGAATGCATTTGTGTATGTTTACGAGCCGTAAATCACTAATTGTTGGTGCTGAAGTAGGAAGATGAGGCTTTATTGTATTTTCTGCTTAATTTAATTAGAGCAGCTTTTATCATTTCATCTTTCATTTTATGTGTGGAAAATATTTTTAGAGCTACAATATAATGTAAGCTATTGTTGTAAACTTTTAACAGTATTCAAGTTTTAAATTGAAAAATATAAATTTTCTGTACAAGAACTAGAGAAATTTTCAATAGAAAAATGATAGGTAATTGTCTATTATTTGGTAAATCTCAAAATTCCATGGTGAATAGTTTTAGAGAAAGTGCCACATAAAAATGTAATTTTCTCAAAGTCATGGTACGGATTTGTATGTATGATATATTCGTGTGCATAACATGTTGCAAGCAGCCTCTTCGATTATTGCAGATGCCTAATTAGTCTGGTAGTATATCTTCATGAAAGGAAAGTTTGTTTGCTTTCTAGTATCCCGTACTACATTTGCAGACAAATTTTGCAAGTAATCTCGCATAATATTTGAAGAATACGTTAATCAGGGTCACGTTTAACCACTTAAAACCTTTCAAAAATTTCAATCAGCCATCACATAATTGCACATTGTATGTTTGTATTGAGAAACTTGCGAAACAAAAAGAAAAAAATTAATCCAGATTGAGTTTAGGTACTCGAGAAAATTACAGAGGTTTGAGAAAAATCAAAAATATTATTACAGCGAAAGTTTGTTTGATAAGATAATTTTTTCTACTTAAATATTATTGTGTGTATTAAAAGTGAAATTAAAAGTCTTAAGTAAGCTTAAATAATCTCTTACAGATGGTGCAAATTTTCTATTTTAGCAAATAAATTTAATCAAAATGTCTACAATGATTTGCACAAATCGTTCTGAAGAATATATTTTAAAACGTTAGGCCACAAGTATAAAATTTAGCTGATTTAGCTGTGTATTGCACTATTTACTTTTACCTTTTTACTTTTGTCCGGAAAAGTCACTTTCCGTTTCCGTGAATTTGTTGTGTTTTGACTAGAAACAACACTTTACATTGGTTAACAAATTCAACATTTTACAGCGGTTTTCTACTTGATTAATAGATTTTATAAATTTTTTTACTGATTTTGACTTGATTTCTTTACAAACCTTAGAATTCCTTTTAAATAGTTAGAAATAATTACGTAGATTATATTTTTGTTTAAGTGAAATTTGTTTTTCAAATACATAAAATCTGTTATGCATTCATGTTATAGGTAGTATATACTATCGTAATATATATTATTAAAAAAGAGTTCTTTTAGTCATCCTAAATATTTATATTCTGCCTATAGTTTCATCAACGTAAGTAGTTGGGCATTCTTAAATGCTTGATGCTGGACTATGCTTGATATATATATTTGATACTTCCAAATGAAAAACTTGCAAAATCAATGCTCGACTAGATGTGCCAAATAAATATGTGATTTAAATTTGAATCAATTTTAAGCCAAGTTTCAAATAAAAACTATAAAAAAATAATATCATAATAATATTTAAAAAAATAATTTTTATTTTTATTTTTTTTTTTTTGGAATTTTCAGAGATTTTAGAATCTACCACTTGTTCCGATGCTAAAATAGCTATGGAGCTAATGAAACCTTCCCCAAATTTCAGTAATTACCGTATAACGCAGTGATTCCCAAAGTGTGAGCCGCGGCTCCCCTGGGAGGTGCCAATTTTGATTTGAAAACCCTTGAATCCGTAGAATCCACATTAGAAATTGCTAATCGTGAAACGTATTAGAAAACTTCAACTTGATCAAAAGTCAAAAAAGTTTGGTTGAACAAAATAAAAATTTTAAAAAAGCAACTTAATACTTTTAACCAACATATTACTTGAAGTTTTTGCTTAGTCGCGTAAAAGATCAAAAGAAAACGATGAGAAAAACGTTTTTCTTGCCTAAATGAACTAGATAATATTTTAATGTTTAACAATGCTTTACCTATAGGTAATTTCGTGTTTATTGGTTCCTCAAAGCCAAAACTACAATTATAATAGCATATTTCTCACTGTTAACGTCGAAAAAGAAAAATTACACGCATTATATGAAGCTTACAGCAGAACTTTTTACAAACAATGTAAAAAACAGTGCATAGATAGAAAAGTTAAGATGAGAAGTTTACAGCCTCAGTGATTACTTAAAAGCCACATCTTGCAGATTACCTATAGAAGACCGCTATTATTTTTTAACTGTTATTATGTCATATTAAATATGATATACAATGACAATCTTTTTGATTGGAGAACTGCGTAGATAATTAATAGATAGATATCTTTACTATTCCGTCTATACTTTTATCTACTGTAAGTAAAATTTATAAATTTCCTTTAAAAATACTAAACGTTTAAGATTTTTTCAATAGCATAGCAAATTAAAATGTATTTTTTATCATCCATTAAAAATATGGCCAAAAAATTGTTCGCTTATCTCTTGATAATTACCTTAAAATCGCTAACATTAAAGCATTTTAATCTTCAGATCCAAAAACTAGAAATTCTAATCTACAATACGCTTCTTTTGTTCTAAGATTTTTTCTCTTTAGAGTAGGTACTAGTCTTACAAAATTAGTTAAAATTTAAAATGTTTCTAACCGATTTCAAGAAGATACGGAGGTTCTCAATTCGATTGTATTTTTATGTGTGTTATCTCAGAACTTTTTTCTAGGCTCTAGGTCTACTTCACCCCCGAGTAGGCAAACCGATTTTGATAATTGTTTTTTTTAATTCATTTGAAAGCTGGTGCTTTTTATGTAGGCCCATATAAATTTTATCAAGATCTGACGAGTAGTTTTTGAGTTATCCTTAATAATGCCTATTTTATTGACTTCAAGTACGTTGATGATGTTCTCATTTTATTACTTATCAATGTATATTTTGAAGTTGGTATTCTATTTTGTTAAAATGTTCTTAATATCCTTTAATTTTTATGCTAAATTATATTTCTATAAAAAGCATAGGTACTAATACAAAATCACATAAAAAATATTTTTAAAGCTTTTTTACAAGTAGGTATATGTAATTAAGTAAAATGTGTTTTTTTGCAGATTATAGATGCAGATAAGAACTTACATAATATTTTAAAAAATATATTTATCAGTTTGTATGAATGAAATGTAAGACCTTTACAAAATGCGCAAGTATTGTTCAAAAAATTTTCTTTTAGAAAGGGAAGTTACAAGGGGATTTTTCTATAGCATGAAACTGTTAATATTGGCAAATGAATATAGACTATAAGGTGGCAATTTAGTTTATATTTTACATGGATGTTTTCAACTAAAAAATGCTAGGTATGAATTTTAAATAGCGAAAAAAAGATTGATGCAACAATGCCTTTTTTCCATCAAGTAATAGAAATATTCTCATTTGAAACGCGAAAGATAACATAGAGTGCAGAATATTAAATAAGCAAACGTAAACTTTTCAACTTCCAAGTCTATTATGAACTACTAAATTATTAACAAGGTATATAATTTCACAAGTTCTAGTTGAATTCTCGCAGCTTCAAGCTCGTATAGAAATGGAATATTTATATTTAGGCTAATTATATTCATTACTTGATCACCTACCTATATAAAGTTTGATCCACTCACCCCTGGCATCTTCACGTAGCTGGAAAGTTGAAAGCACCGCTGGAATTCATGCTTCAAACACCGAAATTATCCAGATAGAAAGGGCAGTTATGAGAAATTAATGGAAAGCCAGTTGAGAGAACATTTATAGAAGCTGCGATGATAAACGAGAAGGTGGAAACCAAACAGTCTTTGATGTGATCGCACCCGTTTTATCTCCAACCTCTGAGATTCTAGCTTGAAAGCGACAAAAATTCATGTCTTCAATTGAACTTTGTTCCATCTTAATTTATGCTTCTACCTATAATCATTTTGAATAACTGATTTAGAAATTTCAACAGTTACATCTGAAATGCGTAAATAAAATATGGTATATCCTTTGTGAAAGAAAAAGGCATTAACGAGTTGATTTTAAATAAAGAGTACATCTTCAGTAAGACATGCAAGCCTTTGGGCGTTAAAATATTAAATTTTATATTTCAGTTATTAAAACAACATATTAATGATAAGTTTTATCATTTCTTGCTTTTTTGATTACGATTTTAATTTATTTAATTGTAGTAATTATTTTAACTGAATGCAAGAAATTAATTTCAATTGTAAATGAAAATTTTCTTATCAAAATTATTGAAATATTCTTTTTATTTTTTATTAAACACAAATGCTGTACTTTCAATTTGTGTTCACCTCAATAAATTTTTATGCTGACACAATATAATGTGAAAACAAAAAGAAAGAATGTGGAGAGGAAAAACTTAAAGTGGAAACAGTGTCTCAACACGAGTCGATATATTTGAATTTGCTCTCCTGGTTTCCGTTTCTATCATAAAACTTTTTAAACTTGATTCATGTTCAATTACTGCAATACCCAAGGCACCGATAGGTATTTGCCATTTTTATACATTTTGAAATCAAAATATAACACATAACATGTTGTTTGTTCTACTTACTTATAGTAATTACAATTAATAAATCATTACATTATATTATGCACCTATTTGATATAAGAACTTAATTTTTATATTTTGTAACTATGAAAGAAACTAACGGATATATAGCAAACATTATTATAAAGGTGCTTTTTTGCGTCTTTGAATTATTTGGCAGGTTGTGTAATCCATTTAGCAAGCAAGGGTTATTAAGATAAAATTAATCATTATTTCAAAAGTTTCATTGTTTCCTCGCAGAAACTATCTTCTTAAAATGTGCATAGACAGTTGACCTCTTTATAACCTCGTCAAATTAAGTCATCTTAATTGATTTGTAACTTAACAGATATGATTATGAAATGTTGCAGATTAAAATGGCATCTTTTTAAATTAATTGAAACCCGTGTCAAAGGTGGTACCTAAAATTAAAAATGACTTACCTGAACTTAAAACTCTTAAAAGAACAGACTTAGTAATTATAAATTAAAATATTAATAGAAATGGTTAAATCAATTATCAAGGTATTTTATTGATCCATGATGACTATTACTTTCTTATACAAAAAAATATTTTACAAACTTTTTCATATTTTTTCTCTGCATTATATACAGCAAAATATATCTACAGATTTATTCACTATTGCAATCCCATGGTCAATAAACAAAAACTAAAATAAAATATTACAAACAGAATTGAATTAAATAAGTTTAAAATATTTCTTTCGAATCCGTGTAGGTAATAATGAGTTATGAATTATGATATGTAAATAGTAAATAATATATACGTTATTTTTAATCATTGAAATATCTATTATTGGCACTTCGTTAAATACTGAGCGTTAAAAAACAAGAAAAGCTTTTCTATAAAAAATTTAGTATACTATAATTTTGAATTTTGTATAATTTTCGCTTAAGGTTACCATTGGTATTTATAGAAAAACTGAAATCTTTCAACATCTGACCACCTTTCAACGATCAAGTACAGGCGAAAATGGGTAATTACAAAACTTAAAAGAGACTTGGATAGTGAAGTTCTGAAATGCTATTTTACAGCTCCTAGAGCGGATGTACTGGGAAGCAACAACGTTGGCCCAAATTTTGCTAAGACATCGATAAATTCTCTTTTTCTAAGATAAAGAATTCAGGCTACAATACTAACAAAATTTGGAGAACCATTTTTAAATTAACGATCTTATAATATTTTCATTAAACAACCTTAACAGCACATGTATGCTTAACACCTTCTGTATAGCAATCACTATAGCCTAGGAGACCGCTGCATGATTGCTACACCCTTAACGTAGTTATCATAATATCATAATCATTTATATATCAAATTGAAGCTTTTTTTTCTGTGCATTCAAAATTGCCAGAAATAAGCGAAAATAGCTGTTAAAGATGTAAATTTTAAATCTTACATAGTGTATTCGACAAATGGAACAAAATAGAATTCGTATGAGAAGACTATGAATGAGAATTTAAATTCTTAGTTTAATATTTTTTTGTAAATTTTGGGACTACCCAAACTACATGGAAGAAGTTATAGATATAAGACCATTAGGATGTAATGATAAAATTTAAATATTTCCTATTTATCAATTGTTGATTTAGAGACAAACAAGCAACAGAGAGAGGTACTGGTCGAATCTATCTTTTTCTGAAGGGGTTCGTCAAAAGGTTTCAAACCTTTTGACTCCTCATACCCCTCATAGTTTTTGTGTAATAACATCAGGTAACTCCAAAATTTATGATAAGATGGTAATAGTAAATTAATGAAACACACTAAGAAGTTCTTTTTAATTATGTTGATTTTGTCCTTGACTCTCATATCAAAACATCTAGAATAATTTTTTTTCGTTTATTTAAGGTCGCATCAACTACTATGGTCATTGGCGACCGTCGAATCTGAAAACCAAGAAAAAACATCTTAGGCTTTCATTGGGATTCGAACCCAGAACCACTGGCGTATAAGGCAACTATCTAGTCCACTACGCCACTAAGTGGCCTTGGATAATTTTAAAAATCCTAGAAAACTGAAACTCGGAAAGTAGGCTAGTATTTATACACAAATAGCAATAAATTTAAGAAGTCTGTAGCTTTGACTCTTCTAAAAGAAAGTCTATGAATGAAACTATCGACTGGGGTAGTTTTCGAACTTCTAAAATGTTAAATTTGTACATACACAATACACTAGGAGGTACACGCAAATAACAACGAAATTAAAAAAAAAAAACTGTAGCTTTCTCCTCTTCCCTCCACTTCAATAAAGCAGTGCGAGTGTATACAAATTTCATTTAGATATAAACCTAAGGTTGTTATGAAACCAAGAATAATACAAAAACGACGAAAAAAAATTAAGCTTTGGGGATAAGGAAAGAAACTGCTGGCGTATTAGAAATACAGCCAAAATAACAAAACAATTCTGCTGCGAGGCGTCACAGTACTTTCTTTTATGAAACTCACTGTTGGTTAAAAGAACTATAAGCACTTTATAACTATATACTAAGCAGAACTATATGCATACAGCCTGTGTGTAAATACAAATTCCCACTCTTAACCCTAGAACCCTCCTTTTTGAATTTTCTCAGGAAAAAGTTTCAAATAAATGTTGTAGGCAACAATAAGTCTAAAAACTATAGAAAGTTTTAAAAAAATCCTTGAAGCCGTTTTCGAAAAAAATTGAAAAAGCTCAAAAGCTCTTTTAATAAAGTGGAGCTTCAAGTTAACCGATTTCAACCAAAAGCTTCGCGGCACAACTAGATTTAATATGAAGACAAATTTCCAAATTTGGTGAAATTCGAATAAAGCTTTCTATACGATATCGCTGTCACACACACACACACAGACATGTTTCTAAAAACCATTCTGGTGAAAGCTTTATTTTAAAAATTTGACCCGATTACAATACTTCCTTTCTTATATAGTAGTAAAAGAAAGTAATTAAAGTATATACCTCACAAAAGGAAATGAAATATTACTAAGGTAGGTAATACTACTAGGTTGCTAAGACTCATAAAATCATAACGTTTTCATTGTTAAAAGTTATCAGATTTCATGAAGAGATAAATCTCAGTACAAACCCTAAATCTTAACCAAAAAGTATGATTCGGTTGTTTCGAGACTGTCGCAAAGAAACTCCTATAGATTTATGATAAGAAATTAAATCACTGGCTTTTAATGGTGTCCAAGAGTTCTTTGAAACAGCCAAATTATGCATTTAACCAAGATGCAGAGTTTGTCGGGTTAGGACTTATACCTTAGTCTTAAGAGTTAGATCCTTGGTCTTCATGAAATCTGGCAAATTTTTAACAGTGAAGCCTTATGAGCGCGTTTCTTGTCTTTGTTTGGTGAATCCCTAAACAGTCTTACAATTAGAAATACTAATTTTTTTTTCCTCTAACTTCAAAAAGTGAAACTGATTTACATTGCATATTTTTAAAATAAGCACTAAAAAGTTTTAAAATCAAAATACTATTCCATGTCATTGGAATATTGAAAGATCAATTAATATAAATAAAACATTTTTATAGCCTACGTATTAATGTTAATTGTTATGGTTATAAAAGAGACTAAGCATGTATTTGAATTAGATCTCTGGAAACAATGAAAAGTTCGACACAAATAAAATTTTACTTTCTATAATGCATATAAAACAAAAACAAGAAATAGCTTTCTGCAAATTTTGCATTCACATGCAACTTTTTAATTCATTCAACAAATTTTGATTTGTCATTTATCTTAAGTGTTATAAAATTGCATCTTATTAATCCTTTCTTCACGTTACTGAAACAAATAGAACAACTATTGAAAGAAAGGATTTAACAT
Source organism: Sisyra nigra (assembly GCA_958496155.1). Lineage (NCBI taxonomy): Eukaryota > Metazoa > Arthropoda > Insecta > Neuroptera > Sisyridae > Sisyra > Sisyra nigra. The sequence continues at coordinate 33,584,721 of OY292315.1, read as the reverse complement.
TTAATTAATTAACATTGGGTTTAACTATTAACAAAATATAAATATGATAATGTTTTAATGTAAATCACGCCATTCAATTAAGAAAGTTTATTTAAAACTTAATCTGTAACTTACCCGTATTTACGTGACAATTTATGCGATATAATTACGCAATCGACGCCATTTTTAAACTTTCAAAAATTAAACACCAATCCCACCCCAACCTTTTTAACGTGCAAATTCCTTATATGTTCAAGTTTTAAAAATTAACTTTTGATTTAGTAATGAAATAAAAGACGAATTTATTCGTTATATGAAGTATTTATTATTTCGAAACTCAAATTACAATAAATTAACAAATTCCAATGTATATTTACAATTGAGTTCCATTTCTTCTGAAATAAAAATATCTTATCATTCATGATTTCTAATAATTTCAAGACTGTTTTTAAGCTATTTCCAGTATTTATAATTGCCTTTACAATGTCCAATCCAAGCCTTTACATTTTGAACCAAAAGCCTTAGAATCTAAACGAGCCAACGTTTTAGTCAATATATAAAAATAAAAGCAAAGAAAGTAAGATGTATGTAGAAGGAGTGCTAAAATGAGCTTATATTTAAACGCTTTAAAGAATATACTTGTAATATACTTGTTTATGAAACAAGTTATACAGGTGAAGAAACCATCAGCCATTAGAATAAAAGAATATGTTGTACAATGATAATGAAAAAATGTCTTGGTATAATGCTTTTATCTCAATGAAATTAGAATTAAACATTCAGCATATACAAATATTAGTTTTTTTAAAATATTCTTCTTATTTTATTTATCTTACAAACTAGAAATTAAGGTCCGCTACAAATTGAACCCAGTTCATCTACAGTTCATGCATAGTATATGTCTAGCCCAGCCTAATATATATCTCTGTTTCAGACGTCGTTCACATTTAGACGTTGTATCGCAAGTGATATATTGCATGGGATATACGATACGCGATACATATCGACATAATTGAAATTTAAATGAAAGCGATATAAAGGTACACATTCGGGTGATATTTGCAGGTGACATATCGCTCGAAGTGCCTTGTCGGTCGTAAGGTGATAAATTGCTTATCGTATCAATGTGAACGACGGGGGTCTGATACTCAAAGTATTTGCCCTTTTCTCTTATTCGTCCTAAGGAAGGTCAGCCAGACAATACAAAATTTAAGTAATTTTCAAAATGCAAACTGATACGATTGAATCATTTTTCAGTTTTATAATATGAACGAAAACAAAATACTATAATTGATTAATTTAGAAAACTTTAAACTGAATGATAATAGAAAAATAACATTAATGAGTTTCCAAAACGACAGCAATACCAAAATAATATTCCAAAATATTACAAATATTTTGGTCCTTTAAGCTGGCCCTCGCTGACTCCTCAGGACAAATAAGTCTATGATAGGATGTCAGAGTATCCCTGGTTAACCGCATAACTATTCTAGACACAATGAATGAACAAAATTGATATATCTATTGACTACAATGGACAAATACAAACAAACCCCTGTTCCATAAAACTACAAGTTATAAAATATCTAAGTATACACAAAACGTGGGTTAGCTGATGAATTCGATTTGTGTTGTTTCAAAAATCAACGTGTACAGAATTTGCCATGTATGGATTGAGTATGAACCAAATTCAATTTGTGGCGGCCGTTAACATATTAATTTAATGATTAAAAATATAAACTTAAAACCTTCCAATATACATACAATAATTAATTTTTCCATTGAAATTATAATCAGTTTATTTTGAGATACACCAGGAAATTATTATCCATAAGTTATTGTGTATTTGTACAAAGCATGTGAGCGATACAAAATAACTTTTTAAAATAAGCATGTTCATTTCAAATTAATTTTAATGTCATTCCATGATTTTTAAGATAAACCCAAACCCTTATCACCAGTTAAAAAACCATAACAGTCTCATTTTTAAGCAAATTGTACAACCATTTCACCCTTATATTTACATACATATTGCACCATTGACATGCTGTTTATATCTGTATGCTAAAATGCTTAAACTTTTTTTTGTCGTTAAAAATCAAGCTTAAAAAATTATTTTTCCGTTATTTCATTGCAAAATTATTTGTTTTTAATGAGAGATTTAAAGCTTTATGAATTTTTCTCTCATGCACACACAAGCAAGGTTACCATAAATTATTAAAAAAAAAAACGTTTAAAAGAAAAACATCTTATATTTTTGTCCGTGTCACATATTTTCACATTTATTATTAAATCATATAAAGAATGATTGACTAACTTAAAGAATTCTAATCGTTCTCATTTATGGAAACATAAAAACAATATTTGTAATTAACTATTTTAGTAAAGCACAATTAAATTCACTCCTTATGCGACAATAAGAAAATGAATGAATTTGTACTGGAGATATAATATCTTATAACAAGATAAATCTGTGATTTTAAAAGTGAATGAAGACAAAACATTTGTGTTAATGTTATTGTTGTTAATTATACAGAATTTGTTATTGCATTAGATTCGGAGGTTTCATCGACGTGCGCCTCTTTTTTCAAAGCATTTTTCGAATCATTTTTACTCGATAATTCTTTGTCGACATGATTTTCATTGGTCTTAGACGCTTGCGAGTCATCATCAATATCGCCATTCATCGTATTTGATTTAACATCTTGATCATTGCCTCCTATTGTTGTATCAAATGTGGTCGTAAAGTTGGCATCAGAAATTTCTTCAAGTATAGAGGTACTATCCATTAAGGAAGGCATGGCTTTAGGTCCATAATAGATTGATACACTCCTGTAAACATAATTCAAATGAAACAAAATATCACTGTTCCATTTCCAACCTAACTTACAGGAGTGCATAATTTAAGATAGTGGAGGAAATTGAACGATTGAAACTTATGGCAAATACTAGCAAATCATGGGTTAAACAATGGGAGATTTGAAAAGGAAAATTATATTTTTTCTGCGATAAAATACCGTAACATTAATGTAAATATATGCAAAATATAAAACATTAAATGTAGTTTTATATCATATTACTTATAGGTACTGAACAGTTAGTTAAATGCTTAAATTCATCTATGAAAAACTGAAACTTACTAGGTTTTTTGTTCGAAAAAATTATTATTTCTATCATTTTAAATTTTTTTCCTATTTGGCGTTCGCTATTTGTTTTGAAATACTAGCTTTGTTCGCGGGTTTTATTAGAACCGATTACGAATCAGTTCAGAATTATCAAGCAAATGCTGAGTTATGAAGATTTATTTTCTATTGCAAATGAAATTCTTCAAAATTAAACAGGAACTAAGGGGCCATCCCCAAATTACGGCACATAAATTTAGTTATTTTTTGACCCCCTCCCTCCGTCATGTCACATATTTTACAATTTACATAAAGTTTATACTTTTAAGTGTTTTGTTTACAAATAAGTTTTACGTTTTATACAATCTTGTATTTTTACGTGTGACCCCACGAAGCCCATGACCCTTCCTGCTCTCTCTTCCTAACGGGTGACGTAATTTATGATTGGCCTCTAACATTTGAGAACGTTGAAAGCCGAACAGGACTTAAGCACGATCTATCAAATAACGCATTACTAAGAAAATCAAATTCTGCGTTTAAACCAACACTTGGATAATCGTTAAAATCAATTTTGAATCGAAAACGAACGAATTTGATGATAACCACGAGCATAGAACTGTTATTAAAAGCTATTACGGGGGCTCTCGCCAAAAACGAAGTTTTAAAAGGAAACTAAAAATGTACAAATTTTCTTATCATTTTCTTTTTATAAAAATGAAAATGATGAGTTTCCTTAGTAAAAATATGTTATAATTAAGTCATTTCGTATTTGGATTTCAATTTCGAATTCTCTCAGTCGGCACACTTCACTCTTCACCAATCACTGTTGGTAAGCAGTGAACATAAATAGATAGAAAGAGGTGAGAAATTAGAATTCAAGAGAAAAAGAGAGAGAGAGAGAAGGTTATCTGGTTGCTTTTTCATTACCTTATGGTCTCCACGATTTTACTTTAAGCTCAATAAAAGAATTTCTGTCACAAAATTCAGAATTTGCTAACCCACAACCGCTTTGTTTAATAGAATCACGCCCGCGAACAAAACTATAGCCTCTAAAATTATCCATGATAAAATTGATAGGTACCAAAAAGTATTTATGTTATATTAAATACTTCTATAACTTAGTTAACTATTAAAAGAAAAACTTAGCATTTTTATATGACTATTTTTTTTCTCCATTTTTCCATCACGTGGGAATAGATTTTGGCTGTGTTTATCATGAAAAATGTATTCGTAATGTTTTAGTTTCTTAGTTCTTATTATTAATTATTATAATATAGACATTTCAATACACTCATGTAAAATAAAATTAAATGCCAATCATTGGAAACATTATACAATGCGATTGAAATTGAAAAAAAAATATTTATAATAAATGTGTGTTTTTTAAAATAGTAAAGTAAATGTTTTATATATTATGTGTATAAAAGAAATTATGATTGTTAAGAAAAATTGGGATAAAATGTTTTTGAAATATAATTAAAAGAAACGTTATATCTACCATCTGTACGTCTTAATACCAAATATATCTACGTTTTCTGAAATGATTTAGAATCCCTAACTGGACTTGTTTTAAAAATAAAACATGAATAACGTTTAAGTTACTAGGCTTAATTATGGAAACAGAAAGAAATCTAGTAACGTTCTCGAAAGTATACTGACGCTACATCGCAGTCCGCATAACCCAAACGCTTCGTGTGCTTGAAAACTTCGTTGGTGGTGGCCGTAACAGGTAACGACTGCTCCATCGGATCAGCCAGGTCCAGTGCTAACTTCAAATATTTCTGCATGTGCTTCAGTGGGAACTGCTTCGTATGGGGATCGGTAATAATTCGTTGACACTTGTCTATAAGTTCCGGACACGCCAGTCGAGTATGCGACAAAATTTGTAATACGTCGTTCGAGTTCAATCCCGATCTATCGGCCAATGCCAAGCCTTCTGCCAATCCCGCAATGGCAATGCCACTGATTAAATTAAAAATAAGGCTCATTTTACAAGCATTTCCTACTTCCTCTGCAAATAAAACGACCAATTAATAAAAGTCTTAACTACACCACTAGTAAATTATATACTTAGATGATATGAGTGTCTTCCGATTACTCTAAAGCAACTATGACAATCTCTGAAAAGTTGTTCTTCTCCGGCAGTTAAAATAAGCATGGTGCCCTCTTCGGCTTGTTGTCTTGTTCCGATCAATTGCGCTTCTAAATACCGACCACCACCGGTGTTAATGGCGTCCGCAAGATCGAGGCTTGTCTCGCTATCGATACCCGACATTTCCACATAGCCTTTACCCTTTAGATCAGCTTTCAGTACCCCACAATTACCGAAGACAATCTGTAATTTATAAAACAAACATTAAACATAAATCTATCATTATTTGAAAAACGACATAGTCGTTTGTTTATGTGTTATACGTACACTTTTTGCGGCTACGGGATCAGATACACAGCAAAATGTAATGTCAGCAATTTGGACTACATCTGTTGGAGTTTGCATGTTTTGTACTCCGATCGATTCTAATTGCAATACCTGTAATGAAAATAAAGATATTAATTTATTATCTTTTATATATTTAACTAGACCAAAAAAAAAAATAATAATAATAATAATAATGGTGCTAGAGGCAAAACGAACGATAAAGTTAAAGGATAGCTTTGGATGATTAAAAAAAAAACAATTTTTTGTTATTTTTAAAGTGAGGGGAGGGGGGTCTCAGCGAATAACACATAGTTTTTTTTTCCACAAAAAACAGTGTAAATTGCTTAACAATTGAGTTGAATTTATGGATTACGGGGTTCAATTAATTTAACTTTTAGTTAAATCCTAAATATTTAGCTTAAATAAAAATATTAAGAACTTTGTTTTTTTTTTTAGAAAAATCCAACCAATTTACACTAGCAACACACAATTGGAAAAGCTCACGCGAAATTGAGGGGGGAGTTGGTTAAGCCAAATCTCACCAGGGGGAGAGGGTGGTGGTGGAAAATTGCCAAAAAGATCTCACGTAATTGATGAATGTCTCCTAAAACAAGGTAATGCCAGTAGCGCATTTGAAGACTGGACACAATATTTAAAGAAAACACAGAAAAACCAAAGAAAACAAAAAGAATTTTAATATACACAGGTTTCTTTTAATCCTATTATTGAGTATTCATACAAAATTTCATTGCGACTGGGAAATGGAAAATGAGTGAAAAATTGATCAAAACTCAAAAGTGCCGTGCTCATATGACGAAAGAAAACTTTTTGTTAAAAATATGGAGGATTAATTTTTAAAAAAATCTTGTCCACTGTCTACAAAAAAGGAGATTTTGAAAAAGAAAAATATTTACGTTTAAAATGGGAATAAAACGCGTAAAATGGTAGAAATTCTCAAAGATTCTCTCCTTTTTTACCCTGATTACCTTGACACTTTGGAAAAATATTCTTGATATGTTGGTATTAATTAAAATTATTAAATGGAAAAAAAAAATTATTTTGTTAGTTCTAAGTTTATATAACCCCTCAATGTTGTAACAAACGGTGAACAAGGGAGTACTAGAGTTAAAGTTTTGTAGGGTCTTGAACGATAGAAGGTCTCATATTAAAATTTGCGATTTCCTTCTACACTATATTAATTTAAAGTACGCTAAAAGAAGGAGTGGGCACAATAAATTATATAAACGAGGCTCAATATTTCTGACGCTGGGTCTGATCTCCAACTTTCATATTAAAACAATAATTATGACAATTCTTGTTTAATATTCGGAAAAAATCCTTTTCCAGGATGTCATTTTTCTTGTTCCATCGTTCCACATTACCTACATTTTATTAAGAGCAATTTCCGGAAGCCTTATAATTTGCAAATCATTTTATACCGTTTTTTTACGGCATCATTCGATCATTTATCATTTGATAACACTGCAGTTTAATACATAAATCTAATTTACTTATTAGGTAAATATAAACGCAACAATTTGCAAAGTGGCGTTTCATCTAAGAGTTAGTTCAATATTTGTTATGCGAAATAAAAATATTTCTCTATAACATATCTGACCCAGATCGAAGACTAATTTGGTCAGTTGCAAAATGTGAAAACATAACAATGAATTAAATTAGAACGAAAAATCGAAAAATATAATTCAGGGTAGTTTTATATCGTTGCGTTCAGCTTGAGATAAGTTGCTTAATGCGATTATAAATAGGTCCAATCAAATCAAATTACTTTCACTATCAAATAATGTCACATGTGGTCTCCTTGACCTCAACCAAAAATCTCACATTGTTTTCTTGAATGATGTAACAAATTATTTGATAATATGTTCAACGACAAATCAATGTCATTCGACTTATCGATGTGTTAAAGTAATAATGTGCAAAATTCAATATTGAGAAATATTATTTAGCGTCATTCAGGAAAAGTAAATAATAAAATCGTTATAAAAATAACATAAGTTTGATGCTTTAAAAATAGAAGCAATATTCAACGTTGGCTTTCTTTGCAATGACAGCTTTTTCCCTTTTTTGAATTGAGCTTTCGTCGTTTTATGTGAAGGGAAGTAAAATGAAATACCAATTAGTTTGAGATATGTATAGTGTATACACGTACACGTGTACATTTAACGAAACACATTACGATTTATGATACTTATATTAAAGGAAAAATACTGAAGTCTAAAATTAAATTCAATAAAAGACAAAATTTTATCATAGATTGTTTTTCTGTAAAATAATCTGATTGTGACGTATAACAAGATTTAGTTGAAATAAACTTCATGAGATACGTTCTATTTTAAACAATTAGAATACATAATTAAATGTTGTTATATTCATAGAAACTGTGCTAAGTATTATGCTATTAATTGTATTAAAATTAAAAAGTGAGAATAACTGGACTTGTAGCTAGTGCCTTATTTTATCTAGTTTAGAAGCCTTTTTTGCAACAAAATTAATCATAGATGTTCTATACCGTATTTAATATAAGTATTAACATAATTCTGTATAAATTGCATGTGAATTCTTCTTTTTATGGAAAAACTGTCGGCAATCAAAAATTGTAAGCGTTCATAGAAAAATTATCATTTTCCGTTTAAATTGTCGATATAACACATGACAAAAATCAAACGAGCAAAATTGAAATATAAATCATATATCAAGTTATTCGCAAGCCTTTAAAAATTATTTGTCGCAAGAATATTTCCCATAAGTTATCTTTTTTTTATCTTGACAATGTAACATTTTATCTTTATTTGTCATTCAAATAAAAAATATACCTATGTCATTGTAAAACTCAAAAAAAAAAAATCTCTCAAGTATAATTTATATACATATAAATATATATTGCAAGACATAGATAAATTTTGAATATCAAATGTACAATAACTTGACATACAGTTGATAAAAATACAATTTTTGGTGGCAAAATTTTTAATTTCAATCAACATAGTATTCAAGTTTTTTGCGAAATTCAAATCCCTTATCAAATATCATGTTCACTTACATTGAAATCAAATCAAGAATTCAAACGATTTCAAATATTCAATATAGAATGCAAATCCTTTGCAATATTCTCTAACAACGCACAAGAATTTTGCACAAATTATTCCAATATCTGGCTGGTATACATCTCATATAAATTTCATCTTAATTTTTTTTTTTATCAATGTTTAATTTTATAACGCAAATAAACGTGCAATTTCAACTATCTTGAAATCCAATCTTAAATATGTTTTCCAGCATGCAATGCATTAATTTAAAGGAAACTATTTCCTTCGCATATAAATCAATTATTTAATTAAGACTTAAAAGAAAATAGAAATTGATGAGTTCTAGCCACAAGAATGTTTACGTTTTGTTCAGATGAAATCATCAAAAGTCTTAATGATCGATTTGAAACTTCCAATGAAAAGTTACACACAGTGCTTTGTTGTTTAAAATTAAAGTTCTTAACATTTTTTTAATCTTGATACTTTTGGTTTTTGTAATTATTGCTTTGAGGTTTACCAGTTACTGAGTTATTTACCAGGATTTAAAAACTATCTTGAAAAACTAAAATGAATTCCTGTTTGTTAGTTTAAAATATAAATTATCTTGATATCAAATTTCATTGTAATTCATTCAGCCATTTTAGAAAGACTTTTCTACAAATCAATACATTTTTTTTTCCAAATAAAGTTACTCCTTTTCCTGATTAAAAAACGTCTTTGTAATTTTGGATCTATAATCTATGCCTATCACGTGCAAATCATTTGCTGTCAGACGCTCTGTTTTTAGGTGAAATCCCATAAACTTATTCTACATTTATCCTATAGGATTCAAGAATTTCTCCAGGATAAAGAACTAACAAACACATTTTTCTTAGTGTCACTAACATAAAAACTTAATTAACAATTGTTCCCAAAAAACGTTCAGTTTTCTTCGATCTCTAAAATAAGCTTATAGAAAAATGTCAACTTATTGGCGAAGCGGTTAGATCAGTTGATCTTCGCTTCATGCGTTAGGAGTACTGGGTTCGATTCCTATTGATTATACTAGAAATTACTTTCGATATTAAAACGACTTAAAACACACAAAAAAATCTTCGATTACTTACTCTTCTTTTCTTTTGTATGAGAACCAATAAATACACTTTTATTATTGATTATACTACAGGAATTATAAACTATTTTATTTGGAATAAGAAGTATCGAAAGTTCCTTTTCATCTGTGAATTTTTACTACAAATTACGTTAATTAATAATAATTACGTTGTTGTTGATTTCTCGTTTAAGAATCATTAAAAAGTCTTTTCTACTATATTAAGGAATCCCGCATTTTTCAGAATAAAACATTTCTTGCATCTTTTTATTTAGATATAAGTTATTTTAAAACCCAATTTAAATAAAATTTGGTCCACAGACGGTCGTCTAGTAGTCAGTAGATTCAGCTTTTTTCTGTCTTTTTCTATTTTTCCTGTCACTCGCCATACTTCATTTAACCAATCACTGTTGATACGCAGTGAGCATAAGAAAATAGAAAAAGAGGAAAAATAGAATTAAAGAAAGAGAGAAGGTCGCCTGGAAGGATATATCGTTACGTGATGGTTTCAGCAAGTTTACTCTACGCCTAGTACAGGAATTTCGTTCCAAAAATTATTAGTTATTAAAAATGAGTCCTAATTACTGTTCTGTTAAAACAAATGTCGGGCGGTCGAACACACTACAGTCGATGCAATAATAACACAGTAAAAAGAAATGTTATGTTTGCGTTACGTGACTCGAAGTTATATCCCTCCCCCCCCCCCGTAACATTCACTTAACATAAGAGTATACGCAACCTTCCCACAAAAATACAATACGTCGGTTATGGATTACCCTATAGCGATATAATAAATAGCAATGTATAGGCAGTTCTTAAATAGTTTTGCTTTTTTTAAAAAATATTTACCAAAGAAAAGGTCAACCAAACAGTTTAACTGGATAACAAATGTTTTACAACTCGTTTTTTCAAAAATATTTACCTACTAGGACGCCACAAAATTTTGACAACATCTTTAGAACTGTTTGTTTTAATTAATTAAAAATTAAAATCTTTTTAAGCATAAAATACATTTGTCTTGATACAGTTAAGTTTGCGTTGTACCTTCTATAGATTATAATTGTAAGTGTAATCGCACGCATACAAATAATTCTCAAAATCCATTATAAGAGTACATATCTTAATAATACAATAGTTCTAAAATGAAATTCTTATTTAAACGTTTGCATCAGACGTCATAATACGCGATACTTTGAACTTGCAATGGAACATTTCGAATTTAAGACGATGCGAATCATGTGCTCAAAGATTGAAGTCAATTGAAACAAGGAAAATAAATATTTACGGCTTAATGGGTTAACAACTTCATATTGGGAATTAATTCCACCGCAACATAAACATGCACAGTGAAACCACAGAATAACAGATCTCATTTTGAATAAAACTGTTGTAAATAGTAATTATTTGTATACTTGCTCGAATTTTTAATTAATTACTTGTTATATTATGGTTATCTTTAACACGAGAATATCATTAAACAAATAAGAATACGCCAAGTTGAATAAACTCTCGATGAGTTTCGATTTATTGCCCGTACGTTTAAATGAAAGTAATTAAAAATTATTAATAAAATTATTCGATTTGCACAGATTTGGAACAATAAAAGAAATTATAGCAATTAAATATTTTGGGCACATTTCCAAAAAAAAGAATTTAAAAATATAAAATTTGTCTAAAAGGCATTTTAGCAATTCATCGTTTTGTATTTCAGACTTAAAAACTACGTGTGATTTTGACTTTCAATCAACTTCTTAGGTCATAGCAAATTAACTTAATATGGATTGCGTGTGATTTAAAGGAGTTTGAAAAAAATTATTACAATTAATTTTGAAGAAAGTATGTCACTATTAATTATTTAAGATATTAAGGGTTGTCATTAAAAGACCATTTGATCTCCTGGACATTGAACTCTATGCTACTTTATAGAAATTCGAAGTAATATATTACATAAGTTATTATTTTATGTATGACTATTTCAACTTGTTTACGGGTACATTTATTTGGTGGCTTATCAAAGTTTATAGGTAGACATTTGAATTAAAATAAATTATTAAAATTTCACTTCTAAAATAATTCTTTGAGTCATAAATATTATAATAACGCTAAATCAACAACTATTTGATATAAAAAGTAAATGAGAAATAAATATAACGACGAACAAATAAAAAACGATTTAATTTTGGTGTAGATTAAACATAAAAATGTTACCTGAATGATATTTATTCTTCAATTTTCAAGTATTAATATAGAAAAAATTTACTAAAAATAACATAGACTCAAGGTTTTTATTAATAATATGTCGTACACAAAAGCCTTGAATGTGCAAATGTTAAAACGTTTGAATTCCAGTGACAAAAAGTGTGTGCCATATCATTTGGAAACAGATAATGTTTATATTTTAATAAATGAGTTCATATTTGTTATAACAATACTGTATCAAAAACTATCATTTGAGAAAAATTTGTCTAAAAATCAGACAAAAATAAAAACTCGTTTTATACTGTAACAAAAATAATATTTACTATTGATATTACTATAAATAATGTTGAATTTAGAGAAAGTATTTTTGATGACAATAACGAATAAAAGGTGGTATTAGAAGTATACCCAATAGAAAAACATATTTTTTTTAAATATTACAAAATTTGATTGATATATTTTTACAGGTAAAAAATAATTACAAAATATAATCACCGAAATTACTGAGGACTGTTTGCCATTTTAAAGCAGCTCTTCAATCCCTTTTTATCCCTTTATAAAAACTGGAACGCTTTGGTTCGAAATATGTATTTATTTTAGTTTAGTTTCTATATCTTGTACTTTAATTATTTTTTTTTTCTTTTAATGAACGTTCTAAGGCCCTAAACAGATAAAAATCAGATGGTCTGGGGATATGTAGGACAATTTAAACCAGCCCTCTACAACTCCATGTTACAAAAATGTGACCATTTTTACTGGATTTGCAGTCACTAGTTGCCATTTAGTTGCCAACGAGTTGAACGAAGAAGACCACAAAGACTGACGAAGACCGAAGAATTTATGAAAGTCGGAGATTAGAAATAATTTTTTTTAAACGTCAGGCAAGTTATTAAAATGAAACTTTTTTAAACGTTTTCATTATTATTGTTATTATATGAGAATAATTATGATAAGTATTTTTATATAATAATTATAATAACTCTGATAAGTTTAAGTGGTAGGGGGCTGTTTGAGACGTATGCCTCTTATAACAACACCGATTTCCGTAGAAATCGGTCACGTTTTTTTAGCCTTTCTCGTATCTAAGTGACAGGGGGCTGATTTAAACTTCAAAATTCAGTTCGGAATATAGACCTGCTCGACCCTAAGCCCAAGGACTCACCCTTCGCAAGGTCTTATTGTGCCTATGATATTCGTGGAATTATCCATTATGAACTTTGAAAGTCAGTAAATACAGTAACTGCTGTAGTATATTGTAAACATATTGAAAGAAAGAACGAAAAACGTCCTTCTTTGGTTGATCGAAAGTGCTTCTCCTGCACAACAACGCGCTATCACACAAGGCAACGATGACTCGCAAAAATAACCGAACTGAATTTTGAAATTTTATCCCATATAGTACCCACCTCGCCACCTGATTTTTATCTGGTTAGGGCCTTAGAAAATTCATTAAGAAAAAAATCAATACTGAACAAAACAGAAAATTAATTATCTAAATACATATCCTAACGGCGATTATATTTTGTAATTATTAACTAATTATTTACCTGTAAAAATATATCAATAAAATTCTATCGTATCTGAAAAAAGTGGGTTTCTTTTGGGTACCCCTAATATTTTAGTTGACTTAAATAAAAACCTTCGTTTTAAAGACCTTTAAACGCGTTTCAGGGTTAAAGTCGGGTTTTCTTTTTCGATATTTTAGTTCATTTAACTAATAAATCCAATAAAAATAAAACATAACACATAAATACAGTTAGTAGACTATGAAACCTTAAACCGAATGTGATAATTTTCTAGTGTAAGAACAAAGTAGCCTTGAGCACGTGTAAATTGGTAGTAACCTATATACTTAAGTACTACACAATCAAACTCACAAATTAGATTAATAACTCCCAATTGAAAGTTCGCTTTGAGTTCAAAACTTTGATCAAAACTGAAAAATATTACAAACTTTTTGTCACGTCTTTATTTTTAATAACGAGTAGACAACTTCAAAGGAAACAAAGGAATATTTCGAATTTTGTAGTAATTTTAGTTATTTTATTGAAAACTCATAATTTTTAGTAGATGTGATACAAACTTTAGCTATGACTTTCATATATACATTTGATGGTGGAGATTTGAATTATGATTATATATTATATTTAATAATTATATAATCAAGTAATCAATATAATCAACTAATATATTATCCCACTCCAGAGAGTTCTGTTGCTAATTTATTCAAACCCATTTAAAATACAGGATATGATTTTAATATTATATAATATTATGAATTGTTTTAACTTCGTTTCCTCTTGGAATTTTTTATTTACCAACTAGAATAATTTTGGCATATCGTTTATAAATAATTAAGACTAAAGGATTATTTAATTATAGTTGAAGTTAATAAATATTAGATCATATAAAATAAATAATTTCGACTTTTAAAAATAGGATTAAAATGTTGATGTATTTAAATTGTTACGTGACGGTGAACTATCAACTAATAGTATGTATTTAGTATAATTAATAGTTTGGAAAAAAACTGAGAAAAAACAAGATCAAAGGAATATAATCATTTTGAATTATTTATGATTTAGTTAACAAGAACAAAGCCCAACTAGATACTACCCATTTTGTTAAAAATACCAAGTAATCGTTAACTGTTCATTAATAAAATAGAGCACATAGAGTAATAGAGCACACCAAAGAAAAAAAAAATAGCCAAAAATAACTACGATTTATACAACTTATATAACTTTGCACCAATAAAGCGCCTCGTGACAATTGTCTTTTATTTTCAACATAAATTTATATGAAAGTCGAAAGTTAATAACGTTGAACAAGATCTCATCTAGCAATCAATACGCGATAAAACTTCTAAAAACTACAGCATCGAAAATAACGTTTGAAAGCTTCGTTTTTTATCGAGCAATGGAAAAGTGTAAGCGGCGAGACAGAAGAAAACAGTACAATGAAGTACGAGTCGAGGAGTGAGATTAAAACCACGATGAAAAAAAAAATCAATCAAAAAGTTCTAGCCAAAGCGATTTATTTGCGCTAGAATAAAAAAATATTAGATAACGGCTGTTGCGAGCTTCGCGCTCGATATAAATTTCGCGTTTATGTCTTTTATGATTGTAAACATTATAATAAATTTTGTGCTATGCATTAAGTGAAATGGAAAACCTTGACCTTACTATTTGTCGACCGTACTGCTTAATATATAAATAATCAAAATGCCTTTAAAATTGTTGTTTTATAACTACTAAATTTCTCCGGACAAACCAATTGAACAAATTATTACTAAACTTTTATCAAAAGTTTAAAGAAGTACTTAAAAATGTTCTTGGAAATACCATCACGTTTAATGTTTATGCAGTAGCAAATGAGCGCACTAATGTGTTAAAGCTACTATTATTACGAGACTTTTCTATTTTATATCCATGTGTACTTTCTATATCTACACATCTTTACTATTATATACCGATAAAATTTGTATGTAGAAAGTAACCTCTGGCACTAATATACGGATTAAAAATATTTTTTGAGTTATTAAAACCTACACTATGGCTGATTAACATAGGCTGTTATATTTTACCCTAGAAAAATGGTTTCTGGCGATTATAAGTTTAAAAAAAAACTATTTTGGTCAGGGAACCCCCACGTGGAACGAAATTTGTTGCGTTATTATTTTTACTTTAAATGCCCTCTATGTCGAAGAAATGGCTTGTGTTAAATAGCAGCGATTCTTAAGGCGGGAGTCATAGAATAGTAACTCAAAATTAAAAATACCCCTCCCCTTCATTTTATACGTGTTTTTCTAAACAACCCATCTCGCTAAAGGCTTTTGGGAGTGTCAAGGTATGAAATAGTATAAAGTGGTATGAAATAAAATAACATATATGGTTCATAAGTGTTGCTATACAGTGAAATAAATCTAATTTTTGTAAAATGGTTAGTTTATAGATCTTTGAGTCATAAATTACTTTTTATCCTGGAAAAAGATGTTATTTATCCCAGTATACTTTGTTATTACCATAGTTGATATCTCTTATCTCTACCGTAATTATTAAGAAGGGAACAATACTTTTTGTTTCGTGCATGTCGACTAACGCCACCCAAGTCATATTTGAAAGCACTTTAAACATAGAAAGGAATCAATAGTAAAGGATAGTAAAATACCACCTCAAATGTAAAGGAATGGGAACCATAATGTATGGTTCTAATAGAAGATTTATTGTTTTTTTCATTTTCAAACGACCAAAAGATAGATAGATAGATATTCTAAACCTTGAAATATTACAAGAAACATATGTTTGGTTCCTGAAGGAAACCTGTTACAACTTCATTCTCCTAAAACGGCTAAAAAGGCCATAATGCAACTTGGTGTTTTAGATTTTAAAATAGCATGATAAATTACTTTTTTATGGATATCATAAGCCTGCTGGAAACTGGGTAGTTGATAAAAACACCCGCTACAGCCGCATTGCACAATATTTCGTCTCTAAATTGAAACTTCTTGAGTGAACTTCACAAAAAGTATAATTGTTAAATGAATGTGAACTTCAACGTTCAATACGTATGATATTTTTTATCTCAAGCAGCACATCTATTATTAAGGTATATTTATTATTAAATTTTGAAGGTAACATCAAAAGAACTTAGACGAACGGTCGCCCGTATCATTATTTACTTTTAAATTTTGACTATATTAAATTTTAATACTCCAAAAAATTTGGACAAAAAAGTATAAACATATCAAACCTTCACAAGTTTAAATGAAAATTGAAATTGACTCAATAATTTAAGCTGTGACATTACGTAATAATTTATTTTAAAAATGAGTTGAAAAAAAAGACGTCTAGAAACGTGTGAAATAAATTTAAAATAACTTTCTTCTTATACAAACATTGAATTTTTCGATTTTACTCTAATTATATTTTACACTTGCAACTTCATAACAAAGATTTATATTTCTCGATTTCGTTTCTTATGAAAATATTAAGACAACTTCTCATTTAAAAAAATACAATTTGAAGAATAAATTTAGTAGAAAAAATTTTAATAAAATTTTTCTCAACAGCTTGTCGCCGTCGTTTATTATCGATTTATTTAAAATATTCAAAATCTGAACTGAGTTTGAAACATATTTTACGCTAATGAATTAGTTATTAATTAGCTACATTAATAAATTGGCGTTATAATATGGTTATAGTTCAAAGTTCAACAATTTGCATATGACACGGGCAAATATCACGTGGATTCTAGTTGCTGTACCCAATGAAATTTCAACCATGAAATCAATAACTTTTATAAAGTCAAACCTAAATTAATAGATTATAATTTAATTTAATTGATTACCTACTTAACCATTCCTTGAAATATAAAATATGTAAAAAAGCATAAGAGTAAAAAAAAACAATTTAAAAGATGAAAGAATTTTGAGAAAATAATCGGTCATTAAGATATAAACCATGACCTTATAACCGAAGGCAAAAATTCTTAACAGTAACAGGCATTAAGTGGTTTAAAAGTGAACTTCCTATGACTTATGTTGAGGAACCGTAAAAATCGAATACGTACCAAATAGACGTTATAAATTTTACGATATAAAATATTTGATCCCGCTTTGTTATTCCATCAAATAAAAATTCTTCGGCCCTAAGTCAATTTCAATATCGTTCGTTGAGACCATCAATAAAAGCATTTAAGAAAAAAAAAAATATCGCACTTGATATCTTGGAAATTTATTGTCAGTCATCAATCTACACAAAGCCAAATCGAACGTGATCAATATTACTTATAATGTTGAAAATGACCTAGTTCGTATATAAATTTTATTTTATAAGCTGCATCAAGAACAAATTATATATCTACTATGGAATAACTTAATTAGTAAATAACACTTCAGAACATTAATGAGCGAATATTCTCTATGGGGTTCGACCCAACCCTGAATGCTCGATTAGTTCATTGTTGAGAGGTCCTTCCAGTGTCAAGGCTGCGAGGGCTATAAAACTCGATGAAGCAACAAAATTAGCATGTTGTTCATGTTTATGCGATACGAAATTATTTTACACAATATTTAAAGCACATAGATAAATGATTAATCCTTTTTAAAATTCACGAGAGACAACACGCGAAATATTTTTTGGCCTCACTCTTCGTAAACTTATAATATACTACTATTAAATCATGTAAAATTCAGTTGCTAAACACGAATTTTAATTTTACAATAGTTAAAATAGTTTCTGAAATGATCAATTAGTTCAAAATGAACTCCGTTACTGTCGTAAACTAGAAAACAACGTTTTATACTGTGAAAAAATTTGTGTAAAATAAATTCTCGTGTGAGAGTCAATTCCAAATGTGGAAAAAAGTTTAAAATATTACTCGCAATTTGGCATGTTACGTGACTTAAATATTTTTAAATTTTTGATTGCATTTTATACGGTTTTGTTTAAATTCTAAAACGTTTTATCTATGCGATAAAAATTTTGAAAGAATAAATTTATGTCTGCTGATTCAAAAATTAGCGTCTCAACAACGAAAAACGCTATTTTAAATTATACAGTGAGTTACTAAAGAGTAAAGACTTATGAAAATATGTATACCTACCAAATCTTACACTTTTCTTCCATTTACAAATTATTACTAACCCCGGATTGTCTTTTTGTAGTTTTAATTAGGGAAACATTACTAGACTTGATTTTTAAGCAACTTGACTTGATTTTCAAGCTACTGGACTTAAATTTGGCTTGAAATCAAAGCAAACGTAAGCATTGAATTTATAAGTTATTTCATTACAAAATTAAAAAGTGTCAAGCAAAATTTATTGCGTCAAATGTCCAGTTAATTAAGAAAATTTGTTGTTTTTTAAGACTCCATTATCCTATGGGTGACTTGAGCCATTTGTCCAGGAATCACAACATAAGAAGGAAAGAATAACTCAAGTCGCTGAATAAATAATGAAAAGAAGAAAGTCAATAGTTTTCTTAATATTAAGACTAGGGATTTATCAAAGCAGATTTAACAGGACATTTTATGCCAGAAATTGTGTTTAACATTTTAACTTTAAAATGAAATAATTTGTGAACTTAATGCTTGGCTGGATTGATGTTTAAATATTAACAAAATATAACATAAACATTTTACGTGAGTTTGTCTTTATTTCAAGCCAAGTTTAAGTTAAGTGGTTTGAAAATAAATTCGAGTAGCGAATCCCTAATTAAGACTACAAAAAGAGAACCAGGATTGGTTATAGAGTGTAAAGTTTGGTGTATTTATCCCAATTTCAATTCAAAGTTGAAATATGAAGTTTTCTTATTTAAAACAATTTGTTTCATTCAATATGTAAGCATTTATCAAAAGCTACGGCTTATAATACGTTAACTGAGGCTTTCGATATGATGTCGACATATTCTATTTTTTGTGCTGATATCGACATTGTGTCAATCAGGATAATTTTATTTTAAGCTATTCCACATAACCATGGTGTTATTCCCTCCTCCATCGCATAAAATAAAGGCTTCAATAAGTGTTTGTGCCTTCGGCTTGGGTTTCCAAATTTTTTAAAATATTATTCTCTCAATTTTTTTCTGGAAATAATATAATCAAATCAATACAACCCAGGATATGGGCACATACCGAAGAGGTTCGTTGTCCAGGTGTTATCAAAATTTTTGAATCGAAATTTGAATATAAAACTTTAACTATTCATTTTCTATAATATTCAATATTTATTTTTCGAAAAACCTTCTGGTTCAGCTGTCATAGATTTCTGATTTGGATGGAAAATATCACATCATGTTTCAAATTCGAGGTAATTAAACTTTGCTCTTTAAAAAAAAATAATTAATCAAAGGTCTCTTATTAAGTATGCATGAGGATGTTCCCTAAGTGCAATTTAGATTTTTTTTATGTAAAATATAGATCATAATAAATTGATAGGTACTAAAATGCAAGTGCAAACTTTTCAAGATAGCCTTTCAATTTTGTAATATTTAATTTTTAGGTCAAACAAAACTTTTTCCAACGAAACCAATAACTACTTAATAGATGATGAATAATAAATACCTTACACCATTATTTAAATCTATGATATCCTAACAAGATAACAAAGAATAAAACAAAGTAAAACAATATCTATCTATTGATTTTAGTTTTTAGAACTTGCAATACTCGTGACATAGTTGCTGACGTAGCAACACAGGCGTAATGTTACAACTTCATTTATTTGTTACGAAGCAAATTCTCTAAGTTCCAACCTTTTCCAACCCTTTTCCGAAAAATGCTGTGTTAGTATTCAATTGTCAAAAAAATTTTTAATAAATTTTCATTAATAACCTTTTTAGAGCTAAGCAAATACTGAAACCTTAGAAGTTTTCTAGTCCAATTACAAGCGTTAATTAAACAACACCTTCTTTATCGCAAAATAAGATTTTTTTTTAATGAGGCTATTTCTATATCAAATATTTCATTCTTGAAATCCAGGATCCAATTACCGCATTCCTATTAGATTAACACTATCTTATATCACACCAACAAAAGCGCATTGGATTGACGCAACAGCGCAAGATATGCCGTAACTATGCATCAAGTTTATAACTAACATTTGGCGGTTTTCCAGCGACCGACGGAAAATAAACAATCAAAAACATCCTTAACATCTGACATTTTGTGCAAATGTGAATAATTGTATCAGGAAGACGCATAATACCAACTAATAAACACACAAGAGCAAACAAATCAAATCGAAGGAACTGAGTAATTCATTCATTACTTTTTCCTTTGCAACAAAAACCATTTTCTCTCTGTTATATGTATATAAATATTATACAATGAAATGCCATGAATCCATTTCAAATAAAAGGTTTCGTATTCGATCGATATCGCAAAAAAAAATTGATTTAATTTGCTTTTCGTTTTATATTAAAGAAATTAACATTACATGCGAATCGCGTTTTTATTCAAATAAACGATTAAATATTCCAGTCTCTTTTCATTTTATTAATAAAAAAAAGATATAATATATTAAACCAAATGAATCCCTAAAAATTTTTTTTTCTTTTTAAATACCTCCAACGGTGAGTTTTCTACATTTTATGTTAAAAAGAAAATAGAATTTTGATAAACTATTGTGAGTTCACTAGAAGGAATTTAAATAGATTCCTTTGGGATCCGACTTCATTCCAGGATAAACAATATTTCGCGTGTTATTTCTGGTTAAATCTAGTTACGTACGAGTATATGTTTGTAAATTTTTATCAAAATCGGTTCAATTTTTTGAATTTTATATTCTCCAACATACGAGTTTACAATTTGCGTTGCATGTTACATATATGTATATTATTTCAGTAATACATTTTACACAGTTTCATGTTTAAAATTTAATACAGTTTTTGAAGAAAATTTTTGAAAAATAACATTGAAGAGTGTTTTAACTTTTAGAAACTAAACCAAAGTTAATTCTAAAAGTTGATTCTCTTAAACATATTTTATGCTAATCATGAACTATACTACGAGATGAACTGTATATTTAAACTCTTAAAACAAAGGTAATAAAGCATGAAACAAATACTTTAAAATAACGCTTTAAGAAAACTGTTTTATAAATATAAGGTTATAAACTAATATTTTTATTTTAACCAGCCCCCTGTCACTTAGATACGAAAAATGCTAAAAAAACGTGACCGATTTCTACAGAAATCTGTGTTGTTATAAGAGTCATACGTCTCAAACAGCCCCCTACCACTTAAACTTATCAGAGTTATTATAATTATTATATAAAAATACTTATCATAATTATTCTCATAATCACAATAATAATGAAAACATTTAAAAAAGTTTCATTTTAATAACTTGCCTGACGTTTAAAAAAAATTATTTCTAATCTCCGACTTTCATAAATTCTACGGTCTTTGTCAGTCTTTGTGGTCTTCTTCGTTCAACTCGTTGGCAACTAAATGGCAACTAGTGACTGCAAATCGAGTAAAAATGGTCACATTTTTGTAACATGGAGTTGTAGGGGGCTGATTTTAACCATATCTATACTGTTATGTAAAGAAGAAATGTGTGAATCAGTAATATTTTGGAACTAAAGAACCTACAGCGCAGGTCTTAAGATTGTACCTAATATAATTAAACCTTTTTACAGATTTTAATGAAAATTAACAGAAAAATCAATAATATCGTAAGAAAAACATGAATCTGAAATTTTGAGGATTGAGATTACTTCTAAACTGAGATATAAATTCTTACTTCTAAACTGAACATAAGCGACGTCGAAAGTAAAATGTGTATAGCGTATGTGTCAACAGCTAATGAAGAAACAACCTTAAATACCTAAACAAAATTTGATGTGAAAATAGCGCAGATCTTAAGAAACCCTTGAAAGTTCTTTCAACCCTAGGTAAATAGATGGTTTCTAAAGGTTAGTTATAAATAGAAAAATGTATTTGTATTTTTCAATCAGGAATGGAGTACCTAAACTAACGTGATTTTTGATAAAAGGATAGTTTTATACCCTACATATTATACCTGTAGGGTCAAATTAAACTTTTTTTAAATAGCTGAATTGCTTTACTAAAATATTTTTATGGGTAGGTTACTTAAGCTTAAAAAATCATACAAGGTAATTTTTATAGAGGAAAAACGTATGCTTTCTGTAAAACAGTAAGAAAGTATTTTTGATGGTTTTCAACTAAAAATGAAGTAACAAATTAACGTGATTTTAATTCAAGGCTAGGTTATAGTCGGATAGGTGCTTTTATACCCAGGGAAAATACATGGTACCTGCATGAAACTTATTGTTTTATGTAAAACAATTAAACAGTGGAGCACTATCTTATGTGTTATCCCAAATTTGAGAATGCAAAAATAATACAATTTTATATTCTAATTTACAATAATAAATAATTAAAAATAAAAAATTCTGGCCAGCAAAAAGAGTTTGTTCAACTCTTGGTGATTTTTAGCCAGCATAATATGGTACTCTTTGTATTATAATACAAAAAAGAAAAAAATCTTTAAAAATACGAATCAATTAAACTAATTATAAGTACTTAACTAAATTGACTCTAAAAGTCGCTACTAATCTCACAATCAGTACCTACTTGGTGCGACTGTAAATAAAACGCTTTAAAAATCTTAGATTTTAAACTACGAGAGAAACTATTTTTATTTTCATTAAAATGTCTTGTTCGTTCTTTTGGAAAAAATATTATTTTTAATACTAAAACCCTTGACAAATTTTAATGAAAATAAGTCTCACAACTAGCATATTTTTTTGTACCAAACGAAAGAGGGGTGAGCCAGCTAGTATAATAACAACAAATAGAACACAAAGGATCTTAAAATAATAAATTATTTAATACCAATTATATTCATTTATAACAACGACATGTAAAACATAAATAATTATGTTATTTGCTTATAATAAATATCTTAAAATCCGTATTCGTTTTAAAAAAAGTCGTTGCTATAATCTTATGGGATTATTATCATAAATTGAAAAATTCGATAAAAATGATAACTCATTACTATAAACGTATTAGTTTCATATTTGTAACTATTCATTTTGTTTGTTTATTTTTCCTTATCATTAAAACGTGTCTTTCTATTAATTATTAGGAGTATTATTTTATAACAATAAAGATAATGCTTTCATAAAAAACATATTATAATATAGAAAGCTCATTATAATGCTGAAGGAAAGAAAGAATAACATTTAATATTCATAGATAATGATTATATTCTACTAAAATGTACACTTAAATTAAAAAAATATATATATTTTCCCCGACTATCAAATATTGATCCGGTTGGTATGTTAAAGCCACGAGTGCCAACTTGTTAGTTGTCGTAGCTATCAAGCCTAGTTGTGTTCATACTTAACGACCTTCTCATATCATCCAAATGCAATATGAACTTTGATTTTTTAATCCCTAGGGATGTGCTTTTGCCAGACTCGATATAATAGCTGTAATAAGTTATCAATGTATTTCTTACAAATATATCCTTGATACGACTAATAGGTGATTATTTTTATTTTAAAAAATATATATAAATATCGAATTTCACTTAAGAATAAAATCCAATAAAATGAAACCAACTGTAGTGTTTCCTATGCTCGTTTCAAAGCGTTGGGAAGACAAATAAATCAATAAAACAAAGCTATCATTAATTTTATGGTTAAATTTAACTCTGCTTGGAAGTCATTTTTAAGATAAATGCTGTTTGTAACCGTTCAAGAACATATTCAATTAGAATATGAAAAACCAATCAAGTAGGATTCAGTAAAACACAAAGCGATTAAAATTTAATTTGCAGAAACCAATCAAGTATAGATTGTTTGATAGAGTGCAAGTAAGAAAATACGCAAACATTACAGGTATATAATATTTATTATTCAATATGGAAAGTGCATGTTTATAAGTATTACGTGTTAATTATTTGAGTTTTTAATTAGGTACAAACGGGAAACATTACCTGCTTCATAGAAATAGCATGTTGTACTTGAGTTATTTACAAGTGGAAATATTACAGAAAAAATCTTATTTATGAAAATATTACACTGTTTGTTTGGGTTTAAGTACGTCAAAGTTTCCTACGTAAAATCATTTCTATAGACAACCATGCATAACAAACTTTTTTTGGTGTTTTAAGTCGCTTTAACAGCTAAGGTCATATCACGACTGTCTAAACACAGAAAATTTCTGTTGGTCAATTTTATTCTTAGGTCTAAGATCTTAAGTCTAGGATTCAACGGGAATTGAACCCGTACCACTTGACGCATGAAGCGGAGAGAACTACTGCCTCTAACCACTGCGCCAATAGGTGGTAAACTTTGTTACTGATCTTGTTGCTGATATTTTCAAATTTTAAATATCACATAAAAATTTTATAAATCGATACTTATTTCTAATGTAGGTACCTACTAAAAAGAAAATCAAATTGGTCACAACATTTTTACAATAGATCGTGGGTGCTTTTCATCCATCAATAACAAAATTACTATATTAGTATTGCTGCTAACCATTCTTTCTTCTTTGCTTAAGGATTAATTAATTGGCTTAATTTTAAAGCGATTCGACTTAATTTTCAAGTAACCTAATATTTTACTTGAAATCAAAACGACTTAGGTTAAATGTTGATATTAACAAACGATATTATCAAAACGAGTCAAGCATTTAATTTGCAACAAATTATTTCATTTTAAAGGCATACTATCAAGCTCAAATCATTACATTACATAGTCAATTACGTACTTGACTTGATGAATCTATCATTGCGTGAAAAAAAAAATTGCTAAGTATGTTGATTTTTTTAAGATGGCAATGGTCCTCTTCTAATTTTCTAAGTGTTCTAGCCTTGTATTAACACACTTGAACATTAGGGAACGGATAAACTGAAAAACAAGTTCTGGTGTCACATCTTCAAAAGAACCCATTTTCAAGAATATATATACGAATTAAGAATAGGTACAATTTACAATACTTGTACTTAAATAAAATTTTACTTGGATACTGAAAATGAATGGAACATAAATAATACTATCTAGTTATAATTTTGGAATAAAAATAGTAAGTCCACTTAGTGGCGCAGTGTTTAGAGTAGTTTATCCGCTTTGAGGGTCAGTGAGGCTGAGTTCGATCCCGTTAAAGTGTAAGATTTTGGCCTAAAGGCCTACAGAAATTTTCCGTGTTTAGGACTTAGGTAGTCGTTATATGACGTTCGATGTTAAAGCGACTTAAATCACCAAAAAATAAATAAAAACTTTTAAGCTGTTTTTATGACGGAAACGTATACCTATATACCAAATAGCACCGTTATGCACTAAGACATATATCTACCGTCAGGCATGTTCGATGAGATTTCAGCGCAGTCTTTTGGTGAGCTCAGTACTCCCAAATAAAATTTTAAATAATTATTATATATTAATTGCTTAATAAGTGATTCTGATAATTGTTTATGTATTATCACCGAAAACGCGTTATTGTGCAAAATTGTAGTTCGATTATAGATATCGGAAAGTGGGTAAAATAACATTTATAAGATTTCGGCAACACAGACAGATGAAGTTAATATAAATGCGGTAATAAAAGGGCTTTCTTATATCTAAATCTGTAGTTGACCACAAAATATAAAAATCGAAGAACGAAAAGATTGGTTCATAGTTCATGTGCATTTAATATGTAATCGAAAGAATGGAATCTATTGAAAATTAAAGTGTGAGAAACATTAAAACTGATTAAAACATTGTTCTTATGATGAATCACATTTTTTAGTTTAATATAAACAACTTAGTGTTTGTCAGTAGAAGTTTTCAACTCCAGAAAATGCGATTAGAAAAAGTTTACTTCTATTGCTGTGGTCAACAATCTTTAACCATTAAATAAAATGTTTTTATAAAACTTTCAAGTTTAATTCACTAATGAAATTGTTCAAAATGAAAATATTAATAGATTTATCTTAAAGGTATAATGTAATATAAAACTGATTAATCGTAATATATCTCATCTTGTTCTCTATAAAATATTATCCTGTATTCATCCACCTACATAATAGGAAAATTAAAATAGATTAGTCTTTAATTGTTCCAAGAATAATTAAGATATTAATTTACGTAATTTTACATCGTCTTGCTTGTATTTTAACTTAATGAGTCCGGGATCTCTCCACGACCACTTTATCGTTGGCAAGGGAAAACATGGAACTGCAATAACTACTTAAGCCTGCCCGTAACTCAAATAGCGTGTTATAAAAAGGATTTTTTGTTCGCTATTTTACTTTTGCAACCCACTGTGACTCAATATTTCACGATCATGCTCGCCTTGGGGGTCGTGACCCCGAGGTTGAAAGCAGAGATTTAGCATAAACTCTTTACAAAAGCATACGTTGGAAATGTTAAGAGATTATTGTTTGAGGTAACCTTTTGTATTGTACCTATATAAATAATAGTAAATTAAACCTTCAAAATTCTAACGAAAGATTAGCTTGAGAAACTTTGTACACACATTTGAAGACCTAGTTTTTGACGAGTAGCTCGAGCATTTTAACATTAATTATAAAATAGATAATTTTCATAATAAACACATCATACATTCGAGATAAGTTTTACGTTCAATTATTTCCAATAGATTTTAAATCTTTTAAGTGGTCTAAATAAAAATAATAATAAGGTGTAAAGATCATTTGGTTTATGTATTCGTTGCAGAGACCAAAGATAAAAACACAGACGTCATAGGAACGTTATTTTTTTCTCTTCTTTTCAAGTACGTGATTTAAAACTAAATTAATAATGCATCATGGAAATGAACCTATTATAAAATCATGAAGTCTAAGAGATTCTTTCAAGCCTTCTTTTTATAATCTTGGTTCGGTCGTAGCGTTTAGATTCGCTGACAATATATAATTATTCCCTGAATGTCTGATATGAATAAAGCTTTAGTAAATATTCAATTTGTGAATTGTTTAAATTCTACGCATATTACAATCATCTTATTGATGTCGTAGAATGTGTAGAATGAGACAATCAATGTAGAACATTCCAATAATTGTGTTGCCCAGACTTGTAACCCCGAAAATTTCGTCACAATTTATTATTTTTGAGAAATTTTGGCTTAAATTTTTTATGTTATTTTTTAAACGTAATCTTAAGATAGTCAAAATCCCGTGTGATAAGCTCTAATTAATCGTTTAAAAAAAGAAAATTTTAAATTACTTTTCAGAAGCTACACGATAAATTATAGGTTTTTCTGATGAAACAAAAACAATTTATGAGTTCGTTTTTAAATTGGTTGACTAAATTTCATAATTATAACTTGCACACAAAAGCAAACGGAAAACTAAAAGTTTTGCAATACAAAATTGTTATGTCTCATGTACCATAAATAATAATATTAATAAATTTAACGTTTTCTCCATTCCTTGAAAATGATAAAGTAAAAAAACATTTTTAGCCGAAACCCATAAAACTTTTATCGTTTATTTCAAGTCCCGAATCAATCAACAAACTAAAAATATTTACTCTGAAAAATAACACGAAAAAATCAATGATTTGAATAAACTCGATTTGTATTTAGTATTTGCAATCAAGGATATGTCAATCACGAAAAAAACGTCATATCAAGTAAAGTAAAACTAATTTATGTATTTTGAGATAAATTCAACAAGAATTCATATTTTTCGTTGAATAATTAAGTCCTTTCCTGATCGTCAAGGCTGTCTGCCGTCTTTCAGTTACATTTAAACTAAAAGTGTTCACTAAGTAACCGACAATGTATTCAAAAATAACCAAATGTGATATTTTTGGATTTCATCCAAAATACGAAATTGAAATACTTAGATCTCTCGGGATGATACCGAGAGATTAATAATCAAAACGCATTAGTGCTTCCATAAATAATGTTTAAGAGTTCATCAATTCAACATAGAATAAAAATTCGGCATTAAAACGTAGGTAAATGTACACTTTATTATAATTAACTATATTTTTATCAATTGACTTGAAAAATTTACTAATTACAACATTGTCAGCTACAATGATGTGGGATCAGAAAACTGCATGATTAACACAAAAAAAATCTTTAATTAAAAATAGTAAAAGTAATCATCATGATTCACTTTCTAAATTAAATAATAGAAAACGTCGCATTTATAGATAAGAGTCTAAGTAATTAATAGTAACTATTTACAAATAAACACGATATGTTCCACCAAGGACTTATTTACTTTTTTACATAAAACATGAATGTAGATATGTAAAAATTTATAGCTAACGTCAATATTTCATTTTTCAATACTTTTTTGTTTGCTATCCAACATAAAAGTTATATTAACTTAAAATATCAAACGATGGTAATGATTTTTACCTTAAATTACTCCATTAAATGGCTTATTGTGTTATTAATGTAGACTTTTATACAGCCAGCAGTACCTCTCGTATAATTAAAAAAATAAAAACTTGAAGTCATTTAAGATATATGGGATCTTTAAATTTCTGGGTTTCAAAAAAAAATTTTGTTTGAGCAAATTCATATACTTAAATCCATTGTAAACATAAGGTGCACACTACTTTAGAAACTATTTGTAACAACATGATCAAGTATAAATTTTTATCGTAAATGAATTACTTTCGAAAAATTTACACTGTAACTATTAAAAAATGAGTTATGTAAATCAATACTATTCTAACTTTTAGGCCATATACAGATTTTAATTTGTAATCCAATTCTCTTATTTTTGATCAAGTTCTACTTAAATCAAAACCGTTTAAATTTGAATGCTTCGTCAGTCCTTTGACGGTCAACTTTAAAGCAAGACAAGACCTCTACATATAATAAAAATGACCATTTTATCCAAAAAATTACGAAATTATCGTGACCAGTGATAGATCAAGTATTTGGACACTTGCTGCACTTTAACTGAGCTAAATATTTAAACTTTGAAGTGAAACAACACTTGAAAATTAATTGCTTGACTTGACTTAATACTCAAAGATCAACATTTAACGTAAGTTTGAATTTGATTTTAAGTCAAATTTAAATCAAGTAGCTTAAAATTAAGTTAAATAGTTTAAAAATCAAATTAAGTAGTGAATCCTTAACCGTTACCGAAAAGCAAAGACGTTGGAGGCTAAAGATTCGTTCCATTTAACAGACAAACCGCCTATTTAAGTAGATAAACGGCAAAATAGAGGCAAACGGTTTCTGGACGGGTAAGTCTGTGTACCAGATGAACTTATGATTTTATATTTACGAATCTGAACTCGTACTTAGCAATACGTGCTCCCGAATAGATATCGTTAAAAAACGCCCAAAATTAATCTAACGGTAGGCATGCGTCATATAGAAAGAACATACGATGCTTTTAAAATCGCGTTAACGTGCAAAAAATATTAACATAAAAATTGGTAACATTTGAAAGTATTATCCCTGAGAGGCCTGCGAGAGTTACAAAAGAAAGATTTTTTACAGTTTCAACCTCAAGTGGTTGTTCCGAGAGAAGCTTAACGTTTTACATTCATGAAGTCTAATTCATCAACCAACATCATTCTGAAATTCTAATTCTGCAATTATGATTTTACATGAAAAAAGCAAGACTATGTTATTTACCTAAATTTGTTCATTTAAGGATTGAAAATAAAATACTAAATGCTCAAAAAAAATCCACAAAGAACTACCGTTTCTACGTCCAGTGTTTAATTAGTCTCCATAATTCACTTGATATGCTCAATTTTTGGTAGTGAAATTCCCGAAAGTACTTCTGTTGTTTGACCAATGTGTATTTTGAGTTTCTCTCATTCTACACAAAGTTTTTTTAAGCAGAACCATACTCCACCAAACCAAACGCCTACCAAACTTTTTGCCCTACATACCTATTGTATGCAGTCACAGGTAGTCGTTGGTTTCTTCATAAAGTTTTGTGATATTTCACTTTTGAGTCACTATTACAATGTGGAAGTAATTTACTTAAGATTTTATAAGAGCCTCGAATTTCTAGTATTTCCAAGATTCAACTAGTTAAAACATGTCACTAACTACGATGTTGATTTTAGAGCGATTTCTAAAAACTACTTAGTTTTAGCTTGAAATATATATGGATTTTGGTAAAAATAAATACCTACTAATAGTTTTGAGGTATCATAAATAATAACGACGGTTTGTATATGAAAAAGACGTTGATGGAATATTAAGTAAGAAACAATCCACAGAATTTAAGTTATGTATTTCTTTTTGAAACAATTTGACAAAAATTACTTTCGAGCAAAACTCATTGTTTCTTTCGTAAGAAAAATGCAACACACAATCGAAAAAAATTAGAAAAATGCTGGTGATAGAAACCGACTTATTAACAACAAAGATAATTTCATATTATGCAATAGCATGTGATACAATAAATTAGAAAAAAAATAGGAAGTCACAGGTACTTTCGAAAAAAATGAACGTAATAATAAACCAATATTTCCATCAATGACTCAAATATTGGCTCGAAGTTTTGGTAACAAGCCAAGTAGGTAAAACAAGTTCTTTTCAATAATTAACTATTTTTCAGTAAAAAATAATTATTATGAAAATATTTCATATATATTTTCGGAAATTTAAAAAAATATCAACAAGTTTGCTCAACTGCTGAAGTTCTCAAGCGACAAATTAAATAAATTAATACCGTATTGATTAGTCAGAGTAAAAACATTTACGTATGAATAAAATATTTTTTCATGTTCCGGAAGACAAAGACATTTCAGTTTCTTTCCCCCATTCTTGTATGCACCACACATAGAGTAATTAAATAAATTACCAACCAAGGTTGAAAAACATTCAAATGTATACCTATATCAACTTATGAAAATTTTCAGTCTATTTCAGGTGTTCCAAATATGTCATAATTTCACCTCTAGAACCACTAGCATAAGATAAAATGCAGCTTACATAGCAAGGTGTTAAAATGCTTTAGCATATTAACCCCTTTGTGGGGAGCATGGCGATGTGCCAAATTGAAAACAATTCTCCAACCAAATAGCCCCTTTTATACAACTGGTTTTCTTCTCTAGTCCATATTACAGCTGTCGAGAATTTCATGAAAAGAATTTCTCGAACCGTTTTTATAGAACGAGAAAAAAAAAGTCTATGTACTTGTTAAAACGTTGTTTCCTTCATAACGATATGGTTATAAAATAAATTGTATAACTTGATATTCTTGAGTGGTGAAACTTTGAAGTTCTTATTGAAGGCATTATTTATTTTCGTTGGTAACATAATTGAAATAGTCATAAGAATAAAATATGTTACTTGAGAAGTTTTGTGAAATATGTCGCCGAGCTCAAGTCTTAATGAAATTAAATTTTTTATTACTCTTTTTTACTTGAATATTAATTTTTCAAATATGGCATAACAAGTTTAATCTCCAATGAATATTTACATGTTCATCATACAAACTAGCATCTACTTATGATCATATTCCAAAAGTCAGGTCGTAAGGCGGGTATTCACCTTCTTTTTGGAAAAGTAAACAAAAGTCTGACGCAAATTATTTTATTTTGATATTCCAAAGGTGGGAAAAATATATTTCAGCAAAAAATTAAACTAAAGATACCTATAACAAGTTTTTAGTTTCAACTGCCACGTGCCTTTTCAATTTAAATAATTAAGTATTTTGTGATCTACGTAAATAACATTATAGCATTTAATTCAAGTTTAGGTAGGTAGATAGAACGAAAATTAATAGGTTTGATTGATATTATTCTTAAATCTCTTAGATACTTCAAAATGTAAAAAATATTTCAATATTTTTAATTGAAATATAGGTGTTGACGTTTTAATATTAAAAATTGAAATATGAATTTCACCAGTGTAAGAGAGAGCATAAGATACAAACATTAAATCAGTCAGCAGACGTGAAATAACTACGTCATGTAAGAATGGGTATTCTGCCACGAAACACACTCGAAAGGTAGCATTCACAAGAGGTGAAATTGTGTTCAAGTCTCAATTAGAAAGAATAAGATAGCGTACGGGTCAACTTCAACAATGAATGTTTATGCATATCACTTAGATGAATTTTGATCAAGAACCAAAGGTATAGCCTTTCACTGTCATTTTATGAATCGTTAAAATGTACACATACATTTTTGTATTTAAAGAGCAATAATTAATTTAATTGTATTTATTTATATTTATAATAATTAAATTAATTTTATAATATTATAAATTTAAGTATTATAATTATAATATTTAAATTAATTATACATATTTATATAATAATTACATAATTGTATTTAAAGAGCAATAAGACTATTCTGAGAGTCCCCTATAACTAGAGATGCAACATCGTTCATTAAAAACATCGATATCAAAATATCGATGTTTATGGCGATATATCGATATTTTTTAAAATACTAGCAAGGGTTAACAAGTACGACCTTGAAATACAGATATTACAGGCTATAACCAGAAGAGATTTTGAAAAAGGTAAATAACATAAAAAAATTAGCTAACATCTGTACCTAACTATGAAAAAAATGCTTGCACCTATATTATTTAATATTTTCTAGTTCAATAAAATCAAACGATTCAAATCATTCAACGTTTTAACACTTTTGCAGTCTGATAATAATAATCTGTCTGATAATCTGTAAGTGTGATTTGAATTTGTGCCTTTTGAGCTAATGCCAAATTCTTGATTTCTTCGATTTCAGAATGTGCTAAAATAAGTTTTTTTTGGCTATAACTCAAAAAGGATACACTTATATACAAAATATACAAAAGCTGCCTTGTACATGTGTTACCAACCCTAATAGTTAAGCTGTTATAACTTATAAGCCATGTATAAAAAAGGAAAATAATCATATTAAAATTTTTGTTGGAATATTTCACCTCGAGAGGATCGTCAGAATTGTGTTTTGTTGTTTATTAGCTACCAGCTATATAAGATTAAATGTATACATTTTCACTAAGAACAAAATAGTAAAATAAATACATTGAATTTTTAAAAATAAGTTCAAATTTAAGAATCATTTTTCTTGTAAATTTTGTGCCTAAATGTTTGCAAAAAAAAATCAAACCCTTAACGTCCATAAATTATTTGTACTATGAAAAAATCAAGTATCAATATTTTAGTTTACGGTCAGCAAAGCGGACAAATAAAAGCTAGTGTTTAATAAGCCCTTTGAATGTCTAAAGACCACAAAATGAATATTTAACTTTTTCCATTACAATTTCCTCGTAAATTAACTAGATATTATATTCATGCAATAACAATGCTTTTACAACGTAATTAATTCACCATTCAATATTCTCTCGCTCTAACTAAATACTCTTTTGAGTACACAAAGCAAGAGGCCCTTCAGAGCTTGGTACCCATGCAATGAATCAACTTTATTGTCTCGGCGATATATGAGCTAAAACAATTATGTTAACAACTCTTCTGGTCTTTATTGACAGGCAATCGAAAGCTTTGAGAGCTTTTCAACGCCAGTGTATGCCCACTATCAACTTGTAATATCAAACTTGATCATATTCAGAAATAAAATTTATCTCGTTTTAAAAATATCACACTTTACCAGGTGCATTAAATCGATATGTTATCATAAAGATAAATTATTGAATATGTTTTAAATAACCGAATATATTATATCTGATATATTTTTACTTTCTTTTACTACTACATATCAAAGGAAGGTCCTAAGGTCCCTCGAATCCGAAAAAGCGGGTTTTAGAAAAAAGTCACAGCGACACCGTATCGAAAGCTTTATTCGAATTTCACCTAACATGGAATTTTTTCTCCAAATATCATCTAGTTGTGTCGCGAAGCTTATGGTTGAAATCGGTTGACAGAAAGCCCCAATTTTTTGTATGGGATTTGAGTTTTTTCATTTCTTTTTTCGAAAACGTATCAAATGATTTTCCTTAAACTTGCTACAATTCTTAGACTCATTTTTACCTACAACTTTTATTTGAAAATTTTTCCTGAGAAAATTCAAATAAGAGGGGTTCTGGGGAAGACGATGGAAGTTATTTACATGCAGAGGCTGAAGTACTGTTTAAATAAATATTTAAATATGTATTGTTCTATTTTTAATTGTTTTAACCAAACGTGGGCTTTATTTATATTCTTTTAATCAACAGCTAGTTTCATGTAAAAGAAAGTTCTGTGACGCGTCGCAGCAGATATTTTTATATAAAAATAAAGCTTCTAGTTAGAAGTCAACAATAAAAGGTTGTAAAAACTGACCCAAAATTGAGTATGTCGTCGGTACTATAAAAAAAATCTTCCAATTCTACAAATTGCCTGAATTTTTTTCTTCTTCATTTCCTGTACAAACATTACAGTGAGCTAAATCATGAGAAACGGCTATGAAATTTTAAACTGTCTATATAATTTGACCGTCTGCATTTTTTTTTTTTATAAATTTTATCAATTGTACGTAGTTAATTTCAATAGTCAGGGTTAATCATATTAAAACTATTACGTTTATTTTTTTTTTCAAAACTACGTTGCAAATTATATGAATTATGCAGAACATCCAAACTGCGTCAG
Organism: Sisyra nigra; assembly: GCA_958496155.1. Taxonomy (NCBI): domain Eukaryota; kingdom Metazoa; phylum Arthropoda; class Insecta; order Neuroptera; family Sisyridae; genus Sisyra; species Sisyra nigra. The sequence goes on along the minus strand of OY292315.1, from coordinate 33,549,837 downwards.
CAAAAAATTTGTATGAAAATAGAAAATTCAAATCATATTTATAGTCAATATTACAATCAAGTTCATTTTCCGGAAGAGAATTAATTGTTTCCAATTTTATGTTCCTTTGAAGTCATTTAACGTACGATAAATTTTCATTCATGGCGAGTATTTTTATACACCTCGCTTCTCAATGGGTCATTGATTGCCGCCATTGGAATCTTCGGGATTTTCCAAATTAAATAAATTCTATTTCAATATCAAACTAAACTAATTGTAGTATTAATTCAAATCAAAATATTATCATCAACCAGCCAACATAAAATCGAATTGTATTCGAGTTCCAATTAATAATTGTGTTTGTTATATAAATTATAGCAAAATCGTTGAGCGGACGCAAAATACCGACCTTACCCTAGTTTATATATTGGACTCGTCCCAACGTTTCATTTTGTGTTGGTTGTCTACAAAACGATTCGAGTTTGTTTCTCGTCGTTTTCTCCAATCGCATCGCTTGCAACGGCTCACAAAACAAGAGAGTAACGTTAAAAACACCGAAACTACCATCTTGTGTCCCTTTTTACATTTTGCCATTAGGAATTTTCGCTGGGAAAATTAAAAAAATATATTTTTTTGATAAAAATAGTTTATAATTGTATATTTCCAATAGGATATTGATAAATTTAATCGTAAAAATGAATTTGTCAATCAAAGGTGAATAAATATGGCCATTAAAATAATGGCGGCAGCTTCGTTTCGAAACAGTTGAATTGCAGCGTTGAAGAAGGGGAACCCAGGCGCTTAGTGCGCGCACTCCTATAGCATTTGATAAAATTTCCAAGTTGTTCAGCTTCTCGTTCGTATTCAGCTAAATTTGCTGTGACAAGACACTGCTTGGTGTCTTTATGTTCATAATAGACTTTTATCAACCTACTTTAAACACCTCCCAAACAAATTAAAACAAAATGAAAATAGTTTGTGAACACTGCGATTGGATACAATTAATAAGTGTTGAAAAAACGAAGTAAGATTATTAATACCAGCTTTCTTAAAATACAGAGGAAAACTTCTGTTACTTGATATTTACAATTATTTGCATATATTAAATGTTAGTGGTGAATGTTACGTTACATTGATATATTTTTTAAAAAAAGCTAATTATACAAGTTCGTATACAACAGGTGTGAATAATTATTTAGTGCGTTCTAGGAGCCAATTGAATCAATAATTAACAATTATGTGGGCTTAAATGAAACAGTGCTCGTATTGAAATTGGCTCTTACTAATTTCACCTAAACGCATTCAAAATTATTTCTGCATGCTTCTTGTTGTAACATGGATGCAATGGCCTGAAACATGGTGAACTCGGTAGGTATTCAAAATTTTACAAACATTTACTCTAAGTAACGTTTCGCAACACTAACTTATTGCTATAATAAAAGTTCTAAATTCCGTTCCAAATACGATAATTTGTGTTTTCATTGCATTTGTACCAAACTATAGTAGTATTTAATAATTAGTAAATAAAACTTTCACCTATTTGCCTATAGATTGACACGAATTGTACAATGACATAAGGAAAAATGACCAAATCAGGGCATAAAAGATATGTCCTGTTCAACACAATGTCAATGTTGTGGGCCTGGATTATCCTGGCTGTGGTTGCATTCCCATCCACATCCGGACAAACAAGGCTTTCGACCAAACACCATACGCGACACGCAGAATATTCATGTCCCGTTAGTTGTGAATGTCCTGCCAGACATCAAATGATATGCAAAAACCGTGCATTGGAAGGAATCGAAATTTCCACCCATTTAACTCACTTGCGACTCGTTAACGTTCCTAGCAAACAAATCACGAATACGACATTCGCGAATGCGATCAATCTGATCGAACTTTCATGGACTGCAAGCGGCATCGAGAACATATCGAACAATGCGTTTGCCAACACGAAAATGTTAGAAATATTGCACCTGGGCGAGAATCGCCTAACCGAAATTAACCATTTCTTGTACATAGATAGTCTTAAAAAGTTAAACTTAAGTAATAATCTAATTAATGATCTTCCACGTCCGATTTTCAACGGAGCTGAAAACTTAGAAGAATTGTATTTAAGTAATAACAAGTTACATGTGATCCCATTTCAAGTATTCGCGCCTATGAAGAATTTACGAATTTTAGACATTTCATACAATCAAATTGTTACATTTTTGGATCATTTTTTTAAGCAAAACAAAAACATTGAACTGTTAAGACTTAACAATAATCGAATTACAAAGATAACATCAAACGCATTGGCCGACTTAAAAGAAATGACTACGTTAGATCTCTCCAATAACGCTCTCCGAGGCTTTTCTAAAGGGCTATTCGATGCACTTAAAAGCGTTCGGTACTTAAACATAAAAAATAATCCGTTGAACACTTTCCATAAAGGAGTATTTGATAATTTACTAAATTTAGAATGGTTGATTATCGGTGGAAATAATCTAACAAAAATTCCAAATGGAATTTTCACGAAGAACATGAAAATGCGTACGTTAGAAATCGAAAATACTCTGATTGAAAGAATCCATAATACGGAATTAGCGGGGATGCCAATTTTAACCACTCTGGCTATTAAAAATAACGTGTATCTCAAGGAGATTGAACCGTTTGTCCTGGCGGATACTCCGACTTTATCCGAATTGGATATCAGTGGCAATGCTTTAACGTATTTGCCAAAGACTGTAGGAAATTTAAAATTATTAAAAAGTCTGGATATAAGCGCTAACAATTGGGCTTGTGATTGCCGAATGGCTTGGTTTAGCTCGTGGGCAGAAAACCGATCAGTGATCTTTAAAGGCGATTTGAGCTGTGGGCCACACACTTATCCAGGTGATATGTTGCCCACGTTACACCATTTGAATTGTACCGAGCCTCGATTAATATATAAAACACCCACGAACATGTACATATTGAACGTTAAAGTAACAGTAGACTGTAAATTCGCATCGAATCCACTACCATCAATTATCTGGATTACCCCCACCCGTTTGATACTTCATTCCAACCCCGACCCTAGCGTTCCCGACATATTCCATAAGCATCCCTACGCTCATGACTTCTACCTCAACCCAGTTAAAACGTCCCGGATTCAAGTGCACGAAAATGGGTCATTAACGATCCACAATCTGACACGATCTGATATAGGAGTATACGTTTGCATTGCGACAAATCCTATCGGAAATGTGACGACAGAAGTAACTATTGAAAGAAACCCGATTGACATGTTTATCGTTACCGTCAACAGCATCTACTTTGGAGGCTTTTGTGCAGCATGTTTCCTCGGACTCACTTTGCTAGTTCAACTCTTCAGATTCCTACTCAAAAAGTAAGTGATCTCCTAAATCTAACATGACGTTAGTTAAACATACAATGCTAGTAAACAAAACAACTGAAGGTTTATTGTTATTTATCACAAACTATAACAATATATTCACTCAGTCTCTATTATAGCTTACGTCTGCAAATTACACAATCAACATTGTATGTTTAAGTGGCCTCAATCCCAGTTATCAAAAACAAATATTTTATCAATCTATTTTTTTTTAGGTCTGGTATTTTGAACAACTTCTGCAGTTTCTATAAACGAGATCGTGAATCACCGAAAGCTAAACAAATATATGCAATGCTCGACAACATTGAACAGTACAAATCTCAACAGTTGGAAAAACTACGCGATAACTACGCACAACAAGTAAGAAAGACCCTGACTATTAAGTACTATTGAATTTGATTTAACGCTTTTTTTTTCTAGGTTCACAGAATCAAAGACAATTGCGTCCAGCAGGTGGAATGGATTCAAAACAGCTACCAAAGCCAAGCGAAACATTTAAAGGATTTCAGGGACATCGGAACGCATCACCTAACCTCACTACGAGATCAATACTATGATCAAGTATGCACCTGATTTCATGCTATAAAGATTTGGTCGAACTAATCTCAATATTGTTTTACAGGTGAAGAGAGTTCGAGATTACTCGACGAGTCAATTGAACTGGGTTCGAGAAAACTACGTCTTCCAACGAAATAAAATCAGAAAATTCAGTGCGCATCAGGTGCTCAGAATCCAAAAGTCGTACAAGTATCAGCAACAAACGCTGAATAAAGTATTGGAAAATCTTCCAAGTTTGTACTTTGAAAATTGTCGTAGTGGCCAATGTGCCCGGACTGATTCGATTGTTTTCGATCCCGATGATATTGAAGGGATGGATACGTATATCAAAGCGAAAATTGATCAGCTAACTGATTTACAAAGTCCAGGTATTACGGAAGAAATGCAAAGTCGCTTATCGTTATATTACACTCCAACTGAAAGATCTGTAGTTGGGTCACCACCTGGTGATTTAAACTTAGATGATGTTTATTTAAACATAATCGAACCCGAAACTAGTTACAAACGAGCAAATAGCGATAATAACTCGTTGGCTTCGTTGATCATCTCAAGTGAAGCACGCCGGAAGGATTCGAAGAACTCTATGAGCAGCACGAAGACGACATCAAATGATACAACAAAAATAGTTGGTGATAGTGTGAAAAGTTCTATAACCAGTGATAAGTGTTTAGTGATGGTGGGTGATTATGACGATTACCATAACGGAATTCCAACCCCACCAACAGTCAGTGCTAGTCTCACGGATGTAGACAAAATAGAATCCGAGAAATTAATTCAAGTGTTATCAGATAACAGTGGTAAGATTGTTAATTTAAATGAAACAGCCTTGTAGTAGTGCCAATTATCGCAAAATTAAAACAATAATATAATGGGTTAAATGCATCGATGTAATAAATTTATTTAAATAAAAAACAAAAAGAAACTGTTGCCTAGATAATTAATTCGCAGCTGTGATAGTTCCATTAAGAGAAAAAAAAATCGATGGTGAAAATATCCATCTAATCATATGAAAGTTAGTTATATATTTTAGTGCCAATCTGATAACTTTATCAGTTTGTTTTACAATTAAAAGAAAAAAATAAATAAAAATGATACGATCGAAACGTGTCGCTCAAAGAAAAATTCAAATTTTCGCCATTGTACGCCTTATATTAAATCTTTGCAATTGTTACAAAAATAAAACTTGGGTCATACGAAAAAAAAATTATTTAGAAAAATGTTTGTTAGTAATTAACAAATATTGATATAATGATTAGCGCATTTGTACTAAAACGTTAATCTTTGAGCCCAGTCAGATTCATACTGTCTGGTAAAATGAGTAGGGGCCATTGGGGTGGTTTGTCACAACTTTTCCTTTAGCCAATACATCCATATTTGGGTAACTAATTAAAGTAATTATATTTCACGCATGTAATAATTAAGAAGTCCAAATTGAGTTAACAACAGACAAGTCTAATGTTAGATTTATCAAATCTCTAAGGTTTGTTGCCACATGGAAAGATTTTGGCCTTAAGAATTCTTTAAGAGATTAAAATTAGAAAGCAAAATAATGAAATTATAATTTTTTAATATTAGAATAATAAGAAACTCCGTTTCATCAAGAGTTTAGGTTGAAAAGTTTAGGGAGCAAATTTTTCTTAATAGAATAAACGGCTACTTTAGTTCAACTATATTGGTCATGTAAAAAAGTAAAAATTTGGACATTATCTTATAAAACTTTCAATAAAATATTTTAAAAATTCTGTCATTGAAATTTTGTTTTTGAAGACCTCTAATTGTAAGAAAAAAATATTGTCGCTATGGTCAATATTAAACTTTATCGGAAAGTCAAAACCCAATTTTCTTCCGTTAGTAAATGATTACAGCCCGTGATTAGTCCAAAAAATATTCAAATTTTATTTATTCAATAATAAAATACTAGAAATTATGTATTATTAGGGTATTTCACGAGTTTTTCTCCATTTTTAAAAGAAAAATAAAATACTTCTTTGATTCGATCTTTTGATCTTCTAAAAAAGCAACAATTAAACAATATTTTGGGAAATTTTCATAAAAAAAATTTGAAAATTCTATCGGTGCAACTTAATTTTCGGAGACCGATTATAGAAGGTATATCCTAGCTGTTATCGACATGCATCATGAAAAGGTTTATTAAATATTTAAAAACTGAGCACTTTTTGTTAGTAAATTTTACATTTTTAGCAGTAATATTGGGGAAAAAATTAAACTTTTGATCAAATTATAAAATGCTTTCGTGTTAACCGTATAATCTTTTCAATGATAGAGTCAGTTTTTTTTTCATATTTTAAACTATATATGTTACATGTAATATTTTAACCTTTTATATACTATATTACACTTTTTAAAACCGCGCCTTAAGAAGTTTCACTTCCAAAGCATTGTTTAATCGCTAAATAATTTATCTATTTCGGTGAGTTATACAAAACATCAGAAAAAACAGTTGATAATTTTAAGACCGTTTAGTGGTGTTGTGAGTAGATCTGTTAGAACTCCGCTTCATGAGTACTGGTACTCGGTTCGATTCTCGTTGAATCCTATATATTTTTAGATTTGTCAAATACAGAAATTGTCTATATCTAGACAATCAAAGGTATGACCTTAGATGTTAAAGAGACTTAAAAGTCAACATTAAAACACAAAAAAAAATATTGAATTAAAAAAGGAGTAAAAAATGAATCAAATACCTATAAGTAGAAATAACAAGATGCTGATATAGAGCCTTTCCAATAACTCTTCTATATTTACTCCGATTGATATGAAATTTTGGGAAAATATTCTTGATATATTAACTTATAAAAGTATTTTCTTTAAACTCTTAAATCCGTGTTATTTCTTAAATTTAATTTTTAATCCAATAATTCATGATTTAATGATTATTACGATTTTAAAATCTTCATTGTTTGAATCACTGCATCTTTTAAAGGTCACTATGACAAAACATTATTTGGGATAAATTTTGAAGAACAAAGAAATCTATTTTGTGACAAAACTCTCCATTTTCCCTTACCATCAAACAGACTTCAAGACTCTTCCTCCCATATTTTACCCAATCTTTACTTTTGCAAGTAAATAAGATCTCTTCCTTATGTCTATCATGTTGATGAGTCGATTTAATTAGAGAATAAATTTTTCTCCATTTAAGTAACGAAAACAAAGACTTAAAAATCTTTTTTTCCCCTTTCTATTTCTTGAATTGAACAAAAGCAGTTACAATAAAACGATGAGTTTATAAAACGTGTGATTTAGTCACTTATTCTCACGAAGGAAGAGAATCTTAAAAAAACAAACAAGGATTAAACCAGAAGTTTTGATTGCGTAACTTGGCGCTTGATAAATTCGCAAGTTTATTTTTTTAAGAGTAAAACTGGCATTGCTTAAATAAACATTTGCAAACCGCTTAAATCTAGGTCAAGTTCACGAAATGTTGTGAACTTTGGCGAAGATGTGCAATATGGTGATTTATCCGAGCCGCCACTGGCTTTTTAAGTCAAGCTTATTTAAATATTTATAATAAATATCCAATAGGATTTTTTAATAAGTGGAATGCTAAGACTTCATACGACAGTAGTCACTTTTCTGTGCTATGCGGGAGACACTTTTTTTAAAATAGAACAAATGACCTGGCTTGTGTCTGTTTTAACTGTAACGATTGATATAAAATTGCGTATGATCTTTGTTTTATGGGCAAATATTTTAATGTTAACAAAATGCATCATTTGCATTACAATCAATCCTACCAAGTAACAGTACAGATGACTGACAGTTTAGTACATATCTCACGTAACTTTCCTTAAATAAATTTAACTTCGTTGGTCTTTCAAATGATATAAGCACCAAAAGTGAAAAAGAATATTTTAAAAAAATGTTAAAATATCTCTTATTTATGTATCTATTGATTAAAAATGACAAATATTCAGTATTCGAAATGAAACAAACCAAAACTTGGAAAAATTGAGGACCATGTCCTAATGACAATGCTTCGAATTTAAACCAACGCAAATCAAAATGTTGAGAAAAAAATTTATTCAATGACTGAAAATTACTCATGTACCGAGAACATAATAATGTATGAAGCAAGCAATTAATAAAACTATGAATAAGGTATTATTATGTTCGAAATTAAGTGGCACTAGATAATGTAGATAATATTAATAGTTTTAAACTTTTTAGCGTTAACGCTATGTAAGTGTCGAAGATTTCAATCGGACTTGTTTCAACGGAAATTGTCCTGGATGGATTTGGGAAACTTTGATTTATCTCAGACTGTCTTGTTTTCAATGCACAAGTCTTCCAATTTTTCATTATTCAGTCTAACAAGCCTCGAAATTAACTCGCATTTTTTCTGATTAAATAAATCACACACTGTTTATTTTCACTTAAAAGCGTGTCTTATTCCTTTGTTCCACAGCTGAGAATTTCAAAAGCCCCGAATTAATTAAAGTCAAGAAGTTTTAAATATTTATAAGCGAACTTGGTTCAAGAAAATATTGACTAGGACTTTGAACTTGAAAGTTTATTTTGACTTTTTGTTGAATCTATAGAATGACAATAGCGTACGATTTGACTAAGAGCACGTTTAAGTAACTTTATAACCATCATTTATAGAATGATAACTTACTTATGACGGGATCTTTAAAAAATGATTACTACATTATAAAGCATATTTGAATGTAGCTAATCGCTTTATATATTAGATAAACTAGTTAAAATTGTGGATGTGAGTTGAATAAATAAAATAACATACTATTGCAAATAGTATTTCTTTTAACATTAAGACTTAACGTTAATTCTATTAAAAGATATTTTAGATCTGATTAAAACCTTAATGATACTGATACTGGAAATTTAAGCAAACTTTTTGTAAGATAACAATTTTAATTTCAATCTGTCAATTATATGAATTAAGTTAAAACGTCTAATTCTCTTTGTACAAATCAAATTTTTTGTTTATTATTCATACATATTTTATATTTCATTGCATTAACAACCATTTTTTTTCTAATATACTAGAAAATTAGTTTGTTAAAAATGATCTTTAACTGTGAGCATTAAATATACGGAAACTGAATCGATTACATTTTTTTATCTAAGTTTTTCAAACGTTTATTAAGATAAAACTAAAAGATTTACTTAATTAATAAATGATATTTCACTCTATCCATGATATGTGTACAAAGCACAAATTTTTGCAGTTCCTTACGACTGGCTTAAGTGCATTTTTGCAATAATTTAATTTGATTTTTTTATTGTTAGAATATCTATAAAATAATTTTGTTTGCGATTAAAAAGGAAGTTTGAACTCATGGTGATTTTTAATTGGCTACCAGACTTTATACTTGAACTTTTATAATGACCCTCATTTCCTTTTATAAAACTATTTTTTGAAGACGTAACTTTTTTCCCAAATTGTAGCGATTTACAAAAGAAAATGGGTTAACTTCCTTAAAACTTAATTTGACAACATTTAATTGCATTTAAAATCCCTAGTGAGTACAGTGTGTAAACATTAACACTCGACATATTTACGTAAAAAACAATGCAATTTAAATTATTTTTAGTTTGGTTTTTATTGGTTAAAATTTAAATTTTATTGAGTCCAGAATTTTCCTAATAATTTGACTTTCCCATTCGCAGTAAAATTTGTTATTCTTAAATAGTTTCATTAAGTCCAGTAATTGAACATTTTATGTAAGCTTAACTTTAAAATGAATTTAGTTGAAAATTCAATGCTGGACTTGGCATTTTAATATTAGCATTTGATTTAAAATTTAAATAAAATAGCTTGAAAATCAAGTCAAGTAAGTTGAAACTCAAGCCAAGTAGTCAATCCCTATTCTTAATAGAAACCAATTAATTTTTATGAATTTTGATATTTAAATGAACCGTCTATAATCTAAATTGGTCAAAATGAAGCGATTATTGACTAACATAAAGAACCAAAAAATTATAGTCAACAATCACTTGATTTAATGCTATTAGATTCTTCTTTTTGGGTTCTTATGCTGGTTTTAAATCATTAAGTATCATCATAACTCAGTTCATATTTGTCGTAGAAGTAGTTAAGAAGGAGGCTCTCCGTTAAAATGTTTTTTTGCATACACAAGTTTAATTAACAGAAAAAAGCTGGATCCATAAAATGTTGTATTAGTAACTAATAAGAACCAACTAAAAAATAATTCAAATTGTATGCATGTACAAAAAAATATTGAGTGTTCCAATTAACGTTCACACACTGTAACGCAGTGATTCTTAAAATGGGAGTCGCGAAAAAAATTAGGGAGTCACAAAATAATCTTACTGAATTTAACTAGACCCTCCCCTCCTAAGATTATCGCACTTTTCATATGCTTTTGCAATTACCGATCTACGAGTACTCAGTACATATATTGTAGTATTATGGATAGTAGATAAAAGGAACATTCTCCATATGGAACAATTGCAAATGTGTCCAGCTGAAGTTGTAAATAAGAGTTCTGTATCACTCCAGAATAGCAAGAGAGTATAATATGAATTTTGCAGCTGTTGACGGAGTCTATCTTACTCTAGCTCCTACTATCCTACCTAGTTTACCCTATCTAAATTCCTATCCAATCCTTCTCTAGGGCCCTTAACTAGTATTTTTTGGCGCTTCCTTTAAAATTTACCGTGCGCGCCACCCTTATTTAACGCTTTTTAACAGACACTTGCACATACAGTCTACAGAGAAGGTGTTGTTACTTCTACCCTCCATAATGTGTAAATACAGACACCAATTAGGTTCTTAACATTTGAACATGTTAAGTACTAAAGGGAGTTGCAGACCAAAAACTTTTTAATATTCTACTGGAGAGTCAAAAAAAAACCTCTTACAATTAGAATGGAAATAAAAAAAGATGATAACATACAATTGATTCATTTGTTAAAAAAATATCTTTGTGTTTACTTAAAATTAAGAGCTATACATTTTAATGTACAGAGAGGAAATTAGACGTTTAAAAACTATTCTTACATTTTAGTATTCAAGATTAGAACTCTTGGGTTTTCATTAGTAATAAGGTAAACTAATTGAAAAGAAAACTATACTAAGTTTGGACAAGTAATCCCCCTAAGTAAACCTCCCAGCTTAAATTAGACTCATTAAAACTAAAATGCAACGTTTTAAAACCCTTGACCTAGAGGTAGTCTTCCGAAACCTAACATTTCTATCTATATTAGTCATAATGTCACTTCAATTGAGTGCATCACACACTTTCACACAAACACATAATACGTGAAAAATAATTCACCAAGTTAGAGAATAATTTGCTATAATTAAACAATAAATGTTGTTTGACTTATAAAAAATACGAGTAAAAATTAAACTTCCCTCCATAAAATTTGCACGGTAATCGTTATCAAGTCTGCTTTCACCTTTTTGATGATCTTATTACATACAAAAGCCAATTCATAAGAGACTCGTTATTACAGTATGACAATGCTAATGTATGTTTTTTTTAAAACATTTTAAGTTTAAGACGATTTTAAAATAATTTTATCAATGTTTCAATGTGATATCAATCTCTTTCTATATTAATTCAATAAAATTATTACTAAATCGGTTTAAACATTGATCCATCAATGTCTTTTCTATTTGCAGTAATATTATCTACACGTCTTTGTAAGATTTAATCTGTGCTACCATATTATATTAACGTTAATATTCTAATTGTGATTTTGTTAATATTGTGAAAAAAACATATGGAATAAATAATAACCGAAAAGGCAATCTATATTTTCGGAATTAAGTTATAAGATCTTATTGAACAGAAGTAACTATTTTTCTTAAACTATTTAAAATTCTACATAAAGTATTATTGTATTGTATTGTATACCTAAATTATGTAATAGGAAACAATGCATGGATACTATTTTTATGTGAGTAGTAGTATTAAAAATAAATAATAATAATAAAAAATTGTAAAATACAAAGTTTTTTTTTCACTTTTTCCATACAGTGAGATAATAAGGTGTGAATTATATGAAGATTACGTGGTCATGAAATTGATAATTTTAACGCAAAGGTAAATATGGACAGAAAAATAAATGTTTGATCAAATCTAACATATTAAACTTCCGAGTTTCCTGAACCCTTAAACACAAATCGCACGCGTTTCCTATTAATTTTACAGTTGAAAATTTTATTTTTGCGTAATATTTCATTTGGAGAAAAATTCTTCCGGCATTTTTTAGGTATAAACGAAATAAAATGATTTTTAAAAATTGAATTTTGATGCCTTCCGCTAAATAAATATTTTATTTTACGGAATATATTTATTTTTTTGGTGTTTTACGTCGCTTTAACATCTAAGTCCTAAGGTCATATCACGACTGTAAAAGCACAGAGAATTTCTGTTGGTCAATTTTTACTTAGGTCTAGGATCTTAAATCTAGGATTTAACAGGAATCGAACCCAGAACCACTTGACGCATGAAGCGGAGAGAGAAATTGCTCTAACCACAGCGCCAATAGGTGGTTAAATATAATTATTATTAATCGATATTAACATAAATTCTTTCCACATCTTAAAATCAGATAGAACCAATTGAAAATTGAGATTTTTTTGAGTAAACAAAGAAGATTCTGGATATTGGCGAAGGTATTGATGTGGAAGTGAAACCGTCTTTAATTACATTATGACGATGAGTTTTTGATTTTTTTTCGATCATTAGCATACATTTTAAATAAGTCTCGGACAAGACACCAAAAATAAGTAGACGATATTTTAGTAAAAAATTATTTTTAAAAAGCCCTTTGTTCAAATTAACTATAAGCGCCTGATCTAAGACTTAAAGACAAATGTAAAATAAAGTAAAATAATGAATTTGTGCATTTATGATTGTGCTATTTTTATAGAGGAAGAACCTTCAACAAGGATTCACGGAACCTTATGATTCTCTGAGATATTGACAGGAGTTCCACACAAGTGACTACTATTTGCTTTGCTCCTAAACGTGGTTAAACTATTTTATCTGCTACCTTAACATAATAAACTAAGATCTCGGGAACTCAGTACGAAAATGATGGGAAGAATTTGTCCCTCGCTCACTGCCGATATATTACGTTACGAAAGGAACCGATGTAAGACTGTGATGGGATTAATAACCAAGCATTTCTGAGCAGAAAGCATCAGCAAACATTTGGGATATCTCGGGAGTACCTACCCAAAATGCAGACTATGTGGGGATGGGAAAGAAAGTGTGACCCACGTCATATTTGACTGCGAAGCCCTAACGAAGTGACGACACCTATACTGGATAAATGGCGCTCAAATAGGTACAAATCGCACTAGGAGCTTAGTACAGAGACTACTTCTGCTAGGCAAAATGCTGGACATGAAACAAGTTGAAATTCTTGTCTAACAAGAAATTATGAGCAGACCAGGAGTATAATAAGCCTAGGACTGCAGGGGAACGAATCTTAACTTAAAATAAGTTACAGGTATAAAAGCTGAAAGTTTCTCTGAGTAATGTTCCCAACAAGGATATGAACGATTAGCTACTATGAAGTTTGAGTCATCGTGGATTTAGTATGTAACAGGAAGCAAATATGTAAAAATCATTACCTTAAAGTATGAAGGGTTTTTTTTTTTGTTAATACTAGAAACCACGTCATCCATTGAAAACCCCTTAGTATCATGGCCACTCCCACCAAACACCCTTAAGCTTTAATAAATTGTAATTATACTTATTAGTCCAATTAATGAAGCACAAAAAAGGAGCGGTTAGTGAAAAAAAAATTGTGTAGTCGGATTTTTAGGATACGGTAAAGAAAACTGACCCACCAAAAGTCCTCACTGCTCAGGTGTGAGCGTTTGATGAGAATTGGGTTGAAAAGCACCCTATGATTAAAGGCAGACTCCTAACCACTCGTGTATTTGGCAAATATTTGTCACTTGCCTACATTTTCCATCTAGTGGGAGTGGTACAGTTGGCCATTACTTATACAATTATTTGCCGCTGGTGAAGTCCCGCAGCCAAAAATGCCGCAAGCCAAAGGGATTTTAATTATTTGCGTATTTGACAAGTTAATACTTGTCGATACACTCCCACTACTTGTCGCCTTGGCCACAATTAATTTCTATAGTTAGCCTGCTTTTGCTTTCAAAATAAACACTGAAGGCCGAGAAGCGACAAAACCTGCTGTACTAGCCAAGTACGCAAATATTGGCGTACTAACCTAATACAGGAGTAGTGGGAGTCCGCCTTAATACTTAACAAGGTATAGAGAATGGAAATTTTCACCAAAGTGCAATAACAAATTATTTTAGTTTAAGGGTGTTTGGTAAGAGCTTGTCTATATATTAAGGGTTTGGCAATGCATTACGTGATTTAAAGTATAATCAGGAAGAAAATACAAAAAAAATAAATACATTTCATCTTTTGACAATTTTATACTTCTTTACTATCTTTTACCTATCAAAGCCGCGCTGACAGAAATTTCATACTAGTCAATCGTTTCTGCCCATTCGCGCAGAGAAACTTTCAGTTTTTTAAATATGGTCTGGCTATACACGATTTTTAGCCTATGAGGAATTCTTTCAATAAACCCCTAGGGAACAGAAAGGAATGTATTTGCGTTTTCGTATGTTCACGCAATTGACATAAGTTTGCCAATTATCAAAAAAAGTTCCTGGTTATTGTTATAGAATACCATAGTTGAGAAAATGATTACCGTCTAATTTGGAGCACCAATAAACAAAAACATTCATTAATGAAATTAAAACAAAAAATGAACGATTTTTTAAAAGTGGTTCATAAATAAGTTAAATGTGGGTCTACAACAATTTAGAACTGCCGCACAAACAAATAAATACCTCTAGACGAGTATTGAAAAAATTAATATTTTGTAAGGCCAATAATTTTGAATTTGCTTTTATAATAAATTCTAAAATTAAGCAATTAACTTTTTTTATACTTATTTTTTAAAGATTGCTTCAACTGTTACGATCATTACTGACCAGTGAATCGAAAAACCCAAGATAAAAATCCGGGATGTCCGTAGGGATTCGTCTATAGGATCGCTAGTGTATAGAGCGACAATCTAATCACCTCTATAAGCTCGTACATTCTATATATCATTTGCTTATATCTTCTAATAATATATTACCCGGGCAGTATTTCTAATTTACAGAATATGCGATTTTGATTTTTTTCTAATTACTAGTAATGAAAAATTAACATTATTTTCGAAACAAATTTGTCGAATATTTTTCAAACTGTAGCCATATGAGATAAAAAGTTATCGAAGATAAAACAGAAAACATTACATTTAAATGGTAACAAAATGTTTAAATACAATGTTTTAGTTTTAATAACATTTTTCGTGGAAGTTTATCCAAATATTTGAGTAAAATTACTATAAAACTACTTACCAAAAAAATTACTATAAAACTAAATCTCGTCATACTCAAATATTTTAAACATTAAACAGCATTTTTATATCCTCGAATTCAAGGGTAACTTCAAAATCCATAATAAGGGTACAAAGGGGCACAAGTTAACACACAAGGGCAAAATAGTAGGGCATGAAGTTGGGGAAATAATAAGAAAACATAAATTTCCTTATGATAAATTAAATATAGAAGAGCTAATTTTCTTATTTCAATCGTAAGGAAGCGCCGATTTTTTAAACCTACTTACTTAGAATGGAACTAGAAAAATTTTATAATATGATCATATTGTATTCATTTTCCAATTTAAGAGATTATTTGTTTAAAATAATTCGTTGTAAGCCTCGTTATAAATAAATAAAAATTACTATCATTTTTTTTTTGCAAAAAGATAATATTATCAAAAAAAGAAGCATAAGAACTAACCTTCTCTTGCGTACGATTCCAGGCAACGATTTTATGGCCCGAGTTAGCCAAATTTTTAGCCAAACAGGATCCGATGCTTCCCAGACCAATAAAACCAAATGTTAAACTTGAGGGCTCGACCTTCTTCTCTAAGATTGATGAGTTGATTGATTTGACGTCTAATGGCGGTGTTTCCTGTTAAAAAAATAAACACCCGTTAAAATAATACACTTATAAATTGTATAAAAAAAATAAATAAATAAATAATGAGTTAATGACAAAAACATATTGCTAATATTTAATGTGAGATAAAAAACGCAATACAAGATTATATTAACATTAGCATAATAATGGGAAATGATTGAGGTATCTCGTAAAGAAGAACGATGATCTTTTCAGATCACTAATTCGTAAGTTAAATAAAGATAAGACAATAATATTACTTACTCTTAATTTAATTTAACATTTCTGCTTTATATTTTTTTTTTCCTATTTAACAACTAAATAGATTGTATGATCAATAGTATCAATAAGCAACCCATATGTGCAAATGTGTTTTAAATTACGTAATGCGTAGACACAAATTCTATTTGAAATTTTTTTAGGTGTAATTCTTTATTCGCAACATCAATATTGGGAGTAAGATTTGGAGGCAAGAAAATATAACTGTAGCTATCTAATGAAATTTTTAAAGTAAAATTACAGACAAAAGAGTATGAAAAAATAAAACCTTGTCAATGAAAACTTTATTAGGTATTATTTAAACTTAGAACGAGTTGGAGGTAAAGGTAATATATTATGGTCAAACCTGGGATAAGCGAAAAAAAATTAGCCTATTTTTTTGTGTGTTTATAATCGCTTAAACATCTATTGACATATTACGACTGTCTTTCACACAGAATATTCTGTAGGTCTTGAAACTTTTTTTTCAATCTTATATCTAGGGGCTCGACGGGGATCGAACCCAGAACTACTGGCGCATGTAGCGAAGAGAGCAGTTGCTCTAACCACTGCGCCATCAAGTGGTAAATGAACCTAATATCAGTCTAATTTATTTTAGCTCTTAAAAACCTTGATAAGTGACAAATAAATACCTAATATGAGAGTCATGTCCAAACCTCTGTAATTCACCCTTTAATTTTATAAGTTAACGACGTATTTCCTAACGAAGTTTTTCCAAATTATTAGAACCTACGTGCATATAGTTTTGCAAATTACTTTAAGTGAGAAACATCTAAACTACATTTTTGTAAGTGAGAAACCTGCTAAGTAAAAAATTTAATATACATATGAGAAAAAAATCCAGTTTCTTGAGTTCTCGCTTATCCAAGTTCGACAGTAGCTATCCAGGATGACACAAGTTATACGCCTCACCCTACTCTTCTTAATGGCAAAAAATTTTAAAAAATAAAATACACATTCTTAAGCATTTTTGTTCTATTTTATTTTTCGGAAAAAAGAATTTCTTTTTTTTTTTTGGTTCATCATCTTGGAAGATAAAGTTTCCAACTTTTGATTTTCAAATGGACCATTAAACTTTCTTTAAGATATTTCAAAAGTGCTTTTGCTTGTTAAAATAAAGAAAATAAAATAATCGAACTAACTCATCCACTGTCAGACAAGTCATAGCTCAGGATTCTCAACCTCGGGCACTGGATTGACTCAAAGGACTATTTTTATTATATAAAATGCTTCGTCAAAATCAACACAGGAAAGAATAATAACATGTTCCAAGCCACCTTCGAATGTTACGAGAAGATCACTATATTTTTAAGATTACCCCCTAAAAAATAGTTCATTGAGGTCAACCCAGTGACCGAATTTGGGAATCCTGAGCTATGGCTTGTCTAAGTGCATGGTGCCCTGTTTTAAGAGTTTCTTTAAAAAATAATGTAATTTTGACATAAAACTGAATTAGCTCGAATATTTGAACTTTCGTACTTCAAATTGCCATAACTTTCATAAAGCTTAAGCAATTTGAAAAAAATTTTTGTTTTTAACACTCCAAGCACTTTTGAAATGCCCCAAAACAAAGTATAGCGGCCTTTTTGAAAATCAACAGTTGGATGCGATATCATCTATGATGATGGATCAAAATAAAACTAAAAGTTATAAAAAATGTGTATTTCATTTTTTCAAAAACTTTTACTATTAGAAAAAAAAAAGATATTTTTGGAAATATATATATATTTTTTTGCTTAATCGTAAGTTGTGCTAATGCTATTTTTCTATGTTTGTGAACAATTCGTTTTGTTTTGAATTGATAACAATTATAGTTTCTATTCAAGAATGACAATATTTACTTCATTCGAATTCTGAATTCTATATTATAAATTTAAATCCAATAAGGGCCAAGCTAGATTTTTAGGCTTAACTTAAAACTTTATTTTTTGGTACTAGGTATAAAAACGGTTATAAATTGGGTGCATCGGTATTTTTACTTTCTTTTACTACTATATAGTAAAGGAAGTATTGTAATCGGGTCGAATTTTCGAACTCGAGCTTTCACCGGAAATGCATGTTTTGAGGTCCCCTGAGTCGAAAAAAGTGGTTTGGAAACATGTCTATGTGTGTGTCTGTGTGCGACAGCCATATCGTATCAAACTTGGAATTTGGCCTCCATATTATACCTAGTTGCACCGCGAAGTTTTTGGTTGAAATTGGTTAACCGAAAGCTCCACTTTACTCTAAAAGCTTTTAAGCTTTGTCAATTTTTTTCGAAAATGGCTCCAACGATTTTTTATAAACTTTCTACAGTCCTTAGACTCATTGATGCCTACAACTTTTATTTGAAACTATTTCCTGGGAAAATTCGAATAAGGGCGGTTCCGGGGTGAAGGTTTGGAATTCGTATATCCATATGAATATAGGCTGTATACATATACAATAGTCCTGTTTATATGTATAGTTATAAAGTACTTATAGTTTTTTTTAACCAACAGTGATTTTCATAAATGAAAGCAAAAGAAAGTACTGTGACGCTTCGCAGCAGATATCTTTGTGATTGTTGATTTTTGAGTTGTAGAGTAATTCAGTTCACTTCTGTATGGTAGCGGAAAAAGTATTCCACTATAATCAAACTTTTGACAAAAATTTATTTTGCTACTCGTTAATAACTATATAATCTGATTATGTAAGATCTGAACCTACGTCGACCTTCATCGAGTTGATAATAGAATGAAACATGTTATCATGAATTTAGTATATAAGAAAATATATTAAAAAGGAGTTGGCTTAAAAAATCAGTGGCAGAATTTTTTTAATTATTTTTAAAAAATATATATTTTTAATAAAATATTGCAACATCAAGATTATAGAAAAAAAATTATATCATCATAAGCGCTGTTTTATTGCGAACGCGTTGTTATAGGGTTGTCTGCAAAAAATTCGGTCCTATTAGGGGTAAGCAAATTTTAAAGATTTAAATTTTAATGCGCGTGGAAATGTGTGACAGAGAGATCCGAGGTAAGTATACTGTGTAATAATAAAGGATCCAACATCGCAGTCGCCTGTGATGTGTAATATTTTTTTCTATTTGTTGCAATATTTTATTAACAATCATTTTTTGTAAAATAATTAAAAATAGTCTAACCCGGATTTTTCTAGCCAACCCATTTTTAAAATATTTTCTTATATACTAAATTCATGATAACATATTTCATTCTATTATCAACTCGGTGAAGGTCGATGTAGGTTCGGATCTTCTACTAATATAATCGCACCATCTTCTTCAACACTGTTGAGATCAAAACAGCCGACACTAAGTGAACCTACTGTAGTGGTCTATACTTTGTGCTTAAACCGCTTTCAAAATAACGGTTAATACAGTGATTCACAACCACTGCACGACGACACTTTTCAGTGAGGTCAAAATACTTGAAGTATGCCCGCAAAATTTAGAAATACATTACTAAAAATTGTATTATTTGTGGGTGATTTCATACAGCAATTTTTCATTTTGTTGTCTATGTAGTACATATTATTATTTTTTTTAGTTTTAAAAATTGCTTTAACATCTAAGGTTTGTTCCAGATGAAAATAAAGCCATACAGTATACGTTACAAGCCATGCACAATATGGTACTTTCTATGGTAATAATACATACCGGTCTATTCATAATGCTTTGCCGATCTAAAATATGATGAAGGCCGCTTCGTCCGCTTGACTTCACCGGTGAACTGAACGTACGCGAGGTATCGCTGTCCTCCGGCGCTAACGAAAGTTTGTTCTTTTTAGGCGGTTTGCCGATTACATCCGAACTTCTTTTCTTGGCTGAAGTCTCCTACATTTACAAAACACACATTACATTAAACTAATAATTTCAAAAAAGGATTTTTATCTCTATATAAATAGTCTATATACTTTTGGCTTCTTCGGTTTTTCTTTTGGAGTCGACGAAACACGTTCTATACTATTGGTATTTTCTAGTTCGACTTCCGCGTCTATTGCATCAAAATCTTCACCGTATTTCTGTGTAAATTACACATAAAACATTAGAATGAATATTTTTAATTTTATCTTAATAAAAGTACCTCTCTATTTTCAATATATTTCTCGATCTGGACGATAGCATCTTTGAACGCCGATGTTTTGCAGGCGCCAGATAACTTATCTTTAAATTCTATGTAAGGTTTAACGTTGGTATTTTCAATGAACGCACTAAAACAAAACAAAAAATGTATTAATAAAATAATTAGTAGATTTTATTTTAAAAAATGACTTACTAGTTGTTAGATCCGAAGAAAAAGACACAAAAATGAATGCCCTTTTTTGGTCTCGTCATATTTAACGGAGGATTCACCACCTAAATATTGAAAAATGCATACATCAAAGACGTGTAACAATTTATAAATAACATGACGCTTTGAGTTTTTAAGTTAAAAAGTTGATATTTGTAACAAATACAAAGTATTCCATAATATGAAAGTTTTAGATATTTGCTTGTCTATTTTATAAATGGGAAGTAAAACTTATCAAATATGTTATATAGATAATTGTTATATCATTTTTCAACATTTTGTTTACATCAGTGCGGAATGTATCATTAATCGTATTTGGCGCTATATTTCCAGTTAGCGTGCATAGGGGGAAGCCAACCGCTGTACAAATGTATGGCGGTTTAATATCGTGCACTTACCTTGCCGGGCCATGGGGCAAACCCCTTTAGTTTCGCCCTAAAAATTTTTTTGAAAATATATTAATATTCCTGAATTAAATATATGATTTTAGCACAATCACTAAATACACACCATACTAAATCACCCGGTTGAAATTCAGCCAGCTTAGCGTCAGATACCTCACTCATGTTTGCTCAACTCAAACTGAAGTTATTTCGTGAATCGTGATATAAACTGAGATAGGACGCGTTACAATCATTGATCATGCGCACTCACATATAAACAATTTAATTTTTTTGCCTAATTAACACTTAAAATACATTAATTAAATAAAAAAATATTATCAAATTAGAATAGTTTGAAGAAAATCGCTATGAAAACTAATAAAGAATATTTTTTAAAGCTTACTTTTAGCAAGATATTGTTTTCTTTTTTTAATCCTGTCTACGTGTCGACAGTACGTATGTCGAATCTAATTTCGAAGTATTTTTAAATTTGAGCGGCGGTTATTTGTTCAGTAAACAATGTATTTAAATCGATTTTTTTATATAAAAAGACAGCAAGACTTTTTAAATATGATAATATTGCAAAGTTATTATATTCTACTCTTCGAGGGTTAAAAGAAGCATTTAATAGCACCGTTCCCTAAATAATTTACACATATAAGCTAATAGAAAAATTGCAAATACATCTAGAAAAAATATAAATATATATACATACAGACATCGTACCTATACATCAAATGCATCAAACTTTTTAAACTGTAATTGACGTGATTGACCAATTTTTCATATTCTTGAATTAATTACAATTTCTTATACCATCGTTTCCGCCTCTAAAAAAAAACCTGTTGTTTAATACACATACTTGGCATATACTTGCTTAATGACTTATACCCGTTACACCTTTACCTAATGGTAAATTCGGTAATGAATAATACCTAACTAATTTCTAGTTTAAGCTGCACAAAAAAAACTCCATTATCATTTAATACTATATTATTACTAATTCTTTTAAGAAATAAGTTCGCCTGGATTTTTGGATTTTTTCGGGCTCAGAACTCTTCAAAACGTGTACTTTTAGTGGAAACTCGAAAACAAAAATTCGACCCGATTGCAATACTGAATACTTCCTTTACTATAAAGTAGTAAAAGAAAGTAGAAAGATAATATATAGAATCAAATATGTCGAACATTTGAATACTGTTTAATATTAATTTGTAATAAGATTTTGATAGGACCAATCAAGAACCAAAAGCTCCAGTTTTAATTTTATTCTACTTAATCAAAAAACTCGTGCGGCTCGTGCGGTTCAGATAAATCCGTTGTTTAAAATTACTTTGGGAAAGTATTCAAAGCTAACATCTTATTTTAAATTTTATATTAACAATTCACTAACTGGATTATACCATTTGTTTACTTCTTATAGTACAATCGTATCAATTATTTATCTGTAAAATAACGAATGGATAGTAAAAGAGAAAAAATAATAATTTATTGCATTTATTTTTCTTAGATAAATACAAATATTTTATTCAATGGAGGCACATATCTTCAGTCGAATTAGTGAAATAAATGGATATTTAAAGACGTCATGTACAACTCAGGTCTCACTTATCTCGCTAATTTCTTGTATGAAAGATTGTTAAATCTATCTTAATACGATTAGAAGAGTTACAAATTAAATTATGAAAATTATTTTTATTTATAAACTAGCATCGATTGTTGAATAAAAATATTGAACAGTTACACATTTCATGATACATTACTTAAATAGTTACGGTTAAAATTGCATTTATATTGGAACAAAATTTCAAGACAATAAGAAATAAATAATTGTCGGTTTTCAGAAAATTTAGTATAAAAAATTACAAATAATATAAAATAATTTAGAGTTAAAATCACGAAATAATAAATAAATCCACTTAAAGAAAAGTATAATAAATATTTTTGGTAGCAAATAGTTTCATAATTGTATAAAATGTACATATTCTTAAATGTAATGAGTATTTAATTCTAATTAAAAATATTTTACTTGAAAAATGGCAGTTACAAAGAGGAAATCAGAGAGAAATTCATTAACTTAGGTTAAAATTAAAAATTAAGCGTTTGGAAAGTTATTCATTAATACAAAGTCTTTAAATCTATAATGGCCAATGAGAAAATAATTTAAAAATTTACCATCACCAAAAGGAATTGACAATTTCAGCCTATGCATCAATTAATATAAAAACGAAAACGTATAAAATGAAGGTAAAAATGACTAATCAATATTTTAAAATTTATAAAAATAACCCGAAAGAAAAATTTGAACTAAATTTTAAAAAAATCATCATTATGTTGTTTTGATAAAAAAAAATATTTACAACCATTGTGGCATCAATGTAAAAATATTAAAATTGCACTAAAAATTGCAAGAAAATTTGAACAAATTAAAAAATACAGTAAAATAATTAAATATACCCGTCGAATTAATTACATTTGCTAAGCTGTTTAGAGCAAAAGAAATACGAATTTTTCTTGACTTTCTTAAAAATAAATATTTAAAATTACGATATCACTTGATAAAATATTGTGGCAGTCTTAAATGGACTGTTCTATATACTCCAATAGTTTAACGACACATTAGATTATAAACAGTAAAAATATATTGGTATTCTCTCAGAGATTATTTATACGTTCAACAAAGCTTGCAGGAAAAAGACCAGTTTTTCCAGTACGCATTTGGACTCCTTTATACCACCCATCGCCTCGTTTCTTCTGGATGTGGACGATGTCACCCTCACGAAGTTCAAGCTCATATTCACTATTAGGAGGATATGGAACGATACAACGGAAACGTTCAACTGCATGAGCCGTAGATTTCGCTTTCGAACCCGCATCTAATGAATTAGACTTACGATGTTGATGTGAAGATGACATATTTACCATCGTATTATCCGTTCCTTCATATCGACCACTGAAATATTACATGTAATCATTTTTAAAGCACGTGCGTTATTTCCATGAAAATATAAGGAAATATATCTCTGTTTTAAAAAAGGAGCACTAAACCAAGTGCAAGTGAAATTGCCGCTAGTTGGTGCTGTAACATATAAGTGCAGAGCATTTGGTAGTCCTCAGTATTAAATAACTACTTTCAGTTTATAACAGGCGTGTGCATGCCATCAACAGCGCTACGACGATTATTTTAGAACTATTTTCTTGGGCGCAACACTTAACTAGTTTTTGTATTAATTATTACACCATAAGAGATATACATCCTTATCTACAAACCATTATTTTATCCAAAACATTCAAATATCATTGTAAATACACTTTACAGGGATTATGCTTTGACAATTTGAAAAAAGCCGCAAAGAAAAAAATCTTTGTAAAATTTAAATCAATTTTTTCTCTTTCTTTTACATTGATTAGAATGTTTGTAAAATGAAGTGATTCGATTATTTTGGAATTTAGTGTTCGTTATTATTTAAAAACATGAAACAGTCTGGATTGGTCTGGATCTTGTCAATTTTATTCAAAATCGTAGTGTGATCTAAAGCACTCGGTATGAAAGGATAAAATGGTACTTCTCGCGTCATAATCACCCGTCTTATATTCGTCTTTTCAAATATATTGGAAAATTATAGAACTGTACAATAATAAATGCATTAATTCATTATTAAAAAGTTTTTCAAGATTAAAACAGCATCTCTATTGTTTGCCGCTTTTGTCGCCTGGTGCCGGAGCATTGATCGCAACACCCACGCTACGGATCTGATTTTATTATACCTAGTATAGCCATAGGTTCTGTTAGTAGGTCACATTTATTAAATAATAATAAGAAGGCATCACTATTAGTGGAGAGTAGGTAAACTACGTGGAGGTCACTATTAATAAAACATGAGAAAACTATATGAATGTTACTATTAAAAAAAGATCCAAAAAGATAGAGATGGTCATTATAAGCAAAGGTTAAGAAAACTATGTGAAAAATTATAGAAAAACTAAGTGGGATTCATCATTAGCAAAGGATAGGAAAATTGCGTGGTGGTCACTATTAGCAGAGAGAAGACTGAGAGAGCCAGATTGCATGAATACACGTGCTGCCATCTACTCCGAGTAGAGGTTGTTTGGAACTATTCCTTAGTCAGTTTGTGTTCCTTTCTCCACCGGTCTACACTCGGAACGTCTGCCATAGAGAAGGTTCTCTCTGTCAAAACATACTCGGAACGCTTTATTTTCTCTCTCATGTGCATAGATAAGTCGTAAGCTATCGCAAAATAAGTAGAGCTATAATTCTCAACTGAAATAGCGATAGCTTACGACTTATCTATGCACATGAGAGAGAAAAAAAAAGCGTTCCGAGTATGTTTTGACAGAGAGAACCTTCTCTATGGCAGACGTTCCGAGTGTAGACCGGTAGAGAAAGGAACACAAACTGACTAAGGAATAGTTCCAAACAACCTCTACTCGGAGTAGATGGCAGCACGTGTATTCATACGATCTGGCTCTCTCAGTCTTCTCTCTGCTATTAGTAAAGGATAGAAAAACTAAATGAAATTCACTATTGAAAAAACCCTTTCAAACTACGAGAGGTGAAACTAATGAAAATATTGAAAAATTACGTAGGGGTCACTTAGAGAATTGTCACATAACAGTATGCGATAGTAACTATACAAAGTAGATAGACAAAGCCGCCGACACTTTTAGTCTGTTTCATGTGTGTATAAATAATAGTGAATGCTTAACACCAAGATTACTAGCGGTTTTTAGAAAAGATGCAAATCGCGATAAGCGACATATACAAGCGTAACACACCTTGGAAATGGATTATCAATATGAGAACGTTGTTTTTGTTTGTGACGTTGTGAACCTGAAGATGTTTGTGTGCCAATGGTGAGTAAGTGATGTGATGGATTCTGAGTGCTTGATTCTCCAATTGGAACTTGCAGCAATTGACTTGGACACGAACCAGATCTGTCGGTTCCACACAATTTCGGTTAGACACACATTAGATGCGATTAGATGCAGTGATCGGTGATTTTCAATATTTACACACATAAATAAACAGAATGCAATGCAATCAACACATAGATATTAAACACGTGTTTTCAGAAAATACGCTAGAGACATTAATTAAGAGATTTTAAATCAACATACTTACATTTTATGCCATTCTCAAAGAGCTGTTATTTGGAGTAAAATGTTTGTGGAGATGATACAAAAAAAAAATTGTAGCTTTGAGTTTCTTTTTTTTTTGGATCCAGAGCTTAAGTTAGTTCCAGCGTGATACCACTTTTTGATAAAATTTGCCAATTTTTTTCAAAGGCTTAATGAAGTTTTAGAATTTTTCACCGATATAAGTAAATCATAATAAAATTCGTAATGTTCACATTTACCTCCAATTTGAAGGATGTAAAACTCTATGCTCGCTCAACTATAATCATTGTATTAAAAAAGAAGCGGAAGTAAAGTTAAATGAAGACTGGACATTTATAATGGGCTAAGGGGCCATTCATAAATTACGTCACACGTTAAGGGGGAGGAAGGGGGTCGACGAAGTGTGACAAGGAGATGAGAGGGGTCCTAAATTTCGTGACGTCACATTTCAAAATCTATTTAATCAAAGTGTTAAGTAAAAAGCGAACTTTGAACTATTAACGAAAAACTCAAAAACATTTTCACACCATCTGTAGAAACATAAGATTCAAATTGTTTTATCGGCCACTCGCTCTACTACACTGAGAAAATAATTATCTTCTGACAACTGAATTTCATTTACGCTAACAAAATGATTTGATAGCCTATTGCCAATCAAAGGGCTGGGAACCGTGGCATTAATAGTTACTATTAATGATCCATGATAATGATATTGTTGTCAATGGCATATTAGCTTGCTTTTTCGGGTCTCATTTAAATTTTTGTTTTTGGCACTTAGCCCGTTATTGATGTCCAGTCTACAAATATTTTTAAAATATATAAAGAACGCGTTTTTTGTTTTCTTTTCGAAGTCGTCGATATATTCCAAGACAATTGTTGTAAAAGAGTAAACATCAGTTGTGCGTCAGAGTTGACACATCCCATTTCTTTTGAACATTGAAAATAATTCTTTTATTAAAACTTCCTAATAAAAAGTACTTTTAAAACGAGAAAATTGTTTTGTTGGTCCTACAATAATTAAAATCGTTGACGCTAAAGAATTTAAAGTTCCAAATCCAAAAAACCGAAACTCCAAGACTATAATTTTCTTTTTTTTACAACCATTTTCCTATAAGTAACAGTTCCTTGAAAAGCGCACAAACATTTGCAATTTCTAAAAAAATCTCTTAATTTTTCTGCCTATTGTATCGAGCAAAGCAAAGTTATTATTTTACAAACACATGCAATATGTTACAAAAGAAAAAGTGAATTAAAAAAAAAATGTTTTTTATTTTACCGGACGTGAACCGCTTGTGAGCTACTCGTCGGCATAGTCACATTATCTTCGAAAACTGGATTGTCCATACTATACGTAGCAGATGGAGGAGACTTCGCTCGATTTGCTAACCGTTGCATCAAACTTTTCTTCCCCTTACGTTCATGAGTCTAAAATAATAACATGTAAGCAATTAAAATATGAATGATTTAAATTTAAACTTAAAAGTACTTTTGCAGATTTAACTGTTGATGTTGATGTAGAACTTGTTACGGTATGTGTGGCAGACGTTGAAGCAGCAGTTGTTTTACTTGCCGTTGGCATTACAGCACTTCGACTCCGTCCTAATGGAAGTGCTGCTTGATTTTCAGAACGCTGCTCATGCCAAGAACACGAAACTTGTGAAGGGGCTGCTACAGGATTAGTGGACCTTGGAGGTAGTTCAGGACGATGACCATTTACACTAGTCATTGGAGTTTTCATAACATTCGTTTCAGTTTCAGATTTATCGTTCCATGATCCACCGATTTGTCCAAGGAGTGATAATCGTTGAAAACTAGTTGTTAGACTTCGAGTTTGAATTTTAGCCGGGACAACATAATTTCCTGGGAAGACCCCACATTTTTGGGTGTTTGTGGCTGTTCCCTTGTACCATCCATCTTGACATCGTTCTGTGACTATGTAAGTATATCCTTTTTGTAGCTCCAGTTCATCAGGTTTCTGTGGTTTGTACGAATAAAGAGCGATATATGCAACTGGAGCATTTTTAGATAATGTTTGGCTATGTGTAGTAGACAAGGGGGTTGCACTTGTTTCACTTAAAGTCATATCATGACTACCAGATCTACGGTGACGTTCAACGTGGGGAATTGAAGAAGTGCTTTCATTACGTTCTATTGGTCCACTGACAATTTCGACTGAGTGACGATTTCTTGATTCAATAGAAAATCGTTTTCCAATTTTATTGATTTGCTCGTAGTTAGCCACAATGGGATTATTAGGAGTCGTACTAGGAGCGGTATTAGTACTAGTTTGGGGTACTACAGGACGAGGAAGAGAAGTTGGTGAAGAAGGTGCGGTACTTGTAGTAGATGATGTGTTGCTTAAACTGGTATTGGGAGTTGTTGAAGGACTTGAAGATGAAATTGTTGAACTAGAATCGGATGTGTGTGTTGCAGCTTGACTAGTAGGAGGATGGCTTACTAGACACACAACAGGCGCTGCAGAAGATTGTTCAATCAATGGAGTGATCTCTTCTGTAGTAGGAGTTGGTGGTCTTACACGAGTTGAACTTGGTTGGGAACTTAAAAAAATAAATAATAGTTAAAAATTTGATTGATTTCCAATAGCTTTGTTCGCGGGTTTCATTTTGAACCGATTACGAATTATTTCAAGACAAATTCAGGATTATTGTCGTGCGCATGTTGTGATTATCAGTTATGAACATATTCAACATTTTTTGAGTTGTCAAATAGTCCCTAAACTCTTCAGAATCCCACCCACGAACAAAGCTATACAAAATTCACATACTTAGCAGGAAGTTTCAGCAGAGATTTTGCGCAAGCATTCAGCTCTACAAAGGCTAGAGGAAAAATTCCAACTTTGTCATTAATTCGCCCTTCGGCCCAGTTTGCATCCACTTGGCGAATCACTTGAATGACCGCCCCTTTATTAAATGCTAAACATCCTTCATCATCTCCCGTCATTTTGAAATCATACACAGCTTTTCCCAGAGAAATTTCACTTGGAATCGGAACAATAACCTACACAAAATAGATACGTTAATGTAGTTTAGTTATTTAATTTTTAAAAATGATAATTTATTGGTTTCAATCTAATTGATATATTTCAATCTATATAATCATAACAAGTAAAGAAGATATTATATAAAAAACGGACAAGTGCGAGGATGATTCGCACCACCTGAGAGTTCCATAAGCGGTCGGGGAACCAGGGAAAATTACCCCATATGGGGTAAAAATGAAATTTTTGGGGGTAACAAGGAAATTTATTTTACTTTGCTATTTTATAAACGTGTTACTTATTATTTTTACAAACGATTTAAAACGGGAGCGAAATGTTCGTAAGTTAAATTTATAATTAATTATCAAAATGTCTGTAATGAAAATGTGTAAAACCGAATGTAAATCGCGAGTGCGAACCATTTTCCCATGGGTTCTGTCGCCATCAGTATAGTCATGTAAGTCTTTAAATATGATTATTTCTTTTAGTATAATCTATCAAATACCTCTTTGGTTCTAATTTCGTATGTTCATCCATTTATTTAAATTCTTTATATTTTTGATTTCTTTTTGAAGAAATTGTTAAGCATATCTCAGTCTCATTTATTCAAACAAAACCAATCATATGGGAAATTACCTCGTGGAAGGTGGACCACACGCCAAACGGGGAAATAAAAAATGTCTCTTAAAATCCGGGCATAACTCTTGTTTTTAATTTGGGAAATAGCGAAAAATCCCGGACGTTACAAATAGCATTTTTAAAATTTAAATCAAAAATCCCTAATTTTGAAGTTATTATGTCAAACATGAAGCAATTCATTTCTCCAAAACCTGAAAGGGGAAGTTTTCAGTTAACTTTTGTTTAGTCTTTTCCAACATTTTTTTTTTCCGCTTTCTGAATTTGCAATCTGTCCCTGGACATTAAGCAAATATGATGCATATACGGCGGGAAAGACAAGTTAATGGTTCTCTGAAAGATAACTCCAGAAATGAGACGCGGTTCAACCTTCGATGGTGGCTGGAATTATCCAGGAGTATACAATATTGACAGCCAGATAGTTGGGATGTTCGTTTTCCAATATGACTATTTTATTTTATTTGCCCATTACATATTTACTATATTCATACAACTTTTTTAATTTTCGTGTTAACTAATTCAATAAACGTTTAATTTACATTTACATTGATTGCTTCCTTTTTAAAATGAGGGGGTAATATCAAGTTACGCAAAAATATTTTGGGGTAATGGTTAAAAAAGTTCCCCGACCGCTAACTTATATTATGACACCTTGTTTTGCTTATAATGTAGACATTTTGTTTAACTCATCAATCTAATGTTAGTGCAATAATATTGCATCCAGGACCGCAACTAGTTTTTTTTTGTGTGACCTGCGGAAGACTAAGTTACCTTAAGTGCTTAAACGAAACAATACACTTATCCCTCGATTTACGCGGTACCCATTATACGCGGTTTCACTTTTACGCGGTTCGGAAAAAATCATATTTAAAAAAAAATCAAACATATTTTGATATATAGGATTAGCAAATAAAGAAATCAAAAAGTCAACATTAAATGCTTGTTGGAGAGCAGTATGGCCAGAAGTAGTTGAACCTGATCATATAATTCCAGCAAGAGATGAAACATTAAACAACATTTTACTATAACAAAAACGTTGGGACAAGAGTTGGAGAATTTGGAATTCAGTTGACATCGATGAATTGTTTGTTAGTAATGAAATAGACGAAGAAGAATTGACTTATATGGTGTCCACCAACGAAAAAGAAAAGTCTCGATTTACGCGGTTTCGATTTACGCATTTTCTCTAAGAAAGTATCTACCGCGTAAATCCAAGGATGAGTGTATTTAGATTAGTGAAAAATGAATAACCGCTAGTGTGTGAGCTTATGAACTAAAAGTTTAACAAATTTAATAACATAAAAACAACTTAAATATATCAAAATAAGCAAAGAAAATAACTAAGATGAGACTTTTTTTAGAACGTTTTGAATCCGTCTTCGATTTAATCCTGGACCAGTGCCCCTGCTAGCTACAATCCTGAGATTTTGACAAAGTATCCGACAAAGAGAGAGAGAGAGAGAGAGAGAGAGAGATCGAACCGCACATTAAAAAAGGATGTAATAATTAATATTCTTGAATGTTCCACAATCAATAATGAAAATTAAAATTTAAACAATTAATGGTAGAAGTTTCTGGACTGTCCTAAAAAAAAGACTTAGAGTAAAGGTCTCCGATCCAAAATCCACAGGCTCCATGGCATGGCACCCACAAATAGCCAAAAACTATCCAAAAACAATAAAACTTTTGTATATTATGTGTATTATTAATTGATTTCCAAAAGGTCAGTTAAAGCGGGTTTACAGAAGACAATATAATTGAAATAGTTGTTGTTAATACCACCACAATTTTCGATAACTCAAATTTTATTAATAATCAATTTTCATTGAAACTTCTTAAATATAGATGGAATAAATGATCACAATCTGATCTGATAAAAATTACAAACTCTTCGATAATTATTGCAAAAAATATATATAAACGCTTTGAAGTATTAAAACTTAAAAAAAAATCTTATAATCTTTCAAAGTGATTGAAAAAGATCGACTGCAGTAAACTACTGTTGTTAATTAACTCGCTCTTTTCAATAATAATAATTATAAGTAGAAACTGTTTAACTTCGTTTCAAGCGACAATTTGACTGATTAATATCATTGATTCAATCAAATTGACTCATTTTAACTCGCGTTTTCTTCGAATTTTATATTTAAGATTTTCACGTTATTATAATGCTTTTTGATAGGCTGTCGGAAATTTTATACCAATTTAATTTTTTGGTAACTAGTTTAAGAAAAAAAACGTTCACTTCACGCACACCAATTTAGTTAACTGGCAAAAATCAAAGTTCATAAAAAATTGCATAGTTCTAGGCAAGATATGGAGTCTTCTCATTTGTCTTTTATAAATTGTATATATTGATTAGTAGTTGCATCAATAGTTGGGTCAATTTAAAGGAGATAAAAAACCTTAGTATGTAATATTAATTTCAAACTGATATCTTTAGTTACAGATATCTTACTGTACAAAAAAATACATCAAGAGTAGACGGACAAACACCAATGTGATAAGGGTTCCGTCTTTACTTTTTACAATTTACAGAACCGTAAAACTTATTATAATTAGAAATTTTTCCATTTTTAAAATGTTTGAAAATCAACACAAATAGTATAAATCGGGGGTGGCCCAGGCGTTGTTCGCGTGACTCTTTCTAGTCGCCCGAGTAATCATTAATTTCTGTTTATTATTGATATAATTGATATTGAATAGACATTGATATCATCAATGTTTATATCTTTAAACTTTTATTTAAAGTGTAAATTTCAAGTCGTGTTCTTGGTTCTTTTGCTATAAGTCGCTACTTTTCGATATTAGTCGACCTCCGGCAATAATTTTAGAACCAGGTCGCCTGTGATTATCAAAAGTTTGGCTACCCCTAGAATAGATTATGTCAATTCTATTTTTAATTTGATAATAATTATTTTAAATTTTTAGGTACCTTTGGTTTTCTTAAAAGCTATGTGAATTCAAGTTACATTGATTCATTCTCTAATTAACCACAAAGACAGGAATTTCCGTCAATTGAAAGGGGCTTTGACTTTATGCTATGAATCATAACTTGTAACTATTTATTATTCCCTCTATAAGATGGTGAGCATTTTGTTTTACTTGTTTCATTAGATGGAAAATTTTATATTAAACTAAGTACCTATTAAATAATTAATTAAATATCATAGTCAGAACGCAATGAAATATACCTTTATTAACGTTTTCTTTATAAATTAACTAGTTGAAATATCCGATGTTGCGTGGATAGAAATTTATTGAATATAATAAGTAAAACTTTTAGTAAAAATATCGAATTTATAATTTTTTTTTCTCTGGGGTTAAGACTTCGAATAATAAGACGTGGATAAAAATCCGTTAAATACTTGTGAAACTAATGAAAAAATTCTAATCAACAATTTTAAGGCCTTTAAAATAAGTTTGCACCACTTGTTGAACACGAATCCTTGTTTGTTCTTTCTAGACCCTGCACTATAATTAACGCTATACAAAAAAAAAATTCAATTGATATAAATTGTTACTATTTCAAGTCAAACAGTTCACTTATTTATTAAGAACCAATTTCATTTTATATATTAGATATTTAAATTATTATAGATACACAAAGAAATAAATTATGTTTCGTATTACATAATATCAGGCCTCGTTTGCAGAACATTAAGATTAATAGGTAGTACTAAGGTTCTAACATAGAAATGACTAATGTAAGTTAGTTACACTGTGAAGTGTTGAGATTGACAAGTTGACGTGTGATAGAGATGGAAACTATTATACAATGAAACATCTTCGTCAATATGGGGAAGAAGCAAGGTCTGTTAATAAAAATAGCAAAATATTAAAAAGTAACAATAAATAAAGAAACAACTGCAAAATAAGCAGAAAAATTCAAATAATATTTACATACCTTGTAATTTTAAGGATTTTAAAAAAAAATTCAATAAAATCTACGAATTATGTTTTGAAAAAGATTAATATCAACAAATGAACAATTTTAGATACAGATAAAATTAATATATTTTATGTTTTCAATAGCAATATTGAATCAGTGGCGTAGCAAAGAAAGCAAAGGGAGTGTTCATATTTCAGGCACCAAAAAACGCAATTTTTGTAGCAAAAAAAAAACCCAAGTGGTTCTCAATACAATTAGATTATCTGTGTCTAGAAGTTTTTTGTTTTTTGATTTTGGATTAGGGGAAGAATTTCGAGAAAAAAGGAAAAAAATATTTACTGGTGTACGTTTAATATAAAGGTAATTGATAAACCAGTTAATGCGTTTTCGTTAACTAAAATATTCCTCAGGATTTCTAGGGCCTTTAATGGTTTAGCAGTGTAATTACTAATTATAAAATAAAAGAAATATATTTGCGTTACGTGATTCAAAGTTCCACTCATCCTATTTCTTCATAACATAAGAGCATATTTTCCTTTATAAAAATGTTATTTCATGATTTATGAATAGCCTATCAAACTATAAAAATACCTTTCTACAAGTAGCAGAAGAATTTCAACGTACAAAAAATACACTTCAAATTGTGGTAAGCTTGGCGCTTAGTGTTGGTAATAGGGTACATGACAGTAAGAAAGAACTAAGAAAATTTGTTATTTAGATGGTAGATTTTTGTGTAAGGATTAAGAAAATCACGCTTATTGAAGTAATATTAAAAGTTATAATATTTAAAGTAATAAAATAAATGTCTTAAAATTCAAACATTTGTCACGTGATACTAAACGCCAATCAGAGCTCGTGACGTCAGAGGTCTGTGTCAATTGAAACGACCGAACCACTGACAGCCATAAACCATCAGTTCTTCGCACCTTTATTTTGTGTTCATTAAGATTCGTTGAAATTAATATTATTACTACTAATATTCATATTATTATTAATATTATTACCATAAAAATGGAGCCTGGTTTCATAAAAGCAAGTACTAACATAAATGTTTAATCAATGAAGACTAAACATGTCTTAAATAACTTAAAAATGTAAGAAACGACATAAAAACTTACATCAAAGTGATCTTTACAAAAATATCAAGAAGATTTCGTAGATACGGCTGCAGGGTCCCTTCTTGCGAGTTGTAACCACTTTTTTCTCATTTTTTTATCTTTTGGGACGTATATAAACAACTTCTTAGGTGTTTTAATTGAAGTACTCTCTTATTGAGGCACCATGTACCACTTATAAAATTTTGAATCCATTTTTTTACGAGAAAAGTCAATAAAAGCGACCCAACTTATCAAACTTGTTGCTTTGTTGTGACATATGACAGAGCATGTGGCTATATTTACCATGCACTGACGTCACAGAAGCCGCCATGTCATTTATCGGCGTTTTGGCGCGAACATAAAATTGTAAATAGGAAAATGGAAAATTTTAGGAAATTAACTTTATTTTCAAAAATATCGCACTTTTGGGCTGTTGTGGGTGCATACGAACAATAATAACCAGATTTAAAAAAATTGTCATGTACCCTATTATAAAACTTGGCCATTTAGCTTTGCAAGCCAGTTTTAAAAGAGAATGGAAAAAGTGAGTTTTTTTTCGAAAAAAAAAGGGGAACCCACGTAAAGGCCACTACTAAAAGCTCTACTACTGATAAAAGCTCTAAGGACTTGGAAGTAATTACTCCAAAAAGTTCTAAATCATTGTTGGGGTCACTGTGAATATTTATAGTGCAAAATAAATAGACACAGACGTAAACAATTCCAGACCATTTAGGGTTGGTTCCCCAAGAATCTAGTGGAAGTCTTGTGACTAGACGCTTACAATGCTTATAATGTCCTTTCGGCCGTTACTTTACCATTTCTGGAAGAATATTTCAAGCGTTGTGAGCGCGCTTAGTATACATCCTTAATGTCGGTAAATAATTGATAATAAATGATCATGATCAGATAATCATCATGGGATTTCCGGGATACATGGCTGGTGTGGTTCACTCTTATCTCGAGGACATGGTCTTCCAGGTAAAACTGAAAGAAGACATTTTTGACAGGAAGATCCTAACAGCGGGAGTTCCTCAAGGTTCTGGGCTGGGTCCGGTTCTGTTTACAATATATGTGAATGATATGCCTATAGAAAGGATGTAACGGTGTCTCTTTTCGCTGACGATACGGCACTGACTGTAACGTCGTGGAGAATGGATACTATTGTGAATAGGCTGAGCCAGGGACTATCCAAACTTATTAAATATTTGACGTTTACCCTACATATAAATGAGCTCGTCCAAAAAGGAAAGGGAGTAATTGTCTCATTAATCCCGCTATTAAATCGTAAATCTGGTCATAGCAAGGTAAATAAAATATTGCTCTACAAAACAATTGTAAGACCCCCATGCTGACCTATGCAGCTCCTTGCTGGAGCTTTACTAATAAAAGTAATTATAAAAAGATCCAGGTTACACAAAATAAATTCTTGCGGTTTGCCCTGGACAAACCCCGGTGTACTCTAGTAAGTGAGCTGCATAGAGAAGCAGACTTTCCCTTAATAAAGCAGTATGAGATGCGAAAAGGTTATCAAGGAAATTTCTTGAAGACTGTCAGTGCAATGAGAATGTAGAAATAAGAGGAATAGCCACATAATAAGATAATATAAAAGCCCAGGTCACTGATTCACTCACTCACTCACTCATTCTGTAACGCTCAATGCCTACTATGATTGCCTATACTATGCCTACTACTATTGAGCCAACCCCACAACAAGGACATTTACTCAATGATAATCGTATTTTCAGTCGCAATGTTGTGTATCAAAAAATTTTATAAACAAATAAAGCATTCATGAATTAAAAATAAATTATTCATTCTTTTTATTGAACTCATTCATAACTTTTGGTTGTCAAACACACTGATACGAACGCATGCAATAACTTTCACGTAAGAAACTTGGGGTTTTTTAAAAAAAATAGGATACCAGAAGAACTAGTATAGTGATAATGAGGCAGTAAAACATAAAAGACTTAAACACATCTTAATGTAAATAGTAATAAGGATAATTAGTATTAAGTCAAGCTAATTAATAATTAAGCTTAAAATTAACTAAAATAACAAGACCCTGGGTTTTACGGTCCTTTTCCCAGACGAGTTAAATGAGAAAAAATAATTTTATTTATTTATTTTAAGAATAGTTTTAAGGGGCAAAAGAGTTAAATTCTGGTACTTTTAGTTTTTAGTTCATGTAAAAACTTACAAAAAAAAACAATGTAATCATGGACCATCAATAAAACTTTTATTTATTTATTTAAACGCAAAGATCACCAAATCTTTTTCGATTGTAAATAGTGAATAGAAAAGGCACTAAGGATTCATTTGTCAACTTTTTTAAGATTTAAAAAAACACCCTTAATAAATAATGGATTTTGAAAAAACATTGGTTTTTTTTAAGAGGAAGTGTAAAATGATATTATGTACGCTACGGCACTGTATTCGTTAAATTAATAAAAACAACATTAAAATTACCTTGATAGCAATAGCAGGAAACAATCCCAATTTGCCTCCATGCTCTCCATAGTACGTATGCGGATTGACTTTCTTTTTCAAAAAAATCTTATCACCTTTCTTAAAACACAAACTTTTGCCACTGTAATGAAAAGTTTAAATTAATTTATCGAGCTTTCATTAGTTATAAAAATCAAAAAGATACTCACTTAAGTTCTAAGTAATCAAATAATGCTATTCCATGTGGTTGATTTGTAACCAAATTTGCTGACTTATTCGATACATGAATTCGATCGGTGGTCGGTTGCGAACAAGTTAAAACATGTCGTGTGGAATTACGCAACTGGGGCTGTTGTTGTGTCGGAGGCGAATGTTGATGAACTGGGGTTCCCGAGACCGAGTTAGACGGCGGTTTTGCGATGCTCTTCATACCTTCCAGAATCCTCATCAGAAGCACATTTGGTGGCAAATCCTCGATTCGGGACTCGACCAGGACCCGGCATTCGGGACATCTCAGTTCCTTGTGGGACGCGACGATACTTTCGAGACATTTTCGACAAAATGTGTGCTGGCACGGGAGAGCTTTGCTTGATGTATCGAGACGATCCAGACACACAGAACACTCTAATAAATCATTGAGCTTGCACTCATCCATATTCCTTTTTAATCCAAATACAACTTTCCACTTAACATCTGTCTCAATTTCCGATTACGCAAGGTGCAATGAACAAAGACTAAGTTCACTAATCTCAGATAAGATTACAAGTTTTTTTTCTCTAGTTTAATTAATAAAAAAAACTTTATTGCATTATATGCATTTTACAACGCCAACTAAGCAACACACAAAACTTAGAGAATTATATGAGAAGTTTTAATTAATTAAGTTCACATTCACTAATGAATCAACCCTTCGTACCATTTCCGGTTTCCAATTTAAAAAAAAAAAATTTTATAAAAATACCTGTCACTGACGAGGGCGCGGCATGTTCTATTGTGTAATGCACTTGTTCAATAAATGATAATATTTTTACATTTCTGAGCAAAACTTGAAAAATTATTTCAGGAGCGTAATACAATGAACCATTTGGATCAATCTCCACGATTAAACTAAATTTAATTCACATGAATTTACATAGAATATGCATCCGATGCATTCCATAAAGACTACGATTTGCTACGAGTTATACGAGCTATACGAGTAAACGTATGTCGATTCTTACTACGATGCAGGTGAATTTCAGTGTATTTCTAACCTCAAAACCAAGAAATTAAACCAAAATGTAATTTTCAAATTAATTAAGCAAAAAATGAGAAAAACTGATCTTAATTATTTACGATTAAAAATATTGTAGGTAAAAATGGTCAAAATCGCTTTACAAATCAAAGCAAGTTTAGATTCAATCGAAAACATAACGACCAGCCAACCAGACTATCATTTTCGATTGAAACTAAAATGTTTAAATTGCGGTGAAATTTCGGAAAAGTGGCATGATATTATCGAATCCGAAACATTTCCATCGAAAACAGCCAGATCGGATGTCCACTATCTTTCAAAATGTAAATTATGTTCACGAGAAAATACTTTAGATATCATCAATGATTCAAGAGGTACTTCGAAATTACTATTGTTACTATTAAAATATTGTAGCAATTTTATTATATACATTGATTGCTTTATTTAGGAAATTATACTTCTAAAGATCAGGGAAAATTCAAGACTATCATTCAGTTTGATTGTCGAGGTATCGAACCGGTCGAATTTCAGCCTTGCGATGGTTGGATCGCCGTCGCGGAAGATAGTGGTAAAGTATATGAAGATGTTGATTTGAGTGAAAAAGAATGGGTAGATTATGATGATCGAGAACAACGTCCTGTGGGAGTTTACGAATTTGAATCGCAATTTGTTAAAGTAAAATAATCCATCGAAAATATGATCTACAATTACTAATCGGTAATCTTGGCGTTTAGTGTTGGAAATTATTTAAATGTTTCAACTTCTTCTATATATGTATTTCCTATAATGAGAGTTCTTCCTCTTTACAAGGTGTAAATCAACAAGAATTATAATGCCTATCTCAAGCATATTAAGATTCTAATATTGCTTTTAAGTTAGGCACGAATTTAAATATAACTCGAAATTAATAATTAAAAATGTTCAAACTTTTTGTGTAAATTTTAAATTGAGTTAACTTAGAAGGCTGATTTTTTCATACTTCCTCAAAACGAAAGGCCTTAGTATTTGAAATAAATGTCAATTTGATAGCTTTATCCGTTTATAATGATCTTCAGAAATATGCCTAACACATTAAAACTCCAATTTGTTGGGAGATCATTCATGTTAGAGGAAATATACAGTAAAGATATAAATAGCCGCCAATTGAACAGAGAAATAGACTGTTGCTGTAAATAATTTCTAACGCTTAAAGCCAAGATAACACTGAAATCTACCAATAAAAACATTAAAATTATTAAAAAAAAAACATTTTGTAAATAAAAACAATAAATGAAATATTAAATTGTTTCACTTTTTATTAATTTATAGAAGATACAATCATTCTTAAGCTTTTTACAGTCAACTTATGATTACTGCATATTTCCTTCTTTTAAGTTTTAGAAAGGAATAAATCGAATAAATCTTGCAATTATATCATATGAATTTGTCTCAGGTAACAACTTGGTATGAATTGAATTGTTTGTCTAAAAATAAACTTGTTTCTACGTCATAAACCCAAAACTACCTTACTTCTGATAATTATAAGCATTATAAATAAAATTATGGTGTGTAAAAGTTTACAGGCTTTATACATATCACCGATTTGACTGAGATCTACTTAGGTCTATTATTTTATATAACATACCTAACGTACTTTAATGACTAAACGACTTAAATACAAAGATGTCCACGTTAAAAATAATTTTAACAGAATATTTAATCCGAAAAAATTTAACAGTATCTTAATCCATAACAAATACAATTTGAAATTTACAGAAAAATATTAGATTATTCAATATGTAATAGAAAAATACATTTTGAAGGATTCACACGCCGCGGCCGTTTGTTTGAACTTTTGAAATATACAAAAAAACAAAAAGATTTTTAGCATGGTTCTAATAATAACTAATGTTAGAAGCTGCAGATATTTATTTAAAAAACTTTTGAAATATATTTCCATATTTTAAAACCGTCAGGATTCACTGCTTGGCTTGATTTCTAGGCTACCTGGCTTAAATTTGACTTGAAATCAAGCCAAATTTGAATTAGAGATTAATATTCAATACTATTGGGCCGGTAAGTTTGGAGCTTGCACCGAGGAAAGGAAACTCAAATATAAGTAAATCTTTTCAAGATTTACATGTGAGTTTCCTTTCCTCGGTCCAAGTTCCCGAGAAAAGCATTATTAGTAATGAAAAGACATGGATAAAACACTCATCATGGAATTAATATTTAAATAGCAAGTTATTTCATTGTATAAAGTCAATATTAATCAATCTATACATCATAACCTGTTACTTGATTTTATGGAGCGTATATTTGATTTGATAAATCTATAGTAGGGGTGGTAGGGATCATCGGAGAATTTTTAAGGGTCCTTAAAGTTACTGAAATCAGACAGACGTCAGTGACTCGGTGATATTTAACATTTTTCTAGGAAAGTACAATCAAAACGGTTGAATAACATATAGTTATGAGTAAATATAATAATTGATTTAGTGCGTTGTAGAATAGTTTTGTTATTTTTATTTTATAGGAAAAGTATCAATCCTTGTTATTTAGTTTAGTCTGCATTAGTTAGCATCGTTGACATTTTCATAACTATAACAATATGTATGTAGATAATAAAAAATTTGTTAAGTTTAATTTTTCATTGTAATCAAAATATTTTTTTTATTTGAATTTTAAAAATTGTTATTCAGCTTTCGAATGTAGGTCCACGGCGCTGATATAGTTGCGCACATTGTATCATATTGTTGCATTCGCGCAATTAAGTCGTTGGCTCCAAAAGGGTCATGTTGACATTTTTAAAATTTTTTTATATAATTTTTAAAAATTTGAAGAAGAAAAAATATCCTAAGTTAGAAAATTAGTTAGCCTGGTCTTGATTAATCTGTGTATTGTGTTATATTCTTGGAAGTGGTAAAAATGGTTTCTAGGGTTTTCCTGAATGGCAAGCGGGCGGTTGATGACTTAAATCTTCAACCGAAAGGTTATTTAGAATTTTTCTTTTGAATTACAATGTTTTAACCCTATTCTAATTATTGTTTAAGGTAATCTAACATTTCTGTGAATATGAAATACATTCAGCATTGAAGTTAATGTAAGTAATTTGGGATAAAATTGATAATATATTTCATCTGACTTACATCGCAGTTAAGTAAAATACCCACACTCCATAGTGTTATATGTATAGATACCAGTTTATTTAATAGCTTGTTTCTTCTTTTATATGAGCCATTGGGAAATTTACGAATTTTTCGTAAATCTACCTGGTTAAGTAGATAAGCATTTTATTAAATTCAAATAGCAGGCAGAGGCTTTCTTAACAAAAAGTTGTCTATTGTCAACAATCAGCTAAGTACACACTCTTTTTATATTGATCAGTGATATTCAAAGTGAGGGTCGCCACCCCCCGAGGAGTCACAAAAATATACGAGCCGTAGAATAATCCTTCTGTAAACTACCTTTTATATGTTTTATTGCACGTATTAGTTTATCGGTGGGTCTATTGTATTTTTTTATACAAAAGAGAGTCGCAGCTCAAAAAGTTTGAGAAATAATTGTATAAACTGTAGCTCAATGGAGTACATATCAGTTAAAAAAAATTGATGAATTAGTTTATTCCAGGCTACATTTAGAAAAAAAAAATCATATAAAACTATTAGGAGGAATTTAATCAAAATGAATATGAAAATTAATTTTTCAAGAATGAGTCGAGTTATAGATGTAAAAACTGAAAAAGGGGTATAATGGAAATATTTTTAGTCATGCTGTGCTAGTTGAAAGTAAAACATTTAGATTCTACTTAGTCTTACCTTCATAATTATAAAAATATATAATTTCTTACCTGGTTTAAATCGAGGTAAATTCTCTTTATATGACGCCAAGACTGTATTAAAGTAGATACAAACAATTTAACCATTTTATTCTTCTATACAATTTAACCTGTTTCTATCAGTACAACATTAAGCATATAGAAAAAAGAAAGTGTATAGGCAACAAGTGATCACTCATACAATATTAGTTGCTAGGTTAAGTTATTTTTTATTACATTTTCTAACATTCAAATTATTAATTTTAAAAGCTTTTACTACTTGATAATGGTAAATTAAAACATTAAATTCCAGTAATATTTTGTTTAAGTATCAACCCTCAGTGGTTCACTAAATGACAAAAAAGAAGTGAAATAAAAATTCAAATATTTGTTACGCAAACAATTCCAGTATTTTTTTATTTTCTTATATACTTTTTACAAAAACATAATAGTAATGACATTATATTTGTTATACATAAGGAACTGACTAAATATATATTTTTGTCTGACAAAATGATTAAATAAATTACGAACTATTATCAACAGATTACATTATTATCATTTGATCGATGATTAGTACTTATCGATTTCACTTTAAAGCCAATCAAAGGCAATAATAGTGACTTGAACATACGTTATATTATAATAAAGTTTTTAACTATGTTTCTTAAATTCGTAATTATTTCAACATATAATCAGTGCATTCATGTCATTAATGATACAAAACATAATATTAATTTTCAATTGATTAAAAAAAGCATTAAAATATGAGCCCGTATTTTTACACGTGATACATATAGTACGTATATATACGAATTTAATACGAAAATAAAATGTATAAAACATAAGTATATAGTATTTACATAATGTAGTAAAGGAAAAAATGAGTACAATTTTTTGGAAAGTACATTATTGACTTGTTTTATAAATTTTGATTGGATAATAAATTATGAGAGATCAAGAGATTTTTTTAAATGTAGGCCTTAATGTCCAACTACATTTCTTAATTAAACCAATTAGTTATTGATCGAAATTAAAGGCACTCAATACAGAAAACAGATAAAATTGAAAAGAATTCATATAATTTATAAAACGTAACACACTTATTATAATAATTATTTATAAATATACAATAAAAATATATTATATACATTTTGGAAATATGTTATAGGTAAATGCTAATATTTCTTTGCTACATCTATTTCTAGTTAAAATCTATACCAATTAACAGATATAAAATATTCTTTTAATACGATAAAGAATTTTCTGATATTTTTTTATGAATAAAATATTTAAAATATATGTATTTGATTTCTCTCTTCGCCAGTACCAACGATCATTGTCATTTTTTCCTTAATAAGTACAGATTGTATTTTAAGCCAATTTGATATATGTTAATATACTAGGTTATATACTCTTAGAAAATTTGAAAAAAAATCACATTTGTTTAAATAGAAAATTTTACATTTTTTTTTTAAATTATCAATTTTACCAATTCCAACACTGAAGTAATTTGTTGTTTTTGGTTTTTCTTGGAGCTAAATTCTCTGAAAAAATGAAGCATTAAAATTTGTTTTTTTGAGTGTCACGATTTCATGCTTTATGAATTTGGATGATATTAATAATAATCAACTTTTTTTATTTTTTATTGAAATGATAATTAAGTTATTTTACTGTGATTTATTAACTTTGATAAAATCAGCCACAAAAGCTTCTATACATTTGATTAGTTTGCTTAGGTCTTTGAATGTTGACTAATGTAAAAGGGGTTTAATTATGAATAACATTTTTACACTGTAACACAATTTGCTACGTCAGAGTAATGGGTGGAAAATGTCAAAAAATTGATAATTATTAATATAAACCAATCAATAATATAGTTATATTCAAAACAATTCATTTTTTCTAGTTACAACATATAACATGACACTCAAATAAAATTTGAAATATTTGAAGATATTAACAGTCAATAAAATTCCATATTGAGCTTCGCACTCAAAAATAGATAGAAAATGGGATCTCGATTACGTTAAAGTTATGGCTTTTTAAGTAATTATGAAGTATTTAT
The DNA here is from genome assembly GCA_958496155.1 of Sisyra nigra. NCBI lineage: Eukaryota > Metazoa > Arthropoda > Insecta > Neuroptera > Sisyridae > Sisyra > Sisyra nigra. The sequence goes on along the minus strand of OY292315.1, from coordinate 33,505,658 downwards.
ATGAAGATCAGTCATAGCCACATCATCGATGAATGGTCAAACACAAACAAGTTAAAAGATGCTATTATATTATACACCTTACTATTTCCATATCATTAAAACTTCAAACTGCTTCTATAAGAGATAAGAGCTAAGAATACAGAATGTATAACTGTATAGGCAACACGTTAGCCATACCTGTAATCTTAGTTGCTTCTAATACATTGAATGATTGTTGAGAAATTCAAATTATTTACTTTTATTCATAATCGAGATCTTTTCATATCAATTCTTGTGACCAAAAATGAAAAAAAAGTGCTTTGATTTGATCAAATTAGGCAAATAAATACATCAACAAGACAAAAGACAACATTAAATGATACCATGAATTCGGATCGAAGCTACGCGACATCGAATTTTCACACAATCGAACCACATAATTTTAAGGCATACAAATCCATACTTACTAAATGGTATTCATTGAGGTATAATCTTATGCGTTTGTGCTTTATATTATCAGATTAAGTAAGGCTTACATTTATTATCATCTAAAATCAACCAAAAATGATCACATATAGTCATTTTTTCTACAGTACTTCAATTGATATATAAAACTGAAAAGATTAGTTACGGTTGCAGATTACGGTATAGTCTTTTTCATAGCCTGTTGTGCTCGTTGCTCCCATTCTTCCTTGCGTTGTTGAATTCTTTTAAATCGTGGAATAAAATCTTCATTTTGAATATCATCGGAGTTTCTATTTGATTCATTCATGTTGTTAGTGTTTAACTCTACGTCACGATCTTTTTTTAAGTTATTCTGATTTATCCATTCAGAGTTGTTAGTAAGCTTACCATTTTTTGTTTCAATTATAGTTTTGACGGATATACTCTTTTTGCGTTCTTCACGTGGCGAATCCGCCTCATTTTCCTTATCACTGTCTCGTGACTTTCCATTTGGAGTATTTTCATGATTCTTTTCGATGTTATCAAGCATTACGATCACTTGCTGGCCCAGTTCACTGTCAGTGTTTAACTTTAACGACCGACGTGCGAAAACTTTCATCAGTTCAGGTTCTTCGTCTTTTTTAACTACCGGTACCGATTTTTTACGTAAAGTAACATTTTCATCAGTATTAATCTTCTTGTCAATTTCTTTCCCCGAATCAGGCATTCCCTCTTCGCTATTCTGTTTTTTAAGGGTTTCTTTTTTCGTTTCAATCAGTTCTAAACTGCTGGATTTACGGGTAAGAAATGGTTTGGCCACAACAGGAGATGAAGGTGTGGTATTAGGATTTGGTGACGGGTTTAAATTGGGCTTTTTATTAACAGGACTAGTGTTCCCATTCACACTTTTCCATAAGTTTTCCGATGAGTTTTCACTCGAAGAGTTTAAGTCAGTTTTTGAGTTACGTTTGGGACTATCTTTTTTGATCGCTTCAATAAAAACCGGAGGGCTTATATTTCCTGGCTTTTCGGGTTTCTCTGGTTTTTCCTCGATTTCTTCAGATTTTTTTCGAATTTTTATTTCATTGGTATTGCTACTATCTTCGATCATACTAATACTAGTCGATAATACAATGTTACTTGTGGGTTTTGTTTCTACTTTATTGAGTTGAATTTTCAAAAATTCCGGAACTGTTCCACCACTGACCGGTTTTTCGATTTGGGATTGCGATTTTTTGAATGGTACCGGTTTGGTGGAGACAGTTTCGTAATTTTTTGAAATCGATGAATTTTTGAGGTTTTCATTGCTTTCAGAAGTTGTTGAAATTGAGACGGTGACCAGATTATCGGATTTTGTGATAATTGGAGTACATGAAACGGTTACGACTCCTGGTGATAAAATGTCCTGTTCACTTACTCTCTGTGTGATGCTAATTCCGTTAACGTCGGCCGAGACGGTAACAGGACGTGTGCTACGAACACTATCGATCGACGCCGATTTAATCGGTTCTGAAGGTTTTAAATTTTCGCTTTTAATACTATCGAGAGACGAGGATTTTTTAATAGCGTTTTTCGAGTTTTCCACAGCCTCGCTATTGATTTTTATGTTGGCTTCATACTTGGTATCATCCTTTTGATTTGTCGCGTTAATTGTATTAACGTTATACGGTAAACTGGTTAAATCGTTTGAGTGATGATGATGAGGTGGTAATTTACATTTAAAACTTTGTGATTTAACGACGGAACGTGTATTGAAAACGACCGCGGGCGTATCGTCAATATTATTCAACGACATAAATCCATTATCAGTCTTATCATTAGTTGGTAATGATTCCGAGGAAAATTGAGAGATTTTCTTTTGGTAAGAAGAAATCACAACTTTCGATTTGCTCGGTGTTTTTGAAACGCCTTCAGTGGCGACTTTGTGATCTGAACTGAGATAATTCTCTGATTGTGATGTGCTCAGCGATGAATTGGGGTATGAAATTTGCATTCGATTGATTCCTCCATTGAAATCGGGTTTGGTTGGAATTTCAGGAGTTGGCATATTTTCTTGAACTTGTGGAGGCTCAATTATTAGTAAATCAGCTTTTCTTTGTCTTGGATGACTTGAAATTTCCTTATTTAATTCCTTTTCGATTTCCTCATTTACAATTTTTGAGGTCGTTTCAATTATAGTAGCATAGGCATCCATTCGTTTAGGGTTGATATGAAAATTTTCGCCTTGACTCGAGGGGATGTTTGAGCAACTATTTCGTTCCGGGGAGTTTTTTAATTGAACACTTCGAAGTTGAACGGATTCGATTTTTGGCAGAGCCGCCCCGAACGTGTTGGGATGAGTTGATACGATTTTTGGGATTTCCTTTTGAATGGTCGGTTTTGGTGGGATATTCAAGTGGATTTCAGATGAAAGCTTTTTATCGTTTTTTGGTTGAATTTTCGGAGGATTCTTATCGATTTCCTGAGTTGATCGGTTTATTGACGGAAGTAAAATTTGGTTGTGTGGAGGACTTTCTAGTTTCTTATAGGAAGGTTCAGGACTCGGAGGAATGTTAATAGGTTCGACTCGTTGGCGGGCCGACGGCCCGCTTTTATGAACCTTGATAAAACCAGTCGAAGTAATAAGATCGGAAGAATTTTCAGATGAATACCGTCCCTTTTCATCGATTCGCTTTTTGATGTTCATTGCATTGAAAATAGACTCCTTCTGACGGTGACTCGTAATTGTAATCACATCCTGTTCTTCGTGCTTTTCTTTTTTCTTTTTGCCACTGCGTCGTGAAAGTAAGCGTCCAAAGAACGACTCTTCTTTTTTCTTTTCGATTACAATCTTTTCGTCCTCATCCTCTTCGCCGACGGTGGTGAACGCTTCGGAGAGCAGCTCGTTGTCGTGGGATACCGACCGCGGAAATGAAACATTGTCTTGCGATGCAGCTGCGTTCGATCGACTCCGTGACACGTGTTGTAAGGCGCTTGCACCCGTCAATGCTAGTCCGGGAGGAAGAGATGCAGATTTTAGTCTTGTTTCATTCGGAACATGTGATCCATGATGATTTGTAATGCCACTCGTTGCACTAAGCTTTACTTTCGTAAGTTCTGCAAAGAGCAAAAAATCAAGCCATGCATTCGTTAGCCAGATGTAGTCTTATTTAAGCCGAGCTGAAGTCATGCTATGATTGATTTTAAATTGGATGATTTTCAACATAAATTTCAAAAATGCAAAATGCATTCAAAATTAGTTTTTAAAATAACAACACGGAAACATGACAATCACATTTTTTTATGTATGTGAGTTACCAGCAATTGTACTTTTAGGTCAAACCAACTTTACCTAAACAAATTTCCGATTAAGTAAACTTTACCAAGTGTACATAATATATCAGACAAAACCGACATTTCAAAAGTTCTTTTTTACTTTATTTTTTCTTCGCAAAGCATTTTAATTATTGTATTACAAATAGAGATTCACTACTTCACTTGATTTCAAAGCTAATTGACCCAATTTTCAAGCTACTTGGTCTATTATTTTATACTTAAAATCAAGTCAAACTTCAGGTAAATATTAATATTTTAACAAGCATTGACATCCCAAGTTAATTCAGTTACAAGTCACAATATAAAACATGGGCTATTCAAAAAAATGTCCAACCGCATGTTGCACAAAAACCTTAATAAAATTGACAACCAAATAATTTGGCCTTTTTTAAAGGCGACTAAAGCCAACTTCTGTAAAATTGACTATTTATGTTATTCTTGTCCGGTAAAATTATGAATTTTTCCTAAAAAAAGTTTCTTACACATACTATATAATATTATCCTTAAAAATCATATCAATTCGTTATTTCGTTCCGATGTAAAATCAATAGTGGCGGATTTACCAGCATACTGAGTAAACTAGATCCTTTAGCGATTAGAATTAGAGATTTTAGATGCGACAAATTAAATCGATGCCTGTATGTTCTTGTATATTAAAAAGAACCATCGGGGTTTTTAGTCAATTAAATCAAAATTTTCCCTGACGAGGAGAAAAAACAACACCAAGAACTTAGTTTTACAATAACTGATTCATTTTGTATAATAAAAAAAAGATAAATCGAGGGTTACCTACTATATTATAGTTAATGCTTGTAATACACTATCTACAATTCGTTAAATTAATTTTAAGACTGAAAATTTTCTTTTTTTACTAAATTAAATTTTTGATACTATACTGATTTTTTTAAAGTAAAGTGAACTTAAATCTGACACGCACTAGATCAAGTAAACGTTACCTGAAATTTGTTTAGATAATATAGACTTTACTTAAAATCGTCTTTTGCTGGTAACATGTAATTAATAAATGTTTACATTTACAACAAATCAAGACATCAAGACAGACAAAAATATTTTCCATATGAATGCGATAATTAAAGATAATATGTTACCTTGTCTGGTTACTTCAGGAGTTACACTACGGATCGTTTCTTCATTAACTTCCGGTGTGGTCGGAAGAGCCGTTGTTATCTAAAAACAATAAATTAATCATAAATGCAAATTACACAAAATCTCAACTAAAATCCCAACTTGTTGAACGCGTCTTCGTCGAGGAGCTCCATGTGTCCGTTTCGGTCTTATAGCCATCTTGTGCCGAGCTGCACTATGACTCAAAGGGGCCGACAATGGACCACTATCCCCAAGATCCAGCTCGGAGTCTATTTAAAACAAAAAAAAGTAAAATTCAACCTTAAAAAATACATATTTTAAGTCCTTACCGAAATCATGGCCTAGAGAAAGAGTCGATCGCTTCTCATGCAGAGATACTTTTGATGAGTGCCGCGAATGCAAACCGAATGAATCCTGAAAAGAATTCGTTTAAATCTTTTTATTGGTAAAAGAACAAAAAATATTCACCTCGTCCATATCGGAACTAGCGACACTAAGGAGCGAGCCATCGCTGCAAGTACTGTGCGACTTGGTGGTGTGCTCCTGAAAATAAAACAACCTCTTATTAAACGCCAGTCAATCAAGAAAATGCAAATGTAACATCAACTCAAATTGAGTTAATAATTACTTTTTTTTTAATTACAGCGTAAGATAGGTTGATTTCAATGCAGATGATATGCAAATTTGCAATCAATAGATTTCCTAAATTGAAATGCAACGCATGAACCCGACAATGTTGATCGGAGAATGTGGTAAAAAAACCAAGTAAATTAAACACGTAGCACTCGATGGTTCCGTAACGGTTACACACGTTAAATGTTTGCGTTTTTTAAATACGGAAAAAATTAACAGTTTCGCAATCTTATTTTTCGAGTTAGTAATAGATTTTTTGAAGAATTTATTATTACAGAATTACTGATCTAGGATGGGTACATTCTTGAAATTTTCGTCGTGTTATTTTTAGACAACTATTTGGACTAATAAAGCAAAAACGGTTGGATTAGTGAAGTTGATGTAATGATATGGTTTATTAAGACGAGTGCTATGAAAATACAGAAAAAATTCTCTTGATTTGTGGTCACACCTTAGCGAAATTTTCTTTGCTTCTTTTAAAGATCGTTCATAGAATGAAGGTAATTTATTTCAACAATAAATTGTGTTATTAATTTACATTCTTCAATTAAAAACTTTAATAAGAATAGTGGAGGCAAAACTACATAAAGGTCGCTATTTAAAAATGGTACAGTTCATAGCATTTTTATTGGCTTTAACAATTCAATAATGGTGAACATGAAATATAAGTTTCTTTGTTTGAAGTTCCTATGAAACTAGGCAAGATAAAGAAATATTTCTTTAAGTATCAATTATTTAGTCAAATCTGGTTAAGCGAGAGTACAGGAGTGCCTTTTCTCACTTATTGAGGTTTATAAATCAAAGAAATCAGTATACATGCACATTTGGCCATTCAAATAGAACACGACAAAAATCAAAATACGTTAGTACATTTAAGAAAACAGAAACATTGTAACTCACAGTTCTACGTTTAAAATGAGTATTAGATAAATAGCAAATATTAAACACGCTCGAATATCTATTATAGAAGTACATGCAAGTATTATAGATAAAACTACAGATTAAAAAGCTAAACTACTGTCTGAGAGGTTACAAGACACCAAATAAATTTCACTAAACTTTGGTCAAAAAGTTTCAGAAAATTTTAAGTTGCTATTAGTAATGTTCTTAGAAATAATAGTACCTAATCCTAAGTTCGATTTCTTTGAAAAAAACAGTTACAAAAATACTAATTTTTAACATTTTCATTTCACTTTCAAAATGTTGTAAAAATATTTCACCAAGTTTGAATTCGCTTTGTTTAAACACGCACTGTAGTTAATTAAAATTTCTAAAATAAACTTAGCGAACAAATACACTTTGTCTATTTAATTATTATTCTTAGTTCTAAATAAAAGGAAAAATAACCTAGCATAAAAATTAATTATAACTATCGTTTTCGAAAACATTTTTCTCAAACATTTCCCTTTTTAAAATTGAAAGAGTAAGACTATAATTTAACTTACGTTTTATAAAATAGGTCTTTATCCACCATACTAGGATTAAAAATACGAAAAAAACATTTTTTTCATTTGATTTTCCAGTTGATGTAAATTTTAATATTGTATAACAATTTTAATTAAATTCTCCACATTACAACCATCCGGATTTAATGATATATTACAGTGAGTTTTGTATCCTTAAGTGCTTTGTAGCAAGTCAGTGTTAAGTGAATAATACGCTCAAATTATACTTGACGAGGAAAATGTAGGACATTTCATGAAAAAGTGCAGCGCAATTAGAGAAAAATTCTCCACATGAAAATCTAACCATTCAAAAAAAAAACAGTAAATCAAAAATAATACTTTGTCTAATAGGTAAGTGATAATGAAAAATATAATCCATCATCGTTTTTCGGCGACTTTCTCTTCAAATCCAATTTTTTAAAGACAATCATCGCTCGTACTTAGAGGAGTTTTATGAATAATTGTTTCGGAATTTGGTGCAACCTGCTTTGAAACTATTTCAAATTTATTTTGAAATTGGTGTCATTAGATTTTAGGTTTGTGTATTCTTTATTTGTTTTATCGGAATATCCAAAAATGGTTCGATGATTGAGAGTGTATTTTATTTACTTACAAATGCCATATGGCCATAATTACAACATATCATTTGTTCGTATCATTTCGGGAAAATAATTAAAGAAAAGTCTGTTTTTACAAATATTAAAACATAAATTAAATTTATACATTAAAACACGATTATTTTAAATTAAGATAAGGATATCTCTAAGTCTTAAGAGATATTAATTGAAATTGAAAAAAGTTTTAATAAAATATTAAAGTAATATTAATTTATAATTATGGATTAAAGAAAGAGTTATTTATTTTGAAAAAAAATTAGAGTTGTTAAATCTTTTTTTTTCGATTTCAAGAGACAAGTAAATAAGTTTATATATTTACATAAAGAGAAAAATTAACATCTAATGTCTTAAAACTTAAACGATAACTTCATAATATCTATAATTCTAAAATTTTTCGGTTAATGTGTCCTAGAAATTCCCGTGCAGCCATCTCATATTCAATATAAGTATAAGAGTTACATTTTCAACTCTGAATATCTGGTAAATTTTATCATGCATGCAAAAAATACCTTCTTAACGTATAAGGAGGAAATTCAAATTACTTATGAGAAAAAATAGTACCCTAGTCAGTAACGAAGTTCTTTACGTTATATTTTCAAATCTAAACGCTCTATCTCTTTATAAAAATGAAGGTTGGAGTTTTCTTAGTAAAAAGATTTACCTATATATTTTTACAGGTAAAATTTGGTTTATTGAATACAGATTTTTATAGTTTAGTAAAGTCAACGTGCCATCAAGTAGTTACAAGAATAAATTTGTTTCTCTATCTATCTTTCTATTTACCCTCTGACTCGGCACACTTCATTTTACTAACCATTGTTAGCAGGCAGTGAACATAAGGAGGTAGAAAGAGAGGGAGAAACATTGAATGAAAGAGAGAGAGAGAGATAGAGTCGCGTGATTTTTTTTTTGTTACATTATGGTCTCCACCGTTTTACTGCAAGGCGAATAAAGGAACTTCATTCTAAAGACCTTATCTTGTACTTAAAAATTCAATCTTCTATGAATAACGTATAGACTCACTATTTGACTTGATTTTAAAGCTCCTTAATTTAAATTTCAAGCTGTTTGGCCTAATTTCGACTTAAAATCAAGTAAGACTTGCTTAATATTGAAATTTAAATACCAAATCAAGTTAAGCACTGATTTCACAAGTTATTTTAGTTTCAAGCCAAAATATCACGCACAATTTTTTAAAAACGTGCAACTACTTGTCTTGATGATTCTCTAAAATCAAGCTTTCAGATTAAAAACCTAATACTTTTATTGAGTCATAAAAAAAATCAAGAAAAAATCAATTATTTGCAAATCTTCTCCATATTTTAGTTATCAAATTTTTAGAAGTGTAAAAATTTAAATATCATTAAATCCAATTCGATAAGTCATGAAGCGATATGTTACAAATCAGTAACAGTACCTACCGGTGGTGTTAATTAAAATTTTCAACGACCAAAATTAGTCGAATTCTATAAAATTTAAGTCGTAAACCGCATAATTGTTATTGCATTTTCAGCTAATTATCTATCGCAAATGAGCATTAAAGCCTCATGTGCGGAATAATTAAACACTTTTCAAAAAATTTGCATGCAATCTTGTTAAAAAAATCATTACTACACCCATTTGTTTGTTGTAACATTGCATTTGTAGTGCTGCAATATTTTCACTTTTTGCAATTACCAACGTTGTTTCTGTCGACTTAAAGCAATCGTTTCAATAACCAATTTTTTATTAGTTACTATGTATTTCAAAAGTCAGTTGCGTTTTGTATTAACTGCATGTAAAATAGAGTAATAATGTTTTTTCAATAAAAGCATTGTATGTTTCTCTCAGGCGGACATTTTGCATAAATTAGCACGACGGCGATTTTCTGGAAATGCCGAGGTTCCAAATCGCCTTTTACGGAGGGAAATTTCACATTTCGCGTACGAGTTCGTGATGGATATGTTTCAATAAAAAATTAACTTATATCAATTGAAAAAATTCAGTTAAATTAGCAAGCACACGATATATTGCCACATTATAAATTAATTCAAGATTACTTTTACTTAAGAGATAAGAAAACCATTTTTCTAATTAATTTTCCTCCTTTCATTTTGACTTAATTAGATTTTCAATGCTGACATAGAAATTTGGAAAATCAAAAAAAAAAAACTTATCAATTTCTCGACTTTCAGAACGCCCCATTGTTTCGTTTTGAATTTACTTAATGTCTTAAATAAAAACTCTGCATTGAATTTCTATAAAGAATTTTCCCAGATTATTATGTGGGTACATATAAAGCTAAACGGAAAAGATTACTTCCGTCGAAAAAAAAAAGAAACAAAACATTTGAAAAAGTGTTATATTAAAATGACTGTAATTAAAACAAAATTTGGACGAGCAAATTTATTTTCGGTTAAATCAACTTTCAATTAGAAAACAGATTTGAATCTAGACTGAGGAAATCTTTTTATATAGAACATGGAAGAAGCAGCAGACGACCGGATGAGAAGAAAATGTTAATGTCGGCTGTATTAATGCGAATTTTTGTATTGTCTGCGGCATCTTCCAGTTTCTTCAATAGGCATTGATTAGTTTGGAGAAAAAAAGAAAATTCTTTGTAAATCTCTTCTTTTTCCTTATGAGACGTAGGTACTTAAACATCTAAGGGAAAGTGATACATAAAAATGTTGATTTGTAATTATATAATTTAACTAAAATTACACTCGGGTAAAATAAGTTCAAACAGAATATTTTTTTAATCAGTTACAGCTAATTACATGCATTGAAAGTTTACGCCTTTGATTTTTCAACTATGATATTATTGAAGTGGTAAAGTCACAAGAAAATCGAAGCATTGTTAATTTTTCTATGAATTGTGAATGTTTAATTTAACAAAACTAAACATGTAATAACATAATGAAATTATTTCAAAATCATTACAATTTTAATTGATATGTGCTCGAGACACGCTAAGAAAATATCTAAAGCATAAACAAAAAGACTCTCACAACTAAAATATTATGTATCGTAGCCCAGATTTTCATATTGATATTTCACAATTATTGTTGATATTTTGATTTCATACAAAGACAATAACGTATCTTCAAACCAGAACGATAAAGCAATTGGAGTTTCTAACAGGCTGGCTGAACATTGCAAAAAGAAAAAATACGAAAAATCATAGAAATAAAAAAAACATGGCATGACGTATAAGATTGGTAAAATTTTTATTTTTTGGGGTGTTTTAAGTCGCTTTAACATCTAAGGTCATATCACGACTGTCTAAACACAGAAAAATTTCTGTTGGTCAGTTTTATTTTAGATCTAGGATTCAACGGGGATCGAACCCAGTACCACTTAACGCATGAAGCAGAAAGAACAATAGTTCTAACCACTGCGCCAATAGGTGGTTATTAAAAAATATTATTTAAAAATTTTATGATATCTTTTCAAACCTTTTCAATTAATCGATTTCTATAAACAAGGTAACAATTTAAAAGAAATATTTACAGTTTCATGGGAAATGTTATTTGATATCACGCGTCACTCGTAAGTGTTGAAAATTTGTCGAAAGATACATAAAAAATTCAATAAGATAGAATACAACCAGATAGAATATCAACCCCTTTCGGAACAAATCTTGTTAGTAATTTTTTTGCGAAAATTAGATCTTTAACAGAAAACATTGTCGAGTACCTAATTAGTGCAAAACAACTTTAAATGTGAATAGAATTTTCCTTAGTTTTTTTTTGTTTTCCTCGTACTTACATTCTCTGTTAGGTAATATTAAACATTTTTATTGATTCCCCAACAATTGCAATTTTGCAGTTATAAGATTTACTCAAAAAGAAGACGATATTCAAAATTTTATGTCAGCAGAACCACAAATGGTATATTACTCAATTTGTTGTAAGTACAACAGAGGTGTCTTTAACTGAAAAAACTTTTAATGGTGGATAGATTAATTAGGTCGAAACATATCGAGAATTTTAGATTCTAAACTAGCTTTCAATTTACGCAACGGTTCCTTTTATTTTTCAATTTTTGTAAAATTTTGGAGTAACAGTAATTATTCAAAGACGTCATTTGCGCACGGATTTACTAGCAACTAGATATTCACTACGTGATTTGAATTTCAAGCTACTTGGCCTAAAATCAAGTCAAACTCAAGTTAAATATTTATATTTAAATGCCAAATCAAGTTAAGCCTTTACAAATCAAAATATCAAGCACAATTCACTACAAAAATGCCCACTACTTGACTTGATAAATCCTTACTGGTAACTTATAATTGAAAAAAAAATTAAAAAATAAACAGTTAATACCTGCCTACCTATATTTAGTTTAACGAAAATATTCAAAATGACTAAAACCTCAATAAATTAAACTATGATGTAAAATGTAATGTAACAATACAAAGTATAAAATTAATTTCTTTACTATTAACCTTCAATAAGAGTTCTATTTTGTCACCTTTTCAAAGGCCTTCTTGTTAACTCAATTGACAGACTTTAATTATAAAATTTACTAATTATAGTCTTAAGTAAATCACAGTATTTTGCAATAGATTGTTACGTGCATCCGTCTAAATGTCGACAAATTTTAATGTCGCAGAAATAAAAAGACAATTTTAATTATTTTTGACATTAACCTTTCACTTTTAACAAACGCAAAGTTATATCCTATTGGCCGTAATATTTAGGTTGTCCGATTACAATAATTTTGGAGACCAAAATCGATACAAGTATATGCATGTAAGTTACTTTTTTGATGTTCTTTTTTTGGATACACTGTTTTATAGGAGTATTGTGAATCCGTGCACAACCTTGAGTCTCTAAGTTTGGAACTTTTCAACGTTTTCCTTCATTGCTCTTAGGTAATGGGATTATAGATTTTAGGGAGATTATAAACCCTTACGTAGGTTTCTAAATTGGGAACCTTCCAATCACCTTGTTATCTTATATTGTGGTCTCAATTTACTTGACTCTAGAACAACGTCCCTCAACCTTTTCTGGCCCGCGGACCAGTGAAATTTACAAAAAAAAAAAAAAAATCGCGGACTAGTGATATATTTTTAACAACAAAATTTGACTAGTTATTCCAAAAAAATTACTACATAAGTTAATAGCAAAATGTTTTGGCGATCCGCCGGACCAGCGATTGCGAATAGCTGCTCTAGAATATTCAATAGTTAATTTTATAGAGTGCCAAATTTTTTAAACTAACTATAGAACTAACTTAAAAACACGACCGATTTTAGAAAAGACTAATCCACCATTTGCAAAGCATTCAAAGTTTCAACTAAATTTGTTAAACTAACCAAGAATCATGTTTCAAAAAGTTGCCAAAACTTGTTAAATTATTACAACCATGAACAATTTAAAATATCATTATAAAATCTTAAACAAGAGACCGGTGACAAAAAAACTAAAAATATATCTATAGCTGTTTAATATGACACTGATAATCACTTTAATTTTTATTCTTCCAGCTTAAAAAACTTAACGTTTCTTAAAATAAAACAAAATTAAAATTTAATACACACTTAATTTTTTAACGCTTTGACCATATTTTTTTGTGTAAATTTTTCAAGTATTCTCTTCGATTTATAGTCTCATTATCACAAAGGAAAGAACACTTAAGAATTAATAAGAAAAACACTTTTTAGTTTAAAGCACTCTAAGAAATTAAGTAATTAATTGAATCTTTTCGAATTGTTAGCTTTGATCCTCAAATCTCTAGTCAATATATTAATTACCTTTACATTGATAGGTAGCACTTAAATATAATTAACTACGTATATTTCAAAGATGAAAAAATAAGGGTTCGTGTCGGAATTATTTGATTTATCAAGCAATGATTAATAAAAATACGTAACATAAAAAGGGTTTTTGGGTAAATTTAAGAAAATAAGTAAGTAAGTTTATGCTTAAGAAAATAAACTTCTGTTTATGAAGAGAGAAAACTATAAAACCACTCCATAAAAATTTCATTAAAAAATTAAAGATAATAAACGTAGGTAAAAATATTAACTCAAGACAGTGGACTTAAAATAATTTCTATAAAATTTTTCAACTCTTAAATGAACTAAAGTTTCTAAAGCCACTAAATATATGCCATAAGCGTTATTTCCAAAATAAAAATTTGAATTTGTGCGTTATTCTACGTAACATTAGAATTTTTTAAGTTTCACCCACTCACCCTGATATCTAAATTTTAATATACTGGTGTTTTAAAGAGCTCCTGCGAGTAAGTAGAATAATTTAGTTTTTCATGAAAAATATTTATCATTGAGGCAGTCAGTGAAGTTATTTCTTTAGGGATTTATAATAATTTTGTTAACTCTATAATGAACGAATTAAAAAACTAAAACAGTAAAGGTTCTTTATATTTCCATATACTTAGTTTCATAATTTCAAAATAAAGAATTGAAAAATTTGATAATTTAAGATTAAAAAAAAAACGCTGAACTTTTAACCTCCTCTTTAAGCCACTAAGATATGGATATTCGGAAAATCCTTTCTTAGGAGAGGTCATAGTCCTCTCAAGAATAACACTTTTAAATTTTATGTTCACATTTTCAGTGGTTTAGCGTTTAGTGCATTTGTCAATCACGATGCTGTTTTAATAAAAATTTCTTATAGGGTTTTTATCACTACTGCGTTATTACTTTTTCCCTACTTGCCATATCCTAACTATTATATTTCCTTATAAAATATTGTTGAAAATAAAAAATAAAGAGATCACAATCACATTTAGACCCATAAAATAATGGATCTAAGAAGATGCAAGGAACATAAGGTTAATAGATCTAAAGGATATAAATATTATAAACAAACAAAATAAAACTTACACTTATAAAACTAACAGTCAAAATTTCGTACATTGTTGAAAAATTAAAAAAATAAACAAACTAAATTAATGTCACACGATGAAATAAAATGTGTTCAATAACCAAATTTTAATAATATTCACCACGTTTAATAATATCAACTCCATAGCGAGTTTTAGCTAATTTTCCTCAAACTTTTAATTGAATCACTAAGAAAACCGTGCCGTGGAAACATCTAAGGCATAAACTTGCACTCGCACGACTAACTGGAAAAATTGCACAGCTATCACTTTTCTATCCGATATGGAGAAATAAAAGGCAAGTACTTGGTACGATCGCGATATGTTCCATACTAATCAGTCAAACGGGACCAGTACACGGTCGCAACGGATAATGCCATGAACTTTTCAAACCCATCATAGGTGGGAACAAGTGACCATAGACGAGATACCAGTCGCTATCGCTAGCAAAACAAGCCAAATAATGGTCTAACATAGTTCGATTCACAATCACCAAACTTACTCTCGCAATTAATTAATATTTTTTTCTCACTATTGCTTTTTAAATCAATACAATGAAAAATTCGTGTTAAACCCGCTTCGAAATCATTACGCGAAGAACTCAAACTCAGCTGCTGTGTTGTGGCGACTTTTAACGAGAAGATAGGTGCGTAGATGTTTCAAAAAATTAAACTTTATTTCTATTATAAATCGCTTGTAAAATTATTCAAAAATATACTTCCAAAGTTTCACATCGATTAAGCGATTAAGTGATTTCCCCTCGTTAGTGTTGGAGCGTGAACGTGTGATAAGTAGCGGTTACTTTTTCCAAATGCAAATTTCTCATTTTTAAAAATTTTTTTTAGACTTTAGCTTAACATTTTTGCAGCCGATTATTTTAAAATTTCTTATTTAGTTTTGTTTATATAAATACGCGTAACCTTTTAAAGTGATATCTTTGTTAACAGAAGTTTTTATTGTTAAAAGGTACGAAAAATGGCAAAAATTAATTCGAGATTTAAATAGTATTTTCAGTATTTTTCAGTCCAATTTATTTCATATGAAAATATCAGTATTTGATGCATTCAAATTAATTAGTCGAATGATGCTCTAAAATGCGTGGCAGCTAATATCTCAATTACTTTTCTAGGAAAATCCTTGAATATTTCAGAATACTCGTATATAGGTACTCAAATACATCTGTTAAAGACCTCTCTATATAAATGATTTATATGCATTTCTTATGTGTTAAAAATTATAAAAAACACTTAAAACACCGTTCCTCACCAATGTCCCCATTTAATTACACTGCCACACAAACAAATAAAAAAATCTGGCCCCAGAAATGGAATGTATGATGACCAGGATATTTTTTCACACTGAGCATAAACCTGTGATCAGTTTTCCTTTATGCTCTTCGATTTTCATAAAATCGCTGACAAACTTTCAGAAAATGTCCATTGCTTGCAATTCACGTGCAATATCATATAGTTTTCGATGTATCTTTGAACAAATTAATGAACAGTATTTTTCCGGCACATCCAGTTTAGAGAAAATTTCTGGAGTAGTTTTTTTTGTCTGGTAGTAAAGTTTTCTAGTAAAAATCTGAAAATTGAAGAATGCTTAAGAAAAACTGACCCTGAATTCGTGCTCAGCGTCCATAAATACATTTAAAACTATATACCGTATCTCTAGGCCAGATACTTGATATTTTTTTGTATGACAGTGCTATTATTCTATTTCTTTTTTACTATTCAAAACTGAGTAACTATCGTCTATGGCCAACAAAATAAACCAAATTTTATCCAGCATAGTTCGACTCACAATTGCCAAATCCAATCTAGCACTATTGCTTTTTAAATATATACGATGAAAAATTCGTGTTTACATCGCCTCGAAGTCATCGTCTATTACACGAAGATATGAACACAAACTCAGCTGCTGTGTTGTGGCGACTTTAATTATTATACAACTTCTTTTTTACTATTCTGCGACCCGGCACATCAACAACATGTGCGTGATTGATGACGCAAATTTTTAAATCGTTAAACGAAGAAATAAGACTAAGACACTTTTAAGTAGTTCTCTATAAAAATAGCCAACATAATTAGATTTCTTTAATAATTCCAGTCATGTCATAATATGTTTAAAATAATTTTTACAAGCGTTTAGCTCCCAACTTGATTAGCATATGAAAGTCGTAATATTCGCAATCGCATATTTTCACTATATCATATTGGAGTAATATTAACATTTTTTAACGTAAAATTCGATTTAACCATAAATAATTATTTTATTAAAGCAAATGTTTCGATTATAAAAATTTGAAAAAAAAAATTAAAAATTGAGGAAGATATTAAGAAATGGCTAAAATTTTTTTAAGAAGCAAAAAAGTTAATGACATTTTTGAGTTTTAATCTTCAGAGTGTTCCTTATGTATAACTATGTATGTAACTCCTTATGTATAACTAAACCTTTAACAATAAACATTTAAAAATTTTAATGAAAATTAGCAGAAAAATCAAATATATTATTAAACTAAATTTTTGATGATTGAGCATAATTCTGAAATGAAACATAACTAAAAAAAATCATTCTCTAGAAGTTAAATTTTAACATGGATTCTTACGGAAAATTGAAATA
Source organism: Sisyra nigra (assembly GCA_958496155.1). NCBI lineage: Eukaryota > Metazoa > Arthropoda > Insecta > Neuroptera > Sisyridae > Sisyra > Sisyra nigra. The sequence continues at coordinate 33,488,662 of OY292315.1, read as the reverse complement.
TCCAATAGAAAAAAATACACTGCGAAAAAGTCAATTCACAAAAATCGACGAAATTGTGTAGTAAAACGACAAAACTATTAAAGAATATAATAACTGGTTTTCTGCTCGAGGACACTGTAATGTATGTGTTTTAATAAAATATTCTTAAATACTATTAAGCTCACTTGCGACGAGAGAGAAGGGCGAGAAAACGAGCGGGATAGAGAAGGCATATGATCTAGTAACAATTAACATAAACGACGTCAATAATAAGATTTATATGAGCATATGTGCCAATAGCTGATGAGGAAACAACCGTAAGTTACTCCTAAAACTAATTTTTTTTTGGTCAATGTAGAATTAAAAACCGTTTCAAATAAAACATGTTAAAATTAAATTTCCTACCAAAAATGCCGTTTGCCAAATAATAATTTGAATCGATAGTTAAATTCCTAGAAGTATTTAAAGTGTACACCGTTTTATAAAGTAGGTAATATATGTCAATTTTATCCTTTAGTCGTGTCGCTACCTCATCCGGGTGTTCTATGCATCCACTAATAGATATAACAGATTTTGTTGTATTTAATTAAAAATACATAAGTTTAATTATAAAATAATTTTAAAATATTTGTAAAGTGTAAGATTTGAACTGTGACGATAGAAATAAACATAAGGATGCCTGAGGTGTAAGAGAGAGCGTAAATTATTATACACACATTAATATGTGCATTCTGTACATGTGTATAAACAAATTTATAATATAGGTAACATATTTACCTTTTGCAATTTTTATTTAGTCTTAGTTTAACAAATTACAAATATAAAATTGTTTATTGAAATTTAAGAAGAAATCTTCTCAAAAAGCCTAATTTTATAACAATTTTCCTCATCTCAAATTCACTTAAATCTTCAAAGAAATTCTTCTGTCCTAAATTACGTACCTACATTAAATTAAACCAATTATTTTCGGTTCACCCGAAAGTAAATTAATCAAACTGGGTTTTAGAGGGTGATCATTGAAAATTAAATGAGAAAATAAATTTAAAACAATCCATTTTTCCTTTGTATCAAACTTATTGTCTTCCAGTGACATAACAGACAATTCATAAGATATTCACGAACAAAAGAATTACGATTTTTGCCATGAATAATAGAAAATATCGATTGAGACAATTCGAATTTGATCAACTTTCATTTTTAGTTGATTGTTTTCCACGTTGACTTTTAATCAGATCGAAACAATAAAACTCTGGGCGTAAAACTTAATTTTTTGTTTTGGGTTGTTTAAAAAAATTCTGACGCCAAGAAACAGCCTTTATAATTAGATATAATAAAGAAATAAAATAAAGCCATATAACTTTTTACTAGATGCAACAAGATCCATCGTTTCGTGCATTTTTATTAGCTAATTTATTTTGTTTTTTTAATTCGAATCAACCATAACTTTGATTAGTTTCGTTAATTTTTTATGCAACTCTGTTCAATTCAAGACGGTCTGAAGTTGTATCGTAAATACAAAAAGTTTATACGATATTTGATATTTTATTTTCAGTCAAATTGTTGTAAAAGAAAAAAAAAATATTGTTATGTCTAAGAAGAAATAAATGGCTCGTTCTGAAATATCAAATATTAATTTCTTAATTTTCATGGTTATTTTTCAAACGCTAAACGTAGAAAATTTTTAATCAAACAACACATACTTTAAATGCCCATAAAACAGTTTGAAACACTAAAAAAAGTGAATTTGTTTATTGAAACCTGATCGCAATCACACGCCTTTTAAAACCAATAGAGCTTAACCCAATTTCCCTATTTCACTGACCTAGAAACCTTTCGATTTGATATTTGATGGATCATTACATTCCATCAGGTGAATCGGAAAATATATTTTTATAAAGCGGGAAATTGTTGATAAAAGGAATTTAGCGACAGGGAAAAACCCTGGACGATTCCTGAATCTTATTAGGAATAAATTTCGTTTCGAATCTAATTCAGAAAAACGTTCATATTGGGTGTGGGATGTGTTACGAATTAGATTGGCATTTCAACCAACCGAGAAATTAGAAACATCTCGTTTGATATGCTGCAAATAACATAAATAACATTTTATGTTGCGAATTTGATTTTACCTTTTAAGCATAACGTATACACATTTCTGGTTTTTCAAATATATTGCAATGTATTTACAATTTAATAATCTTATCCTGCAATTTCTCAATGCCAATTTTAAAGACTTTGGACAAGATGTTCAAGTTGATTAACACATATAAGATTATAAAAATAAAGAATGCTTTTTTCTTGCTTTTTCATTTGTATTAATTTAATCAGTTTGATAAAATCGATAAAGGAACTAAATCCTAATTTGATTAACACATGCATTCAATCTAATTAGCTTTTACTAATAACAATTATAATAATCAATCGAAAAAAGAACAGAAATATTTTGTCACTTCAAAATTAGTTTTTATAATGAACTTAGAATTTTAACTAAGCCAGTAACTTAAGATGTTGCTTTGATTTTTAACTTGCAATTATACCAAGACCAAAAATACTTCAAAATAACAAATTTCATAAACGTTTATAATAGGGACTCTTTAAATATAACGTTTGAAGCACAACCATAGCGTGGGTGGTGAGAGAGGTGCCCCGGCATCAGGCTCCGAATGATAAAGATGTCGCAAGGTAAAAGCGGTGAACAAAAGATTTGTCATTTTAATTTTGCTGAACTTTCTTACGCACCGAACATCTCAATACTAAGCTACGGCTCTGCCTTACAGGAAGTTTAAAAAATGCCTTCACGAAGAACTGATTCTAAGTTAAATGCTTTCCAAAAAAGAACTTGACAAAAAAAGATAAAATCCAACGTTTTTGAGACTCTTAGATTTCATCATAAAATTGGCAAATTTGCGTATAAAATGGGATCATTTAATTCATGAAACTAAAAGCTATAAAAATAATTATTATTAGTATTGAATAGTATTGAAAGTATTGAATTCATAATATTTAGTTTCTAAGATGAATCTTAAGGATGTAATATTTTTGACTAAAAAAAAGATCTAAGTACTACTTATTTAAAACGTGTAAAAAGTTTGAAATCATCAAAAATATCATCTTTAAAAAACTGTGATTTTATAAACAAAAAGTTAATCTTCACTTGAATATTCAAACATTGAGAGTCCTCAATTAAGCCTAACAAAGCCATCATGAAGAACAAAAACATCGACTATACCTACCGCATCCTCTAATAACTAATTCAAAAAATCACGTTCAATATTAACAGAGATAATAAAAAGTCTTCAACCCTGACCTAGGTGTACTTAACTTCTCTGTTAATTAGCTCGTGTAAATCTCGACAAAGCGAAATAATAGGTATATAAAACAATACCTACGTACACGGATAATAAACACACTTCAATTATCAGGAAACGCGAACATTTAATACAAATCAGTTAAGTAGACAATATTATTTGAACAACACAAGATTTAATGCTCGACAAATAAACTTCTCTCTTAGACAATATTTGTTTAATACAACATTATTATTTCTATACTTTAACAATTGTGCGTAGTAGAAATTGAAATATTCATACTTTTGAGCTTTAAAACAGATAATATTAGAGATTTGGTACTAAAAATTAAGTGAGGGCCTCATTCAAAGTTTGTTATAAGTTTCTTCTAAGTAAAATTTGCAACGTATGTTTACCATGGGAAATAGTGCGAGTAATAATTTGACTTGCATATGCATTTGCATTTGATATCAAAGATACTATTTACATTGTTTTGAGCTGTAATCGACGTTCAAGCTTACAAATGTGTTTTACGACTGAATGTGATTCGTTCAAATAAAGAGCCTTTCTTCCATCTCGCGTCTATATGAAGTTTTGCAAAGCTTCTGTAGTTTGAAATTTTATGAAGAGATAAAGTGTTTGAGTAATCGATTCTTTGTTCGTGAGCTTTAATCAGTTGGTACGATATGAAAAACGAGTGAGTGTCTATGTGTTGCTTGAGCTGATGCAATCGTTTTGATAAGATGTCAAAGTTGTTGCAATTTAAATCGAATTTTAAACTAACATGATTTTAGTACACGTGAAAGATGATTAGATCATGAAGTATTACCTACGCCATTTTCATGTGGTGTTTTACATTAAATAAAACTTTAACTTCATTAACTTCGCTCATATTAAACTACGCTCATTAAAACTTCATCGATTTTTTATGGAATTTTATTGTCGATATTTTTTCACTTCTTGATAACAAATAGACCTAAAATTTTGCATAGGTACCTGGTACATAAACATGAATCTTTGAGTATATAATAAATTATTAGTTTTACTAAATTATTAGTTCATACATCATAATTAATAAAAGTTTTATATGAAAAATGCTTTTTGAGCTCATTTATAGCTAGCGAATGATACATATTCAATTTTTTTTTTTGCTTTTACGTGTTTAGATATTTTCCATCCCTTAATTTCTGCGACCAATTAGATCTATTGTGATGTATAAACTAAGTGATAAAATGTTTTCATTTCATTTCGTTGCCACTTGGTAGTAGAAATTCTTGTGTATTGGTGCGTACTCTTTTCGCCTAAAGAACCCAATAGCATAGCTAGTAATAACAAATACTATAGTTGAAACAAACTAATTCGATAGTTTCTACAAATAGGCCAGTCAAAATTGACATAAAAATTTCTGGAAAAATGCAATTTCAACTTTAATGTTTTTTTTAAAGATGCTGGGAGAACTACGAGGCTTACAGGCCCCGTTTTGTACTTAATTTAACGCTAATTAAATTGTCTACAAATTATATTCAATAAGTTTTTCTCGTAGGATCAACGGTTTCGACGCAACTTCGATCCAAAAAAGGTCTAAAACTAAAATTTTCAATTTTTGAAAAAACTGGCCTATTTTCAAAGTGCCGTTACTCAGTGACCCAGTAACGTGCAGAGCTCCGATTGTGCTTAATTTGTCACAAATTTGATGTTCTTGAAAAACGTACAAAACAGCGTTTGAAGAAAAATGCATAGATTAGAAGATACCGAGCAGAATCTGAAACAAGTCCAAAATTTTCACGGGTTTTCCTCTATAAAAATTTTTCCACAACTTTTTGGGAATTGCAAACTTCTTGCAAATCAGAGATACATCATGTTTTGCGAATTTATTGTTGATTTTGACTGGGCTAGAAATCTTTAACTAAATATGAAATTATACATTTTAAAACTTTTAACCGATTTGTTAACATTAAGAAATAGATAATAATATTACTGATATAATTTTTGTTTGAACCCATGATATATACAATATATTAACATGTGTTAAAACGAAAAAAAAAAATATTTTCAAAAATTACTTGTGTCACCTGGAAATTAAGGTGTGGGTGTACAAAACATCGATAAGGGCTACAGAATTCTTTTATTGGTAGAGGAAACGTATCCATGATATTTTTTCGGAATATAAACGAAAAATGTTTTGATCAAAATATTTCTTCCAAACTTTTTCAATCTTGTTCCATTCAAAATTTATTTTACTACACCATATGAAAGAGTAATCTGATTGACTGATAGACATTTGGAGGGATTTTCAAAATGTAAAACTGGTTTGTGAGTCATGGAAATTCCTTCCCCAAGTAGTATTGTTTCAAACATTGCATTGGACATTATTATGTTTGGGGAGGAAAAGGGAGAATACTATTCGAAAATTTTAATTATAATGCAATTACCATATAAATTGACTTTTTTTGGTAGCACTAGTTTTTTAAGACAGAATTGTCTTTATTTTGTTGTTAAAAAAAATATTTTTCATGTAATATAATTTTTTGTTTTAGTAGGTACAGACAAAAATTTTTTATAAAAAACAACAAGGGTTATTTTTCCTAAACATACATTTATTTGAGCTTCAGTTAAAATTGTATCCAATCCATAATTTATTATTGAGAACTTTCACTATTTCCAACCAATGACAGGCATTTTCCAAGAAAATTTATCCCTTATCCTTATAGCAGGTTCCAAGGTTGCCTATTTCATTCGCTTTTCCTTATGTCACGTTTACAATTACTAAAATTATCCTGGCGCTGCTACGATGCCGTACACTGCTACGAGGACATCGCGTCGCTTGTAAAGTGGGTCCCCCGACGTCGAATATGCATGAACATGGGGGATGATATCATCATACATAAATGATTCGTGTTGTCGTGTTTTCCCAATACTATCTTTCGCCATCCACAATTCCTCCTATCTTTATATACGAGTATAGTACATACAGAAACTGGGAATGACTAAGTCCGAGAGCTCGTAAAGTATCGTTATTTTCTCAGAGAAAATGTCATCGTTAATAGCACAGGAAATTTATGTCGTTCATTGATAAATAAATGAGTATGTTTGGGAAGTTTAACTCTGGACTAAATGGTTGGTTAATGCAACGAATAAATTAATACCTATCCTATATCGGTAATGTAATGTTGCAATATTAACTCTAAGTAAATGGGGCTGAACATAAATTCTACTTGCTCTAAATATGTTTTTCACGATGACAATTTAAATATCCCTATTTTTACATGAAATTTAACACTAAAGGTGTTTAAAAGCTTTTGTGGATGCTTCAAGTTTAAAGCTTTCAACTGGTCACAAACTAGAGTTTTTCATTGATTATTACAGTAAGTCTCATAAATGTTGATAATAGACTAATTGAAAGATCAATAAAAACTCATCACTAATAACACTAATAAGGTTATTAATTTCATGGTTAAATAAGTCCAGAATTTAATGTAAAATTGCGCTTTGAGCGGAAATTTCACTCGGAAAATTCACCATAATGATATTACTGCATAATTGGTATCGGATATATATAATATACCTAGTTAAAGCAGTTATAACGTAGTTAGTTTCAATCCTAAAACCTATTTTTAAATATTTTATTTGACCAAAAAATTGGTTTATTGATGCTGTAGTCGATAATTTGATAATCAATAAGAATTTTTTATCATTAAAAGTTGTTAACTTTCGCAAGTTTGAAATTTTAGGTTTTGTATTTTTTTTACGACGCCTGTTACATTAACTAACTGTATGTAAATTAATAAAAAAAAATCGTCATAAAAGTTAAGCGAGAAGCATTGATTTAACATGACTTCAAACGACTCATATTTAAATCACACTTATACTACTAAAGATAAAATAAATAAATTAATTGCTCGAAAAAACTGCCATATGTTCATCTCTAATTTCTATAGACTGAGTTTTATATATTAGGACCTAATAAAACCACTTTAATTTAACGAGTACCTAACGGGAAAATTTCAGTATCAGACTTTGAAAAAACTAATTTTCAAACAGTTAAATAAATATTTAAATCGACGTAAATTATTTTATGACGTTACGACTTTTATCGATGAAGCAGCCGTAAATTTTATAATGCTCTAAACTAAACCCTCGAATATTTTTAAACATAAAATGGATGCAATGGGATAACTTTTCTTCGAATGTAAAATGCAGGGTTTAAATTCGAATGATGAAATCGATACAAATGAAACCTTTAAAAATTCGTTTCTGTTACGCATTTTATATTTTATCCGTGAATTCTGTCAATATTTTTATCATGCTATTTTCTATTTAGAAAATTTTTCTTTATTTATTATAAAATTCCAAGAGAAAATAAAAGTAAGAGCTATAAATCTGGTTTGAAGGGATAAGTGGATAAATGTTCGATTATTAAACGACAGATTTCATCGTTGAGGTTTTTTTTTCTGAAAATACGTGAGTAATTGATCCGTTTTTCACTGTTTTGAAAAAAAGTACAATGATCTATAATGATCTTATATAACGTGATATCTTATAAGGTGTTTGATAGAGCTGCGAAATAATAAATTAATTTACGCAATTTTTAAATAAAAAAATCCTCATAAAATTATAAGCTTCTTAGAAATTTTCTTGATACTGTTCTTTCCTTAGAGACCATAAAATCTTTTACTTTACTGTATACTGTATTACTGTACTGTATGTTCTGGTTATCTGTAAAATATGATAGAGGAAAATGTACATTTTAGACCAGTGATATTTTCAAGATTAACCGCTTGCTGAAATTAAGAGACAGAATACAAAGATTGTTAAAAAAACTAATTTTGGTAAGTTAGGAATTTTATCTTTACTTTTTCCAAAAGAAAAGCTTCCAAAGGGAATATTTTCTTAAAAATCGTGCCATACTTGAGATAAAATCATAAATTTTCCATTTTCAAAGAGTAATTACTTTGATAAATTTTTATCATAGTTAAAGTAACTTTATTTATTGAGTTTGTGAAATTATTAAATTCACAAATTGATCACTTTAACAATCATTAACAATTAACATTTTTATGGATAGTTATTTAATGAGTTCTATAAAAGATGGTGGTAACTTAAGTGTCAAAGACACTTTTGGTTTCTTCCAATCATCAAATTTTGGTGATACACGAACATTGACAAGAGCAGATAAGAGTGAGTGAAACAAATGTTTGCAATTACTTTCTGCAAACATTAGCTTAGGCTGAGGGTTGACTTAATCGATGTCGCACCAAAAACTAAAATCGGTAAGCATGTGTTTAGATCCGATCACCTTAAGTGACAATTTCGCTTGATTTACAAACTCACCCTCTCAAGAACGTGTCTCAGCACTGTCAAAATAGCCAGAAACGGATTTTAAGCGCTCGTACAAAAAAAATGTTTGAAAATGGTCGTGTTTTTGGTCGCTTGGAACGACCTCTTGTGTGATGGAAAACAGATAAATGGATACGCATTAGTGCATAATTTTCACCATAATAGTAATAATTCTGTTCTGTTCAAATAAATCAAATTAAAGAACGCAACGAGAGTTGGAACAAAAAAGTTAGTCTGTAAAATAATTCAAAATTTCTAAGAAATTTCTGGCTATTCGCTTTGTGCATACGGAGAGAGGGGATCAAATAATTAATGACGCTGTGACAAGGGGTAATAGTCACATAGTACACATTGACAGCTTTTTATTAGCTATTTATAAGGAAAAGTTAGTGTTCTGATAGTGTAATGTTGTTGATGTATTAAAACCACAAAATAATGTATTAAATTCAATAAAGTTAAAGTTCAAATTAAAAAAAAAAACAATATGCAAAAATATCTCCCTTTTGATATCCTACATATTGATTGGAATAATTTTACAGGAAGCTCGTTAGTTGACACAAATATATGGAAGGAATACGAAAATATTCGCTCCATCTGTACTCAACAATGTCGTTTGGCAAACGAATTAAATTACTTTTTTTATAACTTAATCCGTATCAATAAGAAGCAAACTTTTCAATAGAAATTTAACATGCTCATACATTTGAGCTGATACTTTTATATCCTTTCTCATTGAATCCTTTCTATGCTATGGGAGCTGTCAATTATGACTTGAGTGGCGCTAGCTGTCATGCACGAACCGAAAACACGACGTGCTTTTACTTGATATAATATTATACTTCCTAAACATTTGTTGAGACTAAAAAATAGAAAATACAACTATATGAAATAATAAATTTTAACCTGGGCGATATTAATTTACCCCCACGGATAAAATGATCAAATGAGAAAGATATTGATTTATTTTCGGAGCAATAAAACTGTTTTAAATTAAAATAATTTTTTATTTTTTAATACAATAAATATAAAAGTGGTTGAAAATTATTATTTTTGAAACATTTTTTAAAGTACAATATATTAAGAAAGTTCAAATATAAACAAGTCAATCGTAAAAAATACTTTTTACAGCATCTTAAGCTTTTTAAGCTTCACATCTGTGCATAATCAATAAATTTTTTTACTTTTTTATTACTAATTTTATTAGATCTATTGAAGTCTATAGAAGTCTATTGCAGTCTATTGAAATCTATTGAAGTCTATATTGAAATCTATAGAATCTATTGAAGTCTATGAAATTTGTGGCGACGACATACATACATATATTGCACATACATAGTCCGCACATCACACATAGCGATCAGTTAGTCTAGAAAAGGCTTAAGAAATAGCATTTTATATAGGGAACTGACTAATTTTATATCCGGAACCAACTTTTCTAGAGTTAGAGCAGATAATGACATGATCATTTTTCAAGTGAAAATTCCCGCGTCGTTTTTTTCGAATGCTAAATCCCGATAAAAACACTAATAGAATAGATGACAACGATCATTTTCTCAGTTATTAAATATTGCAAAAAAAAAACTACAATCAAGAACGTATAAGTGAAAGTTCAACATTGACACCGCCGTTGCAGATTACATTATTCTGATGTCATTGTTTTTCCATTCACATATTATTTGATACAAAAATTATGCCGGTTCATAACGAGGGTCAACCACGTTAAAAGTTCTACAAACCGAACGACCAAATGCCATTTCATGAACTTTATCTCTTATCGTGCTACTATCACTAAAACAACTAGACACACACCTATTGGCCTTAAATTTTTTTCCTCGACTCAAGAAAGTGATTCTACTGGAAATAGTTATGTAACATGTAAGTAACCATGTAAAGAAAAGGAATTTGATTTTTTAAAATAAACGATGATCAATATTTCTTGTTCGCAAATATAACCGGAAGCGAAAGTGGTTGAAGCACCGTTCATAACAGACCCAACCTGTTGCTAAAAACCTGTATTCCTGGAAATGTATCTTAATGGAACAAAAATTAAACATCTTATCGCTTATTCATAAAAAAAATGTGAATTGAAAATGTAAAAAAGTTGTTGTCAAACCTCATACGAAGGTAGTCGTGAGAATTTAAAAACGATATTATGGTGTATTACCGCAAAGTATGATATAAATTGCCAGTAGCGAGTCGGTTTGATACAACATATCAGTTATATCAAACGAATATTAACATTTTAGCTGAGTTTCATGAAGTTTTTTTTAAAGTTCAGTATGACATCGTTTTGTGGTTATCAAATATCAATTTAAGTGACAGATTTTACAGAAAGGCAGTTTTTAATGCTATTGAAACATTGCTCTTCATTGAATAAAAAATTAGAAATTTTTTTTTTCCTCATGTCATTTACAAATCAATAAGTATCGAGAATAATATTAAAAAAAAATCTAGATATATTGCTTGGTGAGTATATGATTAAATTGCCTCAATTCAATTAATTTTGATTAGCAAAAATAAATTAATTTCAATATTGGTAAGGAAAAACAACAGTAAATCTAGAAAAAACTTTTAAAAAGCAGATAAATTTTCATTGTTTCTCTCAACATTTTAATTTCAAAAAGTAAAAGTTAAAATAAATATTTCATTTGAACAAAAACCACCCATTCGCTTAATAGCCTTAAAATTTATGTAATTATATTTGTATATATTTTAAATTTCCACCATACGAGTACTATGTTTGTTTAGGGGTTGTTTATTTTACATCAATTCAAGCGAGTGATTTGTAAAAAATTCATAACATTAAAAAAAATTCAACTTTAAAAAAAAATGTATACAAACTCGTTTCCTTTTTTTCACACATCGACAAGCTTTTTCAAAAATTGAAACAAGTAAAAGTATTACAAATTAAACTAGGCGAATACGTTCCATTCTGTGCCGAAATGCCAAGGTTTATTGTTACAATAGTTAACGCATAAAAGGAAAAAAAAATTTGAATTTTTATGTCTTCATTTTTAAAAATTCAAACTTAAAAAAACCTGTACTAATGTATCTACATTATATAATACATTTACACTATACACAGTGACATTTTTAATACATTTAATAAATTATAATCAACCCATTTATCTATTGCTTGTTTTAATCAAATCAACGATCGAAATTTATTGTTTTAGGGAACATTTGTGCTTTTATTAACATATTATTATAATTTAAATTTAGTTACAATTGTGTTACAAATTGATTTTTTGGGAGGTGCACATTGATGATAAATTATTGATATTTTTTTCTTTTGTTATATAAAAATTTATTTTGTGGGAAAAAATAAAAGTAATATTTTTAATGAATTAAAAACAGTGAAGACGGTTAATACGAAATTGAACGATTCAAATCATTTTTCCATGTTATAAAATATTTATATCACGTTAATAGAAAGACTACTTATACACGTTAGCTAAAAATCTTTTTTTTGTCGTATTTCACATCAAAGAAACTATTTAAATAAGTAAAACCAATTATTTTATTTTTGGGAAAAATTATATTTGCAATAACTTTTTCGAGATAAGTAGAGATTCTTCAACTCAAATAGGTATCTGCACGTTTTGTGTAATGACGTGAATTTATTATTTAAATTTTGAAATGAAATAAAAACTTTTATATTCAATGCTTTACTTGACTTAATATGTATATATATATATATATTGATATTTGACTTAAGTTTAAACCAAATTTAAGTCAGGTAGCTTCTAAATCAGGGTGAAGTAGCTTAAAAATTAAGTTGACTAATGAATTCCTAGTTTAAGGTGTTTTTTGTTATGTGTTGCAAGACAATGCATGTATACTATCCTAAAGTACAAAGTTGGAACCAAAGTTATTTCGTATTAATCGAATTTCATCTTACATCTTTCATCTCATAGTAAACATCTTTGAAGCCTAACATAATAATAACAATAGGCAAATTTTTGCATGTCGACAGTTCAAGACGGTTTGAATTAATACTTTGTTATAATTCTAATATTGTATGTGTGGTCCAGAGATTAAAATGACGGTCCCACATACAAGAAGTCTAAAGAGCGAATCCCGCAATCGTTTATTTATTTTAATTACACATTGGGTGTTTTAAACTTACGCCTTGATACTATGATAATAACAAATTAAAAACAAATTAAGACAAATAGTTTGAAAAATAAGTCAAGTATTTTAAAAGCAAATAGCCAAGCAGTGGATTCTTAAATGCAAGCTATAGAGTATTTCTTCATCAAATTAAAACAAAATTCATTGAGCCATTTTAAAAAGAATAATATATTTCCAGGATAAAAAAGAACTTTTATTACTTTATGATAGTGTAGCTTTTATTGGATTAAAGAATTTTTCAAACCGTTTCCTATTTCTCGAGATTACTTTTTACATACAACCAAAAATTTCCTATTTATATAAGTAATAAGTTAAAACAACTTTAAAGATTCTTCATTTTATCGCAAAATTTTCTGATATAAAAAGTGTTCCCTCACTTTATAAACAACCTAAAATGCATAACGATTTACGATTCTCGAGTATCAAGTCTAAATTTTTTTCAAATAAATCCTGGATAATTTGCCTCAAGAATTCTCATTTCAATCACTTTAATTAATTACCAATCATCAAAGATTTTTAGGGTTGCAAATATTTTATCAATATTCAATTTAGACGATCACTTAGAATTCTATTTGAAAAACGTATGTTTGATGTGACCAAAAAGATAAGCAGGTAACCAAATAAAGCAATATTAATTAAGAAACTTATTATAAATGAATTGGTTTGCAAATAGCCTCACTTACATTTACGTATTTGTGTCTTCTCATGCAATTATAAACTATCAAGAGTTTTCAAATAGTCCTTCAGGAATAAAATTTAATTAAGAAAATCATAGAATTTGAGCGTACCATAGGTAGATAAAATTTCATATATCGCATGGACTGTATTAAATTCAACAAATTTCAAGGAAATATAATGAGCCTTTCACCGTTGAAAAGTCTCCATTTTCCACATTTCATAATTAATATTTCTAATGAAATCAATTTTATATCCATGATTTAAATTTCGATGTATAACTTTATACATTCATATGATTTATATTCAAATACACATTTTCATATTACGTATATAACACTGTAAGATAAATAATTCAACATTCAAATGACGAAATTGATCTTTCACTTCATCCTTAACGTGAAAATCGCGCGGAAAATCGCTATGTAAATTATATATAAATACAGCGCGAGAATTTAATTTATTTTCCTTCAATTTATTTTATAAATACCGCCACGCTCCATTTATTTAAATCTTGCTCGATTATTTAATATTGCATTTTAATGCGAGATAAACTATTTTTGTTCAATATGAAAATCTGATTTTTCGAGGAAAACATTTTATTTACTAAGATATACATATGTACATTTATTTTAGTTCAACACGATTTTGATGAGATTGTGAGAAGAATAAAATCAATACTTTAACATGTGGGATTTTCGTAAAGTATTCAACTAATTTCCATAAGCCTCCCCGTTCCTGACTCCGTATTATTTTCTTGGAACATTTCGGTTCAGTTTCAATCGATATTTTCCACGCGTAAGTATTCCACTGAGCTTAAATTTGATCCGTTCAACTATTTCTCGGTTGAATTTCCACTGCCATTGAGTCAGAAAATTATTTTCCCTCAGATATACTAAAAATGATTCAACTACCAATCGCTAATTGATAAACCATTTGAAAATTTGATTATTTTCAATTCGTGTGCACCTGAGTTTTAATGTAATTTAAAAATTAATGTAATTGGAGAATTTTCCTCTTAGAAAAATTTTAATTATTGCATTTTCAATACAAATTTGCACTCGTAATTATTTCCGTTGTAATCCACAATTAATAATTGCAATAAAAAAAAATAATGCTCCGACTAATGAGACTTGTTCGATGGTCATTTATTTTGCTTTTTACCTCAGTCAGTCAATAATTGACAATGATTATAATTAAACGTGTTTCCGGAATGATTGAGCATAATATTTGCTCTCAATAATTTGCATATTTCCCGTTTCTTCGGCCCTTAACGCCCGCAACTCGCCATGTCAATTCTCCCGCATGTGACTAGCGTATATTAATGAGACTTTCTCCACACAATGATAATGATGTTACAACCCGATGTATGTATTTTATGTAAATCTAGCGATTACGATCTTAATTCGTATTTATTTTATTTTATAAAAACAATGCAGAATGCTGAAAAAAGTATACTTCATGCAGCAGAGAAAATCTGCAATAATGAAAACTTGCAAACCTGGGCGTTCCAGATTTGAATTTGCATTTTATCTTGTCTTACGGTGTGCTTAAATACTGACATTGTTTTGAATAAAAATTCGTTTTGTTCAAACTTATGAAATAAAATTTGGCTTCCTCGACAAAGTTAATTCCATCTCAAGTGAATTCAAGAAAGAAAACTAATTAAAAATTGTTGCAAAGAAAAGTGTATAGTAAATTTGTTTATGAATATTCATTTATTACAACATATTTTTATTATTTTACACCACTGACGCTTACGTAGGAATACCTATCAGAAAATTGTTTAATTCATACAAAAACGAACAGGCTATTCAGTGTATCAGGGCGAGAATAGATTCCCACTTTGTGAATGAGTTAGAGTATATCTTAAGGTTGTTCTCCATATAATTAAATCTGTTTACAGTTTTTAATGGAAACTATCAGGGAAATCAATAATATTATTGAAAATATAATCCTACATATTTAAGAGTTAAAGATAATTCTTAACGAAGATGTCACTAAAGGAAATAATATCATAGAAGTTAAATTTTAACACGGGTCCTGATGGAAAAATGGGAATATCCGACAGAAAAAAATTACTGTAAAAATAAATTTATAAAAATCGATGAAACTGTGTAAGAAAACCACACAACCATTAAAGAATATGGTAATTCTTTTCTGTCAGACGATATCGCAGTGTATGTTTAATAAATAAAATATTCTCACATACTATAAAGTTCACATACGACCAGAAAGAAGAGAAAAGACATGGAATCTGCTGTAGTAGCAATTAATATACGAATATTAGGGACATCGAAAATAAGATGTGTATCAGCGTATATCAAAAACTGACAAAGAATACCCTGAAAATTGGCCCATTTCTATAATATTTGAATGGAAAAAGCTTTTTTAACAGTTAAAAATAAAGGATGTAATAGTACATTTTAATTAGACAATCTAATTTTGATATTTTCTGTTAAATAGAGTACAAAGTTACGCCTATTTTAATAGAAGGAAACTATTGAATTTTAAGAGATAAGTAAATGAGGAATAAAATAATAATTTGAGACTGGATGATCCAGTTTCAATGTTTTTTTTACTAAATTATAAAAAATTCTTTCAACTTCATTTTATTTGTGATTAAAATTCCATCCCGTCGGTTATAAAAAGTAAGAGATGAAATTCTGTTGAGTACAATATAGGTATCATTCATATTGATTCGGTAAGCGATAAGTAATAAATCGCAAGCAATACAGTCGTTTTTGAAATCTACAGGAGGCAATAAAAAGGCTTACACTGGTGCGATATACCTACTATTATAGTAGTATATTGGAAGTATATGGCTTGCGATGAAGGCATATGGCTTGTAAATTTCAATTTTCAAAATAAAAGATGAAATAACAATTTTCAATTAACAACTCTATTTTGATGACCCCTATTTCTAGTGGATAGTTTGTTTTTATTCAACTTTGAAAAAAAAATTATATCTTTAATTTTTTAAAAGTCAAAATAAGATAGAAGGTAAATTTTTTAGTAAATCATGTAATTTTAATAATTTTTCAATGGGACAAAGCCTTTCATATATCCCGCTCTATCTCGAAATCTGTTACTTAACTCAATGCAAATTTGAAAAGAACCAAACTTGTATTAGATAAATTTAACACAGGGAATGAGATATTAACAAAAATTCGAGCTTGAGACTTTTGCTAGTCATTCCTTAGAGTAAGAGTGCTTTTTAAAAATACTTATTTCAGCCCTTACAACATTTTTTAGAAACAACAAAAAAAAACAATTTTGTTAATTCTTCCTACTCTATAATTTAATATTAGTTTCATTCAACCCTCATAACATTTTCCTCTAAATGTTCTCTAAAGCTATATATTTTTTTTTAAAAGTGTTCTAACGAAAAGAATGACAAATACTTTTTTGAAAATTTAATAAATACAATTTTAAAGACGAATTTGAAAGCGTTTCAACTATTAAATTTTTTTCTACCGATAAAAAACGAAGCCTTAATAACGATGACTACATTTTTCACTTCGAGGCTCTTCTTTAATCGTCAATTCAATCTTCTTTTAAATTTTTTTCAATTATTAAAACAACGAAAATTAAATAACTCACCTTGACTGACTTATCAAGGATTTCAGCGGTGCTACAAGGACTTCGAGGAAGTCCCAAATCCTCATCATCTTCGCTTGTGTCTTCACGTCCTCGTCGCCGCCGTACTGCATCTATCAACTCAGCCTGAAAAGAAAAACAAACTAATTAATCAAAAAACTCATTTCAAACATTTCACAAAACAAATTAATCATAAAACCACAACTTAAAGGAAGAAGCACAAATAAATGAATATTAAAACCAAAATAACGAGCATTCAATCGATTTCCTTTAAAATACCGTTTATTATAATTCCAAATGAAAATCTCTCTTTAATATAGCGATATATCAAAATTTCAACTCGCCACATAATTACGATCGTAATTCTTTCCAATCATAATTTCATCAGACCGAAATGAAAAAAAGACAATAAATTACAGTTTTTTTTTTTCTTTTGAAACGCAAAAGAAAGCTAAAGCATGTAATATAACTGGCAAAGAAGGCGCCACCTCGTCCCATTTTACACCCGTTAATTTTTATTTTCGTGAGATTGACAATTGAAATAACCAGTCAGAGAACAGGGAAAGTAGAGCTGATTAAACTTTACCCTTGATCTGACATGTAAAAGCAACTTCCAGCTTCACATAACACAAAAAATAGCCACTGTGTATTTTTAATGATTCAATATTAAGAAAACGCGGACAGCTTACTAGTTTTGCATGTTAATTTCTCTCGAGGCCAATTAATAAATCAGCTCGAGCCTCATTAATTATGTTATTAATGTGTCCAAATAATGGTGATGTTAATTCTATATTACAAACACGGCAAAATGCTATGACAGATAAGAGATATTACAACTACATCAGACCTAAGCCTTTGGCGGATTCACATATCAATTAAATTACATATATAGGTACATTATTACCCCATTTAATACCTTTAATACATATAGCCGATAAGTCAGAGCCGAACACCCGAAAATCTCAGAAAAACTAATTGAAACTTAGCCGTAGTAAGAATGTATTGGAAAATTGAAAATTTATCGTAGACAAAAACGGGAGCCAAGAAAAATGTAACGGTTTACCATTTAAATATTATGCTCCGTATTAAAAGCAGATTAAACAAGTTAAAGTAACGGAGAAAATTTAACACGTCAACGCCTTTGATATATTAATTACACAAAATATTTTCCTTGCAAATTAAAAATTAAAAAAAAACTAAAAGCCGTTCGGTCATTTAATTTACACATTAAACAAATTCCTAGTTAATCTAACAGATAAAAAGATAAAATTTGCAATGACATAAAAATATTGATTACTTAATCATATAAAAACACGTTGAAAGATAAAATTTTGTTAGAATCGGATTTTTAACATTACTTATGTAATGTGAGATAAAATATTTGGTAATTTTTGTTAAATGTTTCATCAAATTTTTAAATCACGAGCATGTAACTTAATGGAAAAAAAAATAATGAAAAAAGTTATTTCATATTTGATACATACAGCTTATAAATTTTATTATATCGTTTTTTAAGTCGTCACATATAAGATATTTAATTTTGGTTTAGCCACAGAAATTTTTCTTATTGCATCGTTAAAAAATTAATTTCGAGGCCTTGATTGTAAGAAATGAAAGCAGGAAGACTTTTATTAAACTAAAATTCAAAGTTGTAGGTTAGTAAGGAAGACTTTTGCTTTAAAATACAGTTGCTTATTTATATTGTTTTAAACATTTTATTTGCTAGTTTAGGGGATTTACCCAATACCTTGATGCTTAGAAAAGGAGGTACAAAATTAAACTTTTTTTAGATGCAACCATCAAGAACAAGAAAAAAGCCTTATCTTATAAACAGTTACTTATTTAGTAGGTAGTCTACAAAAAATATGAAATCAAAAACCAAAAATAAAAATCACTCAATAACTTGAATTCTTTGTTACGTTTTGCTGGAAGCAATAGAAAAAACTTTATTTATCAATGAAATAATATAATAGTTTAAAAGCTTATAACCATTCAAGCATTTTGTCTTTTGTCACGTCATAGAATATTATTAAACATAAATATTATTTATAATGAAACCCATCAGAAAAATTCACCTAAATATTTTTTTCATAACGCACCAAATGAAAATCCTGTACCAAAAAAAGATTTTAAAAAATACAATGCTAGCGTTCTAAAAGAATTTTTTATTTGATATCTCTAACTGTTGCAACTTCTTAAAATTTCTATTTTTTCATTGATTCTCAGTTATCTTATTTTATCACCTAATATATTATACAACTGCGTTATAGGATACAGGTAGATGCATACAAAAGTTCTACTTCGAGTTCTTGGTGGTCATTTTTGACACATTTTACCAACCGATGTATTTGAAACGCTGTGATTGTTTTGGCAATTGGTAATGTGTTCAAGCATATTCAGAATTTTAGTAAAAACAGTATTCCATTTTAAAGGGTTTAGCTGCTGGGTAGAGCGTTATTATACTACACTTTATATAGCGTTATATTATGCCGTCCGGTGCAAAAGGATAAAACTTTTCAAAATTAAAACGGCATCTTTATGTTGGATTGCTTTTATCATGTAGCTCTTTTATTATGTAGCATCTTTGCTGTAGCTCATTGCTTGTCATATAGCTCTTTATCTGTTGGCATTTAATACCGGGGTATCATTTGTACCACTCACGCTACAGTTCTGACTGCGCACCATAGATTCGCTAAAGACCTACTAAATGAAAAGCCCCATTATCAAGTAGCGCCCCATTATCATGGTAGTATCTTCAGAGCGATGTTCATAGTCCAACTTGTAACCAACTCAACTTTGTATTATACAAATATCCAATAAGCATTTACTTAAGTGTGCTCCAGCCTTGTAATAAGAACTCATCTCATGTGGTTACTTTGGTCTATGAAAACTCTCAAAGTATTTGAGACGTATACTTTACTTTGTAATTAAAGAGTTCTATGAAATGGAAATTTAAATGGTGGACTCTTATTACTACACTTGACTGTTTTCTCAAATTTGAGTGACGACTATGAATACCGCCCCAAGTCTGTGATATAACTTTACATTTTTTTTTTGATATAATCTCAGAGAGTAAAGAATCCTTAAAACTTAAATAAAAAAACAAATTTATAACCGTTTATTTAGCATACATAAATAGGTAGACGAGGTAGAAGTGTTAAAAATTCTTCGATAGTGGACTTTACAATTTTCTTCTCACTTTAATCAAAATAGTGACTATAGTGACTATTCACTATTTTTGCAGTGCAGAGTATACCACTAAATTCAGATAGTGGTATACTTTTCACTACTAAATAGTGAATAGTCACTATTTGATAGTCGCAAGTCACTATTTCGTCTTAAGAGAGTTCAGAATGAAACTTAAATTATATCTTTAATGAGTTAGCTTCCAGTATGTTTATCGTTCAATAACAATACTGTTATACGAGTATGTTATATATAGAAATGATAATAATAATTAACAAAATCTATTTTTTTTTAGAAAATATATGATTTGTAAATACCTATATTGGAGTTTCGATGTTTTTTTTTAAATTTATTGTTCTGCCGAATAGGCAGTAGTTCACTATACACAGGCTTGTTCGTTTCGTTTACGTTATTTCCACAATATGGGTGTACACTGTACAACTCTGACACTATGTTATCGTTTATATTTTTCTAGGCTTCACAACTCTTTTAAAAAGGACAATTTTTAATTGAAATTTTTAATTTTAATTAAAATAACTGTCCTCAGCGAAATCTTTAGGGTACATTCTTTTTAATCTCCTCGTTTCAGGTGAATAGCCTTATTGAAGAGGGATCTAATTGCTATTTTTTAATAATTAGAGTTTAAAAATGTATGTAAATACTAATTGAACTCATGTCATTTCTAGAAAAGAATATAAGTTGGTATCACTTAATAGGTAAACATTATAAAAGTGTTTCAATTTTTATCTTCTTACAATCACGAATCAAATACAAAATCTTTAGATCATACAAAAAAAATATAACTGTACATAAGCTTTTCATTAAAAATGTATTTATTTCTTAAAATAAGTACCCACTTCCAAGTACCTGAACTATAAACTTAAGCCGGTTTCTTCAGTTACTATCTATAAATCATAAAAATAAGCCTGAATTTATTTTATATGGTATAAGTTTGCTTTTATCTCACGCTTTACTCTTCCATCATTTATTTTTTATTGCACGGGCATTTTCCTTCGAATTCGGCTCTAAATTAAATTTCGAAAGTTAGAATGGAAAAAATAATAAAAACACGAGACACACTAAACCGACATACAGACATTATTTTTTTGGTAAGTCATACACAATTTATGGAAAAACGTGGGACTTATATTTCAGGTCCTGAATTCTATTAACGGAACAATAAACGGAGACATTCTATTTCACGGCTTCTTTTTATCGAATCATGTAGGCTGAATTCTAACGGTTTTCACTGCAAATTAAGCAAAAAAAAAAAAAATTAAAAAATAAACAGCGCATTTTTTAAGAGCGTGCAATTTTTTGTAGCGTTTACGTAATGGAAACGCGTGTAACTGTATAGGTATGATTAGATGAAAAAACTAAATAGAGTTAATTGTTTGAGTCGTGGTAATTTTATTGGCATGGCTTGAGGGCGTTGAAGACATTAGCTGAGGCTTTCTGGTTCATTGCACCTGTAGTTTATTCCTCAATTGGCCTTAGACAGATAGGGCATTAGACTCGCGTTTTCAGTCTTAACTGCGTCTAGAACATTGTTTAATTGTGTCTTTGGAGAAACTGCTTTCGAAAACCACCCACAAATACCCTTAAAAGTAACTGAAGTAATTGTTTAAAAAAATATTATGATTAAAATCACAATCTCTTAAAACCGCAAAGTTTATTTAACCAAAAATTATTTTTCTCAGCCTCTTAGCTGTTATAAAAAAACTATTAATTTTCTAAAAAAAAAAATCCTTCATGCACTTAGTTGTAAATGTTCAGTTGAAACATTGAAAAAATTTATAACTAAATTGATAGAATTTTTTCTATTATATCTGAGATAATATACCCTATTATGGGCAAGACTGGTTCAACTATAGTTTTTCCGTACCAGATTCGCATAATCATTGTTATGTCGTCGCTCGTTGTAAAATTATTTATTTCTGCTTTTGCGAACGATGATTGCCTTTCTTGATTTGTGTTCGCATTATTCCTGTTTTTGTACGTGGGGAAACGCTATATAAACGTTTTAGCGAAACAAAGCGGAAAATAACGATGGTATATTATTTTCTATACAATAAAATATGATGTAATAACATTATTTCAATATGATATTATTTTCTTTTAAGCACTTGAGTGGATAACGAAAATGGAACGGAAGAGTTAAAATTATGAGTTATTTAGGTTATAAACCTTGAACGTTTCATCTTTTAGAAATATTTAATCAAATGCCTAGTTCTTAAGCTCGGCGTTGTCAGAATTGAAATTAAAAAAAAAGTAATCACACCCTTATTCACAATGTTTGCGCTTCACTTTTTTTTTTAATTAGGACCGAAATTTGATTTTCTAATGTTGATGGTTGAATGCTTGTAAAAAGCGTAGATAAGTGATCATATTAAATTTCAGTAAAATTAGTTGAATAGTTTGCAAAAAAATTTACGGGAAAAAATTGAATTAAATATTATTAGCGATTTCCAATAAAAAAAGTCTGAACAGAGCGAACTCTCAACATCTTATAGGTTTTATACTTCAAATTGAACATTTGGAAATGCAATTGGCCATTCTATAAATCAAATAGCACACTTTACAAATCAAATTGGACATTTATTGATTTCAATTCATACCATTCACCGTACTCAAGAATTTCGTGAGCTTATTGAGCAAACAGGACATGTACTAGTTTTTATCATCATTTTCACCAACGATGATTCCTGTTTTTTTGAAAATTTAAGTTTTGTTAAGAATTTGTTGGCAGTTTCAATAAACGGTTCAAATTTGGAAGATGTAATATTTATAGCAGCCTATTGCCACCGTCCCTTCTACTAATTTTTATAAATATTTTATGAATATGTAGGTGAAATTACCAGCAGCTGCCATTGGCATTTATAATTTTTAATAACTATGTAAAATAAAAACCTAATGAGTAAATAGTGTCCAATTTGATTTGTAAAATGTCTCATATGAAGTGTAACATCCTTTAAACACCCGTTACCACAGTTAACAAAATGTTCAAACGTTATAAAAATATTGATTAACAAAATCTATAAGGAACTCCATATTTACACATAAACGAATTTTTCATTAAACTTTGTAATCATTTTCAAATAAATTTAAAAAAATTTCATTAAAATTCGTAGTAATTTTTGAAAAAGTTTAATACCAACATACAATAAACAATTTTATACATAAATAATAGTGTAGATACATGGATTAAGATAATTAACCGCACATGGAGTTCATTTAAAAGAAAGTTTAATCTAAATGCGATTAAATTTACCTAAATATCAAGAAGGAAATTAAAGCATAATATACAATATGCTGTTTGATAAATTAAAATTTTGAAATTCGTGTCACAAAGCGACTGATTGCAGTTAGAGAAAATGACAACTTTATTTGAAAAGAACAAGTTTCATTCATTTGTAAATCGCATTAATTAAACGCATAGAATAAATAATGAAAAGTCCGATAAAAATCAAGTTGAGAGCACTTTCTTAGAAACAGCTGTAAATATATATGAAGTAAAGTCGCGTATTAAGACGATATGAAAGAAAATCTCGTAATACAGGAAAGACGTCACACCACACCGGTCATTTTTCTTATCCGACTTTCCGAGAAAAAGACAAATTTTCATTTAATCAGCAATTAAACGCAGAAAAACTTACAAAACCAAGTGTTGAAAAAATGTTGGCTCAATGTTTACGTAGCGTTAATAAAATATTAACCTAGTTTTGGGTTCGCGTTAACTACATTTGTAATACGTTTATAATTCAACCTTGCTGCTAATCATCTTCTTTTTTTTCGTCTATTTAATTGTATTTGGAACTAAAGCGATTATTAAATTAAAAGAGAAACGAGACGGATATTGCGTGTGAAATCGAGGAAAAGAAATGCAAAATTTTAAAAATAAATAATAGATCACATTTCGTTTTGTAATGTTAAACCACTCTTGAATGACGAGTCACATCCGTTTTTCTTTAAATTTTTTTCTTCGTAATCTTGTATTTTTTTGATTAAGATATAATATGTTGACATAGAGACATATTAACTATACCTAACTATAAAAAAATAAACCAATAATAGGGAAACCCTCAAGACATTGATTTTAAATAATATTATAAAATATAATAAAATTTATATTTAAGTAAATTGATTTTTAAATAATCGTAGGTATTTATAAAACAACATATCAACATATGAGTCATTGGAACAAGCTTCAAATATGAAATTCTGCAAAATATGCCATGCACATGTTGGTGTTTTCTTTATGAACAATTACGAACACTATTTTAACCTAAACAACGACTGAATTAACGAGTAAAATCATCAAAAGCCAGCTTAACATTTTCTAAGCCCATAAGTTGATTTAAAATTCAAAATTAAAGCGATAAAGTGACGAGATACGAAAACGTCATTCTATTATAGTTGACAGAGGAATGCATGAAGTATTTATTTAACATTGACTTTATGTACATCGACTTATTGTATTTAAATTCCAACATAATTTTTTTCAAAAAACTTGAACCCTTTACAACGAAAAAATCCCGGTAGAACGAGTTTATTATTTACAAATGACGTTAAGATGTATTTACATAGTTCGAAAAATTTCATTTTCTCACCATCAAGGGACTAAAAATAGACATTGAAATTTCAATTTACACAGAACTTCAAAGTTTGATTCGAATTTATGCATCAGCTGTACCTAGACTCGAAGATTTATTTCTATGATTTAAATAAGCAAAAACTGTCAATAAAACGCTTAAAATACACTTATCATCATTGAAACTATTGTTGTGTTATGAGTTAAGACTAAGTGGTGATCTTCCTGAACAAACATTTAGATAACGTGATTTCAAATAAAAACGAGCCCATGAATTGCAACAAGTGGTTCAATTGATGGAAACATTTCACTTTGCGTGGTTCCGACTTCGCCCCATGGGGTCATCAAAGCCGAGGCCAAATCTCATATCACTCACTCTGAATACAAGAAACGTCAAACAAATCACAACCAAATCTCTAAACGGAAAAACAACGTAATTCCCTCTTCTGTTTTCCTATTCTCTTCACATTTTCCCATTTTCATTTTGTTTTATCATTTAATTTTACACGTTGATTTCATAAAAATATCACATGTTTCCAAATGTTTCAATGACGCTTTTTTCAACAACGCTTGTAAATTTTGTCAATCTTTTTAAAGAATAATTTTAATAACGTTTCGTTCATGTCTGAGACCACTAAACTCCTTAGGTGGTGTACCAGACATTTCCAACTGACACTTATACTTTTAAGCAGCTTTGACCAAATTAACGAATTACTCAAAATTTAATTATAAAGTATATACCTATGGGAAAAAAAACAGTTCACGTTTTCTTAATCTGATTTAAATAAATAATTGACCTGAAAAAACCTAACTAAAACACCAAAAGTTGAACTAAAAATGTTTACAAACTGTCTTAGATCTTCGAATTCTGTAGAAAAAACTTGATATTGAAGTAAGCTTTGGTTAAGGAATTATCTTATGCCGGTTTAGAAATTTAAAATAATCTATTTTTGAAGTAAAGCTTCTAAGGCAACGACAAAGTTCGATAATAATTCATAAGTGGACTAGAATTGAGAGTCAGAGATCATTTCGTTACACGAGAGAGAAGAAGGATACTATGTATAGAGAACTAGACATAGAGAGTGACTTCTACATAGCGATAAATCATAATAAGATAACAGTACGAACATTGAATAAACAGAATAGTTTTAATCCAAATTTTTTTAATTCGGTTTCTATTTCTCTCACGTACTCTGTTTCTGTTCCTGCCACTACTCTTTCTCTCATTTTTTAAAAGTCTAAGGAGTCTCCGAAAATAACGACAGAGCTTTCAAAATTTCTTCATGAAAATTTTATAAAATAACATTAAAACATTGTTCTTTTGACTTGGTTAAACATTTGATTAATTAACGATATTTTTAACGTAAAAAACAGAAACTTTCCTTTAAAACTTCTAAATCTAGACAACCTCTTAAGAATTTTTTTTCCAATGAATCTTTAATGTCGTGTCAACATTTCTGTACTTAGCGACAACTGTCGTGTTGACTGGGTTCGCTTATATATTCTCCAGGACATCCAAGGACATCAATGAGCTCCTAATGTCCTCGAGATCTATTTTCTTTTTGTTGAGGGTCTTTTTTTAGTTCACTGGGGTTAAAATGAAGCACTCACTGATTGCATGTGTCACTGTTAGTTCATTTTCACACTTGGGACACTTTTTTGGGGTTGTCTTTTCGAAGATATGTCGATGAGAGAAAGCCGTGTGTCCAGACCTTAATCTGATCAACAGACATTGATCTGATCGTCGGCTACGCATTCGAATCGTCTCCCAAATGCTGTCGCAAACCCTGTGTAACCTTGTAGGTGTCATTTTCCATTTCTCTTTCCTCTTAGGAATTTGTTTAGAATCTTAAAGCGTTGTTCGATAGTACAGTTATCTTAAACATACAACCTTATTGTTTATAGAATATTCAAAATATTTTCTTTACTTTAACTATAAAAATACTAACAGCAAAAATGAAGCTATAGGTAAGCTACATAGTATAATAGGAGTAATAAACAACGATTCGCAATGCTGTCAATGTTGCATATAGGCAAACAAAATTACATGAATGTTAAGAGAGACATTTGCACTAAAAGTATTGCTATTCTTAATACGACTCAACACATCAATTATAATTTATAATTACCAATAAAATCAACCAATTAGCCAAACATGTTTATAGTTCTAAAAAATTTACTTAACAACCTAACTTTTTATTGTTTTAATTGCTTAACTAAATTCACTAACGGGTGTAGGTAATAAAATCAAAACACACGCACCGATTACCTCCTATACTTACATCAAACTAATTCTTTCATACAGCCGATTTTCTTAATATTTCAAATACGGAAAAATGTTTTACGACCAACGGAAATTCTATAAAAACCATATAAAATGATAAAAAAACATAAATTTCCTTCAGCCTTCTTATAAAAATTAAACGAAATCACATAAAAGCGAGCTGGTTCAGTAACCTCGGACGTTATTGAGTAATACGGCCGAATAAAGAAACATCTTTCGATTGAAAACATTGTCTTTTAATAAAGTTCTTCTAGCCCAGACGTAACATAATTAAATCTTTCTATATTTGCCGTTTGTTATTAGTACGATTTATTATTGATGTAAAGCCTTATAGAAAATTACACGTTCGACGACGGAGAGTATTTAATTACAAACATGGTACATTTATGGCTGCAAGTAACCTTTTGGTTTAACATACTGGTCTTTATTTAAAATAAATTGTAATAAAAATCTCGTTGGTCGTAATAATGGTAATAGCATAGAGATATAATTAACTATTGAGCATATATCAATATTTGTTTAATAATTGCATGTTGGATAGTGAAAGAATTAGCTTTTTGGATTTTATACAAACCAAAATAGAAATAATCAGTGTTTTTATTAATAAATAAGCAATCACGATAGATTTCGATACATAAACAATTCACGTTTTTCGTTTGAAAATGACCTAATTCAACCCACATGTTTTCTTGATCAACGTTCCTATATCAACAAAATATAACTGTACTGCATTAAAGGTGAGGAGTTGGCCGAAGATCGTCTCCGAGGCTCTCGCCAGAACCTGTTTTTCCGCGTGGCCGACGTATTCTTTTTCTTATGTCCATTTCTTTTTTAGACGATCACACATTTGTATATTTTACTAGTTAGAACGTCCGCCCATGTGAGCCATTTTTCATTTATTATGATGCTGTTACGAGAAGATTCATTCCGAGCTGAATAGGTGGTGATCTATGTGCAAGTTGAACTTGTAATTTGCGACAAAGACGATGCATAGGCGTTTGAATTATCACTGTGAAGCAATAGCATAGAGAATTTTGTATACGGTTAATAAAAGTTTCTTGATCTCGATCGTATTTAATTTCGATATCTGGTGTGTATCAATTAAGGAAGTGTTTTCGGATTCAAATTAGATGAATTAAATTTGCCCTTTAAAAGAGCAGTTGGACAATGTACGGAATTACCAAAAATAATATGTCTTGAATAAAACAATTACCTACATCATGTGTTTTACTATAATATATACTAGCTGATACCTACCCGTTTTGCTGAGCGTATCTCAATTAAACTGATTGATTAATAGAAATCTCTATATTCCATACCGCATTCTTATATTTAATTTTATTTCGCTCAGTAGTCGAATAGGTTAGGAAGTAATTTACAGGAACCTTAAATTTTTGCGAGGTATTCCAGTTAAAAACTTTGAATTTCGATTTTGCAACGGTTCAAGTTTTTCCCAAACTATTTCTTAAACCACCTTAGAATTGAAACGAACAAAATATGAGGAAGATTATTGAAATCTAACAATTATTTTCTGAGATTTGTGTCCAGAAACATACGGACCCTAAATTTTTATAAAATCCGTTCCTGTTTATTTTCCGCGTTTTAAAAAATTCCAAAGTAAGGTGTTTTAGTTTAGGTTATAACTTATAAGTATTCATTTTAATTTAAGGTTTTAAGAACGAATTTCCTATTCCCAATTTTTTTCTGAAAGATATCAGTTAAAGAAATTGTAATAGCAACAGGTACTTTTCATAGATTATTTTGATAGGAAATTGAATTCTGAGAGAGGATCTTAGTGATGTTCTTTTATAAGAGATGTAATTATTAGTCAATTATAGAAAAACCACAATGTCTTTTAAATATAAGAGGCAATCAAAAGTTTATATCTCTGTCGCTCTATAACACAGTTCTTACCAAAGAGTTTTCTTCCAAATTAAGAAGAAGACTCATAAAAGTTCTACGTTTTTAAATGCTATACTATCAATAAAAAACATAAAATATAATTAGAACTATATTATTGTACACTATAGTATCCTATATGTCATATTGTACAATAATCAAGGCTCGAAAATTCTTATAGTCCGTTCGCACATTGTTTGACACTAAATTGTAACTTTCCAATACTTGCAGTTACCTAAAATATATGCCTAGGTGAACAAAACTCACTTAGCTTCAGTATTAACTGATTTTCACTTGTAATTAACTTTTGAGTCATGTAGGTCACTAGGGTTCTAAAACATAAGGATGCGTTATTATATTGATGCAAAACTTGTAAAAAAAACTTTACAACTAAATGATAAAAGTAATCCGTACCGACTCGATGTCAAAATTTTTCACGATAAAATAGAAAATAATTGTTTTTATAGGCTTAATAAATAAAGATTTACACTCAAAATTAAAGATTAAGCTACAAACTGTAAAAAATCTTTGTTTAACCAGATCTTAGCAAGAGTGTTTACGGATCAATAAATTCTGAATTTTTAAGAAGAGTTCGATATTCGTGGCTCACATCAAATCCATTCGTTATTGATTTTGAATTGATTTTAGCGATCCTCGAATTTTTGTTAACGTTGTCCAATATTTTCCTTTAATTTTGAAGTTGTTCAAATTTCAACTGTTCAAATGAACTTACACTTGACG
Organism: Sisyra nigra; assembly: GCA_958496155.1. Taxonomy (NCBI): domain Eukaryota; kingdom Metazoa; phylum Arthropoda; class Insecta; order Neuroptera; family Sisyridae; genus Sisyra; species Sisyra nigra. The sequence goes on along the minus strand of OY292315.1, from coordinate 33,458,949 downwards.
ATAATTTTCTAATCCTGTCATGAAGTGATTCGTAATCAGTTCCAAATGAGACCCGTGCACAAAGTTAATAATATTTTAAGCTCAAAGCTCAGTTATAAATTACATTTTCTCAGTATTAATTGGTGTTTTGAGTATCTAGAAAAGTTGTAAATCACAAAATGTTTTTATACTTTTGACAAAATTTATTCTTGAAATGAGGGAAGATTCAGTCTAGGAATATGGTCTTGCTAGGTCAATTGTGTAGCCCAGTAAATAGGTCATTATTAAATTAACATGGAATTCGGTTTAAAAGCAAGAGTAAGTATACTCTTGCAATATGTTAGAATACTAGCACATATTATATCGTAGAACTATTAAAGGTTAAAAACAGGTTCGTTTGGCTTCAAATTAATGAAATTTTAATTACACGTGTTTCTACATAAAAAAAAAAAAAAAATTTCCATTGATACCCTAATGTATGTACATCTAGTTACTTACTTAATTATGTAGCTTATGTTAGTGTATGCACTTTAGGTCGATGCGAAATTAGTTGGTGTCTTAATAAATCATTCATTCATTCACATCCTTCAATTACTTCAATTACCACTGAAGTACCAATTTTTAATGAACAAGAACCTCAACATTGACTTTCCACCAAGCGAGTTTTTTCTTTTTTTGAAAAAAAAAATCTAATAATTTTCAAAAGTAAAAGTATTCAAATAGCCCTAAGAAAAAGATGAGAATTTTAAATTAATATTTCAAGTCAAATTACTTCATAGAACATTGAAAAAAATTGTCATTTAAATCGTTTCACCTTTCCAAAACAATGTCACTTTTATTTCATCTACTTCTCAAGGATATATCAGTATTTATATTGCAAATTACACGACATATAAAATAACAAAAATAAACAGAGATTTTATAAAGTCAAGGACTCAAAGCAATTATTTTCCCCGATTTGCTTATAACTGTATAGACTTGAAATTAACTCGAATACATTAACGAGGAAGGAAAGATTCAACATCAAAAATGACATCACTTGGACTTGGAAAGTATTAAACAAAATATTTGAGCGTGTTATTTTTAAGCGAAGACTATACAAATAAATTTGGAAATTTTTCTCTTGACATTTACATGAACCGAAAATGAATATTATCTTGAAGCTTGAAGACGTTTCGACTTGAAGTGGCGATAGATATAATTTGAGACGATGATTTAAATTCTATTTTGACTTCCGTAAATGTTAAATGTTTATTTTATAGTTTGTTTTATATAAATACTGTTTTATTTTTATTTTCTTTGCTTAATGAGACTTGAATGATTTATATTGGGTATGCGTGATGATTAAAACAAATACTGGCTTGATGCCTTAATTAATTTAATTATTTATTTAATGACACTTAAATTTCAATTAAATATTTGTAAATAATTATCTTATAGTAAAAGTACTTTTCATCGTTTACATTTTAACAAAAAGCTAAATTTATTTTTTTATTTTGGTTTTAAATACTTGACATATGCATATACTTTTAGAAACGAATACGCTCTTAAAATTTCCGGAAGAAAAAACATTTTCTTTTCAAAAGCACAAAGTCGAAGTATTTACGCTACAAGAATGGAAATGAATTGAAAATTATTTCACATTTCTCTCCAACAACTTCAACCTAAAACATTTCCTTAATTTCAACAAAAAAAAAATACATTAAAAATCATACAAATTACAGTACAAATACAAGTCATTATTTAAATTAAAATTTCACCTAAATTCAAATAAAATTTTTTGGACGATGTGTGAGTTTAATACTATATTTCATTTTTCAAACACGAAACTGAATTTAGAAATATTTTGTTACTTCACGAATATAAATTTGGAAAAAAATCTAATTTATCATTTGTAAAAATTGCATGTAAAAAATACATAACGAATGAAAATAATAACATGTAATTTATATGTTGGCTTGAATTTTTGATTTAAACGCCATCCAACAACTAAAAAACATTTAACATTATAATAAATAACACATCTCATTTGTAAGACTTTCATTGAAAACTCCCACAATAGTAACTAACATTTTCAAAATTAAATAAGGATTACTCATAGCAAAAACCTCAAAAGTGCTAAGAATATTGAAAAATTTTATCAAATAAAAGATGTTTTCAAATTACTTTTAATCAAATTAAACGCGATTAACGATTAATTTTTATTTATGTAACTTAAGACCTAAGAAATGGTTTCAATAAAATAACTTTAACAACTACTTTGTTAATTCAAACCAAGATATAATGATATAATAATAAAACTCAAAAGTTTATCTAAGCGAGACATTCAATTGAAAACTAGTTTCAAGTAGGTATCTTGCTACCATTCCAGGATAAGTGGTTCAGAGTGAAATTACAAAAAAAAATAATACAAGTGAGACGAAAGGTAAAACTCCTGTTCGATCAATTTACAGTTATTCGGGATCATAAAGAAAATGTTGATGTTAGCTTTGATAAGGTTTAGTGAAATAAATGTAGTAGGTTGTTACAGTTATAATTTCTTTATAAATCACTTTTATAACTAATTTATGGAGGTATGTAAAAACGGATCTGAGACACGAGTAACAAATTGGAAAATTTGCATTAAGTACAAGGAAAAATCTATACAAGCTACCAACAGGAAATTATAATTGAAATGGGTTTTTAATTCAAGTGAAAGAAAACTAAGGATTTCTATTTGCATCCAATGATGTAAATTTTTAGAGAACAGATAACGGTTTACAAACTTAGTTTTACCAAATTTGAAGGAGAAATCGTTCAACATTCTTTGTAAGAGTTTTAAATTATTCTGCATCCTACGAGGCCAAAAAATGAAATCGGGAGAGAACTAAACGTTTAATTTCAACTAATTTGTCGAGAAAGGAAAATAATTATCATATAGAGGAAGTTAAAAACTTTCCTCATAACTTGGCTTAATGCTAAAATATTGGTTAATTTCCATTGCAATTTAACTACCTAGTGTTAACAAATGATACTAACTCAGTGGTGACAGCAGAGGACAGTATTAGGTGACATATTTACTAATATATTTTATAAAAACAAAAGAATGACTCAAAAAAAAAACGCTCAAGTGCGTGTTGCACCAGGTTCATGACGAGTTCCATTGCCAGGAAAAATAATGAAAATATATTTTGGTTCAAACCAGATTTAAAAACGAGTTTATTTTCAATTCTCCCAAAGTAAATACTGACTCAGTATAGTACTACCAGGATATGAAAGAGTGATTTACTTTATATGTTATATGCTTTTAAAGTCATCCCTGAACATTAATAAGCGATTTTCACTAATTACAAGTGCATATTCATTTTCTATTACAGCTAAAACCGAATCATCTGGAATAACTGAAAACTCACAATATGAATAAGTAAATATAAAAATCCCCTGATTTGATAAGTGATCATGAAATTCACCTTAAAATACGTGAATATAAAGTTTACTTTCACAAAAGTGAAATTATATAATTTACAGAAAAAGTTTAATTTTCAATTTACTAATAATTTACTTAAGCAATTAGTGAAAATTTTACTAATTTTATTAGGGTCTAAAATTAAAAATCTAAAGTCAAGAATAATTAGTGAAATTCGTTGTGAAAAACGTTGATTAATGAATGAGTACAGCTTTACTTATGCAATTAGTGCTTATTTAGAGGGTAATACTTGTACTTGAGAATATATATAGTCCACAATCGTAGCGTGATATTACGGCGCCTGGTGCAAAAGGATAAAATCCCTCCCCCCCTTCCGTCAAAGAATCATCTTGGAATATATTAGAACTATATTAGTAAATAATAACTATCTAACTATATTAGAAAATAGGCACCGAATGACAGAAATGTCAAGCGTGGGCGTTGGATAAGAAGAAGAAGATATTAGAAAATTATAGCGTTGTACTAAATTATGTATTATTTTTATGTATTATTTTAATGTATTAATTATGTATTATTATTGTATTGCTCCTTTTATTATTCAGCGCCTAGTGCCAGGGCATAGATCACACCATTCACGCTATGGCTTTGTCATTGTCATACTTTTACTGTTTAACTAAAAGTGTTTGTTAAAACAAAATAGGGTAACTTAAACTAAACCTAGTCAATTGATATGCTTCAACTTTACAAAAACTTAACGACACATTTTATTTCAACCGATTTTAATTAAGAGTATTTTTTACACTACAACCGCAAAATTTCTTCAGAATTTTCAACCGCACAGTTACAATGTAAAAAACGGAAACATAATTTTTTCAACTTTAAAAATTTTTTAAAATATCCATTATTCTTTTGAATACTGGGGTACTGACTTTTTATTTAGTTTCTCAGTAGAATTAGTAAAGAAGAGCCTTTAATTATTCAGTTTTTAAGCTTATGTACCTATGTAATGAATGCAAAGTTATAGTATAGATACCTAGTTTCCAAATTTCATTATTGTAGTGCCAATAGTTTTCGAGTGAAATGCCTGCAATCGACCTACACACGTATGTACTTAGACAGACTAAATAGACAAGACAAAACTATAAAAAAAAAAAACTTAAAAAAAGAAGATATATTCAGGAAAATTATTAGTAACCACAATATTTCTTTCAATACGTTTTATCTAAAGTAAAAATAGTAGCGTAATTTCTATCTATCTTATGCTGCACAAGCTTTTTTGATTTCACTTTCAAAGTCAACATAAATAAAATGACAATAAACTTTATATGAACCCTTCATTAAATCAATTACTAATTTTGAAATTGAAACTTTTTAAAACAGTTAGATTTTCCGTCTTCTCTTGCATTACCCCTTATTTGTTTGACTTTTATCAATAACTTCGTTGATTCGTTTCATTTCGAAAATTCAATTTGCAATATCTCAAAAATAACTTTTGTGAAGTCTCCTGTTTCTCTTGGTCCTGATATAAATCTTTCACAAGTTTCTGGTTCAAAACTAAGCAGTTTTGGAGTAGTGAACAAGAACGTGGTAACTTTCCTCGACTTCCGCAAACTTTAACTCTTCAACATGTACTATAACATAATATGTTCTATAAAGGTACTTACATTGTATGCATATATAACCAACGTACACAAGGTTTGTACGAGTATCTTTAATTGAGATAAAGTCTAACTTTGTTCAAGGGTAAATCAAAAACTTGATTTTACATCTGACTATGAAATAGCTTAGTTATTAAGTAAAACTCTTCATAAATTATTGATAGTGAGTCAATAAAATCGAAAGTATTTTAAGGTATTCCTTTTTTGGTCATTTCTTGTAAAATACTTAAAATTCAATGGAAAAAACTCAACCATATATGAATGAGTTAACCACAAATCTGGTTATGTTAAGAAATTAATGAAATTTTTAAGAGATGATTCAAGAAATTTCCAGTTCTACGAAACACCGGCCATCTAATTGTCTTCTTAAAAGTGATTTAAGGAAACCGATGAAAAAACTTCAAATTCCACACGAGAAAAAAATTGTATTGATCCAACAGCCTTGAACGAGCATATGTCAGACCGAAAAAAATTATGACATTGCAAAGTTCAATAGCATCAAGCAACAAATATCTATTTTCGCTATCACTTCAAAATTACTCTTCCGAAAAAATTTCAGAAATTCCCTCTAGCATCTATTAATACGTTTTTCGCTCGCAGCAAAACCACCTTAAATTTTAACAGAATTGAGAAAAAAAAAATTCAACCAATTAAATAATTGGTTAATTAAATGTTAGTTATGAATTTAAATTAGTTGTTAAAAACAAAGAAATATTCACTTACAAAAACCGAAACAATTAACACAAATGATTTAATTAGACATTTCATTTGACCAAATTATGATTAATTTGTTGAAAATTTAACACACAACACGATAGTATTAGCACTAAAAAATTTAACATTTAAAAAATCCCTTCGTCTGTTCACGATAAAATGGTGGATTGAAACAAAAAAAATTGTTTAAAACTAATACCGGTACGATGTGGAAAAGATTTTTATATTCGAATTGTCAGGTTTTTAGACGCGATGTGACGCTTAGTTTGGCACCAAAACGACTAAATTGACGCGAGCTGAAGTCAAGAAAGCCACGATTCGAAGACATTTGTGGCAAGGAGAGGCAAATCGGTTTTGTCTTCACCATTAAGTGTTCGTTGTAATGCAGGTGAATACCGCAAAATTTATACCACTATGATGCGGATATTATGCATGTGTGGGGGTCCTGGGTTTGAATCCGGACCGAGCTCGCCAGCCGGGGACCACAGACGTCTCTTTCAGCTTGTCAAGGCTGAAGAACAACGCCATGAAATCAACAATTTCACCATCCAACAACGCCTAATTCAATTGATGCCAACAACGAGGTACATTATCACTTGGAAGAGACGAACTCAACAATTACCGCCAACAGTAATAGACAGAAACCTCAACCTCATCATAACTGACATCGAACATTTCATATCATCCGGGCAAGTTATGTGGTTTGTCCATGTCAACGTTTATTGTTAGAGTAAATTGTGCATAAATACCATAAAATTAAAACCTCAATATCACAACTAATAAAATAACAACAAAGCGTTTAACTTAAAAAAAAAACTGTTGGATAAATTACAGAAAAAACGTATAGACATAAAAATATAAAGTTAAAAAAAAACTTTAAAAAGAAAAATGTGAAAAATAATAATGTCAAAATTGTTCATTTCATTGGAAAAGTTTGAAAAGAAGTATTGCAGTCCATTAAAATAAAACGCTTTTCTGTCAATTTGTCTGTGTACAATTTTCGCTTGGATAGTGGAAAAAATTTAATATTAATAGACCCAATATAAAAAGGCATCGTTTGCAAAAGAAGGTAACAATTATTTTGAAACTGCTTGAAAAGGATCAAGGATAAAATAATGAAAATCTAAAAGGATGAAATTGAAAAACTAACAAGATAAAGGGAAATGATTTTTAGTTCAATAAAATATAATCTCGAAATGAACAATAATAAACTGCAATTTTTTTTATGTTTTTGTTTAAGTATTAAGTTTTTAAATTGTCTTGAAAAATCTGGGGATCACGTAGCAAGATTTTTAAGCTGAAAGCTCTTAAAATTCTGTGCTTTTGTTAGGATTTTGAAATATTTGCAAAGTTGAAGAACATTTGTTTCCCTTCAAGTTTAGTTTTTAGCTAATTTTCATATAATTAACCATTTTCGACAAAACGTGGATGAAATTAAATGGTGTGTAAATTAACCATTCCAAACATTGTTTTATATTAGGATAATTCTTAGTTAGATTTTGAAAATTTAATAATTTTTGGACAACCTAAATGTTTCAATGGTAACTCAGTAAAAAATATTAACAATGTACCTAACCCACAAAAAGATGATAATAATTAATGATTATTTGGTTAATTTACGCAAAAAATAAATTATAAATATAAACTTATTTTAAAGACATTTTTCAAAATTTACGAATCTTTTTAAATTAAAAACTGTAACAAAATGAAAAGACACACTAGGGATTAAACCACTGAAGATTGATGTGCCATGTGGTTTGAAAACTTTAACTTTGAAAGCGATTTTATGTCTACTAAAATAGGAAAATAAATGCATTTTTTTCAAAATTCTAATACTAAGTGGCTCAAAAAGAACAAAAAACTTCTTACATTTTATAAATTTTACTCCTAAACTATCATCTTTCTTATATCAAATTTAGTAGGTTTATGATTTTTCACAAAACAAAAATATTTAGAGTCAAAGCTATTTGTAGTTTCTGAATATGGTTATTTAAGGGTTGAAAAAAAAAGAAATAAGAAATGTTTAGCGAAAATAAAGAAATCATTTTTATGGTTAGATTTTTTGATTAAAAACCTCTTTAAAAATGTATATTAAGCTCTATTTTGACTTTCTTGATACTACTTCATAGTAAAGGAAGTACTTTGGTCGAATTTTTGGTTTCAAATAGGACTCTACATATATGGCTACTATAAAATCGGTTAAAGTCCCACCCATTACACACTTTATCTCAAATTATCAACTTTGATTATATAAAAACATTATTAAATGTACAAGAAACAAGATTTTCATAAAACTGAGAGTTTCGAAAGATTTGAGCTTAGATGTGTTATACATCTAGAAGGTTTTATGTGTGTTTAGAGCCACTTACAAAATGTCAAAGCATAAAAATTTAAAAAGATTTTGGTTTATTATTTTTCATTCTTATTGTTAGAATGAATCCATATTTGACTACCCTATTTCTCCAAATCTTTATATTATGTGCTATTAGTAACAGAACGTATCCTTTTTTAGTTTATTTATGTGTTTTGCGGAACAATTTGAACTAATTTCAATTCGAGATTGTTACCGTTAAATTGTATTCTGGTTGGTAAATTACTTTGCACTGAATTAGTTTTTAAATTCAAGACTGATGCTAGTACATCTAAAGTGATTATACAACTGCTTAAAGTAATTAATTACATTTGTATTAGTCGGAGCTTAAAGTTTAAATGCACATAAAAGTTTATATCAAGAATACAATGACCGACTATTTAATTTATAAGTGTTTCGCGTTATACTACTGAAAACATTTTAAAAAGTAAGTGATAATTAACTTTCAAATGTAATTAGGTAAGTCCTTATTCGATCGATTCAAGTAAAAGATTGTCAAAGGGAAATTTAAATTTGAAATAAGATTACCTAAAAAATGTAAATTGGAAAACTTCTGAGGACAATTTCGACTTTTGTCATAACTAATCTGTTTCTAATTGTAATCAAAGAGGATATATAAAATACATTTGTAATTCGAATCTTTGAGCTTCTTTGTCAACGAATCAAGAATTTATCTCATCCTGTTTAAACCTCGCACAGCTTCCGCTCTAAAAAATCATACGTAAATACTATACATATACCGTACCTTTTCTGCTAAAAAAATCATACAATATGCGACACTTGGATAATACCAAAGGGAAATTATTAATTACATCTATAAAAATGACCAGCTGATTACTTTTACTAGGAAATGAAAACTTTTAAATAAATCGCAATTATTTGACGCCAACTTATTATTCAGACTAATTAATCTTCTCTTTAACAAACTTAAATGTTAATAAAATAAAATTTAGTTTTGTTTTAAATGTTTGATTGAACTAAACATATGTTAAGGTTGCTAATGAATTTCAAGACAAGAATTAACGAAGAAGATTTATTGCGCTACGGATTAATAAATTGTTTTATTTCTGAGTATAACTTGATTGAAATATGTAAATGTTATTTATGAATATATAAAATAACTAACTGTTCTTTAAGATTTTGCTTGAATGCAAGTAACTTCATTCAATCTTTGTTCTAAACTTATACAAATGAATAGAAATCTTCATTATCTTATAACCATCCTTTATGTATAGTCTGGTTTTTATTTTGGAAAGTCCTATGCAAAACCTCTTTTTAAAAGCAGAGGCTGCCAAATACCATTTTCAGATTATCACAAGTTGTTGATAAAATCCTTTCAAAAATTCCAAACTTGACAAAATAAATAAAATTAACATTAAAATGATGGGTTTTTATTGCAAGATTTAAAAATTTGCAACCTACATATTTCCTTATATTTTTCATCGAATAACTCAAATAATTGTAAATTACTCAACCAATATAGGAAGGCCATAAACCAAATTTTTGAGGAAATTTAATACGTAAATTGATAATTATTACCATAATTAAACCGAAGTTGCCAATTAGTAAGCCTTAAATAGACAGTCTTATCGAAATTGAATTCTTCGCACGTTTCGAATCGACTTTTATTACGAAACTCGAACATTCATAAAAGGATATTGTTCACAAACGAAAATATTATCGTTCACGTAAAAAAAATACACATGAAAACATTGATAAAAGCAAAAATGAGAACTCGAGACATTCAATGCCAAAATGGCTAATGTTTTAGTGATAACATGTGCATTATATTAAGATAAGAAAAACTCGTCGTTTGATCTTACTTTATCAAAACGGAAGTGTCACGACCGCGATTTCCGTTTAATCTTTATAAATTTTCATAATAAATAATATTTTCCTTTGCCATTAATTAATTAAGTCATTTTAATTTTTGATTTTATAAATTCTTATTATTAAGTCATCCCATTTAATTCGATTGTTTGGCCACAAACTGTTTAATGGAAACGATAACGTTAACGGTATTTTAATCTTTCAAATCTGCGTAATTTGATTTTCTATCAATCCCTTTTCTTTCATTTGGCTAACGATGAAATTTATCTCATTATCAGTATAATTCAAATTCAATTAAAATAATTCCAGTCTTTTGCATCGGCCTTAACGTGATAAAATTAATCTCAAATAGTTGAAAGATAAAAGTCAAACGAACAATAAAATCAATATACGACTTACCCGAACGCCTGGTAAAACGAGTTGTTGAATCGAAAGGGATGAACTCTGTGCTGTATCCAATTCCAAATCAGACCCTGAATTCGGATCGCCTGTGAATACGCTGTCGTGCGAGACACTCAACACATGGCCCGTGTAAAGGCCACTGGAGCCGCTCCTGTAAACATACAATAAGATTTAATATTTATCAACAAATCTCGTGTAACATAATATAGAATAATATGTTGTGTATAGAAAATTTAATATTGCGACGTTGTAATTTAAGAGACGGATATTCGAAAGCCTCACAAAATCAGAAGCCATTAATGCAGAAAGGATCAGATCTAATGCGGAAATCCGTGAGCCATGAAATGGATCGAGTTTATAGGACAGTGTATGTAATTTATGATAAATTGAAAATTGTTAAAGCTAGATGTTGGAGTTATGAAGCCGATTTTAAGTGCGGAAAATTTTATACGTTGAGTGTCGGATGAGTGATTTGATTTCGATTGTTCCATTCATTATTATTAAAGCCTATAAAGTCTTTTCGAAAATTCATAATTTGAAACTTCAGTTTCCAAAAGCAATACAAGTAAATTAAAATGGTATAAAATGAAAAAGTAGAAATCCTTTCTTTGTTTTTTGTTTCATTGAGGCAAATTAAAGATTTCTTAGTTTATCCTTTTGTTAAGTGATGAAATTATAAAACTTAAATTTTAATTTAATAATTTTAATTTAAATAAGGCTTTCCATAACGTGGATTTTTCAAATCCTTCATCATGCTACATCCATTTTTCTTATTTGAAGAAAAACGTCTTAGACCTTCTTTTTGCAGGAGTAGATTATTAAGACTTAAAGCTTTGTGGTGAAGAAATGTTTAATTTCTACTCTCTAGTCGCATAACTACGTGCTACTTGTAATAATAATATAAATAACTCATACAAAGGTAAAAAATTGTCTCAGTTACTATATTCAATACAATCCAATGAACGTAATACTTCAGTTATTAATTATTTCGATAATAACTGAATGTTTGGAAAGATTATAATTGAGACGTTTTTGAAATGTGTTTTCCTACCTTCCGGTTAAAATTCACAAAAAAAGGTTTTGAATAAAACTTTTAAAACAAAATTTACTACACTACAAATGCACTACGGAACATTTCAATATCCACATCATTCAGTTATTGGTTTTTCAAAAATTGCCTCAAATTTCCAACAAAACAAAGTATTCACTATTCCTTATGAAATAAATGTAATAGTCTCACTAATCCGGCATAGTTAAAAACTAAGGGGTGCCGAATTATTGGAATATTCGAATTATTGGATAGTATAGAAAAATTCATAATACGCACAATGTACATAAGATAATATACAAAGATAATATACTATTCACAAGCGTGGATACGAAGTAGAAAGCGGTGAGCTAGACGTGAGCGGAGGGTGCCGGATTATTGGATCTATCGGGCCACTGACGTGTCGGATTTGTGAGAATCTACTGTAATATAAAATATGAACAAGTGCCATAAGTAACACTTTATAGCGTAATTGCAATTTACACTTATCAGTTTCTTCCAGATGAAAATAAAATTGTTTACAGCACAATACAAAGCATCTGCAGTTAAAAAAAGTTATGTGCAAGATAAAAATAACCTCCCAGAATTTTATACTACGCATGAGTTTTATCGTATAGTTTAAGGTTTTATTTTCATCTGGAACGAACGTAATTAAGGCACTATTAAACTTTAATCAGTATTTTTATTTATTGAAAAGGTTGACTATTAATTATGATGATGCTCAGTTTTAACCTGTTTTGATTCTCAGGACACGACTCAATTAGTTGAAGTAATCTTAAAAAGGCATTGGTATTGAAGGGGAGGGGGTACCCGCGACTTTTGTCATGAACCCACTGTATATAAGAAGGTACTGCTCTTATATGAAAAATTGTTCTAAAATGTTTGTATATAAATAATAAACTTTTTTACTACAAACAGGTGTAGGAGGCGACACTATGAATGGGGCTGGGAATTCCTCTCGGTATCACTGAAAATAGGGTAATAGACGTTTTTATTTAAACTATCCTTTTAAAAACTTAAGTGCAAAGAAAGGTTAAATAAGTAAATTATTATCCTTATTACTGTCGTAAAATTACCTGATAAGTATAAATAATGCCCTTTCCCATGAAGCAAACATAACATTTTTTACAACTTGCAACCCTAACAATTGTAAAGTAAACAAATTAAAAATGTATTCCTTGATGCTTAAAAAATACTTGAAAGATTAATTTTATAAGGAATTTGGACAAAATTATTTACGCAAAAACTTCAAATCACAAAGTTTCGGTCATTTTATTTGATCTTTATCAGGTGTCTATAAACAAAGATACATAAAAATACCTTTCGAATATTAAGATTAACTATCTGGAATTCCTGGTTCTGACGCCCTAATAATTATGAATGATATGAAAATATAATAGCTTGTAGAGAAATAAAAACAATTCGCTAAAAACTATTTAATTTGGGTTGTAAATATATATTAAAAATAAATAAATCATCGCGGGAGAAATTAACTACATGTTTAAACTTTTTTCTCTTTAAATCGAATAAACAATGAAAGTAATCGTTAAAATACTAATAAAAAGCTTTATTGAATTTTCAATTTTTTAAAACTTTGTTATTGCTTCTTATAAAGGTAAATAAGTAAACGAATTACAGAAATCAAGGCGACTATAAGAAGCATCTGTTGGTATTACAACATTTGCTGAAATTAATTTCAAACTCTGCACCATCTTCACCAGCTTTAATACAATAAATAGATCATTTCTTTGCTCAAAAACTTTAACCTCAAAGTATTGATATTTCCTTATTAAAATTAATCTTACCCTCTATCGTAATAATATAAGATAAAGCTACATAAACGTTTAGGAGGGGAAATTATGGTATATTTGAATCCATACAAATATTAGTATTAGACTCAAAATTATTTGGATGTACCAACGGAAATTCACGCGTTGCAGAAATTCCCTTAAAGACAATAACCCGAAGCGAGAAATGAGAAGAACGTGATGATTACGAGATTTACAATTTCATTTTGGAAACTTTATCGTTATTTCGTTCATTTGGACACAAAATAAACCAAAATTTGTTTGTAATAATTGAAAACTAACCGAAAACCTCAAGCTACATTAACATAACATTAAGCTTTGTAGATATGTGTTCTCAATAATTGCCTATAATTTTTTTATTTAAGCAGCTTAATTATTGTTTTCAACAATTTAGAGACAGTCTCACAACTAAAGGATGTTAACAATAAAAGATTTCAGTAAAATTTCGTCGTAATGCTAAAAAATTAACAAAATGTGAAGTGAATAATGAAAACAATTTTTAAGGCCATAGAAAAAAAATGTAAAAAGATATGAAAAATACTTAGACAAATACTTAAATTGATTTCGAAAAAATATTTTTTTGATCAAAGATTTTTTTTTGTTAGTCTTAAATTTTGTTCATCATTTCAAAGTTAAGAAAATCATAAAAATAATAAAAATTTACATCAAAGAAATGTAATATTGCAAAAAGTATAATAAAATGGTTAATATCAGAAACATTACAAGAAAGTTTAAAAAAATGGAATGAAAAAAAATGTAGAGGACACTGAGATAATTTTTCAAAGGCTCAAGAAGAATTCGTCGGAAAAATGAGGCCGGAATTGGTATTCTGTAGATACGGTGAAAAGACAGTTCACCGACAACCGATTATAATACATCAAAAAAACTTGACGTTGAAACGTTACATTATTCCTTTGATATTATATAGTAATTGTCAAAAGTAAATAAAACAAACGTTACAATTCTTGAACTCTTCAACTGAAAATAGTTGACACGAAAAAATAATTATATCGATCATTTATTATTTTACTAACTTTCTTCGTGTGGGCTCGTCACCGGCAAGCAGTTCACTTGTGGATCGACTCCGATGTGAGTCCATGTTAGGGGTTTCAGATTCCGGGGTTGGAATCTCAGGCACGTTTTCTTCTCCCCCAGAATGACGCACTTTCCGACGAAACATCTTACGTAGACCCCGGAACGGATGAAACCGTCGTTTCTTTGAAGGCTCTGCAAAAGAATATTTTCTATTGAGAAAAAAATCGACTTGATGAGGCGGAAAACTCTTTCACATTTTCAATATTTTCATTTGTCATTCCCCAAATAACACCACTTATTACACACTTTACACAATAAGAATGATTATCCTGAAAAACAATCAATTTCAGTACAATAGAACCCTTCATAATTTATCATTCAAACATATATTTAAAACATATTATTCAATGAAAATAATAATCGATTAGATATTATTTAACTTTCAATAAGGTATATAAAAAAAATAAAACATACTAAAAACATATAAGATTCCTATTTACTACAAATGTAGTATTCAAAGAGGTAAAATAACCATTTCGTAATTTGAATTTGAAATTTCAGGTTTACCATTTCATTATTCAAATTTTTAAGCTTTACATAGACTTGGTAGGGCTATGAGATAAAAGCTTTGAGGATTGACCTATATTTACACAATGTTGATTAGAGGAACCGAAACTACGTTGTTGGAATATTTTTAATGTTCAAAACGAAAAATATTTGAACACTATTTATTTGAGCTACATTTTTCCACTGTAAATAAAACATTGCATATCCAATTATGTATAGTAAGAAATGACTTCAGAGCTTATTTTGTTGTTCCAAATGGAAGAAGTGGGATAATACCTCTTTTATCGCATGACTTTCTATTGAAAACCCTGCATTAAATATTGCACTTCATTAAAATTTTTAAAGGACAATTCAATGTGCTAAAAGCATTTGAATATTTAAGAGCTTTAATTTCTAATTAAAAAATATTTTATAAGCCGGCTTTTTAGGGATCACATGCCATTATTTAAAGGAAGTGTTTGAAAGCAGTGTGGCGAGAGTTTTTAGGGGAAATGGAGAAAAAAAAAATTGGGTTGCTTAATTTAGAGAAATTTATTTAACAATAAAATACCGATTTTTTTATTAGAAAAAAAAAACAGAGTGAAAACAATTTTCAATTGCCTTCAATTTCGAAAAGTTCAATGTGCATGTTTTTAGAATTTTTGGATCAGCTTAATTTGCCAATGAATGATATTGTTTTAAACATTACCTACACTAATTTATGTTCCCAATAATTTTTTCATCTAGCATTAATATCATGCTATATTTTTAAATATTTTCTCTATTTTAATATTATTTATAAACCTCTAACATCAGTAAACTTTAAAAAAATGGAATTTCAAACCTTTTTTATATAAACAGTTAAAAGTTTTTTTAACGGATATTTTATTCTTTTTTGATGTTTTTTAAATTTTGTACTACGCGTTTCGCTACTTTCGTAGCTTCTTCAAGTACTAATATAAACAAGCATTACAATTCTTTTTTATATGTTTGCAATTCTTTTATTTTATTTACAAAACAATTTTTTGTACTATATAATGTTAATATTGTGGGCCTGTTTTTACTAAAGTTCATAATATAAAATACAAAAATATAAATCTGTAATTCAAGTATTGTCATTTAACAATTAAAATTACTCTCGATACAACAAAAACTTTTATTGCATAAAAAAGTGATTCATAGCTTTGATTAATGATTCATAATTATCAAATAAATTTCATAAAAAAATAAGAGCATTTAAGAGCGCGCAAAAACTAATTAGAGCATACAACAAACAACAACGTCGACGTTTCACAATATAAAGAAAAAAAATCAACGATTCGCAAACTTTTCATTGCAATACTTTTCGGATTTATCATCTTTTAGAAAAAATATGAGATAAAAACAGGATCTTATCAAGGACTTTTCAATGGAGAAAAAATGATAATTTTCCAACCAACAGTCGGTATCAACCTCAATGACAGGCGCCGACATAAATTACATTTAATTGAAATTCTTTATTTATAGATTTCAAACATTTCCAAATGTAATTTCATCCTGTTCTAACAGAGAACACGTCGACGACATTCGAATGAGATCCTGAGAACTTTTGAACTTAATTAAATTGAAATACGTAGGTAATAATTATGAAAATAGAGTACAAGAGAGACGACGTTGCATGTACTTAAGATGAAACGTAATTGATTAAGAATCACCACGCTAATAACGAGAGAGTGTCTATGGAAGAAACAAATATCGTTCTAAATTAAGCCAGAGTTACGGGGTTGATTTCTACGTATTTACTCGTTTCAACTATTTTACAAATTATTTGCCAGAATGCCAGATATCGTAAGGACAAAATAGTCTTTAATTAATTTCAATTGCAATTAATGTTTAGTTGTTAAGCATAATGAGAGCTGTGAGCTACAATTAACTGTAATAGTTCTATCGTTTACGTATTTAATAATGTTTTTAATGCACCATTTATTATACAATAATTTTCTTTTAAATAACTTTGTGATGGAGAAATAAAAATATAATATCGTACAGTATCTTTATAATGGTTATTGCAATTGTAATACACTAATATTTTCTCTAAGCTACAAATAAAAATAACCAATTTTTAAAATCTTGTTTAGATAATTAAGAAAAAAAATTAGATAAAGAAAAGAAATATTTTTTTCTCAATGATTTTTGGAATGAGGTTTATTGGGCTTAGAGTAAAACCGTGGAGATCATAACATAACGAAAAACGACCCGGCGAGCTTTCCTCTTTTCCTCTGTAATGTTAATTTCTCTCTCTTTCACGTTTTATCTCATTTTGCTTACTGTTTTCCAACAGCAATTGGTGAAATGAAGTGTACCGAGTGAGATAGGAAAAATATAAAAATACAATCTAAACGTTATAAAAATCTATATTTTAAATGAATTTTTATAATTAAAATCCAAATACGCAATTATTTAAATAGTAAAAATATAAATAGGAAACTTATAAGAAAAAATTCTCGTTTCACTTCAAAAGAAAAATAATGTTAAGAAAAAATAAAAAAGGAAATATGTAATAAAAAAGTAAGAGCTAACAATTTTTAAAAATGAAAAATAGCAATTTTTACGAACAAATGTATAAAAACTTGTAGTTCTTCATAGAGTTTACACATTCGATATTTCACATCTTAAATCATTTTTATAGTCATAATTATTGTAGTTGTGGGCGAAATGTTTGATAAAATAGATTGTTATTGTAATTGAATATGTTTAAGAAAAAAAAACACAAAAGCTTACAAAGATCCCAAGAGATTGAAGCGGAAGTCTTACACATAACGCCTACTTTGAATCCCTATAGGATCGTTTACAGGGGATGATGGAGAGGATGCGGGCGTAAGAAAATACAACCAAAATGAGTTTTATCTTCATTCGATTCTTTACTCTTTGCTTACTTCGCAGCAGAATTTATTTGAAATTGATGTAATAATATCTAGTATCTAAAAGGATATTAGAAAACCTATATGTTTGGCAAAAAATAATTAGATAAAATGAGTTTTTAAGGAAGTATATTTGATAAAAAAGTATGATCACGAATTCGTGAGATAATTTTTGAAATCACAAATTCAAATATTTATAAAATTAGCAATTTTGTCTTTAGGTTAAATTAAGTAAACTATTTCTTGCATGAAAGATTATTTTGTAAGAAACACAAAAAAATGTATCCTTATGAAATTCTCTTTATTTTCTTGGAATTAAAATCTTTAACTCTTAAGTTCTTAAAGCTTGTTGGTGATGTGTTAACTTAAAAATACTCTATTTTTCTTTTTCTTCGTTCACAGCGAACCCTTATTTCTCTAACTTATAATTTTTCAAGTACGAGATAATTTGTCCTTATTACAAAAATAAAGGAGTAGGTGAGAAGCGTCAAATTTTAATTACTACGGCCGTTTCAATGAGTTTTTTTTTCCTGAGACGTGGAGTCAAAACGAAATTTAATTAAAAACTTATTTCGTAATTCGTCTCAAAGACTTGGAAAGCAAGAAAAATATTTCTATTTGAACACGAGGAAAATGCGTCTCTTTGATAATAATGTTAAAGTTAGCCTCCCTTCGAGAAATTTTGAAATAAATAAACATGGGCTAGCGCGTATAACCAAACTTTATTTTGTGAAAATATTGTTAAATAAAACTTATGTTTCAATTAACAATGATTTAATTGTTTCAGTTATATTTTTTTAAGAAAAACTGATATTTGTATGTATCTTCATATAATTACATATCTTTAATGTAAAAAAAGATATATTGGCTAAATTTTTGAAGGATTTTATAAAGTGTATTGTACATAATTTACCATAATGAACATAAAGTAGTTGAATAAAATAATAATTCAACTATATTTCATAAATTCCCCATTCCATACATTTAATTCTATAGATAATCCAATCAAAACACGCTCCTGAATTCTCTCATTCCATCCATATGTCGTTCTGTATACATACATTGAAAACAGTTTTTTCTTTAATAAATTTTATTCTTAAAAAGTCGTAAACTTACTTACGTTTTGTACATTTTTTATGTATTTTATATACATTTTTTCCTACAAGTATACAACAGCCATAAAAAATGAACCGGAAGATATTTTGAATATTTAATGGTTTCCCCCTTTTGAATTCGAAAGGTAATAGGATACGTGTCGTAATCTGCATTGGAATTTTGTTCAAATACAACTAATCTGCTACTTTACTTTATCTTTTCCTCGATGCTCAAAACTGTTTCTATTATATAATTTACCAACCTAATTCTATTTTATTTTTCCTCATATTACAAATAAGATTTGAGGAAATAAAATATTTTTATATAAGAAGGATAATCAACAAAGGAGACAAATTTTTTAACAGATAATTGCTGATTTAGCTTCGTAATATTGATGAAAAAAAATTGAAAAAGAGATATTAACTATAACTACAAATAAATGTTTCAAAAAACTGATCCTTACTTATTAAAGCCTTAATACTTATTTTCTTAAATGAAAGTCTTATTGTTTTTAAACATTTTCTTAAAATTGAGATTTAATTTATTACATTTTAACAAAATCAGTCGAAATAACTTTAAAACAAAATAAAACAGCTTGGCTATGAAATAGTCTTGAGACAATTTAATTAAGAAAAAACTGAGAAAGTATTGTAAGGAAGTTAAATGGCAAAAAGAGCTATATCAAATACTCTTCAACAAGCTTCAATAGAACAATAGACAAATAGAGGTAAATGAAGTGCTTCATAAAGTATTCAAGACTTTTTTGTTTTAAAAATCGTTTTAATTATTATCTTAGCTACTCTTTACAGTAAATCAGAGGTTTCCAACCAATAGTCCGCTGGTTCCTGGGGTCCGTAAATCTATCGTAAGAGTATAATATCCTATCCTTTCCCTTGAGGAAAAAATCAAACTACATTATACAATAATTAGTGTAGTCACAACTTTTAATTTTTTTTTTTTTTTTTTTGTAAGCAAATCTTAAAGTTGCTGGCTCGATCCCAATATTTTTAATTGTATACTTGGGCAAGAAATGAGTTTTTAAGAGTCCAATATGCTGGAAATGTTGGAAACCACTGCTAAAAATTAAATTTTACCTGACCCTTAAGATTTAGCACTTTATTAATATCTAAGCATTTGTTAGGGAGAGTAACGTACACTTAAAAATTAGGAGATGAATAAAAGTGCTGAATAAGTTTTGCATTCGTCGATATTTTTCTTTATTTTTGATCCTTTGCTATTTCAAATATTGGTAAAATTGAAAATTATGATAAACGATTTTTCCTTTCTTTCTTTTACTTACAACTAGGTAGTTAAAGTTAATATACGAATAACTTTTAATATGTTTTGATTAGCTGACGGTAGTAAGGAAATATTCACCTCTTGATTTAATATTTAAGTCATTTGATTTAGACTTTTAACTTCAGACTTTTTTGACTTTTACAAATTTATAATTTAAAATTTTGTCATTTACAAGTATGTAACTACGATCCTCATTTTCTTTAAGATATACGATTCCAAAAACATTTCTTTAGATAATTTTCAAAACTATATCACGTTTCAAGTTTGTAATTAAACGTTAAGTAATATTGAATTACCCATCAAAAATTTGTGTCTGAAATTTGTATCTACCTTGAATAGTTCTCTTAAAAATATTTTGAAAATAACTTATTTGGAAAAAGCCAAAATTTATAGGTAAAATACAGCAAAATATCTACATAAGTGTTATATTTCTGAAAATATACTCATAAAATATTCACCTCATGATTCTCATTTGTAAATGTGTTCTTGTCCATAAAAGTTGGACGTAAAGTTCAAGCAAGTATCATCTGTATGGCAAAAATTGCAACTTTATTATTAATATTCAAAAGTGAACCTTACACAAGGTACATTTTTAATTATGACGTGCATTTCCTATTAATATTCAGCTTTGAGAATCGAAGGTTTGGAACAATTTAGGTGATTTATTTAAATATGAGAATATACAGTTTATAATATACCGAAATTTATTTTTGGTGAAGTGCCAGGCGATTTTGCATTGACCGAATAAAACAAGGAAGTTTATACAAAAATATCTGAGCAATTTATAAACCATTAAATTTAAAAAAACCAATCTGATTCCGTGAAGTGAACGAAGCCGGGATTTTTTTCAAATGTAAATCTCTATTTCCCTGTTTCTTCGTTACAATCATGAACCAGAATTTTACTGCCTGTTGAACATAAATTGTAGCGGAAAATTACGATAAGAATAAAATAAAACGGTGTATATATAAACGTTGCGCTGTTTGGCGAAACGTTAACAATATCAGCTAGATGAAATAAATGTTTCGTTGCTCTCGCCGCTTTTTTTTGCATTACCGAGACCCTTTCTTGCAAAACTCTTTATATGGCACTCGCGGAAATGCAATGCTATGCATTTCATCATATCGACGCACTCGACTTTTTCCAAGACGATCCTTGGAAATTCAACAAGTCGTTGGACCACCCGGATCGTTGCCAACAAATCGTCTCATTTTATTTCGAAAAATTAGATAATAACTTTGTGGCGCTATTAATGCCGATCTCACAACACTAATAAAATTTAGGAAATATATATTTAAAAGGCCATTGTGTGTGGTCTAATGTAAGCAGAGAAGCACCTTTCGATGATAAAAAAAATCGATGTCGTTTTCAAATTTATCTGAACAGCTTTATTTATTTAAATTTATTGTTTCTTTTCAAGTCATTTTTATGAAGGAAAAAAACACTTTCTATTTTTATACTAAAAGAAGTGTCCTTTGTTCTTTTTAGTAACTTGGATATTTTAAGAAAAAAATGATTTTTTTCGTCTCACAGACGACAGATGTGACGACTTCTATTACTAGTAAACTCACTATGAAAATTAAATGTCGTCTCAGTAAAATTTTTAATTTAATTACCTAGTTTTATCTTCAGTAAAAACTCTCTTTTGTATTGTAACATATTACGATTAATTAACAAGCGTAAAGTATCTTCAACTTTATTAATGATATTATTCATGATCAATAAGAATTCGTTAATTAAAATACAATTAAATCAGCTGTTTTAAAGGAAATGCTATTGAAACTTTCATGAATTAAAAATGTCAGTTTAAATTCAAAATTTAAACTTTCCTTCTTTTCAAAAGTTCGTATTTAATATTTTTAATTGTTCATACGACTTAAGTTGGTATAAAAAATTGATCGTCACGTTAACAATGAACTGGCAGCTAAGTTTGTGCCAATGTGCTCATGCCAAAGTTTCATTGTTCAAAATTTTTAAAAATGTTGCATATATACATATATTAAAACGTTTATGTTGTGTGGATATATTTGACTTCTTGAACTTAAATTCATTTTTATGGTTAGTCGTCATCTTTTAATTCACAAAAGAAAATATGTTGTTAGGTAGTTAATATATATATATATACGTAAATATTAATTGAGATAAATTGGTTTTTAACGTTATTTTTGACGGGTAAAATAGTAAATTTTACGTTACATGATTCAATTTTAATCGTTTGAGTTTTCAAAGAAATTCTTTTTGTTTTACATGCATAAGGTTGGATGTTTTGACCTGATTTTTGGTTAATATGTATGCAACAGCTTTTATGTAGAAATTTAAAAAATATATTATAAATGGATAAGTATAAGTACCTACACTATAGGCCTCTATACTTATTGATTTCTTTATGATTTAAAGATAAAGATGTAATAAGACATAAGAGTCTGTTCCAGATGAATATAAAACTGTACTTTTACGGTACAAGTGAGGCATTTAATAAAAAAAAATGTCATAATTTTATACTGTGAATAGCTTGTATTGTAACTGTATGGTCTTAGTTTCGTCTCGAACAAACCTATGAAAAAGATCTATAATTTATAAATACTGTAATCCTAAAGCATTCGTCTATAGAAGTTCTAAATATTTTAAAGATGTTGTACCGGTACAGAAGGAATAAAATGGTGGCGTATCAGCAGTTAAATATTTGTAGAAAGACTTGTTCTAAAAAAAATTGTTCTCTTTATATGTGTTTGTTCTGTTTTCTTTTCTGGATAGTCTTTTTGCTAATCTTTTCTTTGGTAAATATTATTGAAACGAAATGTGCTCTCTTAAATCGAAATAGTGACTTTCGACTATCAAATAGTGACTATTCACTATTTTGTAGTAAAAAGTATACCACTATTTGAATTTAGTGGTATACTCTGCACTGAAAAAATAGTGAATAGTCAATAAAGTCACTATTTCGATTTAAAAGAGTGAGTAATGTTATTTGAGTACTCCATTTTTACATTACTAGCTGTACCCGCGACTTCGTTCACGTGAGCTTTTCGAACATTTTTAGATCGCAAAATTTAACGAAATTCATATAACCTAATAGTAGAAAATATATCACTGAATAGAACATTGCCAATTAAGCCGACAGCGAAAATTAAAAATTGCTTGCTTCTATCTTCATTATTAAATAAGTAACCCAAGTCAACTCGTCGTGTTTGCAAAAATCGTAATTTATTATAACTACATTTACTTTTTATTAAATAAATACACCCATAACTCGCTTTGCGTCGTTTTGTATTGCGTTTTTTCGAAGTTGAAATAGTACTAATTTTCACTGTGCGTCGTTAGATTTTCGAAGTTGTTTTTGCGTTTTTTTTTGTATGTATGTAAAATGCTTGCTATAGAAAATCATAATTACGCAAAGTGAAGTATGGGTGTATATAGTAATAATTCTTTTTTAGATAAGGAGCAAGTATTTAAGAAGTAAAATAAAAAAAATTGATCGAAATCAATCCAGTACTTTTTCACCCTTAAATCTGGAGATTGAGCAATCATAAAAAATCCGGTAAACATTTTGTCGGCTTAGACTTTGACTTAAGGAATGTGTCTTCTTGTTTTCTTTGAGAAAATTTCGATTCCTAAACTATCTATCGGTTCAAGAAAATTTTGTTTCAAGCAATACGAAACTGTTTAGTTTTCATAACGTTTTCGTTTTATTTCAACTTTATTTAATGCTTTGAGTTTAAAAATTATCTAAAGAAATACTTCTGAAAGTAGTAAAATATAATCGATTATTATCTATGATACAATAATATAGGAAACATTTTTTAAATAAACAGTTAATATTCGCTAATTCTGACTGAAACAAACAACTTTCTCGTGCTTATAACCTTTCGAATAAAATTAACCAACTAATTTGTGAGGCTTCTTAAGATATTCACACCAACAATATAAAAAACGAATAATTAAAGGCACAGTAAAAAATTTTTTTTTAATACTTTAAAGCACCTACCTAAACATATATTTTATAATTTATTTATCTTATTTCATCGAATATGCAAATCATTTAACCTCACAATGAACTTGAAAAGAGATTAAATTTCATCCATAATTTTTGCAAGGAAACAATAAAATTAACATAAGGCTGAAGGTGAAGTTCAAGTTTTGCATAGATCGACCTGAATCTAACGGAAACTTTGCTATTGTTCCACAAATAAATGTTCCTAAAATCAATTTGAACATTTCAAGATCTCTTTCTAGGAATTGTATGAAAGTTCATAAGGTGTCAATGGTTAAATAACGACTTGTGCTATTATTAGATAAAATAAACAAGTTTTGAGTAAATCTATCATGTTTTGTTAACAAAGAGAAGAAATAAAGCTGTTTGCACTAAATAAAGAGATTTCATTGGACGTTTTAGCAGGTTAAAGAATGATTTATGGTAAAGTTTAATGGTAGAGCAATAGAATAACTTTGTAAACTACGGAAAAAAGTAGATTGAAGAAACTTAAAAACTTATAAATAGGTACATTCTTACAATTTGTAACAATGTTTCAATATATTTACAGGCTTCATTTCAAAATTTACGATGAAATAATATAAATATAAATAGTTATGAAAAATTACTGACCATTATTTTCATTATAGATAAAAATCCATACAGTAATAACAAAAAAAAAACTACGTGTAAATGAATTTAAAGAAAGGTTAAATCTATAAAATGTCGATCTACAAAAATGAAATTTTCTATTTTATAAAAAGCTTAGGTTTAAAGTTCAAACGACAGATTTCATGTTTTCTTTTTTCAAGATTAAAATTAAACGCCAAAGAATTTCTTCGCTAATTAAGACGTTGCATTTTTGCAGATGTGAATTTCTATTTCAAAAATGAATTTATTTTTTTATTTTGTACGTGAAATGACATGAGACAAACTTCTTCATATTTTTCAAAACTTTGAAACTTAATAAAAAAAAATTTTTACTAGTCAACTTTAAGCTATACATTTCAAATAAATGACACCCTATTAATCATTTCACTAATATGATACTCGTATAAAAAAAAATACGAATAAGCTACTAAATTTTTTAAGGATATAATTTAATTTGAAGACTAAAAACGTGCTTTGTTGCCGTCTTAATTAGTGCTTAAAATCTTTAAGAGCTTTCAAGTAAAAGACTTTAATTTGCTTGATAAGACTGTGTGCGGAAACTTATTACGTCTCCAGATGCTCATAAAGTGTTCCTAATTTGTAATCGAAAGTAAACAGACGTTTCGTAGAAAACTCAGGAAAAATAGGCAAAAAATTGACTTTTTATTATGATCAATGCTATACATAAACCAGCAATAAAATCTAAAATATGACTTAAAATTCAAGCCATGCAAAATAAGATTAATGTCTCAGTATTGGATCATATACCTAAGTAAATATCCCTGAAATATCAGTAAGACTTTAACTTTATTTTTGCCTTGGATGTCTTTCGAGCCTTACGTGATTTGTGAAATAGAGTAGATTTTCATCCATATTTCAATGTTGCAGCCTCGAAGAGGCTTGAGAAGTAAATACTTATTTTACGAATAGTTATTGCCTGGTGGTGGAAATAAAATAAGCGTCAGACATAGATTGAAATAGACGGCATCGGATGTTTTATTTTCGATTCGTATCGTCGGTATTCGCTTCGAATAAAACATGCAGAAACTATAACGTTCTTCAATTTCGAAACGAAAGTTTGATATTCGATTGAGTGAAGTAAGCTATTTATTTATTTTTTTTTTTTTTGGAATTTGTAAATGTAATTACTTTGGTAACTCACCATTTCGATCGATTTCCTGTTCGGTGCTCGAGTCGGGGTCGTGCAACGGTGGTGATGAATCTCGTACGCAAGACATGAGGCTTAAAGGGGTTGACGAGGCCGAGTGAGGCATTGGGGCGGTTATAGCCGTGGCCATTCTTCGGAAAATTTATCACAACACACTTCACTAGAACAAAATAAAAGAACATGTTAAGATAAATCATTCATCAAGCTCATAAAACTTATTTTCACAATAATTAATAGCTGTAACTAAGATAATTTTTAAAAGTAAAAATTGATGATAAAGAAAAAATTCTTATTAAAAAAACATTTATAATAACCAAATATATAAATTTTTTTTTAAAATACTAGCAAAAATAATTTTTTTAAAGTAAAAAATCAGTACCATTTAAAATCGTAATTTGATTGCAAACGTTCATATATGAAAGTGAATTCACTGGACTACACATGGATGCTGGTTGAATAAAGATATTTGGGTCAAAGTAACAAAAAAAAAAAAAAAAAATCATGAAATAAAGTGTTTTTTGATAGATATACCCACATTATAATATAATTTTTGTGAGATCATTATAATGTAATTTTGAAATATGAGTAATTCAAGCTAACGTTTTGTAGATTCCTATTATAGATAAAATGCAGAAGGTTTCAACAAATCTTCGTACGCTTTTATCGAAATATAAGAGCAGGTTTATATTAAAAAAAAATACAGTATAAAACAAAAACATGACTTAACACAAAAATCTGTTAACACGAAATACTACTGTGGTCTATAGTTCTTTTAAAACTAAAAAAAAAATAGTTATATTTAACAGAAGAAACCTTGCACAGAAAAAAATTTATTATTGTATTATTTAGAGATTTTGTCTTTTTTCTTCACAGTATCGTCGGTTCCTGTAAATTTTTTTTATATTAAATTTTTTTCTGTCTTATATTTCCACTTTTCCATAAGAACCCCCGTTAAAATTTAACTTCTAGGGTATGCTTTCTTTGAATTAGAGCTTGGCTTAGAATAATCATCAAACCCCAAAAAAGAAGAATTATGTTTTTTAACGGTGTTGTTGATTTTTATATTAATTTTAATTAAAAATTATGAATAGGTTAAAAATTGGGAACAACCATAAGTACAAAAACTTGAAATAAAAATGTTTACCAATTTTCAAAAAAAGTGTGGCTTTTAAAATAAAAAAAATTTTTCCCCTGTTTCACTTTCGTGATTAACACTTTTTAGTGTAGTTATAATCAAAGAAAGCTTTTTAAAAACGATCAGCCTTCATATTTAGAGTCTGTTTTCAAGCTTAAGCTTTCTATGATAATTATTAAGAAAATTTAATTCAAATTGATTACCATATAACGACATTTTTTTTGATTAATAAATTACTTATAAGTAGAAATTGTTACATAGATTGCACTTCTGCTTTAGTGTAATGGAGTAGGTAATTTTTCTTCAAAAATCCACATAAAATGTTTTATTGTACGTATCAAAATTTAAGATACCTACTTTTCATATTCGTATATGTTTTGAAATAGAGTTCTTTTGACGATTAACCACCAGAACTTATTTTTCAATCTTTATAAACCTTCTAATTTTAGCGTGCTACAAAATAATGGAACCATCATTGCAAAAATAAATAATTTAATAAGCTCTATTTGAATAAACCGATTACTCTGAAAATGGAGGTAAGGAATTGTTAGTCTTAAAGGAATCACGTTTTGGAAAAATTTAATTAAAATTCATTGAGAAAACACGTAAATGGTGGACAACAAAAATCAGATTATCCACATTTTAAAACGTAAAAAAAAGTTAGGGAGGGTAGGAAACAATTTTTATAATTATCAAATCTCATCATTTTGAAAATAATTAACTAAAAAACTTTTCGAAAACTTCAAACTTTTAAAAAC
This sequence comes from Sisyra nigra, assembly GCA_958496155.1. Lineage (NCBI taxonomy): Eukaryota > Metazoa > Arthropoda > Insecta > Neuroptera > Sisyridae > Sisyra > Sisyra nigra. Next base: position 33,431,176 of record OY292315.1, on the reverse strand, counting down.
ATTTTTTTTTTAAGTTTCTCAATTTGAGAAATAAAATAATTTTAAACGATTCGATCAAGTTTCAATTATTTTCAATTAAATTCAATTTACTTGAATCAACATTGAACCATAATACAATGAAAGAACTAATTAAAACAACAATTTTAATTGAGTCATCAAAACTATCGAATCTACTACTTGTAGATGGATTATTACTTGATAAAGTTTCGAAAAAGCTTTAGAATTTCATTAAAAATACAAACAAAAAGAAAATATCTATATTTCTTATAAATCAATTACGATAAAATAGCTACGAATCTGTGTTTGGAAATTTGAAAAAATAAATATACTAAGAAAAGTTAAACTTGATCTTCTCAAAAATGTTATTCCCTTCTATTATTCTTTTATTTAAAAATTAACATAAACACAGAAATATTTTCCTTAAATGTTAGACTAAAGGCAAGAATTTTGCAAATTAAAACATTTGTTATTGTAGACGAATTTAAAACTTTTACGATAAAATTTATTCGGATGGGAGTTGAAAGAAGTTGTGGATTCATAATATCTTAAACCAACTTTACTATCTCAATGATATTGGATGATTTTCTATACGTTATTTTTATAGTTAACTTAAGTGAAATAAAGTAATAGTTTCAACATTTCAAAGAAAGTGATTTCCATAAAATTAGAATTTAAATAAGCATTATTAAAAGACGTAAACTTTCAAAGTTTTTCGCCCACATCTTCTATTATTCTCTTACCATCCTCGGTCTAGCAAAATTTAAATATTTATAAAATTAAACGTAACGTAACTGACTAATTGCGTAGCATCCACGAAAACGGATATTTCACTTCTTAAAAAAACATATTTGGAACAACTGCCATTGTCTGGATAAAATATATTCACTTTTGCATTTAATGACTCCAGCGAGGTTTATGTAGTCCATAAAGAGACAAATTCTGCTCGGGCTGTGTAGTAACGAACGAAATCTCAAAGAAATGAAATGACTTATGTGCAACATTCTGTCTAGACGCGGAAAAAAAGAAAACAACTGAAGACTTTTCCGGATTTGAAAAAAAGAAATACAGCACAAAAAAATGTTGGTTTTAAAATAAGAATGGATGTGGAAATATCGCGACTTATCCAGGCGGTAATTTGCATGGATTTTTTTTCTTTGTGTTGATTCATGCAGCGTAAACTTCTAACAAAGATGAATATCAATCAGCGTTTTAACAGACACGTTTTCAAGTTTTCAGAATTGAACTATCATTAAGAATGTTTTCACTTTTGCTTAGGAAAAATTCAGTTTGATGCATTTAATCCAAATTGAAATTATAAAAATAAGAACCGTTTTTTGCTCACTTCAAAACATGAGAAACCTTTTAAAATTCAATTTATGGTAACAAAGAAAAAATCTTTAAAACTAAGACCGCATACTGCTAAAAGTATACCAGAATGTATATGTAAGCTAATTTATTTTTAACTATTTTTTTCGTCAAACTTTTAATATTGCAGTATATTTTAAATATCGCTGTAGGTAAGATATTGATGATTATAAATATCAAATTATTTTTAGAAATATGTGCCATCGACTATATTCTATAACAAATTATAGAATTTTCAATTATACAATGAATATGGTTTCTTTTACAGAAATTCTAATAAATTTAAAAATAAGCACAAAGAAACAGAGTCGTAGTATTATATTACGTCGTCCGGTACAAAAGGATAAAATTCTCCCCCTCCGTATTATAATCTTTTTTATAATAATAAATTAGAAAATTAAAGAACTATTCTTAACTGAACGCATTGCTGCATTACTAAAAATTTCAAGGCTAAATTGGCATCTTTATTGTTCCCCGTATTTATTATTTTTTCTTAATTATATTTATTATCATATTTATCATTCGACGCCTATAGCCGGGGCACTGCTAGCACCACCCACGCTACGGCTCTGTAAAAGAAAAAATTTACCGTGTACATACCGTGACTGAAAGAGAGGCACACTGATAGTCTGATAACATCACACTGATAATCATTTATGATTTAAATATGAAACTTTGAAATTTTTTTCTAGAAAGGTTTTCTAGATCGAATAAAAACCTTTAACCCTATATAAGTAGTTTGAAAAAAAAGTTTAAAATATTAATTTTTAAATCAATAATTGAAATTTCCAGTTTAAGTTTAAATATTTTGAATTTTGAAAACGGTTGGTAGTAGTGGCGTCAAAAAGAAGGAGTGCCACCCGTAATTTTATCATAGGCACTCGGTGTTTAAAGGGTTACTGATTTTTGATATGTAAAGTACCAAGCCTAGCATTTTTTTTTTAAATTTACCTCCTTTAAAATGTGCAATAATAATTATTATTACAAAACCTATAAGTTACTAAAAATTTAACAATCGTTCATTATTGTTTTTGCTTTCTCAGCGACATTTTATGAAAAAGTTCTTCTACACATCTATTATTCTATTACAGTTTGATCTTAAAATGTGAAAATTTTGAATATAATTTTCATTCTACATTTACTTTATGTTCGTTAAATTAACTTTATCTCCACAATTTATCTTCAGCTCTTCTAACTAATTTCCTCAATTTTCATTTCTAAAACTTAACACTTAGTTAACATTTCGCGGGCATTAATTTAAGTAATAGTTTATCAAAAGAAATAGATTGTATCAGTTTAGGTAAACCTCATATTTCTATTAGAAGCATTAAAAGAATAAACTTTTTTAAACGATAAAAATTATAATATTAAGGTAAAAACTGCAAAGAAAAAGGTAAAAAGAAAACAGCTTTAAGTTTTTAATATTGCTAATAATAGATGAAGGGATAAAGCTTAGTATAGGTACTGCTTCTGCTAGGCAGAATCCTGAACCTGGAATAAGCAAGAATCCTTGTACAACAGGGATACATGAGCAGAAGACGAGTACCTACAATACGCCTAAAGCTACAGTTCGGGGGGAACGAGCCTTAATCTGATTTTCTTTTAAAAATTAAAATTTTACTATATAAAACTAAAAAAAAGCAACCTTAATCAAAATTAGGTTTAACAAATGTTTAATATTATTTTTGTTAACTTTTTGTTTATAATTTTGAAAGTATAATACGATTTTCAACTACCTATTAAATAAATCAGTCATTTTACGTCTATTGAAATATCTTTTTAAATTCAAACAATTTGAAGCTTGAAAGAAAAAACATTTAAATAATATCATCATACAATAAAAGAGCATGATTCCATATTCATATGTCGGTATCGTTTAAAATTGCACTTACAATTTCATTTCCAAGAAAATATCTTTTATAAGCCAATTAAACTATGAAAGAGATTATAAAACTATTATGAAGATTGCTGTTGAATTCTTTTCAAAAACGTGAATATAATATACAAAACGAATAAGGAAATTGAATAAAATACATCACTAACTCATTTTTTATTTCACGTTTACTTTCATTTATTGATACCATTCATGGCCATTAATTACCCAACAAACATTCGAAAGTCATTTTTCTACACATTTAAGACGTTTATTACGAGGAATCGCAAACGCCTTCATTAACCTTTTACATCTTTTCCTATAACGACCAGTTAATAGGTAAATAAAGCAGTAGGCTAAAGAAAATCTGGTCAAGAAGCATTTTGCAGTAACTCGCTTCTGAGATTGATTTAATTAGAAACGATATTAATCGGAGAAAAAATTCAAAGTTGAAGCCAATCATAGGAACCTCACCTTAATCATCATGAAAACAGGGTGCGGTGATATCAAACATTTGTAAGCAGTGGACCGTTAAATGTGGCGCAATTTCAGGTGGATCACCCACCCATTATTCTTCTGATGTAATTTCAGCGCGAACTCGCTATTTCATTATTAATAGAAATAATAATAATGGAATCGAATTGAACTCTTTATTTGCATAATAGTTGAATAATGATTCCATCTAAAGTTACAAGATCTCTCTGTTCTCATCACGATCGTATATATCGAAGATAAAATTTCATATTGAGACTATCATGTTGAAAAATTCAAAAGCCTGACTCAGTTTTTTTTTTCAAATAATAACGAGGATTTACAAATAATGCTCTTATTATAAACTTATTCAAAAAGATAATACTTTACTTCTTTCCAGTGTAAGTTTTCTTATGAAGTTTTTCATTTGATTTTCTCTTCGTGTTTTTTTTTTCTTATTTAAAAAACTAATGCACCGCATTCTTATTCTTGCATTGCTCGCTCTCATAAACTCGTTTATTTATTTATTTTATTATAAAATTGATATATACGTAAGTCGTTTTTGCCAATATAATAAGATCATATGTCACCGACTGATAATTAATTTTCCGTTTTCCATATTAATAATACGAATTTAAATCAAACGTCTTCTTAAAAAATTGTTTCAAAGAAAATTAGAAACTGAAATGTAAGACAATAATTTAAAATATCAATCGATTGAATTACATTTGGTTATAATAATTCATTATATTGTTTATAGACAAAGCTGCAATAAACAATCAACACAAACCTATTGTTATAAGAAACCCATTACTTGAAATGTTGTTCTGCAAAAAATGGACCAGTTTAGAAAGCCTTCGGCGGTTCATTGGTTTGAGAAAAAGAGCAATAAATCGATTATAAAACGAATCGAAAAAAAAAACTTATCGCAGGCGTGTTTTAACATTTGATCTTTTCTATTATTCTTTTTCTTCTAATTAATAATTGAACTTTATGAATTTTTCTTCAAAACAAAATTCAAGTTTGGAAGAAAAATTAATTTGCTAAATAAAGTCGGTACTTTTAAACTTACAATTAATAATATTACTAAAACTAACTAAAGGTGTAGCCATTGCCACATATCGATGATAATCGTATGCGTCATTATAAGAAAAATCACTTAGCATAAGAACAAAAATGTATATCTTTAGAGACATATTCTAATTGCCTATCATGGATTTTTTTGTGTTTTAAGCCGAATAAACATCTAAGGTCACATATCAACACAATTTATGTTCGTCAAGTTTACCTTAGGAGTTAGGTCTAGGATCTTAAGTTTAGAATTGAACGCGGGGATCGAACCCAGTAGGTATCACTTGAATCGGGATTTTGTACATTTTGTCAAACATTATCAAACCCGTTAATTGGATGTTACTTTGTATTTTTTTTTAATTATTGGTTGAAATATTGATTCATCAATTAAAGACTTAAGTACATATGATTTTAGATTATAGATGACTTAAAGATGAATTAGTGTCCTAATTCGACTATAAAGGCATATAGTGGTTACCCATGACTTTGTTGACTTAAAATTTTAAGACTAATAAATGAGGCAGGCTTAAAATTTCTTTATTTATCTTAAACACATCTACAATATGACCCCTACTGTTGAATTTGCTCTTAATAAAAAATTTAATTTTTCTCATTTTAATTAAACTATTTATTATAAGTTCCTAGTAAATATTTAAATATATACAGCAGTGTAGTAATTATAAAATAGTAATTTTATCCACAAATTTGCTTTGGCATCTCTGATTTCCAATACGGAGTCTATATTTAGATGTAAACGAATATACCTTCAACATCATAAACAAATGAAAATTTAGTAAGTACTTAAACTTTGCTTTTACGAAGCTACTTTTCATCTAAGGAAGTATTTTTTGACACAAAAACCCATTTTTTCGTTGTTCGTACGTTTAATTGTACGTAGCTTGTATTCATCAAGCAGCCTATTAACGGAAAAAGACAACATTTTGACGTCACAATTTTAGCATCTAATCAAAAACCCTTAACGCCAATATAACAAGTTTCAAACTTTTCTCATTTTTGAATTAATACTGTTCAATTATTTCTATTAATATAACGTACCTACAAACATGGATATGAATTATTTTTAATTAATAAAACATAAATGGAACCATAATAATTTTTAATAAGACATTAGCTTTCAGTTTCACAAATAAAATGTTATTTAGGTATGCAAAACGCAATTATTATGTGTGAGCAAGTCTATTGTTAATCAAAGTTGAGATATTTCTCAATAAAATTTCATCTAATAAAACTGCTATTGAATGTGTGCCTCAGTTAAATCTCTAATCGAGACCATTCTATTTTCCTCTCGATCTCTTTAACAAGTATCTCTCTGTGTTAGTTGTCGCTTAAAAAAATATTGAACGACTGCAATATAATACGAAATGGTCGAACGATGATCGTAATATGACACAAGACATGTTCTACTCTAGTAAGAAACTACAGTTTTGTGCTCGCGACCCAGAGACCAAAGACCGTAAGTAATTTTACACATTCTAAACTCTCTTTTAACTGACAAAACATCACACGACATTGTACCATTGTGGCACGTCATCCAGTTTCAGTGTCACTTTTTCCAGAACTTGATCTAAACCCTGACGACTGACCTACATCTGAACATGCTACACATATCTCCACTCAAAAGCACACCTGAATCAATTAAACAAATCACTCAATTACCACTCACAACCAACCCAAAAGCTCTCGTTAAGGAAAATTAGACAAACACGTGTTTTCCATCTGCTTGACTCACTGAAAAAGAATATTAATTATTCGAATAAATCATTTCCAAATATAACATTTCTCGTTTGTAATAATGAGGTTTTTAAAGTTGATTTCGAACTGATACAGGCTTTCACGCAAAATTTAACGTGCGTGTGAACTGAAACGTAAAAGCTTTCTGAATAAATTGAAAGATTTGTCTTTATTCTTGTTAATTCATCCACAACATATAATAGCTCAATAAATGATATAATACCATTTTCACTTATTCAAATTATTTCTTTTAAATCAACTGTAAAAATACGAAAAAAAGAATTTTTCACGCGAAAACATCAAACATATTTCATTGGAATTAACATTTTTATTACATTAAACAGCTAGAGAAAAATTCAAACAAAAATTAGTTGTAAAGGAGATTACAATGAGATACTTAATTATGGAAACAAAAAAACTTAACAAATCGTAATCTAGTTAACTGAAGGATTATCGTAAAACTAAACTACTTCTTACTTTTAATAATTTATTAATATTTCACTGCAAAGAACCTGCAATAGCGTGATCAAAGCTTTCACGACGGTATGCATTTTCCTTGTAAAATACGATTTTCATATAAAAGACCATTAATGAACGAGCGATCGTCGTATATAAAAGAAATTTTTGAACAAATACATGTAAGTACCTACCTACTTTTCAAAGAAAATTGTTCGCATAACATGGTTTAAAATAAAAAATAAAGAATAAAAAAATTGTTTCGCTTGCAAACTTTGATATTTTCATCCGATATTCAATATGTCGAATACCTTACAGACGATAGTTTAAATATCTCCCTCATCTCGAACAAAATTTTCATTGGAACGCATAAAAACCAAGGTTCAAAGCACCGAGCTATGCGTCCATAATCACATTATATAGCCTTAGTCTAGACATTAGATTCTCGAAATTTCAAATCGATTGTAGCCCCTTAAAGGTACAAAGTCCTATTAACAACAAACGTATTTGAAAAAGTTATTACGTTTTCCAAACATGATGATATAAACATGTAATTTTTCAAAGTTATAAGTTTCATGTTGTCTTTGATTTTATTCATAATGCTGATAATGTAATTAAAAAATGCATTCCTTCAGTTGAAAGAGGATGAAAGGCGCGGGTGAATATGTAACCATGGTGACGCAGCAGCAGCAGCAGCAGCATTGACAAACCAATTGAGTCGATGCACGGGATTCGGGATACAAGGATAAACGACCCTGACCTTGACCATGACCTATCCCAGCGAAGTGCGCTCTTTCCAGGCCTTCCCTCGTGATTTATACACGTGTACACACCCCATTGCTACGTATATCTATATATGAACAATGCAAACGTGAATTTATGAGATAAACACACGCATCGAACAATACATCGATACAATTCATTCATTTTTGCATTTTACCAATACATAAAAGAAATACAACCTAGTTTTAAAGGTACGTAACTATAAATTTGCAAGATGAAATTTGCGTTATTGTCCCTCGTCAATTAACGCCTCAATTACATTTAATTACTGTAATTTAGAATTTAAACTCTATTTAATTGAGAGCTTGGGCAAATCATAATTTGGTTTAAATGCATAATTAGACGTTCAATTAAAGCAATTCAATGATTAAAATATGTTCAATATTATATTTATATTTTCCACATCGAAAAACAGTATGAAACGGTTATTGATGGAAAGTTTCAATGTTTACTAACACAAATTTTTGACTTTTTTCGATTGTCCTTTTAAAGTTAAAGATGTTCGGATTCCCAATAACAAAACTTTTATTATAAGTAAAAAATTTCAAAAAGATTATATGTATCGTATCAATTGAATACTGCGTTATTTGCAGTCAAAATTTTGCATTGTTTGCCCTTCTCTGTATATGCCAGTGGTGCTCGGTTCAATTCCCATTAAATACACAATTTTTCTAGATTGTTAAAAAACAAATACTTAGACTTTAGACATTAATGGTTTAATTTTAGATGTTAAACATAGGGGTACCATAATTTAACGGGAATCGAACCTAGTACCACTCGACGCATGGAGTGGAAATCAACTACTCTAACCGCTGCACCAATAATAAATAATGTTTTCAGAACCAAAACATACTTTACCACTACTTAATATCCTTAATTTTGAATTTCAAAATAAAAAAATACATTTTTTAAAACCAAACATTTGGTTTTACAACCTCTTGCGTATACGAACAAGCTACATATTATGCGATCAACTCCCTGCACAATTGCATTAATGAGTAATCGTTAATTAATACTGGTTCATTTAATTAAATTATGTAACAATTATAATATTTCAAGAAACATTAGAATGGTGATGACGTCCGAATATCATCATATTATTTACTCTTCCGTTTCAATTGTTGAATGGGGAAGTGGTTTAGTAATTATCTAACTATTAAATTACCAGTTCAATTATTCATTTAGAATAATAATTATTAACCTTCATAAATTTCAATCTAATAACAAGCATTTTTAAAACCTTATAACAAAATTTTAGATTTGCATTGGAAAGTTTAAGGAATTACTGTACACTTGGTAGGGTGAACTTAATTTGAGACGTAGCTTCGCTCCCAATAAATTACAAAGTTTTTTGATAGTCTCAAGCTTTTCTTTGACCTTAGCATTTAAGGAAGTGCGTAGAATTTTAAATCAATGGCACGCCCTTGATTCTATTGTAACTTTGCAGCATGCTTTTGTTCAACTTCTCTCATTATAATCCTTTGAATTTTTCAAAGATCCTGATATGATCACATTTCATCTTAATGAGAAATTAATGTTTAACGCAACATTTCCATTAAATTTAATTTAAACTTACCACAATTAAATCAGCCATTTTTTAAGGTTGAAAAATACATTTTCTGAAAAAGAAAAAGAATTATTCATATAATGAAATATTTTTATGATTTATTGTTAAAAGTTAGGCCTCCAAGGAATATTGAAATAAAATCGTGAAAAATAACCTAAAATTTACATAGGTACAAGGTGAAAATTTAAACGTATAAGGATGATTTAAAGGTATTTTTTGTCAAGGAAACTCGCAAGTGTTTGACACATGTAGGTATACCAATACAAATATTTCAGTTATAAAATATATGTAATTCTTGACTCTTATTTTATTTCCATTTATTTTCAATTTCCCAAGGGATAAACATGTATTGTGAATCTTGAGAAGAAACATCTTCACATTTTTTTATGTTAATTGTATTTTTGTCTTGCTAAGGTTAGGGTTAATCCTTGACCCTTTTACAACATCCCCAACTAGTACGTTCCTTTCTATCAACACAAAAATCTCAAATATATGTAAGTCAGCATTATACATTGAGCCCTTGAATTTAATGTTCCTACCCATTTTAAGCGAAAGTAGGTCATGACTGCAGGAACCACAATGATAACCAGCTACGAAATCTGGTTCAGAGGGTGAGAAATAGGAAAAAAAGAAAGCAATAATTTCAGTGGGAAAAAAAACGAGATTCGCGACAATTCGAATTACATATTCGGTTTAATCATCGGTTGTCTGAAGAAGCTTGTTGCCAAACTAATTCAAATGTTAAAACAATGTTTTTTAACCTCTTTAATGCTATTCTTATGTAACCGACATGATAGTTATTTTCTTTATTCTAAAAATTTTGAAAACTGATAAGAAATTTTGATTATTAAACGCTCCATTAAATCATCGAAAGTGAAGATTAATGACCGGATTTAATGGTTGATTATTACGTAATTTTTTATGAGTTTTAAATCGATCAAATACTAACATGGTATTTGATGAAATGTTGTTTCAATGATACACTAAAAGTTATTTTATCATAAAAATTTCAAAAAAATCCTGAACTATTTGGATGCTTGAAAAAAAAAGTTCTCTTAATACCTCTTAATTAATTAGAAAACAGTAACAAAATTTAGAATGCACAACTTTTTAATTGACAGGAAAGAAATTCCATAAAACAACGAAAAATATGATGTGTATCAAACTTTTATCTGGTAAGAACTTCGATAAATAAGAAAGAATTAAAACCGGCAAGAAGCACTAGCTACAAAAAAACTTTTTCTATACAAAATTTTATAATATTTTTCAAATTTTATAAAGAAAAAATATTAAAATTTACTTAGGTAGTATATCCTAAGGTATACAAAATACATGTACCTACTTTTGTATGTAATTAAGAAAATGAATAAATACTTGGTGAAAATATCAAATTAAGTTTTTAGTTTCTTTTTTTTTTGTTTTAAGTTGGTTTAACATCTAAGGCACTGGAATTCTCAACTGGGAGTCGCAGAAAAATTAAAGACAATTAAACTTTTTTTTTTGTATGTACTTGTATCTATTAATTTTTATTCATAATAAAATTAAATCTACTTTAAATCAAAACTATCAGTGTTTCATTTTAATAAAAAAAAGAAAACTTCTGAAATTAAATAAACTCCCCTCGTAGATGTTTTCTACACATATCATTTCTACATACTTTGGAGATCCTTTAAATTGTTTAAGTATTAAAGAGGGTCGTGGACCAACAAGTTTGAGAAACACTGACCTTGGTTCATATTATGACTGTCCAAACACAGAACATTTTTGAACTTATCAACTTTATCAAGTCTAGAAATATCTAAATTTTACCGGAAATCAAATCGAGTAACACTGACGTTCGCATGGAGCGAAGGTCGGTTTCGGTTTTGGTTAAAATTTTAATTTTTTTTATACAACAAAAATTTTGAAACCTATAGGGAAGTTTAAATAAAAAATACTTTTCAACGATTTCCTACTCGTATTTGGATTAATTTCCATGAAATTTAATGTAAAAACAAATATTAAAAAAGGAAATGTAGGTAATGCCATAAGGTACATGATTTTATTAACAGAATCTTAGGTACATCCGGGGTTGGGCATTTCCTACTCCCTTTCTCATGCTATTCGAATGGTTTGGACAAAAGCGATACTATAATAATAAGATAAAAGTATAAGACATATTATGCATTAATTAACAGAGGTCGCCACAAATACGGAATTATACTAACTATGAAAATATGATGAGTGAAAATATAACATATGCTATAATGTTTTTAGCGAAAATCATTATAATGTCGGCTACAGTTTGGTCCAATGCGACGAATAATTCGTCCGTAAAATAGTCGAGTTCTACTGTCAATACCCTGGGTACAACATCGTGATTTGTTATTTTACATTAAAAGTTGATATTATTGTATTATTAAAGACTGTTATTAAAGACTGCTATAATTTTCAAGAAGAATCAGCAAGAGTATATTAGCAAATGAGACTTTATTGCGTTTTTTTTTCCAAATTTATTGTCCTGCCCGGATTAGTAGTAGTCCACTATACACAGGCTTGTTTGTTTCGTTCACTTTATGTCCACATTATATTTTCCTCGGCTTCACAACTCTTTGAATAAAGGCAATTTTTAATTGTCCTATTGAACTAATTGTCCCCAGCCAAATCTAATCCAAATCCAAATTGAAGCGTTCGCAACTAGATAAAATTAAGTTAAAAGGTTTTAAAATTTGAAATTATCATAAGTCAAAATGGAGTTGTAAAGTTGGGGAAAAGCATGAAGAATTTTGTACCGATTCATAATATATTTAAGTTACTCGTATAGTTAGGTTAGTGAAATCTATATATTTATGATTATCTATGTTTATGATTGATTTTAAATAATTGATTTTCAATGTCAGCTACCGTTTCACAGCGACAATATTCTGTCATATTTTTTGGCCGTAAGGGACATAAAAATAAATTTATTTACGTTTAATAATAAAATATAATTAAAATATCATTTTTACTCTAACGTATATACATATCATATAGTTCCCACCTTAAATAAAGTTTTAAAAGTTTAAGTAAAACTGGTATAAATTTTATTTTTGTTTGGATTTAAACCATTTGTTATTTGCTCAAAAAGTATGTAAGAATTATATTAAATATAAGTAATGTATCGCTAAAGCTAAGATCTTAGTTTTTGTATGTAGAAACTCAACGGTGAAAAATTACATTTCGTTGTTTCAAGTTGAAACTTTGCATTAACTTTGTAGTGCCAAAAAACCACCTCTCTAGACAGATATCATTTGGTGCTTTTTACACGAATACAAAAATATATTCTAAATATTTATCTAATAAATTCAGAAAGAAAAAGAAAATCCACAATACCTCAGGTTGTATTTCCAGATAAAAAAATGCTAATATAATTCAAGGTTTCAAAAAAAGCTTCACCAAAGACACAAAAACAAAATCAATAACTGTAATTTCCCATGACTTATCCCCCAATAAATCTTTCACACAAGAAAAATCCGCAAACTAGATGATATTAGAATAAAATTCGTTACAGCAGAAAAAAACATTTTAACAAAATGAAAAATTTTATTATTGTTTTTTGACAAAATTTTCCCCGAATTTTAAATCGACTTGATCAATAATTTAATATGAGGTACAAAATACGGAAGCTTTTGATAGTAAAAATTTAATTTAACGTAATTTATTACGGTACAATGACACAACGACAAAGCTTCTATTACATAGTAAAAGGTTTGGGACTTGTTTCTTTGTCTTCCCTTTTTCACATTATTAATTTAAACAAACGTGAAAACAGATTTACTACGAAGCTTTGAAATATAAAGAAATTATATACATATGCAGTGAAATTATCAAAGTTTTTAATTTGTTTGAATCGAAATGGAACATTCAAATTAAAGCTCAGGTTGACAAAATGATTGAGGAACAAATAAATGTGGAAGAAGTAAATTCAGGCCGTTATTAAAACAAAATTTGACTTTGTAATTAGAAAAGTTAAACGAGTTATCATGTTTTGTGAGATATTTGGAAGAAACTTTCGGCTCTGTGGCCCTGTTTTTGAAAAATCACTTAACGCAATAAACACGACAAATGTCGCGTATATGAAAATTTAAACACACAGCTAAAGCTCTTTTCATGAGAGTTTTATAATATGCTGCTCGCTCGTCAAATTCATTTCACTAATATCACCACAATCATTGCCTAGCCCATTGAAATTTCTCACTTGTCTACTCATCCTGGAATTCCCGCATTGCACGTCTGAATTGGGAATCTACTTTATTGTAAAAGCACAAAACAGTGTGGGATGTGAAAAGATATTGCCAAGAGAGTCATGTTAACACCAGCGAGATTAATGAAACTATTTATTTTGTAAAAGCTGGGAAAAATCAAAAATTCAAATATACAATCTACTCAATTATTTTCATGTTTATACCATCAAAATTTTAAAACGTAAAATTGCATTTTAAGAATTGAGATATTAACATTTACGTATATCTACAAAATTCAGTAAAAGATTCTGTGAACTATTGAAAAATTGGCCAACAAAAAACATTGTTACTTTCACTGAAGATGTTCATTACATCAATTTTTAATTTAAAATTTGCGCATTGTGAACGCCGAAAAAAGTCTCGTTAACAATAACGAGCGTTAAGTGGAACGATCGTAATCAATTATTGGTTTCACGTAATATTTATTTGTAACTTCACGGTTCACGTTTGAAAAAGAAAAGCAAAAATAATTTCATTTTCTGTCGAATTGGAAAACGATTTGCCTGAAGCTGAGAAAAGAATATCTCTTGTAAAATTGAAACATTAAAAAATAGAATTTTATTTTTTATTTCCCGATTTTAAGATAAGAGGAAAGTAGTTTGCTTTTCGTTTAGATCGAGTCGCATGATTTGAGCTGGAAGATAATTTGTCTAATTGGTTGGAAACATTTTTACTTGAATAAATCAAATATGAAAGATTCTCATTTTAAGTTATTTTATACAAAATGAATAATATAACAAAAAATTTGATCGATGAATCATTTGAGATAATGTAGAGGGTCATATTTCAAAAGGAAACAAAATTCCTAATATATTAAGAAGTTATATTCTGTAGTCAGAAAATTAGTCCTTTAAGTACTTTTTTATCAGTCCTTTCATTATTGATAAACATTACTTGTTAAATTGCACTAAAGATTCGTTCCAGATGTTTTTTTTGTATGTTAACAAGACGATGTAGTTTCTCCAATCTGCGTTGGTCTATTTTTTTAAAGTCGCATCAACCCGAAGGTCCTGAGCGACTATTGCTTGGTATTATATTTCGTCCAATAGTTACTGGGATTGGAGGATTTTTTTGATTGGCTCCATAAGAGATAAGTTGTTGAGAGCCTCATTTATCTGGTTGGGGATTCCCTTTTCTACTTTTAAACGCTGTAATGTGGGACAAAGAACGATGGCATGGGAGACTGTCAAGATATCACTACACTTTGAACAACTTCTGGGGGCAGACTTCTTCAATAAATGTGCATGGGAGAAAATGGTATGGCCTATTCTAAGTCTAGTAAATATAACTTGGTATCATCTGTGTTTTGGTTGAGACGCAATTTCCCAGGTGTTCTTGCGTACATCCCTCAATTTAGTTTGTTATGAGGTCCATTTGAGTTTCAGCGGATGTTTATATCTTTAGCTTAGTTTTGGGCATTTTGAACGATACTTGCACAAGATCAAGATATTAGGTACTGTTTCAGATTTGTACAATAAAACATCACAAGTTTATCTGGTCCACAAATTAGCTCGTACAGAAACAGTCACAGATCATCTGGAACTCTATTTTTACACCACGCATATTTTCTGCCGTTCATGTACGGTTTCAAATATATCAGGAATGAATCTTATACAACAATAACTAATTATTGTCAGAGCTAATAAGCCAATGAACATTCATTTCATTTGACATTTCTTTAGATGAGTAAATGAATTTTGATAAAAGTCGAAAAACATTTTATAAACACGTAACAAGTTAAAAAAATGAAAATTTTAATTTTTTTCAACAGTTTGGCTTTAAGGGATGATCAAACGTAAAATACACTATATATAATATTTCTTTTATTAAACCAATAGACCGTATTAACAATAAAGACCATAGTTGCAATTGACACTGAAAGCAGAAGACATTTAGTGACTTATATCTTTCATAATTTTGGGTCCTAAAATGACTTTCAAGTATAATTTCTAAAAAGATTTTTAATGCCTTGAAAATGACGTTGGTACTTAAAAAATATAAGCTTAAAATAGTTTTGGAGAAACTGATTTTGAATTAATCCATTAGTGGTTCAAAAAGTAGAAGTAAACGCGTGAGAGGTAAAACTTCGATTAAGTACCAATTTTGTATT
This sequence comes from Sisyra nigra, assembly GCA_958496155.1. Classification (NCBI taxonomy): domain Eukaryota; kingdom Metazoa; phylum Arthropoda; class Insecta; order Neuroptera; family Sisyridae; genus Sisyra; species Sisyra nigra. Next base: position 33,415,466 of record OY292315.1, on the reverse strand, counting down.
TTTGATATGGTTTTCCAATTCTTGATAATTGATAGATTTCTAGTTTATGTTGATTTATGTTGAGTCATGTCATTGTTTTGACAAGGTAGTAGGATGCAATGTGTGTAACGCGTAACGTAACGTTATACTTTTATGTTTTTTACTATAGAATTTTATGTGTCTATCGGGCTTAAAAAAGTTTCATCTTAAAAATATGTAATGCCCTTAAAGAACTACAACTACGATAGTATTTTGAACATTAATAATTTAAAGCTATTTGTATAATGATATAAACTATTGTTTCTAACAAAGACTGTTCGTATGCACCAATGCAACCCTTGAATGCAACTCCTAACTTCAGCCTCAGGTGGGTTGTAAACTCTTAATGTGCTTAATTAATAATTGCACAACAGAAACGTATGTACGAGTATAACTTACTAATTTACATTTATTAATTTTCAAGAAATTTTAAGAAAGTTAATTTATTAGAAGTAAACCTTCATTTTCTTTCGAATAAGTGAACTTTGTATATACTTTAAGATCTTTTACCTCAAGATGTGAAAACATTGAAAACATTGATTTAAAGCAGAATGACATAATTTTTTTAAAAAAAGATTTCATCATTTCAAATTCAGTCATTCAACGGTTCGTTAAACCGCTAAAAGATAAAAAAAAACTTTGCAATATTTATCCGGTTGCAAATGTTACTTTTATATAAAAAACCAAATCAAAAATTTAAAAGAAATGAACTTCATATCTGACATCTGATCAAAATTTCATCACTCACTGCAACATTAAGTAATTTTATTTTGTGTCTCAAGAGAAAAAAAAAACACCGTAGCAGAAGATATAAAAACGAACGCAAATTTCAGTCCATTTTTTTATAGTTTCAAATAAAAAAAATCATACTATATTCACATGAAATAAGGCCAATTAAAATTTAATTACTGAACCATTTAAAAATTATGTTTTCATGTTGTTTATATATTGACAATTTTACTGTCACTTTCTTCGTTATTTTCCCCTTTTACATTTCATAAATTAAGCGTATTGTGAAAGTGATAAAATATTTAAAGTAGGTACGTGGGAGATAATTTTATTACAATTTTTCTTCACAATTCCGCGATTCACGAAAGCTGAGAAGAGCTGGGTTTTTCGTAACGCTCGCATTTCGTAAAACTACTCTTGTTTCGTTGACGAAATTTACGATTCAGACATCTGGAATTATTGTGTTATATTATTACAAGATATCAACATTTAGAATAAATATTTTATTTGCACATATAGAATAAGTCCATAAAAGATTTATAAAGGTCGGAAAATGATAAAACCTTTCCAATATATTATTAAATTTCGAGGAAAACCTAATTATGAGATATGTCCTTTTGTCATTGCAAAACACATTTTCAAGGCTGAAAATCGATCTGCATGGTTCATCGAACTTTAATAAAAAAATTTTGTGACAATGTAGAAAAATGTAAGACAATAATAACGACATTATTTAAGGATATGAAATTTTCTTTTCGATGAAATCAAAACTGACTTATATTTAAACAAAAATTCATGTTATGCATACTTTCATCAACATTTTTCAAAAATGTTGTTACCATGATGTAAAATATGATTTTGCAAGGTGGTGCTAGAATAAGAAAATGTATAAAAATTACATTACGTAATTAAATAAGTATTATAGATTTCAAAACGCAGAACTCTATTTATTAAGGATAAAAATATCTACATCCTACTTTTATAGGATAAAAAAAACATTGATTGCATACACCCATTAAATATTGAGTTTAATCGTAAAGGTTTATATATAGTTTTGCCTCGGAAATAAAACGGAAACGTGTAAAACGTTTCCGTCATTTTGAATATTTCACGTTTGTCTATTTTTATATTTTTTCCGTAAACATACAAAATTCATCCACCTAAATAATTTGAAAACCATTTCGATGTAAATTTAGATTAAATTCGGGAGTAAAATTTGATTGTGTTTTCATTAAATACCAGTTTTATGACCTACCAGCATTTATTTGTTTCTATGACAATTACCCCTTTAACACCCTTATTGTGGTTGACCCTTATCGAATTATTTGTTTCATACTATTTTATTTAATAGGATTTTTTAAACAATGACATTAAAATTACAAATTGTTATGTAACATGCATGCTTATTATGCTCTTTGTACCACTGGTTAGATTAATAGATATAAACATTTTTAGGCCACTTGGTGGGGTAGTTGGATAGTTGTAAGCTGCAAGATAGTTGCCCTGTACGCCAGTGGCCCTGGGTTCGAATCCCAATGAAAGTCGAAGATTTTTTTTTTGGGTTTTCAGAATCGACGGTTGCTAATGACCAAAGTAGTTAGTGCGACCTTAAATAAAAAAATTGCATAATGTATGTGGGAAAAACATTCTCTCTTACACTGCTGACATTCATACTTAGTTCCATTTCTATCTTCAATATTAGCTGTACCCGACTTTGTTCGTATTAATTGCAGGATACTATTTACAAAAAGTTGCGATATAGAATGTTTCCTAAACATACTCGTATATATAAAATGTAAAAATTCATTCCGTGATAGAAAATTTTAATTTTTTATTTTGAAAAGTTTAATCACAAAAAATGGTTGAAAATTTTCCCTTAGAAACGAGACATTTTCCGCAGTAAAAATATCCTTGTTATTGGCCCGGGAAGGCAGTTCTCAACAAAGCAAATATATAATTAAAATCCATTATCAATTAAAATGTATAAATAAAGTGTGATTTCTTTTCCCGTGGAAACAAGGCATTTTCCCGCAATAGAAAGTATCCCAGATAATGACTGGGATAGTTAGTTATTATCAAACCAAATTTCATCAAAATCCGGATAATCATTTTCACGTAATAAGGTAACAGAAAGATGGAAATTTTAGAAATAATTTTGGCCTCTGCATCGATAATAACGACTACTTATTGGAATAAGATATTCCAAAAATAGTCAATGTACAGATACAGCTTAGTTAAAAGTTTATTATACGTGTAGATGAAGACGCTAAGTACCTTATTAGAATATCGTGTACATTTTAACGTATCTTAAAATTCACGCATCCCAGAAATAAAATTTAAAAAAATCAATCAAAATTGATCGAATAGTTTTTGTTATGGATGCACATAGAAATGCAATTGGTAATCATTTTATATTTAAAGATATGGCCAATTTTTCTAGGCACAAACATTTTAAGTATACAAGGTCCTTGAATTAAGTAAAACAATTAAAACCGGAACATTTAATAGTGAAGTCAACAAAAACAAATTCAAAAGCCAATTAACTTAAAATTAAACTTTCCTTTCAATTTTAATTAAAGCTATATCTTCATTAATTCACTCCGTCATTTCATTTTCCTCTGAAAAACAAGTTGAAGTTAATGCGCCAGTAGCAAACCGGACATTCAACAGTTTTATCAATATTTCATTGAATACATAGATTTAAATAAGCAAAATGAGTAATTTTATATCACTGATTTCCGAATAATCATAACATGAATAATCTCGACACTCCAAAACGTGATAAAAATGGAATTCTATGAAATTTAATTAAAATTTATGAATACAAAATTGAAAAATTCGCTCTTTTTACTTTCTTGGATTTCGCTTTAATATAGAAATATACGACAAGATATTCGAATGATTCGATTCGTGAATTATTTATAAGCCTTTTATCTTACATATTATATGTTTGTACGTTAGACAATTATTTAATGGAATTATATGATGTATTACGATATATTTATTCAATGAATAATGAACAATATTCATATTTGAACTAAATCATATTTTCACACATGTTCGCGTCCAAGAGTTGCAGAGTCTCGCGTGGCGTTATCTAAGCCTATTGTTTCATTCTATCGACATCGTAATGTTGCTAAAACATTTTCCTCTCAACAAACGAACGCCTATATATCTTCCCTGCTATTATTATATACTGTGATTTTCACACACAAACACACATTTCGTAATGTTCGCGATAATATTACGCCATTACAAACTGTACGTTATGGCTTCTCACAGAACTATAGCCTATGCTATTTTAATTTCCGTAAACTGACAACACAACACAACACTCAAAGTTTCCACCTACTCAACTCGTCATTTTCCTTTTTTTTTTCGTCCTATTTCTCCATATTACACACACATATAGTTTTATCTATCAACTCTATTGAAAACAACCGAGATTTTAACAACACCTAGTTACTGACAACATTTTCTCGTCATTTATGCCTTTTCTATTTTCTCTGTGTTCGTAAACGAGAATTGAATAACCAGCCGGAAAATGGAAGATTAAAAAAAGTGGAGGTATATTTGTACATTAATTTTTATTATTTTCAACATTACTGATTTAATTACAGATATATACAAGCGTATATAAAATGCATAATGTAATATTTATTCATCGCCGCTCAACTTGATTGAATGCATTTTTAAATGAAACATGTACTTTAGAAAAAATTTAAATAATCAAGGATTGCTATCATTGTTCCAGTTTGAACAACAATACATTAAAATGTTACCTTTTTTAAATTAAATATACAATATCATGAAACAGATAAAAATCTGTCATTCAAGGAAAAACTTGTGCTAAGCGTTTCAAACAAAGAATTTTTTATATAATAACTTTGATTTTATATACTAAAATAAAATCTTTTTTTTTACTTAGACATTCTTGAATGAAATTTAGTTTTTTTTTTCCACCTTTGGGATTTGTAATAACATTTTCTTATGAAGGGTAAAAAAGGTATAGTTTCCTAAACGGGAATTTAAGTAAGGAAAAAGGTATTATTAAAAGATTAACCTTGAAAACCAGCAAAATGAAATTCACCACAAATAAATACCGTGAACTTGGTTAAAATGAGGTTTTATCTTTAAATTATACTTTTACAGAATATATACGGGCATATAAAAAGAGGAAAGAGTGTAGATATTGAGATTTCTTTGAAGCAGTAAAAATATTTTCGACTTGAGTTTTGTGGTAAGAAATTCACTTTGATATTGATGGTAAAATTGCTACAAAAGTGAAAGTTTTCTTGTTTTGTAAGGATGAAATCAATATTTTATTAATATTTAATTAATATTTTAATATTTATAAAATAAAATAGCGGTTCCCAAGCTTTTCATCAGTACGGATTCTCACAAACTCTAAACATAGCATCCAAACCCTTTAAAGATAAAACTAAAAAAAAATGCGAATGTACGGAAATCGGAATATTGTGATAAGTACCGACCTATGAACACAATCAGAAACATCGTGACAGGAAGCTGACATTTTGGGGTTTACTATGGGCTTATTAAGAATTTCCAATAAATAAAACTAAAGCAGGCATAATTTCTTTCATTATTCTTTGGTCTCAAAATACCAATCAGCATTTTTTAAATAATATCGGTGCTAGTTATACTCGTAACTATAGTAACATAATGTACTTAATGATTTTATTCCCAAGACAAGCAGAGGGTATAATAAAAACGTTGAATGACTCCAAAACTAGAATCCACCACGAACCTCTATAGATAGCTTTGTGGATCCCCAGGGATCTACGAGCCACAGGTTGGGAATTTAGAACAACGGTTCTCAACCGCTGCAGTTGGTTCGCGACCCAATATTAGGTAGCGAAAAAATATAATTGGTCCGTGTTACATATTACAAATTTGATTTTTTAATATTCAGTTCTTTGAATGATAAATTCTTTTATTGAACATGGAAATAATATGTTATTAAAACAGAGCGACTAAAAAAAGGCCCGCGTACAAAGAATATAGTTTTTTGGTCCGCAGTACGTTTTGGGTTCAGTAACATTGATCTAGAATATGTGTTAGCATTGAAATGATAATATATCAAAAATTATAAGAATTAATAGTGATTTCGATTTATTTCCCCAATTCTTTAGTAATATTATAAACCAGTGCTTTTCGATGTATAAAAACAGTTACCTGCTTGGTTCCGTATTCCAAAAAGAGAAAAAAGAATCATTTTGTTATCAAGAACAGGTGAATGTAATACGTTGAGATTTATATCAAACAATTTGATTCTTCTTATTTTTAAATTAAGACAACAAAATCTTGTCACGGGATACTTATTTTGACCTTGAATCATTATTTTTGGTAAACTAGGTCTTTTAGTGCCTAAAATTTAAGTTAGATTAGTTAAAAAATTAGTTTATGGTTACACCGAAGAAAAAGTGTTCTTAAGTTGAGTGCGCTACTTATTGTTAGACCAATTATAAATTTTACTATATCGTATAGTATAACAAGTAAGCCATAGCAAAGTGTTTAGTGGTCCAAAATATGTCGATTGGAAGTATTCTTTTATCTTTACCATAAATATCATTCTTTGTATATATGTGTTCAACAAATCCTTCTGTCTCAAAAACTATTTGATGGATTATAATGACATTTTTTAAAAACTATTTCCTATGATTTTTGCGATTCAGCAAAATCAACTATATTTCGATTTTTATTGATTTTGCAACGACAAAAAAGTTAACTGTTTTACAGGTATTATATGTGATAAGGTGTACATTAGATTTTTTCTCTACTTCTCAAAACGTACATATGCCAGGTAGAGATTTTAGGTTTGGGGAATTTTGAGAATATCATTTAAGGATAGTTCCTATTATTACCATCAGATTGGAGTATCAATAGTTTTCTAATTAATTTTTAATTTGGATAACACTGGGTTTTCCCTCTACTTCTATATAAAAGAATACAGTGATTGTCTTACAGACAGGCTAAAGGTTAAACCACATGAGATGAAAACATGAAATTTTATGATATTCTTGAGAGGACTTTTATACCCACCACAGAAGTATTTTTCCAAAAAGTCCATCTCCAGTGGTTCAATGAGGGGGCCATAAGTTTTGCGTTTTGTGAATTCTACTCTCAATTTATCAACTTTCTTAAGTTCAAATATTGTATTTATGAATCTATGTACATGTTAATATAAAGAATCTCTGTTTTTCGAATTTTAATTGGTTAATTTAAAGGTAGAAAATTTGTTTCCAAATCCACTAGAGTCTAGCCCTTATATTGAGTTAATTTTAGGATTTAACGTATTTCATGTGAACGTTTTAAAATTCTTGAAGGTCCTGAAGGTGGTGTTGTAGTTATCTTTTCATAAACGGACGTATATTTTACAGGTTTGAACCATGTTTACTTTTTTTTTATTTTACGTAAACGAAATCACGGATAGGTCGTAGACAATATATGCACAAGTATGTGTAAGTTTGTATATTATTATTTGAGTATAACAATTTCTCCACAGTGCTTCGAGGTAAAAACATTTAGATTAAAATTTTTACCCCCATCCCCTGAAATAACACAATGCAACAAAATATTAATACCGTCCTAACCCTTATTTATATGTAATTTTTTTAATCACTAAATAGCACAAATAGCAGAAATAGAAACACTCTGGTTTAGCTTTCCTCTCTTAAGCTGGTTACTTAATTTAAATAGTCTTCATTAAGTAAGATTAAAACTTAAGAACAATTTTTATTTTAGTTAATATTTACCATTTTCTCATAATCAACTTTTTTTCAGATACAAAAATTACCTCTCTTTCTATCTAGTGAAAATTTGGAAATAAAATAAAATATACCTAACGTTATAAAATATTTTTAATCGAATTTTTTAAGGATATTAAAAAGATGATTCAACACATTTTTACTTTTTAAATATATCATGGTCCTTTTAATAAAACAAGTTAGGTCAGGTGCCAAGAAAAGAAAATTTGTGAAAAGTACAAATAAACATTTTCCGACAAGAAACCTGCTTCCTCTATGTTAATACTCTGACAAAACTTTCCTTTCATGAACAAACAAAAAGAACATGTTTACGTAAGAAGAGAAAAAAAATTGGCAGCTTTACTATTAAAAAAAAATTATATGTAGCTTTTTTCACAGAAAACTTACAATACAAATAATTTCTTTCATTGAAACCCAAAAATTTGTTTTCATTAATTAAAAAAGAAAAATTTTACCAATAGATACCTTTTTAAAATTATGATCAAACGCAGTTGTGGGTTTAAATATTCATCTCCATAAACTTCACAGCTTCACCTATCACGTAATATCAATTGAATTTGTGAACAGAATTCAAATTATATTTATTTTTATTGTTCTATTCCTTTTAGATTGCTATTGAAGAGACGTTCTGAATATACTACAAGAACATTTTTTTTTATTGTAAAACTTACTTATAGTTTACGTGAAAAATATGTTATGTTCACTATTGACTTTTGATGTTTTATTTCCTCTTTTTACACAGCCTGTCACCAACGAACGCAAGAATATGAAACTTCGGAAATTGCCATTGAAACTATCTCGCATGAAAAATGAAATTACCTCGCCATTACCTCGCTTTTGCAACAGGCACTTGCCAGTGAATATCGATAAATTGACTTGTATTTTTCTAATGACGTTCTCAGCATTTCCGAATGATAAGACTCTCACATTTGCATGGATTTAACGCCATTAGAGCCATTCAAATACTCATATTGCGAATTTAAACTTTTTTATAGTTATTATTAGCGGTACTTACGCTATAAATGCATACGACAGAAATATCGAAAGCCAATTTGTGTGGGTTCAATAATATGTTTAAAGAAAATCTTCAACAAAATGGTCATTATTTTTTTAGAAATACTGGAATGGTATTCATTAAATTTCTACTTAATATAAATGGTGACAATGCTGTTTTTTCATGAAAAAATAACTTGGAAAAGTTTTTCGATAAAAAAAAGATACGACTCAAGCACATTTCCTTGTTTTGCACGTAAATCGAAATAAGACAAAATAACGGGAAAAAGGTGAAGGTGAATCAATATTTTCGTCTTTCGTCCGTAATATATAGCTTTTGTCGAGGAAAATGCGACACACGCTATCGTTTTGAGTCGCACTCGTGGAAAGCTCGAAACGTAAACGGAGTTTTATGATGCGGGTCACGTCATCATCATAATAATACATAAATGAAAGTTTTGTATCAGTATTGTTTTATGGACATAAAATAGGTTAATTATTGCGTTGAATTATCAAAACGCTAATTGATCGTTTCGCTCGAGGTAGGTAAACAAATAATGTTGGATAAATTCATACAACACATTTTCCGTTATCGCTTTTTTATCTACCTAGGTACGGTTTTTCTTTTTATGTGTGAGGAAATGAAAAGGTATTTCTTGTTAAAGCGATACTAACGTTGGATTCATTCAAGATAAAACAATCGTTTGATAAGATTTATAATTAGTAGAAATCGAAAGTCATAATGAATCTAATTTTTTAAGAAATAATTTACATAAGTAGAAAGAAAGTAGAAAAAAATTCGACTTTCAATAATTATTAAAAAATACTTTATTTTTCTACAAACTTTAACTTCTTTCATTATATCTATGATGCAAACTTATAAAAATGTTCTTATTTCTAAAATTATGAATATTTCCTTAAATACACGACTGCTTGGAAAAACTACCTAATTTAAAAAGATCTCGTTGTTCAATTTAATATTCCTCAAAATTCCTGTTTTCGGTTCAATTTTCAAAAAATCGTTATATTACATAAATGAAAAAATTGAAGCTGTAGTGGATAGTGGGTGTAAGAAACTAATTAATCAAAGTTGAGTTAAACACAGGCCTGTGATTTAAATATTTAAAACTTTATTACTATACAATATAGAAATAGTAAAGGAAGTTAAAGCTTTATTCATTTGTCGACAAGCACTAATCTAAGTTAAATTGATTGTTGTTTCAATCAAGTGTTGGCTGTTTTAGTGATAGTAAAAGTAGTATTAGTTAAACTTACATTAGTTTTTAAAATTTTCACGTTTCTTGACATCTTTTGGATCTATTTCCAAAAATTTTGGATTTGGTAAAATATTTCAGCTTTGGGGTTTTTGCTGTATATCAATCAATCTTAACATTGCATATCTTTAATTTCTTTTAACTAGGCAACTTTGTTTTTAAAATGGTGGCATAAAATTATCAATTCGACTATAATCTTCTGATAAGAGGATGTTTTTTGAAACAAAATCTAAGGAAAATATTCCATTTTCGGAATTTTAGTCTCCTAAAGTCTAACATACCAACGTTACATGGGGATTCATATATAAATAATGGATTTTTTTGCAAAACTAAGCTGGTCTACTGTTATCTTTTTTGTATTAAATCATCGAGCAAACCATAAGCTAACGATATCGCAAAGTTTTTTTATCTCAACAGATCAATACAACTTAAATATCACGTTATCGAAATGCTTGGTTGATTTTGGGTATCGGGGTTTTGGGGTAAATACCTCTCACAAAATTTTTACCTCTTTTAACCTCTCAAAGTCAAATTTACACCCCTTTTGCTGATATCAATGATGGTGCAAATAATTGGCCTTAATAATAAAATAAAATTTTTTAGGAAACTGTTAACCGTTAAGAAAAATTAGTATAATTAAAAACGTCTTGTATATGGCATACCTTAAATAATATTATTGTGATATCTTAGTTCTTGAATTTATTACAGGCCACTTTTTGAAAAACAGTCGAATGTTACCTACTTTCACCCCTTTACATATAAGTAACAGGTATGGAACCACAGTTTAACTTGCTTTTGATACTATTTGGCTGAAATTTGGCTTAAAATCAATTCACACTTAAATGTTAACAACTATCAAAACAAGCCAAGCAATGGTTTTGTAAATTATTTTATTTTAAAGCTAACTATTAAACTTAATTCATTGCACAAATACTTAGTTATTTGACTAAATAAAACGGTAGGTACTAGCAGAAGAAATATATAGTTGATCATATTTTTGAACAATCGTAATAATAAAAAAAATTATCTCGGAAGTAATTTATTCACTTGAAAATCAATAATTTCTTTACAAAAATCTAGGTTATAGAATTTTACATTGGTAATTCCCCGAAATTTGCATAATTTACTACCGAAACTCACAATATTTTTACTATGAAACAATGGTACCTTACATATTTAAATTTGAATATTAATTGGCAGTTAAATAAAAAATTATATAACTTAAATGATTCTAATCAAAATTTTTAACGTGGGTGCGATCACTAATTTGGAACTTGGGTGGTTTCGAGAAAGTATACCATTTAAATAAGTTAATATCTATGGCTTGAGTGGCTTATTCATTAACTTATATATATTATTTATTAATTAGATTATTATATAATTCATATTATAATTGAAACATTTTTATTCAGCTGATTCGTTGAAAAATATTAAAGTAAGTATTTCAGTAATGAAGTTTTAAATACATACTAATTAATACATGTTACGCGGTTCAGTGATTTTCATTAACTATTGTTGAATATTACAGTTGAAAGTTTGAACTTGTTAATCTTAACATTAAGCAGAACTAAAAATCACATTGGAAAATCAATTTTTCATAAAAATGAATAAAATTATAATAATAATAATTAAGAAGCAATGGCCAATGGTCATAAGGCTATACTTTCTTTCTAATATATAAATATACCAATGCAAGTCAAAAGGAAAATTATACATGTTAAGGCATGTGATCCAGTTAAGGCCGCAATTTGTCACAAATCTCATTGAAGTTCTAGCAAAAAACAATTCCTCAAGATTTATGAAAAGTAAATCTAAATAAAAAACGTTGATTACATGCAATAATTATGAATGCAGCAATAAAAATTGTCGGAAAAACGAGTTCTCCCCGTTCATTCACCTTCAGCTCAGTAATAATAATTAATTGACTTGCAGCACAAATGCAAAAAAATACAATAATAAATAATATAAAATAAAACTTCTCTATTCCACGTTTACATACCTTCATAATATTAAAGACACACACATAAATTTTATTTTCACAAAAAATCGAACGAACAAAGAACTGAAAACGCCAAGAAAAATGGCTTTCCAAACAATTAAAGAAAGTTTCACATTGTAATTATTATCTCAAGTTCATTACATTATTACTGTCTGATAAAAATCATAAATAAATTAATATAATTTTCTGATACCGTTGTAAAGAGTTTAACAGCGATTTTATAACACTTTATGCAGTTAGCTCATTGAGTTTCTAATACAAGATTACAGCTCATATTGTTTCAATATCATTAATGGTTGATCCACAATGTCAATATTGCAAGGTCTTGGGTTGTTTAATGAAAATGTCTTTACTGTAATGTAAGAACGTTTAGATGTACCAATAAAATTGTTCTATCACCCCAACGATAAATACTTGATTTATAATTTCTCACACGAATCAATTTTAATCTTCTATAGAGATTAAAATTTAATTTTTCTTTGAGTTTATTTCAAGCTGTTGGTATTGCATTGCCTTATTATATCACGTCAAGGTTTCTACATACACGGTTCGTTAATACAACCATTTATGGTCAAATGCAGATAAAAACTGATTTTTTTTTAAAGACGTTCTTTATAGCGATTGACAAATAATCAATAAAAGTAATTATAACATGTCAAATAGAACTGATTGTGGATATTTATTTACTATTAAAAATGACGAAGTTGAAAGGAAATTAAAAAAAGTAAAACTTATTCAAAGTTCACAAAATGATAAAGACTCAATAATATACAGAGATACGTTATAAAGTTAGGAATAAAATTGAAAAATCAAGTTTGATGTAATTTTTAAAAGCAATTTAAAATTATTATTGAATGAAATAAAGTTGATGATGTTGAGTGGTAGTTGAAATAAAGTTTTAAAGAAGTTTAAAGGAAATGAAAGATATTTTTAATGTGATAAAGTCGTTTACTCATTATATCTCTTAATTCTTTAAAAAATAGGTGTGGGTATTAATGGAATCGTACTTCCCGTATAATAATTTTCAAACATTTTTCATTTCAATAATGAAAGGTCCACTTGTTGCCAAGCCCTTAAAAATTAACAGAGATCGTAAAACTACTTTTTACTAAACTCTTCTATAATCAAAAAAACTACTAACTATATAATATAATTAAAAAACAAATATTAGGGTTAACATGTCTTAGCCTTAAAGTGGCTTAAAAACTAAGTTATAACATAAAGTAGTTTATTAATTCATTTTAAAAATGCTAATATTTACAAAAAGCATCTTTCTGCTATCGCATTTCCCCCCTTTACATAAAAAAATAAATAAAGTAGGTACGTAAAAAATAATTTTTAAATGCGTACCCCAGCGACCTATATAGCGATTATAGTTAGAGATTATACATATAACTCACAAAGTTAATTGGTAAAGCTTCGTTGTGTCTTGTGCAAAAAATCAAAAGCATTCCTTATTTTTGGAACGAAGTTCCTTTTTTGGGTTAGGAGTAAAATGGTGGAGACTATAACGTAATGAAAATGCAATCAAGCTGACTTCCCTCTCTTTCGCTCCTCAATTCTAATTTCTTATATTTCTCTTTCTATCACCTTTACCTCGCTCCTTCCCAACAGTGATTGGTGAAATGAAATATGCCGAGTGGGAGAGGGGAAACAGAAAGATAAAAAAAGATAAAGAAAGAAAAATAATTTTCACTGATTACTAGATGGTTGCACTTGTCGGACACGAAATAACTTAAATATTTTTACTCAAAAAAATTGTTAATTTTTAGTTTTCTATTGAAACTAGAGAGCATTTAGAGTTGAAAAATATCGTAAAAACTTTGTTCCAGACGTGGGTCTCGCGACGGCACTAGTTTTTAGATCAAGTTTTCAATTCATATAGGACTCTGCTGCTATGAAAAACAGAAACCAAAACTACTCGTATTTATTTAATATCTTCTTATCTATCAATTTTAATATATATATATATATATATATATATATATATTCTTATTATTAGCAAGATATGAATTTCTTTGTATGTCTCTTGGTATAATTATTATAATATTCTCTTTCTATTAATGTTATAAACTGCCTTAAAAGTTTTTCTCGCATTGAGAACGGACTTCTTCTTCCACTAAATGTAAAATCAAATAGCTGCAAAGATGATTTCTATCTTAATCATAGGTAAATTTTCCTTTGTCGACATTTGACCGGGCAATTGACTTACATTAGGCATTCCTAAGTTAACTTTATGAGAGATCCAATGATTTATAAAAGTACCAGTTTACAAGTACCTATAGAATATGAAAATTCCATGATTTTTTGCATTTATAACTTAAAATTCCATTTTATAATTGATAAGAATAACCTACAAGTAATAATCCAATAATTGAACTATTAGATATAGAAACTTAAAAATATTCATTTATGGGGTACTTTCCATAGCAGTGGTGTACCACTAAGTAACAAAGCATTAATTAAAAGCACCGAGTGGAAAAAGTAAAACCAGGAATTTATGCCCTAGAAATAGTTTTTCGAATTACTTTTCAAGAATGAAACATTGAATATTATTGATTGAGATGTGAATACTTATACCTCAAAGAACAACCCTGGCAACGCCAGTTATTTCAGCTAATATGAGAGTAAATTTATCATAGATAAGCAGCAACAGAAATGTAAATTAATATTTGGGGTGTTTTAAACATTGCCAATAATTTTTCCCCAACACAGACTTAATTACAATATATTGTCCTAGCCAAAAACTAATTGATCCTAGTCCAGGATTTACGAACGCTGATTGGATGGTTTATGAAAGGTATATCACACATCAAAATTCAAATAGAACAAAATGTATTTGTTTTGTACATATTATGAGCAATAAATTTTATTTTATTATTTTATAAATGTAAATTAAAAGAAAATAACGCAAGAAATCCATTTCTGATTTCCATATAGAAGCTATATATCGTATGTGAACTACCTATTTCTGATAAAATTTCCACTTTCATGTGCTTCTTCACCAGACACAAAATTGAAATAAAATTTTCTCAAAATCAATTTTGATGTTTCGGATTTGTGCTTGACAACATGCTCGTCTAGTTAACTATTGAAACTCTTCAAAAATAATTCAAGAAATGTTCAGGTGTCGCACACAAATATTTTGGCACTGTCCCATCTTTTCCGGGTTCAAACGACCGTCGTTTTTAAATTCAAATTTTCAAATAAAAAAGATAATCGGCTTGTTCGATTTACAAAAGACTTTTACTGTCACCCAAGAAAAACAATATTTAATTTATGACAAAGAAATTAAAAAACTGTTATCTTCATTATTTAAGCCGTAGTGAATCATAATGAAAAATACAAATATAAGGTAGTTATTAAAATATTATTAAAGGAATTGAAATTATTTTTTTTCTCATTCCATAAAAAACTATTTTGGTTTTTCCTGTAGTTGAAATGTTTCATTCAGTTGACTTAATAAATTGAAAATGTGATAGTCTTGAGAGATCTGTTTACGATGCTATTACTAAGTGGAACGCTTAAGTGAATGGAATACAACATAAATAGACGTATCTCTTTAAATTCCAGAACAAGAACGTCTCTGGACGCGATAAATGCATCCATATGACATCCACATGTGTCAAATCATTGTTGCATGTCTTCAACATAGTGACGCGATGCAACACTATTTTCACAGAACAAAGAACAACAAACACCCACAATATTCCCGTCAAACAAATAACAAGTGTAAAATAACAAAGATTTTTTTTTCAATCAATAGTCAATTTAAACGATTTACATTCGTCCACATTTTTTTATTATAACACACTAAACGAAGCATAGTTTTTCACTAATTTATCTGCGTGCTTAAATCCATTTATTTTCAAACTGATAATGAATTAGATTAAAAAAAAACCAAGCTTTAATTTGCTTCGAAACATTCACAAAACTAAATTGGAATATTTAAATCAAACCGTTTTAATATTTGGTCAAAAATAACATACAAGCAAATAAATGTAATTGTTTAATCAATTTTTTTTTTATTTTTAACAGTAATTTATTTCCATAAATAGATTTTTATTGGAAACAAATACATTTAACTTTAGCTTTTGAAATGGATGAAAGCTATTTGTCAATAGAAAGAATTTAAAATTTATATGTATTTTTCTAGATAACATTTCACGGAAATGTTTTATTTAAATTAAATTGTTCAAGTCTGAATGTTACTTGCAGAAATTTTCAACGTAGGTTTCAGTAGTAAGATATAAAACTTTTCAGGAGATAACGTTAACAGTTATTGCAATGAATATAATATAGCTACACTTCTTTTTAACTATGTATAATTGATTTGCATTAGCTTAGAATAAACATCTACATATTATGATTAAGTATAACTGGAAAGTATTAAATAAAAGTACAGATTGTAGATACTTATGGAATCCTTATAAATAGAATAGTGTATATAAAAAGTTGTATGTAAAAATTATTTAGAAGACAAGGAAAACGTTTTTTTAACACGTAGATATTTACTGAATTATTTTTTAACATCTTTGATATCAAATCTTAGATCATAAGTCTCAAATCTAAAGATTCGACGGTGATCGAACCCAGTAGCACTGACAATAAGTGGGTTCTTTTTATATTTTTGTTTTGACTAAAAATTAATTATCTTAATAACTTTAAATATAGGAATCATTATTGAGACTTATGATTTTATATTCAGAAGTCGAATTAGTTTAAAAGTAAATGCTTTTTGTTAATTAGACTTATTGTAAACGATTGTAGATTAGAAAATCAAAAGCTATCAATGATTTTTCCCAGTATATTTTATGGTTATTGAGAACATAAATAAATATTTTTTTAAATGGCCATCAAGATCTGTGTCCTATAATTCAATTGATGGCAGGAGTTGAACGTGGTGTAGGCGAATAATTCTGATTTAAAGGGATTCCTTCACTGGGAAAGATAGTGAAGGAATCCCTTTAAATCAGAATTATTCGCCTTCCACCTTCTTTTTAACTACCTTGCACTTTGGTTTCTAAAAAATGATAAAATTAGTGGATTGTTAGCCTGAACTTTTAAAGTGTTATTTTTGAGTGAACTGTGGTTCCCACTAAGAAAGGATTTTTCAAAATTCCACCCCTAAGTGGTTCAAAAAGAAGGTTGCTAGTTTGTATTTTTCGGTCTTTCTCCTAAATAACCTATTTTCCCAAATTCTATTCTTGCAATGTTTTATCTACATGTAAATGCAAAGAACCTCTGCTTTTGTAATTTCTTAATTTGTTCATTTGACGATTGAAAACAATTTTTAAACATTTCAAGAAAATTCACAAAGAAATAGCCTCACTCACTTATTTATTGTTCGAATATTGAAAATAATCTAGTAATAATGCCGGGGATATAAAAATTAAAATTTTTTAATGAATATACAATTACCCTACAAACTCACCTTTTTTATTTTCTATGTTATTAGTTTGTAAAACAGACAATGTTTGTCAGTCTTGTCTGTTTGATTGTTTATTTTAAGGTCAAAATTTACGTGAACGAAATCACGGGTAGCTGCTATTTTTTATATATAAACAATAAACATAAACTTAGCTCTGACACAGAAACAGTACAACAATATGCTTTTTTGATTGGGGTTGGTTTATAAATTACACAGTGCTATAGTGGTATTTTTAGTTGCAAAACAAAATTTAATATATGGTTTCTGCAGTAAAACTGCAGATAAAAATGTGTATATTGGTTCTCATATAGGTAAAGAATGTGAAGCAAAGAACCATCGTAAATTTTTTATATAGGGTAATTTAAAAAAACTGAAAAAGAAATAGGTTACAGTTAATTCCAGAGAATGTTTTCGATATTGTTGGATAGCTTCAAAAAGAATGTGTATTGGTTCTAAATATTCACCACCTGACTTCATTTTTAATTCAAACTCAAGTCAATTGTTAAAATTGAAATACCAAGTCAAGTCAAGCATTCAATTTTGAAGTTTGCTTGATGAATTTTTAGTTCGTTTTTTTTTGTGGATAAATGTATTAGGTAATGATAATAATTCTTTTAAAATAGTTTTTTTGTTTGTTTTTGTATCCCATACTGATATTTTGAAAGTATGGCATAAACTCGATGTGATTTTTTGCATAGGTAGGTATAGTTTATGGTTCAATGAAAATATAAAGAGCTCTTTTATAACGGAGAAGTTTATTGATCTGTGTAATATATTTACTATTTTTTTTTCAATGAATATTGGATCTTGAAAAATTCAAAAAAACCTACTTTTCTTGAAAAAGTATCTGAATCTTGTGGGAAAGCTGTTAATTTTTGACCTTAACATTACATTTTCATGAATTTTAATGGATTTACATACATGCAAAACATTTACTTACCTAAAGCAAATTTCTTAAAAAAATATTTAAAATTAGCATAATTTAAAATCGAGTTTATTTTAACAAAGAAAAACTATTTATCAATGGAACATTTAAGATTAGAATTCAATAGTTTTACGTTGTACTAATCAAAATGTTTTATAAAACATAAAATTAAATTTTTATTACTTCGTAGTTCTAACTTCTGACCTTACACGCTATTATCATACTATTAACTAAGTAAAAATATTTGTTTGTTGTAATCTTGATCAACGGTACAGTTAACTAAGTATAGATTAATTAAACAATAATTTAGCTCATCTGTGTATATTCCTATCTAACTCATTTTCGAGAAATCTATGTTTAATCTCAAGTTTTACACATGAACGAAACTGCAGGCAAAGCACTAGTCATGCATGCCTATATTGAATTAGCAAAATTAATTATAACGTTATTGGCTCTACAAAATTCACAGTTCATAAATTTGTTATGTTTTTCTTCCTTATGCATTAGCATTTCCAGTATTTAAATCCATACAACCATACAGATAATATATTACATTTAACACATTAATTACCATTTTCTTCAAACAAATATTTATTTTTCAATAGCTTTATGTTCATCGAGAAATTCCATGAAACAATAATGAACAAATATTTGATTTTACTACAGTATATTTTTAAATTCTAGTCTTAACTTGAATATTTTTTAAACAAATGTTTGTCGATCTAACATAGAAGAACATTCCATGCTTCCATATGCTTCCATATGCGACTATTTCTTATTGATTGTGTAACTCAATATTCTTCAGATCAATTATTTAATTATCTCATCATTTTTTTTACGAGACGATTACTGTCTCAAGTGGTTGAACGAATTGTACAGAATTATTTATTCATTCCACTTACTAAGCGATCGTTTAATTTAATTCAGATCTGAACGTCTGGAAGCATCTTGATCTGAAAGAGGACAATTTTATTCATAATTAAATTTTCCGTGTTGATAAAAAAAATTTTTTTCGCTTTTAGTCTTAAATTAACAATGATTAGATTCGGTTGGAATAATTGGCATATGTTAGACAACACTGATTTGTTTATGGAAAGAATTAATATGGATTTTAACACGGAAAAATGCTTGTGAAATTTTTTGCTTCGGTCTGATTAATTTTAAACAATTAAAGATAATTCTAATTCTTTATCTCGCATATTCTCTTTTGTAAATTGTATTTGAGATTGTTTTCTCGTGTAAGAATTGTCAAATTTACGGGTGTTGGTTATAAAGAATAGCTCGCGAGATTTTTAGAATTTTTTTTAATTTCTTAAATTTTCGGATATAAGATAAGCACTTTTTTTATCTGAAAGTTTTATATTTGAGCACATTAATACTCATACATCTACTTCAAACTAGTATTTTTATAAAGAAGCGGAATTTGTTTATACAAAGGAGTAGTTTAGATTCATGTTGAGTATTTCTATTCGATTTACTTTGATCAGCTTGAAATAGTATGAACGAGTTGGCAAAAAAGGAATGAAATGCAACTATGTTAAAAATTTGCTTCCACTTGACTGAAATTGGACGTTTTAACTAAGAATCATGTTGCCTTTTGTATGCATTGGCTTTATTTATAAGCCGGTTGTGCAAGTAGAGGTTCAATATAATATTCTGCAAATAGTTTTATACACATGAAGTGGAGATTTTCTATGAAAACATAAAATTTAAATGGTATAGTTATTTAATAAAAAAAAATATTAAAAGATAATTGCTTGTCATAATGTACGAGTATTGTATAATAAGATAGAAAGTTGTTAGGTTATGAATTTTTATCGATCTTAAGCATGCTAAAAATAAGGAAAATAGTTATTAAAAAACGTCTAAGTGATTAAAAACCATCTAGTAATGGTATCATTTTATAATAAAAGAACTAATAAAGAATGATTTAAAAAATTAGTTTTTATCTACATTAGTATCATCTAGGGATTTATTAAGTCAAATAATTAGCGATGTTATGTAATTAATTAGGCTTGATATTAGGGATTCACTGCTCGACTTGATTTTTAAGCTACATGACTTGATTTTCAAACTACTTGACCTTAAGTTTAACATAAAAACAAGTCAAACTCAAGCTAAATGTCAAATTTAAATATCAAGTCAAGTCGAGAATTGGATTTGCAAGTTATTTCATTTCAAACTAAAATGTTAAGTTGCACAAAATGGTTAGTTACTTGACTTGGCGAATCCATACTCGATAACTATAAAATGAAATAATTTACGAAGCTAATGCCTTGGCAATTAAATAGTTGACATTTTTCTTAAGTTTGGTTTGATTTCAAGTTAAATGTAATCAAATAGCTTGGAAATCAAGTAAATAAGCGAATCCCTTGTTTCATCTATCTGTGCTGACGGAATCTTGTAAGCAATAGTCAACCAACTTCCTAAAATCATTTTGCAGATATATTGTTTTCGATAACAATATGTTTTGAATTATCAGATTCACTATTAATTTAACTAATACATCAAAAATTATTAAAATCCTTGG
Organism: Sisyra nigra; assembly: GCA_958496155.1. Taxonomy (NCBI): domain Eukaryota; kingdom Metazoa; phylum Arthropoda; class Insecta; order Neuroptera; family Sisyridae; genus Sisyra; species Sisyra nigra. Next base: position 33,394,779 of record OY292315.1, on the reverse strand, counting down.
TAAAAGTTTATTAAGTAATGGTGCTTTTATTCTGCTGTTTATCTTCAAGTATTTTTAAATTCAAATGAAAGAAGTGAATACAAATACGGTTACGAGATTCACAAAAGTTAAAAAATAGTAGATAAAGTTTATTGAAAAAAAAAATTAAAAACCATGCCACAATATTAAATATATCAATAACGAAAAAATAAAGTTTGACCCAAAATGATAGATAATAAAAAGTTCTTAAAAATTCTATTCTTGATGGAGAGAAAACATCCACCATTGAATGAAGCAAACCATCTTTTGGCAAAAATTTATTCTTTCCTTTTCAGTTCATTTGGCACCCTTAAATAAAGTTAAAAATAAAGTTTGTTCACTTAAATTTCACTTCGTTGTGTCCGCAAACAACGACAGTAACATGGTATGGCACAAATTTTTTTTTAAATTTTCGATTAAAATATTTTTTTTTCCTTGGTTGAAAATTATATCAAAATTGATTAAATTAGTTGGAGCCAAAACTTGCGGATAGCCATAAATATAACGACAGATCAAATATAATTTTTTTAAATGTTCGAAGCAAAGTTTTTAAGAAACCAAAGTGTGGGTCTAAATTATTTATGACGAGAACTAGAAAATTTTACATTTTAAAAGGACTACTTATATGAAAAATAACTCACTCAAAGACATTTTTTTAAATAATTAGTTGAACAATTCGAAAATGTTCAGTGCATTTTCGTTTAGTTTTGAATATAGTTTAAAACTCTTTTAGTACTTGAAGTTTCTCACAACTTCTACTCAAAGAAGAAAACAAAGATTTTGGATAAATATAAAAGAATCAATTTACAATAAACCATAAACTCGAATAGAATGAGGACTGAACAAGTTGAAACACGAACGTTGCACGAAGAATTGCACTATAAACCACTTGGAAATTGAAGCAAAGCGTTAACGTTTTTGCACTAACACTTGCGTTTCTGCATTTCCGCTAGTCTAGACTTGAAAGGAATTTGTAAGGGTCAGTTGTGAACCCGAAAAAGTAAAAACCCCCGTCCTTTATGGTCTCTTTCATCCCCTACGCAGACAAAAGTTAAAAACAGAAACAACAAAGTGCGTGTTGAAAGAAGTTTACACGAAAATTGTACAACTTTTCTTTTACCAACTCTGATTACATTAAACTATAATAAATTTTCATTTTCGAAAAAGTTTTTCACAATTCTATACCTAGGTATTAGAAAAAAAGATTGCGACGGGTATTTGGTCATAAAAACTTTTTCATTTTTATCTAACTTATACGTAAGATATAAACAATTTTAACTATATTTTAACCCCTGTAAGATTTATAGGAGAATGTTTTCCTGTCTGTTATCAACACCAAAACGAGGGTTCAAGGAATGATGAATCATATATAAAATGAAAACAGATTTGTTTTACAAGAATAAAGATAATTAGGAAGAAAAAATAGAAATATTCTCCCTCTATTAGTTCGTTTTTTTTTTTTTGTCTTTTTGTACTTAATCAATCTAGTGTTAAGTAGTTTGGCAAAAGAAAGTTGAATTTCTTGGTACATATTTTCAGAGATGAGTTGAGGTTCAAACATTTTTGAATCAAATAAAATTGAACTAATTAAATTGATATGTCACCCTATTACAAATCGATTCATTTGAATGAAACATTTAAAAACAGAGGTCAGTGCCCTCATGTGAACCAAGACAAAAAAAAATGTAGAACCCCAATAATCCACTTAAACTTCATTATCAGAACCAAAACAGAAACGATCAAACACATTATCCGCACGCTACTTTTCCACGCTAATATACGATCAAAAAATCGATTCGAGCCAATAATATTCGAAAAATTAACATGATTGATGGTAGAGATTTTTAAAGAATTTCAATTAGCATTATTTTAAAATGAAATATCTATAAATAAAACATTAGAGATTTTATTGTTTTTTTTTTGTGCTGTTATATATTTTAAGTATATATGAAAGTATCATAGAAACGTTCAATTCTCGTCGCTCGATGAAATAATCGTTTAAGTTGTGTTCGTCATGAAACGAAAAATGATAAATCTTTCAAGAGCGGTTTTAAATATAACAATGGCGCGGGAAATGAAATTGGAAAATAAATAAATTTCTTGTCACAGAGCCAAATTTTCCTGTGAGACTTCATCATAAAATCTATCGGGAATCAAAATATTTTTCAGATGAGTCATTTATAGTTCAATGCTAAATAATATTTTTTTTTCTTTTCGTAACAATTATGATTGGTTGCGTCTTTCACTTCTTTCATCGTCTCACAACACCAAGTTCATTCGTCATTTACGATTATGTACCAATAGCATAGCTATTTTCTGTCAAAGAAAGATATAACGCTCTATGATTTGTATCGGAAAATATTTACATTAATAATAACAATGATGAAATCTTTTATGTTTCATGTTCAAAAATAAGTTGATTCAACTGGAAAATTATTCTAATTTTTGTGAATCATAAGAAAATTTTTGAACAAAATCTAAAACACTGTAACTGCGCTTTTTTTCTTTTTCCAAAACCAATTTTGTTGAAATAGCTTTCTTCTTATTTATTTTCATAATAATTTCTTTTTTTTCTCGTTTAATTTGCGGTCGAATCCCAAATAATTAATTTTTGTATCAAAAAATATTATTTTCTAATTTTTGTCTATATGTAATGATTTCGCTAATTTTAATATTCGCTTTTATTAGGGCGTTTGCTTACCATCCAGAACAAAGATGAGTAATCTTTTTAACAAAGGGTTAACTTAAAATTTATAGTAAGAAGCTAATGATAAGTAGTAAAGTTGGAAAGAAATTCATGTTAAAATAAACGTCGAACGATGAACTCAAATCACCAATCTGTGTGTTTTAATACGACGGTCTTCAACCTGGATTCCCTCATCCGTGGAAAGTTGACAAAGGTTCTATATGTTAGTACTATTTCATTGGCCATTAGCTATTGATATTAGTCTTGATAAACTATTTTATCCGAGATAGAATTGCCCACGAGTTCCTATAAAAAACCATGAACTTGAAAGGTACCTATATTACAACATAAGGGTTGGATCCGCGTTACTGGATCGAGTTATTCGCCTCGCTTAAAAAACAGGCCATGTACCTACTTTTAATCATTACCTCAAATATTTCTAGAATATCATATCAATAAGGTAACCCTTGCGCCATTAAGGAAAGGTGAACGAATTTATTAACCAATAATTTTGTCGTCTTTTAGTATTATTTGAGCAACTTCATTTTGAATTTTGTGTTTTCCGATTAAGGTTGGTTTGTTAACGTACAACTTTTCTCAAGTAACCCATAATAAGGATTGAGAAGGTAGGTTAAAATCAGAAAATCATACCACATGCTTTATACGCCTAATAAGTCCGATTTAGAAGTTCTGCCATAAACTCGTAGTGGTTATGCGTAACTATTCAAGGATATAGTTACGGGTAAATATCGTAGAATCGCTCGTTGTATTTTAATAAAAATATTGTTGTTCCAGAATACCGGTTTGAAAAGCAAATCTTACTATATTATTGTAGCTACTAGATGCTCCTTTAAGTCTAATTTTTAATTTTTAAAGTGCTATTTCCGAGTGGAACGTGGAACCACTAGGAAAAGATTTTTCAAAAATAGGTTAAAGATTTTCTATTTTGTCTTTGTCATAGAAATAACTTTTCGCAAATTCTATTCTTGCAATTATCAATCTATATGTAAATGTAAGGAGCCTTTGCTTTTGTGGTTCTTAAATTCGTTTTTTTAAGAGTGTAAAACAATTCTTTAAATTTCATGAAAATCCTCAAAGAAATACCGTCACTGATTAATTTATTAATATTTTTAAACTGATTTAATTATTTTAAAACACTGTATTGATAGTTGTTATATTTAAGAAGGGTGGGGGTATACACATTTAAAATGTTTTACTATTTCATAATTATCGTATAAATTCAAATTTATATTTTGGGAATGACGATACAATTATAATAAGGGGCATTAGATATGGTGGATTTTTCATTTTGAATTCATTCACATTAAATATCCACACAAGGTTTGCATCTTTATTTTTCCACAGGTAAATGAAACCCTTAGAATAATTATTAATTTTTAATGAAAGAAGATATAAATAAGGAGTATAATAAAGAATTTATCTTCGAAGTGTTTTTGTAAAACGTAAAATTCCAAAGATGTTTTTCCAAAGCAAATAATTTATCGAAAAATTTATCGGAATTCCTCCAAGCTTCTGTACTTATTCAGATTATACAGATTTAAGTCAAGTAGTTCTAGTTCTTTTTTAAAAGAACTGTGCTTTACTATATAACTATACTCGTATTTTGACTTGTAAACAAAATATTTGGTGAAGTCGATGATTGCAATGTTTTGACATTTAAATATTTTTCTTTAGTTTGACTTGATTAAAAGTTAAACTTTGATCAAGTAGTTTGAACATTACATTTTGTTTAATTCCATTACTGAACTAAACATTTTTTATTAGGTAGGTAAGTATATGGAATTAACGCGTTTAATGTTGTATAAATGTTAATATACAATTTTATTTATTTTACAACACGTAATAATTTTGAAAATCTATGACCTTAATTGGTTTGTTTAAACGGGTCATTAATTCGATAACTCTTGCTATTTGACATGGCCAAGTGGTGCAATAGCTCAAAACTAGTTAACAGCGATGTTAACATTGTTAAAAAGTTCCTTAGCGATATGATAATTAGGCGTTTTTTATCGTTATGATGGAGCGTAATTAATATATTTAAAAAAACTCCAGTTTGTACGAGGCTCTAATGGAGCTGCCGAGTTACTACAGAGCTATGCATCACGAAACATTTCTTTCACGATTCACTTGACTGAATCCTCATCTGTTCGTCTGCGGTGACCTTGAATGTCCTTGACCCTTCAGTTCGGTAACCGCCCATCCCATTCTCTCAAATATTGTCGTTGTATTTATCTTTGAAATTCATTGAGAATTTTTTATAGCCGTTGTCTTGTTCATGCTTTATGTCGGAAGACGCGTTCGTTTTTAACTTAGAACACCATAACAATTTTATTGTACTTGAACGATTTTTATGGGTTTTTCTCAATGAAGCATTTCGAATTGATGGACCGTTTACGTTCAAATATTTTGTGGTTTTTTTCAGTCGTAATGGTTTCGTAACATTCTTTTTAAGTTCATATTTACCAAGTGATTCACTTTTAAACTGATTATAAAACTCTTCTTTAACGAACAGATTTTCAATTTCAGCAACTCCATTTATTCACGATTTATATCAGAAATATCGATAAAAATGAAATTTTTAAATAAGCATTCTCCTTGATTTTAAATAAATAAATAAATGACAAAATTCCTTTCAAAAACCTTTTTGCCTAGAGATGAATAAATTTACCGTAAAATGGTTGAAAACATTTCTTACCAAAACATTTTAGGCATCAAGCGACAAATGCACGATATCCTGAAACAAAATTAAAAAACTTTAAAAAAATGTATTTAGGTAGAACTTATAAATGTTTAAGCTTTCATGTTATGGAAGTCGAGCAAATGGAAGATGCATTTTTCTTTCTATTGATAACATTAGACGAGCCCAAATTCCTAAACTAAAATAATTTTAAATGCCGGAAACGTAAAAGATCACTCATGACGAGACCGAAATTCTTTAAATTTACCGAAAAAAAACGAGAGTTTAAAAGCATTTGATTGTTACTCGAACGAAACATCCTCCATTCAATTTAATCTGCCACGCTTTATGTAATGAATAAAGTGGCAAGAGATGAGCTCAATGTATCTTCGTATGGTCGTTCTTTTTTTTTTCAAAATTAAATTCCCACGCGTTTCTAAACAAAGTTCAAGATCTTACACCACTCTTGTTATGGGTTTTCTATAGATCTGAAAATGCACACAGTTAAAAGTTTAAGTACAAATAGAAAATAAGCTTGAGGGAATCAGTCAAGATCTTTTAATTAGAAATTCATTCTTTAGTGTTATGTAACTAATGATAGTTCTGGAAGCCGGAATCCTACTAATCTCAATTTTAACTGACAGTCGAGAGAAATATATTTACTCATTTAAAAGAAATGTACATTCTATTCTTATCTATTCGTAATTTAAAAAAAATTTAAGACATAATTTTTAAAAATTTTAATTACAGAGCATATAAGCCAGTTTTCTTGGCTGCGTAGTGTACGTGATTTTTATATGAAATCATTAAATTTTTAATTAATAATTTATTAATTTTAGGTTCGAAATCTTTTTTTTAATTATTTACCTTAACCGTATCTCGTACAGCTCATAATAATTAATTAACAGCAATTAGTAGAATATACGAAAGAAGTCAATAATAAGTGTTGGTATTTAATAATCTCGGCTTGTTGATGCTCTCAAAATATTATTGAAAAATTGCTTCTGTCAGAGATTTAAGTACTGTGATATGTAAAATTTAAGTACATTTCAAAATCATTATAAATGAAGACATATAAAGGTAATCAAAATGAACATTTTTATCGTTTAATTAATAGGCAATGGATTTAACTATTTTTTTTCACCTCAATTGTGAAATAAAATTTTGTATAAAAAATGTCAATAAGAATCAAGATTTTGAAAAATTACAGATTTTTTATAAAAACTGAATAGATTTTTTTTCTTATCTAAGATAAATGTTAATAATTTAATAAAATAATTGCTACACAAATCAAGTGTAAAGCATCCAGTCAACCAATGGTTTTAACACTTGGCTGAGTGGACAATACCTATAGATACTATACAATATAGTAGATACCATATAAAATATCTCGTCTAAATATAGGTACAACGATTTTAAACTTTTCTTTTAAAGATTAAATTTTCGATTTATTAAATTTTACTTTTTCTATTTCCGTTTCATGCAGTGATTATTATTCACTTATAGCCCAGTCAAAATCAACAATAAATTCGCAAAACATGATGTATCTCTGATTTTTTAATATGTTGTTTGGACCCATTAGGGCTATGTATTCTCAAGTTTGCAACTCCCAAAAAGTTGTGGGAAAATTTTTATTGAGGAAAAACCGTGAAAATTTTGAGCTTATTTCAGATTCTGCTCCGTATCTCCTAATCCATGCATTTTTCTTCTTATGTGCAAAACTGCAATGAAGAGGACGACGGTGACTAGTCTCAAATAAACCATGGACCCAGATCCTGATGGCCAATCAAGGAAAAAAAAAACCTTGACGTTCCACCAATACTGGAGTACCCACCAAAACGCGATTTTCCCTTATATGGGTTCTCTAAAATTTCAAGAGAACTACGAGCCTTACAGGTCCCGCTTTGTACTTAATTTAACGCTAATTAAATTGTCTACAAATTATATTCAATAAGTTCTTCTCGTAGGATCAACCTTGAGAATTCATAGCCCTAATGGGTCCAAACAACATATTAAAAAATCAGAGATACATCATGTTTTGCGAATTTAGCTATTTTTATGTCGATTTTAACTGGCCTATTAGGATTTACTTCGCTTGCTTTGTTTTTAAGGCACGTTGTTTTTTTCTAGTTACTGGAGTTAAGTTTGACTTGCAATCAACTTAAGTTAAATGTAAAGATTTTAATATCAAGGCAGCATTTAAAATCAAGCATTGATTTAGCAAGTACTTTCATTTGAGGTAACGGCAACATCGACTAATTAAACAACTGAGCAAGTTTTTTGAGTTGATGAATCCTTAGCTTTGATTAATTAATAGAAAGTCTTCATTGAATATGTATGTACCATTTAAACCAAATAAATTAATGTATTTACGATTAGTTTGTGGTATGGCTTGCCCTAGACAGGTTCTGTATCAACATTTATCGGAAGGTCCCTTTTTAGTGCTTGCTTAAAACCAAAAGTAGTTGGAGTGAGATTATGAATTAATTTTGGAACGAAGTTCCTCTACTGGACTACTGCAATAAACTAGCAGAAACCGTCACGTAACGGAATAACATATTGTACACTCTGTTAAAATGACCTTCTCTCTCTCTTTTTTTTTTCTCGTAACATTTAATTTCCTTTTTCTATCTTATGCTACTGCTGGTCACCAATGATTTGTGAAACGAAATATTCCAGGTTAGTGGTAAAAATAGAGAGAGAGAGAGAGAGAGAGAGAGAGAGAGAGAGAGAGAGAGAGAGAGAGAGAGAGAGAGATTCCATTGACTACTAAGTGGCACGTCTGTCGACTTTACTAAATTATAAAAGCTTTAAAAATCTAAAAATAATTTTTGGTAAATATATTTTGTAAACAAATAATATATTATTGATAAATATAACTTTGTATATAAAACTAAATAAAAGGTATATAAAAGCGAAAAAGAAATAGTTGAACGAAAAAGAAAAGTGCTATTCTTAGTGAAGAATGGACCAATAAACTTTTATAATAAAACCAATACTCATAGAACAATAGACATGTACTTATTACATTTAAAAAAATTAAGAGTTGAAAAATAGAGTAAACAAATTCGGTCCTAACGAGGGTTGTAGTAGTTTGCAGTAGTTATTGTTTATAATTATTTGCTTCCGCGCTTACAGCTCCTTTAATCCGGGGGTCCTATGTCATTGATACGACTGATATAGTGGCCTCCGGGTTGGTTTCAGATAAAAATAAACCTGTATAATGTACGGTATTATCTCTAAGACTTGCAAAATACACAATTATGGAACCTTTTTTTATATTGTCTATGACTCGTACCGTACAATGTACGATTTTATTTTCATCTAAAACAAATAATTAATCTCACTTTAATGCGAGGGAATTTCAATTTATTAGTGAATGTGATTAAAATAAAATCATTTGAACTATTTTTAAAAACTTTGTAATAGACTTAATAGCTATTTAGTAAGGCGATTGATTCATAAGTTAGAAATCGTTTTGTATTAATTTTCATAAGAAACCTTTACAAAAACTTAAAAGAAATTATTTCTAAGGAATTATTGAAATTTCAATAATAATCAGATATTTCATATAGAGAGCTGATGAATAAAAATATATTTCCTCGTTTCATTTTTATCTATTTATTAAAATATTCACATTTATCATAACATAAAAAATAGTTTGTACAACATTTCAATTGTAATTTTATCTCAATTTTAATCCTAGAACCGAGCATTCAATGTCGAAATACAAATAAGCAAAAAAAAATGCTATCTATTTTTTTAAGCTCCGATAAATTTATATTTTTACTTATTCGAGTAACAATAGAAATTAATTTGAAGTCCCACACAAAGATAAAAAAACATACAGATTGTTCATTTATTTCGAAATCATCAATCATATTTTTTGCCTTCACAGCTCTATTGACCTACTGTTTTGGTCCAATTTTCATCACATTTGTTTAAATAAAAAATTAAATAAATATATCTACTAAATCAAAAATGGATATAAATTGTCCATGCGACCGAAAACCAAGTCATGAAAAATTAACGCCTTATCCATATAATAACAATCTTGAATTTAAGCATCGCTTTATTAAAATTTCGAAAATGAAAGTACAAATATAAACTTTCTACATGAAACGCGTATATCCGTATTTTTGTTGCTGTATCATTTAAGTCTTATTAATATTTTATCTTCTTAAATATAGCATTATAAATCCTATTCGCATGTGTTTGAATATCGTTTTTTTTTTTTCTTAAAAACGATCTTAAGTCAATATTGATATTTTGAATTATTAATCACTTGTAAAGGAAAGCAGAACATATTGTGTGAAGTTTTAACTTTGAAAAACTCATAAAGAAAACTTTAAGTGAGACTACAATATTATATCTAGTACCTAATTCTTAAGTGTTAACAGATGGCGAAATATTTGCCAAGCATCCAACAATTAACACCAATTGATGCGTTTAATGTCGGTTTTTCAAATCTTAAATTTCTATATGTTGGTGGTTGAAATTGTTTGAGGATTAGGTTTAGTTCAGGAATTTGTTTGCTCTTTTGTTTGATCTATTTGTGTGGTCTGGCTTTTGACTTAATTAATGTTTTGAGAAGGTGTCTCGTCTAGTCGAATGGTTTTACTAAGGCCTCGTTCTGTTGTGTTTTCCACTAACGTGTTGATATAAGTAACCTAGTATTGATGCATATCAGTTCTCTGCCAACACTTCCGCGTTTTGGGCCTACGTTTACAAAAGCCTATTCGTCGTTGAACTTAATTGCAAATGTAAAACAGACGCTTCCTAATTTCGCTTTTAATATGACAAGATGTAATTTATAGGCTTACAATCGAATCCGGTTAAAATGAACTTTTTCTTTGATCAACATTTTTAACTGTTTGAAAAATTTTCACTAAAATTGTTAATCAATTGAAAGTCGTTTGAGTTATTATCCCCTTTACATATTTAATCTTATTTAATATTTAGGGATAACAGTGAATTCACGGAGTTTTAATTGGATTTTTATCCCTGTAAACTATCATAAACATGACTACTGATGCTATCTTTAGGAAGCAAAAGTTGAACCCTGGATATACATGATGGAGATATTATTTAAATTCTAATGTAAGTATGTGTATTATCTACAGCGTCGAAAATGAAAGATAACACGAAAGTGGCACACACATAATTTGAATAATAACAATCAATATATTATAGAAAGAAACATATTTAAGTATTCAGACGTTGTTTTGAATTAACGGAAAAATCTCAGAAAAAACAGACCAACTTAGTGACGTGACGTGGTGGTTGGATTCCTAGGGTCTCCTTACTATGAGTCAGTACTACTCGGCTCGATTTTCGTTGAGTCCTACAATTACCCTGAGTAAGTAAGTTACGGAAATGTTCTGAATTTCTGTGTTTAGTTAAGTTAAGCTTCTAATTTTGAAATATTATCTTAGATAAAAAAATCACCATCAAAAAATAATGTTTTTTTTTGTAACGAAGTTCCTTTGTTGAGCTAGAGTAAGACCGCGGAGACAATAACGTAACGAAAAACCGAACGGACGACCGTCTCTGCTTTTCTCTTTAATTCTTACTCTTTCTCTTTCCATTTCCTTATGCTCACTGTTTGCATTGTTTATAGTGACTGGTGAAATGAAGCGCGCTGAGTGAGAGAGGGGTAATAGAAAGATAGATAGATAGAGATAGTAAAAACTGATTCTAATGATTACTAGACGTCACGTCTGCCGACTTACTTAAATAAGTTATAAAATATTCTATTTATCGAACTTTGTAATTGAAGTCATAATAAGATTTATTTAAAGATACATTTTTTTTTTAAAAAACAAATCTAGTTTTATTTTTATAAACAAGAAAATTGTAATTGTTGCTTTCTTCTAAAACTATAGAGCGTTAGGAGTTGAAAAAAAATTACGTTAAGAACTTTTTTGACGGCGATCCCCCAAACACCAAACATATTTTTTTTTTTTTTTTTGTAAAACGTTATTATTTATGGATTTTTAGCATATTGAAAATAAAAATATACTATGTTCCATTTTTTTACCTTTCAACTAGTTTAAGGATTTTTCTTCCCTTTACCACCGCGACCAATGAGATCTATTGTGATGTGACCCTCTGAATTACAGATATTAAAAGAAGGGCATGTAATGCATTCCCATTGTTGGAAGGATAATTTTGGGAATTTTGTGGTTCTTTAAAACAACTTGAGTTAAAAAGACTCCCAGTGCAATTGAAAGTATATACTTTTTAGAGTACTTTAAAGAGTTAAATAAGTCAGGGTAACCGAAACACGTTTTTTGTAAATATATTCTGTCAGGAGAAAACTAACGCGGTAATAAGCGCGGGATAGCAGCCCACTTTCGTCTTATGTCTCAACTAGAAAGAATAAGCCAGAGAGAGGTTGAAATTCAATAATGAATATTATTGAAATGAATTTTCTATGTTCACTTCTGCCTCATAATGGTATATCATTGCAAAAAAAATATTTTTATAAAATTTGGATTTTTTTTATAATTAACCCTTATTTTCTCTATCGAAATTTGTAGAACAAATTGTCATTTCTATATACGTCAATAATTATTTTTCATATGTGAAAACCCAAATTTTAACTGAGTTTACTTCTATCAAAAGGAGCATGTAAAAGTAAAAATTTTTAAAATCTAACTTTGTATTAAAAAAAAGTTTTAAGATTTTGTCAAAAGATTTTATGGGTGATAAATAATCACTCTACTGGTTTCAGATTTATAAATTTTTGAAAGTAGTTGACTATTTTTAAATTTTTTTTTCAAATGATTGAAACTGAAATACCAATTGATATTTTTTACGTTTTTTTTTTTTTTTAATTCTGTCAAATTTAATCGAAAGTTGTTCTAAAACGCCATTGCTAAATAATATATTTTACTCGAAGTATTTGGATTTTATTTAATAACTATGTAGTTAATTTCAAAACTGCAAAAACGTCTTGGATATTTTAACTGCTCAAACCTAAACAAAGTTTTCCAAACCTATCATCTAACATTCAAAACCCAAGAAAACATAAATCAAAGAATTGACAAATCTAATTTTTAATCATTATAATTACAAAGCTATTTTAATTGCAGCCAAATCAAACTCATTTTTTCCACTTCATGAATATTTCATTACCTACCAAAAAGATGTTTAAATTGTCTCCATTGAAATAACACAGACGTTATATTTATAATGAATGAATTTGCAATTAGTTTCACCATAAATTTCAAATGATTTAACAAATTTATTTGAACATCCAAACAAAAAAAACATAACGAAGCGACTATAATATGATGAATTATAAGCAAAACAGTTTTCTGTTTAATTTTTATAACTGAATGTGTGGGCTGAAAAAATAATAATTAATCAAATAAATTGCGTAGGAAATCGCACGTCTGACATTAAAATTAAAAACAATCAAAACAAGTGGAAAATTTGCAAGCACCTCGTAAATAATAATAATAAAAAAACACAGCAAAATCAATTGTTACAACTTTTCTAGAGGTAAAAAGTTAAAAACTTTCCAAGTTTTACAACCAACACGTTCCTTCACATTCCAACTGGTCGTTGAAAGAGTAAAGTGTTAAAGGCTATAAAAAAACCTTAAAATAGTGTTAAAAATCATAAAGAAAATAATAGTAAAAAGCTTATTTAAGAGATTATGCAAATTCAGAATACGCACATTGATCACATCTGACATTTTCTTGGCTTCTAAGCTGATAAGAACTAAGTAAAAAGAAAATTGATGTAATAACTTCAATGTGTTTTTCTTGAAAGTTCATATAAAAATACTTTTGACAATTTTTCACGTTCACTTACCTACATAAAATTTAAGACAATGATGACATTAATATATTCACTATACACGTATTCACCATTCGGATGCATTTTGAAATGTAATTTAAGTCCAAATCAATATTTTATTCTTACATCATTCAATTTGCATATCATTTGTAATAAAACACGGAAAATGTGTGTCAAATGTAAATGGAAGAAATGATCAACGTGTTTACAGTTAAGTAAGTGCATTAAAGCAACATTTTCATGGAAAGCTAGTGGGTGTTAAAATAAACTTTACTATTTATTTATGAATGAGGAACGTCATCTATAAATAACGTTTTATTCTTGTCATAATCTTCTTAGTTTGAAGCCAGAGCAAAAATACAAAAGAGAAAAAATTAAAAACTAAGATTTCTCTATTTTTGTACTTCTTTATGTGGAAGTGTAGACATTAATATCTATATATTATGTACATTGAATACTGTATTATATATAAACGCTAAAAAGCTTTTCTAAAAATGGATATTAGGTAGTATTATAAATAGACTAAAACTATAGAACTAAGTTGAAAAATGTGCCAACTTAAAAAGTCCAAAAATGATCGTTTTAAGCCAATGACTTTTATTAATTAGTTGAAAAAATTTTGAGTTCAAATTTAAATGTTGCTTCATCATATCATTCGAAGCATTTAATTCATATGAGGTAAGGTACTCATTAATAATAACCATGGATTTCACATTCAATGTATTTATCCTACTCGTATTTCCGTATTTGTTTTGTAAAGACATAAAAAACTACCAACATTATAAAATATCTTACTATTGTGACAACTGACATCAAAATAATTATTATAATTAATGCTCATTGTTCCTTAATTTGAACGTCTTAAATCCAGTTGAAAGTTAACGTTTCCAAACGACAATGATACCAAATTAAATGGACGAAACGATATCCTTTTTAGTTTCTTCTTGTTGGCAGCTGTTAAAAATCCATATGTTAATTTAGTCGTTTGAGGACCGTAAACATTTGTAGGTACAATAATTATTTTGTAATAGGGTTACACCAACATTAGGCCAAAAAACTCCGTTATTTTAGCAATTTTTCACCTTTCCTGATATAACTTAAACTATTGTAAATAAATCTTTTTTAAGGGCCACCTATTGGGCCTCTACTTCATGCGTCAAGTGGTACGGGTTCGATTCCCGTTGAATCCTTGACTTAAGATCATCGACCTAAGATTAAAATTGACCAACAGAAATTTTCTGTGTTTAGACAGTCGTGATACGACCTTAGCTGTTAAAGCGACTTAAAACATCCAAAAAAAAAAATCTTTTTTAGTTCGTACTTAGTAAATATATTTCATATTTATATTGAATAAAGATAAAATTATTTACAACTTGTATATAAATTTTTTTACAAATTCAATTCTATGTAAGCTACAGCGCTTCTTGCCCGACGTTGGCATACTCATGCCATGCTCAAATCATTAACATAGCTGGAGTGTAGGTACTCGTAGTTCAAGCGGTGTCCCTGCGTCAGGCGCCTACTTTTAAGATACCGCAAGTAAAAATCAGCGAACAATAAAGATATTGTTTCAACCTTGAACATTTTTTACTTTTGCACAAATGTATTTAATTTTGTATGGGAAACTGCAAGCAGATGACGAAAATCAAAGGCGAAAAGTTTTATGGTGTTGTCCCCCTCTGAGGAAGAGTTAACGAGTTATTCGTTATAGAAGATAAAGATATAAGAGGTGAAAACGCCAAAAAACTTTTCGTCTTGGAATTGCGTCATCTCCCTCCAGTTTATGGCTTTTTCATTACTTTTGAGACGCCCTGCATTTCAAGATGCTTATAATACGGAGAAATGGCACTTTATTATTCTTTCGTACAGGATGCCTTAATATCACGCTACGGCTATGATCATTATATATTTTCAAAACGCAAGTAGGTAGGTGGAAGTTACCTTACATCAGACATTTTTTAAAGGTTTCAGGTTATCTATGACAAACCTAGCAAAAAAAAACTTTTCTTAAAAATGGGAAACTACAAAAAAAAATGAAGCAACTGAGAGAATCACTAACAGTCGAAACCCTTTAAGTCATATGGGATTGATTTCGAAAAAAAAAATTTCTACAGAAGTTGTAAGAAAATGAATCATTAATCAAAATGACTACGAATCATGTTTGCTAGGGTACACCAAAAAAGAGTTATAGAAAAAAAGCTAACAAAGTTAAAGGTTAAGTTCTAAAATAATCAAGTTGTTTGATCTGAGGAAGGCTAGGAGTTTTAAGTCCTTCTATCTTCGATTGTGTAATCAGACATTACAAGTAGGTACCATACAAATTTTCACAGTGTCAAATTTCTGTTTAAAAACGTTTACCAACTCTTCAACAAATGGTTTACGTTATAATGTATCAAAAAGTTGTTCGAAAAACATTTTAATTGATTATAGAAATTGGTCAGCACTTATCGTTACTTAAAAAATCTTAGGATTCAAAACCTAACAAAAATTGTACTTCTAAAAATATACTTTCATATTGTACTTTAAATAAAAATTTAAAAGGCTCTTAGTATACGATATTATTTAAAAGGCTTAATTGACCCTAGCTATAAATTGAGTTTGTTAGCTTCAGCATTAATGAAAGTGAATGACTAAAAATGAAATTTAATTATACTATTATATAAAATAATTGATATTAATCAATTAAAAGTGAAACCTTTTTCAAACAATTTATTTAAAAAAATTGCTTTAAATATGATTACAATATAACAATATATTTATTTATTATACGCGACACTTATTCTAAAAAACAGATTGGTAAATATTTCCCATCTGAAACTATAATTAAATCCAATTAATTTTCCCATGTAATTACAAGCTAATTAAAACGTGATAAAATCATTTCAATTAATAAAGTGTGAAGAAACGCACGAAGAAAAACCACGTAGAAGATATATTTAAGTAATTTATTTTTCTCTACGTTTCAATTCGATAATTATCTCAAGATTTGAGTAGCAAATTTTAAATCCTTTAATTGTTTCTGGAAATTTATCGTTCCGGAAATGATTTGTTTAAAAATGTTATTCAATTATGACTCGTAGTGTGGAAAACCGGAAAATGTATCAGCAAGTAACTGTAAATCCTTTCGAGGCTTTTCAATTTTTCCTCATTTAATGACAATATAACATATGGTAAAAAAATTGTAAATGAAACAAATGAGTATTGTTAAAATGTAATTGTAAAAAGAAAAAGTGTTTCAGACGCCTATCAACGTGTTTTTTATAATTATTAATCTGCAACACAAAAGGTTTGAGGAAAATTCGTACGAATTAAAACGGAAATAATTATTAACATATTTTTGTTTTACGTATATTGTTTAAAAATAAGTAAGTGAAATTAATTTTGGAAAAATCAAAGAAAAGAATTAAAAATTAAATCACTTAAGCATGGTATTCTTTAAATTTAATAAGAAAATTACACTTGGTTTTTAATTTTCATTAAAACATTAATAGCTCACATAAATTTATAATAACCGTAATTTTAATTAACATTTTCAGCTAGTTTCAAACGTTGTGATGGAATAAAATATTTCTCTTTGAGAGAGAAACATCACGATTTGTGCTTTGAGGAATTGTTTTATTCAATTTTAAAAATAAATATGGTAATAAAATTGGCAACAAAAGACAAGTAACTAAAGAAAAAAAAAACTTTTAAATACAATTCTTACAGAGTTAAATTTATCAACTATTTGTTAATCATTGTGGTAGATAATTTGAAAACATTTCATTTGATTTAGGTTCCACAATCGTCATGTCAATCAACTTAATCCAACAACGTCTTAACTAAATTATCTAATTTTACTAATTATATTGTAATTCTAAAAGTTTCTAATGACCTTTTTGTGATTTAAGTTAAGTTTTTGAGTTCATATCATAATAATTATTTATTATGATAGGTATCTATATTATATTAACTGAAAGAAAATTCGGATCTTTCAATAATTATATTGAAACTCTCTTTAAAAAACTTTGTTAATAAAAATTGGGATGGTTTTCAACTTAAATCCCTTCAAATTATTAACAGCAACATATATTTTTAAATAAGTAAGAGAGAAAAAAGGAATCTCAATCTAGAAAAAAAAAACGAGTGCAAAATAAATCTATCTGCTTCATTTATTTCATTGTATTTAACTTTAGTTAACCAATCTACAATCGTATACATAAAAAGCACGAAAAGAATTTCTTTTGAAATCTTATCAATGAAATAAACACAAATAAGAAAAGTTAACGCATAACATAATATGTTATATATCCACATTCGTATTTATTTATACAAATGAAAGCGTTTGTGATGAATACAAATTAAACTCCAAAATCATTACAAAAGCTAAAGCCTCGATTCACCCGTACATTTTCTCTAAAATACTCGACTACCGTAATTCGATTTAATACAGTTTTACAAAACAATTTTTTTTTCAGGAAAATAACATGAATATGATAAAATTTCCGAGTTCTTTTATTATTTAAATAAAATACTTTGAAAGCTTTTCTACTTGTACAAAGTTTCTATTTGAATAACGGGCGCACAAACAAATTATCTTCGCTATTTTCATTTACATTTCTCTCGTCAAACTTTCGAAAATATTCACACATTGTTTCGATTCAATTATTTGTACGTTTTCCATAAACTGCAGGATTGTCTTGATGATCACTCATCGTTGAAAACAACAACACCACATAGATGAAATTCATTGGAAGATTTGTACGATACCATTTACTCGACTACGAGAGGCAGCGTAAATGATTTAAACACGGAAATCATATGAAAATTAATTATACGATACAGTAGATCGTAACCAAGTAATGCAAGTATATGATCTGCATATTTCAATAGGAATTGAAATAATTTATTAAAAATTATTATAATTAAAGCATAAGATGTAATTAACAGATACATCATTTAAATGATAGGAGAAGATTAATTATTTTACAATAGAAAAGATTGTTGTGATAGTGAAAAATTTTATAAAAGTAATTTGAAGTATGTAAGTTGGAGCATTGTACGATTTGGTTCTGTTTACCACTGCCTATTTAAGAGAGTATGTAATTCGAAATTGACTTACTCACAAACTAATTTTATAGACATATATATCAATTATATACTATTATATATATACTACTTATCAGTTACACCTTAAAGATGACACATTTCAAATATCATTTTTGGTGTCACTTAAGAGTTCATTCTCTTAAAGTCTTCCAGAGTGTCCCACCACATATTATGCATTATTATTGCTCATGTCTATTGACCTAAAGTTTTTAGATTTAAGGATAAAAATTGGAGGATTTACTTGAATTAATGTGATACTTTTAACGATGTTATGAAGTACTTTTAATTTCTAGACTCTTCTATATAACAACCAATTAAATGTACAAATTTTACACATAGATTTATTATTTCGATTATCAAATGTTAATTACATATTATTACAAACATTTTTTTTTTTTTTTTTTTTTTTTGGTGTTTTAAGTCGTTTTAACAGCTATGGTCATATCACGACTATCTAAACACAGAAAATTTCTGTTGGTCAATTATAATCTTAGTTCTAGGATCTTAATTCTAGGATCCAATGGAAATCGAACCCGGGCCACTTGACGCATGAAGTGGAGAGAACTACTCCTCTAGCCACTGCGCCAATAGGTGGCTCACAAACATTTATTTTTCTCTATTATTCTGGATGTAATTTTTATGTTCATTGAAGTGAACTTTCTTAGGCTGCGGTTCAATAATAATTAGTGAACGAGAATTGGAAGTGCTTGGTAGTGGAACAAAGATAGATAACAAGATAGTGACGTTTATACAATGATAGAATAAGAAAATAGTTAAATAAACAAAGCAGTAGTTATGTTAATTTTGTACAACTCTAATTCTCATACTAAATCATGTCCTAGTAGATCCGATTAGGTACACACTAAAATCTGACCATGTAGATCTAAAAATTTTACTCGGTATTTACACTGGAGCACTACGGTGTGATGAAGTGTAATTTCAGTGTAGGCACGGTGCAGTATTAATAACCGTGTATTACACCATGTATACATTAAAATGCCACTTTAAGTTTAAAAGCAGGTGTTACAAAGAAACCGTGTCTAAATGAAATCAAAATGCAAGTGTTATAAAATGGGTATTACACCGTGTTTAATTTTTTATTCTGTAGTATTTTTTGTATTAGTATTTATCGTGTGTAATAGTCATTTAGTAGAAACTATGTGTGGAAATGTTTTAATATATCAGTTTAAAGCAAGTGTGAACTACAAGTAAATTTTTCAATACACTATTAGCGTTATTCGATTAATCTGAAAATAATGAGACTTAAAATAATGACTGTTTGCAACAGTTTAGGAATTACATACTAAAACACAAATACAAATCAGGCGGCATTTAAATTTGTTAAAATGGCTGATTTGATAAAAAATTGAATTCTAAGGTGATTCTTGAGGTTCTAGAGATTGATTCTTAAGATGATTTTACTGAAGGTCGTTTTTTTTGAAAAGCTAAATATTTTGAAATATTCATAAAAACGCCCAAACATTTTTAAGCATAGGTAAATGCTACAAGATGTAGAACTTGTAACACACTATAAGAATAGATAGTTACAGGTAGTTTTTGTTTTCTAAATGTCTCTGTTGCAATGCTTACAATGATTAGGTACTTATAGGTTCTTATCAAAATGAGAAAGGAATTATTTCGTTTTTAAATGTAACCAAGTTAGTACTAACAGAGAGAAGAAGAACATGGGAGAGTTGAAAACACGTAAGAGTTATTAAGATATACTCAACAAATGAAACTTCTATCAAAATCGTCTCAGATTTCAATTTCCTATTAAAATCAGCTATTAAACGTATCTATTTATTTATTTTCTTAAATTTTACAAGCTAAGTGTTGTTCAGAAAAATCCAGATATAGAAAATGCTTTACAATATCCTTTAAATAATCTTCATATGTCACTTAAATTAAATTATCTGACTTTATTTTGAAATTTTTAAAAAATTAGAGAAGTTGAAAGGAGTAAGCATATAGCAGGACACTCTAAATAATGGTGAAAATCTATATTCATGAAAATGTATCAAATCAGCATTTTTTGAATTTTCTCTCTAAGATTCTTTTATCATTGTTTTAAACAAAATATTTAACCACAATTGCATGAAATATTTCAAAACAAAAATCAATTTGAAACCATTCGAACCCTTTTTTTATATCTTGCATCTTAACATGGACTAATTTACAATCTATGCTTACAATGAAAAAAATATTTATTTCAATTTGAGAAAAAAAAATAACTATCACCTTACAATAAATACTCAACCATAAAAACTACATGAAAAAAGGTCTCAATTAGATTGTACCTTTAAACAACTGATAAAACCTCCGAAGGAGTCTTTTTCTTCTTTCAACGGCTATAAATAGTGGGTGAAGGGCCAAAAGACCAATTGTGCGCAATCCTTTATCTCATCCAATATATTAGGCAAGTATAGAAAGGTATGTCGACCAAAAAAGGGTTTGAAATTTATTTACCCTCAAGAGAAACAATGCGGTCTTACAAGTCGAATATTGGTGGTCGAAAGTACAAAAAAATACCTTCATTAAAATTTAAATCAGGTATTGTTCTTAAATCAAATCTTGATCGCGTCTGAAGACACCGACAAAAGTGTATTCCTATTTTTTCCTATAGATATTAACTGAAGCTCATAAACTAACTCATGAAAATTTGTTGAAAAAACCTCATTTAATTCCTATCAATCATTCATACGTTAAAATTAAGATTGAAATATGGCTTATTTTCCGTAAATACTGTCATATTTTTCTTTTTCAATCTACTTCTTCCACTTAGCGTGTCTCATTCATTTACGCTGATTTGAAAAAAAAATCAACTTGGACGTGTAACGTGAAAAATAATTATAATAAAATTCAACATGAACGTCTTCTCGAAAAGATAAATTTCTTGAATAAAACATTTTCCACATCATACATTTATTCGACAATATTATGCACGCGCACAAATTTCAATTTTTCCGCCGTTGAAAATACCGATATAATTCAAACAATATAACCTTTGCGTTCGCTTTTATCACAAAAGCAGATTCGCCTTGGTTCTTCATTGGATATAATAGCTCTCATCAGTAATCATCGCGATTTTTCCATTTCATTCGAGGGAATTTCAAATTTTGTTATAAATATTTTCACTGACTTATTACTGTCTGGAAAAATTAGATTTTTAACACGCCATAATTAGAACTGAAACCAATTAAAAATGTCTCTAACCTTTACGTTAGGTTCGACGTAATTAGTCGGGTGTAATAATGAAAAATATTGAAGATAACATCACATTGAAATTTATTGTTCTTGTGAAGAAATCGTTATAAGATTATTTGCTAAGTCATTTAAATCAATTTTTTTTTCTTCAGAATAATTATCAAGGTCTTGTTTAAAGATTTTAATTTGATTTATTTCTTAACTGCTCGCAATACAATTAAATACAATAATGGTATAATGAGATCTAATGGGCAAAAGATTTTTTGTTTGCTGAGCCGCGACATTGAAGTTGGTTCGGTCAGAGAACTTGGGAAATCTTGGCTTTGTGCGTTTTGTTTAAAAATATGTAATGGTTTTTGATTTAAAATTGAATTTTTTGGTTTAGAAATTTAATTTATTTTATTAACACTACACCGATTTAGTGGCTACTGATTGCGTAACTATGAATTAAAAAAAAATATGGAAGTAATAATCGAAACAACAAAACATGTTTGGGTCTAAGAACATAAAAAGTTTGTTCCATTGAAGATTTTGTGTGCGTTACCGTGACGATGAAAGAACTCTATGTTCTTACTTTGTGACGTATTTCGGCCCTTAAAATAGTTTTGGGCATTTTTAAACAATATCCGATGATACTTGTTAGTGACCAAGTAGGTACTGGTTAAGTACGGAGTCAGATTCGTGCATCGTATAATCACGAGGTCATTTAGTTTATTCACCCACCTAGAAAACGTCACTGATTATGTCGAACGTCATTTTGCCGTTCATACACGGAAATGTACGCTTTGTCGTGTAAATGGAAGAAATTTTTAACCAAATCATTTTAGAATTGTTCTTACAGAATCCAACATATAAGTTCTTCAAGAAGTAATTGTTAAACATGATGCAAGGATAACAACAGACTTTAAGAAGAATTTTTTGACATCTAAAACTTTTCTTTGAAGTAACATAGTAAGTAGTAATTATTTTTCCGATACAGCACCTGGACTTCACAACGAATTCATTTTGAATTCAATAAGACGTCCGTTGCATCCCTCAATAAGTTTTTTAAATTTAATTTTTAAAATGAAGCCTTTAGCAAGTTATTTTTTAGATTTTAGACTTCAGTTCATTATCTTTCATAAAAAAAATCATATTTCTATTCTAAGGAAAATCTTTACATAAAGTATTCATATAGAATTAATTTTTTTGGCTTTAGATTTAAATTAGATGCGTAATTCAGAAAGTATGGTTAATTACGTTATCTTAACATATTAAGTAATATTTCTGAAGTCACTTTGACGTCACGACTAATTCATAATATAGTTCTTATGACTAAGGATTTATCAATTCAAATAGTTACACGTTTTTTTTTGTATAAATTGTGTTTATAATTAAGTCAAGTAGTGAATTCTTACTTACGACTTTTTGATAATTAGTAATTAAACTTATCGATAATTGAACAATCTTAAAGGATCTAGCCCATTAGCCATAATAAAAGTGCCCCAGGCGGTTTTTGAAAAATGCTTCTGTGTGCTGATTCCTCTTCATAAAAAACTTATTGTCGCACAATTTTAACCCGCTACACCCCCTTGTATTGGAGTTACTTATATAAAAATATTACTTGATTCAAATAATAATACTAAAAATATTTGAGTATGTATGCAGATAATCCAAGATACAATATAATTACGAGTATAGGTATTATTTATCAAATTTTCTTTGAATTTATTATTAGTATAAAGAAGGGATAAAAGATCCCTGCATTATATTGTTAATAGGCCTATTAAAAATTTCAAAAATTAATTTCTTTCTCAGGCCTTTTTTTCTTGACGAAAGCCATATTATGGCATATATACAAGCCATAAAGCAATAAATGCATTTACGAAATACATCGACTCATGGCTGTTTATCACAAACCTGTCCCTAGATGACCTCATTTTGATGGTGAGCGACAACTAATTTATAATTTTTTTTTCTTAAAGCGACTTTTTTTAAATGAAAGATGAATAATAAACGCACTAATCGCATTTTTAAAAAAAGGTGTCACTTTAAGGGTTGATGTAAAAAACCACCCTCAAAAAATAAAAATAATATTTTTCATCATTTATAGATTTACAAAAATTCCGAAAAAAATGTATATTATGCGTTTTATTAATATCTACGTACAGTTTGAATTTCATGAAAAAATCTTTTATAGTTTTCTAGAAAAAAAATTTTAACGTCTGGGGTAGTTTCCCTCGTAACTCCAATACAAGGGGGGGGGGGGGGGGTAGCGGATTAAAATTGTGCGACAATAAGTTTTTCATGAAGAGAAATCAGCACACAGAAGCATTTTTCAAAAACCGCCTGGGGCACTTTTCTTATGGCTAATGGGCTAGATCCTTTGACTTAGAAAATTTATTTACAAGTTTTGTACATGAAGTCAAAAAATGACATGGTAAAGGAATAATTCTGTTTGAGATTCCTCTGTTAAAAAGATAATCAAAACAATTAATTTTCGAATGCATATCGGTAGTTTGCGTTTTGTTTGTTTTACTCTTTTCAAGTAGGGTTGAAAATCATCCCTTCACTATTTATTTTTCAAGAACATGTACATTTGTACTTCCTAATTACTAAAACATGTTGTTTTCAAACAACAAATGGAAGATACAAAGCAATTATTTGGATAATTAGATCACGTCAATTACATGAGGCGTGTGTTATTTCAAATGTCAATATTTAACTCTAAGAAATGTTTGAAACGTTAAGATCTTCAAAAGATTTAGTCGTCTTAAGGAATTAGACGTTTAGAAATGTTAATAAAATCAAAATAATAATGGGAAATTTTTGCTTTACCTTACATAGTTTGAATCGAGTGAAAAATTGAAAATGTTCGTACCTGAAACAAAAAATAAAATTATAAGTAAAATTTAAAATAAGACTTAGGTAGATAAAAAAAAGTAAACATGGCTGGTTATCATGAATTGATAACTGAAGTAATTCCAAGCCTCTTATCAAAAAAACTCGACTACATTATGGTAAAGAAATAATTGTTCTCTAAGTGGATTTTGGTAAGACTCAGGCAAATTGTTCACTAATTAAAGCAAAACCATGAAAACAAGTCGAATTTCACCCAATTCACCCAATTGTTATATTGCTATATATTTGATGTACGACAAGAAAATCCACTTAAATTTACACCATAAAAAGTGTAACGTCCTTGAGGCTTCAATCATTAAGCAAATTATCTGAAAGGTTATTCCAAAAAATTGAATCCATTTTCACCTATTTACAATTTCGTCGAGTAATTACCGAACGAGACCTTGAAGAAAATTGATGTTTTAGGTAGATTCAATGTGGAAGCGGTTTGGCAAACTGGTTTCTTGGTAAATACCTTTCAAGTAGCGAATCGCTTGAAAAAATAAATGGAAAACGAATTTCAAGTAATTATGGTCTTGTTTTGAACCTTTTAGTTAACCAATAATTTTGTAAAATCCGAGTGTACTTGGAAGTGTGAGTGTCGCTGCGGCGATACTCTACGAGAGACGTGGTTTACCACAACTTTTTTTCTTCAAACGAAAAAGGTTTGAAATTTAAAAAAAAGTAAAATAAATCGATACTCAAATGGCTACGTTAAGAGACACGCACTCTTTCTTTTAACAATAAACTAGCTCTTAAACTTGAGTAATGATAGTAATCTATAGAAAAATTTAGTTTATATGTTTTCTTTTGTATTAAAAGTTATTGGTTATTTTGAACTATGAAGAAATTAAATTAAAATTTCAAAACCAAAGAAATGTTTGAAAATTTTAAAATAATTTTCTAAGATAAGTACCTACTGCACTTTTTCATTGTAATACTTTTATGATAATATTGTACCTACAAAAGTAGATAAGACCTAAAATACATAAATAGATGTTTAATAATTTCAATTAATTCACTCCATTACATTGTTCAAATAAGCAACTGCAAACTGCACTAAATAAAAATAAAAATTTCTCATCACATACATCTTCATTTATCATCAACATTCGTGGAGCCGTTTAAAAAAGGATACACCTTTTCTACAGGGTAATAAATTTTTACTTTGTTCTTAAGTAAAAACCGATAAACACAACTTTTTATTTAATATTTATTCAGATCCTTGTTATTTTGTACTGATATACATAGTTACAGGGGCAATGAATGGGGATCTATCAATGAATGCAAACAGAATATCAGGTCGCGACGTTTCGCCATACAGCTGTAAGAGATTCTGAAAAAGCTCCCGATTCATTGCCCCTCTAACTATATAAATTAACTTTTTATTAAAACTTAGTTTTAGTATCCATAATTATCTAAGGAAAAATAAATGACTCTTTTTCTATTCACAAACTATTTCTATCTAAAAAACGATCACTTATTCGTTGTTCTGTTTCTATGTAAGACCTAAAAACATTTTGTGTTTAAAGTTATCATAAGGAATTCATTAAGTCAAGTATTTGGATATTTTTGGAGGGAAACTTCTTATGCAGCTTGATAATCGATACAAAGACGAAAATTGATAGTAAAATATCACAGACGCTTAATTTTGTCTTTTCGTTACATGAGAGAGAAAAAAGATATGACGCCTAGAGAAAGATAAATACACCAAATAATGTGATGCTCGGAATTGGTGAATAAGAGAGTGACGTATTCACAGCGATGGAATAAGATGATGGTGTTAATATTGAATAAACATAATGATTTCATGGCAATTTCGTATCTCTCTCTCTCTTCTATCTCTGTCTCTCACACTAAATCTCTCATATTGTTTATTTCTCAAAAAAAAATCACTTCTTTCATATGTACGGTATAGCACGGGCAATTTTAGAAATTTATTGTGCTTTACATTTTGCTTTGTTGATAAAATAACTTACAAAATAAATATTTAATCTCTATTTGATATTTATATTAATTATTTATATTTAAATCGAGTTTGGTTTGACTTTATGTCAAGTAGCTTGAAAACCAACAAGTCAAGTAGTGAATCCTTAGGTAACGTTCAGGAATCATTAATTTTTCCAGATAAAATAATATACTTGTTATGTTTTTTCAAAATTTATTTTTGCAATGAAATTCATTAAAATGTGTTTACATATAGCCATATATAATATATTACTCAATGATAACCCAACCCATTCATTCAAACCAGATATTACGTCTTGGATAATATATAGATACAATAACATTTCCTGCCTTTATAAATGATATAGATTCTTTTTCATTTGACAATCTTAAACCATAAGATTCGCTTGTATTAAAGAAAGATATAACGTAAATTTTGTACTTAAAAATCAAAATCAAAAGAAAACTAAGTAATTGTAAGTAAAAAATACTGCGTAATGTATATATTTATTTATAACTTAAAATCATTTCCCTGAATCGAATTATTGTAATTTTTATTTTGAAAGCATGAATATAATAAGATTAAAAAATATTTTTTATAACTAGCAACGATTTTTCTTCTATAATTGCAATTTAACAGTTCATAATTTCAATCTTTCATTTTGTCTTCTTTGCCCGGAAAATGGTATTTGAGCACGTTTTCTGATAAATAACTAATTGAAAAAGTGAATGTAGATAAGAAATCAAAAAAAAAGAAAACACTTCAATGCTTCGTTTGAAATAGACGGTGCTTGCTTTTTCACAACAATTTTTCTATAATATATACTTCTGCAATACTACTTCATGTACTTTCCTACAAAACGCCAATTATAGATTACAATTTTCTTACAACGAAACAGAGAAAAAAAATATATTAGTCATGAATTAATATTTGCTCTTGAACTGAATAATAACTGGAAAAATTCAAATGGTACTCCATTTTTCTGTCAGTAGGTGTATCGTAACAATAATGACGATGACTTGATCCATGAAATGGCAATTTATCAGCACGACAACGAGAACTTTTATCAGCTTATGCTAACTTCGTATGGGTTGACCAATTCCGTGTCTCAATCCCGTTATGACACATTTCCTTTGTGTCCCGTATATCAGTCAGTTTTTCGCTCGTGTATTCTTCGAAACTTGTCGCAAATTATAAATAAGACAGAACGGGATCCGTCCCTGACATTTTGTCGTACTATAAACTCGACTGCAATTGTTAATTACGAGTGGAATGAGGGAAAAATGTGGTTTATGTTCGTTTTTACACAAACTTTAAATGGTTTATTAATGACTTGCTACATCTTTTTTTTTTTTAATTAAACAGTGCTAACTGTTCGTTAATCGCATTAATGCAAAACAAAGAGCCCAGACGTACGTAATAACAAATGGGTAGTTTTAATGAAATTCAATACTTCATATTGATGATCTCATTAAAATAATAATAATAAATTTTGATCCCACAATTTATATCTAAATTCATTTTTATAGGATCATAATTTAAGGGGTGTAAAGGATACTTTTATTTTACAACCTTACCGTAAAATATTCGAGAAAATTGGTATTTGAACTTATTATTAATGACGGTCTAAGTTGTAAAAAGTTTAAAGTAATTTATAAACAGTGAGCGTTTACTATAATATAAAATTAGAAGGACTGTACTCTTTTTTCGCGTGTAAGGAGTTTCGTGATAAGAGAAACACTACTTTGGAAGACGTCAGTTTTTATTTTTTTTTTTTTTTTGCTGTCGTATTTTATATCCTGAACACTGTTTTTTACTGTTCAGCTACTGAAATGTGTAATATTGTTTTTTTTTTTTTTTTTTAATTTAACTTTATTTAAAGACGCTCAACTACAGGGTTATTTGCGTCTGTTGTCTTTGTTAAATTTCGGTCTTAGTTATCTTTCACATTAGGTCACTTTTATTTTAAACTGTTTTTTACACCTGTTCCCACAAACCCACTTGTTTCAGGAACAATATTAGCTGTTTTATTCGGTCTTCATCGTCTGCCAGCATTTCTCTTAAGGTCATCGGTCGCTGTCCGTAGGTTGCTCTTCGGTGATTATTGTATAGGGTACATTGGACCAGGCTATGTTTGACTGTTTTTCGGACACTACATGTCTCACACATTGGGGGTTCTTCCTTCTTCAAAATGTGTTCGTGTGAGAACTTGCAGTGCCCTACTCTCAGACGGCAGATTTTTATTTCTTCTGCTCTATCAGCTCTTAGAGAGGTCTTCCAGGTATTTACTGTATCCTTAATCGGTTGAAGCTTGTTGTTTTCTTCTTCCTGCCATTCTCTCGACCATCTCTGCTTGAAAGCCATTTGAGCCAACGCTACTAGGTCGACCGATGGTAATTCGACCGTGAAGCTGTTAGTTAACCCAGGACTTTTGGCAGCTAGGTCAGCCTTTTCATTCCCAACAATTCCGCAATGGCCAGGAACCCATATGAAATCAATTGTCGCGTTCTTGTTTGTAGCACTCTCGATGTTCTCGTGGATTCTAGTCGTATAAGGGTGTGTACAAGCCCAGAAATTTTCTATGCTCGCTAAGGCACTGAGTGAGTCGGTGCAAATTAATATTTTTTGTCGACGTTCCTGGAAAGGAATGCTTTCTATAGCTTTCATTATTGCATACAGTTCCGCCGAGTAGATGGACATTTCTGGTGGAAGTTCGTATGAGTTGTTGTTATTTTCCGAGACGTATGCAGCTCCTGTACGATTTGCGTTCTTTGATCCATCGGTAAATATCAGTTGATGTTCGGGGTATAGATGATATTTTATATTTTGAAATTCCCATTTGATGATGCTAGGATGGGTGACTTCTTTATCCAGTTTTGTCAATGCATAATTTACTCTTATTTTGTTCCTTTGCCATGGTGCTTTCTCAGAAACGATCGTTTTCTCTACTCTGTCAACGTTGATATTCATTTGATCAGCCATCTTTTTTACTCTTGCTATGAATGGTTGGTTTTCTCTTGGCTTATTGTTGTACCTTTCTAATAGGATTTTAAAAATTTCGGGTGCTTGATGGTTACATTCTAAACTATTTCTAGATTTGTGCTGTATAAAGTATTTTAGAGAAAGCCATTGTCGCCTTTTCTCTAAGCTTGATTGTCCAGATTCAACTAGGATACTTTTTATTGGGCTTGTGCGGTAAGCTCCAGTTATTATTCTAAGTGCTTTAGATTGAATGATTTCTAATTGCTTGTGATTTGTTGATTGCTGTATGGTGTCGTATATGATCGATCCATAATCTATCTTTGAGCGGATCAAGTTATGGTAAATTTTCATCATTGTTTTCCTGTCTGATCCCCAGTTACGGTTGTTAATAATTTTCAATAAGTTTAGAGGTGCTATGCATGCTTTTTTAATATTGCTGATGTGGTTCTTCCAGGTTAATCTATGATCCCACTCGAGTCCTAAGAATTTTGTACTATTTTTTATTGGGATTTCTTCGTTTTTTATTTTGAGTTGGGGATTTGTTTGTTTGTTTTTTTTGTTAAAGTTTATTACCCTGCATTTATCTGTTGAGAAATTTAGATCTACTGATTCACACCAATCGTTCAGTTTATCGATTGCTTCTTGTAGTTTTTCTGACATTCTGATAGTGTCGTCTCCTCTCACGTACATAGCGATATCATCGGCGTACATGATTACTTTTACTGGGCTTTGTATTATCTTTACCAAGTCGTATGTCGCTAGATTGAATAGTGTTGGGCTGATTGTTGAGCCTTGCGGTACTCCCGTTTCTTGTGTTTTGATAGATGATATTTTATTGTCTATTCTAACCTTGAATACTCGTTCGTGTAGGAAACTTTTGATGAATGTGTGCATTTTTCCGATTATCCCGTTTTCTGATAGTGATTTTAGCACTTTTGCTCTATTTATTCTATCATACGCCTTGTTCAGGTCCATAAAAACTGCAATCGTGTTTTGTCTTCGCATAAAGCCTTCCCTTATCTCATTTTCTAACACCGCCATCGGGTCAATCGTACTTTTTCTTTTTCTGAAGCCGAACTGTTCGTTGGGTAGTATTTTATTTTTTTCTAGAAACCAGGTTAGTCTGTAGTTGACTATTTTCTCCATTAATTTGCAGAGGCAGTTTGTGAGAGATATTGGTCGGTAGCTGTTGAGTTTTAATGAAGGTTTGTTCGGTTTTAGAATTGGTATGATATGCGCCTCTCTCCAATTAATCGGGAATTCTTCTTTGTTCCAAATATAGTTAAAATAATTTAGTATTGTGCCTAAGGATTTGATGTCTAAGTTTCTGATCATTTGTATGTGTATTTTATCTGGTCCTGGTGCGCTATTGCGTGTATGCTTGATGGCGTATTGAAGTTCTTCCATCGTAATATTTGCATTGTATTCTTCTTCCTCCTCTTCGTTTGGTTTAGTTACATCAACAGGGCCTATCGGTTCATCTTCGTTATCGCTTTTACATATCTCGTGAAAATAGTTAGCAAACTTTTCGGTGATACTTTCTTTATCTGTGAATATTTGATTCCCTATTTGAATAGCCGATGTGTTGGTATAGAATTTTTGGCTATTTAATTTCTTTATTTGTTTCCAAACTGTCTTAATGGGTGTATTAGTGTTTATATTGCTTGTAAATTGGTCCCACGATTCTTTTTTGCTCTGTCGTATTACATATCTGGCTTTGGCTTTCGCTTTTTTGAAGTTAATAAAGTTTTCTGTTGTTTTATTTCGTTTATATAGTGATAGTTGGTGATTTTTTGTCTTGATTGCCAATTCGCATTCTTTGGTCCACCATACAGCGTATCTTTTATTTTTTATAACATCAGTAGCTGGGATTGTTTCTGATGCTGCGTGTATTATTTTATTAATTATGTAGTTGTTTCTTAGGTCTCCGTTTGCTAGAAGGTTGATTTCGTCTTCTCTTATCTGTGCTAAATCTTGGAATTTATTCCAGTTAGCTTTTTTTAGATTCCAGGTAGGGTATTTTTCGCTAGTTGTTCGATTTTCCATTTGTATATTTATAAGTTGTGGAAAATGGTCGCTACCGTATGGATCGCGTAGAATTTCCCAAGAGCATCTTCCTCCAGTATTGATGTCGCACAGTGATAGGTCTATCGCAGACATGGTCCCGTTGGCCAAATTTATATGTGTAAACTGACCTGTGTTTAATAAATATAGATCATTATTATCTATTATTTCCTCTATTATTTTGCCTCTTCTGTCATTATGGGCAGAGCCCCAGATGTTATTGTGCGCGTTAAAGTCCCCCGTTAAGATGTATGGGTTTTCTAATTGTTGGGTTATTTCTTGGATATGTTCGTTCGTTAGGTGTATTTCTTGGTGAACATAGACGGAACATATATAGAAAGGTTGGTCGACGTGTATTTTTACAGCGATGCTTTGAATTAATGACGTCAGAGGTACTCTTTCAGAAAATATTTTGTTGGTTACAGCTATTGCCACTCCTCCTCTTGCATTTCCATCTGTGATTAAGTCTTCCCTATATATCGTGTACCCTTTTAATTTAAATTTTCTTTCTGTTGTTAGTTTTGTTTCCTGGAGACAAATGATGTCTGGTTGATAAGTAGCGATTAGTTGTTCAGGTTCTGGTAGGTTAGATCGGGTGCTATTGATATTCCAAGATATCGCTCTCTTCGTCATCTCCTGAGTCTGATGTGTTGTAATTGCTGGTACCATTTTCCTCACTGTCCACTATTTGATTTTTTGCAGATACGCGTTTTAAATATTTTGATATTTTAGTGCGTATTCTGGTGAATCTTCCTTTGATAGATCTATCTTTTAATTGAGGGTAAAGTTTGTCTAGCATTTCCTTTAAGCTCTTTAACTCTTGGGTGTAAGTTAGTATGACGGAAATTGGATCTTTCGATAGGTGGACTTCTGTGATTAAATTGCACAGCTGGTGATAGTCTAGGGCAAAGTCTTTTGGATTCGCGTTGATAACTCCTTCTATAGGCTTAAGAAGTTCATTTGTGTTTTTCTTTTTTTCTTTAGGTTTTTGTGATTGTTTTGGTGGTGTAGATTTTAGCGTCTCTATAATTGGTTCAGTTGTTTTTATTTGTTTGTTGGGCTGTTTTAGGTCTAGTTCGAGGTTTTTGTTGATTTTATCTGGTAGTTGTTTGCTTGAGGAGGGGCAAGGGGGAGCTTCTTGGGAGCTGTTGCTTGATGCTCTGGGCCTTTTTCTATTTTCCTCCTCTATTTCTTTTGTTGGATTGTTTACTAGTTGTGGGGTAGTTTTTTGGTTTAGGTTTGATCCCTGTATTGTGGTTACTGGAGGTGGTATGAATGATATTAAGTTATTGGGGATTGGGGCTCTGTCACATTTTTCTGTTTTATGTGAGAATGCCTTACATTTTTGGCATTGGGTTATTCCCTCTCCCAAGAAGATACGGTATTCTTCGTCTTCATATTTTATTGAAATTGAGTCCGGGTGGATTTTTGGATCATAGGTTTTTACATAGACAAATCTGCGGAAACTGTAAATATGTTTATATTTTTCCTCCTGCATACCTATGCGGATGAACTGCATGGCGGATGTTACTTCTATTCCTGTTTGGGCCAAAGTCGTGGTTATAATATGGTGAGGAATGGATGGGCACACGTTTGAGATGATGAGTTTAAATGTTGGTGTTATAAGTCGTCTGCTTGGTATGATCGTATCATTTATTTTTATGTGTTTGTGCTTGTTTATGTATGTGTCGACTGTTTCAATTGATGTGAGGTAGATGCAAATACGATTATTGGAGAGGCGAGATGCGAACAAGATGTTTCTTGGATCGATTTGATTTCCAACTGATTTTATGTAATCGGCAATTTTTGTGTTATTGATGCTCTCAAAACAATGGCTTGTTTTTTTGAGGGGAAAGTTTGATTATTGGTTGTAGCATTTTTTTGTGTGATTTGTGCGTATGAGGACGTTTTTTCAGTGTTGTTTGGGATATTGGTGGTCATTTTTATTGATTTTTTTTCCAGTGGTTGTTGTAATATATTTAAAGGTTTTGTTCGATTTGTTCACTCACCGGCGTGAGCGAGACAGTGATAGGTTGTGCCTGGTTTGTTGATTGATAACTTTAGATTCACTCACTTTCACTGTTGTCTGTCACCGAACTGCATTCGACCGAGGTCAAAATGCGACTCTGTAATATTGTTAATTGGACATGAATACGTAGATATCAGGGGTATTACGAATGCCGTAGACATTCGCAAATGAATGCAAATATTAAAAAATAATAATTTTGGTCTTAATCATTTGAATTAAGTTTATTAGATTTAATTATAAAACAATTCTGCTTGCTTTTTCTCTGCTGACTTAACTTCTCAGTGTCTCATATTTGCATGACGAAAGACGTATTTGCCTATTTGCGGATTTACTAGAAGATTGAGTAGGCTGGAGCCCAGATTTTAGGAACGGTTTTGGGACCAAAACGTGAAATAAAAATCAAAAAATTGCAATTTTAGTGACACAAAATTTTAATTAATATGATTGCGACCTAACGTATCGAATTGTGTAGGTCTATAAAAACGGCAAAATTTAAATAATCTTCTAACAGTAACTGTCTAAATTTGCCACCGATTATTAATCGAGAAAAGTTCTTTTTCCTGATCAAATATTTTATTGTTAATATATTAGATACAAATGTTTGTGAAAAATTACAATTGACTCAAAATTGGAGAAGGGGTAGGAAAATGATCAATGCTCTCTGTAATCGATTATATCGTTTGAGAAACGATAATATGAAAACAAACAATGAACATTTTTATTTTCTTTGATGGAAAGTATTTCAAAGTTGGACTCATTGAATGGCGCAATTTTGATAAGAAAATGCCCTTTTGATTTTTTTTGCACTTCAACAATAAGGAATTTTGTAGGTACGGGTATAATAACAGAAAGAGGGTACTTAGTGGCATAGTTGATTAGATTGTCGCCCTATACGCCAATAGTCCTGGGGTCGAATCCCAATAAAAGCCCAATATTTTCTTCATGGGTTTTCGAATTCGACTGTCGCTACTTGCTAATGACTATAGTAGTTTATGCGATCTTAAATAAACCAAAAAAAAAAAAAAAACACAAGTGATGTGGATCCTCACGTGTGTCCGTTTAAATTTCTGTCTAGAGCATATCAACTTCAGGAGCGATTGACAATCGTCAATACCACGTCGTCAGCTTTTACTTTTATCCCTTTAAAGGTTACATTTTATATGAATAGGTATTTTAGTAAAATATTGTATCCATTGTTATTAGTTTGATTGGCACCGACTCAAAAATGGTTAAATTCAAGTGACAGATCATTTAAAAACATATCTTAAACGCTAATTTTATTTGATACTTTAGTTCCTTTTCTTTAACGTGGTTTAATATTTTGTAAAAAAAAAGTTTTTATTCAATATTTAAGTTTCTCTCATATCTTGGAAATCATTTTCAACTTCTTTCTTTAAATGACCTCACAATAAAGTTAAAAACCTATGAAGCATATACCCAAAGAAACGGTCAACAGTAATAACTGTCTGTCACGTAATTAAAGGCAAAACAATGTGATTTACGTCCGGATTTATTCGGCTGAAACCACCAACGAATTGTATTTAAACAAAAACTTTTAAGTTCAAGCCTCAATTTCAAGACTAAGACCTCGTTCCTTATAAAACATCTTTGTTCTCGTAATTAAATAATTCCGAAATTTAGCATAATAAGTAAATCCCGGTTACATAATCTGAAAAACATAAAAATCAGCTTTTATTTGTAAAGATTTATTGTCAACTTCCGGAAAAGTAGTGAGAAATTTAATTTTTGTATTTTTCAAATGTCACATTGGAATTATACGTTAAAATTTTCTTGTTGAATCAAAATTGAAATCAAATTTTTTCTGTAGTTATGTGAAAAAAAAAACCATTACTTAACAATAAATGTCACGTTGGAAAACCCGTTATTTTATCATAGTCTTTTTAATCGGGAAAATAATAAGATTTTATTGTCATGAAAACACCTTTACAAATTGGGCTCAATTGTGCAAAGGCTATTAGCAATTAAGTGAAACTTTGAATAGTTTAATGTTAACATTAAATCAACTGATAAACGATTTTGGGAAAGTGATAAATGATTATTTGTAAAAAAAATATTAGCATAAACATCTGCTAACAACGCATTTTTTTGATTAAACTAATTGCCTTTCAAAATACTTTTAAATTTGAACTCGAACATTGTATTTTCCTAAATACATATTTGAATAAAGATATTTTTGATTGGAGACTATTATTAAGTTGGATTTCATGGTTGAATTTCTTAGGAAAAATTCAAATGAAACAATTAAGAAAATCATTGTCTTAATGACATTCAAATTTGGAGAGTTTACGACTCACCATATAATTTTCAACTATTGTTAAACGTATAGGTAAATATAAAAGTTCATATTATAAATAATAACGTAGGTAAGTAATTTTTCTATTTGAAATACTTAAATTTCAAGAAAATATTGAATTAGAAAATTTACAATAAATACAAGGTTTGTGTTGGAAAATAAACATAAAAATTTATAGTAAAACTTCAACATATGTTTGATGTGATGGATTGGCCAACTTCAAGATGTATAATATGAGAGGAAATATATTGAATAAAAAGATTACTGATCGAGTATCTTGTTTTTTTTTTATTTGAAGAGTTTTAACGATACAGTCTAAACATCTTAAAAATGAACCAAAAACACAGATTCCAAAAAATGTAAGGAATTTCCTTTTCAAAACATTTTTCTGAATTTAACAAATTCTATTTCTTTTACTTTTTATGAATTAAATGGTTTTTTACCAATACAAAATTCCTTGGGAATTATCATACGAGTAAATATGTATATTAAATCTATTATAAGGCAATGCACTGCGTACAAAGAGCAGCAAAAAGTGATTCAAAAACTATTTTGGAAAGAAATGTCGTCACTAATTTATTGTGGCTTCATCAACAACAGCAAATTTTGTACACAAGTCCTCGGTTTTATTTTCAAAGATAGACTGAAAAAACCAAAAAGATAGTTCCCTTTTAAAATGTTCTAGTCGTTTTCTCTAAAATTAATGACATAAATAAAAATATGACACAGAACTTAAAGTTGGCGACGAATCACAATAATTTTTTGAAGAACAACATTGAAAAATGTTTGATTCTAATATTAATTAGAAAAAAATATAAAATAATTGGTAATATATATTTAAATAATTAAAAAATTACGAATGATTGAAGGAAAATTAAATGAATTTATTTAATTTTTTTATTGTTTTGACGTACGTTCATAAACCTTCCTATACATCCTTGAAATTGTAGAAATAAACTTGAAACATTATATTTCAAGTTTATTGTTGATTTTTTTGCCCGTCCGCCCCTTGTACCCCCACAGAAAAAATCCTGGTTATCCTGGATCCGTCCTTGATCCTATATCTAAGATAAAATTGACCAACACCAATTTTCTGTGTTTAGACAGTCGTGATATGACCTCTAAGGTCAGAATCCCATGTTAATGCGACTTAAAACACCAAATAATAATTAAATAAAAAAAAAATACGCTTACAGAACCCCTAAAAGTAAAATATATTCCCTCTATATAAGAGTTATTTTTCATATCTGTACTTCTATCACTTAAACTATCTTCTGTGTATACTTCTATAAGTGATAGATACTTACTCGAGCAAATATATTTTCCCAAATTCTTAAGACTAACTTGCATTTGTTTTGTAAAACATTTTTATCATCTTTATAATCTCAATATGAAACACTTTTTATGCCTTTTTTTGTAAGAAACCAGTACAAAACCTTAAGAACTGAGGAAAATCCAGTCACTTGAGTTCTACATTATCCAAGTTCGACTGCACTTATTAACGTTTAGAGTTATTCATGTTAATCATTCAATGCAAGTAACGCCCCCAAGAGGCATTCTGGAGCACGTGGAATATTTGTAATATATCCTTTCCTTCTTCCTAAGTTGCTAAAAACGCCTCAACACGTTTAAATTAATAATTTGTAGCAAACTGGAATGATAAAGTTTCAGGGGGTAGACTAAATAGACTAAAACTATGAGTGCAACTTCCTCTAAGGGGCACTGATATAGGTATTTTATATTTATAATACCAATATTCTAATTATTTATGCGTTTTTCTTTGATAGAGCGTGAGGCATTTGAATAAATATATATTGATATTTTCCTTCTTCATTAGGGATAAGGTTATAACTTTTGTTTTCCAAAAAAACATTTTTTTTAGTTAAGAAACTTTAGAATCAATACAATGATTTTTGTCATAATATTCTAGGTGTAATTGAATTTTTAATTTTTAATTTTCAAATACCTACATTAAATGTTTAGTTAGTTGTCAATTGTACTCGTATAGGTAATAACATGTCTTGAAATATGGAGGATCTTTTTGTTTGGTTACTTTTGGCAATTGGGCATCATACGTTGTTTCTCAGCTTACTCCTTAATGTTTAAATATATAATATGCTTGAAATACAAATATAGTTTGCAACAATAAAAATAGTATCAAAAATAGCATTCGGGTTACTCTATCAAACTGAAACTTTGGAAAGTTCATTCTAAACATAGCACATTTGGCGAAATTAAAATGAATATTGACCGGGAAAACACATGGACGGAAGATATCGAACGGAGAATTTGAATTATTTTACTTTCATAAATGTTGTTATAAGACCTATCCAAAAAGAGAAAAAAATGAACATCATATTTTAATCAATTGTTGGAATTTGGGAGAGTCGGGAATATAAAAGTTCATCAACAACTATTAACTCAGAAAAATTATTTCCATTAATTCCATAATTTATCATAAAAATCAGTATTTTATTTAAAGAAATAATATAATCAATTTTTACAAAATTTTTGAATTTTTCCAATTAAAACTTTACATTAAGAAATTATTTAAGTAATAACTGACCCAAAGTTTACAATCTAAAGAGCAAATATTTATTTTTTCGTTTTGATTATAAGACACAAATTACATTTATCAAGGTTAACATAAAGAATTAATAAAATAAATGAATGTACTTCGAAATGCGTTTGCTTAACACTAAAACGATATTTTAAAATAAACTTCCTTCATTACATTAGGCTCAACCTTAAAAAATGTATTAATATCATGTAACCAATAAAAAATTTTAAGTAGACCTGAACAACAGAATTTTTCTTGATATTTCATACTCATTTCAAATCACATTCGTGTAGATAATTACGCATTAAAAGTGGAAATGAATTATCGCATGTGTACCTCTACTCATATTATCTCAACTCAAAAACACACCAAGAGACAAGTAAAGTGTTAAAAAAGAATACACGAGCACGGATACAAATACGTTTCATTCAAATCTAAAAGAATAACTCTTAGAAAATTTTACTCAGAAACTCAACGTGAAGTCAAAAAGAAAATAATCTGTAGGTATCTAATTTTGATTTGGTTTTCCTGAATAGAAATCAACTGTGTGTCAACTCATAAATCGTTCTCACTGTCATTCATCAATCAAAAGTGAAAATAAAAGTATTAAGGGCTACAAAGCGTCTTTTGGAATGCCTTAATGATGTATGAACAACAAGTAAAATTGGTAACTAGAAAACCATCGTTACCTCAAATGAACGAAGTTGTTTTTAAAACCAAAATTTAACAAAAATATTCCCTGAAAATTAATTACTACAGGAAACAAACCGCGTTTATTTTTCAAATAATGTTTCACCTCAAAGTTGAGGATGGACCTGAATTTTTGTTAAGGTCACAGGAATGTTATGTAAAAATTTAATAATACAGCTATAAATATGTACATGAAAACAAATCGTTAATAAAACTTCTCACGTACTGATGAGGTAAAAACATGATACATTTAAATTCCGTTATCAGAATATGAATCCCTTGAAAATTCTTTTCGGATATTTAAATTCAAAACTTATTTTTTATGCTAATAGCTGCGGAAATTTTAACACAATTTCCGCGTATGTTTTCGAGCCTAAAAATCAATGTTTATCGTTATGAGTCACTTAAGCCAATCTCCAGTTGAAATTCAAATGTTATTTAATGGTTTAATAAAACAAATGGAAAAGTTTATGTTATAATGATGACAACACTGATAAACTATAATATTATGGTTTTCGTTGGTTTTATCAACATTTAATGAATTTTAGAAAGTCCAGAACTATGTAGTGGCTAATTGATCAATAACAGTATCTCTTAATGAATTTATATTTATGCTAATGATACACTGAAGAACAATTATTTCATTTATAATATAATAGAAAATTGTTTAAATACATACATAGATATAACTACTTATTACATTTGAATTATTTTGAAAATGAATTTTCTTACTTCATGCTTAATTTATCGAAAGATTTTAATTACACTATAACAACACTTTGTCCCCAACTATACATAAATAAACTAAAGAAAAAATAAATATTTCTATTATCAATTTAACTATAAGCTCTAACAGAAATTAAAGTTACGTTCCTAAAAATAAATTTCGTTTTTCTCGATTTGAGTTTAATTAAAAATTATTACATTAATTCGTAAAGTATTTTCATAAAATCTGAAGAACCAATGTAAAGAAAAGTTACTTTAAGTTCTTTTAGTTGGAACAAATTCAACCTTAAGAATCAAAAAAATTGACTCGGCGAATACAAATACTACAGAATAAAGGATTTTACGATTTGCACAAATCATCAGATAACTCCACAGTAAAGTTGGGAGCATTTTCAACACAATTTTTAGCTTGTGCCGAATATCATCAAAACCAACCATAAAACCTCGTATCTGCTGAAAGTATCAAATAACTTGAGCCAAGATCTTATAAACTATTTTTTTTTTTATAAAATACTTCAACCTAAGTATTTTTGAAGTGAAACTTCTTAGGAGGTACCTAGTTCGATAATCGATAAGTAGACGAGAATTGAGAATGAAATTTCAAGAATTATTTCGCCATTTCGTTTCAAGAAAGAGAAGGAAGACACATTGAATAAAGAAAGAGAAAAAGAACTTTTTTGCAATTTTCAAACTTGAAAACTTCTGACATGCATACTTAATATCGTAGAACAGTTTACGAAGTAGAATTGCACAAAAACGAAAAAATACTACAATCAAATTATATTAAAAATACAGATATCCAAAATATAAAATTTTTTGATTGACTAACAAGTAACAGAAATAGGATTATTCTTAGAGATTCATCAAGTCAAGAAGTTGGACATATTACTTTCTTTTTTTTAATGGTTTGTCCTTGAAATTTTGATTACTAAATGAATTAACTTGTGTAACCAATGCTTCGCTTGATTTGCTATTAAAATATTAACTTTGGTCTCTAATTTAATTTGATTTATAGTTATAGGTTAAGTAGCTTGAAAATCAAGTCAAAAAGCTTCGAAATCCAGTTAAGCAGCGAAACGAACTAACGAAAGACTGGTGTATTTTGTTCCGAAAATTCCCAGTTGAAGGTTCCAACTCTGCAAATTATCTACACTTACATAACACCCTGTATATGAAACAATGAAAAATTCAAAATAATTTCTGTAGTTTTGAATTAAAAACATTTTGGTAGGTGGACAAACGAAAATTATTTTTGAACAAACGAATGAGATATTGAATTTTTGAGAACTCCCATTTGTTGGTTCCAACTTCCCAGAGCTATTCACAAGTTGAAGTCAGCCTTTTACTATTGTATTGTATATAAGGACTCGATATAACTAATAATAATCACTCAGTTAAAGGTATTAAGGATGTGTAAATTATTTGAAAAATCTTTAGTTTTATGATTTCCTGTTACAGGATAGGGAATTGTTTATATTTTGCACTAAATCTGACGTCCAACTTACCGCAACTAACTTATCATACAACATAAAAGATATTTTGCATTTCATACTTTATTATATGTACTGAAAAATACCAGCGCATGTACACATTTAGGATTTTATAGTTATTATTTTCACCTCGAATGTGAATCCCTTTTAGTAAAATACTCGCATAAAGTATGTAAAATACTGAAGCTATTTTCCATGCAAGTTTAAAATCGTCTTATGCATCTGCAAAACTTTAAAGCATTTTTTAAATGAACATACCAAAAGTGTTTCTCTAAAGTCTAAATACTCAACTATGTATAATGTATATACGATCTTATTCACCATAAACCGGTAAAGTAAGCAATTTAAAAGTTTTGCATACTTTTTACTTGAATCATTTTTAAATCAATTTAATGTTTCTAGTTTCATAATAGTTTGTAGATAGATTTTGCATACTTCTTAATTCTTTTCACGTTTTGCATCAAAAAATATCTAGCAAATTTGAAAAAGTAACTAAAAACGATTGATTTTTTTTCAATGTGAATAGCCGAATAAGATTCGGTTTTAATTTTTATCTTTACCGCAATCAAATGTTGAAGAACATAACTTAACTGGAGACTACCACTTATCGTTAGTTAAATTTTTTGAACCGAAAGACTTTTCAAGTTTAACACGAAACGTTATCTCTTCCAATATAAATATATTACGTATCAGTAGATAGGCAACGTGTTTTAATTGGCCGTCTACAATAAAGGTAATTTTTCTAACGGTCTCCACCGAGAAGGTACACTACTGTTAGCGGCATTGAACGTTTAAAACAATAATCATATAAAATT
This sequence comes from Sisyra nigra, assembly GCA_958496155.1. NCBI lineage: Eukaryota > Metazoa > Arthropoda > Insecta > Neuroptera > Sisyridae > Sisyra > Sisyra nigra. The sequence continues at coordinate 33,352,778 of OY292315.1, read as the reverse complement.
ACCTTCAGGCCAGACAGACAAACAGCCAGAGCATTCCATTTCGTCAGTATAATTCAGTAATTTTCTGAGCCGTAGACATTTTCTAATAAATGACAATTAAATACGTTAATTCGTTATTAGTAATTTGGCCTTAGTGTCCCTAATAGTTATATTGTTCGAATGAAAATGTGACGCTAATAGAGGCAATTATTAAATGCGAAACGTTAAATATAATAAACGTGCAAAAACTATATTTGCGCCTTTCACGTTAATTTAAAAAATAATCATTTTTATATATGAAAAAAATCAAAAATTAATTATAAACGTGTAAACATTTTTAACAAAATATGGAGAAAGATACAAAAATTAATTATTAAATGCTTTTCTGCCGTAATTGGTTCGTGCTGAAGACAATTTCATGATATTGACGTTTTTTCATAAATTTTTACGTTGTGGTGATTTTTATTACCTTTAAATTAGGCTGCCTGAATAAATTAATTCATAGATACCTACAACTTTCTTGGAATGGAAACATCAGCATTTATTCAACAACAGTTTAATATGCTTGAATTGCATAGAAGTAGGTATATCCGGTTCGAAGGACCAATGTCTAAACGAACACAGATAAGGAAACCGATCCGATGGATTTTTTTAAAACAATGGTTCTCAACCTATCATCCGTGGACTCTTGAAGGTTCACAAACCTATCGTAAGGAATTCACGGTAGATCTCTGTGTTTGGAACTGCCATTTAATGTATTTTTTCTACCCTCTTCTTTGTTTTGAGGAGAAAATCTAGCTACCAGTATTAAATAATAAGCAGCGACAACTAGCACTAGCATAATTTAAATAATTCTGATTAGTTCTTATTTTAGACAACTTAAATCCAGAAGATGAGACAATAATGACAGTAATTATACCTCTTTTAACTTACTTGCGTATGATACATCTATGCAATATTCCGTCGATACACAATATTTTACATTTAATTTTTTTTTAAATACGCAATCCATTTATAAGTAAAAAAAACACCTAGAACCTTTTTTGATGAAGACAAAAAAGAAAAATATCCAGGGATGGATGGCAAAATGATAGATACAGAATACCAAGAAAAGTTTTAAAGCTGTTACTTCCTTTCGCCACTTCCTTTCTATGTGAACTTATTTTCTCGCCAATTATTAACTTAAAAACTAAAAAAAAACAAAACCTCAATTATAAAACTATTTGATTATTTTATGAACTTATTGCTGTCCAACAAAGAACCAAGAATAGAAAATATATCAACTAATAAACAGGCACAAACTTCCCATTAAAATCGTCGTACTTTTATTATAGTATACCTCTAACCTGTCCTTTTTACCTTTTCGGGATCCTCTAGGAGGTCGCGACCCACAGGTTAAAAAACACTGTTCTAGGAAATGACCAATGGAAGTTATGGTTATGTGTGTCTAATAGGAACAATTCAAAGAATTATTTCTAACAATTTAACTCTATAACAAAGCTGAGAATAAATGTATTGTATGTAGGTATTGGTAAGAATTGAAGCGTTTTTTTCCATTAGTTTAAGAGGTGAAGAAACTGATGTTCATTAAAAAGTAAGAAAAAAAATCGATTTAAAAGTCCTTAATCAAGCATTTAAAAGGTTTCATAATCATTAACAAGAGCTTGAATAAATCAATTAATACTTTTTACTTAAATGTAATACAAAACCAAATTTAAATTATCTACACCGACAGGAATCCGGCTCGAAGGATCAATGCCTGAACCATAGATAAGTGAAATAGACTCAACGGATTCCTCTGAGAAATTACATGTTTAGTAACTATTGTTAATTTTAAGGAATAATTAAAGATATTAATCTTGAGGATTCATAACCAAGTTGAGGAAATAAGATTTTCACAATAGTGTATTGGTAAGCAAAAGAGAGTCTAGTCTAAGTTAGCTAAAAGAGTGAAGAAATTGTTGTTCTATGAGAAGTGGGAACCCTAAAAATCTATTTAAAAGTCCTTAATGAAGTATTTAAAAACAGAATTTCACAATCATTAGCAAGTACTACTACTATTTAAATCTCCAAAATTGAAAAACACCTTGACCATCTAAAAACTCTGTAAAGATATATCTTAGTGATCTGAAAATTTGTTAAGTGGGCCACAATTACTGTTGCATCATTTAATAATCCCACGATCGAAGATTCAAAACATTGAAAATATAAAAATTCTATAAATTTCATAAGTAACTTTTTTTTTCAATTTGAAAATGTGGGCGTGCGAAAATTTGTCTCAGACGATTACAGCCTAATGTAACAAGTTCTTGAGATCCGAGGACAGCCTACACATAACCGACCCAAAATAATGAATCTACGTAGCAAAATAAACAATAATTACAATAATTATTACCAAGTTTCTAATCGCATTAAAACTATTGTTTTCTATTTCACTTGACCGGAATGAAATATTTAAATATTTAAATTTCAACAGAGAAATTTGAGTTAATTTATAACTCTGAAGAACAAAAACTGTTGGTTAAAAGGTAACTTTTAACGAGGTATTATTTCATCATTTCATTCGAGATTTTCAAAATTTTCTCTTACGACTTTTGGTAAGATTAAATATTAAGAAAATGAACTGGTTTCTATTTTGCTTTTAAAATAAACCACTTTAGATGGTGTTCGAAAAAAAAGAAGTGAAAAGTCAACTTGAAGATCAGTAATTAGAAACATGCAAAGTAATTCATGAGACCAAATAAATCTGCTCGTATTAGGAATTCTGGTTTAAAAATTAGATTATTAAGTGTTCAGATGGCTTCCATATGTTAAATATTAAATTTGTTTAAATTTAACCAAGTTTTAACAGTTGTTAATTGGATTCCATTGACAAATTATAGAAAATTGCTTTCTAATTTGTCTAAGAACAATATTAAAAAAAAAAACTAATCTTAATTATATGCAGAGATATTAGCAAAAAATTTGCTTCTTTAATGAAACACAAAGTAGGTAAATATAAACATTACCTACAACAGTTGTCGATTGATGTAGTGTCAATAAGCCAACAAAAAGCTGAATTTATTATTTTATTCGACTCATATATGAAACAAAAAAAAACTACCGCAAAGAATTCTGAGCCTTGAAATTTATAACATAGAAATATTCAGATACCACAAAATTCTAGTTGCATATAAAAAAGGATCAAAGATAGAAAAAAATCATAGGAGTATTACACAATTTTTTTATTTCAAGTAATAAAACTCAAAAATTTTGTAAGCCAGATAAAATTTTATTTTAAAATGAAGCAACTCATATATCAATCAAATTATTGATAAATTAAAAAAATCTTTGATCCATATGTAACTATATTTTATGGGAAATTGACTATGAATAAAATCGATCAAAAACTTGTTAGAAAGGAAATATTTTTTGGAAAAAAAATCGATCTTAATATGTCTGAGTCTCAAGGTTAAATTTAAGGTCTTTATATTAATATTTCAGGTTTCTAATATTTTTATTCATTATCAATTTAAATCAATTATATTGACTAGTAGCTTCCCGTGAAATATTCACGACCGTAAGTTTAAAATACCGAATGTACAATTAAAATTTAAAAAAATATATAACGATGCGGGTTTTGCCTCTTAGACTTCTCGGATGTGAGACTGTGTGGGACCGTCACTTTAATCGCTAGGCCACAAATATAATGTTGAAAACTTAACAAAACATTAATATAAATCAACTTCACAATGTCGACATACATATATTTGCCTACGATTTAGTAAAATTTTTATAAAAAACGGTTAAATATGAGAAAACTCTTAGTAGAAGGGCTTCGTTTTACGATTGAACTGTTGGCAATATTTTGTTTTGCTGATACTGAAAATACCGAAGATAAAAGCCAAAATGAAAATCAAAACTTTTAAAAATGTACCTAGATATAGTATTAACACACCTTTTTATTACCTACTTTTGTGACTAATTTTGGAAATAAAAAAACTAATTTAATTCAGAATATTAATTTGCCGTGGCTATTTTTTTTAAATTTTCGCCTCAACCTCCAAAAGTACCCCCTTAAATCAGTGTTTGCATTTTTCAATTGAGATCAACCAAGTCTTCATACCAAACTTAACAAAACGGCCAAATTTCATTTTTTTTTTGTCTAGATTCGGAGAAAATTTCTCGTTACAGACGTATAGCCAACAAGACAAGCGAGTGTGATTATAAACCTATGTTTTTCTCTTTTTTTTGGCATGCGAAACCTTAAGTAGATGAAATCGAAAAAAAAATAAGACTCCCAAAGTTTTTTTTCGTGAAAACCTCTTTTTATTTTTAAGGGGAAACACTTTTTGGTTTATTTTTCTCACCTATTTCTTTATGTTAAAGTAATATTTAAAATTATACATAAATGCTTTTTTGTATTTTAACTTTAAACTAAAAATGTTGATTCATTTTTGGTCAAATTAATTTTTAAATCTTATCAAATAACGATAGGCATTAACCTTAGATTAACCATTATCATTAACCTTAGATCGCATTCTATTGAGCATTTGTTTACCTAACTTATATTGAAAATTTTTAATAACAAAATTAATTTTAAAAAAATTTTAGACATCTACAATGTCTGGTACATGTAATGTCCGAAAAACAGTAAAACACAACCTGGTCCAATGTACCCAATACGTTCCCCACGAGAAGTAATCTTTGGACAGCACAGCCGATGACCCTAAGAGAAATGCTGATGATGGGGACTGAATAAAAAAAGCTAGTGGTGTTCTTGAAACAAGTGGGATTGTGGGAACTGGTATAAAAATAGTTTATATCAGGATAACTAGTGACGATGAATAACAAAAATTGATCAAAAAACCATTGTGATGAAGAAAATAAAAGTGAACTAATGAAATGACGAAAACTCCATTATAACAAGGACAACAGATGCAAATAACCGTGCAGTTGAGCGTCTTTAAATAAAATTTAATAAAAAGTCTTTAGACAAAATTTTCATTATATATATTAAAATTTCATCAAAGAAAAATATTGAACTAGGTACCAAATAATTTAAAATCCAAAACATCTGCAAAAATTTCACTTACAAAAGCGAAGATAAAAGTTGCTCTGATTACCGAAATAATAACTCATTGTTTTTGTTTTCTTGAAATTCCAACAAACTTCTCAAACGTTTTATGTTCTATCTTAAAAATTTCATTGACTTTTTTGTTTCTCAAAACACTCATTTCAACGAACTAATTACCATATTCAAATACGAGCAGAATTTTTCTTTCCAGTGTCAAAACTGATTTTTATTTCCACAAAGTTATTCAACTTGAAATAATTAATTTTCTTTTACATTGCCTCTAAAAATACCCATCAAAACTATCCACTCGCAAAAACTTTCCGTGCCAAAATATATGCACTCGACAAGAAGGCTATTAATTCCACGTTTGTGATTTAAAAAAGAAATTTTTTGCTCGTTGAAACCAAAAATGAAACACATGAAAATGGTCAATAAATTATAATTATTTAAGTAGCAATCAGGAACTTTATTATGTTTTGTGCACTTAAATATCAAGTTTATTATAATTCTAAGTTATAGGCCCAGATTGGAATCGCATTACCGCTCTCTCGCAAAAAACTAACCTTCATGAAAGGCAGAAAGCGTGAACATTTAAGATTCATAATCATATCTTACAACCACAAGTAATAGTAAATTATTTTCCTTACTAATATGTGGTTTTCAAACACACGAGGAAATTAGGTATTTCAATGAAGATAAACTACAACTGCAACAATAAAAGAAATAATACAAGAAACACAGAAGATCAAAAAATTATAGAACGATTAAATCTAGAAAATATTTCAATATATAATTTCTTCCATAATTACAATTGAAATTGAAGATTTTACACTAACATCTTAATGATTTTAAAACAGTTTGATAGAAACGAGATTTATTAGTTAATGTATCTTCCATTTTTCAGATGTGGTTTTATAGACACACAATCTTACAATTAGAGTTACGTGCTCCATTTTCTAGAGCATAACGTACGAAGGTAATTAAAAACTTCCACAGACATTAAATCATTCGTATATCAATAACACGAAGAAAATATACGATTTCATTTCAGAATTACGATATTTACAACTCAAAACCCATATTATGTATTCACCATCAGCCGATTGATTGTCGGACTGATTTTAAAACGCCATCAATAAAAACCAATTAATTTTCACATGAGATTTTATAAATTTATTACAAATCATTCCGACCACAATAAAGCTAATGTAATCGTTTTAAAATATTAACCTACAAACAATTTCCTGTTTAATTGTATTGCAAATCGAACGACAATGAAGAAATAAAAATTGAATTTGCGGTGAATATATGGAAATTGTTGTGACTGACTCGAATTGTTCGGAAACCTTGATAATAACCTTCCCAAATAATTTGGCTTTATATTTCTAGCCAATTAATTGGTTACTGTGCCACATTATAAATTGAAATTTAATTTTGTTGGATCACAAGGTGAAGTCCTTTTACTGCAATATTATATGTTTTATTCAAAATTATTCAAGTTGAATAATTTTTCATTGTATCATTTAAAAACAATAACTAGTTCATTGTTATTTTCAGAACAACAAAAATGTATCAAGTATAGCAAATAGACGAAACTCCATTATAATGAACCAAAAGTTGTAATATAACTAAACAGCTTATAATTTAGGTAAAAGTTATTCATACGAGTATATGAAAAGAACTAAGAGTTCACACTAGCAATTCACTGCTTGGTTTGATTTTCAAGCTACTTGGCTTATTTAAAAGAAATCAAGTCAAACTCAAGTCTAAAATTAATATTTAAACATCAATTAAGATTGAGCATTGATTTCGCTACTCTCTTAAATCGAAATAGTGACTATTTACTATTTTGCAGTGCAGAGTATACCACTACATTCAAATAGTGGTTTACTTTTCACTACTAAATAGTGAATAGTCACTATTTGATAGTCGAAAATCACTATTTCGATTTAAGAGAGTATAGTTACTTTATTTCTAGATTACCGTATTATATCGAATATAAGACGCACATTTTTACGCGTTTTATGCGTCTGATTTCGTGATGCGTCTTATATTCGTTGATTAATTCAGGATAACCTTGATTCAGGCATTTTTTATGTCTACGTTTAGGGTGCGTCTTATAATCGGTAGCGGCTTATATGCGATGCAATACGGTATTACGTCTAACTCAATTCATTTTATAACATGTCCAGCTACTTGACTTGATGAATCTATAGTTAGATTTTTGCACATTAAAGAAACTTTTACACAAACATACTCTTTTAGTATAAATTTAAACTTCAAGAAAAAATACTGGTCCAATGTCCAGAATAACAGAAATAATTATTAAAAGATTCAAATCGAAAAAAAATCGACGCCTATATTCTTGGACGAAAGAAGTTCCTCTGACAGTGTTTGGTCTGATGAAGAAGCTCGAATATAAAAATTCCTAGATATATTTTGCTTATCGTAAGTTGGGGTTTTTTATAAAGAGATCTTTAGCAATCGTCTTAATGTCACACTTCGTCAACCCCCTCTCTCTCCCTTAACGAGTGACGTAATTTATGGATGGCCCCTAATGAGTCAACCTACTAAACTAACGTGCATTTATGTTAAGGATATAGTATGGGGCGGGTGAACATACAATGACAAGTTTTTATCTTGAAAAAGGTTTTACCCTTAATAAAAAATATAACTTGTGTACAATCAAAGTCTACATCAACATCTACAATCAAAATGATTTCTTATCAGTGTAATTTTAGTAACTTCTGAAAACAATAGTATATCATATGATATACAATATAATTGCAATAAATTGACCTCAACGTGATTGCATCTGATCAGTTGTATTTCTTAATTGATCACCGACGGTACTATTGAATCGCGAATATAAATACTCAGATTTAGTGGTAACTCATCTAATCATTAAATACTAGTAAGTAACCGTAACCTAAGTCATTAAAAATCTACTGCAAAACAAAAACAATATTTTAAAATTTCCAAAACATCATTGATTAAAATTTCCCTATTTTTTTGCAATTCTTGTCGATTTTATCTTTAATTTTTAAGATAATAAAGATAAAAAAATTACACTCCCAGTATTACCTTGAGACCAAACTGAAAAAATAAGCCTCATTATTTCTCTCTTGGAATTTAATTTACTTTTATGTATTGATTACTCACCCAACAATAATCTATAACAAATATTTCTATGTGTAACTAATACTCACTTAAATAATAATACTCGTGTATTTACGAATTTAATTCTTCATTTCCATTATCTTACTAAGAAACCATATCAGCTACACTTTCATCTATCTTAATGATTCATTAATTGAAGTAAGCATAAAATAATATTACAATCATCGTTTGGTTATTTTTAAATCGATCAGAAACAATACGAAATAAGCGAATTTAAAATTAATTTTCTGATAATTTTATTTTTTCAATGTCTTATAAAGTTTACAAATCTTATTTTTTTTATAAAATGATAATTTTAGAAACTAAAAAAGATAACAGAAATAGGCAATTTGAAAACAGTTTTAATTAAATAATGAAGATAGTTATGGTTGAAATAATTTAATTTATTTGCATACTTTTATAAATTATCCAGGGGAAAGATTAAAAACATTAATTTTCACTTTAAATGTTTTCTTAATCTTAACATTTTACAAACATTTAACTTTTTCTTTTAGACATATACACAAACACTCAATGTAACATCAATCGATGTTTTTACAGTAAAACAATGTCCGGCATCTCATTTTCTATTAGCCTCTTCAAAAATGGCATTATTCAAAAACTTCTCATTGCCTGATTAACGAATTTCCGCAAACATTTAAGGCATTTGAAAATGTTTTTTTACAAACAAAACTAAAAGAAGATAAATTCGTATTACACTACGATGCTTACACGAGTAAACATAGTAGGAAATGATCACATCGTAATAACTGTCTATTAAACGTAACAAGGGTAAAACAAAGAGTTCTTGCACCTGCCTCAATAATATCATCGTGTGTAACAGCCAGTGAAATAAAATAGAAAACATTATATGTATTATCTAGTAAAATTTCAACGTATATACAAAAACTTGTTCGAGAAAAATGTGAATATAATATAAAGGATATCAATGAAAATTAAAGGAGATTCACTTGGAGACTGACTCCATTATATTCATAACAAAATGAGAAAAAGATCAGTAATAAATAAATGTTAAATTTAGTCAAAACCCACCAAATTTACTGAAATATTTTTTTTAAGATTAAAACAGTTCAGAACCATAGAGTTAATCATTGCTTGATTTGATTGTTAAGCTATTTGATTTAAATTTTAAACTATTTGACTTTTTGGTTTGAGATTAAATCCAACTCAAGTTAAAAGTTGCTGAAATTAAAAAGTCTATCAAAATAACCGTATATTAAATAGTCACACTTCACCAAATTGATTACAGCAAGGGTTCTTAAACTTGTGTAGTTCGCGGACCCCATTCTAATTGTAAGCATTTTATGTCATCCTTCAAGCTTGATTTGAATACAGAATATCTACCAATATGTTTTAACTAGAATTCGCGAACCTGTGAAGGTTCACGGACCACAGTTTAAGAACCACTGAGCCAAAGTATTTTTTACCTGATTAAAAATAGTACAGAAGCATAACAATTAAAGATTCACTGTTTGGCTTTGTTTTTAAGCTCTTTGACTTCAAAGTACTTGAATTTTTGGTTTGAAATCAAGTCAAATTTTTTTTTTTTTTTGTTTATAAGTCATTTTTTAACTACGTGGTCATCAATGACTTGGTATTTAAATTAGAATTTCTAGATTTTTTCGTATAATTCTATAAGTCGAATTAAATTTAAAAATAAATACTAAAATATCGAATTAATTGAAGCATTGACTTTTTAAGTTAAATATTAAAACTAAACTTACGATATGACCAACAACTTGATAAATCCGTAAGCATAATTTCTGGAATTACATACCTACCTAATATATTTCTTTAAACTAAAAAAAAATGAAAAAAAGTTTTGACCAATTTTACTAAGAAATTAAACACTGAAATACATATTCTTCCTTAGAGTTGATAACATTTAAAAAACAAAAAAAAAATTAAAAAGTTCCAAAATTTAAGTTCTTCTACAAGAAAACAAAAAATCACGAAAGATATGAAAATAAAATTATTTCGCTTTAGAAATTTCTGTTTTAAAAGATTCATCAAGTCAAGTAGTTGAACATATTTTAAAATGAGTTGTGCTTGACGTTTTGCCTTGCAAATTAAATAACTTGTGAAATCACTTGACTTGATTAATCATAAAACATGTTCATATACGATTCAAATTTAACTTGACTTCAAGTCATATTTCGGTCAAGTAGTTTGAAATTCAAGTCGGAATCAGTAGTTATTAAAGTCGCTCCCTCATCAGATGCTGACATATTCGCTCATACACATCTTACTTTCGACGTCACTTATATTAATTGTTACTAGATCAGAGCTCGAGTCTTCTCTTTCCCGCTTGTTTTTTCCTCTCTTCTCTCTCATCATATGTGAACTTTGAAGTATTTGAGGAATATTTTATTTATAAAATATATATTGCGATAACCTTGGGCAGAATAAAATTATTGTTATTATGGTGTGCAATTATGTTCCTCAACAGTTTCGTCGATTTCTATAAATTTGCATTTTTATAGTAAATTTTTTCTTATCGAATATTTCCATTTTTTCTTTAGAGACAATGTTAACATTTAACTTCTGGGTTATGCTTTCTTTTAGTTATACAGAAGTTATAGTTATGAGTTATAGTTTTAGTTACCTTGGTTCAGAATAATCCTAAGCCCTCAAAATTTAGGATGATAGTTTTAACGATATTACCTACTAATTTTTCTGTTAATTTTCATTACCATCTGTAAATAGGTTAGTTATACTACAACCTAAAATAATATTAAAAATTTTTCTTATAAAAATCATGAATACCAACAGAAAAATATGAGACTTTTAAGGGCATCATGGATTTCATGGTTTCTTAGACACCCTGAATTTATGAACTGTATCGTTTCATACAGTAATTAAAAGTCAATTGAGACCTCTCATAAACATAAGACTAAATACAAATTAATTAATTTTATCCGTGCGTACTCAAAAGGCAAGTACAAGTTCTTAGTAAAAATCTAATGAATTAAGTATTTTATTTAATGTTTTCTTATGTTTTATCTAATAGGTGATACAAATTATGATCGTTGGATATTTGTAAACTATAATTACAAATATTGCAACTGAGAAAACTGGGTCAATGTGTTACAATCTGAATGTGTGTTTATACAATTAATCATGAAAAAATGATAAGAGTGAGATTGTCGAGAAAAATCAATTTCTAATAGAAGTTTTAAAGTTTTATTTGTAAATACTTAATAATTAGTTCATAAAAAGTATAAACTGCAGTAATTATTGGAAAAAAGTATGAGTAGAGTACGATATAATGTGAGACATTAATTCCTGTAGCATTTAAACTTAAATAACATTTTTATAACTACATAGAGCACTGTTTACTTCTTTACAATGTGGATACTTCAATACCGGGATACAACTCGCATTGCATTATGAGAATTAATTGTCTAAAGAGGATCTTATATAGACCCTTGCAATCTTATCTATAGTTGATTTAAGTCTTCTTGTGTGATATATTGTAAATATTATAAACCAGGAAGTTTTCATAGTAAATACTTCTATTTTTTAATCTTAAAACAACTGTGGATGTGAATAGGGAAGAACACACATAGTGAGATATGTTAACATTTGGTATATTGCTTATCCTTGATGTACTTAAATCTTAATCTGTCCAATATACAGTAATAAGCAAAATAATTTTGATCGGATGTCTTGAGTAGAATCGTTTTTATTTTTCCATAACCAATCTTGGGTTTTCATTTATTTTTCGTTTTGTTCATTCAGTTTTCATCTTGCTACAGGAAGTGTTGTTTAAGTTTTCTTCATTATTAAAATGGCTGGAACTCCGAGGGCTATTCAAGGATATACAAGAGTTATCTTCAGAATGGGATCTGTCAAGAGAAGAGTAGATTGAGTATTGATCGTACTGAGTTAATTATAAGCACCCTCTGAGATCATCAAGAGACACTTTGCTGTTTGATCTATATTCTATCACAATTTTAGAGTATACCCTACAAAGTTACAAGTACCTTGATAGTGTTAATAATAAAGAAAAATATATACTTGGATATTTCGCCCTTAAAACTAAAGTGGAACAAATCACTTGTGTTATGTTAAGGATAAAGTAAAAGATAGCCAATCTATGCGTGAAATTATATTAAATCATCATGGAATTATTGGTATATTATATAGTATAATATTATATAAATTATTGGTATTATTTAATAGGAGTCTGACGAATAAGAAAAGTTAAAATATCTTCTAGACTCTAGAAGATTGTTTTTATATTTGAAATATTTTAAGCAAGTTAAGTTTCATAGAACTAAATTTTGGTTAAAACTGTCTTCTTAAATTACCTCATATTGATTAATTAATTACTTTTAACCTTCTATAGGTAAAAAATTTTAAAAAATGGAGCCTAGAAATTTCAAGTAAAAAAAATGAATTAAACCATGTTGGTTTTTGATGAAAACAAAAAATTAACCCATAATAATTTTCCACAGAAAAACTTTTAACATATTTTAAACCTAAAGTTGGATAAATAATAAGTTTTCATTTAAACTTTTACAGCTTCAAAGGAGAACATTTAACACGAAAACGTTTAAGATGAAATTGTATTGTTTCCAGTGGTAAACAGAACCAATTTAGTAGCATTAAGTCAGTGTACAATATTTTTACATACCTATATCAAAATTTAACAATTTTCTCAGAATTAGGTTTTAAAAATTTTTATCAACCTCACAACTTTCCTATAAGATATTTGTACATGCAGTGTATATACTCCTTGTAGGGATTCACTACTTAGCTTTATTTTCAAGTTACTTATCTTTGATTTGACTAGAAATCAAATTAATTATTAATACTTAAAAACTAAATCAACCCTTATTTCATTTACAAGCCAAAATGTCAAGCACTATTCATTTTTAGCATTGTCAAAACAGGTACTGGACTTAATGAATAACTAACCCCTTGTAAAAAATGATTATTACTAAAAAAAACAAAGATTTGATGATATATTTGACCCAAAATCTTTAAAAAATAGATCCAATTTTAACGAAAACCTCAATTCAAATAAAAAGAAAGAGCAATCAAAAAATCATTAACGCGATAATTACATCAATATATAAGCCAATGCTTCGACTTGATTCATAAATAAAATACTGTCGTTTTAATTACGAGCACTTAACGAATGGAATTTTGTTATTTGATTAGTAGAGAACACTAATTATTTCATTGAGAAAAAATATTTGAGAAATTCTTAAGACAACATGCCTAATAATTGTGATAAATAGTTAATGTATAACAAATAATATAATGACAAACGAAACTTAAGGGATCAAGTATTTTGGTGGTAAGGAACAGTATTTTCAAAGACGTTAATTTAGTAACATTTACTTATGTTAAACGTTTTCGGTAGTAGAAAATTTGAAGTATTTCTTCATAACATATCTAACAAAATGATAACAGATTTGGTTATCTTGTTAAGTAATTTTTTTTAGATCACTTATAGTAGCATGTAGAGGGTTATTCTAGGGAAAATTCTTTAATTTTTTTTGTCCCGTTTCCTGGGAAGATTATTCATGCTGATTGCGATACCGATACCAAAATCATATAATGATGACTTTTCCGAATCTGAAAATGATGATGAAGATGGGTCAAACGATGATGTAATCCATTTATGTGAGTGAAGTAGGTGATTTAAAACCTTTGCAAATGGTACGAAAAATTGTAAATTATTTTAAAATTTCTCCCAAAAGAAACTCGATATAACAGGAATATGTTAAAGAAAAGCATGGGATAGAACTAAGTCTACTTTTAGATTGCGACCATGGTCGAAAGATGTTTGAAACTTAACTATAACATATATAATAATTCCCGGGAAATTCATTTTTAAATTTGTCGGGAACGAAAATAATCCGGGAAAAAATACCCTCTAGTGGCGTAGTTGACTGGATTATTGCTCTTTATGCTAGTGGTCCTAGGGTCGAATTCCAATGAAAGCCTAAGATTTTTTCTATGGGTTTTCGGATTCGCCGGTCGATAATGACCGTGGCAATTGATGCGACCGTAAATAACAAAAAAAAAAGTAATTTTCTGGAATCTCGAATTTATCTGGAATACTGTAATTTTTCGTGTAAAATTTTTTCAAATGAGAAAATTTGGTGGAATTCCTTATAACACATCTTACAAGGTTGTCGTTGATTTTGTTTTCTTAATAAGTAATTTTATTTTCCATTAAAATAACAAAAATCATGAACTTATTTATATATGATATATTTAGTAGTATTTTGTTTGGAAAACAGGCATATTTCGTGTTAAACGTTTCCCACAAGAGAACATTTGAAGGAATTTCTTGTAATATCTAATCTAACTGATTTTTTCTTCTTAATCAACTTTTACCGTGTTAAAAAATGTAAGGACTCATAGTAATAGGTATTTTGTTTGTTTACACATATTTCGTATTAAGCGTTTTCCTCATTCAGTAAATTTATAAAAATTCCTTTTAACACCTTACGACATAATGCAAATTCAGGGGAAATTTAAACAAGAACTTAGCGTTTAGACAATTTTATAAATTAACAGAATGATTCATTCGGTGACTTGCTTCGAGTTGGATAATTTGAAAACTATGCAATAATTGAAACAATAATTGAATATTTCATTCAATGAATCGTCAATGTTTTTAGGTACTACTTGTTGCATATTGGAATTGCAAACAAAACAGGTTGCCAATGAAGAGGTTTTTCAGGCTTGTTAATATGATTTTATCAAGGTTTTTTTATACGTTCGTCGAAGTTTAATTTTTTAACGTAAGAATTAAATTCATATGTTAGGTCAATGTGCTTTACGATAGGATGGGTTTTAAATGAATTTTTATGCTATAAGTACCCATCGCATATAATATGAAGCATAGAGCATTTTCAATAGGCGATCCGTGGAAGAAGTCTTCTTGGTTAAGTTTAAAAAAAAGATTTGTTCTAAATCCAGACAAACTGGTTTTTTCATACAAATATAGAATCGAAATAGATCAAGATATTTTAATCATAAATTATCTAGAGAATTTATTGCAGTGTTTAACAATATAATATTATAATTTTGATAAAGAAATTTGAGTCTATTTATAATCAAGCCCGAGACCACCAGAATTTTTTTTTTCCAGAAAACCGATAACGAAACTTTTCTAAAACCACATAGAAAAAACAGTAAATGTTTAATTTAATTAAAACGATAAGCGGCAAACTTTAATAAAATCGTGAAAAGTGGAAAATTCCTTACCAAAATTCGGAAAAAAGTTTTCAAATATCCAAATACGACGCAACCGTTGCAGTAATCACAAAAACTTTAGCACAACAAACTTCGAAAAATACGCATTTCTCACACAAATCACAGTTAGCAAATAAAATTGTTTACAATTTCACGAATTTGAGGGCAAATTTTTCAAACTGTCATTTTATTAAAACACTGAGAATAATTCGGCTTTAATTCTCTCAACGCCGAAATGATGCACAACGAGTCAAAAGCAAAACTGAAGCATCAGCTTGCCTTGTGGTGAACTACGAGTTGCATTTGACTGATAGAAAATTTTCGTGAGTTTCATAAACAAAGAGAGACATATTCATATAAATAGTAGCCTCTTTGTTTGTTTACAACTAAGCATGTTAAACTTACCTTTGTTAAACTGAGCTATTTTTTTCAGCACCATCTAGTATTCAAAAGCCAAGTAACATTTAACAAGTAGAAAAACTATAAAAGCCTTATAGAAAGAGAGATTTATATACATTTACATAACATCCTCTTCGTTTGTTTACAGTTAAACATAATAAATTTATTCTTGTAAAACTGAAGCATTCTTGTGAGCACCATCTAGTTTTCAAAAGCTTAACAAATAAATCTAGTAAATTTAAAATTAATTTTTTATAGCCCCCCAATTTAATTATGTAACCAATTACTTTAATAATCCACTTAATAATATCAAAAATTCAAGTGGAATTTTCCGAAAACCAAAAATAATAACATTTATGCCATATAAATGCGAATTAAGATAATGTTAACAAACCTCAAATATCCCTAGTTTGAGAAAGTTACTAAACATTGGCGACTGTTAAGTGACATGCCATTGATTATTGAGAAAATTCAACTAATGCATTAAAATTCCAAATAAAACATTATCAAATGGCACGTGTCGTTTATGAGGTTTACGAGATGGTAAATTTCCAAGTTCAACTTGTTTTACTTAATATTTTACTTTATATAAAACGTTTGATTGAAATCGCTTAGCGACATTTATCGTATCTATGTCAACAATGTAATCATTCATTTTAGGATAACGCAGATATGAATATTCCGCCACCAGCGATCGCCATCACACCAGTCTTAGCATCCCCTAATTGCAGTGATAGTTTTGTGAACGCCACGATCACCCCCATTGATGACATCCCTCCGCCAAAGCCTGATTTTTCTGCACCGCCACCGTATGAAGTAGCCACTAAACTTCCGACCTATGAAGAAGTGCAACGAGAAAAAACCTTACAGGGTGAACCAATACCTACAATAAGAGTAAGTTTAACTGGTTCAACATGATATTGTTCTATTTAACATCTAATTTTGGGGTTTAGGCACCAAATGGACGACCAACAGCACAACCATCATTGGCTGCGTTTTTGGCCTTAGATCCAGAAGCAAATGAAGGAGACCCAGACACAAGTTTATTGGGAACAGACATTATGTTTTTCACTTCGTTTTTGGGTAAACTTTTTATATAAATTTTAGTCCTTGCTTTGCCACGATAATATTTAAAAAGTAGACCCTCTGAAAATAATGACGAGGTTTCCACACTATAGGTTTGTTCCAAGCGACACAAAACACGGCCGTTTTCGAACATTTACGTGCACGAACGCTTATATCCCGTTCCTGGCTGTTTGGCGGTGCTCATGCACGTGCCTTGAGCGAGTGAGTTTGTAACTCAAGCGAACTTGTCACTGTATGATGATCGGATCTAAATTCACGCTAACCGTAACAGATTCTTGTTTTTGATGCGACATCGTTTAGGTCGACCCAAAGCCTAAGCTATGGTAGACTTGAGCACAAAGTAATTGCAAACAATTCTTTCACTTGCTCTCGTCAATGTGTGTGCATCATCAAGGGAGGACGATTGGAACAAACCTAAAGTATTCAATATGTTTTTTCCACTTTTTTACTGAAAAGTTTCTTAGTAAAAATTTGGTAATTTTAGTATTTAGCGTTTGTTATTATTTAACCGCATTGAATGGCGTGAAATTATCTACGGCCTTGCCTACTTAACTCTCTCTATACTGCTATGTAATGTTTTGCAGTGACCCCAACGATGTTTTAGAACTTTTTTTTATATTTACCTCAATACTTTTGAAACGTTTTGCAGTAATAATCCTCACGTGGTTTTCCTATCTTTCTTCGATAAGACTACATCGTAGTTTTAAAAATTTTTTTACGAGATCTCCGGGTAGTTTAAGATTTTTTTAATAGTGACCACCACATCGTTTTCTGATTAATTTCAACAATATTCCTACGTCGTTTTGCAAAAGTGACCCCCACTTATTATTTTGATAGTGATTACCCCATTGTTTTAGCTTTTTTTGATAGTTCCCTAACGGATCCGATTACACTTAAGTGTGCAACAATGATTTTCCACACTGGAATACTACGATATGATACAGTTTAATTTTAGTGTTGACACGGTGCAGTTTGAATAACTGTGTGTTGCACCGTGTATACACTTAAATCCATAATCTATACTAATATATAAAATTCAAGAGTTTGTTTGTTTGGTTGGTTGATTTTTTGGTTAAACGGGCTAATCTCAGGAACTACTGGTTCAAATTGAAAAATTCTTTTAAAGTTGAATAGCCTAATTATCGGGGGGGGCTTTAGGCTATATAACATCACGCTACGACTAATAGGAGCAGAGCATCGATGGAAAATGTTGCGAAAATCAGGAAAAAATTTTTCTTTTGAGAGCGTTCGTGGCCTGCCCTGCGTAAACGGTTAAAGTTACGCAAAAATTATGTGCAGCAAAATTGTTCCTCTTAAAAAGTTCTACAAAAAAGTCCGCGACGACATATGTCTATCTTTTACGGTTAGCCCACTATAACCTTTTTAATGGTTGTTAAGGTTGTTTCAAAAATAATTCATTATTTGCGAAATTGTTCTTAGAAACATATTATTAATTCTTACCCAAATAAATATGATTTTTAATAAAATTTGTTGTGATAATAAATGACAATCTGAGTCATTTAATAGAATACTTTTTAATACGGGAAAATGTCTTATTTACTCGGGAAATTGAAAAACGGGTTGGAGAAAAAAATTATGCATAAACTCTATTTTTAGTTGAAAATGGATTTTGGTGATATTTAAGTATGATAAATATGCGAATCATTATCTGAAACACGTTTTATTTCGGAAAAATTTCTCATTTCATCGGGAAAATAGAGAAAAACTGGTTCGAAGAAAAATCATGCTGAAACTAAACATTTTTATCTGAGTACCATATATTTATAGTAATAACTCATAAGGTCCTCAAGGCAAAATCATAATTTTTCTTTTCATACATTCCACTTTTTATCCAGGAAAAATGTATGTTCCCGTAGGATAGATACGTTTTTGTTTTTCACAGAACAAAAGATTACCATAATTTCTTGCAATATGGTGGTTTGAGATTCAGTGAGTGATATGGGCTACTTTTTATGTTAGAATATTGTAGGTTCCCGTAGGATAGGCTAAAAATAAAATCCTTCAGGAACTGAGTATTTCAAAGGAGTTTTCTAAAAGTTCATGAATAAGAGTTTTAACGAATTTTCCTCAGGAAAGATTGATCTCTTTTTTATCCAGGAAAAATGTTCTACTCCCGTGGGATAGATATGTTTTTGTTTTTCACAGAGTAAAAGATAGACATGATTTTTTGCAATATGATAGTTGAGGGATCAGATAATAATATAGATTATTTCTTATGCCAGAATAATGCACGGTGCTCAAAAGATAGCATAAAAATTGTCTCCTGCAGGTACCGTGTCTTAAAAAAAAGGTTGTGAAATAGCGTTTTAACACATTTTTTCTTTAGGATTAAAATAAAAATAACAATTTTTACTTGAAGATATGATTTTTTATTTAACACCCGAAAAATAATAATGAATTTTTTGAAACGTTGAAATTTCTTTCATTGTTAATTTTTGAATACATATTCAGAATTTAGCATGTTAAATTACATTTAAAAAATCAACAATTAAATTTTCAACTTTTCTTTTCAAGACCCCCCCACTTTTTAAAATATGTTAGGCTTCCTAAGTGAGCGCTTGCGCTTTTCCTTCTCAATATTTGTGTACTTCTAACTTTTTTCAGTAGTCATATATTCTTTTTTCTTTATTATATTTTAAGTTTACATTTACATACAGTTTACATACGTAAATTTTATCAATAAAACACCCCAGTAGTGTTATGCAGCGTTTCTTTATTATTCCCGTTCCCGTGACATTTTCCACTATAGTTCCACTCTTAGGGTACGAACACAGCAAGTAAGTCGCGGTCGAGGTGGCGGTCGCGATCGCTGCTACTAGTTAAGTCGCGGTCGATGTCGACAGCACATAACAAGGAGGTTACCTGCGATGCTCGATGTCAAGCTAGGCCTACTGTCAAGTGAACAAGTTCTGTCAAGTTCCTTCATTTAGCACTTGAAAACGAACTTAATAATCAAAAACAATAAATTGAAACAATTTGGCTTTGAACGCACCAATCACAGGAAAGCATCCTTGTAGACCGCGCAGTAGGCATCCATGTAAATCAAACTCATTTGATTTTCAAAAGCATCGATGTAAGCCTCCTGGATGTCATCGCTCTAAACCTCCACCGCGACCTACTTGTTCTGTTCTCTTCCATTAATTTCAATGTGTTTGATTTACATGGATGTCGGCATCGACCGCGACTGCGACCGCCACCTCGACCGCGACTTACTTGTTCTGTTCGTACTCTTACTGATCATAGTGTGATGTACCTAAGATAGCTCATGAGTCATGTTATACTTTTAACGTTCAAAAAAAGTATTCAAATTAATCAATAAATATTGCCCATTACAGACATACAATGTTTATCTTGGTTTTGTCCGCGTGGTTTTAAATTAGCATCATTGGTACCAAATTTTATCTCTTCAATGGTTCTTAAGTAATTTGTGGATAAAACAAAGAAAGTTTCAACTCCTTTAGAATTGTGCCATAGATTCCCCACTTTTAACCCTCTATCACTCTTATGTGACGCAGACGGAGTTGCGCGGGTCAGCTAGTATATTATAAATGGACTTAAAGTAATTTAATTTAAATCAGGTACCATGCACTTCATAGAAAATCATTGGACTAATGAATAAAATAGAGCTATACACATTTGGATGCATGTAGAGAGAAAGGCTCTGTTGAAAATCGTCTTTCTCTCTGCATGCATCAAAATGTGTATAGCACTATTTCATTCGTGATCCTAGTTGGAAACCCATCAATTCTTTTAAAGTGCATGGTACTTGCTTTAAGTTTTACAAGCAGGTGTTTTACAACGTGTCTACACTGAAATGACATTGTAAGTTTTATTAAGTGAGTATTACACCGTATTTGTTAGTATAATCTTTTGTATTACTCATTCAATGGAAATTCGGTGTTTATATAGAGTGAATTGAATGTTATTATTACAGAGTAAAACAAGTATGAATTACAGGCCAAATTTTCACAAATTCACTGTATTATTCGAGTGTGATTTCAGTACTTGATATAATTTGCATTCACACTAAATTTACAGCTTAGTACACAGAGGAAATGGAACCGCCAGGGTTGTCTCCATGTTTTTCGAACTATCATCAATAATGACCCCGACTTATTTTTTTTTTCTTTTCTGATGGAAATCTCCACGTAATTTTACTAGGTTTCTACTGAAACCTGCATATTTAATGGTGTTTGCTTAGAATTAAAATGAACACTTAGTATTTAATTAATGCAGTTTGCACCACTTTGAAAATGTCTCATATGACCAATGAATACATGCTAGAATTTTGAAGGTGTCAGTTAAACTACGTCAACATATTATATTTCCCTTATCTCTTAAATCTTTGGACTTGGTATCATTTCAGGGATTACATGAGATATAAATGTTGAAAAAAGTAATAAGTGACTTTTAAAAATAAAGCTATATACTAGCATTAGTGACTATCCGTAACTTCGTTTGTATAAAATCAGTGGCGTAACGAAAAATTTTAGCCCCCCCCCCCCGCGCAAAAATTAGATCGGCCACCAAACTTTTATTAATTTTTGCTTTTCGTATCTAGCGTCCCATATTTTAATTTAGCGACGATTTTCTTGCGAAAGGTCCTTCTTAAAACGCTCTTGAGGTCTAGAGGAGTTAGCAGATATTATCATTTTTTTCATATCAGGTGTAATATTTTGTTTTGAAAATTAGTATTGTCCGTTAAGAATAACGACAGTTTCTTAATATCCTTATTCGTAACATCTTGGTCGAAATCCATGGTATTTTCATCGTTATTCAAATCCATTGCCGTACGGCTTCTGCTATCAACATGTTCAAATTGCCCTTGATCTCTAGGTGTAGTACCTTGATTTTTAGTTTTAAGTCAGTTGGATTAATTTTTTCGCTATAAACTTGTTCAAACACCTGTTCATCTTTAGAAGAACTTTGATTTTCTGTGATCGTAGCAAGCTATTTAAGAAAACGGGATCATTTTGGTATTTTTGCTAAACGTTCCTGTTTCTTTTTCAATTTTTCTTTTTTACTGCACCCTCTCTGCAGCATCTCTAGTACTAATTTTCTCAACATTTTCGAGCCCCCCGCGTCGTGGGGTCTAGCGATATGGTAGTTCCGCCACTGTATAAAATTTAACAAAATAAGTAAGCACAGCTAAGGGATAAGAAAATAAACTTCTGTCTATAAAGAGAGGAACTGCAAAACACATAGAGGACAGTTTCGAAAGTATCAAAAATTTAACATAAAATACTTTAGATATGAAGGTTAACGTAGTTTAAGTTATTGGACTTGAATAATTTTTTTACCCACACATGAACAAATTAAGACACTACAAAATAAAATAGAGGTTCTTTATATTTGCATGAACCTTCACAGCTACAAACTTAAAATTTTAGAAAGTTGGTAACTTTGGCGTTGATGGAACAATTTTAGCTCTGAAGCTAAATAGTTTGGAAGCCCCTCCTCCAAAGTATTTTACCATTTTCATTAAATTTATCATAGTTCTTTAATTCTAAATTATTAGATTGTTAAATAATTTATTATTTTCTTCGATTTTCCAGTGGCGTTTCTTTTTAATTGGATCGGCTTCTTATTGCTGTTATGTTTCTGTCACACAATCGCATCTCGTTACGGTGCTTTATCAGGCTTTGGACTTTCGTTGGCAAAATGGACTCTCATCGTTAAACATTCCACAGATCTAGCATCACGTGAAAACAGTTGGTTATGGTGGTTAATAATGGCTTTTGGTATGTTGATTTACTAATTTGATTTACAGCTTCTTATAATACATATTATGAATATTGTGCTCTAGAAATATTGTGATACAGGTTTTAGGTGATATACCTACATATTTCACGAAAAATGAACTATGTGTAGACATAAACTGCACCAGTCTCTAAAATATTGATGTACCGTTTTAAATACATAGTTTGATTGCCAAGTAATCTTCTTCAGTGGAGAGGTAGCTCAGGCATCACATATCGGTCACGGAGAGATCCAAGACTACCTCATGACCACTGAAGCAGATTACTTGACAATCGAAATATTACCGTAATAAGTATACAGTGGTGTATTTTCTCTCCCTACAAACTTCTCTCTGACATTACGAGTTAGAATTAGTTGAAAGTTTGGCAGTCTCCTCAGCACTCTCCTCAGTAGTTAAGACATTTTAAGCAAAAGAAATTCCCCTCAATTTTGTAGTTTTGATGTGATAACAACTTAAACAGTTATTAAAAATTTCGATATTTTCCACGTTTAGAATTTTTATTTTCTTTTACTACTATATAGATGGTAAGGGAAGTATTTTAATCGGGTCGAATTTTCGAATTCGAGTTTTCACCGGAAATACTTGTTTTGAGGTCCCCTGAGTCCAAAAAAGTGGTTTTTAAAAAAATGTCTGTGTGTGACAGCCATATCGTATCGAAAGCTTTATCCGAATTTCAGCAAACTTAGAAATTTACCTTCATATTATATCTAGTTGTGCCGCGAAGCTTTTGGTTAAAATCGGTTTACCAAAAGCTCTGCTTTACCCTTGGCGTTTATGAGCTTTTTCAATTTTTTTCGAAAACGGTTCCAACGATTTTTTTTAAACTTGCTATAGTTTTTAAACTCATTAGTGGCTACAACTTTTATTTGAAACTTTTTCTTGGGAAAATTCGAATAAGGGCGATTCTGGGGTGAAGGTTGAGAATTCGTATATACATATAGCCTTATAGGTTGTATGCATATAGTTCTGTTTATATGTATTGTTACAAAGTGCTTATATTTCTTTTAACTAACAGCGAGTATTTTCATTAATGAAAGTAAAAGAAAGTACTGTGACGCCTCGCACCAGATATTTTTTTCGTTATGTATCTAATATAATGAAAAAACGTCAGTTCCATTTGGTCTTATAACTCTGCTTTATAAACTCAAAAAATTATGAGGCGATGGGTTTCTCCGATCCTGAGAAAAGTGCTAATTTGTCCGATAAAACGTGATTTTTCAGGAGAGATAAAACACATTTACATTCGTGTCTCCCGCTTTTATTGACCTTTTAAATCGATTTCTTCCATTTCTTCGTTCGATTTTTTTCTTTTTTGTGCCTACATCGTAACTTCAAGCTTTCAAGTAGTTTATTTTCGGCACTTCTGGTGATCGGCACTATTTTTGAAGAGACATCTGGATTCAGGAGAAACTAAAAAAATTGCTTTTTTAATGTTTTTTAGTGCCTACTCTGTTACTTCAAACATTTATTTTTTGTCTTACTTATGATGATCAGAAAACATTGAAGATAACTGGATTTTTATCATTTTTTGGTACTCACTCCCCTTGAGAGCTTGAGTTAGGTTTTGGATAACATTTTTCTTGTTTTCACTCGCTGCGGCCTCTTTAGCTCAACGCCCCATATCATTCATATGGTTAATAAGACGCCTCTAACAGTATATCAATATTTTAGACACCAGTGCAGTTATATAACATAAAATCTATGCTGCAATATTTGCTCAACACAATATTGACTGTTCCAAGACCAGCAATACATTTCTTAAATTAATAATATTTTATTAGGACTTCTCATATGCGTTCGAGCCATTTTACAATACCTGAACATCAAAAGAGGATGGCGATTACTGTCCAGTAGCCACCAGGAACGTCTCTTATTCTTTTATTAAATGTGATCATTCTGACCGATTACCATAATTTTAACAAAATATATAAATTTTAGCTTTTATCGTTATCAATAACTCGAATTTATAAATTATAAAAGACTTGGGTTATTTGAACTAAAATATACTATCCTTGAATTCATGGCTCATTTATAAATACTTACACAAGGTTTTATTATATTGATTTTTTCCCAATCCAATTAACATTGGATATATTAACTGCTACATATTGGAATTAAAAACAAATCATCATATATTTAATAAAAATGTTTTATTAGGGTTTTATATGTTTGAAATTAAAAAAAAATTGCTCGGCTTCGAAAGTTATTAAAATATGTTTATTTATATTACGATTATTTAAAAAATATATTAATCTTTGGTAGCGGTTAGATTGATAGTATTTCAGATAAATTTAACTAAAGCTTCTAAATTTTAAATCGAATAGTGTTTGAAGAATATTTAAAAGAAAAAAAAAATATTTCGAATAAAATAGTTTCCGTTTGTTTTTAAATCGCACAACCTTTCCTTAAATCATTAATTAATCGAGTGTATTGTTATCAATGTACATTAATTTAAGTTAGTGCTTTTTCATGAAATGCAATATTTTATGTTAGTAATTATTGTAGAACTACTTATATTATATATTATAATCTTTTACAATGTGTATAGAAAAATGTTAATATATTAATTATTAAGACACGTTATTCTTAGACTTTTAAGCGGAATACAAACTTGATGTTGTTATTGAAAGGTGTACATGTTATGTATGTACAAAGCAAATCGTGTATGTTGTACTTTATTTTTTTATAGTGACATACAGTAAGATTTCATTTTTCAATATTCTTTATGTGATAATTTATTTCTTTTTAATAGGGACATGTTCTGTATTCTCAAAAGGTTGTATTGAATCCAATAAATTGGAGTTTTATTTTCAGTGTATTCTTTTATTGAAAATTCTTCAATCATTTTTTTCAGGAAAAGTTTTGCCATTTGAACAAGTGATTCTTAGGGACTTATTAATTCTTAGTTATTTTCATATTTTGATTTTTCCTTTGTTTGATGCAGCAGTACATTAAAATCTAAAATATTTTTGAAAAGGAATGAACTACATATTAATTCTTTTGACATACAGGTAACCCTCCTATAACACGGTTTCGCTATAACACGATTCGTAAATTGCGGGAACCCTCCAACAACACGGCATCCTATAACACGGTTGTCCCTCTTATCGGGGCCTGTGTCCCCCGTAGAACATTGGGGTACGCCCAGTTAGGGTTGGAACACACAATTGCTACTTTATAATTAGGCAACGCCTACAATAGTTCTAGTTTGAGTATCGAAATCATATCTTTGTCGCTGAAAGAAATAAAAGCATCAACCTTAAATGCGTGTTGGAAGAGGATATGGCCCTCTTCAGTTGAAACAGAAAACATGCGTGAAACACCAGAAAATAAAATTGGTGCCATATTAGAAGTCGCTAAAGCAATCGGAGGCGAAGGTTTTGTGGATATGGCTACCAAAGACATTCACGATTTATTAGTGAACGTAATAGATTTATTTTTATTGATTTACCATCTTTTAGATCACCAAAACCGACACCACTTAATCACACACGAAACATTTGGTCCTTCGAGCCGGATTCTGGTGATCTAAGTCAAGCCGAGAAGTAGGCAACTTCACTCATCCTCATCTTCATTCGCTCAACTTCGCTCATCGTCATTCCACAACTTCGCTCACCTTCGCTTCGCTACTGCATTTCTATTCGCTCGCTCAATTTCACTCATCTTCATCTTCATTCGCTCAACTTCGCTCATCGTCATTCCACAACTCCGCTCACCTTCGCTTCGCTACTGCATTTTTATTTGCTCGCTCAACTTCACTCATCTTCATCTTCATTCGCTCAACTTCGCTCATCGTCATTCCACAACTCCGCTCACCTTCGCTTCGCTACTGCATTTTTATTTGCTCGCTCAACTTCACTCATCTTCATCTTCATTCGCTCAACTCCGCTCATCGTCATTCCACAACTTCGCTTTGCCACTGCATTTCTATTCGCTCGCTCAACTTTGTTCATCTTCATTTCACCAACTTCAATCGTCTTCACTTCGCTTCTCTACGCTCATTCAACTGCGCTTATCTTCATTCTACAAACTCATTCACTCTCACTTACACTTCTCTAATTCCTTTCGCACACTCAACTGCGTTTATCTTCATTCCACAAACTCATTCACTCTTGTTTACACTTCTTTAATTCCATTCGCATACTCAACTGCGATCATCTTCGTTCCATCACAAGGCCACAACTTCGCTTCGCTACTGCATTTCTATTCGCTCGCTCAACATTGCTCATCTTCATTTCATCAACTTCAAACGTCTTCACTTCGCCTTTCAACGCTCACCTAACTGCGCTCATTTTCATTCTAAAATTCAATTATTCTCACTCATGCTCACTTAGTCCTTTAGCCACTCAACTTCGCTTACTTTTACACACGCAAATTTTATCATCCTCGCCCACGCTACTTCTAATTGCTTCGTCTGCTCAACCTCACTCATCCTTACTGATTCTGTCGTACACATCTTCGATTCTCTTCGCTATTTCATATCTATTCACTCACTCAACTTCGCTCATCTTCAGTCCAACGACTTCAATCATCTTCGCTTCGTTTCTTCACTTCTCTTCGTTCACTCAACTGCGCTTTTCTCCATTCTACCAATTTGAATCATCTTCGCTTCGCAACTTCAATTATACTCATTCACTCAACTTCACTCTTCGTCGCTTCGCTACTTCAATTCGCTTCACTTGCTAAAGTTCAGTCATCCTATTTAACTCAACCTCCATCATTCTTTTTCATCTCCGATTCTCTTGCTCACTCTTCGTCAATCATATTCCCTCATTCAACTTTATTCTTCTACAATATCTTCACCTCAATTATCTTAAAGCACTCAACTCTAATCATTCTCAATTACTCAAATTAAATCCTCTTAATCGCTATACTTGACTTATCCAACCCGCTATGTCCGAAAACGATCAAAAAGATAATGCCACCACCTACGATGATGGTGGCCTTACCCTTCCTGTTCCCCCAGCAACTGACGACGACGTCGTAGAAGACTCGGGAGCAACCAGCGAGACCAGACCGAGGAAGCGGTCGGTTTCAAAGTTCGCTATCCTCGAACTTAAGGTCCTTGGACAACGTTCTTGCCTTAGCTTATTGGCAGACATGTTCAAGGATGTTCAGCAGTTGGAGGCTCAGCCAACCTTGTCACTCCCTACGATTCAGGCTAAACTCGAGTCACTCAAGACACACTGGCGAACATTCACCTGCGGTCATGAGTCAATCACACTACTCAACGTAAAGGACTTGTGTTCACATTCCTACTTTGTAGACAACATATATGATCAGGCGTACCGATCATATATTTCAACCTTTGAGGAGCTCACTCGCCTTCAATTTAAATACACGCAACTCCCAACTGCTCAACAAGCGCCATCCGCACTCAACACTCATCGCCAGCTCCCAAAAATAGCTATTCCCGCGTTCAGCGGGGATTATAAGAGTTGGCCCTCATTTCGAGATCTATTCTGCTCCCTAATTATCAATCAAGCTGGGTTAGCTCCTGTTGAGAAACTACACTACTTAAAAATGAGTCTCCAGGGCACGGCAGCTCAGCTAGCTAGCAGTGTTGCCCTAACAGACGAAAACTTTGACTCAGCTTGGGCAACGTTGCTACAACGGTTCGACAATGAAATAATATTAATTGGGGCGCAGTTGGACCGCCTCATAAACCTGAGCCCCCTGGCTCGTCACACCGCTAGAGAACTCAACACCTTCCTCTCTACGGTGCAAGAGGCACTAAATGCTTTACGGTCACTCAAATCGGGAATCGCTGACGGTGACTCAAAGCTCCTGGTTCACCTACTCATTAGCAAGTTAGATCCTACAACCCGAGAGCAGTGGGAGGTATCCATGAGCTCAACCTCGCGGTTCCCCACACTCAAGGCGCTTCATTCATTCTTGTTGGACCGCGCTCGAGCTCAAGAGCAAATCGACTCAGCGCGCTCAACGACTCAACCAGCATCCCCCAAATCATCCATGGGACATCGCCGCGCACCGGTTCAGGTTGGTACGGCGAGCCAACCACGCACGAAGACCGAGGTGCAGTACCCTTGCGATATTTGCAAGACGAGACATTACATCGTATCCTGCGATAAGTTCTCATTGCCAGTCAACTCATTAACTCAAATGCCAACTCACTTATGGACAGGCTCATCTTGAACACTCACTTGGATTAACTCGCATCCGTCACGCTGGAAAGACCTCGTCAGACACCATGTGTCAAACATTCAACATCTTACTCCAACCGGCCGGTGGAGATTCATATCTGGCAAGGAATATCCAGCTGACATGCAACTCGAGGATAAACGCCACCTCAACTCAAAGCTCATAACCTATGATGGACTGGCCCCCCATGGTTACTCAAGACTCCAGCGTCCTAGCCACCTCAAAAATTCACATTTGATACAACCGCTCAAAAAGACGAACGACCTGAGAATTAACATTTATCAGAATGCTCAGAATCACAGCGACTTGCTTCAGAGTCGCTGAGATTGCCAGAGGTCGTAAAGGCTCATCATTTATTACTACACTCAATATATATGAAATCGAAAAGCCGCTCATCGTTTGTATCAAACTAATCAATGTGAACACTTTACATTTAAACTCAATATACTCAACAATGGTGCAAATTGGCCCCCAAATCCATTCGCAAGATTGACGCCACGAATTGACACTGATGGTAGCATTCGAGCCGATGGACGCTTGGAAAACGCTTCACTAAGCGGTGACGCCAATCATCCTGCAATTTCACCACGGAATCTCCATTGACAACGCTCATCATTTCTGACGCTCATCAACGTACCATGTTGATGAGTTGCACTCCACATGGTGGAGTGCAATTAACACTCAGTTACACTCGACAACACTACTGGATTCTTGGTGGAAGGCAACCAGTGCGCTCACAAATACTCAATGCATAAAATGCGCTCGTCATAGAAGCGAACGAGCTCAACAACAAATGGGACAACTACAAGCAGCTAAAGTCAACCATTCACCTACATGCACTCATACTGGTGTTGACTACGCTGGACCCATAACACTCAAGACATGGAAACAGCAAAACGCAAAAAAAAAATTACTCATCCACGCATTCAGCGCAGCGCTCACAAGATTCATCGAACGACGTGGATTCTGCTCTCACCTACGAAGAATTTACGACTCTTCTCGTGCAACAGTGATTGTGGAACCACGTTCAAGAGAGCTGATATAGACATCAAGCATCTCTTCACTCAAGAAAATCATTTAGCGACTGCACTCATGGACCACACGTCACAATTCACAACACAAGACGGCACTTCTCACATGGGTGGATCTGAGAAGCCACCGTCAAATCATTCAAACATCATCTTGCACGACTGTGGGAGAATTTGCTCTCACATACGAAGAATTTACGACTCTTCTCGTGCAACAGTGACTGTGGAATCAAGTTCAAGGGAGCTGATATACAAATCAAGCGTCTCTTCACTCAAGTAACTCAACAAGCGACTGCACTCAGAGACCACGTCTCAATTGACAAACTAAGATGGCACTTCATTCAACGTGCCACTGCTCACATGGGTGGAAAATGGGAAGCCGCCGTCACATCGGTCAAACACCATCTTGCATGACTGTGGGAGAATCTGCTCACATATGAAGAATTTACGACTCTTCTCGTGCAAATTGAGGCAGTACTCAACTAAAGACCACTGGAACCACTTTCTGAAGATCCAGATGATCTTGAAGCACTCACACCAGGTCATTGTCTTATTGGTCAACCACTCAACCTGATTCCAAATCCTTCACTCATCCATCTACATCCAACTCGGCTGAATAGGTGGCAACACATTCAGCAGCGCATTCAACATTTCTGGAATCAATGGTCAGCTACTTACTCACCCCAAGAAACCGCCAACTCCACACTCAAACGTGCAACTTCGTGTTTGGCACTGGTCCCTGTCAATCCGGAATCATCAGATTGACCAATGGACTGCTAACACACCAACTCTACTTAATCAGCACCCAGTTGCTGATGGCGGGGGGTATGTTCCGTAAGCATCGATCAATTATTGAAACACCCACTGTCACCTAGCGTCCAATAGATCAATCGATTCGGAACAGAATGATCGATTTCTCGTTATCAGCTGATTATCATCAATGCATCTACTCACTATCCCCACCACTGATATCGATCTACCGCAATTCAACTCACTGAGCGCTCGACTTCCACTCGTCCCATTATCATCGCATCGCTCGACCTGACTGGACGTTTTCGTCAACAACACTCATCGACTCACACCTCGTGCTCAACCAAACTCATCACTTCGACTCATTCTTTCGTAAGAAATCTTTTTAACTCATTCTCAATTAATTAACTTACTCATGTGACGATACCACGGCACTCATCGGAGGATTTCGGCCGGATTTCACGGTCAAAGATGCCCTCCAAACTCTCAACACGTGGTCATCATTCACGGACTCAGCGGACTCACACGATAATGGGTTCACTCATTTAAATTAAACCATTAGCACTCATTGCAACTCAACGATAGTCATCGGTGAATTTACGACGAGTTCCTTGGCCAACAACGCTCATCAACCTCACCATATGCTCAACTACTTCATCACGTGTTCGGCACCGGAACTACGCCGCTCATTCGTAACTGCTCATCCACTCATTAACTAATTTAAGTCAGTAATTAATTATTATGTGATCACCAACAAATTCTCATCCGATGCCATCGTTGATCTTCGCTGATCGTCCACTCACACCACGTGGTTGTCCTTCAATTTCAACACTCAGCTCAACTACTCAACATCACTCAATTTACAACACATTTACTCAATTCAACCATATGAAGTTGTTAAAACTCGGGGATTATTTTTAAATAAACGCAATGATTATTTTTTAACATGTTACCATCTTTTAGATCACCAAAACCGGCACCACTCAATCACTCACGAAACATTTGGTTAAACCGGTTAAAATCTAGGATTTGTTACATGTCGCTCTGCCCATTTAAGGTAGACCAGATAAATATTTACAGCAAGCTATCACTATTCAACTTACAAGATTTTCAAGATAAAAAAAATGAATTAGATGCACGCAAACATAGATATACTTTATTCTTTATACGTACTTACATTACTTACAAACATAAACATGTACATTAATATAGTATATACAAACTTATTGTAATTTGTGTAGTAGGCTTCTATGATTTCAAATAAGCACATGTTTCTAGTAGGGATGTTAAAAAATAATCGATTTTTAAATAATCGATTATATAAATTACGCGTTTAAATCGATTTTCATAAACAGCGCAAACTTAAATGCAAACTAGCTGTAACGGTTTTTTTCATTCTTGTTATTCAAATATAATACCATTCATTCAAATATTTGATTGTTAAATTTAAAATTCATTATTAAAAGATTGAAATCGAAAATAGTTTTTGAGGCAATAAGGTTGTAATTTTGTTAGGATGCTCATGATTTCATTTTTATTATAATAAAACGTTTAATAGTACTG
Source organism: Sisyra nigra (assembly GCA_958496155.1). Taxonomy (NCBI): domain Eukaryota; kingdom Metazoa; phylum Arthropoda; class Insecta; order Neuroptera; family Sisyridae; genus Sisyra; species Sisyra nigra. The sequence continues at coordinate 33,320,572 of OY292315.1, read as the reverse complement.
AAATTGTGTATCAATAATCATATTTGCCTTATTCCTTGCCTTGAAAGTTTAATGGAAGATTCGCTTTAATTTTTAGTTTTGAATTGGTTATTTTTGTATTCATACCATTTTATTTGATTTTTAATCTGATAAATTGTTAGTATGAATCTCTTAGGTTTCATCATTATTGGAATATGAAAAGCAAGTAGAATTTTAAATAATAGAAAAAATCGATTAATATTGAATAAAGAAAAATCGATTTTTATTTAATCGATTCTTTTCCATTAATCTCACATCCCTAGTTTCTAGTCTGCAGGTGACACAGGTCTGCAGTTACAAGTGAATTAAATAAATTTTCAATTTATACAGTTAAATCTTTTCTTGTATAAGAAACATTTATTTTTGATTTAAATTTAGACCAGCGGTTGGGGAACCGGGGTAAATTACCCCAAATGGGGTAAAAATGATATTTTTGGGGGTACAAGGTACTTTTTTATTACTTTACTATTTTTTAAAAGTGTTAGGATTTTTACAAACCTTTCCTTAAGATTAAATCAAAAAGCCCCAATTTTGAAATTATTGTGTCAAACATGAAGTAACATCAATTCTCCAAAACCTAAAGGGGAAAGTTTTCAATTAGTTTTTTGGTTTGTTTGTTCCAATATGACAATTTTATTTTATTTGTCTATTACATACTTAATATTTTCATGCAATTTTTTTATTTTCCGTGTAAATTATTCAATAAATGTATAATTTACATGTATATTGATTGCCTCCTTCTCAAAACGAGGGGGTAATATCGACTTACGCAAAAATATTTTGGGGTAATGGTTAAAAAAGTCCCCGATCGCTGTTTTAGATTTTTCTGATAAATTCAAAATTTCCAGTCCTGTGAAAAGTGGTTTTCTAGAGTTTTATATACCAATATCCATTATCAAATTTTACAGAAAATGGAAAATTTTCCGGAAAATACTTTAAATTCAAAAGCAACGGTTTTATAAAAACTTGTTATCCGGGGGTTTTTAAGAGTGCTGATGAACGAAATGGAATCTGTCATTAAAATTTACGGAAAATGGGAAATTTTCCGGAAAATTCGTTAAATTAAAAATAAACGGTTTCATAAAAACTTGTTATTCGGGGGGTTTTAATTTTAAATTTAAAGCTGTTAGAATTTTTCCCCTAATGTCCTGCCATTAAATGTTTTTGTATTGATCCCGCGTTCTCAATAAGTCATATTTCGTCATCCGATTTATTTAATGATTCAAGGAAGAGATCTTTCGCTATTTTAAACTCTTCATCTTCCATGTCTAGATTTGTCTATGTTGGTTTTCGGAAAAAGGCTTTTTCTTTTTATTTTACGGCGGTTACGTTGGGCTATTCGCTGAAGAAAACGTTTTTGTATAGTTGAATTGGGACTATTATTATACAAATATATTTATGAAAGTATGTTGGAAAATGTGGCCTTTTTACTATTGAAACTTAAATATGCAGCACATCTTCGTTGGTATTGACCTCTCATAATATAATTGAGCCTTTTACTTCCAATAAATTTACAAACTACGTTATAAAAGAATTCAAAAATATTACTGTCTTTAGGTCGTATTATAAACTAACTGAATGATTTGACAGGGAAATAAATATATCAATTAATTTTTACCATAAAACAAATTTTTGAAGTTCTGTATTGCAATGAAAAACAATTCTTATGTTCGCCAAATATGAAATTATGAAAAAATTTAAAAAAAAAATCGTCAAAATGTGACTAAGTACTAGCCACATTCAAAATATCTTTTTTTTTAAATTTTGATTTCTCTGAAAAAGGAATACTTATTTGTTCTTTTCTGTGTTGTATCGCTCTGGTAACAACAATTCTCGCCAGGGCGTACTACCTTTTTTTTATTATGCCTTGTTCATGCAAATCCTTAGTTTGTGTCTAAATTTCTTCTCTATAAACTTCAGGGCATCTAGATGATTTTTCTAAATAGGTAAATCATCTTTTGTTTTTATCTCATGTTTTAAGTAATTTGTAAAAGTTAATATACCTATCGTTTTCTTAAAAAAAAAATTATTACCTACAGAGCTTTAAAATATTATGTTTTTTTGTTGGTGTTTTAAGTTCCTTTAACATCTAATGTCATATCACGATAGCTAAACACAGAAAATTTCTGTTGGTCAATTTTAGTCTTAGGTCTAGGATTCAACGGGGATCGAACCCGTACCACTTGATACATGAAGCGAAAAGAACTACTGTTGGAACTTCTGTTTTTGTTCTTCTGAATTTAAGTAGTCTGTATTATTTAGGGTTTCAAATCTATCATGTAACTATTTATATTATTATAATTACCCTTAATGTTAAAATTGTTTGTTTCATTATTTAATAAAGTTTCTACCCTTAGATGTGTTCGATGAGCAAAGTTTCTTCGCGATTATTGTTATTGAGAATTTTTATATGCGCATATCAATTTTTGGCTCGATAAATGCCTTCTGTTTCAAAAAGCGAGTTATTTAGTTTTGTAGCTTTAATATAAATATCTCCACTTTTAACATCAACAGGAAGTTGGGCAATTATTTTGGAATATGGACTTATTTTATATTTTTGGGACATTAAATTAGGTTTAAATAAAATGAGAATAGTGGAACTATGAATTTCTATTATTTTATCCGTGAAATTTATTTTAGCTTTTAATTTTGTTAATGTTTCATAGCCTAAGAGGCCGTCAAAATAATTATGAAATTTAAATAAATAAAATTTAAGGTTAATGTTTGAATTAAATTTTATGAAGCAAGACAAATTAACTTTTTTATCGATTCTATGCTTAACAAACGTAGTTACTATATCTATCGGTTCTACTTATGAGTAATCTCCATTTTAAAATATTCTGGGCTAACAAAATTTACAGATGCTCCGGTGTCTATCAGGAATTTTAAGGGTCTTCCGAATGGGGAAGATATATTTACATAAAGGAGGGCACCGGGAGTAAAATTGTTGGATTCTAGGTATCCAATTGGTTGGGGGTGTCTAATCGAAAATTTGAGCCATCAATTTCTGGCTCAAGCTTGTCTTCTTGGTCGTAATTATGAAGTTCGTTTGGATAAAAATTAGACGGTCGATTATCTTAGAAGTTCTTTCGGATAACACGGGTATTTCCACTGGATATGTCCATAGGTGTGGGTTTATATAAATTTCTTCGTGATTTGAAAGTTCTAGATTATTGGGAAGGAAATGGTGGTTTGAAATTTGATTGATGAACATTGTTTCGAGAATTTCTAGTTCCCTGTTCGAATCTATCTGAAAAATTTCGTCCTCCAAACGAATTTAGGAAAAATTGAGGGGTTTGGGATGGTGGTTTATTAAATGTTTAGGGGAAATGGTTTGAATAGTTTTATCTTCTTGAGTTTTGGGGAAATCGAGATGATTGGGGTGGTGGGCTATATATAGTTTGGTGAAACCTGAACTGGTAGGTTTGGTTATTATTTGGACGTTTAATTTGGTTTTGAGGTCTAAAAGTGGAGTTACTTCTAGAATAGTATACGTTTTGCTCCTCGATGCATAATTTGTATGCAACTTCTATATAAGTGAGCCTCATCGCTCTAATTGTAGCCCCAAGTGGGGCTCTTAGCCCAGTTAAAAAGTTTTTAAGGTCATATAAATTCTCTGTATAATTTTTCTTTAACAGAGAAAATAATCCTTTCACTTTCGGTTAAATGTTATTTATAAATAAAGAGACAATTTCGCAAATTCTTGAATAAAACGTTTCTATACGCTGCAATTATCTTGAGATAACCTATATAAATCAGCGACTAGAGAAGTTTCGTCGCGTTTATCCAAGTAATGTGTAATTAACATTGATTTAATTTTTTGCCCATCAGAAGGATTACCATTACGGCTAATCACTTCTTTGGCTGGCCCGACAATTTTATTTTTTATACCCGAGAAAATGATTTTGGCATAGGTCATTTCATTCAGAGACGAACATCAAATTAATATTTCCTCGACGTTTCGTCGGTTTCCGTCGAAAGGAGTTTATTCCTGACTAACTAGTCACTAACTCGTAAAGTGTTTAATAACTCGTTAATATTGTTCATACTTGAGATTTCAGAATCGATTATTTAAGTTTGGAACAATTTTCCTGTTTCCGCGATTGTAATATTTATTTCTGGGTCTGAATCGCTTCCGTCTTCAGCAGCGTATAACGATCTCGGGAATTAAGCCAATCAGGGTTGTGGGCAGGTTTTGGGTTTAGGCATGTGCAGTAATAAGGAAAGTAAAATTCAAAATATTATTTACAAAGATAAGAAGATCAGCCCTCTCATCATTGTCGTAGGTTTGGAGTTGAAGACCTAAAAGTCACCAGAAGTCCTTTCGAAATGCTGCCACAAAGTTTCTTTCGTCGCCGATATTCCCTCGACGTGGTTACCGAACCGTTTGGATTCCAATTTTCCGGAATCCTACCGACTACGTCAGGTAAATGCTTAACTCGGAATTAGAGTTAGGTATTTATTTGAATAATTTGAACAGAGATTTTATTACGATGTTTATTGCCGTTACTTTCGTCGTACAATGTATCGATAAAGCTAACTTACAATATCTTAACTCTAACTTATATACTTAATTGAACGGGAGGAAGTTGGTAGTGCGAGAATAGGGGTTGAAGAAATGGCGACTCGGAAATGGAAACCATTTAGGAATTTTGGGGATAGGTTTATTGTAGGAACGAATACCTAGATGTAAGTGTAAGGACATCTAGCTTACAAAAGGAATCACATTAACTTGAGTAATGGGTTTATGATGGGGTCCCTCAGATTGATTGGTTTATTGTTATTGGGATATTATAAAACAATTTAGAGGTTGTCGTTATGGGTCCATAACTCCCGCATCACCCGGAAGCACTCCTCTTCCGACAGCTGCTACTCCCGTTTTTCAGCCAGAAAAACAGCCATCTACAGCCTGATTCAATAGCCTGATGTCCGGCCTTGGTCCGCTTAGGACGCTACTTTGGCGAAGGGGTGGAGAGTGTATCTCTCGCCCTCTTTTCCGTCGGCCTGGCTCCGGAAGTTGACTTTGCAGTTCCCTCCCTGCCCTGCGTCCTCTTCAGCACAGCATCCCTTCTCTCTCGAGCAGGCGGCAATTCTACCCCTCTCCCTTTGCTGTCCTTTTCAGCTTTTTGATATCCTGCCAGCCTATTCCTTACGCGAGGGGGGATGGTATACAAAAATGAGATTATCAATGAGAATAATAACGGCTTTGATAACTGAATATACGATTAACAGGAGTAACGATGATCACTTACAATAAGTGCAAGTATGGGAAATACGCTGATTGGCTGGGAGAAAAGTGAGGGAAGAGATTTAGCCAAGTCAAGAACACCAATAAATGCCAACAGCGCAACCGGTTGTCGGGTTCCAAAAATGCTCTCAAATTACTAGAGTCCATCTTGAATTGGGTTCCAAATTAGCTCAAACAGACGTTTCCAATTTTTTTCTTATACTAAGACTATATCTATGTATACTTAATCAATTATATAACGATCCACCACGAAACACGGGTTTTAGTCACTCAGGGTGTGCACGTGGAATTGTAGAAATAGAAAGTAAAATTCAAGATAATAATTAAAACAAAAATCAAATTCGAATAAGTACAGCCAAACTGATCAATTTTCAATAAAGTAAAGATTTGATAATCCTTGGGAAAAAACGTGTAAAAAACTATTTGAAACGAATTTTTTCGACTAATAGAGATGTGCGAGATTAATGCGAAGATGTGCAGCGACTACTATATAATATGTTTGGTGTGGTTTCGAATTTTATTAGCCATTTTTTATGGCAAATCATTAAATGGCATTTCCATTCGTTTTTTGAACTCATTTTAAATTTGATGAAGGCTTTCTTTATAGTTGCTTCTAGAAAACAATCAACAACCTTCTCCTTGTGGATGTCGCAAGTATACCAATCGAAGGCATAGTCGGCATGGTGTCGTTTTATATAAGTATACTTTTTCACTGTCGCTAAAATGACATTTATTTCCAAATGCTTCTCGATCATGAATAATGTGTAAAAATTTATTAGTTAGTTCACATTTTATGTGTATTTACTACAAAAATGAAGGACTTTATTGCTAGGCAAAGTAATGAGAACATGAGTAGGGGAAGGTTGGGTATTTGAGAACACCGGATAATTTGAAACAGTTGACTTTAATTTTTATGTAGCTATTTAAGTTCAATGAAGAAAATATTTTGAGTATCGATCATTTTAATTTACATTAACTAGCTCATTAATAATTTTTAAATTAATTATTTCACAATTTTTTCAATGAATTTTACTTTTTAAACTATGACGCAACGTTTCTTCGAGTTTTTGTTTAGTTTGATCCAATTTTTGCATCAACTTTATGTTGAGATGTTGTTTTTTATAACTTAGAATGTTTAAACGATAAAAAATCTTTGTAGATATTAAAAAATTATGCATGGAAAACTTCACCGCGGTACACAATTTTTCAATTGCAAGACAAAATGTTAGATGTGAATGGCTATTATTAGGAAAAGCAGCGACCAAATACGGGGTTCCAAAATCTATATTATTCAGACTATTGCGTCAAGAAGCTTATAAGAAATCAAAAAAAAAAAAGGACGACACCCTGTCTTCAATCAAAGTCACGAAAATCACTGGAAAGATACATCCTCGATTGTTGTGAGTCTTTTTATGGCATAACACCCAAGTCAGTACGAAAGATTACCTTTACATTTGCTGAAGCCACCAAATTGAAACATAAATTTAACCAAAAATCTCAGTTGGCTGGTGAAGACTGGCATTATTCATTCATGTTTCGACATCCCTCCATCAGTCTACGAACTCCAAAAGCAACGTCACTTAACCGAATACAAGCGTTTAATGTCACCAAAATTAAACTATTTTTCGACCAACTAGAAGCCCTGCAACGAAAAAACAATGTTCCTAGTTATCGTATATTCAACATTGATGAAACTGGTATAAATACTGTTCAGAGAAATTTGAAAATTTTGGCTCCAAAAGGTTTGAAGCAAGTAGCAAAAGCGATAAGCGCTGAACGCGATATCACCACTGCAGTTGTTTGTGCTGTTAGTGCCAATCAAATTTATATGTTTCTCAAATGTTTATCTTCAAAAGAAGGCGTATGTGTGAACTGTTGCTTAATGGCGCTAATAACGATTTGATTGGCACTGTTTCTGATTCTGGTTGGATAAAAGGGTTCATATTCGTGGATTATTTACAACCCATAATTTCTTTTGTACAACCTACTGAGTACTGAGGTAGAAAGAGCCTTGATAATACTAGATAATAACAAAAGTCACATTAGCTTCGGAGCATGCAAGCTTTTTCGAGAACCCAATCTGCATTTTCTTTCTTTACCGCCACATGTATCTCATAAAATGCTAATTATATAAAAGCCGTGAAGTTTTGGCATATGTGGGGTTGATATGTCTATGACCGTTGTCGCAAATTGTACAAAAAAACATTCCAGGGGATCCTGATTAACGGGGGCTGTCATTATTTTTGCGTTTTCAACTGAGATTGTTAAGAAGCTAAAAATGATCATTTTAGACTTTAATGTAAATATGAAGTTTTTTAAGGTGGGGGAACAATATTTTTGGTTGTGATGTCAGTAGATTTTAAAAAAATTGCGTGCTCTTACTTTACAATACTGTTTTTCCAGTATTGTAAATGGGAACAACCATTACAAGCTGCCTACTGGTAAAATTGTGCAGCGTTTTTTATGCCCTGCATTCAAACTGTGGAACAATTTATCAAAATGCAATAACACAGCGGTTGTCTCTATCGCTCTTATTCCCATTGCAGGGTATTGTGGCTAAGGGATGCACTAAAAACCTGCGTACATAAGTAGTTTGATATTCTTTTGTTTCTTCCTACAGGATTTTCGTAGTGTTCGATTAAAGATCATTTTTAATACACCTAAGAGGCAAAAAAGTATTGTCTCTTTCATCAGCCTTTTTAATATCTTCCCATTTGGCGACGTTACCATCAGTTGTAATTTAACATATTGTCCCAATCTAAGAATCTTAAGAATGGAAGAGTGCCGCCATTTTGTATGGTTGGCAGTGGCACCACTATTTAAACTTTCTCAGCCTTGGGTGGTCAAGCTAATCAACTAGCCACTTGGGGAGCGACGTGTTAATATGGGAGATAAATTTCCAGAAACTCTAGAAAGTTTTCTAGTTCTCTAGAACCACCCGTGGCGCGAATGGTTTGACCAAAAGGGTTACTCGGTATATGAGAAAGGAGATAATCTTCTAGCACATTCTGTGTGTAAGTCTTTACGAGTTAAAAAAAGACAGAATAGAAACAATAAAATTAATTGTTCCAAGAAAAATATAAAGTTCCGACAAAAGAATGGAAATTTCTGGAATAATAGAATCGAATGTTCTGGGAGAATTCCGAGTTCCTTTAAAAAAGAAAAACAAGCACAAACAGTTAAGTCAGAAATAAATCGAGAATAATAAATCGTGAACAGTGAATCGCGAGTGTTAAATAAATTGTGAACATTGTTAAATAAAGTGTAACAGTGCAGTGTATATAGTGAAATATAAACAGTGGCCATTAGTGACTCTTGTAGCAGTGAACTTAATCATTGTTAAAGTGTAAATAAATAAAAATTCATTAAAAATTAATTTGTCGTCATTCAAAGACAAATCCAAGAACCCGAAAAACGTTACAATATTATTGCATACACCTTTTAAAAAATTATGCCTTTAGGGGTATCGTAGAAATTAAAGATTTCTTTAACATTAATAAAATAAGATACCTGTATTAATGTTTTATGGTGTTTACATCCCTGCGCCCAATCACAAATAGTAGCTATAATATTAAATCCACAGTTTTTAATTTCTGTAATGACTTCCACAAGCCAGTTCGTAATAATACTGGCCGAGGGGTGGAGTCTACAAAATAAAATGCCACCAATTGTTTGTATTTTTTAGACACCACGAAGCATAACGGAGAATGTCTTATCGGCATAACGCATTCTTCTGCTTGACCCTAATATTAAGTACGTCTCTTTTTGGGCAATAACATATACCTGCGGATATAGCCATTTCGTCATAAAGTAAGACACATATTTTATCGCTTGTACTGATTTTTTTTAGATATGGAGGATCGGTGGCTAAAACGTTTTTTTTATGCCTGTAAGAGGATGTAAGAGTAAGAGGATTGTTTTTTAGTGGGTACAAATCCCACACTACCAACACAATCTTCAATTTTATACTTGTTGGTGTCTTTTGAAGATTTTTTTAACTTCTACATTTAAATAAAATGGAATACCTATTAGTCCCCTGGAAAACTCATTCACAATCATTCGTCTACTTCCACGAAACTTTAGAACTGGCCAATTTATGAATCAAATCTTCCCGGAATTTGTAAATCCCAATGCCTTACTATTTTAATGATATTTGTGGATTTATTTAATAATGGAGCAGGGTCAGGACGCATGCAAGACGGCCTGTGGTTACAATCTAATGAGGTCTCATTAAAATGACTCTTTCAACGGGGTATTGTATTTAAATGAGACTGTCGCTGTGTGGTGGTCGTAGCTTTTGATTGAAAATCTCTTGTAAAAGATTATTAAGTTCAGAGAATCTCTGGGAAAGAGCTTCTATTGAAACCTGAAGGGCTCTCTGCAAAGCAGCGCGAAGAAGATAGATAGATGTTTCTAAATCTGTAAGTGTTTCCGACAAATACTTGGAAACATGATAGAAGTAGAAACCAAAACGGCATATCTTTCTTAAAAATATTTAATTTTTATAAATTAAAAACAAAAAATTCAGGGTAGGTACTCTTGTTCAAAAACAACAAGTATTCAAATAAAATTAAAACTATTGTAAAAAAAAATCAATTTATTCCAAAAATGTTCAAGGGAAAAACAAAAATCAGAAAAAAAATTATCAAAAATAAAAAAATAGTAAAAACCAAGTAAGACTATTTTACTAAATAAACCAAAACTGAATTTGGTTATATACGAGGGCGATTTGATAAGTTCGTGACTTTTAACACTTCCCACCTAGTTATTTTAAATACAATTCTATCAGCTGCTATCTACAACTAAATGACAATTAAATTTTTAGGAAGCTACGTCTTTTATTTTGATAGCCATTGAAAGAAGGGAAACTTGTTGATCGAAATGGAAAAATGAATTTCATGTGCTGATTAAGAATTATTTTTTTACGAAAACCATAACTAAAACCAAGAAGAAGCTTGATTACTACTATGGGGATTCGGCACCATCGATTAAATGGTTAATAAGTAGTTTACCAAGCTCTGTTATGGTTGTACCATCACAATTGACGCTGAACGTCCAGGTCGCCCCCAAGAGGTCATTACGCCAGAAATGGTCGATAGAATCTATGAAATGATATTGAACGATCGAAGAATGAAAGTGCGTGTGCGGGATCTCAACTGAGTGAGTATCATCATATCACATTTTACACAGATATTTGGGGATGAAAAAGTTATTCCCACGACGGTTGCCGCAATTGCTCATACGCTCGAACGTAAGCGTAATCGTGTGATCACTTCAAAACGGTGTTTGGCGATGTCCAATCGCAATCCACACATGTTTTTGAGACCGTGTTTTTATTAACCTGGACGAAACATGGATACACCACAATAAACCAGAAACTGCACGAACTACTTAGAGTGCACCACAGAAGTCAATAGTGGGTCTATCGACCAACAAAAACATGGCCACAGGCTTCAGGTATCCAAGTGGTGTTATTCACATAGATTACTTTGAAAAGGGTATAACGATAACCGGCGAATACTATTCCGAAATTTTGGAACGATTCGACGTTTTGAAGCAGAAATGAGTGCATATGTGTGTAGTCACCATGGCCAAATTCTACAAATTAGGCTACGAACTGCTACCTTATCCAGCTTATTCTCGAGAATTAACCGCCTGCGACAGTTTTTATTTCCAAATCTGCAAAAATGGCCGGGGGATAAAAAGTTTGGGTCGAATAAAAACGTGATCACCGGAACAAACGCGTATTTTGAGAGCTTAGGGAATTTTATTATTTGGGGGGGTATAGAAAAATTGGAAAAACACTGGACTAAGTGTACCGAGTCTAGAAGATTATGTTAAAGAATAAAATGTTTTTGTTCGCCAAAAAAAAGTTTTATTTGAAAAGTCACGGGCTTATCAAACGACCCTCGTAACTATCGAAAACAAATTGCGTAATTCACAACAAAGTGATTGTACACAAATATGAAACCACACAAATATTGTTCAAAATTTCGTATTGAAAAAATTATCATAAGTAAGTAGTTGAAAAAGAAAAAACAAAGGTTTTTCAACCCCAAAATTTTGAACACTTGCTCAGAAGCAACATGTTAAAAAAATATCTGGTGCGAGGCGTCACACTACTTTCTTTTACTTTCATTCATGAAAATACTCGCTGTTAGTTAAAAGAAATATAAGCACTTTGTAACAATACATATAAACAGTACTATATGCATACAACCTATAGGGCTATATGTATATACACAAATTCCCAACCTTCATCCCAGAACCGCCCTTATTCGAATTTTTTCAGGAAAAAGTTTCAAATAAAAGTTGTAGCCATTAATGAGTCTAAAAACTATAAAAAGTTTAAAGAAAATCGTTGGAGCCGTTTTCGAAAAAAATTGAAAAAGCTCAAAAACGCCTAGAGTAAAGTAGAGCTTTCGGTTAACCGATTTCAACCAAAAGCTTCGCGGCACAACTAAGTATAAAATGAAGGCCAGATTCCAAGTTTGGTGAAATTCGGATAAAGTTTTCGATAAGATATGGCTGTCACACACAGACATGTTTCTAAAAACCACTATTTTGGACTCAGGGGACCTCAAAACATGTATTTCCGTTGAAAGCTCAAATTTGAAAATTCGATCCAATTACAATACTGCCTTTACTATTAAATAGTAAAAGAAAGTAATATGTATACACTATACAGCTTATATGTACATAGGTATAGGTATACGAATTCCGAACCTTCACCCCAGAACCGCCCTTATTCGAATTTTCCCAGGAAAAAGTTTCAAATAAAAGTTGTAGCCACTAATGAGTCTAAAAACTATAGAAAGTTTAAAGAAAATCGTTGGAGCCGTTTTCGAACAAAATTGAAAAAACTCAAAAACGCCAAGAGTAAAGTAAAGCTTTAGGTTAACCTATTTCAACCAAAAGCTTCGCGGCACAACTAGGTATAATAGGGAGGTCAAATGCCAAGTTTGGTGAAATTCGGACAAAGCTTTCGATACGATATGGCTGTCACACACAGACACACAGACACACACACAGACATGTTTCTAAAAACCACTTTTTTGGACTCAGGGGACCTCAAAACATGTATTTCCGGTGAAAGCTCGAATTCGAAAATTCGACCCGATTACAATACTTCCTTTACTATCTACATAGTAGTAAAATATCTGGTGCGAGGCGTCACACAACTTTCTTTTACTTTCATTCATGAAAATACTCGCTGTTAGTTAAAAGAAATATAGGTTGCTTTCCATTTACACCAAAAGCGACCGCTGTGTAACGCAGTGTTCGTATATGCGCTTTCCATTTAAGACAATGTCGAACACGGCTGTACGCTGCGCGACACTCGAAAAAGCCGTGTTTCACCGTGTTTTGCCCAGGATTACCAACACAAAAGAGAAGAATTCTCTTCTCTGCCTATGATTCCCTATGCTTATTAATTATTTAGGTTCTTCAGGTTGGTATTAAAAAAACCCAAAAATGCAGTCTAGTATTTGCTCTAGTCGCTCTAGTATTATTTTGAGATAACTCTGTTTCATTTTGCAGTGTTTCGCAGAGTAACGCAGCGTCGCTCTGTGTTAATAAATGGAAAGCAACCATAAGCACTTTGTAACAATACATATAAACAGTACTATATTCATACAACCTATAGGGCTATATGTATATACACGAATTCCCAACCTTCATCCCAGAACCGCCCTTATTCGAATTTTTTCAGGAAAAAGTTTCAAATAAAAGTTGTAGCCATTAATGAGTCTAAAAACTATAGAAAGTTTAAAGAAAATCGTTGGAGCCGTTTTTGAAAAAAATTGTAAAAGCTCAAAAACGCCTAGAGTAAAGTAGAGCTTTCGGTTAACCGATTTCAACCAAAAGCTTCGCGGCACAACTAAGTATAATATGGAGGCCAGATTTCAAGTTTGGTGAAATTCGGATAAAGTTTTCGATACAATATGGCTGTCACACACAGACATGTTTCTATAAACCACTATTTTGGACTCAGGGGACCTCAAAACATGTATTTCCGTTGAAAGCTCGAATTCGAAAATTCGATCCAATTACAATACTGCCTTTACTATTAAATAGTAAAAGAAAGTAATATGTATACACTATACAGCTTATATGCACATAGGTATAGGTATACAAATTCCAAACCTTCACCCCAGAACCGCCCTTATTCGAATTTTCCCAGGAAAAAGTTTCAAATAAAAGTTGTAGCCATTAATGAGTCTAACAACTATAGAAAGTTTAAAGAAAATCGTTGGAGCCGTTTTCGAAAAAAATTGAAAAAGCTCAAAAACGCCAAGAGTAAAGTATAGCTTTCGGTTAACCGATTTCAACCAAAAGCTTCGCGGCACAACTAGGTATAATATGGAGGTCAAATATCAAGTTTGGTGAAATTCGGATAAAGTTTTTGATAAGATATGGCTGTCACACACAGACATGTTTCTAAAAACCACTATCTTGGACTCAGGGGACCTTAAAACATGTATTTCTGGCGAAAGCTCGAAATCGAAAATTCGATCCAATTACAATGCATCCTTTACTATTAAATAGTAAAAGAAAGTAATATGTATGCACTATACAGCTTATATGTACATAGGTATAGGTATACGAATTTCTAACCTTCACCCCAGAACCGCCCTTATTCGAATTTTCCCAGGAAAAAGTTTCAAATAAAACTTATAGGCATCAATGAGTCTAAGAACTATAGGAAGTTTAAAGAAAATCGTTGGAGCCGTTTTCGAAAAAAATTGAAAAAGCTCAAAAACGTCAAGAGTAAAGTAGAGCTTTTGGTTAACCGATTTCAACCAAAAGCTTCGCGGCACAACTAGGTATAATATGGAGGTCAAATTCCTAGTTTGGTGAAATTCGGATAAAGCTTTCGATACGATATGGCTGTCACACACAGACACACAGACACACACACAGACATGTTTCTAAAAACTACTTTTTTGGACTCAGGGGACCTCAAAACATGTATTTCCGGTAAAATCTCGAATTCGAAAATTCGACCCGATTACAATACTTCCTTTACTATCTATATAGTAGTAAAAGAAAGTAAAAATATCTGGTGCGAGGCGTCACACTACTTTCTTTTACATTTATGAAAATACTCGCTGTTAGTTAAAACAAATATAAGCACTTTGTAACAATACATATAAACAGTACTATATGCATACAACCTATAGGGCTATATGTATATACACGAATTCCCAACCTTCATCCCAGAACCGCCCTTATTCAAATTTTCTCAGGAAAAAGTTTCAAATAAAAGTTGTAGCCATTAATGAGTCTAAAAACTATAGAAAGTTTAAAGAAAATCGTTGGAGCCGTTTTTGAAAAAAATTGAAAAAGCTCAAAAACGCCAAGAGTAAAGTAGAGCTTTCGGTTAACCGATTTCAACCAAAAGCTTTGCGGCACAACTAAATATAATATGGAGGCCAGATTCCAAGTTTGGTGAAATTCGGATAAATTTTTCGATAAGATATGGCTGTCACACACAGAAATGTTTCTAAAAACCACTTTTTTGGACTCAGGAGACCTCAAAACATGTATTTCCGTTGAAAGCTCGAATTCGAAAATTCGATCCAATTACAATACTGCCTTTACTATTAAGTAGTAAAAAAAAGTAATATGTATACACTATACAGCTTATATGTACATAGGTATAGGTATACGAATTCCGAACCTTCACCCCAGAACCGCCCTTATTCGAATTTTCCCAGAAAATAGTTTCAAATAAAAGTTGTAGCCACTAATGAGTCTAAGAACTATAGAAAGTTTAGAGAAAATCGTTGGAGCCGTTTTCGAAAAAAATTGAAAAAGCTCAAAAAGGCCAAGAGTAAAGTAGAGCTTTCGGTTAACCGATTTCAACCAAAAGCTTCGCGGCACAACTAGGTATAATATGAAGGCTAGATTCCAAGTTTGGTGAAATTCGGATAAAGCTTTCGATACGATATGGCTGTCACACACAGACACACACACACACAGACACACACACACACAGACACACACACAGACATGTTTCTAAAAACCACTTTTTTGGATTCAGGGGACCTCAAAACATGTATTTCCGGTGAAAGCTCGAATTCGAAAATTCGACCCGATTACAATACTTCCTTTACTATCTATATAGTAGTAAAAGAAAGTAAAAAGTAATATAATCGTCAAAAAAAATTGCTCCGAATTATCAAGATAAATTCTTTTACACTTATTCAAAAATAACGTGTATAGATTGAAAATAATTTTGGAGAAATCATAACACATGAAAAGAAATTATCTTCAGTGACCAAAAGCAAACCCAACAAAAACAATTTACGTACAAACAAGATTATTCGCACATAGTTACGCTTACGAAACTACATAATCTCATTTTTTCTCAAATATTAGAAAACAATTTAAAAAAAAACGAATTTCATAAATAGCAAATTCAACAAAATTTAAAAATCGTAGTTTTTACGTTGAGCGCCATATTAAAACAATTCAACACGAGGCACGGGTTTTAGTCACTCAGGGTGTGCACGTGGAGTCGTCGAAAATGTAAAAGTAATAAAAATTAAATTTAACTTAATAACCAGTAAATAACCAATAAAATAAAAACAAACTTAAATGGAGCGAACTACCCACTATTGAACGATTTTCAACAAAAAAAATAAAAAAAAAAACAACAAAATAAATGCAACGCCACAGAGGTTTTATCTCCGAGAGACCAAAATCGAGAGAGCGACGTATTTCGGTATTCCAATTTCTTTCGGCCCAAAAATTTTAGCTTTCCCCACTCAACTGACAACGACATTGCAAATCGGTAGTAACTGCAATTAAATGGAATGAATCGTCACAGTACATAAGAAATACTAGAAAAACCTTGGTAAAAACTTTTGGAATTATTTATTATATGGGATCCAGTTTAGTAATGATACATTGAAGATTACATCTGCGATGATTGGGCAAAACGTTTTGTTTTGTCAGACATCGCCAAAATATTTGATACATTAGGTCTAGTTGGGCCGCTGGTAACGTTAGCAAAAAATTTATAATACAAACAATTTGGGAAAACAGAGTGAAATTAGTGGCGGAATTACAGGTTTTGGACCCCCCCCCCCCCGCAAAAAAATTAGATCGGCCCCCCACCTTATATGAATTTTTGCTTTTCGTATATATAGTGTCCTATATAATTTTGGTAGTTTTGCTAAACGATCCTGTTCCTTTTTCAATTTTCTCTTTGTCGCTCCACCACTAGTACTGCTTCAGTGCTTAGTTTTTTTTCCATTTTTCAGCTCCTTGAATTATTTGAAAATAAAATACTTATTACTTTAAAATAAGTAAATAAGTAAGTATATATTTTTGAATATTGGCTAATATAAAGATTATTTTTACAAAATAAATTTTATTCTACTTGCCTAATACCGAATGTTTACTTCTGATGAAAATAAATTCTTTTTCAAATCTTCCCTTCTTTAACCTAAAGGCCTAAAATTCTATAATCTATACTAATAATTTAGCTATGCACTAAAACTAAAACAAAAATGAAAAATAAGAAATTAATGTATACTCGTGTATAAGTACTTAAACACTGCGATAATGCGAAGATAATTGCGATAGTAAAAAAAGAGTTTTAATGACTTAGGTTTTTCGTTACAATAACTTTTGAATATTAAACAAGACATATTTGAATCGATTATTGAAACTGTTCTGTTCTTATTATTATAAATTCACACCGTTGTTCAATTAAAAAAAAATTCATGTTTCAACAATCAACACTGTTAAACCTTTTTTTGTATTTAAAAAACATCGTTGCGCTATTCTCATAGACTTCCTTTAATCACGCTATAATAATATTTATTACTAATTTATTAAATTATTATTTGCTATAAATTTTACTCTAGTTGTTATGTAATATGTAATTTTTTAAATTGCGTTACTATTTTGAATATGGATAAACAATCTCGATTAGATTTACTGAGATCTTACTAAACGTAATATTAAAAATATCTGCTGCGAGGCGTCACAGTACTTTCTTTTACATTCTTTTACAAAGAAATATAAGCTCTATATAACTATACATATAAACAAAACTATATACAATACCTACAACCTATATCATATAACATATACGAATTCCCAACCTTCACCCCAGAATTGTCCTTATTCGAATTTTCCCAGAAAAAAGTTTCAAATAAATGTTGTAGCTACTAATGAGTCTAAGAACTATAGAAAGTTTAAAGAAAATCGTTAAAGTCGTTTTCGAAAAAAATTGAAAAAGCTCAAAAACGCCAAGAGTAAATTAGAGCTTTCGGTTATCAGATTTCAACCAAAAGCTTTGCGGCACAACTAGGTATAAAATGGAGGTCAAATTTCAAGTTAGGTGAAATTTGGATAAAGCTTTCGATACGATATGGCTGTCACACACAGACATTTTTTTAAAAACCACTTTTTTAGACTCAGGGGACCTCAAAACATGTATTTCCGTTGAAAGCTCAAATTTGAAAATTCGATCCAATTACAATACTGCCTTTACTATCTATATAGTAGTAAAAGAAAGTAAAAATGTTAATTTTTTTGTACACTAAAGTATAAAATGCTACTTATTTCTCAAAATTATTGGGCCCCCAAAAGCTTCGGCCACCCTCCCTGATTCCGCCACTGAGTGGAAGACTCCAGTTTTGTGCAAGTACTCGTTTTATGAGTTCATGAAATTTTTACGGTAGTTTATCACAATTATCAACAATTGCCATACCATGCATAAAACGAAAGGTTGGCGTTTTGTATACTGAAATTCGTGGTTTTAGTGACGCTTCACTGAAAGCCTACGGCGCTTGCATATATATTATATAAGAACTATTAGCGTGACAACCTGTGACAATTGAGGACATTTTTCTGCAGTCATAGCTGAATTTGAAGAAACCGTGGACTGTGGGTATTAAATAACTTAGTTATTTAAGTTTTTAGTTACTTTTTTTGCTTATTATTTTTAATATTTTTTGTTGCGTTGAAGTACAATAGTATTTCATTACTAAACGGTTTTTGCTGTATACATAGTTAATAATAATGATTAAAATAGCAAATATTTATTATTTATTATAAATCGAAATGCACTTAAAATAAGAGAGTCGCAAAAAAAATGACGCAGCGTGACGAAAATCCGATTATAACAATTCTTGCTGTCAAATTGCCACTTTGATCATTTAATATCTAATTATGTCCAATTAAATCATTGTTCTCTTCAGTTACTATATTGGCGGAACTGAATGTAAGAGCCGTAAAAATTGGACACAAAATATCTACCTTAATTTCAAATAACCTTAGCTTTAATTTTTGTATATTTTTTGAATTTTGTTTACATAATAGTTAGAGATATTGAAAAACGGTTGCACGAAGTCGGGAAAATAAAAGCACCCACTACAATATTAGCATTGCATTAGAAAATTAAATTTTCAAATAAAAAGAAGGAGTATAATAAGTATACGAAACAATATTTTTGTGTAGCAGGAGAGAAATTAAAAAAAAAATGTTATCTCAAATAATCGCGTTTTAGAATTACCAAAAAAAGTTTAAATCAAAAAATGAAGATTACTTAATCTACGCTTAAGGAAATCTAATTTAAATTATTTATTTGTTGGAAATCTTAACAATAACAATTGTCATGAAATTTTTGGTATTTCGGCTATTTAAAATCTGAAAATTTAAGCTTTATACCTTTGATACCTTTTATTCCTTCTACTACTACCTTAGTACCACAAAAAATACAAGAAACCACAACTGTCGTAGAAATTATACATAAAACAAATATGAAATATAAATTAATCCTAAAGTAATTAAGAAGTGATTATTTCAAATCAAAAACAAACCAAGAAGTTAGCGAACTTAAAATTGTAGCCCACCCAAGTAGGTTTAAACAATGAAAATTTTGTTCGACTACAAATTAAAGAAACCTAAACGGGAAAAATAACATAAATATGAATAACGTTAAATTATTATTAATAAATTGCCACTACCCAAAGAAAAAACCTAAGTAATAAAAATAAATAAATACTGCTTATAATAGGTACTTATAATTAATAACTGCTATTAAAAAAATTAACATGTGAAAATAAAAAGCTCAAATGTTATTATAACACAAAAGGAAAATGTTATATCTAAAATCTTAAAATAAGTTAATATAATTAAAATAAAAAATAATATCTAATAATGCAAAAAGTATACGCCAATACGCAATGAACTAGAACTTACCTTTTACCTAAGTTAAAAGAGAAATTTAAAGGTTTTATTTTCGCGCGAATCGGATTATATATCCTTTATTGGATCCTTTCTTCGAAGTTCTGTTATTTGTCTTCTATGGCGTAATCGCTTTATGCCTTTCACTTTACGTATATCTTTTATTATTATTGTTAGTACTGACCACCCATACTTAAGATTTTTGTTTAAGGATCTTTATTACAAGTTTATTGCTTCTCTGTTGGATGCTATACGAAGAAATCGATATGGATTATTTTTTGGAATTTATTCATTTTAAAAAATGTATACACCCAAACCCTTCTTTGAAGCATTTAGAGATAGTCATATTCAAGTCATAGTTCTTTCAGAAATAACATAATTGTTCTTTCATGTTTCTATTTTCATTGGTTTAGCTTCTAACGTGCCAGTCAATAATGGTACTGGTTTGTGTATAGATTTTACATATTAACGTATAATTTCTTACCAAGTATCTGGACAGTTAAATCGAGTTATTCGGCCGAATACGAGTACCTATTATGGGCCATCCATAAATTACGTCACACGAATTTCATAATTTTTGACCATCTCTTCCGTCCTTGTCACAGCTGGTCACATTTGTGAGACCCCCCCTTCTCCATAGTGTGACGTCATATTTTTTACAATTTTGCACCTACAAATAATTATTGAATTAAAACAGCAGGTCGAAAATTTGTTTTATTTAAATTTAAATGATTTTTTAATAAAATTAACATCAAATCAAACATTTCAAGAAATAAAAAAAACGACTAATTATATTAATTAATGATTAAACTTAATCATCTTGAAAATCAATTGTCAAATGAAATAAAAACAATATCACCGCTAGGCACGGTGCAGCATTTATCAAAGGGCAATAGTATCGGCGCGTAACACTGCACCGAGAAAAAACATTTTCTTCGGACAATTAAATCTAAATATTAATTATTTGATTGGCAATGGGGTATTAAATCATTTTGTTGGCGTAATTGAAATTCAGTTTTCAGTAGAACATTTTTTCCCTATTTTAGTAGAGCGAGTGGCCGAAAAAACAATTTGAACCTTATGTTTCTACACATAGTGTTGGAAATAATTTTGAGTTTTCGTTAATAGTTCAAAGTTCGTGTTTTACTTAATACTTAGATTAAAATAGATTTTGGAATATAACGTCACGAAATTTAGGACCCCTCCCACCCCCTTGTCACGCAATGTCACACTTCGTCGACCCTCCCCCTAAGGTGTGACGTAATTTATGGATGGCCCCTTAGCATAAAATAATCGAGAAGCCAAGTTATTTGGGGCTAAATATTTTATTTTCTGAAAAATAAATAATAAGGATAATAAAACATATTTAATTTCAGGTTTTTAAGAAAAATATTTATTGAATCTCAGAATCAAATAACAATTACAAAGAATCTGTTCTATAAACATCAACATCTAATTATACATTTTCTAATAATTAAGTTAACTGAAGTAAGGTGAAAAGGTTTTCAAGCAAGCTATTTACATTAAAATATTTAAAATATATTATATTATCTCGTAATTAAACATGAATCATAATACTCCAGGATGGCTCCAGCAATCAATCACTTTGGAACTTAAATTTTAACATTGAATAACCATTTCGTAGTTAGCTGAAATAAGTTTTAAAAATACGGAAGGTGTAAAAAAAAAACAAAATTTTTAAAGAAATGAATATGCATTTATTCACAAGAGGCATATATGTTCGTAGATCTGCTTTATCTAATAGTGCAAGCAGAACAACATGGTTAATTATCATATTATTCTTTTCAAATAAATTATATATTTATATGGCTTTTTCTGTTATTTATCATATTCTTTTAAATTTTAAATATTGTGTATAGATTTACTTTATTACATTTTGATTGACAATAGATCTTTTTTTCTTTAATTTTTCTTGTTCATTTGGTCGGCGGCATTTGTCAATATTTACGAATTTCTCTTAATATCGAATATTGAAGCAACAAGCAGAAGATTATATTACTTTGTCTTATACTTTACGATTAGTAAAAGTTAATTTGAAACCAACATTTGAATACTTTCCACTTAT
The DNA here is from genome assembly GCA_958496155.1 of Sisyra nigra. Taxonomy (NCBI): domain Eukaryota; kingdom Metazoa; phylum Arthropoda; class Insecta; order Neuroptera; family Sisyridae; genus Sisyra; species Sisyra nigra. The sequence continues at coordinate 33,299,012 of OY292315.1, read as the reverse complement.
CTAATACTAAACTTATTCTCGCACCCTGTATCGGTTTGACTTCAATCATGTTATATATACATTGAAGACATTCCCATTTTTAAAATACAAATAGAGAGCTTCAAACCTTTCATTGCTGTTTTAATCATATCTTATAAAAACCTTTACAAATAGTTCTCTGTATTTTACTCATAGCTAACTTTTAAGTATTTACATAATGTATTTAATGTATTTAATTAACCATATGCTTGCATTTTAAGATCTTTTTGAAAAAAAATATACACATATTGAGTACATCGTTAAATGTATGTTATCTTTTTTTTTTTAATTATAATAATATCGATTACATTTGTCTTGTAAACTTACTTGGAAAAAAATTAAAATAAACGTGTGCTTTCTATAACTTTTTTTCTCTGCACACATTTCAAATGCGACTAATATACTCTAAATTTTATTAATATAATTAATGGTCACTGAATGCTCAACATTTATTACACATTTAAATCAATGAGAGGCAAAGGGACTTTGGATGATTCTATATAAATATATAATTATATATAAAATTATTTCGAGAATCCGCTCTCATTTTATTCGAGTTTGTAAAATATATAATATATTTGGAATAGTTTATGTCGTTCCTTCTTAAAAAATCCAATCTGAAGCTGACTTTTCTTTATGCTAATCGTTCGAGTGTTGGTTCACGTCGAACGATATTTAATGATATGCTACACCATGACAATTATAACTCATTTAACATTCTGTGTTAATATTCCTTCTCGTAAATCCTGTATAAATTTTTCATTTTTTTTTAAACAGCACAGCCAATTTTTCAGAGAATAAACATTTCCAAACAAAAAGTTTTATCAACTTTATGGTTTCATACACCATATGATTAGGTTGTTAGCAGATAGTTCTCAATAAATCAACTTGTGAATTAAAAAATAACTTTTTGTTAGCTCATAATATTCAAATACATACGCACATCAACATTCAAAGAGAATACAATAATGTTTTATATCTTCTTCTAATTTCAATTGTGATGAAATATATAATACATTTTGCAGATAGTTCAACATTTACAATATTGTCACTCCAATACAATCGAAATTTGTAAAATAAAATATATTTTTAAAATCATATAGATTTTATTTCAATAAAACAGTATTTTAACGTTTATTTCTTTCGTTCATTTGTACAATAAATATTAGTAGATATATAATGGCATATTAATGTTTTCATTTTCATATAGTTTATTTTTAAGCTGTACAAAAATGTATTCACATACTTTGACGAATAAAAGGCATTTAAGCACTTTTTTTAATAATCGATACATCCAATTGTATCGTACTGAAACAAATGTGTAAAAGAACAAGAAATAAAAACATCAATTCCTACTAATTTTATTTGTAATATGTACAGAATGGTCACATTAAGACTTGCAAGTTGTCGCTTCATTGATTGAATCAATCAATTCATCAATTAATCAGTCGTCAATTAATGTGGGCCATTCTAAAAAAAATTATGTAAATGAAACAAAATTAGTCTAGGAGGAATCGGGGGGCCTGAATATCAAAAGCTATTCCAATGATTTTTTTATTTCTTCAATAGATAGTAAATATTTCAGAAGTATAGTGTTCCAAAAAGAATCTTCCTCTATTATTATTTAAAACAAAATTGTTCAAACAATCTCAAAAAATACAATTTTTTGTTTGTTTGTTTATTTAAGGTCGCATCAACTACTATGGTCATTAACGACCGTTGAATTCGAAAACTCATGAAAAAAAATCTTAGGTTTTCATTGAGATTTGAATCTAAGACCACTGGCGTATAGGGCAACTATCTAAGTGACCTTTGATAAAATTAAAATTTAAAAAATTCTAAATATTTAAAGTCAAAACATCACGTCTTTAATTAAATTTTTTGGCTTAAAAGAATTTAATTTAAAACAATATACATAATTACCCTATAAAGAACAATCTCTAATATTTACCTTATATTGAAGTCATAATGAAAAAATGCATCGGAGTAATTTTCGGTATTCATGTGACGATTCCTTCCGGATTAAATGTTTTTTTTTTTATTTTATAAAATACATATTTTCAACATCTAGATTACATGAAAAGGAACGATGAGTTGAGATTAGGATGAAAAAACCAAAATGGAAAACGTTTGTGGTTGCAATAAATCGATTGAAACATATTTTATTATAATGTAATGTTGTTCAAAGTGATAAAAGCTTATTTGGGAAATATATAGCCATTCAACATTTATAATATGCGATCAGGCAGTGTACTAGTGAAATAGTTTTACAAAAATAAACCTGTGAGATATCTACTGGGTCCCTAATGTTGACAAATAAGCTTCATATCATACGCATTTTTGATCATTTAAATATCATAGTTCCTATATTTAAATTTACTAGAAAAATAACTCAATGAATAATAAATATTAATATAACGTTAATATAATTGGATTACTTTACTTGTCATGTTTATTTCCTTACTTTCTACTTTGTGTTAAGTATTTTTAACTAAGCTCCGATTTACAAATTTTCTTTTTAGACAATCAGCTTAACATTTTGATTCATTTCACACAATTTTACGTTGTGCTTGTTGTAACAAATCTTTCATTTGTTGCAGTATTGTGTAAAGAATCATTGAAATAAAAATAATTTTCTATATGGGAAAAGAAAATTTTAAAAACTCACCCTGATTACATTTAAAGAAATCAATATATTGTTCATTTTTTTTTTAATTTTTAAAAGGGTTTCACTACTTAAAATAAGAAAATCAGCTTATAGAGAATTTACGTATCGTTTAGAGTTATCTACACTAAAATAGCGAACATCTCATTCGAATCAAACAATAAACATTAATTTTAATTATATAATTATATAAATATTGCCATCTATTTAAGTTACAGTCACCATTCAAACGGGAGGAAAAATATCTAAATATACAATTTGCTTTATATAGAGTTGCTCGAGGATAGAATTTATATATATTTTGTTTAATAAAGAGAAAGGAGAAAGCACATATGATTCGGTAGTATGAAAACATGAAATTTATTTAGGTGCTCGGTATTGTTAGTGACTAAGTTGATGCCGAGTCCCATCGAGCTAATTGTATTCGTTTGGTGTCCAATGTGGGTGACAATAACGAGCGTAGACTAGCTGAGGGTGGACTGCCCCCGCACAAGTATTTCAGTGTTAGTGGTGACTGCAGATGACGATGAGGAATAACTTCCCTCTCTGCAGGCAACGGCCACAACTCCTGCAGAGACTGTGCCTCGTCTCAGGACTCTGAACCGCGTGTTCGGCGACCCGTTAACGACCCGACTAACGATTTTAAAGTTGCTCCTAGTCCACGTCCAGGCGTGTTAGCGCCGCTTTGATTACGATTGTATAGCTGACTTTGCGGATGGGCATCTAAACACTTTTGGTATCGCAGCTGAAAATGAACAAACTTATGAACCTCATCTTGAAAAGACTTACATAGATGTTTTATCAGTGAAAGTATTTTATGGGGATTTTCATGATTTTTTCAAACTATGTTCAACCCTAAAATGAAGGAACTAAAAAACTACAAAAAGAGAGTTTTTTAATAATTCCAAAAGGAAATATTTTAATAGTAGGATCCAAAAATCCAAAAAAAAAAGAGCTTTCAAACCCCTGTTTGTGTTATTTTGTACACATTTCACAGTCCTCCTCGAAATAACAGTTTCATTTTTTTGCTTTATCTTCAATGATTTAGCCTCCAACGTCAAAATAAAATATTTATAAAAGAACCAAAAGCCGTTTTCTGAGTTCATATTTATGCGAACGGTGCCCCTGGACTAGAGACTAGAGATGTGAAGTTCTACATAAAAAATCGATTTTTAATTAATCGATTTTATTTTTAGCAAGAAAAATTCGATTAATAAATAATCGATTACATATTTGTAATATTAAAAATACATATTAAAATCGATATTAACTTTAAGGGGGTATTCTAGTCTAGAGGCCCGAATTTCGAGCGTTTTTTGGCAATTGATAAAAAAAAGCATTTGATATTTTTAGTATCCATTTTTTTATCATTTGCTTATTCATATTCAGAGAGTACACAAAATTATTTTAAAACAAAAAAAAAAAATTTTTCATTGAGTTATACGTCTTTGAAGTAGAGGAGGAAAAAAAAAGACCGTGTTCTCGTCGCCATGATTTCTACCCGTGTGGTCATTTGAAAAATTAAACAATGATGGATTCTTAACAAGTACAAATGTCGCTATCGCATGAACCTCCAAAACTGAAAAAAAAATTGTTTTCATAAAATGGCGGCTACTCAAAAATAAAGGTCGATTTTTTCAGTCATTTTTTAACTTTGTCGAATTTTTTAAAAATATTACAAATTAAAAATTTTCATTTTTTATTGGTTTATACAGTAGAGAGATATTTAAAGAATATTCATGACAAATTTCAAGTAAATCGGCTGATTAGAACTTGAGATATTATGGCAACCGCATTGAAAAAAGTAGTTTCGAGAAAAACGCGTTTAAAGTTTTACGTTAAGTCGCAACCGGTGGAGTTGCCACGACACTAAAACGGCTATAACTTCGGAAGTAATTTGAATTTTGAAAAATCCTTTTAGGAATATATTTTTGAATATATAAACTATCGGATTATGAAAAAAAAAATTTTTCGATTTTTTCAAAATCCTAGACTAGAATATCCCCTTAAAAAAATCGATTTTAATCGATTATTCACACAATCGATTATTTTTTTACATCCCTATTCGCGCTCCGGGCTATAGAAGACCACACTTAATGTCGGGGGGTGGCAAATGAAACATCGATTGATTTTTGATTATAAAAAAAATCGATTTTAATCGATTATTTTCACATTCCTATCTGGGACACACTAACAGCGGTGAACAATAGAGATACAATTTTAACAAAAATTATTTAGCAATGCATTTAATTTTGTATTGCTTAAAAAGTTTCCAATATATTTCCGACATGATAGTACACTGGGAAGGAGGGGGGGGGGGATTTTATCGTTTCGCACCGAGTGCCGTTATATCTCGCTGCAGTTCTGATAGTTAAGGTCACGGATGGGCAACTTTTGGTACATATATCAGGGACCAGAATAATATTTCCGTTTTACCCGCGGGCCGTAGTAATTACCGTAGCCTTTTGATTATTTAGGCGCCACCACCAGTTAAACGCCAAATTATATTTGTTAAGAAAAAACCCAACTCTTGAAAATATACTATACTATACTATAATATACTATTATCACATTTAAAAAAAAACATGAGGTTCACATGAGGTTGAATGCCGGGGGAGGAGGTCGAACCAAATCTCACAACATCCTACTAGAGAGGAGGCCTCTTATTTTTACCGTTATGACTTTCTATTTTACGATGTTAGTATTAATTTATTAATAAGGATGCTGCTAAATATATTTGAAAAAAAAAATATATATGTAGAAAATTCGTGAAAATATAAGTTATTTTTTAATACGGGTACAAACCTAGTATCAAATTTCTGTTTTGAAAATATTTAATTATTATTTCTTCTATAGATCTCACGAACCGGTGGTTGCCTATCATTGGCATTGATATAAATATAGTTATAACTTTTAATACTTACTTTACAAGCTGCTTCTATAGTTTTACATAGAGCACCCGATGAAGGCTCGCAATGAAAGACATGAGCTATGAATAAATCTTGAGCCGTATGCATAATAAACGCGCACTGTTTCACATTACGTCCAATTCCTAGAAACGATAAATACCGAACTCTGCATTCTGCAATTAATCGATTGTCGTCCTATAAAATAGAAAAATAAAAAAAATATTAGTATAGCTTTATATTGAGTTTGTTTTAAACAGGCAAACATACGCCTGGATGAAGAATCGAAATCATTGACGGTGCTACAGCTACGTTCACTTGTTGCCAAGTTTCTGGACTTCGCGATGAGAGTAAATCAATAGCATCGTTCAAAGTGTCCATTCCGGTAGCCTGTGTTACCTGAGTACTACCCAAATATTGTGCTCGTAGTATTTTCTTTGGTTCCTCCATTGGTGTTGGGAAAGATTGTGCTGATAATGAGAAAATTTTTATTTAAAAATACAAAATTTACCATAATTTTTTTTTTTTTATACTTACTGACTAGTGTTTGACCATTCCGATGGGAACGTCGGTGTTCTGTGGGCAAATTAGTTGGTCGTGTGGCAAGACTTGAACGGCCGCTAATATCAATAGGTTTCGCTAAACTTTGTTGTAAGCTACGCTCGATCATAATGCGTTTGCAAATATCTCTCAACGTATTCGCTATTGTTCTCGCTGGCATATCACATCGAAATACATGGCACATGTGTTTACGTGTTGTGCGATCTCGTGCGACATAAGCGAAATCCCTGTTGTTAAGAAACATTGTATTACATCACAATAACACTAAATCACAAAATTATAACAATTATATACCCACTTAATCGAACAAGCTAATGCAAACAAATACTTAAAAAGCTCAAAGCACGAAAGTGCCTCGCTATTCATTCCTCCATTCCTCATAATTTACATATGATATTCTGCTTAATTAATACCAAAAAGGTAAAAAACTAATAATAAAAAAGGTAACATAATACTTCGTTTATAACACTAATTAATTAACGCATTAATAAAAAGTCTCATATCTAAAGAAGAAATTTGTTAAAAGCGTAAAAAAACAACGATAAATAAAAGGGAATTAAGTTATTCGTGTAGTATAAATAAAACAAGCGTTGTTTTATTCAAGGCAAATACATTCAAAACTAATGGTTCTTAAATTATTATAACACTCATCTTAATAATAAATAAATAATGAATAAATTTCCATATCATTAGAATTGTTATTTCGGAACATGCAACAAAGTAATTTGTCATAATGCTTTTGCCAGGTGAAATAATAAATAGAATGAAGCAATGAAGGAAGATAATGCTAAAGTTACCTCTCTCTGCAGATGGGACCATCACCACCACGAAACAAACAAATTGTACAAATTATTATACTTGATTTACGAACTTATTAATGTTACAAGAAGAAATATTTTTCTATTTTAAATTTGTTAGGTACATTTGCTTTGAAAGGTTACATGAACTTAGAAATTTCAAGAGATTTATTTTTTCACGTAATACTTAGTAAAAAAATTTTTAGGAAAATTTTGCAAGATTTCAAGTTAATTGGAATAAAATTATAGAAAAATGAAACTTCGAAAATTATTTTTATTAGGCACATGTTGTTCTTGCTTAAAATTTGAAATCGATTTTTCCTCCCAACTTTATATTTACAGTTGATTAACACTAGGTATTTCTAGAAAAAAAAAACTAGACCATTGATCGTTTTGTACTCTCTTAAATCGAAATAGTGACTATAGTGATTATTCACTATTTTTGCAGTGCAGAGTATACCACTAAATTCAAATAGTGGTATACTTTTCACTACTAAATAGTGAATAGTCACTATTTGATAGTCGAAAGTCACTATTTCGATTTAAGAGAGTAATATTACACAAGTTTTTTTTTTTATCTAATAAAACCATCAAATTTTTATTTTAGGATAATTAGAATCTGGACCGACTTGAGTTTCACGTTTTCTACAGTAACAGTATCTAACAAGCCAAATAAATAAAGATTTAAATTCGAAATAAAAGCTATATTACAAGCTACCAACAAAGAAAGTTTTTTTGTTTTGATATTTTATAAATTAACTCAACAATTTTGCAAAGCTTCCTACATATGTGCTAGTCAACATGTTAAACCTTAATGCTGAGAATAATGAAACTTTTGTAAATATCTGGAAAATTTCTCGTTTCCTTGATTGTTATTAATGTTTTGAGTTTCTACAAAAATTGTAGAATATAAAATTGTTAAAATATTTCATATTCAACAAATGTTTGTACAATCAACCCTTCTTGAGATAAAGTGTGAAAAGAGAAGAGAATTCAATTGGTTAATAATCAATGTACTTTTTATAGAAACGTCCAAAAATCAGGTTCCAATTTTTGAAAAACTTCAATGAAATTTAATAATTTGTCGTTTAAACGTTCTCTGTTATACAGATAAATAAAAGTTAAAATATAATAATATGATCATTATTATATTTAAAAAAAAGATAGAAAAGTCAGTTTTTCAAATCAACCTTTGAAATCCATGTAACCATTTAAGCTTTCTACTTTTTGTTAAAACATTTTCTACTACATAATTGGCAGTTGATATGATGTGTTAAAAGTATTCACGTAAATTGTGCTATCAATTAGCTATTTGTGCTTTATATAAGGTTGGAGAATTTTCAATTCTCTTGTTAGAAATAATAATTTTATCATGATTTTGTTTGTACCTTCTTTAATTTTTAAACAATTTTCGTTTGAATTAAAGATTCAAACAGAGTTTGTTTAAAAATTGTTAATCGCATAATAGCACAGCCTACGTGAATATTCTTAGTTATTTTATCTACTAACCAACATTTCAAAGTTATTTCATATTTGACTACCTTTAAGATAGAAATTTGTATTCTACACGTACAATCAAAAGTTAACTAATACAAATCGAAAGTTTGTAATCAACTAACTATATATAACTGTATATTTAACAAACTTATATACACCCCTGAACTTGGACTTAAAAGCAGCCCGGGCATTTCGGAGTCATCGGCTTTCAAAACACTTTCCACAAAAACCCAACAATAAGCCAGTACTCCGGGCTTAACTTACTGATGATCCTTTACTCGATCCATCTACCGGGTATTTGCACGATCAGCCCTATGGCTAGTCTGGGTCTGCTAATATACAGGAGTAAATATCTTACAAGGAAGGTATCCCAAATGTATCCTTACGATTTCAATAACTTTGAGGTATGTTATTGTTCACCTAAATTTAACAACCCATATTTTCTTCCATAGCCAGAAATACATTTTTAAAGCTTGAAATTTATCTTCAAAGTTACTCACCTAAAATTTCTATTTTGAAGTTTTTGCATTTATGCAATTCTTACTATGGATTTGTTATGAAGTAATCTAACAAAACACAGTAAAATTTGCACGCCAATTCATTATTTTTTCGTTCCTGAATAAGTATTAAATTTAAACAAAAAAGAAGCAAATATTTAATAATATTTGAAAAATCCAAAATTTTGCACACAAGAAGACCAATAAATTTTTTTCTAAATTTGTTTGTTTTTAAAGAGATGGACTGCAATAAAAATTTTAAATATTTCCTTTTTAATTCTTTTTTAAAGATTAAAATGTCTTTTAAATTTACTGATTTATATATTTTATAAAGAACTACAAGATGATTTATCGCGAAGTTACTATCGATCAAAGCAAAGACGTCATTTTTAACTTTGGCAAATAATTACTTAGGAAACTACAGTCATACTGAAAATGTAAGCAGTATTCCGGAAATTCCGAAATATTCACTGCAAGATGGAATCATTTAATTTTAAAACTAATAATTGTCGAAGTTTAAATGTAGATTTTAAAAAAGATTAAAAATTGCATCGTTTAGAATTATTGTATAACGCAGTACGTATAATTTTGGAAATAATGATAAGCTACGAATATCGACTGTGCGTTGTCAACCTACAAGTGACTCAAAGATATCTAAAAAAGTTATAATGAACTGCAAATCAACCTTCACCCTCTAATTGGCAAAAAGTTCTTCCGAATAATTTTTCATTTTTTTAAAGTCGTAATTTTTATGGTTTTTGAAGTTAAAACTTTTAAATTCTTAGTATGTACATATTTAAACCTAATACCTTCCATGTTAGTTTCATATACGTATTTTCACTGTCATTAATTCTTAGAGCTTTGAAAAGGACAGTATATAACTTGTTAAAATTACAGTTATGTTTGTTGTTGATCGAAGAAAAAATGGTAAATGATAGAAAAAAAACTCACCGTCCATTATCTCGTCCAACACCCCACACTCGAATCGTATGAATTGGCTGTGTGTTAAGCACCGTTAAGTTCTCTGGATCAATCAACTTCAGTGCCCCTTCATCCAAGTCCATAAATAAATCTTTTCCCTATAGAAACACATTTATAAGCCCACAATCAAATTGAAAGCCCAAAGAAATGTTTGCTTTTCAAAGTTTACAAAAATATTTCTTAACATTACTTACATCTCCCCATCGTCCAACAACATCCAGCAAATCATTACGACCAAGTGATAAGTCTACAATACACTTATTCACCGCCTTGCTGCTTCGTTCCGGTGTTAAGTCTTCCTCGGCAATCTCAACCCAACCCAAGGATCGCACTGCGAATCTAATTGGTTTTTCCTTTGAATCAGGTTCAGCTCTTGCCGGATAGCTGCGTCTTCTAAAAAATAATTTCCACTCATTAACACAAAGTTTCCATCATAACACAATCAATGTATTTACTTAAATGCCAAATCGTCTTTTCTTTTACGATCTTCCAAATCTAAATCTAGCGCTGAGCTCGTGCTACTTCTTGTCACTGATGTTATCAGAGCAGACTCATATTTCAATATCTAAAAAAGAATCAGTGAAAATCAATCGGAAAATTTTAAGAAAATTAACGGTTACATTATCAGGGTCTTTATTGGAAATTTTCTTATTGTTATCTTTCATCGAAGGTGGCATTTCTGGTAGTTCCCTTTGTATCGTTCCACTTTTAATGTGCCAGTAGTACGGACCATCATTATCTGTAATTATTAAAAGAAAAAATTCAATTGAACAAATGGACGGACAAAGAATGAAAGCAATCAAGAAATGGATAAAAGGAAACGTTTTAGATGAAAAAAACAACGATTTAAGACAATGTGTTACCTTCGTGCTTCTCCCATCCCGGTGGTAAATTCTCATCACGCCGCTCCTGTTCAGGGGAATCGAGGATTATCTTTTGACTACCTGGGGGGCTATTTTGGGGCCGTCTTTTAACAGGCACTGCGTATAAGTCATTGTTGAGCCCGCCTTGGATATGAGGCACCGTCGTATTGTCGCCAATGTTATCCGCCGTGTCACGATTTTTTTGTGTCTTCTCACAAACGCTGTAACATAAAAGAAACGAAAAAGACACATCAGTACAATAATATTCTTTTCCATATGTGACAGCAAATTTCTCAACTCGTTTTCATTTAGTTATTACGTTTAGATGGGTAAAGTCTTCCTCTTGTTTCTTTTAAACATAGAAAGTTCGGTGCAATTTATTCAAAAGTTTTTAGCTACATGAAATAATTAACGTCATTCTTCGCGTTTAATAATACAAAACGTAATTTGTTCTCTTGTCGTATGATAGACTTTTCCGGGAATAAACTATTGTCAAACGCGCACTTTGTCTTAGGACACTTCTTCTTCACCTTATTTAATATTCCAAGTTGCACGCAACTTTTAATAAGTTATTTTAGTAAATTAGTAAAGAAGGCTGCTGGAAGAAGTACACGTTATGTACACATGTAATATACCTAAATATATTTTCATTATACACAACATAACATGTGCGACGGAACCAGTGCCATGCACGAATAAGCTTTTTATGTTGTATTAAGCTGAAAAGCCTTCAAGATTGTAGACAATCGATAAGCTTGGCGCCATCAAGCTTTTATGTATACGACAGAATGACTCACGGTATTAGATAGAGAGGAATGAATGTGTTCGTTTACGTATGTATGTGGAGAAAGTATAGGCATATAACAAGATGAAAAGAAAACTCGAAAAAAATGTTGTACATACGAGAGAAAATTTTACATATGCAAAACAACCTTAAAATCCAATTTAAAAAAATTCACGGTGAAATTTTAAAATTTGTAAGTGTGAGACGAAGTTAATATACCTACTTGTAAAACAAGCAGAGTTGATTTTAAGTATTTTGCTACCCTTATAAAAGATACAAAATATGAAAAATAAAAATGAATTAAGAAAACACATTATTTTTTGTATAGCGAAAATGTATATGTGACGTGCTTAATGAATTTACATATTCGAAGGATCAAAGGAGATCAAATGGTTACTTTAAACTAAAAATTAATATCTACTACCCTAAAAAAATAATTTTAGTTTCATAAAAACAGAAATTTAAATGAATGATTAACTACTGTAATTACTATTTATTAGCACTTGTGGTTTTTAAAAGATTGGTGACTCCTATACTCTGTCTTAAATTATGATACATTTTTATGGTTTATTTTACTCAATAGAGAAAGATAATATCAAAAATACATCATTGATAACAAAATTATTCATAGTATTATTATAATTATATTATTGTTACAATTAAGATTGCAATCCAGCAAAGTGAGATCCCGAAATCCAGCGGTATCCAATTTAATTACCTTAACTTAGAATAAACTAAATTTGCTTTAATCAATCAGTACCATAAAAATTACATAAAATAATAATCATATGAATCCTTATTTGAAGCGTAAAATTTTAGGGTTTTTGAACCTATTGTACATCCTAATACTGACTAAATAAGAATACTGACCTAATAAGAATAATTATACCGAATTTGCAAAAAATTAAATGAATATTAATATTAATTGAAAAAAACGCATTATTGACGAATTTTTTTACAAAATTTTCCGAAATGTTGAGGAAAATTTTAATAATGGTCAACATTTAAGAAAAAAAGAGAAATTAAAAACTAAAAAATAAAAATTTCAAACTTTTTATAAACAATCACTCCCCTAAAAGCAATGGCCTAAGATTTGATTGAATTTTGGTTTCAATTCCTTAAACAACTATAACCTATGCGGGATCCTGCTGGATTGAAGTCAACACAGTAAATTTCCTGATTTTTCTATGTCTATAGGTTGAACTATATTTACTCCATGTGACTTAACTTAAACTTAAATTCAGGTGTATTTATGTATTTCGAAAATCTTCCGTAATTTGTACAATGGGCAAATACATTTTATACTCTCGTTTTCTGAACACAGACAACCACGTTTTGATTGCCTTATATTAAGATAATTTAACTTCTAGGTTTCAAAGACTTGGGCATTTAAACGTTTATTTGACATGACAATAATTATTAACTTTTCACTCAACAATACAATATACATGCACCAAATACTGAAAAAAGGAAATATTAGTGTTAACATAGAAATATTACTTAATAAAAACTTATTTTTAACATATTATAGAGAATTTTTTTTCTATACAGTTTATCGTACAGGATTAAATTAGTTTTGTATGTATGGTTTTTATAACTTGTACGTAGATAGTACATACCTTTAGGCTATTTAAATTATAAAGTAATCAATACAACATGAAACGATTACTTTTTCGGTCAAATAATCAAACATTTAAGTTAAACATGACGAAGGTTAATCGATAGGTCAATATGTGGAAAATTTATATGCTTTTGCCATTAAAAAACTATAAATTACTTTATATTAACTCATTTAACTTCTTTTCTTGTATTGGCATTGTTTAAAAAAGCTCTTTTTTTACAAAATTATGTATAAAAATAATGTTATAAAGATACTACAAAACACAACATTTTTATAGAGGACACGTTTAGAGATGGAGGCTTAAAATAAAAATAGTTGATTGGGTTCATTTTAAAACTGTTAGTATTTATAAAATTATCTTGGGAATTGCTTTTATTATGTTAAACTCGCTTTATCGGCTAGATATTCCCTAAAATTTCCCTAGTAACCAATAAATATTTTAAATAATTATCGAAGAAACTGCTCCTTTGTGTGTTCCTTTTACTTTCATCTCCATATGGAGCCCGAAAACGAAAGCTGGACGCAAATTTTGAAAACGCTCGTATCGTCAATGGTGACGGTCAATTGATAAGCTCGTCGTTTCGCTGGTACGGAGTTAACGATTCCCCGTCCAATAATATCTTTAAACATGAATGAAATGCCTATTACATATAAGGGCGCTATTCACCGGAGAGTCATAAACAATATTAAGTGGACAATTAGGAAGGTGATAATTATCTGCTTATGACGTTTACATCATTATTTTAACTACCTTGGTTATTACAATTAACTGGCCATGCGACAGACAACAGATTCTGGCCTCGCATAAACCTTACATGCTATGCTAGAGACTACACTGATATTACGTTTTAATCAACATGAAAATGCTCTAAATGTAATAAACAAAGTTAATTATATTTATATTTTTATCCGTTCCTTCTTATCTCGTCTCATATGAGAAAACTAACAGGGTTGGCTTTAGCATACGCAAAACAATAGTGGCTTGCAATAAACTATTTTGGATAGATTTTTCAAAATAGAAAACAGATTCATGAAAATAATTTCAATATGAAGACATCCAAGAAAAAATAGAATTTTCTTTTTATATTCTTGTGCCTCATAAGATATTATATAATATCTTAAATTCATATTATTTTATAAGCTAGTAATTAAATTAGAAAGATCTAACTTCGTTCAAGACTTTTTTTTCCCCGTTTTGCGGGTCCCAGGATATTCCTTCCTTCTATCACTGCGACCAAGGAGGTCTATTGTGATGTGACCCTCTGTGTTTACTAGGGGAGCTCCAGGCTTTTAAAGAAAGCCCGCACTTGCCTAGGGACTGCCGTCGCTATATTACCAGGCGTCATGTCCGTCTTTCCGAAATGCTGCAATCTTCTTTTGAAAGCTGCCTCACATGAGCATAAAATGTGTTCCACCGTTTCTGCCGCTTTCCAGCAGAGACGACATATGTTAGTGTCGGCCTTACCAATTTTGTGAAGATGGTAATTCAGGGTATAGTGGCCTGTATAGAGGCTTATTAGGATCCTTACGTCCCTTTTACCGAGTGACAATATGTCATGAGTTCTCTTCTTGGAGTACTTTATGAATTTCTTAGCTTGTCTATGCCCCGGAGTATTACTCCAGTGCGAGGTCTTGATTTTGGTTTCCCAAGCCAGAAAAGCGTTTTTGACTCTACTTCTTGTGATTTCACAAAAAGGCTCAGGTCCTATGAGGTCTGATGAGGCGCCATTTTTGGCCAGTTGGTCGGCCTGTTTAAATTGGAAAGATCTAACTTCGTCCAAGACTTAGAAAACTAACAATTTCATTTAGAATCAAAGTTCCGTAAATTATCATATCACCAATTTCAAGATAGTTGTTTATCGTAAGTAAACCGTTTATTATTTAAATTGCATAATTAATATCTTCTATGTTAACACTAACATTTCCTTTTTTTTTAACTATTTGGTGTATGTATTGTTGAGTGAAAAGTTAATAATTAATGTCATGTCAAAAAAACGTTTATATGCCAAAGTCATAAGGCAATCAAAACGTGGTTTGCTGTGTTCAGAAAACGAGAGTATAAAATGCATTTGTCTATTGTACAAATTACGGAAGAAGTACTAAATTTGGAAAAAAATCTCATAAATATTGGTTTAAAAAAACCTGGATGTCGGACAGGGGGTGGAGGACGATGAAAAAAATATTTTTTGAAAAATTAGATTTTACACTTCTTGAAACGTAAAAATAAAAATTTTCAGGAGAGGGGGTCCAATTTTTTCCCTGGCCGATTACATAGGTACACATAGATTCATTATAATGAAAATAATGATAAAATAGCCTTTCTCGTCTTGATTTTGTCTTATAGCAGTTTTTATCATTTTTCAGCTAGTTGTTATTTTTTTAATAACGCGTTCAAGTATTTGTATTTAAATGACAAGAATTCAAATGTTTCGGTTTAACCATCTGAAAGAGAACAAAATCTTCCTTAAGTCAAACTCTATTTAATGCTTTATAACAGGGTTTCCCAAACTTATTCTGACTATCACGACCAGGTGTGAAACACCAATCTCTTATATACGTGTGTTGGTAGCGATGGGTAAACGGTAATTGAGAAGCATTAAAAAAATGATTTCTGCCTAAGCTGTCTAAAAATTAATCAAAGATATCCGTTTTAAATCAGTTTGAAGAGTTTCATTTACGGAAATATCTAGTAATGACGCCTGTTGATATGCAAACTAGAATTTTTGCCAGTTATTCAGCCATTATTACGTAAATCTTGTTCCGAACCCCCATCGCCGAATGACGAACCCCTATGGGTTCGCGTACCTCCCTCACTTTGAAGAACCCTGATTCATAGTATTGGCCATTTAAAAGTTTAATTAGTAAAAGAAAAGCTAAACATTTCTGATAAAGCTATTTAAAGTTATCTTGACCGCCCTGCAGATAACTCTTTTCTAAGGGAACTCCAAAATGGAATTTTTGAAAAAAGTATTTGACTAAAGCTTTTAAGTCTCAGACGTATTTACGTATCATCATTTACGTAAATACGTAATCTAAATCATTTACGTATTTACGTAAATGATGCTATCAATTTCATTTTTGATTTAAGCACAAATACATCAAGCTTGATTTACGATTATAGTTTGCCAATCATTTCATCAATCGAAATAAATAAAATAACATTTTATATGTAAAATCTACGTTTAGTTTTTACTCAAAGGACAAAACGTTTTCATTAGTCAAAATATGCAGACTGTGTAATTTATTTTTTTGTTTAACAAAATGATTCATGCTTTAGAAAAAAACAAAAAACTAAAGAAAAAGCTTTGATGCAAGCAAAAAATTGTAATCGTAACGTTTGATAGAATTGTTCTATTATAGTTGGTTCTTGAGTCGTTATCGATTACCTACTTATATTTTAAGCGAGCAAACGTAGTAAAGAAAATATAAGTTTGGAATCAAAGACATGTCACAACAAATGGCATTTGAACAAAAAATCAATGTATTCCATTTTATGAAAATGTCGAAAAGTCAACAGTGTGAAAATGTGTTTAAAATGTAACGTGTGATGTTGTATTGTGTTGTCTGGAATCATGCTGAATGCAGCCATTGATACGAGTACCTATATATGGGTGTGACGAGTGTTTTGAGTGTGTGAAATAGCGATGATGTCTTGTGAGTGAAATAGAGCTAGCTGCTACTACCGAGCTACTATATGAGCTACTAAAGATTGCCTGAAGATAATGTGTTGTTGTAAATATAAAGCGATGTTCAATAGGATACGTGACATAGACCTAATCTAGGAGCTTACGTACTCGGCTCCGGTGTGTTGTGTGCGCAACGTGTGAGTTGTAGTGTTGTGATGTCCGCCAATTCCGACCAATTCGGACTCCCAACCCGCATTCCCATTTAGATTAACACCCCTGGAATTTAATGTGGCCATATTATATTGTAGATATAACACAAGTATACAGAGTTCAGTTACAGTCACAACAGTTCAACGTTCCTATACATAATTCATATTCACTAACGCCACTAACATCATCATCATCATCGACATTGACGTAGCGGCGATTTGTGCTACCTGGTGCAAATCGTAAATTTGCCGCCCTCTATTTTCTCAACAAAAAATGAAAAAATGATCTAAATTATTATACCACAATTTAAAATAGATACCCAAAATAGAACGCCCTCTGATATAAAAATACAGTAGAATCTCGTTTATCCGATCGTCGATTAACCGAGCTTCTATGTTATCCGATGCAACGAACTTATTCAAGGACTCCACATTAACTGAGATGTATACACGGATAATACTCGGACAAAACAGATAAAACTCGGATAAAACGGATGAAGCTGGAAGAATCACCGGAAAGTAGTGCTATCTTATTAATGAAACGATGGCGAGATATTGCAGCTAAAAAACAAAAACGTTGAAACAAACTTTCTTCAGCCGCGTTAGTGACAAGTTTTTTAGATTTTTACTTTTATATACTTTTGAGATTAAATTTTGTTCTACCAAATACATATAAATAAATTAAATTTTTTTATTTCTTCCGTGTTATCCGAGTCTTCGCTTATCCGAGGTACCTCCTCCCCACAACACCTCGGCTAAACGGGGTTTTACCGTAATATTTTTTTGTGATTTTACAGAGTTGTCTCATTTTTAACTAACTGCCACCACTTGACGCTGTATACATTGGATAAAGATAGCAGGTAGAAACAACAATATAAATTCTGTCAACAATCTCATGAAAGTAAAATACCTACTTTTTTCGCACAATAATGAAGTGAACTGAAGTACATTACCACTATAAAATCAGAACAATTCAAATATATCCACTGTAGCCATATGGCCATATTTCCATTGTGGTCGCAAGTGATAAAAATGACCACCAAAAACTAAAGTGAAACTTCTGTTTGCTATAACTATTTTTATAAATGCACTCCTTGATTTGATTTTCAAGGTATTTGAATTAAATTTGGCATAAAATAAAGTTAAACTCAAGTCAAATGTTAATATTTAAATATCAGAATTGAATTTATAGGTTATTTTATTTCAAAATCAAAATTTTCAGCTAAATGCATTACACAAAATGTTCAATCACTTGACTAGTCACTAGATGAATCTCCACATATTTAGTACTGCAGAATGGGTTTATCTTTAGGGGTTTGGTTTCTCTTGCCCCCCATTCACTACGCTACTGATCACCGACGTCGTTAACTTTTCATTCATCTTCCGCACTTACCCACTAAACTTCATAAATCATACAACCAAATCAAAATCAAATCTCATTTCTCGACACCCAATTGTTAATTTTGTCAAATAGTTCCGTACTTAATAATGCAAAATTGTTTAAAATAATTGCTTCACTTATTTCGTATATGTAACCTCGATACATATAATATTCTTAACACGCCAACAACTATACAAATACTCCAATCGAAACTGAATTGGTGTTCGAGGATACTTGACTTGTGAATATCCAAAAAACATTATTCAAAATAAAATATTGTTCTAAACAAATACTTGAAAACTTGAGGCGAAAGTACAAACCGAATGTGAAACGAAAATTTTCATAAAATATGATAATACAGCGAAAAAATAAAAATATTTTTACATAAAATGGAAAATATTTTCCACGTTAAACGTGCACCCAAAATTTTTTGAATAATCTGAAGTCAAGACAAATATACTCTCTATCGGAAATATTAAGTTGAAATCGAATATTAAACTTAAAAAGAACTGCAAGAAATTATATCCTTCCCCTGTTGTAAGGTTTCATATGGTCTTATTCAATATGTCTCAGGACTAAAACATATTTCATTTACTTTTTAAATAAAATCAGTTCTAAATTTAAAAAAAAACTAGTGCATTTCATGCTAGGTATAACTACGCTATCAAATGCTAAAACAGGTGTTAACTTAATGGAGGAATTTTTATTTTCCTGATTTTCAGATATTTAATGGGAGTCAATACTCAATTCCAAGTTTGACTACGATAAAAAACTAGACCTCAAAGTGCTTTTAAAAATTAAATTAAAGAAAAATTAGTTTTTAAAAAATCAAAATTTTCTGTTGTATCTTAACTTCTTAATGTAATAACTAAATGATTAATTTCAAAATTTAACTTAGTGGCAATATACATTTAATTACTCTGATCTTTATAATCATAGTCATTAAATCATAATACCATGTTGTATGAAACTATCTCATTATCACATAATTCAAATATACTTGTTACTTTGGTATATTTCAAAGCCGAGAATCTAATTCTAAAATCAATATTTGCTTAACAAACTCAGTTCTATGGTTTCCAATTATCCGGTATTAACAACTATTTCGGTATCAAATTCACAAAGAAAATTCATCACATGAAAAACTTAATGAAATGTAAATTTGTCATTAAATAATCAAAAGTTACATAATTTAAAATTTTGAGATACTATAAAGGAAATCTAAAATCTCTCAAAACTAAGCATATTAAAGAGACTCTTATATTAAGATTAAAAAACGAAAAGGGTGATTAAGAATTAACATATCGTTTAATTTAAGATTCAAATTAGGGGTTTAATTATACTCGACGTATTGTTTTCTAGAAAGATAAAATCTATATTAACTTTTCAAACTATTCTGAAAGCTTTTTTCACGATTAGTACATTGCTTGAAAGTTTTCAAGTTTCCAAGAAAAACTTTGGCTTCATTACTGGAGGAAATTCGTAAAAATCTCTCTAGATAGATCTTAATGCTGTGAAATTCTATTTTGAAACAATCACCATTTCATCCACTTTCATCCACTTTGTTCACAACTTTTAGTTTTCAATTTAGCTCAAAAGATATTTTTAGAAAGAAAAGTGTCTGTCATATAAACTTCGTCTATGAAATTTTCAACAATTTGTTTCGTGATAAATAGTAATTATTATGTTGTGATATTTTCGTGTAAACTTTAAAACTTGTTCACATAATAATTGGAGAGTATGTGTAAATCCAAACATTGAAATATTTGGTATGTAAATAATCCACACCAAAAATACTAAAGATCAAATTAAATAGTTTGGTTTGAGAAATTTTAAAATCAAAATTGAAAAATACAACATTTTTCGAAGACCTAAGGTCGGTTTAAGACTTCAATTTTTTTACAAGCCATCATTATTTAAGAAATGAAAAAACTAATCTAGCTTTGTCGACTCACTTAATGTTGGTATCTGAGTTTTTAGGTCCTTTTACCGGCAAATAAATTATAGAGCTAATCATATCAGAATGAAATTATTTTGTTTTTTTTTTTAATTTTTTTAGAGGAAAAGAGCCTTGCTGTGGAGCTCAAATATAATTTAATATATTTATTTTAATTTTATACATAAGTATTGAACCAATAAAGATTTATTTTATTTTAAAAATTTTGGTATGTTTTAAATAGTTGACCACGTATGATACCAAAGATTTATTTATTAAGTAGTCAAAAAAAGTTTATCATTTTTAGTTTTTATCCTAAAAAAAAGTTTTTGGAAACTTATAGATTTATTTGAATTGGATGAAAAGAGCAACAAGGTGAATATTTGCCTATTTGGTGGATTTTCAGCAAATTTGAGTCATGTTTACATTACTTCAACTAGGAACCAACTAACATTTCTACATACATAGGTACTCTTAGGTAAGTAAATTGCTGAAAAATGGTTAAAACTCAGTATACTACTCGTGTAATATAAATTTTTTGGCTGCACCACTAAGGCCCCACTTGTTATGTTTCATATATTTTATGTCGGGGAATATTTTATCCTTGGGAAAATTTTCCGGGTATATTTGTCAGGGAATCAAAACGCGCATTACCGCAAGCAACAACTAGTATAAAATTATTCATTATATTTTTCGATCAGATTTCCATTTTGTATAATATCGAATCCCTTTTACACAGAATGGCTTACATTTACTCTATTATATTTCGTAACCACTTATGAACTGACAATTACAGAAATGGTTACCTTTCAGACCAATATTTGAAATTTCTAAATTCTAATAACTAAATTCGAATTTCTTAATACTTTACAATAATTACATACCGATATGTAAATAGCTATATGTACTGTATAATTCTTTTCCCGCGAGTAATGTCAATATACATTCAATTTCAACTCAGGTGTTTCCATATTTTGAATTTCAATTAATTAGTTTACAAATTCAATTTTAATCAAGCAAATATTGTTAGTCATAACAATGGAAACCCGTTTTGAATAATTAAATAAACATTCGAATTAAAATCAAATAATTTCTACTTGAGTTTCACAATTAAAACTTTTACCTCCAACATAGTATTTATTTAACAATAACTCTTGAATCTTTTATCCGGTAACAATCAAATATTTTTCTTTCACACTGAAACGAAACGATAGCCACAGTAATGAGCGTCTCCCAAACAAATCTCGATACAAAACGTAACAGTTGCTTGAGGCACTTACATTTATTATTACTAAAGACAATTTCTAACTATATTTTGACCCATATTGAATTATCTCAAGTTTACAATAAAGCCACACATTCTGAGCTCATGCAAACCTTTAATGATTATGAGAAGTGTTGAAAATGGGAAAAAAAATGTTAACGCCTTCATATAATTGTTCTTCTCATGAAATGGTGGCGATAATAAACAAAACGAGAAACATGCAAATATCAGCATTTTTATGAGAATTATTATGATATGAATCGTTTAATTACATACATACGTACATATATTAAAATATAAATTATGAAATGTATTGAAAGAAGAATAAAATTTAAATGATGTAAGTCCCACAATCAGTTTATATCGCAAGAGTTCTGTGTAAGAAAATTTAAGTGAGATCTAAAGTTAAAAATCTAAATTTTGATAAAGTGGCTGAACAATTTGTTGATTTTGAAATAAACACAAAATAAATGGGTTTTAAAATTAATTATTTAAATGATTGTGATCTTTTGGTGTTGTAAAAAGTATTTTATCATCATGCCACTGTTTATGATTAATTTCTTTAGGACACGAAGAAATTTTTTTCGCATTGAAATATTTCCCCGATTAGAATTGTCACAGAAAATTTAACACGACTAAAAGTCAAGTTATTGAATAAAAAAAGAATTTAAGTATAGAAAAAAAAATCATTTTCAACGTTGCAAACGCAGATATTTCGAGTAAATAAAAATAAGCCATAAATGTACAAGATTCATAGACATAAAACGGCTCGTTTCAATGATTTTTATTATCTGCTTGAATTGGATTTATAGTACTTTAGTGGTTGAACACAATAGTAATTATTTTATTCTTTGCACGCCACAGTTCGCAATTTAGTGGAACACGAACGGGATGAGATACCCGAGAGAAATAAAAAAAATCCATATATTACGCATACAACGAATTAAAGACGTTCTTCCAAAGACGTTTGCTTCGTCTGGTCGCGAAAATAGAGAAATTAAAAGCTCCGTCTGAAAACGTCTCCCGTACGACTGAAAGACGTAAAAGGAAGCGAACTGTTAACTATGTGAAACATTTTGAAATCATTTATTCGATTTTCAAGGTGAAACGTTTACATTTTAAACTTTTTGAAACTAACGCGTGACTGAGTTTAACACAAAAAGTGAGTTATATATGCAAATGTCTAGAAAAGTAATTCGAAAGACATTTCTATTAACAATGATAAAATAATCTATCAACTTATGTAACAACAAACCATTTTCGTGCTACTAAAGGCCAAAATATTTAATATTTTTTTTATTTTTGAACAATGTAATTTTAAAGAAATTACAACTACTAGTATTTATATATTTAACTTAATTGCAATAAAAGAAAAATGAAAATTCAAGTGAAAATCGCTATTGATCTGTATTGTGCCTAGAAATTAATCAATTCTGGCATTTGAAAATTTGTTGCAATCAATTTAACGTTACTTTAATTTTAAAATGAAATAACTCTGAAATTCGATGTTCAACATGACTTGATATTTAAATGAGCCGTTCAGTGCACACATCGATTAACTCCACTTTTTCAACTTTTACAAATTTTCATGTCATAACACTTGGTTGACTCCTAACTTTATATATCCGAAAATTTTTTTTCTAATAATAAGTAATAACAGCTCTAAATGACAATTTGCTTTTTAGCTTTTCTATAAGAGCTGACAATGTATTTCAGAAGTCTATTTTATCAATTTACTCAACTTTTTGCATTACGGAGTTAATCAATGTGTGCACTGAACGGCTCAAATATCAATATTTGACCTGACTGTAAATTGGATTTCACCAAAAAGCCAAGAAGCTTAAAAAAAACTCAAATAACTTCAAAACCAAGTTTAGCAAATCGTAAATTCCTACTTGTGCTTAATATTCGGACTTAGAAAACGGACTAGTTAAACAGTGAACTAAATCATTGTTAACGTGTAGTTAATAAGTGTAAATAGTGTAAGATAATTCAATAAACATTTGTTAAAAATAAATTTGTCGTCATAAAACACAAACCCAAGAACCCGTAAAAACGTTACAATATCTTCAGTTTAAGACTAGTTTCGTTTAGAGCAGACATACCTATAGATATTTGTTATTGAAAATTTCATTTAAACTATGCAGAAATTTATGGAGTAAATTAACTGAACATTTTTGGACTGACTTAAGCTAAATATTTTAACTTTCATATAAAATAATTTGTAAATTCAATACTTGACTTGAGTAATCTTTAACTTAAGTTTGGCTAGATTTTAAATTAAATAAAATAAAGCAGTCTGAAAATCAAGACAATTAGCTAATAAACCAAGCCATGTAGTGAATCCTAGTATAGAAAATTTCAACCCTCATGATGTTTTTTTTTGCTAATTTGACCAAATGGTTGCAACCACGTGTACCTATCCTTAATTTTTCGAAGCACCTCAGGTCACTTTTCAATGTCTAAATTTTTGACATGTCTGAAAATTATCTACAAGATTATATCTACTGTGCTTACTGAAAGTCTAAAACTACAAGTATTTAATCAATATAGTTTTTTAAAAATCTACTACCTCTTTAAACCAAAGCAACATGAGATAACCATAATATTTCATATTGTTTATGTAAAACAACCTTAAAACCACTGCATTTCCAATGCAAACTATTTCTAAGTTATGCGTTCATATTTTATTCAGAAACTAAACAAATCAGGCCACAATGTTTAAAGCTCATAAAAATAATAGGAGTATAAAGTTTGGTAGCACTTGAATTCATAGTAAGCAGTATTCTAACAAAAACTAAGTTGTTAAAATGTCAAAAATGGTTGTATTTTTTCAACAACATTAATTTTACATTAACTTGAAGTTTAAAAAAATCAAGTAGGTACATACTTATTGTAAAACTTGGAGGTGTTAATCACATTTTCATTCCTATCGATAGCAATCACTTTACCAAGTTTATACAGATTGTAAAGAATAAAGAATGACAATGTCTGGAAAGTTAATTTGAGAAAAAAGAACATGCATATAGATATCCCTATCTTTTTCCATTGTCTTATAGTTCAGACAAATATTTAAAGCATTAAAAACTTTTTTTTATCAATCAAAGAAGGTTTTTTTTTACAAAATGCCAACAAAATTTTTCTTAAAATATATATAATGAAAATTAAAAGACAATTATCTACAACTTAAAGTTAATCAATAAAATTGGTGTAATTTTCAAAATCTTATTCGTTTGTAACATAGATTTTTTAAATTTCAATTAAGCTAAATATTACTCATGTAATGATATAGTATATGAAAAATGAAAAAAATCTAAAAACTTTTAATCCGATATAAAATCGTAATCAAAGTTGATCACTAACTGACAATGCAACTGACCGATTAGGGACCAATAAAGTAAGGTTTCATATTTATAATAAATTGTTTTAGATGAGTAGCTAACTATGCTATATACAGTCAGATAGTCTTAAAATTTGACATTCAAAGTTAAAAATTATAAATAATCACTAGTTTCTGAAACCGTTTGACTATTTATATTTTATGATGCTAAAGTAACAACCATAGAAAAGGATAAAACATTCCAGATGGTTCCATTGAAACTTCAATATTTGGCATTTAAACAATTCATTATTTAACGGTTAACAATTTTTAACTTGTTTTTAAGTATTTATTCTAACTTGTAGAATCGTATCGAACAATGGAGAACATTCTAGAAGATAGGAAACGATTTCTCTAGAGTCTTCTAGACTCAAGAGAAAAATGAACTGCCTAAGCGACTTTATAAGGATGCGCAGTGAGCCGAATGGAGTTAGTTTGAACAATTCAGTCATAGAATATGACAGTGAACAGTGAAAAGTGTCTTTCCGAGCGATTTAGTGTGAAAAGTGATTGAACAGTGATTTGTTGTAAAAAACTGTTAATCACCGAGTGAAATTAAATAAAATTTATTGTTTACTTAAACGTTTGATATATATTTCCAAGGAATAAAAGAATCCACAACGTAAATCTCAATACAGTTTTGAGAAATCCCGTTACAGTATCTATTGTATAATTGCTTTTTATCTTCAAACTATCCACGTTTCTAAATAACAACAATCTTTTTTATGTAAATATTTTCTTATTTTTATTTATTTATATAAGAGATTTGTTTGTGAATTAAGTAATTAACAGATTTTAAGGATTTTATGTAAGCTAAAGAAAACAATGTAGCATATTTTACAGTACCCCAAGGTAGCCCTTAAAGTAAATCCGGCTCTTTATAGTAGTACATGAAAAAACACACTTTCTATTTGATGTCATCCGATCGTTGTCTAGATATTGAAGCCTATTGACAGACATTACTTAGTAAATGAAAAATAAATGCATAGAATAATCATTAATTTCCTCTTGTACATTACACAAAAAATGTTTCAATAAAAGATTTCCTAGACACAAATAATCACATTATACGAGTTCTTTTCTTCATTAATCTTTACTAAAAAAAAAGGAAAATTTAGATTTGAAATAAATAGTAACATTTGACAGTAAAATTTTAATTTTGAGTTTAAATTAATTTAATTTTAATTTTTAAGTTTTTACAGAAAATGAAATATTGAAGAAAGTTAAAGAAATGTCCCATTTAAGAAATAAAAAAAAACATTTATTACAATAGCAAACAAGATTTACTCCATCCATCACTTTATGAACTAAAGCTGAATTTAATTTTAAAGTAAGCTTCATAAATTTGATTTTCATAATTGATTACAACAATAACATTCTTTCCAGAGAAAATCAAAACGATTCTCGTATAGAAATCAAAATTCACAGTTGTTGATTTTGCAAGTTTTTAATTAAATTGGTCGATGCAATGTTTCGTACTACGTGCATTTTGTCACTTTTGCTACAACAAAATTAAAAGAACAGAACGTATAATTCAAGTTTAAAGATTTTCGTATTTCACGCTTTCTTCAAATTAATCAATTAATATATAAAAGAAAATCAACAAGTAGCTACGTGCCAAAGGACACAAAAGTTTGTGTTTTATTGCAAACGTCCACGCTAATCTTCCCCTCTGATTTGTAGATACAACAAACATTATTATGTTCGACATTGAAAAGTTTAATGTCTTACATAATAGTAATTATATTTAGTAAATGCTCTTAAACTTTTCCTTTACTAGGAAAAATTCAGAAATCAATCGTAAGTAGCTAACCTTGCTATATAATAGCGGTAATACGTTTAACGATAACGATTTACGGATTATACGGCCTATTTCGAATTTATGATTCCTTAACATGATATAACCGGTTTAGCTCTAAATCTATCGAAAATGAAGATAAGCTTCCCATGCTTCTCTATTAGGATTAGTTTATTTAAATTTATTCTCGTGTCAAGAGGAGATTGAAAATCGAAAGCTTTTGGATTATTAATGTATAAATAGCTTTCCATAGAAATGTTGCAATAATATACACGTGTTTTATATTTTTACTAGCAGTAGCTTCAGTTTCACTCGCAATTTCACAAATAATAAAAATGCTTAAGCTTTTTCCGGGGTTTCAAAAAATTAATTTTACAGCAGGTAAGCATTTTTAGTTTAGAATACATAAAAACTATGACGTAAAAATTAAGAAATACTTAATTTTACTAGTTTTTATGACACTGTAAGAAGCTATAGAATAAAAGATATTTAAAAGACTTAATGTTTCTCAAAGTAGAGACATAAGGTCTGTTCTAGATAAAAATAAAAGCGTACATTTACAAGCATGCATAACATAGATTACCACAACTTTATATCGCAAATGATTAGTATTCTAAATGTACAATTTTATTTTCTTCTGGAGCAGACTTATAGTAACCAAAATGCGTGATGCCTACAATTTGATTCAGTTACCTACAATTACCTACATACATTCAATGGTGTAACGAAAGTTTAACATCTTTCACACGTATATTCTTGTCAACCAAAAAAGGACCAAATAATATGTAATAGAGGATTAGGTAGAGTAACTTCCTTATTTTAAAATTCAATATAAAAAAAATCTGCATATGTATATTTAACTCCTTACGCAATATCAAGTAAAGTTTAAATTCTCAATACGTTAATCTAATTTTGAAGGATATTTTCTAGCATATCGAAGGGTTGGCTATAGTCTGACGAATGTTGTTCTTAAGGAGATCCGGGTTTTTAGGAGGACCATTGTAAGCAATTGATTTTAGATAGCCTTAAAGGAATAAATTAAAGGGGGCTAAATTCGGTGATCGTGCTGGCTAGTGCAGATCGCCTCTCAAGAAGATGAGGCGTTCTGGTAAGTGTTGCCTAAGACCTGATAACCTAAAAATGTTTATCCGAAAAAAATAAAGAAAAATTAAATCATTGAGGCTAATTAATAAAGATATTAGGCCTAAGAGGCACTACAGTAAATAAAGTCAAAAGTAAAAATTAAAAAAATGTTCAAAATGTTTAAAAAAATGTACTTCAAAATCGAAATCTTGTCAGAAGAATAAGGAGTAATAAAGAAAAAAAAAAAATCTAAACGACTACAAACTTTAGTATTTCGATCAACATGTTCTAAGTAAAAGACTTTTAGCTGTATAAATTTAAAAAAATTTCATTTGAGAGTTAGTTAAAACTTTTAATTATTTTAGGGTTGTGACAATTTTTGTCCTATTATCTGCTTATATATGCCACAGACATTGAATAGCACACTTTGCAACTTTCAGAACTTTTGGATAACTTGGAAATCAAAAATTTACGATAATTTATTTTTATTATGTCAATATCATTTATTTTTAAAAGTTTGTCAAATTATCCAAATACCTTGTACAGTTGTATAACCAAATGTACAGTTCCTGTAGGATAGCTTATAATACAATGGCTAAATTTTTTAACGAAACTTACTATAATGGAATTATAAACCTAAAAGTTATACCTAGGATATTTATCATAAGAGAAAATCAGGGATTATCATAGTAGTAGTGTTTATTGACCTATGTTTCTATAACTGAAGAAGGGCGTTATCAAGAACTAAGAGTTTTTGTATAAAAATAGTTAAGTAATTGGAGGGTATATAGTAAAAAAATGTTCATCTTCAAAGAACATGGTTTTATTGTGGGGTTTTTAGTAGATATCTTATTATTATACTATGAAAGTTTAAGAGTTTTCAGAACTGCTCACATTTTTTTACAAACATTATTTTCCGAGATGAATTATTTGCCGAATTGATTGGCAAAGTCAAAAAATCT
This sequence comes from Sisyra nigra, assembly GCA_958496155.1. Taxonomy (NCBI): domain Eukaryota; kingdom Metazoa; phylum Arthropoda; class Insecta; order Neuroptera; family Sisyridae; genus Sisyra; species Sisyra nigra. The sequence goes on along the minus strand of OY292315.1, from coordinate 33,270,184 downwards.
TTTTAGTTTTGCTCGATAATTTTGTAACAAATCATCGCATAGTTATCAAACTGAAGATTAACGGAAATATATTACTTATAAAAGAGAGTATTAAATCGAAACTATAAATTCACAATGCTTTTTATCATCTTTAGTTATTCCATCTAATTTATTACGTTGCAAAAAATTAATATAATATTTAAGTAATAATTACCAATAACAAATTGTAACAAATTAGTGAATTAGTTTTTAAGTCTTACGAAAACTAAATTAACATAAATAACTTAAAAAAAAACATATTAAGACATAGCTAATTTACTTTTGTTATGATATTTTTCATAAAATTTACTTCCATTTGCATACAATGAAAACGAAATATATATATTCAAAAATTCAACAATTTCCACATTTCAACGTGAAATGTTGTGATGAGAAAAGCTGAAAGAACTCATCATTAAAGTTTTCTCGGAATGTGGCGTTGGCAAATAAACATATCTGTAAAAGTTGTCTCGTTTTGTATGAAATGTGGAAGGAAAAGAAGGCCATAATGGCGTGTTTTCTAATTTGCAATTTACGGTTTTGAATTCGGTATGTAGTATGTGAAGACGTCGAGAATCGTCGCATCGCATTACGTGAATCTACAGCGTGTCACTCACATAAACGAAAATAACAGAACACATTTAAATACATTTGGCGTATGCATTTTTGGGGGAGATATTCCAAATGTAATACAATTCGTGCATTCCTGCAACAATGCCACACATATTCGCCCATTTGCTCTAATAGAAGTTTTAAATTTAAAAATCGAATTTTCCAAAAACGACTCGCGCTATTTCCCCGTTAAATCTCTTCGTGTTCAACGTGTTATTTTCGGAATATTTCAAATATTTATTTTGAAATGAGAGAAACTCAGACCAACCTGATGGAATCGTTGAATGGCTCACATCCATTTTGCTCCTGCACTTGTAAGCTCTTCGGTGGTTGCATTTATTTCATAAAAAATTTTTTCTCACTCAGTCACAAAACACAAGTATGCAGCAATTATTAAATTCACTCACATTAATATGTTAAAATTTTAATCGCTTGTTCACTCAACATAAAATTTATGAATATTTTAATAAATCATCTAAAAATTTTCAACATAATTTTAACCAGTCGCTAGAATTTGATATATTCACAAGTAAAAACAACACGAAATTTAGGACACGCAATTAATACCTAACATGTGAATGTGGATTTAAAATAAATTAAAGGAAATGTCATCAGATGGTTAATTATTTTATTCTTTGGGTTCAAAAACAGGATGAAAAGTTAATGAAACAAACAGGATATTAGTTATCTTTCAGTTAATAATTAGATATCTATTGCAATCTGTTGCAATATAATATGGTTGATGAGAGGAAAATCTAGGAGAAGATCTCGGTTTTATTACGACTATGTCGTGATAAACGTGATATTGTTAGCAAGTTTTTGGAATCCTTCACCGATATAAACCCCATAAGTTTTATCTTTACAGAAATATGGTTATGAATTTATAACAGCCGAGTGCAACTTCTAACTTGTAAGTTTTGCTTGAATTGCAAGTCGTGCGACAAATTTTGGAGCATCAGTTTGAGGGTTATGCCATCAAATAATTTTCATCGTGTTTTCACGAGAAAATTCACGACGTAGCGTTAATAATTCAAATCGAACACACAGACAGAGCTCCGATTTCGTCAATATTTGTGCGTGTTAAACAAATATTTGAATGTTGGAAACATTCAAAAATGTATTCGACGCGAATTCACTTTGGTAAATGTTTGATTTTCACCAGATCAATATTCGATTATGCTACATTGGCATTTTTTCGTTACATCTCACACGTTAAGTGCTTAACGTTGTTAGCTTAGGATTCGATTTCGTTACAGCTCTACAATTTTAAAATAATAATATCTTCAAGAAAATGTCGATTTTTTATCGTATTTTCTCATTCTTTAAGCAAGTAATGCAAATATCAAATTCAATACAAAAGGACGACATTTTCCAAGACAGATAGCGTCATTTAGTACAATAAATATAAAAAAATCTATTGTTGAAGATTTATTGCAGACATTCACAGTCTTTTTAAACGTTCGAGCTTCGCGTTTGTTCTTTTTAAGACTGTTAAAGTAGATTGTTAATGCTTCGATATTGTTTGCCTTAAAGATTCCAACTAAATTTAAAAATTTTCCTATGAGTCCTTTTTATCACAATTATATTAACTTATATTAACTTCATTTATTTGTGTTGACAAAATCATATAATCGATATTTCATCCACTTTCTCAAATCCAATCGAGCTGAAATTTGGCACATACTCACATATTTTTGGTGACAATAAATAAATAAATCACGAGATTCACGAACTGATCAATATACGTATCAAAATAAATCAATTACGGTTTTATAGTTTATACGACGAATTATTAAATATACCCTTCAAAAGATGTAACTAGTTTCACATCCATAGTGGTGAACATTAAGATTATGTTCTGAATGTATTTTGGTGTCCTTAAAACTATATGTTCCATTAATGTGGTAACAAAGTAAGAAACTAGTTTAAAATCGTCCTTCCAGTCGTTTATTTATGACAATTACGGAAGTTGTATTGCGTAAAATATCATTAATAACGCCATTACATTTGCTTACGATGGTGCAGATCTTTCTGGGAAAAAAAAGCTTCATAATAAGTGGAACAGAAAAAAACAACGATAATAAGTGTAATCGTTGTAAACGCGTGGTGGAACGTAGCCTAAGCGTGGTATTTTCGAGTGACACAAACCTTTCTTAGACAAAATTTTATTTTAATTCATTAATATCTATAGATAGAGTTAGAAGGGTAATGAATCGGTATTTGCAATGAATGCAAGGAGAGTATTAGGTTGCGGCGTTTCGCCATATATTATAGCTTCATCTGGCTCTCTGGTGTATGTTTAGCATACGCCAATTATGAGTGTCAAACTAGTTTTTAAAATAGAAAAAAAAATATATTGGTAATTGATATATGCAAAGCGATAGAAAGACATGGATGCTGAGCATACATCAGAGAGCCTAATGAAGCTATAATATATGACGAAACGGCGCGACCTGATACTATAATTGCATTCATTGTAAATCCCAATCCATTGCCTTCAAACTATATCTATCAATACAAAATAAGAACGATCTGAAGAAATATTAATGATTTATTAATGTTTAATAATGAAAAATTTATGTAGGTAATAGGTAGGAATTTTACTAAAAGTTCGCTTAAAAGTCAAACTCAATTCAAATAGTTATTGTATTTGCAAATTGTTTCATTTCAAAGTAAAATGCAAGTTCTGTTCATTGTAAAGTTGCAGTTAAATGAATTGATGAATATAATCGATCTCTGATAATTAATCGATCAAGAAAAAATTCCCTCTTTAATACTAGCCGACTAGCCGATTCACCAAAAAAAAAAAATCGCCCTGCCATCTAAAGCCCGTTGTTCAATATCTTTTTCTTTCACTAAAATGTTTGAATAAGACAGATGTAAGAATAGTTTTCATATCTAGCATGTACTTAAGCTCGTTTAAAATTTTAATCTGGACAACACCGGGTTTTTAGCAAGTCAATATGCTTATTTTATCAACGTTCTTGAAAAAAATTCAAGTAATATACGATAATTTACAATGATTTTTATGTAATATATTTTACAGGAAAATCTCTATTTGGAGTTTCAAGGAAACCTGAGGTCAAATTACAGCTCAAGTTACCTTATAGAAATGTGCTTAAAAATAAAAATATAACATACACAAACAAAAATTAAATTTTTAAAATTAAAATGAGAGTAAAAATGTATATTTGACATTAAGATTTTGGTTTGTTTCGATTGAAGAAACTCATTGAGGAAAGCAAGTTTTTGTCGTAATTTGATTCCAACCAATTGAAGTACTAAGCGTTTTTTTCCTGATTTATAAACGAAGAACAAGAACTTAATTATTGATTTTCTTTTCCAAGTAAATTTAAATTAATATGCCTAGTCAATGCAAGTGAATGGCACATTATCATAATGCAATCAATTTTACTTAAAGCACAACAAATGAAAACTTGCTCAACGAATATAAATCCACATAAAAAATTTACTCAAATCTATTCTTAGTTTATCTCTTATTTAAATTATAACAACTAAAAATGTTTCTACCTATTTTTTTTTCTCTATCTTTAAACCAAATTGTCAAGACAATCAGTATCAATATCAAGAAAAATAGAAAATGAGCGCAAGACACGATTCGAACAGAAAACAGTAACGACTGAAAGAAAAAAGTCTAATAATATTGAACTAAATGTAATTGGATAACGCAGCCGAAAAACTCATTTCTGATCGCATAACCTGATTACTTCTTAGTTCAAATTTGCAGTATTCAATATAATGCTGTATCAACATATCAATGTCACACAAAAAATCCGATTGTTATCACGAAAAAACACTTTCCGTTTCGTCTAATTCAAGGCAAAAATTAATTACAAACAAAACCTTAATTTTGTCTCCGGAAACAAAATATTTAAAACATACAAAGAAATAAAATTAATTTAAAAGAAAGTGGCATCTTTCGAAATGGATGATACGATCACATATTTTAAATCTTCAACAATAGATAATTTAATGTTGGATTATGAAATTAGACGCGTTATTGTTGTCATAATTGTTCAATTGGTTTTGGGATAATTACCTTTTTATCTAATCAAAATGGAAAGCAATTACCTAATTTTTTTTTGGAAAAGACATAATGGGAATTTTTTTAAATTTAATGGAAATTCGGTTTAATCGATTGTAATTCAATTATAGAGTTAAGATCATGTTGAAAATTGAGATGTTCACGCTTAATTTAGTCAGGAAATTGATTTTCAAGATTAAATTTAGTAAAAGAAAAAAAAAAACTGTAAGCTCGAACCACCTTAATGATGTTAAAATGAGGATTTTAATACGAGGTTTTCGTTAGCGTAATTTAAAAATTGAACTAATTCACAAATACACGAGACACAAGTCGATTCAGTCGTATAATAACTAAGCACTAAACCGCAAAACTAGAAAAGAATTACACCATTGACATTTTACTGTCTAACTATGAGCCATCATGCACTAACAACACCGGACTGAAAAGCTAAAGAGACGAACGAATATCGTATGTTATAAACTCCCCCTCAAATTACTTTCACGAGAATGCACTCTATACGTGTATGTAATATCATATAAGGGGCAGAAACGACGATTTTCCCATCAGTAAAGAACAAACCAATCTCCATCAATGAATTTTCCATGCATTTGTCTCGGTCGCGAAAACACATTGCCGGAGAAGGAAAATGGTCCAAGTTGAAGCCTGATCGACGAAGCTGACTGTAATTTAGTCGAGCCCCACGACATTTATTAAAAGGAGAGCGCGACATGCACCCTGTATGCACTCTGACTGCACCCCAGATACAGCCGTTTCCCTTCAACGTGCCGGTATTCGAGAAAAATGTGAGGGGTGCACTATTATGGATATAACTGTACTTATGTATTGAATTTTCTGGATGTACAGAGGGAGATGGCGATGCTTATTTTGAGGTAGTGCTAAGTAGTTTTGAGGAAAAATCTTTAAATGATTTTTCTGTTTCTTTAAATCAAATAACTTTTTTATGCAGTTTATATTACTTAAAAGCTTTTGCGCTTTAACTTTTACTGGTGGATAAAGTTTGAATTAGAAAATGCGAGTTCGGGATTTCAGATGCTTTTATTAGTCGTACACGTTTTTATCCGCATTTTTATTTACACCTCTACAAATTTATTTTTGTGATAATTTAAGTTGAAAATTTATTAATAGACTGATTAATGATCATTTTTTTTTAAATAATAGTTATTTTAGTTTTTATAAATGTTTCTCAAGAAAAATATTTATAATAATAGCGGGCGTTAAAAAAATCAAATAAAAATTGATAATTAACTTGAAAACCTTAACTAAATATTTTTCAAATTGAGCCAATTTTAAATCGGTAACGAACAACAGTTATTAAGGTTCCTACTTAAATGAAAGATTAAATAAAACTACATTGAAAACTTCATAAGACAACAAAATTCGTTAAGAATGGAAGCAAATATATTGGGCACCACAATTTATTTTTATATCACCGGTTTTGGCTATCTATGAAAATATGGTTCAAAAAGATAGAAAATAATTTATTAACGACCACGTGGCTTTAATGATAGTTTTCTATAATAAAGATTATACTTAATATTTTAGAAAGCAATCCAAGCAGAGGACACATCATGATTTTATTATAACAATTTTGAATGGTAAAATATTTTTTGTGTATCGAAAAGGACCGCGATGTATTTTTCTTAGGTTGATTCTTCGAGTAGTATAAACGGGATAACTGAAACCGTATTAACTTTTTAGTAAGATGTGGTGTCTTTTGAAGATTTCCACCTTCCAGCGCAAAACAAAAAAAAACCTTTATATATTAGTGAATCATTTTCATGGGTGAACCTCTATAACTTAGACTATCTTCACTCTATACTCAAACAAGTGAGATATAAGAGCGTATATATCTTAATAAGTTTTCCGAAATTCTTAGAACATGTATGCAATTGGTTAAACCTTTATATAGTCTCTATTTGTGAGGAACACTTTAACGGTACTCTTGTAAATAAGAGATCTGATCAAGTGAAAATTTCTAATATACTTATAAGAAAAATATTCCAGTGCCTTGAATTCTTGCTTATTTAACTTCAACCATGTGCATGAAATTGAGAACCTCCTTCGTTTCTACGTCGAACATCATTTAAATTTTACAATTTTGTTCGAAATGCATTAAAAATAGGTAAGGATTTCTATAAAGCTTTTAGATACTTTCTGTTACATATTTTTTTTAAATCAAAACACGAATCTCTTTAAATTAAAAAAAAAAACGTTAAATATTTTCCATAAAACTCAGAAAATCAGCGAAATTGCAATGATTTTCAACAATAAAAAATGTACTCCTATTAAATAAGTATAATGTAGAACAAGTGTATAAAGTTTTAATATCCACTATAATAATTGGATAGACGAACGGTATTATGAAGAGTGTCTGGCTACCGAATCCATAACCCATAAAATTTTATACACTCCCTAATAAAAATTTTGACATGACTACGGCAAGCAGCCTCCTTTATGAGAGCATTCACCTTCAAACAATACAATTTTCCGAATTTCATTCAGCGTTTCAATTTGTCAATGTTTCAATATAATAAGACAATGTTTTGTACCAATTGAAATTTATGAAAGTGGAAGCGAAAAGCCGAGGTGTGCGTTGGTAGGTACATTGAAAGACGAAGAAATTAACAGCAAGAAAACGAGCAAAACGTGGATGAGGAGCGCGAACTCAAAGATTGCTCGATGAATATTTGATAACCGTTTGTTGTACGAAGAACAATGCGCTCGATTCGCGAGCCACATCAAGACTCGTTTGCAGGACCGGCGTGACCTTTTGTAAGGCCGCGTTCAAAATTGTTCGAGGCTTTACATTTAACGGCAAGAAAGTATTTACTTACAAATGCTGTTACATTGAGCGAATTTTTATACGAGGCATATTAAATAATACAATGGAATAATAATATTTAAAACATTTTTTCTCTGGTAATAGCCAAAAATGATTGATTCTGCTAAGATTTCCAGAATATCAGGATTTTATTGGAGTTGCACTGAACTTATATGATTTTTATGTATTCTTTCAACACTCCTTTTACTCCCTTAATCATTGCTACAAAAATGTCTTGTTTTGTTAATGGAGGGGTTGAGTGGATATTTACTACCTAAGTTAATTTCAAGGCTATTTGATTTAATTTTCAAACTTCTTGACCAAAGTTTGACTTGAAACCCAGTCAATGCTTGTAATTTTACTACCAAGTCAAAATATAAAGCATAATTCATTTTAAAAAATATCCAACTACTTAATTGACCTTATGAATCCTTAGTAATTAATGGTATCGTTATACTGCAAATATTAATCAAAACCAGTATTTTCAACTGGGTAATTTTCGTAAAATACGGCGCCAGATTCCGACGAATGCGCTGAACCTGCCTTGTGCCGGCCCTGCTCGTTTGTATTCTTTCTCAGAAAATATATGAACTCACTAACGGGTTAGTGGGTGGTTGAAATTGCTGTCTTATTTTTGTGGTTATGCGGTCGCTCTTTTCGTTTCACCAGACACGGTTCAAGTCAATTCCGGAAGGATATATAATATTATTCCGAATAAAATTCGTAGATCCGTACAATGTTAGAATTTTCTCGTTGTATTTTCAAAAACCTCGCCTCGCCGCCCATACAATACACGTTCGACAAATGAAAGATAATTTTGCGATTTAGACGAAACGAGAAAAATACGACATATACTCTTTCCTCTGTAGCGGGAAGAATAAGAAATTCCGTCTAGCTTCGACTTAATGATTCATAACATTGTTGCCTCATAATGTAATTAGTACGTTTTAAACAAAAAGAATTTTTACGCAGATAGATCGATTTTAATGTAGCGAGAAGAAGTTTTCTTTTCTTCTTCTTCAAGTTAACAATTCTAACTTTCCCGGAAAATTTATATACACAGACCAAACTCCCACTCTCTCTCTGTCTTTCAAATACAAGCAAAACAGTTTAAAAATACAAAACTAAAAGTTTGTGAAAAATAAAACTCGCCATAAAATACACTGATTGGTATATATAGTGAAGTGCTCGACGAATAATACTTTTATCGTGTTTTTGCATCAAAACTTTATGGTTCTGTTATTTGTAAGTGCAATAAATTTGACTAAAATATTTCGCAAACATTTCAGCTACGTACGAACAACGTACTCTACATATACTCGTACATACATTGAACCAAACCATCCCCCACAACGGCCATCCCCTACATGGGCCAGTTCAAGTGCAAACAAAAATCTCCCTCTATGCAATTTCCGCTGAAAAATATCATTTGTTAGATTAAAGTTGCAAAAGCTTTTACCGTTTCAACGGCTTAAATATATGGGAATATATTGATTGTGATCTACGAGCAAAAATTACAAACACAAAAATTATTACTCTAATAGTAGGTGTGACATAGTTTCCACACTTTCGTTGAACAATTTGACAAGTATTTTTTTTTTTTATTATTTATAGACTCGCGCGATGAGTTATTGGACGTTTTAATTTTTCAGGCGATTTGTTTCGGAGAAAAGTGGACGTGTGTTAATCTTGTTTCAACTATCTTGTTTCGGACAAGATTTATGCACTGGTATGAAACTTAGTTTTATCAGTCATACTTTAACAGCTTCAACTTACTGAGATCATAAATAAACACAATTAAAACTGAATTTGGAAACTTCAAAATTTCAATCTTCTCACTACAAGTTATACTGCAAGAACACTGATAATATTTTGATTCAAATAACTTCTAGGTAATCGAATTTAGCATTGCACTTCTTACATTAGGCAATTATTTACATGTTAAATAAAATGCATTGTCTAGCATTGTTTCTGGCATTATAAAAACATCTTCTAGTCTCACACAATAAAAAAGATTTAAGTAGTACTTTATGACATTGCGATACCAAAAAATCGAACTTCTAATCTTTACTTATTTTAGTCAAGCCATACATTTACATTAAGTTGTAAGGTTATCAGGAAAACGATATATGATTTGATGCACTTATAATTCTTTTAAAAAGTCGGAACGAGATTCAATTACCTACAAATCATTTTATGAAAGAAGAAAAGTGATTTAAGAGAAATAAAACTATTGGAATTGAAATAATCAAAGAGCTGTAAGATTTTTTTTTTTTTTTGATTAAGTGTTTTAAGCGTTTTCAACTTTGATCTTCTCTTTAAGCAAGTTATCTATTATTTTTCTGTACATTTAAATTATAGTTTTTACAATACATATTTAACTGATGGTATTTGCCTTTTAACAATCAACATGTAATTGCAGGTGCTATCTCTAGGTAGTAGAGGTTTTGAATACTAAACACGCATAGCAAGAGTAATATTTAAAGTCAAAATATAGGTTTTACAGTCGTCGAAAGTACTTATACATAGATCCACGTTTGTACTTGTTGTTAAAGACTATTGTTAACAATATAGGTTTGTTCCAGACGGTAGAGCAAAACGTCCACGTAAGACAAAAAGCAAGGCACACTGATCAAGAGACAAGAGTGAGTGAAGAAATCTTTCAGCCCTCAGCCGCTTGGCCGCATAGGCCGAGAATCGAGTTTTGTACGTACCTTTTCATGACTATGGTTTGTATCGACACGGATTTGGAGGTGTTTAAACACTATACAACCGGTTTGTCTAGTCGGGACTTGCCGCTTTATGTTCTTCACTCACTCTTGTCTCTTGGCCAATGTGCTTTGCTTTTTGTCATTTGTGGGCGTGTTTGAACACCCTCAAATGGACAAGTGGATCAAATCTAATATATCAAATGTCGGGGTAACATCTTTAGGATAATTTTGCAAAATTTTATTCTCAGGCTCTTGTCCCAACCATGAAATTTCTTCTGTTTTAATGTTTACTCTAAAAAAAATCAACCTACAACTTTAACAGTTTGATATGTTTGTGTGTTTGATATGTAACACTAAATAGTTTAGTTTTATTATAAATCCTAAGAAACCTAATATAAGGTTATGTTTATAAACAACTGCAGTGAAACCTAGGTAAGTAAGAGCTTGGTTAGCAAGCACTTCTATTAGCTATACTCTAGTTGTGAGAGTATTTGATATGCTCCGTTATTTAAAAACCTTTCTAAGTAAGAAATTAAAATCTTTATAAGAAAAAGTTGTTTTTCACTCGTGGCTCTCTATAATTGTAACTATTACTCCTCTTTACCTCTATAAGCTACAGTCGAGCGTATTTCAATTCTGCTATTTCAGACTCATTCTCAAATTATATTGTAACGAACATAGATAGAGACAACGAACAACGATGGAAAAGAATGGAACATTCTAGGTTGTTCTAGGGAAATTCTATCAATTCTTCACATTTCCATTATCATAAGTCCAAGATTTTAGAAAGTTCAGCAATTGAAGTTTCTGGTCTGTTCGAGAACAAATGTTCTGCCAATATGAAGCAACTATGTCAAGACGCACAGTCAGTCTAATGGAGTCATTCACAGTAATCTATTCTGTGAATACAAGTGATTCAAGTATATCAACGAGCGCTTTGAAAACTGATAAAAGTAAAGTGATTTTTGTGATTTTTTTTTTGTTTATTTAAGATCGCATCAACTACTATGGTCATTAGCAACCGTCGAATCCGAAAACACAGAACAACTTCTTAGGCTTTCATTGGGATTCAAACCCAAGACCACTGACGTATAAGGCCACTATCTAGTCCACCACGTCAAGGTTACTAAGTGACCTTTTGTGATAAATTGTTTGTCAACGAATTACATTGAACAAAGCAGTTTGGTTTATTAAACGTTTTGTAAAATTTCTATCGATGCAGATTTGAGAGTATTCAGTTACAATGTTATATGCTCGTATACAAGTTTACTACTCCATATCGACTGTATATTCTAATAAATCTCCATACGTGAGAAAAGCTTCTTCTGTATCTCTATTAGTTAGAAATTCGGGTAAGAGAGAATTTTCCACAAAAAAAGAGATCGCAATTTCTTAAACTCTTGTTTATCCGGGTTTTCCCATCTTATCACAATTTAAATCTTACAACAAAGAGATAACGTGTCGCTTGCTCCGATAACTGACATTCAAGATGAAACAAAGCAGTGCTTAACCAGTAGCGTACTTTAAAAATTGAACATAATTACTAAGAAAAGTGGAAAATCCAATTATAATGAACAGTTTTTTGGAAGATAATATTTTGAAGTCGTGTATTGTCTTCAATCTTAGATATGCACACCAACTTTCATTGCGATTGATAAATGGAAAATGGGTGAAAAATTGATTAGAATTTTCTGTCTACACTCACAGCAAAAAGTAAACGAGAGTTAAAAAGGAAGTTTTTGAAGTTTTTCCTACCGTAATTACTTGATAAAAATATTCAACTACTGTAATAGATCTCAACTTTGATTTATGGTATCTTCAATCAAAACGTTATCATTCTATTCCTTAAAATTACCATATTTTTAAAATTTTATTCAATCCAATAAATCTTTGCATGCATTTTCTCACGTAAGTCATCAAAATATAACAGATGTAGATACAATTTTTTTCGCTTAAATTCAACAAAAATGTTTGCGAAAAATGTTTTAAACGTGAGAACACCATTAAACAATATTCCTTAAGATTTATTGCCCTTTAGAAAGATCCGTTATGTTAATTACCACAACGTATGGCTAATTGTATTATGTTTTTATTACATTTAACAAAATATATGAAATTGCGACGATGCTCTTTCTATGTTAAATAATCCATTGTGAAATGAACTAAGGTAAAATGTGGGGTGGTTTTGCGAGCGTAAAGAATCTGTTCTTCATGGAATTCCTCGTATGATAAACTTATTGAAATAAAATAATAAAAGCCTCATCAAACCGCCTCAAAGTTCAGTTATTATGATATAAACAGGCGTCAAAAATCGATTTATGGCAATAAAATGTAAGTATGTTAAAGCATTTCACATCTTGAACAAATATTCGCGTCGAGAAGATGTGAAGTAGAAAAGGAAAGATAAGTCTGATAATACGAAATAATGGACCGTATGATTTGATACTCGTGTATGTGATTTTTGTGGATACACGAGGCAACATTGCCTTTAATGTTCAATAGCATGGAAAGCAATTTCTTCTGAAGAGCACAACGAAAAAAGCATTCGAGACAAGGAAGATGAAGAAAAAAAAAACAATTTCATTCAACTCGGAACGTCGCGTTGCTTTTCATGAGGACACCACGGCGTGGCGCCGACTAGTGTTAGCCCAAGGGCTATCAGTGACAGTTTATTTCTTTATATTCACTCAAACTTTAAGTTAGAAAAATTGGAGTTTTTTTTCAACGTTTCATTTAATATCACATACTGGATCATTCCATTCCATTCTCACAATTTTATTACGAAAATGATGTGGCAAATTATCGGAACTGAAAATTACAATTGAGCCGTAATTTATGACCTCCGTCTCGAAACGTGATGTGCTGCAATCATTGACGGTAAATAGCATATAAATCCATTACCACCAAGTGAATTACATACAGCATACACAGAAATGTGCGTAAACCACCATTATTTTCAAACAAACTCAAGTGAATTCAGGGTGAAAATTATGCAGCCAGGACATTGATGGATTATTGTCAATTATCTATATTATATCGCTAATAATGTTGGCTTCGTTCAATAAGTGGTTTTTTTCCATTTAGAAAAGCATTTTCTTTAACAACTACGAGCGATAAATGCTCTTTTTTCAAACCATAAAACGAATAAATGTGCCATAAATATTCCATTAACTAGTTGATTTTTCTAGACAAATGAGACTTACAATTACCCAACGACCTATTATTTGTGTTGTTGGTATTAAGCAGAAAAAAATATAAAATTCAAAAAGAATAAAACCTACTCAGTTGTTCTTAATAATAATTATCTACAACTATTTTTGAAAGAAATGCTTTTAAAGGTAAATTATAGCTCGCAGCCATTCATGAAGTAACTTAAATTATGAAATTAAAAGTAATTTAGGTATAAGTCAAAGCTTTCAGAACAACATTCAAGAAGGAGAAGTTTAGCTTCATTGTATTACAACGTTGTTCGTAAAAAAAATCGTTATTAACGCTTTGCTACAAGATAAATAAAAAAAAATTGTTTGAAATACTAACATTCTATACAAAAAATGAAAAAATACAGAACAAAAGACGTCAAAACATGATAAAGCTATATGATTAGCTAAAAAAATTATATTAGATACAGAATTACGTTTACGAAAAACAGTTAAGACAAAATTGAAAAAATCGAAAAATTTTGTGCAAAAATAATTTCTGGTGTTAAGTATATTGTCAAAGACATCACATTTTATAAAACCAAATTTTTTGTTCTCGTATTTCAAATCATAGACCGTGTGGTTACTATTATACTGCGCTATACTATTTGTCAGCCATCAAGTCAAATCTGCATACTTATACAATATAAATAGTATGAATTTAATAGTAAAAAATAGTTTAACAATTGCTAATTTAAAAAAAAACATTTTTTTAAACTGTTTCTACCTAAATCGTAATTTTTGTTCATATTTTGTTAAAAAATTTTTTATTCATATCAAAAGATAAAAAAAATGTGTTGAATTAGAGTAGAATCCAATATTCTAATGTCTTAGTACTATAGATTTTTTTTTATGTTTAAAGTCGCTTTAACATCTAAGGTCATATCATGACTGTCTAAACACAGAGAATTTCTGTTGGTCAATTATATCTTAGGTCTAGGATCTTAAGTCTAGAATTCAACGGGGATCGAACCCAGTACCATTTGACGCATGAAGCGGAGAGAGCAATTGCTCTAGTCACTGCGCCAATAGGTGGTCAGCATTTTTTATTTTAACTGATTACTAAAATTAGAACCTATACGGTGTAAAAAATTCGTAGCTTTAAGATTTTAGGATTAATCTCTACTGCTTTACAAAAATGAAAGACTTTTACTTTGAACACTCTAATCTTGGACACTAAACCTAGACTATTTACCTTTTTCATTTTTAGTCAAGAAATGATGCATCAAGATAATTATTTAACGCAGTACTTGAGACCGTCAAGTACTATAGTTACTATCTATGTCAGAGCTTCTTAAACTTTTTTATATAGCGACCCCCTCAAGCTTAGAAAATTTTAAACGACCCCCTCCTCCATATAATGAAATATATATTAACCGTAGATGTAGATGTAATCAATGTCGAACGTTCAGTTGAAAATCGAGGAGCGCGTTGTATTTATTATTTTAAATGCTACTTCCATATTTTCATTTATAGGCCCTACATAACAGTTTTGCATTGCCACTTTTTTCAAAAAATAGTTATAATAAAACTACAATAGTATTTTGTATGATTTTTATTTGTATTTATATTTGTACGTAGTGTGTATACTAATTTTAAAATTTTATTTATAATGATTGAAAAGTATCAGATCTTTGCGACCCCCTTTCAGTAGTCTCGCGACCCCCCTGGGGGTCGCGACCCACAGTTTAAGAAGCCCTGATCTATGTAACTATCTAATCTAGTAACTATCTGCTACAGTAATTCTATTTATATTTTGTAAGCTATTTAGTATGGTAGTTACATTAAACAACAAATGGTTTTTGTTGTTCCTGTAAGTTTTGTTGAACTAAAGCATTAATTCTCATCAACTATACAGTGGCACTTTTAGGTGCTACGAAAATCTTTAAGTGTACCGCAAAATTTCAAATATGAAAACCATAAAAATAATTTTGTATGCTATGCACTTTTAATCAGCAAATCTACATATAGCTGTTTTGTTATGTAATTTTATTTTACGAAGAAAATTATTAGACTATTTTACATAGTGAATTATAGAAAAGTAAAATTCTATTAGACCTATTTTATTGTAAGTGTGCTGACAATTTTGAAATTGTCAAAAGTGTTTCACGACAGAAAAAGATTGAGAATCGCTGAACTAGAGTCTTGTGGTTTCATTTATCGATGTGTAATATTAATTGTTGGAACTTTGATATTGTTTCGTATTTAGTATTACGTTCGTTCTCACAACGAATCTATTAACAAGTAGTTTAATTTCATGTTCAGTGTTAAATATTATGTTCACATTAAACGTTTTTTCTTTTGTTTGTATGCATTTGTTATCAACTATTCGATCTGGAGATAGAACAATAGGTAGATATATGTTTTACATTATAATAAAAAATAAAAATTCCAAGTAGTTATTGATTTTCAGGTTTAGAGTTTTCTTTGCACAAGGCAGTTTTATTTTACAAATTTGAAATTAAAAAACTGTCGAAAAATATCCAAAATAATAAATATCGAATTTGTGTCGTACCAAAAATGTAATTTTTTAACAAACAATTCGATTACTTTAACGTATTTGATTTTGTTGTTTCAATGTTGTTTCTCTTAATTACTTATAATATTTATACCCAGATAAAATAAATTCTCGTTTGAAAAAATCCCAACGGCATGTAATTTTATATCATCATACTAATATCCAATATCATCGAGCACATACCTGCGGTTGTCAGTGAATGAATCATTTGTGTCAAGATTTGTGACAGGTCCTGTTGTGATGTCGACCCCCATCGATCCAATGTCCAAATTGGCGTAATTTCGTCGTCCGGGACCACCAGAGCCTGGAGCCTGCTTCAAATTGCCGCTGCCGCCATTCGTCGACAGTTTGCAAACAGCGTCGAGCTCGTGATACAAATCATCATACAAGTCCTCGTCCGTGTTTGAGTTTAACGCGTCGTCAAGTCTCGCAGGATCTAAATGATAATTGGGATTCTCGTAACTGAGAAGACCGTTTTCTGCAACAACGAAAAAATGGGAAAAATTATAAAACAATGAAACAATTTTTATTAAACAAAAAAAAAAAATTGTTAAATGGAAATGTTTCAGGAGTATAGCTACTGTGGTGGATGATTTTTTTTTCGTTTTTAGGTCAAGATTTAAAGAATCAACTGACTGACAGTCATTTTAGATCATTTAGAATGAAAAGCCTGACCCCCATATTCCTTAATTTTCCCCGTATAAAACTCAAAATTTCTTTGAAGATCTCATCATTGAAAGGTGTAACCCTATTTTATTTTTCACATAAATACGCAGTACCATATTTTAAATTATTATTTCTTACCATTTGTAAATTCAAGTACCTACAGCATAAAATTACAATGAACTTGGTTTAACTTTCGAGTAACCCCGTCATTGTTAAAAAAGAAAGTCTACTAGTTTTTAATAAAAAGACTAAAGTACCTCTAATTAACAATAAAAAAATGTTAAATTAAAAGCTTTTTTGTTGAAGTGTTAAAAGAATGCAATATAATGACATTTTTAACCTTTTAACGCTCGACTTGTTTTGAAAGTGAGAAAATGTTAATGTTCATCATTGTAATTAGTTGACATGTTTGATACAGGAAAACATGGTACCGAAGACAAATGGGGGATGAAATGCATTTCATATTTACAATTTACACAAAAGAGAATATCATTACAATAAATTACCCAATGACACCATAGAGGAAAATTAGATAAGGGCCATAATAAGTTAACGGTAGCGGTGTTTAGATAAACTACATCCCTGAGACTTGTGTCTATGTAAATGTCGAGATATTTTATTCATTCACTAATGAGTGCAAAATACATAGGGCGATACACATACGTGGAGAAAATGGTATAATTCAAGACAGAGCTGACGAGGTGGTAGTCCTGGTGTGTAGTCCTGGCGCCTACAACTATACTGTGCATAATTTCAAAGGGTGGAATGTGTGGAAAGAGGCGAAGGCGACGCACCTTCTTTGGTGGCGCCGCGATGTCTACCCCACGACGCCACACGACATTCGCGTTAACGTTCAAGGGTAATGCGAACAAACACGCCAACAAAACCGTAGCAAAATGCCATATTCAAACAAAAAACACACACACATTTCTCTATCCCAAGTTCCTCTCTTTATAATCATATTACAAGATACTATTATATTATTAAAGGAAGGAGATAGGTATATAGAACGGCGTTTTACAGTGATTTTCATCAATTTTATTTAACACATAGGGAATGCATAAAATTCATTTACTAAAGGATTAATTCTGAAAATTGAAAAACAAATTTTCAAAAAATCACGGTAATATCTTCTACAACACAATTACATTTTCTATCTGATAGAGCAGTTTGTGCACTACATACATCCGAAGATTGCAATTTTTATCATAAGTCAATCACAATTAAATCAATCGCACTAATAATTTACTTTTCTGTATGTATCTCTTTTAAATGAACCTTAAATTCTTCGAAAGACTAAAAATTAAAGTTCCTATTTTTTCAAAAAAAAATGTTGTTTAAGCTATAGATTCAAATAAGAGTTATTTATATAAAAGGCTTATTTATATGGATTCATAAATTGGAAAAAAAAATGCGTATCTATAGCACTGTAAACGTAATAGAAGTGAAACTCTTTCTAAGAAATAAATAATATGAGAGATTTCATGTGTTATTCAAATAGAGAGAGAGAGAGAGAGAGAGAGAGAGAGAGAGAGAGAGAGAGAGAGAGAGAGAGAGAGAGAGAGAGAATATAAATTTGCATAAATACATTTTACGTATTTTTAATATTTACACTGTCATTTTATACTATCGCCGGGTACACGTCAATCTATTTACTTCACTTTCGAGCGTCAGAATATACAAGTATTGTTGACTTTCGTTTCTTTTTACCTATTTCGCATTTTTCTTCTCTCTCATGTAACGAAATGAAGCGTTCTTGAATTTTTACTTTCGATTCTCGTTCACTAATAGATTATCGAAACGTCGCCTAAAGAGTTCCAATTTAAAAAGTCGTTTTGAACGGGTTTCAAATAATATAAATAAGTATTGGTTGAGCATTATTAAAATAACAATAGTTTACTAAAATAGTTTGTAATTGTTATTCCAAACCTGGTCTTTTCTATTATTAAATGAGTTTGTTTTATGAAATTGTAGTATTCATTTTTTTATACAAAATAAATAATAAGTTTGTAATGAGAAGGATGAGACAATCGTTAAGAAGGATTAAAGCTAGAGGTTAAGGTTAAGTATTTATAATTCGAATTTCAGTGAAAAACTTTATTTATATATTCATTATAAAGTGCAATAATAATATACAAATATATTGTGAGTCTTAATATTGAAAGTTTAATAAGGTTATTGAGAATTTTGTTATGTGATCCATAACTTGCGTTCCAATATTCTAATGAGGGACACTCAATTAGAGTAGATCCCTCATAATTTATTGACCTATACGTTCATATACATCTCACTTTCAACGTCGCTTATTTTAATTGTTATTAAATTAATCTGCACCTTTGGTCTTCCGTTCGTTTTCTCATCTCTTCTCTCTCGACTTGACGTATGTTACAGAGTTACTATTTTTCTGTTGGATATTTCCATTTTTCCATAAGAACTCATATTAAAATTTAACTTTAGAGTAAATTTTTTTAAAGATATATCTCACAATCAGTTCAGAATTATTCCCAACCCCCAAAAATTCAGAATTATGTTTTTAACATTGTAATTGATTTTTTTGTAAATTTCCATTAAGATTTGTAAATAGGTTTACTTGTATTGGGATTAACCTTAATCGCTTGTAACTTAAGAATGAATAAATATTTTGATTTAAAATTTTGGGTATATATTTCTGGATAATTTTACAAGCAGTTTATGTAAGAAAAAAATATTTTGATTATTATTATCTATATTATCTATCATCTATTTACTTAAATTTTTTATTTTTATTTTTTCCGTCTCAATAAATTATGCCAAATTGTTTTTTTTTTGTCCATCCGGACTTAATAGATCGATCACTTTCTCACTGGTTCTCATTGTCTTCGAGTCGTACATAAATTTTTAAATAAATAGCTCACTCATGAAACTAATTTAGACGTCTGTTGGGGTTGTGTCAAATTTCGAAACGAGTTCCAAAAATTAAACATCTATTATCTCGCTAATTCGTGTAACGCGCTGTTTTCGCTCAACGCTATCATTTAGATTTTACTCTAATTAAAAGATTAATGACGCTGTTATAAATTTATGAGCCTCGACGCCTGTCAAAACTGTACAATTTAAACGGCTGTATTTTATCTCACATATTCTCGTCGAAAAAAAGTAACATAATGGAATGACTTATTTTCACAATACCGGATGAATATAACGTGCACAATATATCTACGACAAAAATTGGCTAAGCAATTTAGTTTTAAGCGTTTCATTTATATTTGGAATAATTTATGTTGTGAAATTTGCTTGCTTTCGATAACCAAAAAAAAAACTACCAATTCTTTATTTTTACACCTAGATACTATAATTTTTTGTAGTTTTGGTATCACTAATAAATAACGTACTTTTTTATTTTCGGTATTTACAACACGTATCATAAATTCAAGTTTTAATAAAAAGGTTTTTTCAGTATAACGTGGTAGTACTATTTTTTTAAAGAAAATACCGCAGAAATTTATCATATATTTACAACAAAAAAGCTTTTATTCTATAGTTTGGGAAAAAACATCAATAGAAGAGACAAATTTTAGCTTTCTAATATTACTTAATATTGGATACCTTTAGCAAAGTTAAAAAACTTAAACATGTTCACTTTTATTTGCAACAGATAAAGTTTAATTTAACTGATTTTATTCATTAGATTTTTTTTAGGTTTTTAAGCTCTTAAAATTTTTAGTTTTTAGAATTTCGATTGGTTATCATAAATATATACTTCGTATGATTTTAGAAAAGCTCACGATTCATTTTTTTTCCTACTTAAATACAAAATGACTCATAGTTTGAGTCAAACTTAGTTTTTTGACAGTAAATTGTGATTAATTGGGAAAGTTTAACTAATTTATAAAAAAAGTGTTGAGATTAGTTATAGAGTACGATATCAGTAAAAAAGACTGACAAATTGGCTGTGTTGGTGATATTCAAATCTTTTGATAATATTTTCAAAAAATAATTCATTCAATTCTGTTTTCAGTTCATAATTTAGGTAATGAAAATTCTCCTGCTATTTATAAAAAAAGATGCATCTAAAAAAACAAACAGTGCTTATTGTAGCTTATATACTATAGAGCTGAATCGTTCATTTTTGAGAATATGTATGTATCATTGTATTACTATATCAAAGCTGTAACTAAAAGAGATTACAAAGTCATTCCATCAACCCTATTTCGATGGGATCAATTAGGTATTATGGATCTCAAAACAATGTGGTTTCCACAGGATGTCATCACATGTCATACAACAATAGAAACTATGAATTTATTGTGACAACATTTTTCTGGTCGAGTCATTTCCAGAAATGCTGACATCAATTGATTGCTTAGATTTTGCGACTTAACGCCGTGCGATTTTTGCCATTAAATTGTTCAAAATTATAACGTTAAAATAAGTGACAATTTTTGCACGGACATTTAGATCTTTTATACATGTAAAGTAATAAATCATCGGAAAAATAACTTCTTTCTATCAATAACAAATAAAAAAGGTGTCAATGAGTACACCTGCTACCAGTTGGAACAGCACTGTCGATTCTCTTAAACCCTTTACCGATTCACAAAAAATGAATGAATTATAACTTATTATATAATTAAAACATACCTAATATAAGAACCATACTTTTTAGTAATAATACTTAGAAATTTTAATCTTAAATTCATATCCTAAAAAAATGTGGGTAAAAAAAATCTTTTTACGGTGTCAATTTCAATCTTAGATTTTAAATTAAACGCGTGAAAAAAAAAAACTAGAAACAATTAACGTGTTATGATGAATTACGGCGTTCTTCAGTTTCAGTTAATAAAACTGCATTTTAAGATTAAAATAAAGATGGGAAGTACAGCTTAAGGTCTTGATAAAAACATGGTGTTATATATTTTACACTATAACTTCTAAAAAAGAATACAAAATATCATTAAATAGGTAAGAATAAAAAAAAAGTTTAAAAATCGAAGTTATCAGTTGCAACTAAAATAAATGCAAAACAAATATAACAAAGCCGTTTTTGCCTTTGTGCACTCGTGCAAGCTTTTAGTGAAATTGGCAAAAACAGCTCCCATAGAAATAATAAAATCGCTCTCTTAACTAAATTAATTAGTAATTAAACCATCAATAGCAATTTCCTTTAATTTTCCTTATTTAAAATTCCAAAAGTGTAAGAGAGTTCCACGTTTCCATTTTCATACAATAAACACCTGTTTTCCCATTTTCCAGTCTTCAAAACCAATTTCGAAATGAACTAATGTTGCCATTACAAACAAATATTTACTCCGTAATAGTAAAACTAATCGCTAGATAACGATGAGCCATCGTGTAATACGCGAATATATTTACCGCCAGAATGAAACGATATTATCGAGAATAAACATTTCAGAGACAATTAGCTCAAGTTCTTGGTGGAATAAAACGAGAAAACTCGGAAACCGACAAATTTTTTTTAAATTTAAATGCATGTTTTCGAACGATTAAAGAAATCTTTGTATAATCAATGACAAATTTAACCTTTTTTTAATTCGAAGAAAACATTTTTATTGGTATTTTAACGCAATGCACAGTATAACACAATTTTTATGTTTTGTATAAAAATGACGTGGGTAACTTCATGTACATTGTACATACAAATAAAGACATAATATGGAATGACTCATTTTTTATTGCAATATGTGACGCATGTTCGTTTCTTTTAATAATTTGGGGTGAAGAAAATCGTTTTTGTGGGTAATTTTTTGCCAGCTGATAAGAAAGGCGACACTTTTTTTCTCTGTGTTGCATGAATAAATTTGAAATAAAGTAGAAAAATGTGACACTGAGAGTGGGCTGACTATGTTTATAAATGTTTTTGTAATAATTATGATAGAATCACAACAAACGGAGATTGTATAAAGCGATGGGGAGGAAATAAATGTTAATTTTGCAGCCTACACAAAATTGAAAAGTAAATATGTACTTTGTTTAATAATTATTATGTTCCAGCCGTTTTAATAACAAAGTAATTATGCTATGAAAAATGTTTTTCACTAAATGAAACTCATACTTACTAAAAGTTTTTTAAGAGCTTTTATAAAACTAGTTTTTTTCAATTTTGAAATATAGAATTGTAAAATCTTACAATTGTTTCCTCCTGATAATAGTTTTGATTTGATTGATTGAATTTTCCATTAACTGATTTCTCTTGATAGTATACGATGAAGTTTGTCTGTCTCAAATGTCAATATTGACATTCGATAGATTCTTTATCAAATAGTCAAATAGTTCCTAAATTAAGTAGAATATTCTCGCTAACCTAATTAGAAATTGATTGATTGATTAACTAACCGATTAATTAATCTACTAATAGATTAATTCCCTTAACTTCATTTCGTTTAACCTATCAATAATTAATGTTGCAATAATTGATTTATTGCAATTTAATGAAGAAAACAATTACTTTGTGTTTATAACTTTACTTATTTTGGAAAGTTTGAAAACTTTTTCTTCTCTTAATTTACCGAGAAAAATTAATGTATTAAAAATAGCCTGTCTCTCTTTTTTTAAATATTTCAACGAAACAATGAAATAGAGAATTGAAAATTAAATATTTGTGTTTTTAAGTTTGAAAGCTCCAATATCACATTTTTTATAATATAAAAATGATTTTCGTATGAAATAAAAAGGGTAAACGTTTTGTCGATAAAAATGTCACCAAAACGTAAAATTATAAGTTTGTATATAAAAAACTTTTTTACATATTTTGACTTAAAAATAAAACAACAGACAAAGATATTTTCCAATGTTATCCATCAGAGTCAACATTCTTTTGGTTATAAACTTTTGAGCTTTTCATAAAAAAAGCTTAATTATATTTTATTAACAACACCAAGCTTCTGTTTATGTCAGATCTGAATGATGACTGATTTAATTTTCTCAACACAGTATCCAAGGCATTATCGTAATAAAAATACTTTTGTACATACATAAATTTGAAATAAGTTTGACCGTTGACATTTTCGGGAACCCTAATAGATCATGATTTTCTTTAAAAAAATTATATTTAAGTAGCAAAAAACACACTTAACCATCGTGAACAGCAAAAAAAATAGTGATCACACTGGTTATGCGTAAGTCACTTACAAAGCAAACTGCTAACATAATTGAAGAACAAATGTACATATATGTACATGTACATATATACTAAGACATATAAAACATGTTTTGGAAATTTTGGGATAATCTCAAAAGAATCAATCTCTCCAAATATGACGCTCGTTAGAGAAGAACTCCTAATCGATACGTTTCAATCACCTACAATTTAGAAAACCTTTACTGTTTTCTCTTAGTCAAGAATTTGGAAGAATTAATGAAAAGCAAGTTTTCCTTCCTAAGTTCCTAAGATAATAAGTTTGTTCCAGATGACAATAAAACCGTACATGTACGGTACCGTACAATGTACCGCAATTGAATACTGTATAGAACTTGTAGCGTAACCGTGCGCTTTTATTTTCATCTAGAACAGATTTAATCATTCAATGATTTTAAATAATTTCGTTTCCGTAACTTTTACAGTCAAATGATTTGGAAATTAATAGATAAACAATGAAGGTACTTAACCATCAACCATCATCATAAAAGTTACGTTGAGAAAAACGAACCTTAACCATTAACTTTACCTACTACCTGAACAATAGAGTCTAATTCAGGGTTTCTCAATTTTTTCGAAAGAATGAGAGAAGATTTTCTAACGAGGAATTAAAAAAACGAATAAGCCGTCATTGGACGCTTAACATATTTAGAATTACATAATTTTAGGGCTTGATGAACTTAAATGAAGTTTACGAATTAGGACCTGTCTTAAACAAAAATCAAAAATTCCAAATTTTGCAAAAAATAGACTTATATCGTATATCTTTTCTCCTTCACACACTTTACTTTTTCACTCTCATGCTGCAAAAACGTCGCTATGTTGCACTATATTTATAATATTTATATATCTAATTACCTATATTTATATAACATTAAGTAAACTATATACTCAAAGATAGTTGTTTTACATCAAAATTTATTTTTGTTCTAATATCTAACAAGTTTATTAAAGATTCAATCTCGTATTGAATGAAAATTTTCAGAACAAATTTAAATAGAAAATAGACATAAGGAGCTATCTTTAAAAATTAATATAGAGCATCAATTTGCCAGCACACGCTACAAAAATACCTCTCACTAATGAAAAACGTCTAATTGAAATTTTTTTACTACCATTATTATTCCTTGTTTTAATTTAGCTTACAATTAATTTATATAATTTCATTCATTTCCTTTACATGACAATTTTACCTAGCATATTATAAATATTGAAATAGCAATTCAAAAATCGAATTAATTCAATAAGCAAAACTGAACAGAAAACGATCTACAAAACACAAATAGCTTACACACATCGCGTTGATTTATCTCGAATTGAACGAGGAAATTACCATCCCAACGAATAAATTGCGATTCAAAATGCCATAAGCCACAAGTTCTATTACAATTTTAATTCAATTAATTCCTATTGAAATTGTTCTTTGTTCAATAAGAATGGAAGTAAAGATAACATAAAATTCAATTATTTCCTTACTTTTTCCTTTTTTTCCTAATTGTTGAATTGTTTTCAATTATTTTCATATAGGTAAGTAATAATGATACATTGATTAAAGTTGTCTCATTGTATGAAAATTTAATATTCAATTGCTAATTAACAAACGAGCTCATTAAATCTGTGAAGCTTGTATTAAATTCTATATGTAATCATTTTGAATAATTAAAATAAGAGCTGTTCATTTTGATAAAAATAACGTCAAAATAACATAAAATATGAACGAAAAAAAATTGTTATAATAAACAACCTAGTTTGAAAACGTTGAAGACTGGCGTAGTTCATAATGCCACTTGTTACGTACGATATATCGTGTAGAATGTAGAATATTCCCTAAGGCTTTCAGGTTTTTAGTTTTCCAAACCTTTGACTGAGCATTTGTTATTTTTTTTCTATACGCAGCACTGATTATAGTTCATTCAAAGTCTTTTGTTCACATTTTTAATTACAACATTCATTAGCAAGACATTGAAACTTAAAAATTGCTCTTAATTTAACTCGATATAAATAATTATTATTAATTAACAAGTCTCATGTGGAACAGGAAATATTGAGAGTTTATTGTTCTTATTTAAAAATCTGTGTAGTACAATAACGAGACGTAATTCTAAAAGTTATGTTCTCCAAGTTTCGATATTGGAAAATGTTTAATTGGCAAGAAAATGATCGGAAGTTATAAAGCCGTTCAAAGCCCTTGCGTTCGATTATGTTTGGAGAAGCTCCGCACACCAATTGATGGCAATTTAAAATGTACGAACATGCATTTAGTGGATTCAACAAGAAGTGCAATAACGTGTAGATGCAATTCTTTCCAACCCCCCGACTCGAAGCAATTCATTTCAACATGTTATTAGTTGGCAGTGGAGTTGAGTGCTCTAATTTCTTGAAAGTTCCGGATCTACCCTTCGTTGGCTGCCGCAGTGTCCTACTTCGCAAAAGTAACTTTGTTCGTGATCGTCAATATAATGCTAGCCTATCTATTCAATTCAAACAAGGCAATCATTTTTCCTTATCGGTTATCTATCATCGTAAAGTAAACAACAGATTCGACCTGAATTTCGCGAAGAAATATTGGATTTTTAATGGAGATCAATGGTGACATAAAAATCAAAAGTTATTGTGTAAATGTAAGCTGGAATGACGATAGTCGAAAATTGATTAATCCTTTCGAAAGTTTAACTAGGCTTTTTTGGATATAAATCCTGACGAAATGTTCTTTATAAGGCTATAACTGTAAAATAGTTCAATAAAACATTCGTTGAAGAAAACAGATAACAAGAAATTCAATGATATAAAAATAAATCTAATCGAATACTCACGATTTACTTGTACAAATTAAATTACTGTAAAATAAAAATGAAAGTAAAATGTTTTTCTTTCATTAGGAGATAAAAGCAATTAGCAAATTTTTCCAAGTCCCATAGAACAAATATTTTTTCTTGCTGCAGTTATTCTTTTTTACTTCAAATATAGTATTTTTCATTTCAAAACATACGTTTAAAATATTCATAGGATATTAGATAAAATATTTAATTTTGTATTTAAAATCGAGTAGTTACTTGCTATTGTATAATTATTGAAGCCGAAATTCGGGAAAAACAAACTACCGCAGTTGCAAGCATATACAAACTGTGTATAAGAGGGGGATGAGGGAGTGCAATTGAGGTGTCTAGTATCAAAATGACCAATGTGTAATCTGACTAATTTTTCAGGCCCCCAAAAAAACTGTCGTCACTGCAGCTCAACTAAAATGAAACTAAATTTTAAATATGACTTTGTCTATAAAAAGCATAAGTTCAAACAATATCCTGTCCAAAATTAATTTTATTCTAGTTGAACTGCAGTGATGACAGTTTTTCGCGGGCCTGAAAAATTAGTCAGAATACACATTGGGCATTTTGATACTAGACGCCTCAATTGTCTTCAGAATCTTGCACGCCTAATCCCCGAATTTCGACTTCAATATGTACTTATTTGTGGCAAATACACGGTGTTTAGGTTTTTCCCTCATCAGTTGTTGGGAATTCTATATACATTTTACTTTCAATGTTGCTCATGATAATTAATTGGTACTTAATCAGAGTCCGTGCCTTCTCTTGCCCACTAGTTTTCTACTTTCTCCTCTCGCATCGTATATGAACTTTAAAGTATTTAAAGAGTGTTTTATTTATTATATAAAACCGTGATATCCTCGGGGAGAAAAGAAAATAATTATTAAATTCTTTAATAATTTTCTCACTTTTCTACACAGTTTCGTCGAGTTCTGTAAATTTGTTTTTTCGCAGTGAATTTATTTCTCCAAAATATATCCATACTTCTAAAAGAATCAATGTTAAAATGTAATTTTTGGAGAGTAATTTATTTTTGTTATATATCTTGACTTAGAATTATCATCAAGCCTCAAAAATGTAGGATTATGTTTTAACTTTTAATGATGTTGATTTTTTTGCTAATTTTCATTATGATCTGTAAGTGGGTTTAGAATTGAATTGAAATGAGAAAAGTCGTATTTAAAGTATAAAAACATTGTAAAATCAATTAGCGACTTACTATAGTAATGATTATTGTAGTACTTAATAAATAA
Organism: Sisyra nigra; assembly: GCA_958496155.1. Lineage (NCBI taxonomy): Eukaryota > Metazoa > Arthropoda > Insecta > Neuroptera > Sisyridae > Sisyra > Sisyra nigra. The sequence continues at coordinate 33,242,362 of OY292315.1, read as the reverse complement.
TTATAATAAAAGATGTAAAAAATTTAGGACTTTAAGTAGGAACGATTCAAGGATTTAATAAAACAATTACATTATAATACTATGTAATAACACTGGTTTATGCCTTATGAGTGTTGCAACTGTGTGCTAGCAGTGTTATGAATATTATTTTATAGCAAACCCATATTTTATGACGTGCTTTTGTATAAAAAATTAAGAAAAATGAATGAAAACCAGGAAGAGATGTCAAATTTGAGTGTTTCTATTATTATATCTCAGCAACTTAGAAGTTTCCTTTTTCAACTCGAAAAAATTCAGGACTCTTGATTAAATTTCATCATCTAAAAGTATTATATTTGTTACTACTTCTCCTAACACAAAAGATATACCAGATGTCCCTTTTCAATTTGGTTCATTTCCTACGGAAGTTATGGCATCAATATGAGTTTAAAAAATTCTTTAGAAAACATTTTCCCATGTATCCTTATTAGTAAGTAAAGGTGAATATTAAAAATGGATATTTAAGCCTTTATTATAATTTAACAGTAAAAAAGGAAAACCATTTTTCCTAATTATTTTCGATTTTTTAACTAAAAATTTATTTCTTTTAAATAAAACTAAGTAACCGGTTTTTATTGAAAATTTGTGAATTATTAAAAAACCTCATAAAAAGTTCTTCTTAAATCCGATCAATATGAAATACCATTATTTTTCATCATTATAGAGGTAGATCAATTTTAGACATTCTATTACAAAAATAAAATTACAAAAATGGAGTTTTAAAGGTATCTTTGACGTTGAGGATATTTTGTTGAAAGACTTGAAAGTAGTTTTTTGCTAACTGCTTAGACTGCTTAGATTTGATTGAAAAATTACATATCACAAAACGAATAAAATCGTGAACCGAACCCTGAAACACCTTTTTGGTAAGTGCTACTAGCCTCACTACTTCTTTAATCGTAATCAATTAATAAACTATGATTCCTTGTAAAAATATACCTACTTGCTTATAAAATACAGTTATTATCTCTTCTTTGTTTAAAGATTTTTTAAGGAAACTTATATTTCCCCGATAAGAAAAGAAAGTTTTTCATCACGTTTTATAAATTTCCCTAATGAAAAAATTGTATTATTTGAACTTGTACTGTAATATGATATTTTACGTCGAAAAACAAATATTAAAAATTAGATGATGATTTAACACAAATCTAAGAAAAAATTCTAATTAAATTCGTGATAAATTATATTGTTTTATACTGTTCGTAGTGGAAATAAATACAGTTGTGTTATTAAAATAACACGATATCGTTTGTATTTAAAACGCTAAAGCGCTCTCTTCTCGAGAATAATTCCTGGAAGAGATTCATTAATTTCCAGTACGAGTTTCAGTAGAAAAATGAGAAATAAGAAACGCAAGAAAAATACGCTACATAAAAATCCCGTTCTTATTCTCGTTATTATTCCGATATAAATAATAAAATCTGACAGAGCAAAACAAGTGTCCTTTTATTAAAAAAAGAAACAGAAAAAATTCGGGAACATTTGTAATTTTTTTCCATATGCAAGTGCAGAATTGCGTCAAACAAAAGTTCACTTCAACTCTCAAGAATGTGTTTCGAAGCAATAAATTTCAACGTGTATAATAGCTAGATATATAAAATATGATATAAGTTTATGTTTATCCCAGCAGGCACTTTTTATATTTTAATCCGAGTTACGTTGAGCAAGTCACGAGATGAGGGTGGTTTGGTGGACGCAAAATTGTCTTCACCACCAACATTCGCCTCGAACATATTATTTAAAACATGCAGTTGCAGTTGCACTGGGAGAGGGCATTCAGGCGAAATGCAAGTGAACCAGCTCGGTCGTTAGGTGTATTTGTCTGAAAAGCGCTTTATACCTTAGGTGAAAAGCTCAAAATCGTCATTCACGCTATAATCTTTCGCATTGTTCGCAATATACACGTTACGTTACGATACGTTACGTGCCAAGTGCAAAATGAAATGTACATACACTTTAATGTGTGGTGCTATAAAAGGAAAAAATTAACAACAATAAATAAATCATAACAAAAATTACTTATCATATTTTTTAATCTTGCCAACATAACACTTGGTTAAACGAAGTATTATACAAGTCAGCTTGAGACGTACGTTTATTATGAAATTTTCGCGTGTCTTTAAAACTTATCAGAAGAAATGAACGAAAAAGTTTTTTCAATTATTTGTTAATTTTTCTTTTTCTTATCTGTCTACAGAGTTTTTTTTAAATTTTTTTTTACAAAGTTCTTGTCTGGAACTTAAACGTAAAATAGTATCTTGTAAAGACTTTTTTTAGATTATTATATTTTTATTATGATTATTATATTATTATTTTTTTAGGTATATTGGGTGTCCCACCATACGATAAATGACCGTTTTAAAATTTCAAAATAAAAATTGGAAAATTTAATTTCCGCTATATTACTTAACTTTATTTAAAAGTTGTTGCAAAATATTATCTTTTTCATTTTTTTCTGATTGATATCCAACTTAAAAATTCAAATGGAATTAATACCTATATAGGTACTTGTAAATGCTTTTTTTGATAATTAATGGGAAATTGAAATCTGAGATGATTTTAACTGATAGTTTATTTTTGATAAAAGTTATAATTTTTGTTTAAAAAATATAAAAGATGAGGATTATAAGTGAGTTTTATTTACTGATACTATATCTACTACTTTGATTTCAGAATTTTTTTTATTAATATGGGGAAGAAGTTATTTTATATTTGGGACATAATTTTAGGTTTCATTACAGTAAAATGTAGAAAAAAGAAAGGATTAAACATATTCGCAATAGTGATAACAATAAGACTGTATTATATTTTTCGTTATTAAATTCGAGTTTCTCAAATTTTTTGATTTGCGAACCTCCTGCATATTAAATATTTTAAAGAATTACCATACGTCAAATCAGCAAATGTAGAAAGCATTTGAAAGGTGAGAAAGGGGCACATTTGAATACAAAATGATATTTTACAACGCTGCATATACTTTTCGTAACCCCACTGGAGAGCTTACTTGAGACTCATTGCTGAAGGACCTCCACCATAAACGATACAATAATAATAATGCTTACTGTATGATGATTTTTTTTCTCTTATTAGCTTTGTTCGCAGATCTCATTTTGAACTAATTACAAATTGGTTAATTACAAAGTAAAAAAAATTGTCGTCGAGCACATTCCTAGTTATAAACACCTTAAGGATTTTTTTTCGTGAACAACTTCAAAATTAAAAGAAAATTAACCTAATATAATGTTAATAGCAGAACTGGACTTAATCACAATCTTAATAAAAATCAATGAAAGCTCATTCTGTGACGCAGCGGTTAGATCTGCTAGATTTCCATCCTTTAAGTTAGTGATAGTCAACTCGATTCCCGTTGAATCCTAGACTATTTCAAAATTAATGACCAAAAGAAATTTTCTGTGATGTTATATGTACGTGATGGTACCGTTTAGATGCTTATAAGCGACTTAAAACACACAAAAAAAAAACACGAATCACTAAAATCAATTCTAAGCCAATAACAAAAGAAAAAGTTCAGAATTTACTGACCCTCGAACACTCTGTTAACAAATGACCATATGAATAATACCTGAACTGGTTTAGAATTGCACTCACCATTAGTTTAGACCATAGTTTTTAAGAGTAAAAATAATTTAAAAATTGATTCTTTGCTTTATTAAGCTTTTCTTTTAGTTTGGGAAAAAACTTCTATTAAATACGATAACGAAGACAATAATCAAACAAAAATCCTCTGTAAATATTATGCGTGTAAAGAATAAGATAATTTCTTACAATTTACACAAAAATTACAAATTTATCAAAAAGATCATCAGAGTAATCGCCCCAGAGAAGGATGAGTGCCAAATTGAAACTCTAATCAATATCTGTTTTGTTAGTTCAAGTTATTAAACACCTCTGTAACGTTAACACCTTTGGGCAACATCCTGTAGGTACAATTCATAAAAGTCTTATACTGAAAACATTTTCAAAACACAAATTTCCAATAGATTTTTTGAAGATTTAAATCTAAACGAAATCCTTACTAAGTATGACATTTTTAACATATCATATTTTTCAAGTTTAAACATAAATCATTCAAAAATTATGTTCGTCTAAAGATAAAATTATTTGTTAAATTTGCATCAAATTTGAATTTTTCTCATATCTATGTAGCATGTTCTCTATCGCTACAAAATAAATATACCGACAAGCAAGATATATTGCAACATTTTGATTGAACTTTTAAAATATTCATTTTCGAAATGGAATGAAGACAAAACCGAAATCGTCGCATTCGTTTTGATGAGAACGCAAGATATAACTTGCGATATGATATTGAACCATTTTAATATTCCGAATGCATCTCGTATATCAAAACTCTATTTTTACACTGACGTATATATGGACTTCAGAAAGGTGAATATCGGTAAATCACGTAGGGTAAATGTCAAGCGGTACAGTCTCCATTACATTTACGTGCAGGTCTTGCTAAAGTCAATGTATAAAGGTCACTTCTATTAATACAGTTTGTAATTTTTCCTGTTAAGATAAAATCGATTAGGACTCGAGCAACTTTTTTTTTTCGAAATCTTCCCGAAATTGAGGCAATTCGCCGAGTTAATGACGTATTTTTACGATGTCACTAACGGAGTCAATATTTCCGGTTCATAGCATGAAAATAACGATAACCGTTTTAGAAAAGTGTACGTCACAAAACGGTTTGAAATTTAATCAACCATTAGATGTGACGATAATGATAGCGACTGTTGGAGGGTGGTGCAATAATAAAGTACGCTTTGAATAATGTTTATTATTTGCATTTGGGGGATGGGAAATTCGAGCTCGACATAAAATAATCTGCAATAATAGCAATAATTGTATAAAAGCGACATCCCTGGGAGTGGTTGGTTGTTCTATCTATGTGCAATTTGTTCGAAAATAGTTAAAATACAACGTTTCCACGAGCGGATAGGGAAATTGTTTCAATCAATATCTAATAGGACATTAGGGATTTATTTCGAAATGATTTTATATTCACGAGGAAAAAAAATGGAAATTATCTTGATTTTCTTTGTAATTTTATCCGAACAACTCGGAACTGAAAATATTTCTTCTTCCATTGAACACTTGAAATTATATACTACTTAAAAACACTTTTAAAATGAACACAAAGGTAACAATAAATTATTCAAATTCAATTACCCAGTTCAACTATAATTATTGTATTATAAAAACGTGCTTCTCAATTAAATTTTTTTCCACCGGCATATGGCTGGTACAAAATACTATAAAATATTGAATTAAATGCATTGATATTAAATCGAACGTTCAACACGAAACATATGTTTGAATTTTGAGAAAATATTTCATCTCTTTGATGTTTTGTAAAAATAAATGCTGGCGTTGAATAAATATGAACGGGTTCTTTTTTATGAAAATTAGTTTTTCTGCTTGGTTTCGGTCTGGACAGAAAATCGGTGGTTTGAGTTTATTTGAGACTTAAGTGGTTTTTCTTGTTGAATATTTCAGAGCATTTGATTATATTATTTGGAAACAAAGGATTTCGATTTAATAAATTTAACGTTAATAGAATTTGTTTGCAAATTACTCGCGAAGAAAAAAGAAAAAAGGTATATATCAGATTTTTTTTGCAAAGAAATTGTTTGAACTTAATTTAAAACAGCTACTTATTTTTCGTCTGGACAATTAATTTTACTAACCTAAAAAGTTCGCAGAAAAGATTTTTTTCTTTTAGTTAACTCGAATAAATTATTAACATTTTTAATTTCAAAGACTGGTTTAAATTTCAACCCTTATCATTTGAACTCGTTAGAAATAATTTCTAGAGGAATAAGTTAGGTTCTTTCACTTTGGACAACTATACAATTTTTGTTGTGACAAGGGTTAATTTAATTAATTAAATATTTTTGACGAAAACCTTCAGTATATACTTCTTAATACAATAAATACTATACTTTAAATAGGTACTATAGGGATATAAGCAATGTGATAACGTGTATCACGTTTGTTGAATTTACATCTCTCAAAACTAGTTTTTAATAAAAATCTTGTTTCCTATGCTTCTGAGTACATTTTCCAAAAAAAAAATATTTTCATCCGATATTTCCTAGAATGGTCCAAATTTTGATTTAACAAAGTCGGATATAAAGGTATTTGCTTGGAACAGAAGCCAGAGTTGTAACAGCGTTGATGCGAGCGGTATCCCGGTACTAGGTGTCAAATGATTAAGACAATGCATGATAAAAACAATAAAAATGCCGTTTTAAACTTAAAACATTTTTTATTATTACCGTAATGCATTTAATTTTGTATGATTCCATTTATTTCCCATAAATATATTTCAAAGATGATTATTAGATGGGGGGGAGAACATCATTTCGTACCGGGTGCCAAAAAATCACGCTACAGATCTGACATGAGCATTTAAATCGAAAATTAACCATATAACCAATTTTATTTTAAATAAACCAAATTTTTTAATCACTTTAGTACAGGGGTTGGCAACCCGCGGGTCGCGAGCCACATGTGGCTTTTTTATTCAAATTGTGTGGCTCTTCAGCCTCTTCCAATTAGGCATATATTTTCAAAAAGAAAAGTTGGTAGTAGTTCATAAATGGAAAGAAATTTCAAATTCTCAAAAGGAAGATCAAATTATATTTGTAACATGAAATAGTCTCCTGAGAGTAACAGCCAACTTAAGTTGGCGGCATTTGGACTCTTGTCAATTTTCGGATCTGCATAGTATTGTGAGCAGAAGTTTAGCAACATGAACACCCTTAAAAGTAAATTAAGATCCTCTTTCAACGATGTTAGCCTTGAAAGTTGTCTAAAATTAAAGACCTCAAATTATGAACCTAATGTAAAATAAATTTTTGAATCAATAATGATCTATAAAAATTTTCACACTATTATCTTTGTGGCTCTTGGAAAGATTTTTAAAATTATTTACGGAAAAATGGCTCTTCACTTAAAATAAGTTGAGGGACCTCTGCTCTGGTAGTTATCAATTTTTTGTTACAACGATTTATTTGTTAGTTTAATTTCAAAGAATTGTAATAACAAGCCGAAATTTTTATAGAAATATACAACACCAAATATATTTAGAATCGTCTATAAACAACGTGATAAATATTTGTTAAACAAACTATGTATTTTTAACCAAGAGTTGCTAACTAATGTTAACAAAGAAAAACATTTTAAACTTGTATTTGTTAATGATAGACCTAATAGTTACAATTACAAAACAAAGCCGAGCATTAGCATAAGAACAATGTCAATATCGAATAACATAAAAACTATTTTAACTTTGAAAGCCAATTAATCATAAATATAAAATGTCAGCTACATTCACTAACAATTTAGTTGGAGGCAAAAAATTAGTGAAACCATTATCGTTAATTTTACTCTTTAATTACAAGAAACTATGTCTTGTCGTGAACGTTTGACGGTGTTATTATTTTAACAATTATATTGTTATTAATTTATTGGGAGACATTTAAATGAATGTTGAATTTTATTTAATTGGAAACTTCAAATATTTTCGGGTTGTGAGCAATAAATCATTGAAACCCTAAAGAGTTTTGTATTAAAAATAGATTAATTTTCAAGGTAAAAATTCATTTTTTGATCGACATGAAATTCAATTATCAATATTTAGTTTCATTTGGAGACATTCACTTATTACCATTTACATAGTAAATTCATGTGTAAATAACTTTTATAACTATAATTCTTTATTTTATTGATAAAAAAAAAATATAAAAGCCCTTCATGTAAGAATTTTTTTTCTGTTCTACGGGTCTCAGGAGTTTCCTTTTCATTATCAACGTGACGTACGTATGAGATCTATTGTGATGTGACCTTCTGTTTTAACTAGGGAAGCATCAGGCTTTTAAAGAAAGCCAGCACTTGCCTAGAGGCTGCTATTGATATCTCGCCAGGCGTCCTGTCCAACATTCCGAGATGCTGCAATCTTCTTTTGAAAGCTGCCTCACATGAGCACAAATGTGTTCCGCTGTTTCTGCCGCTTTCCAGCAGAAACGACGTATGTTGGTGCCGGCTTTACCGATCTTGTCAAGATGGTAATTTAGGGTACAGTGGCCTATGGAGTGGCGTATAGAGGCTTGTTAGGAGCCTTACGACCCTTTTGCCGAGCGACAATATGTCATGACAGACCATCTATTGGCGCAATGGCTAGAACAATTGCTCTCACCGCTTCATGCGTCAAATGGTACTGGGTCGATCCCCGTTGAATTCTAAACTTAAGAACCTAGACCTAAGATATAATTGACCAACAGAAATTCTCTGTGTTTAGACAGTCGTGATATGACCTTAGATGTTAAAGCGACTTTAAACACAAAAAAAAAATGTCATGAGTTCTCTTTTTAGGGTACTTTATGAACTTCTTAGCGGTCTATACCCCGGAGTATTTCTCGGGTACGAGGCCTTGGTTTTGGTCTTCCAAGCTAAAAAAGCGTTTTTGATTTTGCTTTTTGTGATTTCACAAAAAGGTTCAGGTCACATGAGGTTTGATGAGGCGTCATTTTTGGCCAGTTGATCAGCCTTTACATTACTCCCTATACCCTCAAGTCCTGGAGCCCACCATAGGTAGACCTTGTTGCAAGCTGTCAGCAGTTTGCAGTCTGCCGAGTTTGTTGAAATTTCCAAACAAGCTTAAGACTTAACCGTCTTAAATGACAGTCCCTTTAGCATTGCTTGACTGTCATTTACAATGTTGATGTTTGCCCCATTTAAACCCCTCGCAAGGTTTAGTCTGGTACAATCATCTATTGCAAGCACTTCAGCTTGAAAGATGCTAGCGCAAGTCTCAAGGGCCTGTTCAATTTGACCATACGGTCCATAAATGTTAGCGTTTAAAACAAAGTTGTGAATTACTGCATTAAATCAGATTTTTACCGGAAAAATTTTGGTTTACCAAGGGTTTTTTTTTTCTAAATTCAAGAAAACTTTTTTTATAAGATAATAAGTAAAGTATAAATAGATTTTAAAGGGCACTAAAGTTTGAAAATCTGAGATCCAAGCATTAAAACATTACTTTAGAACGATTGAATTTGAATGAGTTTCAGTCGAAGTATTTATTGCATTCATTGAACTTTCCTTCCGTTCAAATAAAATCTTTTAAAACTGTTTCTCCTTACAATAGATGGTTGCATTGTTACTTCCAACATTATCCTTTTTTTCTGGCTCTTCTCCATAAACGACTTTATAAACATTTTATATAAAAAGCATTATAAAAATGATCTCTAGTTGATTTAAAACGAGATAAGACACATGAAGGAGCTTATTTTTTCAATATAAAAAGGTAATTTAATTGAAGGCAACAAAAGCTTATGAATGTCAAAAGGATTTTTTAAAGACGCACTTTATAGAATCAATAATAATTATTTGATATGAAAACAAAACAAGATTTAAATTTATAAAAGAATAAAATATTTTATCTCAATTTTACTTTTACAAAATAAAAAATGGATTTTAAGAAAAGCTTCTGCCTGTTTGTTTTGTTTGTATTTTTCAATTTTTTTTCTAAATATTTTACTTAAAAACGTTTATTTTAAGCCTTTTTATCTTATTTTTTGAAACGATGTTTTCTATGACACATAAGAAAAGGCTTGGTGAATGACAATTAGAGTAAAACAATGTAAGATTTTAATAGCGTTAATTTGAAATAAAAATTGATTATCAGAAGCACAAAAGACAGAATAAGTCATAGGCACCAAATATATGTATATAATTTTACACGTATTAAATAAGTCAGTGTTAAGTCATTGTGTATAAGGTCAAAACAAGGCGCCATTCACGTAGTATGCAATATTGTATACTACGTAGAACTTGTATCCTAGCTCTACGACTTTATTTCCATCTGGAACAGATTTATTTTTTCAGTTAAGATAACTAAGGGTTCAATTTGAACCTCTTGCCCAGAGTCCACAAAAACCTAGTTACGGCTCTGTTGAAAATGATTCAGAATAATTTGAGAAGAGAGGTAATGAAATACCAACGTTTAATAGACATAAAAGTTAGTGAATGATTTGTGTTAAACGTAAATTTTGGTATCATCTTTTATTTGCATCGAAATACCACACCAAAATATTTTTCACGTAGGTATTATTTGCAAGCTTTCCTTAGTTCAAACAATTCATTGCTATTGTTACTCTTACCTATTTTCAAACTAACAATATTTCATTGCCCTGCAATAATTCTTTTTTTGTGCTTATACATATAATTTTAATACGTAATAAAAAGTAGTAGGAATCTCGATCCAACCGGGTGTCCCACAATACATATCCTTCTTTTTATTTCAATTAAAATGATTGAATTAGGTACGTAGACTTTATGACAGATACAAATGAAAGTTTTTGTCTATAAATTCGTTTCGTATAAGGTTTTTACTGTTCAAATTAACGTGCAATTTTGCCAACTTTTTTAATTAATTTAATAAAAATGAAACAAATTCAACCCGTTACATTCATAATTGATTTAATAAACCAATTAAATATAGTGGTCGGGTTAAAGTTAAAATTGTCGAAAAAATTAATTTCCATTTGAAAACTTCATTTGAAACTTTGCGGTTCGAGTCGGAGAATCAGAGTGTGGAAGGATGCGATAACAAACTTTTGATTCACTTCTGTAATTTAATGATTTAACTTTCATCTAAGTATGATTTATGTATTAGAGAAAGCATTTTATATTTTATTTAGTCCTAGTCTACTTGGCAACTCTTTGGCTTGTATAAAAATGCTAGAATTTAAGATTGACTGGCCGGAGGAAAACGGGAAAAGGATACGTCTATGTATATAGGTTCACATAAATAACGATCGGGGAAAATTTATGGGTAAAGTTGGATGGGAAAAAATTCCAACTCGGCCTTAAACAGCTATAAATTATTAATTAAAATCGAAAATGGAAATTTTAAGCGAAAATAATGTACAAAATTGAAAAGTTTAGTAGCAGCCGGGTTTGGATATTTGGGGTAATTCTGTGATTTGCTCGGCTTTGTGGGAGAAGTTACGAGGCTTACTACGACATCCATCTCAATTACGGAATTAAAATTTAAATCAGAAACGGAATATTGCTCTCAATTGTGTATTCCAGTTGTATGGCAAAATTACGTGCTTCGACATACATTAGCGCTTCATATATTCATCGCTATCAGACAACAAGTTTACTCGTACAAATTTACATTATCTTCCACCGAAGTCGTACAGTAAAACCTAATGATATCGTCGAGAAATTCCCAACCCCTCAACACCCAAGTCAAGGTACGGAGGACATCGTCTTGGAAAATCATTTCCATTCCATCATCAATATATACTCGAATACACTGACGAGTTTTCCTATCAGACACTGTTGAATGTGTCAAGGGAAATCGACTTTTTCTAATAACTAAATAAATCTACGAATTGAAATGGAATTAGAATTGGCTCGTAGCATTAGCTTGCATTTTTGAATAAATAAACCGTGCATCATATAACGTGGTTTTCTCGCTGCGAATATACATTTTAATTGAAAAATAAAAAAGCCAATTCCAATTCAAATTCAAATGTTTTAAAAAATAAATTATTTTCTACGAATTGAACTTACGATTGAACTGATTTAGAATTTCTGTTTCACTTACCTAAAAAAAGAAAATTTCAATTTTAATTTAATTATTTTATGTTCCATTACATAAAATTCTTTCTTTATTGAATTTTAAATATAATATATGTGCTTTATAAAAGGAAATATGTGTAAAATGTGCGAAGAAAATTTGTCAACTTTAAAAATTCTAAGCTATTTAAGTAATAGATATATAAATACAAGAGACTAAACTAAGAAAAGCTAACAACTACCTCGATAGTTATAGAAAGTTAGTTCTATTAACGTCATGCTACATTCCTAAATACTTCCTAAATTAATGCAAAAGTTTTGAAGGTACCACCAATAGAAATTAGTGAAGGTAAAGAAAGGAAGAAAAAATCAATTTTTAAGAAAAAGAAACGTGTTGTATATCAATTATTAACTGAGTTATAATAGCTAAAGGTATAACACTTTCGATTTTCTCACCTTAAAAATTTCATAGAATTAAGAACAAAATCATCTTGAAAATTTTCAACAAAATATTTTATTTGTATATGGAATGCTAGATTTAAAATAATCAAGGTTAACAATTTCCATTTAAATAAATGCATAACTCAACTACAAATGCTCAGTTTCAAAGAAAGTGAATATTAGGAAGAATATAATCTTATTTTGATTTGACCGTTCAACTTTCTTTCTTAAATATGAACAATGAACGTTGCCTGACATCGCCATTAGCCTAGTAGAAGGACATTTTCAAAAAAATAAAACATTTGAAAATAATCAAACAGTAAACAATTCTATTATTAAAAATTTGCTTGAGTCATCAAAAGGATAAAACACATCCTTTTTAAATGAATCAATACAATAATGATGATTGTGTTAATCCTCGTAGGTAGGTATATGGTATATGGTCGTATCAAATAGAATAAAAAAAGTTAATTAAATTTTTTAAAAGGTAGGTACTTATGTAAATCTAAATCAAAAAAGGGGCCAAAAATTACCTCATTTAAAAAAGGCAATTTTACCTTGAACAAAAAAAATGTTACCCAAAAAGCTTTCGAAATCTGTTATTGAAAAGCCCTAATAATTGCATTTATAAATAAATTACACTCGAAAATCCACAAGAATGCTAAAATTTTCATAGGGCTCCCACCTAATAATAACTCACACAACAAAAAGGGTTGGTTACGTTCTTGCACACAATAAATAATTTAAACGGATAAATTATTCACGTTTTTCGCTTAAAACTTCATCAACAGGAGAAAATAAATATAATCACCGAATGATTTTTCAATTTTCCCATACTATATAAAATATTTTATGTAGTTATCTTGATTAAGAATTGCGAGTTTATATTTTATTGAAATGAGGATTACGTTTGGATTTGTAATAAAGCCTACGTAATGCTCAGTTAGAGAGCGTGAAGCCTTTTCTTTTGAATCCCTTACAAGTGCTTTACACATACTTACTATAAACGAAATAATCATGCACCCCATTTTTAAGCTCGGTTCAAGTCATTACATAAGACTTTCAAGGATTCAAGGATGGAAAATTAATATTCATATAGTTTAGTGAATAAAAGTTACAAAAAACGGGGCAGTGTTTTAATTAGGTTCAGGTAAAATAGAAGGTGAGAAAGAAAAATCGGAGACATATCATTCTCGAATTACTTTATAATTAAGGGCTGTGTTCAGTTCAGTTAAAGTGAGGTGATAAAGCTGTATGCTAATCTTGGCTATTTATCATGTGTAAGTTTAATTAACGTCCAACAGAAATTTAACACTATGGTTCATTTAAGAGTTTGTAACAAACCTCGGTATTATGTAAAATTTGCCTGCTAGGTCTTAATTTTTATTAATTAGCACAATATGAATATTTGAGGTAATAATTAATACTGTTATGTTAAAATTTGAAAATCATAAAGATCAAATTTCAATGATTGATATAAATGGCATTTAAATGTCAATAGTCATATAGAAGAAGAAACTCCTCTGTGACACCATTATTACAATGATCAAACCCCTTATCCCCTTAATTAAAAGCTTTATAATGAACATACTTTCTCAACTTTTTAACAACGAATAAATGAAATCACTCCCGAACCCATTATCTGTTAGCAACTTAAAACAAAACAAACAAAAATGAATCGTCACAAAACATTCAATACTTTAACCATCCTAAACTGGAACGCAAATGGACTTAAAACCAAACGCTCCTCATTTATTGACTTCCTGACGCGACATGCAGTTGATGTTGCATGTGTCACAGAAACTCACTTCATAGAGAACGAAAATTTCACATGTCCAAATTACACCATACAAAGAAGAGACAGACCCGCTCCCTACGCTTCTGGGGGAGTAGCCATTTTTATAAAATATGGAATAGCCAACCACGAAATCTACCTCCCAGCACTTACAAATCTCGAAGCGACAGCAATCAATTTACCTCTTCCAGGAAATAGAAATATAAAAATCATAGCAGCATACCTACAGCCTAACAAAAAAATCTTGCAATCTGACTTGGATGTACTGTTTGGAAGCGAGCCAACAATTCTTTGCGGTGATTTAAACAGCAAAAACCAACTATGGGGTTGCAGAGTGACAAATCCGAAGGGCCGCGATCTAGAAAAAGTGGTCAATAATCTATCCATCCAAATCTCAATTCCAGATGAACCTACTTACTACCCTCCACAACAGAGCTTTAACCCAGATATATTAGATATTGCCTTGATCAAAAACTTCTCTATTCCTGTATCACATAAAACCCTAAGTGAAATGGATTCTGACCATCTACCGGTACTAATAAACTTTACTCAAGAAACTAAAAAGCAACAAAATACTTCAAGATCTATAGTAAACGGAAAAATAAAATGGGATAAATTCAAAGATTACTTTGATGACCACCTTGACACCAAAATGCAACTCTTATCAGAGGAAAACATTGACGAGGCCATCAAACACCTGACAGATACTATTCACTATTCTATCAAACAGTCCACTTGTCCAAACACCCACAAAAAACAAGCTTCAGAAGTTGCAGCTCCTCAATCCATTCAATGCCTAATAAAACAAAAAAACCATTTACGTCGCCAGTGGCAAAGAAATAGATGCCCTTTACTAAAAACATCATTAAACGCACTCATTCGTCAAACCAGATTGGCATTGGATGAATATCGAGTGGCACAGTACAGATCATATGTAGAGAGTATCCACCCGGGTGATCGATCAATGTGGCAAGCAACAAAGAGATTGTTAAAGAAAAAATCCAGAATCCCGCCACTTAGAGTGGATGCTACGACATATGAAAGCGACGAGGGGAAATGTAATGCTATGGCTGATCATTTCGAAAAAACATTTTCGCTCGAACCTTTCCAATCAACCCTACCTCCGACTCCATTATCAACAAATCAAAATGGCTCACCCGTTAAATACACTAGCCCTTCTGAGCTGAAGCTTATCATAAACGGACTACCAACCAAAAAGACTCCCGGTAATGACCAAATTCCAAACGTTGTACTGAAAACCCTAACAAGTAAAGGTCTCGCATTTCTCTCCAGCCTATTCAACAGATGCTTAAATTGGGGATATTTTCCAAAGTTGTGGAGACAAGCGCTTATAACGGTCGTGCGCAAGCCAGGAAAACCTCCAAATTCTCCATCAAGTTACCGTCCAATAAGCCTCCTAACGACATTGGCTAAGTTGTTGGAAAAGGTAATTCACTCGAGACTGGAGGGCCATCTCCAGGAACAAAAGATCATCCCACCTTTCCAATTCGGATTCAGGAGGAGAACCTCCACATGCCATCAGCTGTCGAGAATAACTGAAATCATAGTTAAAGGGTTTGAAGCCAAACAATACACAACGGCTCTATTTCTGGACATAGCCAGTGCCTTTGACAAAGTGTGGCACGAGGGGCTAACTCATAAGCTGTCGGTAGTAAGCACCCCAAAATATCTGCAACGAATTATTAGATCTTTTCTCCAGAATCGTTCATTTAAAATAATAATAAATGATTCAGAATCAACTGAGCGAAAAATTAACTCTGGGGTGCCCCAAGGCTCAATATTGGGACCCATTCTTTTTAATTTATACTGCTACGACATTCCAGTTCCTCAAGGCTGTCAACTTGCCATGTTTGCGGATGACACATGTGTCTTAACACAAGACCAAAACCTTAACAAAAGCATTAAACTGCTTCAGAAGGCTGTGAACAGGGTAGAGGAGTGGTTTGAAGCCTGGAAGTTCAAGATAAACCCCTCGAAAAGCGAGGCAAAGATTTTTACCCTGCGAAGGATACAAAATCCAGACGCGGTAAAGGTGAACGGCACCGTTGTAAAGTGGAATGGCACCCTTAGCACCGTGAGATACCTGGGAGTGCATCTGGACTCAAGATTGTCTTGGCGTCAGCATATCCAAACGAAATTGAAAGAGGCATATGCCAGACTGGCTATGCTATATCCTTTAATAAATAAAAAATCAGCTCTTAATGTGGACTGCACTCTGCTGATCTATAAGTCAATCCTGAGGCCACTAATAACATACGCTGCACCGATATGGTCACCAACATCACAGACAAATAAAAATAAACTCCAGGTATTTCAGAACAAGGTGCTAAGGATTGGTGTAAATGCTCCATGGTATGTGAAAAATGCTCAGATACATCGGGAGCTCGGCATTGAGTATGTTTCAGAGTATACGCAACGGTTGACCGATACTTATTTATCGCGCCTGAGAGAAAACGACAACATATATAAAATTGGCTGTGACACCATAAAGGACAGGTTAAAGGCCAGACTGCCCCAGGACTGCTAAAAAAATAAAATAAATAAATTTATCGTGAACAATGAACAAATAAACTAGTGTTGATAGTGCAAAAGTGAAAAGTGACTACATAGGACGAAAAATCCTGTGTATAGCTACGAGCTGATCCGGGAAAAAAAAACACTTAAAAAAAAAAAAAAAAAAAAGAATAAACTAAAAATGGCCATACATGTAAAAAGGCAATAAAAAACGGAAAGTGTCGCTATTAATAAACAATAAGTTATTGTTATTCCATTATGGTATGAAAAGGAAAAGTTTTTCCCATTCGTTTAATAATTACAACTTTTACAAACCCATAATGAGACACAATATATATTTTAGTGTGTTATGTTTTTTCTTGAAAAATTCCGTGAATTTAGTTCATTACATGTGCTAGAGATGTACCAATTGCCATGCTAATCAGATTGAGTGATGCAAACTGAATTCATTTAAATGGAGCGATTTCATTTTTGATGTTTGATATTCGGTTTTGGAAAGACTTTTATTATTATATCATCAAAATAACGTTGAATTAAACGATACGACGAATTGAAAACACAAATTCTATGTAGTAAGTGTTGTGTAACTGTATTTTGAGAGTTGAAATTCAAAGAATAGTTGAAACTATTAATTAATATGGAAAATATTGATTGTATATCTCATCAATTATTTTTGAATTTGAAGACGAATTAAAATTACATACTGAAAAATTGAAATTTTTTTAATTATTTTTTCGGTTTTATTAAGCAGAGATTTAAGAATTAACAATAAATAGTCATTTATTCCAAAATTTACTGAAAGGATTTCCGAGAAACATAATTAAAACAAGGGATGACGCATTGTATTGTTCTTTTAGCTTAGAGGAAATTTCCAAGTTTTACCCTTTTTTTACCCTTTGGCCCAACCCTTGTTTCGGTTCTTAGTCAACCTTCAATATATAAATGAATTCAAAACCCATATAAAAGCGTCTTAAATAACCTCGAGTTTAATCATAAAATTAAATCAACCCCTATTGTGTTATTAAAAGAAATATTCAATGCATTAGAAAAAAAAAGTTAATAAGTTCACCTACGCGTTTAAACACACAGATAATTTAAAGAAAAATGTGTTATTTAAATAGAAAAAAATAAGTTAAAATTTAGGGTTGGCTATTGCAGGCTATCTTTAACAAATAATATAGGCAACGCATTAAGTCTATTTTTTTAAAGTTATTATGCAAAGTAAGTGTAGTGAAAACGTTTATAATGAAATAAAACTACAATCTAAACAAAGCACCACGAAGTTCATATTTTCATACACAATCAATTTTTTTTCTTTTAACACAAAACAGAATTTCATAATTAATAAATGTATGTAGGCGTATGAAGATATATTTATGTTAAGTTAACATTAGATCTGTTACAGATAAAAATAAAACCGTACGGTTACGATACAAATTCTGCACAGTATAATTTTATGGCAACTGTTTGTAAATTGCGTAACAATAATACTTAAAATGTACGGTTTTATTTTCATCTGGAACTAACCTAATATAACACAGTGCAGCTAGTTGTAGACAAATAAATAAGAGTAACACTGGTTATGGTATGAAATACAGGCCGACGTCTTCAAAAATAAGTCTTCCTCTTAACACGAAAAACGGATACAGTTTTCTATACCGCATCACTGTATCCATGGCTTTCGAATGCCTTCTTTTCAGAACAGTATGTGTACCGCAATATACCTTGACTTATTAAAACATTTCAACTTTTAAGCAAACGTTCATGATTCTCTGATATCTAAATTATAATAAAAAAAGTTTTCCATTGATTGGTTTTTCCTTCAATTTAATTTTATAATTAATATAACTAAGTAGGAGAAATATATATTGTTCACGTTCATGCAGGGTCGTACAGTGAGTGGTGCGAGCAGTGCTCTGGCACCAGGTTCCGAATTATAAATATACTACACGAGATAGCGCTGCACGATAAAATAGCTGTGAGCAATAGAAATCCTGATTTAATCTTAAAAAAATTTGAGTAAAGCAGTAAAAGCAGGTAGTTTTGAATAATTCTATAATATAATTATACAATAAATTTAAAAAAATAACAGATTGCATATTTGTCTTAAATAGGGATTCTTTCGATTATGTAATTCAATAACTTATTTTCCAGTCTATAATTTCCTTTAATGTTAAGTGTTTAGAATACCTACTATAGAAACATCAATGGAAAAATAAATATTATTATTAGTTTCATTTGGATTATTCGATCACTACGAAAATTGAACTAGGGACCATTGTCAACTTTTTTATTTAATGAAATTAATAAACTACCTATTACATTGCATTTTATGAAAATAATAAACCTAAAAATGTATATAATAGGTATAGGGTAGATGTATCATTTGTGGCCACTTTAAGCAATTTTGTATCTTTTATGAAGAATTAAAGTAATTTAAATGAAGTATGGATTAACGAAATATGAGTTAATAATATTATAAGTGTGTCAATAATAGAATTATGAAAATTTCAAATCTTTGAACTTTACTTTAATATATAAAAATTAATAATATTTAATGTAACCTCCGATTTCACCAGTAGGGGCCATAGAGACACTACTTTTGGCCAGTGATTGCACCAGTTTTGGCCATAGTAAGTTACCATAGTAATTACTGAAATATCAATTTATTTTTAACTTACTTTAACAAAATAGGTATAATAGCATTATTAGAAATAAGGACCTTTTAGTTATTTTTTAGCATTTTTTCGCTATTGAGCAGGTTTTTTCTCAGCTAATTGTTGTTTAGCTTTTTCCTCCAATATTTCTTGTTTTAATTTTTCTTCTTTTGAATTCTCTCTTCTCTTTCAATTTTCTTAAGTTTTTTTCTTCTTATTTATCGTTTTTTTTCTTTTTCTTTAGCTTGCATGAGTTCTATTCTTTTATAAGCTGTTATTACTGAAGGTAAATGTCCAACTGCACGTTTTCGCTTTGAAAACTGTTTATTTTTAGGCCACACAATAATTTCATTCATAATTAATTCATCTAAAGACTTTCGAAGTATTGTTAGAGTATTATAATTAGATACATTTTCTGTGCTAACAGTCGAAACTGCATCAGGTTTAATTACTTCAATAATAACAGGCGATGATTGGAAATCCTTCGAGGTTTACTGACTGCAGCTTTAGGTGATTTAGGAATTTTCTACACGGTCTTTTTTTATTCTCGACGGCATTTTAATAGTTCTAAACAACTAATTTCTTTGTCTACAATGTTAACAATAATAACTGAATAAAAAACGTCTGAATAATGGACCTTATTCAATCAATAAGTATTATGGGCAAAACTGAATAACGTATGCACTATTTGTGGCCATATATTTTTGCTGAACCAGTTGTGGCCATGGGTTATTTTACTCATATTTTAGGTTTTAATCGGTAAACATTTTTTTGTTTTACTTACTATGAAGTTATTAAAGTAGTATATAGTATAAACATTTAAAGAATATTTTGATTTTCAACAATTATCAAAAATTTACTTAACAGAGTTTTTGACAGATTCTTATAAGAAATAATAAAAATTACTGAAGTCCAAATACTTTTTTAATTATTTCGTAAACTATACTTTTAACGAGTAGAGGAAACACTTTACATCGTTGCCAATATCTCATTAATATTACTTCATAACACTGTAGTAACAACATATATTATATATTTTTTTATTTACTTATAATTCTCAAAATGGCCACAAACGGTACATCTACCCTATGTGACTTATGTTTTATTTTACTTACACTGCTTGCATTCATATTTTCATTTTTGTTTTTAATATTAAAAGATTAATTAAAATTAATCATAAAATTTTTTTACTAACTCTATAAACCTATTATATTATAAATGAAACAAAACAAAAACGATAGAAACAGGAACTCTAATTAAAACTCTTCATTAATTTTTGTGATACGAGAACGCAGTTGGTTATTATTTTATGCACATATAGGTAACTCAAAAATTACAAAAGAAAAATATTGGTAAAAGTCTAAAATGCTATATTGGAAGGTTAAATTTCCTTCTATTGTTTTAAAATACGTTTCTCCAATCTCAATAATTATGTACTACCTATAGCCATTCATTCAAGAAAAATAGTAACTGAAAAAATTCCTTCTAGAAACCAATCTACAAAATCAAGTCCATTGTTTCAAATTTCCAGAAAAAAAATCGATTTGTACAACGCAATCTAAATATTTCTCTGCGAGAATGATCTCTCAATCCACAAAAAAGGAAAAAACTGCACCATTATTAAATTAAACGCCACACAATTTCTAAGAGAACAAAAAAAAGTTCCCACACAACACATTTGTAAATCGTAGATAGATAACATAGCATGATGCATTATTTACTCACCACATATCTGCATTATTTATTTTTCTTTTAAATTCATTCACTTTTTACAATTCCCTTTAATCCAACTCGATACTTATTTTTATTGCGTAGACCTGAATGGAATTTTTATATCAATATTAACGAATGAACTTTTTTGCATTATCATCAGAAAAAATCATTGAATATTTGAATACCAATGGTGATATAAAAAATGGAAAATTCAAATATAAAACCAAAAATATATTAAAGTATGGTACAAGTTGAATTTTTTCTTGTCCTTCACCTTAACATTAAATCAATATCAGAGGGAATACTTGTAAATTTGTATATACACTTGTCTACACGTGTAAATAATAATACTCGTGTATGTTAAACAGGCAATATTCGTACAGTGTAATAATAAAGAGAATAACGATGATAATATGTAAGGCGTGTCTGTGAATAACAGAAGAACACATTTTCTTATTGTATGGCGTTATTTTATTAATGAACGGAGTCAATAGTGATACAATCGGCTATGAATTAAAAAAGTTGTTCACGGCTAACAATTACAGTTCACTTGGTCATACGGTACACTCAACGTGTATAAATTCAATCGCCAATCTATCAATCAAACGAATACATTACATGAAACCGGAAAATAAAAATAACATGATCGATTCGATTAAATGACGCAAACGAAACAGATGCATTAATTATTTAAAACAAGAGGATATCGACAATATTAATGCCGGGGAACGAAGTGCTCCACCAAGATATAACAAATTTCTTCACGTATTTTCCATAAAAATCATTTAAAACGCCCCCAATTTCAAAGACGAAATTACCATATTAAATGATATTTTTCCTTGATATTCTTGAGGAAAATTTTTATAAATGCAGTCGTTTGTGACCTAAAGAAAATATATTGTTAGCTTCGCTCGGGAATCAATAACGACGATAAGGTTAACAGAAGGTCAGTGACGTATGTGACATATTTAGGTTGCATACGAATTGAATTTTAACGCAAACCGAAAATGTTTAAGATCAACTTTTGTGAGGTGCTATCTCACGCAAAACCCATGTCTTATTTACATTAAATATGGTAACAATGAGCAATATAACTTAAAGAAATAAAATAGTATTGTTCCACTTCATGTATTTGAAAGGTACAAGAGAAAAACGATGCATCATACATCGGAGTACATTTTTAAGGAGATCAAACATCATGTTATGGTCAAAGTACGCCCCCATGTTAAAAAAAGCTAATATTTTTTTAGACACAAAAATGAATATTTAACTTTTTACCCCTGTATCCTTATATGACCGTTAAAACCGTAGAAATGTGCACATCACCTAATATTAGGATTAGCTGATTTGCTCAGTTACCGTGCTGAATCAAATGTTTTGACCATTTTATCTAGGCAATGCGCACATTATCGACATTCACATCGTTAAAGTTCAACAGTTTGGTTCTCCTATTTCTTTTCCTTGCTTTTTCATTCTTTCTTCTACTACTTTTAGTTTTTCATTTGCACTTATAGATAAGCATAATTTTACCATGTGTTTGTTAAACTCACTTTCAATGCAATAATACTGTTAGCCGTTTAAGTCTTTGTATAGCATTTTTCAATTGATAGATGACAGATTTTTATCAACTGAATAGTTGTTGACCACGTGAACTTAATTTCTAATTGTAAAATAATTAAATTAATGTTAATCTAAGCAACCAGAAAAGTTTTTTTTCGGTTGCAACAGTTTACTAGTTTTGAAAATATTTTCATATGTGCTACCACTGAATTATTTCCTTATAAATTGTTATACAGATTATCAAAGTATTGTTCCAATTAACAAAGTTGGTTATTAAAAACATCAAATAATATTTTATTTCTTAAATAACCTAAAATAAATCTGCTTAAGTCCTTGGATAATCTGCATATTACCCACTAAGCATACTTTTAAGTAAAAATTGGTTATGCCGATATTATCTAGGTAGCTTTCAGGTAAGCAAGGCAATTAATAATAATGAAACAATCCTCGGTGCTTAAATGGACCAGTTTTATCTGCACATTATCTGGATAATCTATAAAATAACTGATTTGTGCTTATGGTATGTAATATTTTAAATTTATTTTTAACCTTCAATGCAAAAAGGTGGGTGTTATAAGTTTGACGTGAGTATCTGTATGTCTGTCTGTGGCATCGTAGCTCCGAAATAACAAACCGATTTTGATGTGGTTTTTTGTTTGGAAGCTGATGGTTCGAGATGGTTCTTAGTTATTATTTCGTAATGAATTTTTATTAATGGAAATGTTTCTTCCAAACTCATAATGATTGGTTGCATACTTTTTAGTATATATCTTACCCTTACTATCGTCTCATTCCTGCATAATAAGAAAATATGGATAAGTAATTGAGTAATGTTAGCCGTTCATAAACCGAAAAATATAATCATTCATTCGTTTGTATTCCTTCTTGGACTTAAAATATGGCATTCCCCTGGAATGCCATATAATCCAAATTACAAGCTAGAAAGTACCAAGTGATAGTTTATTGAAGAAATTATTTATTATAAAATTATTATTGTACTATTTCACAGATAGTTCATTTGTGAAACATTACAACTTCTTGTTTGCTTGTAACTTAGTCACTTGCTACTTAGATAAGGTTTATTTTTATTTTTAAATCATAACAAAAAAAAACGGTGGATAAATCCAAAGGTTTATTCGAGACGTTAAATCTTATTTGTCTCAAAATCCACATTAACTTTTCATTTTCCATCAGAATTTAAATTGGCACTGCCAGTCTAACAAAGTTATTGTTATATTCCATGAAAATTTTTCACTAGAGCAATTTGATATATTATATTCATGGCAAGAACAGAGCTAGGCACTTATCGTTTACTTTCTCATCTAAAAAATTACAGACGCCAGGCTTCTCTCTATGACTCGATTAATTTTTTTCAGCGTTTAAATCTTCTAAACACTCTCGTGGAAAAATGTAAGAACGGCTCTATTTACTCTCAACTTAGCGTCCTAAAATTTATGAGCTAAATATTCATTGTTTCCACTTGAACGGCAAGTCTTGTGGAAAGGTTAAGTATGTTTTGAATAATTAAAGACACTGAAGAACATCCACCAAGAGTTACTATAGGTATAAAGTCAAGGAAATCACACTTTAAAAATTGAGATTGCATCGAGGTTGCATCTCATCAACATTTAACATATATTTATAATATATTAAGCTGGTGAAAATCTACTTACGATTTAAGCGATGAAGAACCATTCTGAATACGATCAGAATATACACACCATAGAAAACGACACACACTTTTCAAGTTTTAACCGAAAATGTTTAGATGAAGAACGTTTTTCATAAAACTTAGTCTTTGTCAATATTGCGTTTTTAATGCATTAGTCACGTGAAGGTGCTTTGAAAGAAAATGTTACAAACATTACATTTCAAATGGAAAAGGTAAATTTCACTGACGTCCATTTTAACAAAGACCATATTCATAAAATTCAATAATAAATTTATTTGTAATCGATCGCTAATTCATTACGAATGAAAGAAGCAATTGCTTTTTACATTTTTAATGAACGTTTCAAACGAACAAATACAATTATAACTGTCTGCGTTTGATATCAAACCTGCAGCGTACTATATTTAATTCAAATTTTTTTTCAAGTTTGTTTTAATAATACCTATGTGTGTATAATCGTATATGAATATAGTTTTTTTTAAATGTTTTCACCTGGGTACATCAATATTACATCAAATGTCAGTCTGAAATTATTAATAAAAAATTTATTTCAAGGTGGAATGAACTCAAACTATTTTAAATATCAAACTCAGTGGTGGAACTATTAAAATGCAAAACCCCGTGTGGCGAAATAAAACATTTGCATGTGTTTTATGACAATGTGTAATTTATAATCGAACACGGATCTGAAATATGAATGACTTTGGTATATTTTGCACCTTTGAAAATTCTTGAAATATTTTCTTTTGAGATGAGAGGAAATAAAATAAAAAAAAAAGTACATCAAACCTCAATATTTTAAATAGCCTCACGTTTAATTGAAAAATTAAGATGAGCAGTGAAAAATTACAATGGAAAACGGTTAACACGAATATTTTTGTTAATTTATAAAGAATATGTGTGAGTGTAGGTAACTATTTTTTTAACCCAAAAACAACCTTTTTCATTTCAAAGGTATCTTTATTCATTTCAATAGCAACCTTTTTCATTTCAAAGAATTTTTTCTTGATATCGTTTATCAAAATAAAGTTTTAAAAACTAGTGCGGTCGGAGGACCTCCGTCAGGAACGATGTTTTTTACGTTATTTTTTCAACTTTAAGTTTTTTTCTCTTAATTTTTTCAGGAAAAATATTAATACTCGTAAGTGATGTCGCATTAGGATTTTAGTCGATCGACCATATACTAGTAGGAGAATTAATTTTTTTTTCTATCATTCTCTCTCCATCTATCAATTTTTGTATTTATTTTATCTCACTAGGACCACTTCATCTCACCAGTTACTGTTAAGAAGCAGTGAGTATAAAGAAATATAAAGAAATAGAGATAAAATTGAATTAAATAGAAAGAGAGGAAAGGTCACCTGTTTGCTTTTTCGTCACGTAATGGTCTCCACGGTTTTACTCTATAAATATTTACTCTACCCTATAAGCCCTAAAGGAACCTCGTTCCAATAAAATATGCAATAGGCTGCATATATAATACGTTTATTATGATTTATAATATGTACATTATAATAAAAATATAATTATTTGGTTTCATAAAATTATTAAAAAATGTTATTTGAAATGAAAAAAGTTGTATTCGCAGTAAAACAAAACCTAAAACTCTACTTATATAACACAGTGCAATAGCTGCAATATACATATTTTATATTAAACAATGTGTATGGTGTGAAATAAAACTAAAAAAAAAATTAAAAATTAGAGCCCAACTAATCAAAACCATGCTTTAAAAAGTACATAACAAAAAAATATGTTACACAAAAATTATAAACGTGTATTTAAGTTTAACTCGCAGGTACATATAATGATGTTCAGAATATAGAAGTACCTTCGTTATAAAGTTTTTTTTTTTATTTTACAATATACTAAAGGATATTATTATTCAAGCTAGAGGTGGGCTTTTCTAAAATATTAGTTCTAATTTCTATAATAAGTAACTCGTAGGTCAAGGTAACCACGGCTATCTTCTAAAAAGATCACTATACGAGTATGTACCTTTGTGCTAGATTAAAATATAAATATTATTTGCAAAATGTTGTGTCCCACTTTTTAAAGTAAAATGTTAGGCTTTATGTCCCTTAGAAGACACCAAATTGAGTTTAGTTGGACGTCATATAGCTTATAACCTGCGAACAATTAAGATGCTTCTAATGATACCTCATTTGTCAAATAATGATAAGCAGTTTAAACGACACATGGAAACAGATGAAAATAAATACATTAATATACACGGTAAAAAAGATTACCCTAAAAAAGTATATTCCTCTTTTGGTTGCACCGTATAAGAGTTAAACTAAGTTTTAATAAAGGCTGATGTCAAATAGTTTCAAAAATATTTCGACCCCTTCAAGTTTTTGTTAACCGTTTCCCACTTTAACCCACTAAACCTCCAAACCAATCAAATTAAAAATCCATTAATCAATCTAAAATCCATTGAAATTAAAAGAATTTTCCTTGTATCTTATACATTTGCTTGTAAAAGATATATCTATAATTGTATTGGAATATCAAGTTCCACCACTGCCTTTACGAAGTTTTCAAAAAGAAAGACCATAACCAATTATTATTTCCAATCAGATTAAAATAAACATCGATTTGCTTCTGCATCTATCTTTAAAATTATGATACCTACAATAAAGCGAGCATTGGCATTTTTCAATTTATGAATTTCGTCATCTGACGTAAATAAAAATGATAGCATTTTTTAATCTTCACGTCATCGAAATTTAATAATCGAGAGAAGAAATGAGAGATGGAAACCAGTTGTAATTGATGAATTAACAATCAATTAACATTTTCAATTAACTTTAAATAGAATCGAATCTGCCAACAACAAAAGCAATAGCTGTTACATGAAATGATAAATGAGGTAGTATCGAATGCAATTTAAAAAGGAATAAAAATATTTGAAATTTACATTTTAAAAAGGTTAATGCGTCATTGTGAATTTAATTTTAAAATAAAATAAATTGAAATTATTTTATAGAACTAATCGTAAGTAATGTACTTAACATTATTTTAAATATACAATCGTCAAATTGTGAAACAAATTTTAAATGGTTCATAACATTTTGGGCGTACAAAAAAAAAGGTTTTTATAAAATCTGTTTTTTACAAAAAAATATTTGAATCAAATCGAAGGGAAGTTAAAAATTTAATTTACTTTTACTAAGTTATTAATTTATTTAGTGATTTTCTACGGATTTGAATTGGATATAGGCTATATAATACCTTATAAGTCTACATGAGGAATGTTTTCTTATTTCAGCTGAAATTAATTAAAAAATTTGTCTTTGTTAGCGACATAAATCGTGCTCGTAGAGTTGTCAATTATCAAGGAAAAAATGAAGATAAATCAAAGTGAAGTCAATGGTGTAAAAAGTGAAATTGATTATTAACAGACAACGCGATTTATTTCACTTATTGTTCCAGCCGATTGCAACGTCAATGTTCGAGAAGTTTTCAGATGAAATGATTTGACTTCTTCAAATTGTTCAACCATTTAACACCGTTGGAAATCATTGAGAAATATGTAGCTATGGGTTAATGAAATTAAAATGATACAAAGGAAAGTGATCTGGAAAAACAAAATGTATAAGACAAGTTTTTCAAAAGTAAATATAAAAGTCTTTATATTTCCTACAAAAAGGAAAAGGAAATTTTTTAGGTCAAAAAAATGAAATGATCTTGAAATAAAAATTCAAAAATTTCCATATGTGACAAGAGAAACATTAGCAAATATTTTTAATTTTTGTCGAGGGAATCGTTAAGGAAAAAATTTTTAAATTTTACTCTAATGTCAATGCCAAATTTTTTGGATTTCGAGCTATATTTTAATGAGGTGACTCATCAATTGAAGAATATTAGATATTGACATAATTAGTATTACAATTACAATAAGCCTAAATATAACATTGAAAAAATGTATGCGTGTACCACACAATTTAAATATCACATAAGAAGTGAAACTTCTTTCGCTTAAATACCATCTTTGTTTTTTATATTGTTTAATATAACTGGAGAAGAATTAACGTTTAACAAAAAATTTAATCTGACAAAAATTTAAATACTATTTTTCAGTGTTAACTATGTTAACAATGGACACCGATTTTAGGTATTCTCGATTAGGGATCAACTACTTGATTTTTTAAAAATTATTTAACTTTATTTTTTAAAAATTATTTAACTTGATTTTCATGCGATTTGACTTAAATTTGGCTCAAAATCAAGTCAAACTCATGTCAAATGTTTATAGTTCAAAATCAAATCAAGCATTTTTATAAAAATATCTAATTTCTTTCCGGGGTTTAAAAATAATGCCCATTGATCAAAGATTCTAAATATTTGACTTGATGAATCCCTACTCTGAACCACTAGAAGCTGTGTTATACGTAACGCGTAACTCGTAACATTTTAAAGTACTTTTATTATATCGCAATAAACTTTCCATGCAGCCCCTTAAAACAAATAATTATAATATACATAAATACTATAGCAGGGGTGTTATGGAAATGAAATTTCGGATCAAAATACGGATATAGAAATATTATTATGCCGGTTTTTGGATATAGTTACGGATACGAAATTATAACGAATTATCCGTTAGTTTTTGACAGTTTCAGATATAAGATTTTTAAGAAGTTAAAAAACAACTTGGTATTAACTTGACTATTTAGTTATCGTTTAATACTAGGATCAGACATAAAAGTAATTACTATAACATGTCTCAATTTTAAATGTTATCTACATAAAAATTGCAGAAGTAACGAATTTATAACTTTAACCGGAATTATCCAAATTTTTTATCTCGGAATCGGTTCCGGTTACGGAAAGATTTTTATTTTGTATATCGGAAAGTTTCAGTTACGGATACGGCTACAAACCCTCTTAACGTCTCTGGACTTTTGCACTGAAATTAATTCTTACACCCATTTATGCATAAATTCAATATATATTATAACATTTTTAGTAATACACCATTAAGAAATTGCTTATCGTCTAATTACATTAACCAAAATAAATTTTGAATTGATAATAAATTGAAAATTTAAAGAAATTATTATGCAATTTAATATTTTTAGTTCACTTATGCAATATTAAGAAAAATTTAAATAAAATGTGAAATTATAAATTATTAAAGAAAAAAATTTTAACATTTTAAAGATAATTGTTCAATTTTTAAAAATTATATAATAATGGCTTCCTTCTCTGTAATAAATTCAATTTTTGAGTTCCATAAAAAAAAAAGAATCGTTTAGTAAAAAAATTGCAGAAGTACCCACCAAAAGTATGAGTCACAATTACCAAGAGAAAAATCAATAAATCTGCATTTCAAATGAGGTAATCATTTTATTGTCGTAGACTTAAAAAGTAACTTTTCGTGTTTACAAGGAAGATGAATCTCCTCTTAATTTTTTGTTATAAAAAAAAAAACTATGAGAAATCATTTTTTTAAACCAAGCAACTCTTTTCAATGACAAACTTTTTCAGAAACTATATATCCAGAAAACATTTTATCGGCATTAAAATCAGATACAACCTTTTTCGTACGTGGCAGACACAAAAATTCAAAAAATTTGCAACGCAACATTGAGGAAATTTCGGGTCATGGAAATTCATTGCAAATGGAGGTTTTCCGTAAAAATCACGAAAGCAAACCGTTTATCGTAACAAGGTAAATAAACAAAACTATTTCAAAAATCAGATCTTTAACTTGTATATGTCCCTCCACGTTATGACTATAGCTGCATGTCGCAACGACGCAAATTCCTTCTCACCCAAATGTATAAGAAAAATTTAATAATGAAACTATGATTAATTCAACAAATGTAAAAAAATGTATTCAGGCCAGATTTAAAACGATAGAAACGGCCAAAATTGTTTTCAACTCAGCGAATACGCGAGCGCATTATCATAAATTAATTCATAATTAAAACAAAACCGTTTTTCTCGTAATAATAACAGAATAAAATAGTAAAAATTGGGTCATATAATTAAAGAAAAATATTTCAATTTAATGAACACATGAGTTAAGATAAAAATTAACTAAATTTATAGCATTATTGCTGATGTGTTGATGTAAATAGTAAAATAGGAAGTAAAATATTATATTGATTGAGAAAATGTAATCAATACATATTGTAATTTTTTCTTTTTCTTTTTTGAAATTTGATTCGTATCAACTGCATTTTACCGTAATTGCAGGAAAGATCAATTTTTACATTGTGCCGGTTCAACATACACTTTTCACGTTATTTTTAAATTTTAATGTTACTAATTTAAAATCACATTCACTTAAATATTTATTTATTTATTTGGTTTTAATGTTAATGGCCCGAAGCGAAATTGACTCAAGACTGGAGTGAAAAATATTATGAGGAAAAATATTGATTACTCATCACAACACGGTTTGAATCAAACTCGTTCTGTTGTGGATCAAACAAATATTAACACTGACTGGCTAGTGGCTAGCAACACACGGAGGTACGTAGAAAACCCATTGAGCGAAGAAAGGAAGAAATGTTTTTGCTGGTGGAGTTTTTTGCCGCTGACGTCGTTCACGTCGGAGCGCACAAAGCGTTCGCGGAGAGAATGTGGCGGTGCGACGCGGATAGAAAACAGACGCTGAACGTTGTTCGTGAGACGAACGTCTGGACGCAGCCACGACGGCGACGACGACGTCGATCACGGCGTCGTCGTTCGATGCCGTCGTAGATGAGTCATCGGCGTCATTTAGCGCTCCACAGGTATTACACGAATAATACCCGCTGACAGTAAATCTACTGAGGCGCTACTTCATTTCTTGTCAATATCGATTATTAACTTGATTTATTTGACATGAAAGCAATTTCGTAGATAAAAATTACATTCGCCAAACAAATTCCAATCATCTCCTAAAAGTCATGATATAATAAAATCGTTTGAGTATCCATATTCCAGTTCAAATCCCTGAATCCGAACAATCTTCAAGTTTTGAAACCCCTTATTTGAATTGGAATTTTCGAGTAGTTAATACTACAAGGAATAATCAAATAAAAACCGGAATTTTTGTTGGATGGTCAAAAACTTATGAAAATGGCTCTCAAATTTCTAGAGATAGTCGATGATGGTGCGATGTGATTATTTAGGGAACATTCTGTACGCTTCTTCCCGTTCTTTAATCAGTATTCTTATAAGCAAGCAAGAAGTTAGCCCCAACGTTGCACCAAGTATTAATAAAAACGCTAATATCAATCAATAAAGGCACAAAATCATAAAAACTCTAACAAAGACTTTATAGGTATTGCTCAAAAAGACATGCTTGAAGAAAACCCAAGTGTACAATTTGCACAAGTTAAGGCTCAAGTTGAGCAGAGGTTGACTCACAAGCGAGTTTATCTGAGAAAAAATCCTTGTAATCTATTTTTGAAATTTCAAAGGACGTAAATTTTTTCTTTAGTCGCAAATGGAAAAAGTTTAATATGGTTTACAACTATCATATGTTGGGTGAAGCAAAATCT
This sequence comes from Sisyra nigra, assembly GCA_958496155.1. Lineage (NCBI taxonomy): Eukaryota > Metazoa > Arthropoda > Insecta > Neuroptera > Sisyridae > Sisyra > Sisyra nigra. The sequence continues at coordinate 33,210,826 of OY292315.1, read as the reverse complement.
GAAGAGATGCAAGGCATAAATTTTCAATCCGAGAAGTGATTTTTCTAAATTACAACGCTTGTCTTACAGCCTAGGTGACCCGCAAAATTTTGAAGGTAATGCATTGGGAATTCACTGGAACACCCTTTCTATAGTCCTGATTATGTCTTGGTGATTACCGAATGTTTGAACTATGATTCAACGAAGATATTACTGTGGAAAATTTCATTCGAAATTTTTCGGAGACGCGATCTTTTTTTGCTACTATAACAGGAGCACAAAACGTTCAATCTTTTGAAAAATAATATCTGGTGCGAGGCGTCACATTACTTTCTTTTACATTTATGAAAATACTCGCTGTTAGTTAAAACAAATATAAGCACTTTGTAACAATACATATAAACAGTACTATATGCATACAACCTATAGGGCTATATGTATATACACGAATTCCTAAACTTCATCCCAGAACCGCCCAGGGAAAAGTTTCAAATAAAAGTTGTAGCCACTAATGAGTCTAAGAACTATAGAAAGTTTAGAGAAAATCGTTGGAGTCGTTTTCGAAAAAAATTGAAAAAGCTCAAAAACGCCTAGAGTAAAGTAAAGCTTTCGGTTAACCGATTTCAACCAAAAGCTTCGCGGCACAACTAGGTACAATATGGAGGCCAGATTCCAAGTTTGGTGAAATTCGGATAAAGCTTTCGATAAGATATGGCTGTCACACACATACATGTTTCTAAAAACCACTATCTTGGACTCAGGGGACCTCAAAACATGTATTTCCGTTGAAAGCTCGAATTCAAAAATTCGATCCAATTACAATACTTCCTTTACTATTAAGTAGTAAAAGAAAGTAATATGTATACACTATACAGCTTATATGTACATAGGTATAGGTATACGATTTCCGAACCTTCACCCCAGAACCGCCCTTATTCGAATTTTCCCAGGAAAAAGTTTCAAATAAAAGTTGTAGCCACTAATGAGTCTAAGAACTATAGAAAGTTTAAAGAAAATCGTTGGAGCCATTTTCGAAAAAAATTGAAAAAGCTTAAAAACCTCTAGAATAAAGTGGAGCTTTCGGTTAACCTATTTCAACCAAAAGCTTCGCGGCACAACTAGGTATAATAGGGAGGTCAAACACCAAGTTTGGTGAAATTCGGATAAAGCTTTCGATACGATATGGCTGTCACACACAGACACACACACAGACATGTTTCTAAAAACCACTTTTTTGGACTTAGGAGACCTCAAAACATGTATTTCCGGTGAAAGCTCGAATTCGAAAATTCGACCCGATTACAATACTTCCTTTACTATCTATATAGTAGTAAAAGAAAGTAAAAATTGGTTGTCTGTAAAGTCGATTTACGGATGATGTTACGATGTTTTTACGTGATAACGTCATAAAGAAACATTGATGAAAAATCGCATACTTTTATGAATTGAATTGAATTATTATCACTAAATTATCATTATTTTGTATAATACAAAGAAGGAGTTAATTGAAAATTAACATTTTTTTTTTCAATCAAACTGAAAAATGAAAAACTAAAATCAGACTAAAAATTATGAAGGAAATCAATTTTAAATCTTATTAAGTAAATTGTAGAAAAAAAAACAAAACACGTTGTCTAGGATTCAACAATTACTGAATACGAGGCATAGCTTATTGTAGAAGTTGTCGAAGAAGCTCGCGTGGCGGCGTTCCAGTAGCAGAACTCTATCGTACCTCTCTATCGCTTGTATTGCGTTCTCGCTTGCACGCACAGGCTCAAACGGAACGTGACACTTTTTCATACAGGCTGCCGGTGTTCATCAATTTATAAGACGTTATCACGTCGAAATATATTTTTAAGCAATGATACTATGGAAAAATTTAATCACTATAATTACTATAATTACGGTTTATATTTGATTACACCTCGTATGTTTTACAAATAGTGCGTTGGTAAGAAAGTATATTAGTTTCATGTTTTTCGGCTTTCACATTTATTTTATGTTTTAAACAAAGAAACATTTTAATCAATAATCTAATTCTCCACTGTATTGTATGATCTTTCACCATCTTTATGGCAACTTCATAATCCGCTTTTCATAGATGATAAGATCTTTTCCATTAAAAACTGAATCAAATGACATTTTATCTCATCGTTATTGGGAAAATTTTCACCAATCATGAAGTTCTTCATGATCTGGAATAATCTGTCATGATAGTCTCACAATTATCGTGTGGGACACCTCTAACGCCTCTGTTCTCTGCCGAACCGTAACCTGACGATACTGTTTAATCACGGCTTGGACATGGTCCCTATCAATTTTCATATTTTGATATGGAGATGTCTAGTAATTAATTTGTTTAATTTAGATACACTTAGCGAAGCGGGCGGGTATCAACTAGTCATAAATTCGAATTCTACCCTTCACTCGTAAGTATTTCAAATCTTTCAAATCAGTTCAATGTTAAGTCAGAACAGCAAATTTAAAATCCTGTATTTGAATATACTGTCGAAAATCTTAAAATTTGTTTGCTTGTGCACATGGCTCATCAATTCAAACTCAATTCTTCCATTGACGCTGTAACAAATCCTAATATAATATACAAGATTTTTTTTACTTTCACTTAAAAATTGTGTTTAAATTTTTTAAATAAAAATCTTTATTTGGAAGAAACCAATAAAAGATACTCCTACATTATGAATTTTTTAATTATCTATCGATTTTTAACAACTTCCGATATTAAATTCCGAGCTAATTTATAAGGTAAACATGACATTACAATATTTAATTATGTTTAACAAAACAAAATTAATACCAGAAGTTTATTCATTAGTGACTAATTAACTTTCAATCATCTCTGTTTTACTGTTGTAAAATTTGCTTTATAAAAAAGTTTCATGGAAAAACAGGAACTTGTAAATTGGTATTGTAAGTAAATTAGTACGAGTATTAGAAAAGAAATGTTTGTACGTCCATTCATTGACATGCATTATATTTATTGAAGAAAATTATCCTTTTTTGGTGTAAAAAAATGGTCAAGTTATTTCAGTAAATTCATGTTAATCGAAACGTTTTAGTTATTCAGAAATCAATGAATATTTTATCATCTACTCATATCTTACTTGGAGAATTGAAAAATGTTATGTTATGTATTTTTTTCATTTAGATATATTAAATAAGGTTATCGAATAATTGTTTTCACTTAATAGAACTTGAGTGAGACTCGTGTTGGACGTCACAGAAAAAAAAACCCTGCAAGCATTTAAGAACAAAAGGTGTAAACCCGGAATGTGTAAGGAAAAAAAATACTTAGTACCACAACTATAAAAACTTGTCAGATACACGATATATTGTTATCAGGAGTTACATTTGGTATAATTTTTGAACATTTTCTGATCACTACGTTTTAATATACTTCTTTTGATATTGATGGATACTATCAAATCAGCCAATAGGATAATGGCTATACATGGTATGGATATCATTTACATGATTCACTTTGTAACCTCTCTAGAGGTTTGCATTCATTCTCGAGGGCTTTATAGATATTTGTTCGCGGCTGTTAAGCAAGTTTTGAAATTTATAGTATTCTTACTCACTATAAGAAGCTTACAAACACTCCTGGGGGAGTTTTCTTTTTAGTCTCCTTTGAGTCCTGCAAAAGCCAAGAACCAGTGCCTGGGCATACTGCGACATCATGGTCGCACACTCGTCCAAGGTGTTGAAGAAGTTGTCCGCAGTTTGCTTGATGTTTTACCTCCAGGTTTAGCATATTTAGTTGTTTGTGGATCTGAGAATTGCGGATGAACCAAGGGGATCCGATTGCAATCCTAAGGACTTTATTTTGGAATGCTTGAAGCTTGTAATAATTTCCCCTGGGGGTTTGATCATAGACTTTTATAGCATTAGAGAGCACTCAGCATTTAGTTTCGATCATTTATTCAGGATTGGATATAGCTGCGACAGCCACACTTAGCTTTGATATGATCAGACCAGGTTAGCCTTCTATCTAGATTTTTTTGCCTCCAAGGGGTTGTATTTCCATCGAGGTGTATATTGGGCAGTATTTATTTGCCTCTGTTTAAAGTGAAAATTTTGGCCGCACTTTTTGTAGGATTAATTTTATTTTTAACCGACTTCAAAAAATGGAGGAGGTTCTCAATTCGACTGTTTTTATTATATTTATTGAGAGTTAGATTGAGTACTCATAAACATTATGTATTGTCAATAGGCTTAATGCATGTATAGTAAAATAATATAACAATCGCTATACATCATAGATATTTTTTCATTTATTGAAGTACCTAACGATTCCTAATAGAGTAGTCTCATAGTACGCCGCTACTTTATTCGGTAATAACTAATCATCTATTAATTTATAAGACTATATTAAAAAGTTATTCTCACTTAAAAAAGCCTATTTTAAAACTGGTACTAAACATCAAAACAAAAGATTCAAGAAAACCAACAGAAATATAGACTATGAATCCTGAATATGTTAGAACTAGGAAGAGAATTTCTTGAAAACCTTACTGAATACAAACAAAGCTGAATAAAAGAGTATATCTTTATAAGTATATGAAACTAAGCCTATTAAAAAAATCTAACCAAGAAAAAAGTTACCCAAGGAGATTTAGTAACAAATTTTATCTTTAACTTGGTGCAGTGATAATAAAATTAACTTTCAGCTCTATTGTACATCTCTATTATTAAAAATGACTCATTTCAAACAAAACTTTCCAAAACTACTTATCTTATAGTTTCAATCTCAAAATTTACAATCTGTCTTTTTATACAACTTAATAACAAAGCAAAGCAAAAGAATAAATTTTAAAAAAGTTTATGCTTATTTTTAAGTTCTCAGTCACTTGAGGTAATAACTTATACATTGTACGAAAATAAATATGTTGATATACAAAAATAAAGTGTAATATGGGACAAAATTGTTAATTTTGTGCTCGTTTTTAAAGTTAACGAACTCAGTTTTCAATCGAATCGATATATTAATTTCCGTATTATTCAAAGAATTCAAATTTCAAACTGGAAACTCAATCAATCAATGTATGGATTGATTACAAATCTTTTGATATCATCTAAAACGTCCTATATACGAACATAATTCGATATAATACGGTCGCGTTTTATATTTAACTCTAATGCCAACAATTTATTACCGTGTATCCAGAGCATGGCACAAATAAAATTCTCTCTAAAATATCACTCGTTGAAATTATCATGCAAAAATGTGATTTGAATAATCGTTAAAATCGCTCTAAATCCTTCATTCATGCAAATGTCGTTCGCAGTAATATCAAGTCAAATTCTCGTTTATACTTCTATTAATTATTTTTATGACTATTATTATTGGCGACTTACCCGTAAATGCACTGAGAAATGACTGTTCCGCCTGTGCAATTTTTTCGAAGGCGGCAATCATCTCTAAGTCCACGTACAGGAGACGCAACACGATCTGATTTGTGAGCCATTCGTGGGCGCACACCAACCAACTGTGGACTGATCATATAACGATCGGTTTTACAATAAAAATTTATACAACAATTTCCTGATGCAATTCATTGTACTATACATTTGCAACGTCCTCAAACCACGAACTACTACCATAATCACAGACGTCACCAACTTTTACCGCCATAAAACATTTAAACACATTGTAATACATTCACCTTAAAATCAACATTCATAAATTATTTATTCATCGTCCTTTAATCTCAAAAGCTTGTCAAGAACACTTCACTTTACTGCATTATGCAAGTCGGTATTGAACTAACCGTGCTTTGTTTAGACTTTGCCACGAACAAAAAGCCGTAAGAACAATTCACATTTCATGAAACTCAACAAAACAATGTGGATTGCATTTAGAAAAAAAAAATATAAAAAATAAAAAAAAAAAACTCATAGTAAAATCTAAGTAATCTCAAAAATGGAGAGAAGAACTAGAAGATAGTGTAATATTATCTGCAAAGTGCACTACAAATGAAGTGGGATTGTTATCAGGGAAAATAGTTGGGAGTTGCCGATGGAACGGGTAGAGCTGGAGGGTCGCTTTTGGACACACGAACGTCTACATTGCACCCTAAACGCTCTTTACATCGAATGGCTAAGTTCCGCCACATAGTGATGATGTTATCATTTTAGCTAGACAAGGTTAAACATTTCCGACACCCTTTTGTACGAGATACAGCATTTTCATTTTGTTTATCCTTGTCATCTTTCCAATTTCCGGCACATTTAACTTTTAATCGTTTGGAAAATATTTCATCAAGTTTTAATGCTGTTTTAGATTAATTTCCGGTCCACGAAAAATTAAACTTGCTAAGTAAAATTGGCATGCCAATATTTAATTTTCATTTTTATATTTAAAATGTTAATAATATATCATTTAGTGGAAGGATTGTATCAATTTTGTTTGGGGAGGGAATAAAAATAAAATATCAACTGTATTGCATTTTGATGACTCGGGATATGAAGAGTTTGAAATTTTCTTCTATGTTGATAAAAGGAAAGCAGTGTGTATCGTGTGTTTGTCTGTGTATCGAACCCGGAGTTTGAGATAGGTGATGTGTGTTGGTGATGGAAGTAGTTTGTGTAAAGAAGAAAAAAAAAGTGAAATAAAGTGATGACTCACCAAGAAAGATGTCCTCGTCGTCAACATTGGTATTGTGATGGGCGGCGAGGGCGGCCATCCCGTGACACAGGGTCAAAAGGGTATAATAAGGACTGCGCGCGCAAACTGTGCTGGCGAGTGCTGGCAACGGACGGCAATGGGAATGGGCTGCGAAGGTGGCACTCACGAACTGACCACACAACATCCCCCACGCGTGGGGCGCTTCAACACCAACTTACGGTGCCGCGACAATCAACACCTGGAAAAATAAAGATTCTGCTATCAATTCCCATATTAATCAATATACAGTGGAAAACATTTATAACGCAAACGCCTTTAGCAAAATTCTTTTATTACGAGATATATTGTGGTCCCAACTATTAGCCTTTACTACAGTCCTCAGTTCGTTCTACAGTTTTCAAAATTCGTCAAAAATAAGATCAAAAGTTGTTGATAAAATGAAAATCTTTCACAAAAAATAATAAGGAAAAATAAGGTGATATTTTGTACAAAAACAGATGTTAATGAAAGTTTTTTCTTACAATTATGTTATGTTAAAGTTAACAAAAAAGTAAAGCGTTGGTATGTATGAAAATATAAAGTTATGTATTTATTTGTTTTAAAGTTCAGAAATCAATTCCAAATAAAATATCTTTAACGGAGTTCATTTAGGTATAAAAAATTATAAAAATCTTTCTTCAGTAGGTATATCATTGCATATAGCTCAGTTTTTATTACATATTAATTTTATCATTGTTTTAACATATTTATTACTTTTATTTAACATAATAGTTACTAATTTTCACTTTTCATCAGGATTGTATTTTTTGATTTTTAATATTAAACATCCTCCTCATGCAACCAGTTTGTAACAATGGTATATCACAAAAACTATTTAAACTTAACAATCCCGAATACATATTCTCTAATAAATAACTATAAAAATAATAAATAAATAAATAAATTTAAAACTAATCACAATATAAATAAATAATTTAACTATAACTATAACGATGATAAATAATTAATATAATAAATAAATAATAGGACGGAGTCGACCGTTCCACTTATGTATAAAAGGCCCGGACTGACCTCTTTAAACGTACCCTTTCTGAAATTTGCTTGAATTCAAAATAGTCTAAGATCCGAACCTACATCGACCTTCACCGAGTCGATACTAGAATGAAACATATTTTATCATAAATTTAGTATATTAGAAAATATATTAAAAATGGGTTGGCTAAAAAAATCCTTGACCGACTATTTTTAATTATTTTAAAAAAAATTATTTTTAATAAAATATTGCAACATCAAGATAATAAAAAAAATGTATATCATCACAAGCGCTGTTTTATTGCGAATACGATGATATAGGTTTGTCTGCAAAAAGTTTGAACTATTAGGGGTTTGCGAATATTTAAGATTTAAATTTTAATGCGCGTGGAAATATGTGACAGAGAGATCCGAGGTAAGTATACATAATAAAGGATCCAACGTAGAAGTCACCTGTGATGTGTAAAAAATTTTCTATTTGTTGCAATATTTTATTAAAAATAATTTTCTTTTTAAATAATTAAAAATAGTCTGTCCATGACTTTGTTAGCCAACCCATTTTTAATATATTTTCTAATTTACTAAATTCATGATAAAATATGTTTCATTCTATTATCAACTCGGTGAAGGTCGATGTAGGTTCGGGTCTTCTACTAAAACAATAAATAGAAAAATATTTAACTTATTTGAACTAAATAAAAATGTGGCCGAAAATTGTATTTTCTATGCCACAGGCATAAAAATTGTTGGATACCTTTTTAAGCACGCTTATTTAAACCTATTTCTATACACGAGGTATATATTGATATATAAGTACTAGGTGACGCAAAAGTCATCACCCTATCGGAAGATGATATAGTTTTTACAAATGGTGGTAAATGGCAGTTCTGCTTTGGCATTTGTGAAGTAAACAGATACAAAATACACGTGAATAATGACATGAATCGCTACACTCCTCAAGAATGAAACATGGTTAACGAATGGCCCCTAAGATCTTTGGTATACACTCGTATACCACTTAAGAAGATAAAACAAAACCCAGCATTCAAGAAGATTCTACGTTACTTTTCTTATATAATAGAGTTTAGTTATCTTATTGTAAAAAAATAATTCCAATCGAAACCTGATTTTAAGTTCAAACAAAATTCGTTCTAATATTCAGTTTCCCTTTTAGTTTCAGTTGAAATCGAAACTTATCCAACTAAATTAAAATTTACTCATAGCTGCATTATCATTCTGAAAAGTATTCTTACTAAGTTACAAATAATTCGATAATAGGAAAAATAGAAAATTCAAAATTTTAAGGAAATCATTTTATTTTTCGAAAACAATATAATTGTAAAAGGTAAAAGAAAAAAGTTTTGAATTATTTTTAATTATGTATAGTTTCAATTTGTGATGACCAATTGGTAACAGGATGTCTTTCTTTCTTTATTTTTATTGCACGAGATGTGCCAAAATCGTTCATAATTATATATTGGCCACAAAGATGTTAACCTTAAATATTGCCTGACGAAGCTTAAAAATAAATAAGCGAAACGTCGCAATATTTTAAAAATTTAACACTGTTTTTATTTTTGGTCCACGTTCCCGATACCCTTAAGCATTATCTAAAAATAATAATTAATATCATCTTCAAGGCAGTTCAAAGTCTGGGATTTGAATTGGATGCTCAAACCAACATTGAATTAGTGAAAACTAATTGGAAAGTTATGGTTTTATATGAATGAGATTACCTTAAAATTATCAAACAGTTTTTCTCAATCGATTAAAATCCTCTTAAAGCTTTTTTTTACCAGTTTTCGTTAAATTAAAATAAATAATAAAAAATGTTCAAATAATTTAATATTAATAAACCATCAAACAACAATACTTGTAAAAATTTACATTAACAAATAAATACGAAGAGTGGTGGTTTTTAACACACCATTTTCACCACGTTTAAGTTTAGAAACGAGACTACTCTCGTTTAACAATGATTTCATTGAATGGTTGAATTTCTCCCGATCCAAAAAAGATGAAAACAACAGCCGATACAAAATACATTGCAGCTCCAATTATGAAATTGTAATGCCAATTTGACATTGTATTGTTTTTTTTCGTCAACGCAGCATTTATTTGGGGAGATATTATGCCAGAGAAAGCAGCAACCGTTCCCATCACTCCATAAATGGCACCAGCGAATCGTGGTCCAATATCGTGCGGATTTTTCAGTGTCGTGCACACACATGATCCGTTAAATCCTAGTGAAATAACCAAGAAGGACACGATCGCATTTTTATTACACCCAGCAAAAACAATGCTCAGTATAAAGAAACTAGGAATGATATGTGATGTTATAGTTAACGTTTTCACCAAACGTGTGCTTGACATACAAGCCCGTTTTCGAGCCCAGTCTCCAAAAAAACCAAAGCCTATTCCAAACATAAAACGCATTAAATGCGGCAGTGCCGAAATAAACCCAGAACTCTTAATATCATAACCCAATATTTCGGACATGAATTTAGGTGTTAACGTCATAGTCGTTATAAATCCCCACAGACTACCGAACTGTAAAAAGACCAAAGCCCAGAATGGGCAGTTCTTCAGAATTTCAACCATTGGCGGCGTTAATTTCTCTTTTTTAGACGTGGAAGTAGCTTCAATTATCATGGCTTTTTCCTCCTCAGAAATGAACATATGGTTTTCTGGAGATGTTGTTACAGTAAAATACCAAGAAACAGTCCAAAGAAGTCCAATTACACCTGTTACATAGAACGATGCCATCCAAGACCAGCCTTTTATAATAACACCGCTGAGGGCGCTTGTTATAATCGTGCCCATTGTACAACCCATAATGGAAGATACAAAAAAACTACGTTCTTCCGGTGGTGACCAAACGGCTATTAACGCCTGAACTCCTGGCAAACAAAACCCTGACATGAACCCAACTAGAATACGTAACGCAACCACAACAGTCCAGTGAATTTTTGCACCAACTGGAACTAATGCCGTCGCGGTAAAACTTATAGCCGTACTTATTCCTACGACATGTGTAACGGGAAAATATTCTGTCGCCATACCACCTAAAACACTTCCGAGGCATAAGCCCCAATAGTATGATCCCAGTACCATTCCAGTTTCTGGTTGAGTCCAAACATATCTTGGTCCATAATTTGGGTTTAGCTTATCAACGTTTTCCAAATAGATGCTATCATTTTTGTAACTATCAGGAACAAAATCCTCTATATTGTCTTTATCGTAAGCTTTTCTTAACTGCAATGATAACGGTCCATTAAGTTCTTCTGAATATGTTGTTTCTGTGTAAACAGCTCTTTCGGCACTTTTTTTTAATTCTGGATTGCAACTTTCACTTCCTTTACGTGGTGGTAATCGAACAGTCATTGCATTTATAGCGATGTTTACATTCATTCTGAACATATAGCACATGAAACACGCTAAAAACAACTGCACGAATACAACAAATCTCCATTTTATCTTCATTTCAGCCAAACGATGCATAACTGGTATGAAATTTAAAACACAATTCCAAAAAATACATAAAAAGCTTGACTAAAGAAGCTAATGACAAGTAAAATTAAAATAATTGCTTTCTTTCAAGCCCACTAAGGCCCAAAGCGTTATTTCTATGGCATGTAATTTTCATATATTTTCTTTCAAATTAAAATATCAAAATTTTGAAATCAGAGCTCGTTTTATGCTTTATATTTTTGAAGAATGATTTGGAGATATGTAGTTATCTTCCAGTTGTTCACTACTGTGATTCTTTCTCGGCTAATTTTCTCTAGTTTGGCAATGAGTCTTAGAAAAATGGTAAATAAAAGCGTTTCTGAACGAGGAATTATATCAGAACAAGAAAACGTGTTTCCACGAGCTTTTCATACCGGATATACTTCAAATAAGACATTTAAACGTTTAGGAAATCTTAGTGACAATAATAACGATGATGAACCGAACGAAAAAACTATACAAGTAGAAGATATCATGTTCACTTACTACTACATTGGTATGATTCCAGGAAGTATACTTGGTGCATGGTTATCGAAAAACTATTCCCTAAACCGAACAATTGCCTTGAGTACTATAATTTCCACAATCATCGTCCAGTTTTTTCCGATGGGAATGAAATGTCATTATTTACTAGTTATATTTATGCAAAACTGCATAGCATTTTTTTGTGGATTACACATTCCAGCATTGAATAGTTTAATTACGAATTGGTCGCTTCCTGAAGAAATTCCTTTCTGCATGCTCATATTTACAGGAAATGGGGTTTGCAATATAATTTTTACCAATATATTTAGCGAATTGGAAAAGTATAAAGCTTGGAATTGGTCTTGGAATATGTATTTAGTCTCCTTTGTGACCATCTTGTGGTTAATACCGTGGTTGTTATTTGTTACGGATCAGCCTGAAAGACATCGTTTCATAAGTGAAAATGAAAAATCTATGCTAACGCTTGCACGTGAACCGAAATCGATGTTTAAAATTATAATTCCAATAAAGGAGATATTCGCAAACACGCCGTTTTGGGCTTTGTTATTTTTACAAACTGGAACTGAATGGAGCTTTTTCTCAATGGTTTATTTGACTCCAAGATTTTTAGACCAATGCGCTTATTTAATGGAAATCAGAAATCTATTGTATTTTTTGCCAATGTCTTTTCATATTTTAGTACAGATAGCTAGTTGTATCGTGTATGCTTTAACGTTAAAGTATTCTAGTTTAAGTAAAACACGTTTAACTAAAGTCGGTGTGATTGTATCACATATATTACCCGCTATTTTCACAATGGGTTTATCGAACGTAGATGATAGTGAGACTAATATCCTTTTATTTATAATTCTAAACATCAGCTTTAACGGAGCAAATATTATAACTACAAACAAAATTGGTCATGATCTTTCGCCAAGATTTGTTGGTCCAATTTATGGTATTACGACAGCATTTGGAGTTTTCTTTGGAATGTTATCTCCTTGGCTGTTGCAACGATATATCGATGAAACATCAACCCTTTATCATTGGAAACTTTCATACTTTTTTACGGCTATTATATACTTTCTGACAGGAATCTTGTTCATTGCGATTGGAAGCGTTGAAGAGCAATCGTTTAACAATATCATTATAAATAAATCTACGAATTAATATTTTAATTGTATTTAAAATTCTAGAAAAAAATACGTGAAAAACGAGACGAGTTATTTGAACTTTATTATCAACTATAGATAACGCTATTTAAAATTCAGTGGCTCCTTAGTAAAACCACTTAAGTCAATCTTTTTAGAAAAAGGAAATTATTATGGATTTTAAATCTCCATTCAACTTTCCATCAACAGGGAGAATTCCTAAATCAGCCTTTTTTTCAGAAATTAGAATATGAAAACACAACCTCAGTCCATTTCCAAATATGTCTGTAAGGCAAAAAATCGCGATATCTCAAAAAACGTCAAAATAGACTTTGGTGATTTTGTGATTTTACTAAAGAACCACAGAATTGAAAACAAAAATGAGAAAATTATATGTAGATATAAGAAGGCATTGTTTGACTTGATTCGTAAAATACTTGATTTCGTTTTCAAGCTTCTTGATTTAAATTGGATTTAAAATCAAATTGAACATAAGTCCAATGTTAATATTTTTAATTTAATTCAAACATTTAATTGGCAAATTTAATTTTAAAGTCATCTTATCAAACTCCATTCATTTTTGTCATAACCAATTATTTTATATGGGTACCTACACTGTTCAAAAGTGGCCAGCACCAAAACACCATTATTCAATATATGAAATAAAAAATCCTTAATTCTGAAAGTGTGCAAACATCAAAAAATATTTTAACCTCTTTTCAGAATTTCTGTGTTTAAAATTACGAAATTTTCTTAACATCATTTTCAACTAAACCATTAAAAACTAACTACTGACACAAAAAGATGGATGGATAAGTTAGCCAAATTTTCTGTTTGAATCGAGTGTGATCGAGATTGTTCTAAGAAATAATTTATTCAAGCTGACCGTGATAAAATTTTATCGGGGTATATATTCAGAGATGACATCCAAAATAACGTAATTTGACGTCTGATTATATAACTCCGAAAGCATGAAATCTTATGGCTCGTTCACACGTTTCAACTGAGATCGCTCGACGATTTTCAATACGGCCTATTTGGCCGTAGCGGGAGTAACGACGCAAGAAGTGAATCATAATACCAACAGAGTTGAAAGCAAATTAACCGGCTGGTCGACTCGAATATGACTCATCAATTGAACGACAAAAGTTTGAACGAGTCAAACTTTTGTCGTTCAAGTGTTGAGTATATATTCGAGTTCAATTTGCTTTCAACTCTGTTGGTAATATGCTTCACTTCTTGCGTCGTTACTCCCGCTACGGCCAAAAAGGCCGTATTGAAAATCGTCGAGCGATCTCAGTTGAAACGTGTGAACGCAGCATAATGAATCTCTCATAAGTTCAAGGTCAAGACAAAGACAACAAACAACGATGAAAAAGAATGGAACATTCTAGATTGTTTTATTCTATGAAAGTTCTAACAATGGACATTTGAACCTTTTCACAATTGACAACCAACGGTTTTGCAAAGTTATAGACGGTGCGGCAATCGAAGTTTCTGGAAAATATGCTGGAAAAGCAACTGAGGTCACATCATTGGGTCAAGTTAAAAGTTAATTTGAAGTGATTAATTTTGTGAATAAAAATGATTCAAGTAATAGTTATACACTCATACGAGCGATTTAAAAAGTGATTAAAAAATGCTTTTTGTGTTAAAATTGTTTATCAACGAGTTAAGGTAAGGAAATGGTTTGGTTTATTGAACGGTTTGTAAAATTTTCATTGATTAAAAAAACCCTAACGAGAAACTCAATACAGGTTTGAGAAATTCCATCTTGTTACAATATTATGTCTCTAACTCAAAATTCCGAGTTAAAAATCTCAAAAATTCCTAATAATTCTAAAATCTTTCAACGTCATCTTTCGTTTTGAACCCCTTTCGAGATTTCGGTTTTAAAATTATGAATCTTCCATAAAATAGATCTACTTTAAATTTTTGAATACTAAAAGCACAAAGATCTCTGTTTTCAAGGTTAAAATCTTCAAAGGTTGCACTGTTTAGATCACTCTCGGTTTTGTGTGTCTTAAAACTATATGTACATCTTATAATATTATATTCTTATAAGTTTGAAAAGAAATTTTTAATTTTTAAAGATTTTAAGCTTTGAGAACATAAATAATAATAATAAATTAGTAATTATTTCAACGACATGATTTTTAAACTTTCAAAAGTAAGCTTTTGAGGTAGATTTATTTTACGGAACGTTTACCAACTGAAAAATTTTAGCAATGATTAAATGCAGTTTTAAAAACTCGTTTATTCATAACAATATTTATTTAAAGCATAAAAATCCACTAATAATAATCATAATCTTCGTCATCAATTCTAGCCGATTTTCCAAAACAGACATAAAACACTGTGGTTGCAATCATCGTGAATGCAATCACTATCAAATATAATAACCAAATATCCATTTCTTCGTTTCGATAAAAACCTAACCCAAAAAATAAAATAATTGCTCCAGATGACAATCCGGCGATGCCGTTTATCATTCCAAAAATGACTCCGGCGTGTCGTGGTGCAAGATCCTTACAGTTATCCATCACAATCATATATGTAACAGCAGGCAAACTAAACGCAAGACTAATAACAGTAATAATATGTCCAGCACCGCAATTTTCAATGGCCAAAGACAAAATAACAAAAGCTGGTATTAATTGGAACACAATCAAAAAACATTTTCGTAATGTACTTGTTCGCAGCCCCACAAAATATCGTATTCCATAAAACAAGGGCATGCATAGTGCTCCAATGATACCTCGGAAAAATAATGGTATTGCCGAGTATACCCCTGTTGTGAAAATACTAAAACTTCCGATGTCATCGTAAAATTTCGGAAGTAAAGTTTGTGAAAAAGTTGCCTCACATGACATTCCCATATATAAAATTAAAACAGACCACGCACTAATACTAGTAAACAGTTTCTCATATGGAATGTAGGTATCATCATTGATAAAATTATTTGTGACTGATTGTTGTATATAAAGACGTTCCTCATCAGAAATTGCAGGATCTTCACCAGGCGATTCGTACACTGTTAAAAACCATGTTATCGACCATATAATTGCAACGAGGGCTGAAAAATAAAATCCCCATTCCCATTTGTAGTATTCGATAACATATCCCATCACAATAGGTGTTAAAGATGCTCCTAAATTCGATCCAATGTAGGCAACCAAAAACAAATATTTTTCCGAAGGAGGCGCCCAATAGTACAATATATGTTGCATACAAGGCAATACACATCCTCCCGCTATTCCCATAATAAAGCGCAAGATTCCAATAATAACGACGTCACTTGCAAATGGAATACAGGCTGTCGCCAAAGCGCTGATTAGCGTCGTCATTCCAACTAGTTGCACCGGATTGACAACTCGTAAAATACGGGCACCAATAAAACAGGATATTCCGAAACCTTCAAAGTAACAACTTAACAGGATACATTGAATGCCGTTGTCCATATATACTTGATTTTTTAATCGACTCGTCCATGTTCCATTATTCTTTCCGACTTGTTTGCAAAATTTAGTTACTGGCGATTGGAACATGCCGATTATTAACATTGAAAAATTAACTCGCATCATATAAGAAATACAGAAACCGCAAAACACTTGTATTGCAATTCCAAATCGTCGAGGCATACACATTCTGTTCGATAGGGGTTGTATGGAAATGTCATTATGACAGAATTCAAAAATAGAAAATTATAATCAACTGGTTTTTAAGATCACAAATCATTTTTAAGGTGGAATTAAAAGTTTAACTCTCTCCTTTTGAATTTTGTATTACTGCAAGTAGACAACTAACAATATCGTTACTGTTTTATATTAAAGTTGGCTGAAGATCACCACAAATCCTTCAATCATTGCATTTTTAGAACTATTAAGAGGGCGATTTAAAAAATTGATAATATGCCAATAAAATTTAATTCATTAAAAAGCAATATCAAAAAAAGTTTTATTCTTATACATAAATGTGACTCATAAATGAGAGAACACAAATTGATGTAAAAAACTGTTTCGCTTCATGGGACAGTTAAATAGTTCTCTTGGGTCGTTTTTAAAATTTGTTTTATAGTTTCATGAAGGTTTTTAACTCCATAAAAATATTTAACAACTCCCATTTTTTCGTGAAAAAATTGATTTAGGGTATAATTTTTTTAACAAATATTTACGAAAACCACACTAGGTACCGACAAATTATTTATTAATTTAGAAAGTGCATTAACTTTTAAATCAAAAAATTTACTTCTTCACCAGTGATTTTTCTCTTATCCTTTTTTTAATAATCTACAATGTGAGAAAATAACTAACCTCCTCACGTCCAGGCATTTAAAAATGGGCTTTTTAAAAGTTATCGAAGAAAAAACTTTCACAAAATATTTTGCGATTTGTTAAAATATAGATACTTAGAGATCAACTTTTCAGCTAGATTAATCAAATGTTGAAGTTAACGCAATTTTTAGTCCTGAAAAAATCACTTCATCATTTTCATCTTGGTATTTTCACCGTTTTTATATATAAAGGTTTGAGTAAATGGATAAAAATATTTTTAAAAAGATAAAAATTGAAAGGTTTAATATCGCATCTCATTAAAGTCCATCTAGAGAGTATATCCAGAATTTTATATTTTTCATTTTTGTAATATTGATTCTTTTTTGAAATATTTTAAAATAAAAGAAATTATTGTAAGCTTTTAAATGATTTTCTTCTTGAAATATCATATGCTTTATATCCAGGCGGGTAGCACTTTCAAGAATAGAATACAATATGCCATACATCCAGGATACAAAAACAATATTAAGTAGTTATTTTATGGCCAGCAGCTTCTTCAGATTTTAGTTACATTACAGACATATATAAGGACTACTGAAAATTGAAAAAAAGTATAAAGTAAAGGAAATTTAATTTAGTTTTAAAAATCTGGATCACCATCATCAAAGTTGGAGATTTATCAAGTATTTGAACGTTTTTTGAAATGAACTATACTTGACATTTTGGCTCGTCAATGAAATAACTAAGTCAATGCTTAGCTTGATTTGACATTTAAATTATATTATTGAATATCATTTTGACTTGATTTCGGGTTAAATTTAAGACAAGTAACTTGAAAATCAAGTCAAGTAGTGAATCTCTATCAAAAATGATGTCAATGATTTCGAATGTATTAGTGTGGCTAGCTGTTATGAGTTTGAATTTTAACAAAATGAGTTAGAGTTCAGGGTTAAGAAAATAAACGCCAGTCAATGAAAAGTCACAAAAAATGCAAGCAGAAGGACAATTTTGAAGAATTTGAATTTGGTGGTTTCTTTGTAAAATCACTTCCATATTGACGTCTTTCGAGATTTTGCAATTTTATTTCTACAAACACATTTGGAAATGGACTTGGGTTGGGCTTTCATATTCTGATCTCTGACAAATAAGGCTGAATAAGGAATTCTTCTTGTGATAGTTGAGAGAGGGGATTTCAATGGAGATTCATAATCCACCATACTTACTATTTTCGAAAAAATTTTCTTAAGTAATTTTAATAAAGAACCACTGAAATATACGAATAAAACACATACAACAGGTAAGATATAAAAATTAATTCAAAATTATCTTAATTAAATATAGTGGACTTACGGAACTAAATACGAAACTAATGAAGCTTATTATATATAATATTTTATTAAGTTCATAATTTTGAAATAAGACTCAATAACTGAAAACGTTTCAATCCCATCTTTCAGCTATATGGGAGAGGGGCGAAATTTCGCAAAATCCTTCTTTAATAAAGTCACAGCCTTCTCAGGAGTAATATCTTGATTTTTGATGTTTTAGCTTCAGTAGTTTAGTCTCTATCATATCTATAAAGCAGCTAAGTTACTGTTTTGTATATTTAAGAAAAAAAATGAGAACAAAAGATGGCATGAGTAATGTATTGAATATTTGTTATTAGAATAATGGATAATTGCCGAAAATTATATCTGCGTTTCCTTTTTCCGTATTTCAATTTGTGTAAATAAAAATGAATTGTTCAATAGAATTCAAGTGAAAGCTATGGTAAATATTATTAAAAATGCAAAAACTTACTCAACGCCAACCGATAGATGCTGCAGTAAAAGGAGTTGATGCAGCACGTGGATGAAACGTCAAAGCTAGAACGTTGCAAACTGTAAGTGTTGAGATGATACAATCGGTGGTGTCACACGCCATCACAAACACCTGTGGAATAAACAATGAATCAGTCCCCGTCGCCTATTAAACAGCTATACAATGTATAAATTAATGGCTCTCTATCAATAAAGTACGCCAAAAACATGTTCATAAAACTTTATTACGCTATAAAACACACTGCTTATCAAATCAAACCAACATAACACAGAGGCACACAGCATTACACGAGCTTTTAGCCCGTACACATCTATACTCGCATACTATCACATTTATTATAGCAGCCTCTTTTATAAAATGCGAACTAATATTGCCAACAACTTTTTTATAAAATTACCCTTTAAGAAGTATCGTTCAACTCGATACACATGAAAATTACGTTGTTATCTTCCGGAAAGTGCTTTCGTAGATTAATTTTGTCGAGAATCTCTTCAATCGATCATCTAACGATTTTCTTTCTAATAAACCTTTCCTTCATGTATCAATAATAATTCCCTCGACTACAATATACATTTTCGACTTTATAAATTTTCATCTATAAACTGTTTTTATCCTCTCATTTATAAAAGAGGAAATTTTTTTATTATTAGATCAAAGAAAAATTTCACGTACAATTTTTGCTTGTGACGGTTAGGAATGAGGATTTTTTAACAATGGGGATGCATTTTCAATGATATTAAAGCTAAATTCTAATTGAATTCAAACTTATAACAATTAATCACTCTTTAGTTCGAGTATGGAGAAAAAATAAGCTGTGTTTTTAAAGTGATTTAAGTTAATTTTTAACGACAAAAGAATCTATTAGATAATGAATACCTTCCAAAGGATTTTAATGAAAAAAGTAAAGCAAACAAAACGATAGCCATTTACTTTGAGCTTTTCTCTAAACAGTATCTAAAAAAGTTTTTTTTTTTTTCAAAATAAACATCCTTTATCGTTGCCCCGTTTTTGTCTATTAAAAATTATCTTTGCCAAATATTAAACCAATAAATCTATGTAACTGTGTGATTCTACTCAGTGAGGACGAAAATTACATTATGTTTGTTCCAATCATCCTGCTATAGCGATGCACAAACATTGGCCAAAAGACAAAGAGCAAGGCTACATTGACCAAAGACAAAAGTGAGTGAAGAGCTGTTTCAGTCAAAAACTAGAATCGTTAGCATGTGTTTTGATCCGATCAGCCTAAAGTGACAACTTCGCTTGAGTTACAAACCCGCTTAAGGTAGTGCAGAAGCATCGCCGAAACGGAACAAATTGCAACGAATTGCACGAAAATATACGGAAATGGCCGTGCTGCATTATGGATAGGGCTGGATGATCGCATGGCACGAACCTATTATATTTGACACAAAATTTTTTTTGCATTTGAGGTAAAACAAATATCTTAAGTAAAAAAAATAAAAACTTTTCGGTCGAATATATTTTCATTGTCATACAGGATAAATTTTGGATTTAATATCCTAGGTGTTTTTATGAACTTAAATGCAGTTTCAATTAAACGTGTTAAAAGTGTCTTACATTCAGCCATAATTTTTCCTTGCCCTAGTGAAACTCGACTGTTTTCTAGATCAATTTTCAGTAAATAAAATAATACAAATGAGCCAATTAAATTAAATATAACAACTACCATGAAGCTAATTCAAAAAAACAATTTGAGATATTTGAAATTTTTGGTATTAAACTGATTATTCACGTGCAAACTTGGATAATTAATTCCTTTCGCCATATTATGCAAAATTGTTTTTCAATGGATAGAATAATGATCAATACGCTTTGTAAATGACTAAACATTCCTTTAGTTGAATGAAATCGATGTACGTGTTTTATTATGTGTACACCATATATATGTAGTATATCCACCGAAAGGAATTCAAGTCAATTTCTGTAGTTCATTCAAAGCTCTTCAATCTTCACACATCTGCAAACTTTTCACTTTGTCATATGAGATTCCTCCTACGTAAAATCGAAATCAACTACAAATAATGTGTATTTATCTTCCATGTAACGACAATTCCGTGACAAATATTCTTAATAAAAGCAAAACGAAGACATTCAACCGCATTTTCTTACGAAGCACAAAAAACAGGAAACAATTAAAATAACTCATACCATAGCAGAAAATTAGTTTAAGAAATTAAACCACTTCGAATGTTTGAAAAAACAACATATAATAATTTAAAAGTGCACTTTTATATTGCTTTATTGTAGTTTTACAATAGAGGTAAGCGAAATGCCATAATTTGTCTCTGGAGACTTATAAAACTTTATGAAAATCACTATTTGTATTGTGGCTACGTAATTCGAGCGTTATTCGCCAAGAAAAATATTCTTACTCGGTTAAATTCAATCAGTACATACAATAAGCAAGACAGGATGACTGTAAAGGTTCCTTTAATGTTCTTTTCTCGTACGGGTTATATTACACAAGCTTTTTGCGATCTGGAATGTAATAAAATAAGCCAAGGAAGATTAACTAATGAATTTATTAGTCCCTCGTTTCGTTCCTTTTCCTTGTTATATAAACTAGTGAAGAAGCAACTTAGTTCGTCCGTGAGAGGTCCGTTAAGAGTGCAAACCAATTGAAAGCTCGAGGAAAAGCAAGACGAAAATAAACGTTCATTTTGTCGGCGCGAGGTGTATATATATATCTATATATATATGCGTGTGTGTGAGGGGGGGGGGGGCTTGGTAACGTCATTCTTGGAAAGGTAAGTAGCCGCTGGTGCACTTTGAAAACACCTGATGTGCCACACTGCTGTTTCAAATGAATACGGTTTGAAATAATGGTTTCGTGTACGACTCGCTCGCTCGATGAATATCACATTTAAGTAGACTTTACGGTGCAGACAGTCATTGTTCGAATCCAATTAAGCAAACGCTAAATTCACCTTTTGTGCTTGATAGAGCTTTTTTCAAGCTCTGGCGGCTTTCTTTTATGCACGCTTGCTCGGCGAATAACGATGACAATATTGACGTACAACTATTAGAAACTATGGGCTATGAACATAATAAAACTATTACTGTGATCGCATTCAGTAGTTTCGATATGGGGAAACATGGGCGAGACGTAATCGAAATTGAAACAGCAGAACCGTTATTGTTTGATTTCGATGTTTGTTTTCGCGTATTGTAACGCAAACAGATGGCGACCACAGCGATGCTATTTGCTTGTTTGTCTTTATTCGCCCAAGAACATTTATTTGCTTTACATACATATATAGAGGAGGTAAAGGAACGAACGCTTACTTAAACCAATTGCGATTTCTCGTCTTATTACAAATAAATTTCCAATATCTTAAATAAAAAAGAGCTGAACAGCACAGCTTTGTTTAAGCCAGTTTAAGTATTACTTCAATAAATTCTCTTCGGTAAACAAAATCAATTCTAACTAACCATTGCGTTCAAAAATAACTATGTTAATATTTTTTAATAAATGATTTATTAATGATTTTATAAATTATGGAAGATAAATAAAGAGTAAATCTATGAAGAAGATATCAATCTATACATAAACTATGATACATATAGATACTATAAGGATACAACTAGTGTTAAGAAATTTTTAATATATCCGAATATATAAATTGTAAAATGATTGATACCACTTACTAGCTGTACCGCGACCTCGTTCACGTGAGCTTCACAACACTGTTCAGTATGAAATTCTTAATACACGATCTTTGAAGCCCTTCCAGAGACATGCACAGATAGGTTACAGGCTTCATTGTCATTTTCTTAAATTTTTAAACGATTAAGATGAACTTAGTTAAGTTTTGAGTCTTTATTATGTAGTTATGTAAAGATACTTTAATTTTATTCATTTCTATAAAATAATATAGCTTTATAGATAGCGAGATTGTAATTTTTAGTTTTTATTTTGTTACATAAAATAAATAATATGTTATGGTATAAAGGGTATCCGAGATATTGGCTCAGTAGTCAGCTATCATCATACCAAATTTCATTAAAGCTCGTCAAGTGGTTTTTGAGTTATACGATAACAGACAGACAATAATTTTAAAAATGATTTATTTGGCCTATGTATCGATAACTACGACTAATAGAATAAGACTTTTACGGGCAGGCTCATTAACAATTTTATTATAGGTATAAATAGTGATAAATAGATATGCTTAGTGGCGTAACGATTAGATCTGTTAGGCCTTGACTTTTTGCATTTTCTAAATATGCAGATTATAGAAACATCTCGACATTGTAGTGTGTTTAAACTTTAAACTAATTAGGTGTCTGGCTCCTGATAATTCCGCTTTTTATACGACTGGTGGAGTAAATTGGAATATATTGGTTACATAATCAAAACCAGATTTTATAAGACTTGGAACAACTGACAAAATGAATTTTTGAATCTTTTTTGTACCTTTTCTTATTAGAATAGCAATAAATATTTACTTTGTCAAACTAGTAAACCACAACAAAATTTACTTTGGGTTTATTAAAAGTAATATTCCACACTTATAGGGAAAGTATTCTGAAGTACATATAAGGAGGTTTTATATAACCTTTATATGTATAACCTCTTATCAGTATTTCAATAATTTCTTTACATAAACTACGCTATATTTCTTCTCAAAACATTCACTTACAAGCCATAATAGCTCTTAATTTCCCGAACGACCAACTCGAAACCTGTAGGATTTGATTTACAATGTAATAGTAGGAGGACATTATTACCTTTAGATTATCACGTTCGAGTCGCATTAGTATGTAAACCGTTTATAATATTAATAATCACATGTAACATCACAATATCAAATGTAAATAGCAAATTGAAAGATCAGAGTTGAGTATTTTAATTAAACTCGCATGTTCTCACTAACACACTATGTATAAAATATATTCATATACGTAGGTAGTATTACAGTATAAGACATACTTTTCCAATGTACTTCAACCCAATTATAACAAAGTTAGTTGAATGAGTAAATGATTAAATTAAACGCAGCGATATTTGCAAATCGTGATAGTTTCTTATTTCCATTATATAACCATTAATAGAACAGTAAATGAAATAAATTTATAACATTAAAATGGAACATTAAATGGAATGCGCAATGGACATAAACATATTTTGTCTTGATACTAAAAGCTTAGACGCGGTGCCAGGCGCTATTAGTTCCTAGCGAGAGCCATTATCACAATTACAATAGTGCGGCAAAGGTAATGATGATACCTGCTTCAATTTCTACAATTACTCTCAATTCATATAGATTCATAGCAACAACGTACCAAGAAATGAACATGAGACGGAACAATAAAAATAAAAAGTAAATGCTTCTCTATTTAAGTAACCTATTTTTCTTGTTGAAAACACGAAAAACAATGTCGTGAAAAACATTTGAAAATTAATTGGTTCTAAGAAGGAAGAAAAAATAATAAATCCTGAAAATTCATTTAAATTTATAGAAAACCACAAACCGTAAATTTATTTGTTTAAAATTGACAGTAAAGAATTAATTTTAAGGGATATAATTCGTGTAATTTAAACGTAGACTTGATTCAAAATAACTTATTAAGTTAATTAAATTAAAGTGATCGTAAAAAAACGCTTTGTGAAGTTATTGCTTGTATATTACGATGAAAATTATGCAGGATTAATGGTATATTAAAAGCAGGAATTCGTTGAATTAACAAAAAGCATTGACGTATTTGTAAGTCGTTTTATTAAGCATTTTACTACAAATTCTTGATGGTGCTATTTGACTGAATATAAAATATACCGTCTATGTTAACGAAGATAGTTCTACATTAAAATTAAATCAATTAATTCATCAAAGCTCATAAATACCATCCAGCATTTATAAATCTTAGTGAGGAAAAATTTAAAAAATTTCGATTATGATCGAAGACAAATGTCTGGAACCTGATATGTTCCCAAGTCTTTTCAACAAGTGATTACGAGGGTATCTTAGAAACGATTGTACGAAAGCAAGAAGAAGGAAATGACTGGAATAATTTCATATGGGTCTGATCTGACCTGTACCTAACCAATCGAGAGTTAACATAATATATGTAAGCGTTATACAATAAAAAAACGTTTAAAATAAATCATCTACTTATTGCTCCTTTAATACTTAATACTTCATCGTCACTATTATCAGCTTATCCTAAACCATTTTCATTGGTCATTAATAACAATTAAAGTTGTAATACAACTAAACCTTTTTTTTTCAATTTTTAAAACCGATTTTTCGATCGCTTAGGAGCAAGTGGTTTCATAATACACCTCCTAACATTTCAACTCGCTGGCTTATTTAATATGCATAAACTGCATTTGAATAATACACGCTCTCTCTTAAACCGCTGACAGTTATTTTCCCATTTCTGCGTGACGGTAAATAACATTAAAAATCTTGCACGTTTTTCGGTCTAGCCCTCATGAACTAAGTGGTTTGTAACATAAAAAATTTCGTTCCATAAATATTTCCATCTACCTATAATACATTTAAAATACAATATATAGTATAAATATATTTACTCTGCGTACGTATGTTAAGCTCAAAAAGCTTATTAATCAACGAGAACTCATAATAAATTGCCTCAAGGACAAACTTCCAATTATTTTCGAAATAAAATTGATTTTTCCAATCAAGTAAATTGATGTTGGTTTTAGTATTATATAACATAATAACCAAGAATACTAATTATATCCAACATAAAATATATATAAAAGTAAAATGCTTCTTCACGTATAATAACATTTATATAACGGCTTTAGTAATTATTTTGATTTAATTTCAAAAGCCACAAACTTCAAAAGGTTTTGAGATCAAAACTCAGTCTAGATATTATTATTTAGAGGAATTTATTGAAGAAACTCATAATATGTTGCCCTTAATTAATTTCGTCGCTAGTTTACATCCGTCTTAAAGCACATATTTACAAAGTTAGGTATGTACTTGGAAATTTTCCTGAAATTAAGTGTCTTCTTCCGTTGATCGATCCGAACAATATATGGAATAAAGAGAATTGGAAACTAGACGAAGGAAAGTTTGCTGCGTCTAACCGTATTGAATAAGTAAAGTCAACATACTGGCTGCAAAAAAACTTGTAGAGCAAGAAAACTTGGCCGGATAATTGATACCCGAAAAACAAATCACTAGGAAAAGTTTTCCCCGCTAAAAACTAGACGGAAAACTAAAATAAATAAACGAGGAAAAAGAGAAGTTAACGTTATGAAAACGTATAACTGTTTGTTTTGGAAATTTAGCAAGTTGGAGGAGAAGAAAATGGGATGGGAGCGAGAACAAGACATTTTTATCTGTACATATATACTTGATATATAATATGAATAACCGTCCATACTAACTGAAGCAAATTTACATTGTGGAAAAATCTCTGGAGGCATATTCAACTACCAATAAAACGCATCCAATTACAGCGAACGCGCACGCATTGCGACGGTGGTGTCGGCTTTTCTACCCTCAGCGGGAGTTGGCACACTCAAAACGGTTAACAAACTACTCAACTTGGTCTCAACATCTCCCACAAGTCCACTAAGAAACTTTTCCACACCAACATTCCCACATAATCATGACCATAAGCCACATGCAAATCGATAATTGTAAAAGACGATAAAAATAATGCCAACACTATCCGATGCGATTCAATTGAAACGGCAAAATTCCATTTTCAAATCTAGGACACTTTCTCGATCAATGCAATTATAAAATACGAGCAATTTGCTCCGTTGTTTTACAAGCGTTGCGATTTTTCTATTTGGTCTCAAGAGCGAGGAATTGGGGCAAAAAGATGGCAAAAGCCCAGAAAGTCGCCAACAACCGAATTAATTAACCAGCTCAGGAAGTCGTTTTCAAAGGGGAAAGAAAGCTTTTAGTGGAATATTTCACTTAACGTAAATTTAACTGTTCTTATCTTCCCATAGTATAACTAAAGGCAGCCGAATTTCGTCAATGAGATTTTTAAACACGATTACTATTGCTGCATGAAACGTAAGTTCTCAATAATCAAGAAAATTAACTAAAGCTAATTGTTATCTACTCACTTTGCTGTACGTAAACTAGATTCTGTTGATAAAATTAAAGGTTAGTAAAAATATTCAGCATTGAAAGTTTTACAAAAATAAAGTTGCATCTATCAATATTATATATTTTTCTCAATAAATTTTTTTGATAAAATTGTAACTATTCCTTATTTTTTGGAGCTTTTGGCAAAAATATCAATCTTTAAATTTTTCTTTTAGTAAAAATTTTCACATGCAATTAATATCTTCGACAAAAAGTTCAACTTCATGAAAATTTAGAAATGATTTTTTCACATTATTTTCCTTAAATTTTTTCTAGACTAATCAAAAAATCTAGATGAATTCAATTTACCCTAAGGTACCTCAAAAGGTAGATTAAAAGGAATTACCTTAAAGGTACAAATGTGTAAATGTAATTTACACTCTATATTACACCGCATTATTTATAATCTCATATTTATTTACTAAGGGACTTGAAACTTTCAGGATCTTATTATTTCATTAATACCTAAAAATCCTCCAAGTATCATTTAAATATCTTCCGGAGGCAAATTCACCATACTTATACCCCTAGAGTCTTTACAGAAATGTATGAAAGTGTGAAAAAATGTCAAAATCATTAAAAAATAAAATAATACTCCTAATTTTTTTCTGCCCCGTTTTTAATTACCAGGGCAAGAATGGGTTCGTGTATTTTTAGTAAATAAAATATTCTTCATATAATATAAAGTTTATATACGGTGAAAAAAAAATGAAAAATGAGCAAAAGAAAGAGAAAAGAGGCGCACTCTACTTTAGTATTAACTAATATGAGTGACCTTAAAAGTAAGAGATAAATGACGTCAAAAGTATGATCGTATTTTATATACGATTGTTATTATCAACAGATGGTGAGCGAACATCCTTAAAACAAACAAAAATTTGGTCTAAACCTACCAATTAGTTTGTGATATAACGATGAAATCGACCATTACTTTAATTATATGAAATGTTTTTTTTTTTTTATTTTAAAATATGTTGTAACATTTTTAGTTCCTTAAACACATATTAAAATGATTCTTATAAACTAACATTGTTTCAATATTTAACTAAGATCAGTCTGTTTTCTTACCAATAATATAAATTTTCTACAAAGTATGTTAACTCTATTTAAATTTAAGCATAAATACCTTACATTAATCTACAGACTAAGCCCGTTATTAAGGTTAAATAAAATTGATGCAAGAATGCCAAAGATTCATTTATATCACCCCATATTATTGTTATTCAAAATGAGATTTCCAATTTTGACGGTTATTGCGGTTTTCCTAAGTTCTTGAATGTGTTTCTGTATAATGGAAATCGTAGGGAACTGCAATAGGCGTCGAAAAGCTTCTTAATTGTGCATTAGCATTTAACGCTATACAATCCTGAGAATTTGTATTCTTCTATATTAAATCAAAGTGTCATGTTAAATGTATCAAAGCGTTTAACATCCAGCCTAAACAAACTATAAGCTTTTGAAATGTAAATATGCTCTTAGTATTTGAAAATACTTTGATCGGTGTTAAATCAAAGCGGATTAAGTTATAGTAAAGACAAGTTTAATCAATGCATAAAAAAAATTTTATAACAATCTTTCATTATCACTAAAACAAAGATATTTTTTTTATTTGGAAAATAAATTCTAATTTTAATAAAAAAGTAAAAAAAAATAGAACAAAATGAAAAAATTTTTGATTATTCTTGTCAAATTAAGTTTTCGCAAATGTAATAATCTTTTTATTTCTGAACAAAATAGAGTATGAGAAACAAATTGATAGTTTCCTGTTTTTTATACTGCCGTTTAAAAAAATGAATTCAAATATTTTCGTTAATAAAGCAAAGAGGTTCTTGCACGAAAACAAACCATACTTCAAAACGAATGAATTCAACTTCATTTTAAATTCATAATTCAACTTTATTTAAAAATGGAAAAGTTTTTCCTCAAAACGAAAACTAAATCAATTTTCTTTATTTTTCGTAGAAGCTTATCCAAGTATTATAAGATTCAATCTTATGCCTCTTTTTACAAGGCTTAAAGCTATTGCATAATGGTACTACAAAACATATTATTTGCTTTGAAATATCTACGTCTATAATATGAATGAAAAAAGTTCACCTCGTACAGCTGAGATGAGATATTACGTATTTAAAAACGTATACTTGAGATAACTGTCAAAAACAAATTTTAATTAGAATTAACTATTGATTTGTATATAGAAAATGATTTGTGTGTTATGTAAAAACCAGAAATTAGATTGACGTAAATGGCGAAGTAAACATTTGATTTTGACGTAATTAAAACTTAAATATATAACTGTAAGTTATTATTTTGAATCAAAAGTATTCATCTTATTAATCCGGGACCAACAACCTACAGATCATTAATTGTTCTCCAATGTATGCTTAATTAGAATAACAACTAGAGTTAGATACAAGAGTAAGGTACAATTTAACTATTTGGGTACATCTAGTAAAAATGAATGTTTTTATTTAATCAAAATAAGTATACCTAATTTTTGTACTTTATGTATAATATACTATATTGAAACAAATCTTACCTTTAAGTTTTATTCTTCTATGAGAGTAATACATGTATTATGACGTTTAGTTAACTAACTATTAAGTAGCCTAAGGTTTCTTAAGTTGTACTAGAGTAGAGATAAGGAGCGCAATCTCATATGGCTGTTCGACTCAAAAAGTGTCTATAGAATATCAGAAAATAAGTAAACCAGAATAGCGCTGAGTAGTTGAAATGAAGTTTGAGGGAAATGAGTGGAAGTAGTTAAACAATTTTAAGTACTTACATAGACGAGAGTACTTACAGTTAAACCTCAATATAACGGACTTCTATTTGACAGATTTCGGATAAAACGAAGAAAAAATCCGGTCAAATAGAAGATGTTTTACAATGGCTAGAAGTAGATGAAAATGACCCTATATGTATAATACCACATAACAGATGAAAATATGAATCTAAAAATGAGGATGGTGGTGAAGATAGCAAAAAAGAAGAAACAACACTACTAAAAATGAAGTTATCAGAGGTAAAATCACTTTTCGTTAAAAAAATATTCGTTAGATAACGAAGCGTTCAAATATATGATACGCTGTTCGTAATTTCTCAGAAAGTTAAAAATAATAAAAAAATAAAAACTTCAAAAGTGCAAACAAAAGTTGATTCCTTTTTCAAAGCAGGACAACCGAAAGCAAAGGTGTTGATATCAAAAAGCAACGTCGCTTCACGACGGGTGTCTGAAGATGATTAAAAAGAATTTTGTTGGTGTTTTGTAATTTTTTGTTTACATTTTCAAAAAAAAAGTTTTTGATACATTTTAAACCTTTTTTAATATAACGGACTTTCGGCTTTAACGGTTCAATTAGTACGTTATATCGAGGTTTTAATGTAGTTAATAAATGTATTGTTATTGAAAGTTAAACGGCTAGTGTAGTTTAACAACAAACTAAGTTTCCTCTGGCACAGCGGCACCATGATTATTTAAAGCTATTTGAGGAACGCTTTCAGGATACAGAGATTGTGTTTCTTAGCTTTACCCTCTATAAGTCTTAAAGATAATTAAGGCGTTGACAACGAAAAGATAGTAAGTGCCAAAATTCAAATTTTACAGGAGACGCCAAAAACCAAAGCGGGGTATAGAAATAATGAGTTTACATTTAGTATACGAGTATTTATATATATATTTATACATTTAGTGTAACTATAATAAGTTACTCTCTTTTCAGTGTCACTGAAGATGGAACATAATTTCATTTTACAAAAAAAAATTTTTTTTTATTTTTTGGCGCCTCAATCCTGAACCTAAAAGAAATCGTACCAAGACGTTTAATTTCGACATGGTTTCTTATCAAAAAATGGAAATATTCGACAGAAAAACTCACTGTGAATAAAATATTTACAGAAGTCGACGACATTACTTATGTAGGAAAAAGACAAAATCATTAAAACATAATTATTTTTTTTCTGTACGACGATATCGCGGAGTATGTTCAATAAATAAAATATTCTTCAAACATTATAAAGTTATCATACGACAAGAAAGAAGATAGGAGAAAACGAGCGGGGTATAGAAGAAGAGGCGACTCTGATTTAGTAACAATTAGCTTAAGTGCCCTCTAAAGTTCGATATCTATAAGCGCATATGCCAACAGTTGATAAGAGAACAACCTTAAGTAACTTTGTATATCTGTTTTAACCAATAATTTGACTTGAATGGTTGGCTGTAAGGTAATTACAGCGGATGTTTTGGATAGGAATTTATCAATTCAAGAAACTGAGTATTTTTGAAATAAATTGTCATTTTTCGATTGTCACATTTTCAAATAAAATAACTTACGAAATCAATACTGACCTCAAACATTTTAATGTTATATGATATAACCTACAGCATATTAGACTTGATTTCAAGTCAAATTTAAATCAAGTAACTTAAAAATCAAATTCAGTAGTACATTCCTAGTTTTGAAGTTTCCAGTTACCTGCTTGCATTATCTG
Source organism: Sisyra nigra (assembly GCA_958496155.1). Lineage (NCBI taxonomy): Eukaryota > Metazoa > Arthropoda > Insecta > Neuroptera > Sisyridae > Sisyra > Sisyra nigra. The sequence continues at coordinate 33,179,349 of OY292315.1, read as the reverse complement.
TACAACCTTTATTTCTCGAATAGTTGGATACCAAATTTTAAAATGGTTTTATTGCTTTTTACTGAGTTTTTAAGTCGTTTTAACATCTTAGGTCATATCGCGACTGTCTAACCACAGAAAATTTCTGTTGGTCAATTTTAATCTTAGGCTTAGGATCTTATATCTAGGATTCAACGGGGATCGAACCCGTACCACTTGACGCATGTAGCAGAGAGACCTACTGTTCTAACCACTGCGCCAATAGGTGGTTAAATAGGTGGTATTGCTTTCATCGGTAAACTCCGCGACAAACCATTATAAAACTTGCTTTAATCAGACAACATTGAAAGAAACAAAACAAGAGAATTAAAGCTTAGCAAGATAGAACTTAACTATTCATATAACAGAACAATTTTACAACAAATAAATAATAGTTAAAATAATAATTAAAACTAAAAGTTATATCTTAAAAAAAAAATAGGACTAAAAATGTTTTTTCTATAATAAAGTTACATTCATAAGCTCGTTAGGGAAGGTGTTATAGAGTAAAACTGTGAATGTTTAAAATTAGCTTACTTTTGGTAGAACATACGAGTACATGAAGCATAAAAAATACAAATAAAGCTCAATAGTATCTGAGCCACTCATTTTTAACTACAACAGTCGCTTTTATTCAAAGAAACGTTTTATCATTCTGGTTTTATTCGAGCTCTTGTGAAAGTTTATTTAAGAAGAATGCTGTAAATGAAAATCAATTTACCTTAAATGTGATTAATTTTATTCCATGCTAGAAAGCGCGACGATAAGCAAAAAGCTAAAAAGAAACAGGTCAAGGAAAAAAATTGTACCAAATCAAATTAGGCAAATTTCTCGAAAGCCACCTTCATTTAAAGACTATTATAAAAGATATAAATAATTAAAAACAGTGACAATGTAATTATATCATTCAATCATGGAAAAATTAAGAAATTAGAACTAGAAATTTCCTTTTTTTAATTTAATAGTAAATTATTAAAACATGAACATTCCGATAAAATAATTTCCCTTTTATAATTATAATAAAACGGTGGGAAAATTTATTTGAGTAAGAATTATTTTAACGATTCAAAGCTTAAAAAACCGCCTAGACATGTAAACTATTATTCGAGTCACATTATAAATTTCAGTCTCATGCACAAATCACAAAAACAAAATAACAAGCCCGAAATTACATTTTACATTGCGCCATCCGTCAACACCAATGCATATTAAAGTACAGTAAAGCCTTTCGGAACAAAAGACTTAATCCCAAAAAATAATAATAATAAGCATTCCGCGCTCAAAGCAAAGCTTGTGCTTTTCTTTTAGTTGTAACAAAAAGAGCTGTGCTTTCAAAGTCAAAGCTGAAAAATTTTAGTTCTTGCAAAAAATTAATTAATTCCTTTCAAGTATTTGAACAAAAAAATGTTCACTGCAATGTTATATAAAACAATAATCTCAATGTAATCAAAGTATGATTTTAATATTTAAATAAACACATATTAACATGAGGGTATTTAAGGGACGAAAGTATGGATTAAAGTTTTAATGAAAACGATTATAGCTTTGAATAGTTGACTGTATCTATATGCATATTTAGTTAAGAGCTTGTAGTTTATTTTAAATTAGTTTAAATATAAAATCCTCATTTTGACTAAATGCAAATGTGCTACAGAAATGCATGGTTTAATTACTTTTTTGTGAAAACCTCCGAAAAACCGTCATTAATAAATCCTTCAGAGATATAATTTATTTCAATATTTGAATTCTGACTACAACTACACTAAGCCTACCAACTTGGGAAGTTCTTTTTTTGGGTGAAGTTGCGAAGATTTTCTTTTTTAAAGCCAACCATTTGCCTGAACTTTATCAAATTAACGTTTTGAGTTTTAGCGTAATTTTTTCTTGAAACAAGACTAAGATAAAAGCTTACATTCATAAATATTAATAACCGAGCATCTTTTCGTCTTCCTGCCTCACTTTAACACGTGCACACACACATATACATTTTTATTATAATTTACTTCAATCCATCGTCCCGAAAAGTTGCTCGAAATGAAACTAAGCTCATAAAAAAGTGGAAAATTCTCGTCGCAACAATACAGAAAGCTTTCTGACAGAAATTATCATTTGATGATATTACATGAAATAGAGCTGCCTAGTGACAAGATAACGAAGACGGAAAATATTTATGAAAATATAAGAACACGACGAGGAATTGTTGCTTTTTTAATTACATGAAACTTTTTTATGCTTTTAGTTAATATCAATTAATTTTCTTCTGGTTTTGTCATAAAATTAAATTTACTTTTAGCCAGTTTAACGTAAAACTTGCCTCCCGAAAAATTGCTTATAACAATTAAATTTACATAATATTTACATTACATTCCACTAACTAATTTATAATACAATATGTATTATGTAAGTAATAATATTTTAAAGTGGTAATAAAAACACAAAAGGTTTATAGGTCAAGATTTCCAAACGGAATCATGTAACACTAAAAAGGGTATGAACGGAGAAAGAAATTGCTTAAATAATCCGCCCTCAGTATTTTTTTTATAATAATGCAATTGTTTATTCCATAAAGCTATGACGAGTTTACAAACAGCTATATTTTAGTATTATTATTTATTATTTATATTTAAGTAACCATTATGTACAAGCATTCGGAATTTATCTATAAATTCTTTTAAATTGCAAAAGTAAACAGTTTCTTAAAAGTGATGAACATATTATCTATACGTAATAGGTTTGTTCCAATCATCCTGCTATAGCAATACACAAACATTGACCAACACTGACAAGACCAGACAAGAGTGAGTGAAGAACCGTTTCAGCTTAGGCTGAGGGTCGACCTAAACGGTTCGGCATCAAAAACGAGAATCGGTTAGCATATGTTTAGAGTTGACCATTATAAAATGACAAGTTCACTTGAGGTACAAACTCACCCACTTAAAGCAGTGCATAAGCATCGCCAAAACAGTGTGGAGCGATTTTTAATCTCTCGTCACTGCTCATACACAAAAATGATCGGAAAAGGACGTGCTGGATGGTTGCATGGAACAAACCTAAAATTTTTCGAAACACCGTTTTAATTTCTTAAATCCACGAAACATACAAATGAATTGATATTAGAGTTGATATTAGAGATGTGCCGACTATTAGACTAGACGATTAGTCGGTTGGAAAAAATCGAATAGTCAACTCAATAGTCGATTTCAATAACGACCTAAAATCAAGAATAAGATTTTCTAGTTATTTTATTTCAAAGCCTACACATTTAGCTCAATTTGTAGGACAAAATTAAAAATATTCCAGTTAGTGTACTTTATTACTCTTTTACTATATCGTATATCAAAATATGTTCTTATACTCCGGTTACGCATAACCCGTTACTCGTAACGTTTTTTAAATCTAACACTCTATTACAACGATCTTTTTTTTTTCTCGCGGACGCCCTTCTAATTATTTTCATTTAATGTCCAATTACAGATTTATAATTATTATAATAATAAAATAACAAATTTTTAAATAAAATTGTTTCGCAGACTCCTAGAGGTTCGCGGACCACAATTTAAGAACACCCCTGCTCTATTAAACTGTTTCCCTATTATACCTTAAGAAGTTTACCCCAATAAAATAATAAAAATAACACCGTTAAAAAACGACGAATAAATTTCAGATACTTAAGAATTTAACTCTAATAATGTATCTAAATTATATTATGGTTAAAAGTAGAGTTTTCAAGCTAGATACATATTTGCATACAAGTAAAAGTTCGATGGATATTATATTTTGTAATACCTTTTCATTAAAGATAAATCTCTCATTTCACATTATACGGAATTGTTTTTTAAAAATTCTGCTTACTTATAGGATCTTCTAAAATCTCGACACAGTTTTTAAAAGCCACAGTAAGTGATGGCACTATTGCATAACAAATATAATACGTCCTTGGAAAATTTTAATAATTTTTTCTTTTATTGCACTAAGAATGAAATAAAATTTTAAATACCTACTGATAAAAAAACACTAAAATATATACCAAAACTTTTTGAAAGTATTCACTTGATATGTGATATATATGAGGTTAATAAAATATTCCCAAAAGAGATCATCATTATTTTTACTACTAACTAATATGAAGGGTTTGAGATCAAAATTTAAAAAAAAATATTCTAATAAGCACGCTATTTCAAAAGAAAAAATGACTATCACTTTCGGAAAGTTTTTTTTTTTCTGTAAAACTTAACTTAAGAAAATGAATCTTCAGTAGTTTATGTAATACTTATTGCAATTATTTGGAATATTTTCATTTAAAAATTAATGTTAAAAACGTTTTTAGTTGTTGAGTTTTTTTTTTAATTTTTTTATTTATCTCTTGAAGGTATAATTATACTAAGGGGTTTTAAAATATGACAAATCATGATTAATGATATTTTTCACTCACCCAACAATAAATAATAAATTCACTTCGATTTACACCAACGCTTCAAATAAATCCCAATAGTTCCCAATGACCTAATTGTTCAATTTATTATTAATTCCATTCAAAAAATACGCAAACGTCAAAAACACACAATTGCAAAGGTCCTGGATGTCCCATTAACTGTCTAACGATCCACAAAAAAACAAATGTCTCGGTTAAATATCGCAATTTTCGTCTTTAAAAATTCACAAGGCAATTACACGAAAACTGTCACTTGTTAATTATCCTTTCCATCAAAGATTTTTAAATATGTAAACCGAATGACGTCATTTTAGTAAGGACCAATTGTTATTTGATTGGTAATTACACCAACGACAGTGCGGGCCAGTGTCAAAAGTCGACACTAATGTGGGGAAGGTTATCCGGTTGCAGCAGCGCGAAAGCTTTACCACTTCGAGTAAAAACTTCGGCGACGAAAAGCTCCGAACGCAATCGATGCCAGCGGCGCCACGACGGAAAGCTCACGTACCAACTACTCATAAAGGTCTCCAACTAAACACGCCTATTGAGCGAGATGCAGCTATATCGAAGGACATCACTCGTAATTTACATCCAAATTTTAATTTTAGCCCCCTCAAAAAAAAAATACATATAAAATCTAAAAAATTTGGGTTCTATTATTTGTATTTTTAAGTTTCTATTTAAAAAATTTGGCTTTTAAACTAATTATTTTGTAATTTTTTTTAATTGAAAAAAATTTCTTCTTAAGATCAAAAATACAAAAGCTTACTGCAAGAAATTTTGAGCTGTTTTCCAAAGTGAAATAACTCTAAACGAAAAGTTTAGTAGAACGCAAAGAAAGTATTGATTTTCCGATTTGCTCCCACCTAGATTATTCTCTCTGCATGGAAAAGCATCACGTATGAAAATTAGCCGTGTCTCACTTGCCGTTTCGTTGGCCGCATATGGACGTCTCGTTTTCTTTAGACAATTTCCCGTTTCGATAACACCAATAAAAAGGAACAAGGCGAGCAACTTCTAAGAAAATGATATTCCCTATCTTTTTCATTGTTCGGGAAAAACGGTGAGTGGAAAACACATGTCAAGCGTATTTAATTCTAATAAAATGACGAACAGAGATATTACTATGCCGATAATGAATACATTAAATCGCACTGTCTTCGTTCGATAATCGCCTCTAATACACTGTTTTGGCGCTGTTATGACCGTCGATCATGTGAAGGATTATCAAAAATATATCCGTTTATCACATTTTGATTTCTAAATGATTTTCCTGTCCCCAGCATGACCTACACACCGAATATTCATTTCAAACAAGAAATGAGTTCACAAATGAATTAACCTAAAATTACCTTTCTTCTTTTTTATAATGCAATCCCAAATTTAACATGCAACAACTGTTTTTGTGTCACTTTAAATCTGGTTTCTTAAAAAAATAAATTGACCTAAATTTAAAATTCAATAATCGTGAAAAACTTTTCACTTTAAAATTTCTTAAGTAAGTATTCAATAACTGATTACTTAGAAAATATATTGAATAATTGATTAAAAATCAAATCTCTAAAAAATTTTTGTCAAAAATAGCAAATTTGAGCACTATTTTTTTTAACTGTAAATGACCTTCAACCCTTGTAATGATTTCACTATGTTCAAATTATGTACAATTATAAATCTTGAGAATGATAAGGGTTGAACATACATCTTAAGGACACTAACTAGAAACAGACCAATGAGAAATATTTAGAAGGTACCTAGTAGAATAATTCTTTTTAAATTAAATTACCCCCATCTTTACCTTCTATATGTTTTTACAAGTACCAATTCGTTGGAGGATCTTTTCAAACCTTTTTTAATGCAAAAGGGCCACAGATCAAAAACTTTAAGAAACATTGCTCTTTAAAATAAAAAAAGTCAAATAAACCTCCTTTTCTCAATTTCCATCCATTTTCATGGATGTCACAATGCTATTATAAAATAATACATTTAAAAAATTAAAAAGTTTGTTTTGAATATATGCAAAGTTTAGTATTAAGTTTAAGTATATTAATAAGTATATATACTTATTAATTTTTTCAATCCCTTTTCGGGGTAAAATTAATCGTAACGAATAATACCTCTTTTCGTGATATGAAGTATTCAAAAATTTTAAATCATATTTTTGGCTGGTCTTCTGTTCTAGTGATCCATTAACCCCTTTTCTCTTTATACCAAAAAGTACATGAGAAAATATTACAGTAAGATATTGTACAATGTTGGTCGTTTGGTTTCCTCTTTAGGACAAAGAAGAAAGATAAATACGATGAGGGGCAGACTCTAACACTAAGGTTCACCGCGGACGCCTTGCGATAGTTTTGTGGACCCCTAGGTAGTTTGCGGACTATAGGTTTGTAACCACTGATTTAAAGTTTTAAGAACATAAGCTTCGTTTGCGTGTGCGATTCTGAACCAATTCAGGACTATTCACATGCGCGTTTAAAAAAAAGGGTTCGCGGGTCGGTGAAGCCTAAATTTTAGTAACAGTCCGATGTTCGTGGTTTACACGAAATGCGTTCGTTATCGATTTAGAATTGGTTCTAACAATTCTCGGATTTTTGTTAGGACGAAAAATTCAATTCTCTTACTCATTTGCAGTTTGATAAATCGTGTCCACTTCAAAATCCAGTTTCGCTGTCAACGTTCAATTAAATTAACAATTTCCGTGTGTTCTCGTTACTGAATCGTCGTCTAATTCGGAACAACTCTAAAGTCTTTCGCAGAAAAAAATCCTGAACTTGTTCATAATTGAGCCTGCGCTCACAATAATCCTGAATTTATCCTTAACTGATTCGTAACCACTTCAGAAACCCGCGAACGAAGCTATTAACTTCTTCAAATGTGGTATTTATACCGTAGTTTAAATAATTATTTTATTCTTCAAACCAAAAGTATCAAAGAGACAACTCATATTTTGAGAATTACTTAGTTATAAAATTAATTTAGAACTGAATAGTTTTACCTTGCGAAACATAGCGATTGGAGAGAACATTAAAATTTGGTTGTCACTTACATCTGAAACAAACACAAAAAATAGTTTTTAGCCAAGTAAACAAAATTCAAACAAGTTCCTCAAATGTAAGGGATCTTGGGATTTGGTTCCCTGAAACGTTAAAAAGAATTTTGTAAGTGATCATTTTTGGTTTGCTTCTATAGCTATATTAACAGGTGTTTTAATTTTAATAAACATTATTCTGTTTTTTAAACATGAAGTTACTTTTAAAAAATGAATTCAAAGAGTTCCATAAAGATCCTTACAAGGTTAATACATCTGTTTTAAGCTATAACATTGAAAAAAGAAAAAAGTAAAAAAAACTTTTTTTAACAAGTTTCAAAATAATATAAGAACTTCCCTTTTCGCTATTCTTATTTTTTCTGAAAAATTTATACTTAAACACAAACCTTTGAAACACAATCACCTTGTTTAATATTGAGTTAAATATTAATAATAAATTATAGTAAAAAACCTATTTTGATCACAACAGCTTTCAAACAGAAACATCGCATTAAAATTGCTCCTTTCATTTGGGAGCTACGATGCCACAGACACACAGATACACACGTCAAATTTACTGTACCCGTTTTCTTTTTTTTAGTAAGATGTTAAAAAGAAAACTTATAAAACCAGCAAAAAAAATAAATTTTCTTGAATAGTGATAAAATAAAAATTCATTTTTAAATAATTGAAATAATTTTTAAATAGTGGGAAAATGGATGCCTCATCAGTTTTCTATTAAAGGTAATGAAGGATAATTTTCCAAGTTACATGGATACGAGTTTTTGTAATTACAAAAATTGAAAATTAAATGATAACTATGCTGTATTGTGCTTCAATTTGCATATTCACATTATTAATGAACAGCTCGTTGAATGTGTAAAAAGGAATTAGAATGTGCATGAAAATTTCGTTCGAAACTCGAGTGGAAAATCGCCAATTTCTATTAAATAGATTCCAGCTTGTTTTATTTTCATGTGAGGCACCTCTGACCGTTATTCATTTCCAATAAACCACTGTAATTTAGTCTCTTACAAACACATCAGATGAAAAGATTACGGTTTATTGGATGGTCTACAAGAGAAGAATGACTAATAAAATGAAATAGAGGGGAAATATGGAAAAGAAAGCATAGAAGACGGGTCGTGTGTACATTGAAGAACCTCGAAAACCCATAAAGGCGGTTTACCCTTTTGTTCCATCGTAACAAATATCGGATGCTTGATCTCGATATTTGCCGTCTACCTCGCATAGATGACAATTTCCCGCAAATCTGTTGAACTCGCAACAGTCGAGTGAATTTAGAATTTTACAAATAAAAAACGCTATTTTCCCACTCGTTTTTTACAAATGTTCATTTGTACGAATTTCAAGCGAATGCCATTTATCAAATATTTGCAAAAGAGAGAGGAAATATGAAAATGTACGACGGTGTCTTGTCTACCTCATCGGCAATAACTTTTAAGTTAACAAGTAGTTTGAGTTGGATGCTACAAATACACGCCTTAGGGGTACGATAAAGGCAGTCTAGTTCATTCAATTTTAAAATTTCATTTTGTAACTTTCAAAGAAAAATATTATATAACACAAGTCGACGATAATGGAAGTTATACGGAACTATATTTAGACGGAGAAAAAGCATTTTTTGATTAACTTTTTGTCTATATCTCAACTATTTATTAAGCATCAGACAAGAATTTTAAGTAAGCCGATTGCATTGTAAATTGCACATGCAGAAACTAGTAGAACATGAAAATTATATTTCTAACGTGACAAAATGACGCTCAATATAGCGACTGACAAATAATTCCGATTCAATAAAAATGTGTGCTCATCCCATCAAATAACGCAATGGTTTCCTTTTTTCTCCCATTTTCAAAGAAATATGGCGGTTATGGTAAGGAAATAAAACGAAAAAGGCGAGCATCATTTTAAAACTTATTTCATTTGAAGAAATGTAGAAAACGTGCAGAGAAAACAACGTTTTCGTTGGGAAATTACGAAACATTTCGGTATAAGTAAATGCTAAACGAAGTTTTTTGCTTTTAAAAATAATTAATACGTTAAATTTTAAGTATCAAAACAAGTAGTTTGGGAAAAAATTAATTAGAAAATCTTATCCAGATGAAGTGGAACGAATTTAAGAACACTTGATAGTGTTTTTCATCTATTATTTAACTTCAACTGACAAAGATAAACATCTTAAACTTCCTTCAGATCGTTAGAACGAGGAAAATTGGACGGGAAATTCAAGTATTTGCTATTTACAGACTTCTATTTTTTTTTTTTTTGGACGTCAAGCTCATTCATTATGGAAGATAAAAGTTTATTTTAGCGACAAAATATTCTTAATAGCATTATTAATTTAAGTATATTGATAAAAATATTCCAACACTAGTGAAAATACTACATTAACATTTTCAACTTACGGATTTCCTGGAATGCTTGTATTTTCATCTTATTTACTTCATCTGAAGTTTAAAATTTCAATAGAGCATAATTTTAAATTTATTAATATAGTTATATACTAACAAAAACAAGTCTCGCATGAAAAGTTATATTTTCGATACAAGCAACGTTTATTTTTTGCTTCTCTAGAGTGATAAAAAATCAAGCAATTTCAATTCTACCCTAATAAATTATGTTGTTTGTCTACCTACCAGTCCCATTTTTTTTCTTTAAAAAGAAGTAAAAATGTTTTCACTTTTAAAAAACAACTTTAATTTTATAGATGGTTTTTTTATCTTTTATTTTGAAATCAATCGGAGTCAAAGCAATTTTAGACAACGCTTATAGCCTAAAAGCCCACTGCATGATTGCTACACTCATAATGTAGCTTAATCATTTATATATCATATTAAAGCTCTTTTTTGCTGTGTATGATGATATAAGGGTGGCAATTTAAAAATGCCCGCAAACAAGCGAAAATAGCTGTTAAAGATGAGATAAAGTGAGGGAGAGTTAGTTAACCCGCTGCGACATTTGTCAGACGGGAACAACGAGTGTTTACGGTACAAGTTCTATCTGGATGGCGTATCTCGACTGATTGTGGCACGCAAAGGGTATAAAAATTCACAAAACTAGTATTGCCTTCCTTGTCTGAAAAATAACGTCGAGTTCTCTCTAACTATATCTTTCATTTAGAGCATCTTCAACAGCTATTTTCGCTTATTGCGGACACTTTTAGAATAATAGTTATCGTTACGATTAAATAACTTAACAAAACATAGTTACTTCCAACCTTGTAACCTACTGAATGATTTACCTGTTAATAAAAACTTGGTGATTTTATTATTTGAAGAAATAGCTAGTACTTTCAAACTTATTTCATTTGTGATTAAACCGTCTAATAAAATAAATATACTAAGTAAGTATATTTACAACAAAAACCTCTGACAATTGGATTTGAAAGCCCGTATTTTGTTGATTTTATGGATTTTCGGTCCAATACAGACCTAATTTAAGGGGGGTGAAGTTAAAGAGGGGAATTCGTACATAGACGCTGTATACATAGTTTTGTTTTTAATTATTTAAGGTCGCATTAACTACTATGGTCATTAGCAACCGACGAATCCGAAAACCAATGAAAAATCTTGGCATTTCATTGGGATTCGAACCCAGGACAACTGAATTATAGGGCAACTATTTAGTCAACCACGCCAATAATTAGTAATCTTATTTAATACATATACTTAGTTCTGTTTACATAGATATTTATATTTTTACGTGATAACGTCTTATAAATTGATGAACACTGGGTAGCCTGCATGAAACAGTGTCACGTTCCGTTTGAGCCTATGCATGCAAGCCAGAACGCGATACAAGTGATAGAGGCACGATATTATTATTGAATCCTAGACAACGTATTTTGTGTTTTTTTTTACAGTTTACTTACTTAATAATATTTCAATTTTATTTCCTTCATAATTTTCAGTCTGATTTCATTTTGAAAAAATTGTAATTTTTAATTAACTCCTTCTTTGTATTATACAAAATAATGATAATTTAGTGATAATAATTCAATTCATATAAGTATGTAATTTTTCATCAATGTTTCTTTATGACGTTATCACGTAAAACTATCGTCCGTAAACCAACTTTACAGACAACCAATTTTTTTTTATTAATTTAAACTTTAACTTTATTGTATCTAATAAAATAAATCTAATGGATACATTTTTACCGATCGTAGGTTTTTTTCATGTTCTCTTAACTATCAGCGAATTTCATGTAAAAGAAAGTTATGTGACGCGATGCAGCAGATATTTTTAATTGTATTTAATTTTCTACAACAAATCTTTTGCACGACAGCCATCTATCTAACAATATTTCGTGAATAAATAATTACATAAATTTTAAATTTTGTTAGTGTTTAAAAGTCGGTCATAAAAAAGAAACATCCTGTGGCGGGCTTAAATAATAATCTATCAAGACATAAAAGCATTAATATGATAAACAGAAAGAAAGAGCGTAAATGTGACAAAAAATCCAATTCATCTTAAGCTTGACAAGTGTTAATATGTTCATAACGGGATTCCGTTAGATGAATGGAGATTTATGCAAATTATTCATCTAGTTACAAATCTGAGCTTTGTATAATTCCAAAACTTACAAACTTACCACAATTATCCATTGTGATAATTCATCCTTTGTTATGAATAAATATGTTTTCAAATATAATATCACTCTTATCTTATTCTTAAATGAGATTTTAAGGGAAATATAATTAATTTTTATGTAAAATTTCTTGAGTAATTAATTTAATTGAAATATACTTATTATTAGATTTCCAAACGTTTCTATAATCAAATGATATGAGCAATATGTTTCAAGAACTTTATCACGAAAATCATCATAAACCCTTGGAAATTTATTGCGCAATCAAGTTAATAGATCTTGTACATTAAACACAATCGCTTTTAATTTAAAAGGCAATAACAGTGAGGTATTATTCACCACAAATGAGGTTATATACAGCATTGAATGATTTAAATTAAAATTTTCGAGAATCTCAACAATATCAAAACGTTCGACCAATCGAATGATTTGAGAACATGTACGTGTCCCGGGGTTTATTGCAACCCGAAATAAAATAGGAGATTTTTTGGGAAAAACTTATATCATGACTATGTATGTATACATTGGTACCTCCACATTCAATTTGAACAACACAATTTCAAATAAAACGGGAACACATTGCGCCCAATGTGAACAGAATATTATGGGAAAATGGAAGTTTACGTAGTTTTATTTTCTACGTTCACAAAAGAATAAATATCCAAGAATTTCACTTGACGTTTTTTTTTTTTCAATTGCACTCATATATTATTTGATACACTTCTCTTTAATGATGAAATAATGGAAACACACAATAGCCCTTGTGCATATGCAATATTTCATCGCATTTAATATAAAATCAATACACTACCGTTAAAATAAATGTGAAATATATTTCCTCCCATTTCTCATATTTCTCGTATGGGGTATGGAATTAACGTTATTAATCGCCTCTTCATGATATTGGAACAAATTAGTTGAAGAGACAAACGGCGGAATGAGCACGTATTTTTTCCGCCTCTTGTTATTTAAGTGTAATCATATTTAATAATAAACACTGATTTATGGTTAGTAAAAGTATGGCTTTTACCGCAAAACTTGTTAGAAGAAAACTTAAGCGTTTCAGATATTCATTGAAAGTCCGGAATGTGATAGAATTAAGTCGCCATGCAAATCCTCTGTACCGGGTGTTCCGCGCTAACTATTCAACCCTTTAACTTCAACAAATTTAAAACCTTCAAAATATTTAACGAATATTTAACCAACAAATATATAACGCTATTATTCGAACAACCTACTTCCCAAAACAGTGGAAAAAAGCAATCATAATAATGATTCCGAAACCAGGTAAATCAAAAAAGGATCCTAAAAACTACAGACCTATTAGCTTGCTCACAATATTCTCAAGTCTTTGAAAAACTAATATTACCCCACCTTCTCCATCAAACAGTAGAACAAATCCCAAACGAGCAATATGGATTTAGGCCACAGCATTCTTGCCCTCACCAACTCTATAGGGTCACAAAGGCGATTATGGAGGCTTACGAGGAGAAGAAGGTCTGCTTAGGTCTTTTCCTGGATACAGAAAAAGCTTTTGACAAAGTATGGCATACAGAACTGCTTTGTAAACTAAAGCCACTGTTAACAGACACCAACTACAGAATTGTACAGTCATACCTAGCTGGGCGCACTTTCAGTGTAAGAATTGAAAACACCTACTCCCCTTATAAGAAAATGCGATCAGGAGTTCCACAGGAAATCGTACTCGGGCCTTTTCTGTATACAATTTATACGCACGACTTTCCCAAAACAAATTTATCAATATTGGCGCAATACGCTGATGATGTCGCCATATTATGCAAGGGGGACTGCGTTGAAGTAGCAGAAAAACTTCAAGAGCATACAGCATTGGTCGACGGGTGGTGTAAAAAATGGAGAATCCGTCTAAATCTAGAGAAATCCAAGGTAATAATGTTCACCCTTAAAACAAAAATAAATCATCTCCCAATAACTCTGGACGGAAGAACAGTACCCAGGGTGGACACGATTAAATACTTGGGTCTAACCATGGACTCCAGACTCCCTGGAATGCACATATCACGGGCCTCACAGCCCGACTACGTATTCGCCTTAAGCAACTTAAATGGCTAATTGGCAACAAGGATTTATCCATGCATCTGAAGAGACTATTATATCTTCAAGTTGTGAGACCTGTTTGGATGTATAGGTATGAGCTTTGGGGTACAGCATCCAAAAGCCAAATAAATCGAGTACAGGTGACTCAGAATAGGACTTTGAGACTTGTGACTAATGCTCCGTGGTACGTTACAGGCGCCACTTTGCACCACGACTTAGAAATGCCAGAAGTGGAGGCTGTTATCCAAAGCAACTATCGTAAGTTAAGCGAAACATGTGCATCTCACCCTAACCCAACTATACGGAAAAACCTACATAATCTGCCTCCACCCAGGAATCAAAGAAGGCTCAAGAGAAAGAGGCACGTTGATTTAGTGGAGGATTAATCTCCACAGTAATAATAAAAGTAAAATAATGGTTTTTAAGAACCATCAAAGGATGGTGACCTTATTCACGTGACAGGTTAATCTGACTCTAGTCAGCTTCTGCACTGTGTCTGCCCAACCATAATGCCGACTAGGCAAAAAGTTATAACAGGGAGAAAAAAAAAATTTCGATGTAGTCAGGGGAGACTAAATTCATAGCTTAGCTTAAAGACATAAGGCGTTGGTATGGCTGCTCATCAATAGATATCTTTGAGGCAGCACTTTCTAAGACCACATTTACAATTTGAATCATCCACCTTCAGCACTCAACGATGGTATTTTTAGAAGACATCAGAGTGACATCTATCTTCATCCTACAATAGAACTTCTCACTTAACTCATTTCCATACACCTCTCCGTCATCTTCTTATCAAAATCAGAAGTTTAGGAAGATACTTATCGTCTTTACTGCCCAATTCTTTTCTCAACTCGTGTAGCAAGTGATCTGGTTTTATTTGTTCCTGGAACTGAACCTCACCGTAGCGTAGCTAAGCCTTTGTCTTAATTCGATAAAAACTTCAAGTTACCACAGAGAGAAAGGCAATAAACAAACAAAAACTAATTACATCTTATCCTTGGATATTAAGAATATTTTGTAATCGTTTTTAAATATTTACTTTAAAAATTCCTACAAACGCTTCAGTATGGTTCCAAACAAAATCAACCTCCTGCAATTCCTGTGGTTATTTCAATTTTTAAATTTTTAAAGCTGATATTAATCTCTCAACTTTTGCTTAGAAATTTTTCAAAGCTCTGGAAGTTAGTAACAGTGAACAAAATACATAGTGGGACACCCAATATTCTTCAAGATTGAGGCTATAAGGTCGCATCGGTCACTCACACGTTCGTTCATTACACTATAGTACCTACTACGAGTATTAGATATAAGAAATATTTACTTCTATTTTTCATTTTTAATTTGATAACCTACTGTCAAATGCAAACATTTTAAAGTAGGTACTTAAAACATTTTCAGTTTCAAATTAAATCGTTTTTTTTTTTTGGCAAACCAAATACCCCTTTATATTATCTTTTTTCTATGTACCATAGCTTGATGGGTTGATTTTTAAGCTTTTTGACAATTGGTTTTTAGTCTACTTGGCTCAGGCTTTACAACAAATTAAACTGCAACTTAATGTTGATATTTAAGTAAACACTAAGTTAAGTCAGGCGAATTTGCATGTTATTGCACACCAAAGTTTGAATTTTAAGCTCATTTCATTATACAAAATGTCCAGTTAATTGATTTGATAAATTTCTAAACAAATTTGTTCTGATATCTGATATCGTCTGATATTTTTTTGAATTTTTAGGTAGACCAAACTAGTTTAAACTGTTGGAAACAGACCAAAATGATAATTTTTATCATCATAGATTTACAACCTGTTTATATGTTAGTAACGATAATAATCAACATACTCATATCGACAATATTATCACAGTAGATAGAACTTTTGTCAAAAATAGTTTTTAAATTCAGAGATAAAAACCAAGATAAAAATATGAATTTCTCTGGTTGAGTTATCAAAGAACAAAAATTGAGTTAATCAATCATCTTGAAACGAATGAAAAGCACAACATTTATAAACAGCACGAAGATAAATAGCAAAAAATCAAAGAAGTTGTAATTTGAAATTTTAAAAAATAACGCTACTTAAATCTGCAGAATGAATAGAGAACTCAAAAGCTTACATGTCCAAACTTGAACGATAAGTCACGAATATCTTCCATCCAATTGCGTGTTTTGCTTTGCTAAATAAAAGGTTAAAAGACTTCGATCAGTCAAAGCTATTTTTACCAGAGTTTTTCTCTTTGATTTATGAAATTTTTCATGTACAACAGTCGTACATGAATTGGATATTTATATGGCTGGCGATACGGAGAACAACTCAAGTTTATATTACAGTGACATTTAAAGGGGATAATGAAAAAGAACAATAAACTTTGGAAAAGCGTTATTAAATTTAATTTTAAAAGCGCACGCGTTTTCTATTAAATCTCTTAATACCAACGCTGGAAAGCTGCTAACAAACGAAATGTAACACTTGTTTGTAATCGAACACGTTTCGAACCAATATCTCTTGAATTTAATTTTATGTCGAAAATTAGAAGTAATTAAACGAAGCGTGATTGAGAATTGGCTCACTAATGGATATTGCAATCACACTTCACGTCACCTGTCTGCAGGTTCAATAACCACAATGCAACCAATCGATTTTCCTTGCAAACGTTTGCTTTGACTTCTTCGCCTCGTTATTCTTTCAACGTAGATTTCAAATAAGGAAAATTCTCATTTTCTCATTTATCTAATTGATGGCAAAGCGGTCCAGAATTATCTGTGTAGCACCTACGACTGGCCGAATCGGAATTTTAATTGAACGTTTTATTTTCGGAATATTCGCTCAAATAAGAGTTTATGGTAGTCACGCAAAATTCAAACTAATAGATGATAGTGAAGATTTATTCCACGTTTTATTAAACCGAATTTCTAAGCAAATTATAATTACAAACACGGCGTGTACCTTTCAGGAAAAGAGAATGTTAACTGAATCAAAGCGAGGTCATTACAGCACACTCCTATGGTAATGCACTTCCGGGCGTCATAATTTATTACTTCCTATTAACATACTGAGGGTTCATTGGGTCACTAACACAACATCTAGTCAGTATTAATTTCTTTCGCATGAAATTTTAATAAAATAAAATCTTATAAAATTTAACCGACAATATTTGGTGTTTGGGTGTCACATAAACAACGTGTGACGTGTTTCATTAATATAAATCATAATAAAGTTTCATTAAGTCCTTTGAAAAATACACGGATTTATGAATGTGATACATGGTTTATGTGTCTCCTCGTCGTTAAAAATAGAATTAAAGCACTGTTCGTAAATAATTTGCAATCGTATTCAATTTAAAAAACGACTAAAGCTTTTGGGTGAAATTTTTTTTTATGTTTCGTTTTAATTGATGAATTAATTGGAAATATCGTGGATGAAAGTCTGTACCAACCAATGCTTTGTTTGAGATAGATAAATCTGTCTTGCGTTAGAAACCATTATTACTAAACGCTGAAATTACTAAATAGACTATTTTATATGTACATAGTAAAGCTGCGCAATTATTGAAAAAGAAAAACAATAGAGCTCAATAATCTAAGCAATAATCATATTGTTAAAGTCGTTTCTTCCTGTGTAAAACCCAATAAACATACTGTTTTCTTTAAAGGTACCATACAGAGGTTACCCAGTTTTCCAAGACAAACAATATCTGCCTTCAAAATGTAAGCGTTATACCAAAATATATCTACGGCCATTTTAAAAAATATAAAGTTTACTTTTCAAGACAATATCTTTTTAACTACCAAAATTCATGTTAATATGCTATTTCAATTCTAGTTTAAAACTATATACCATACACCAACAAATACACTATTTTTAGCAAACCTATAATTAGGTACCAATATAGTTTTTCAAAATGAACGATAAACTATACTATTCTCGATTCATAAACTATAGCACTACACAAAAGTTAATGATGATTCGTTACTTCTTATTTCTGTCTTTGTGAGAACTATTAAATACATGTCTAAATTTATAACTAATTTATAGGAACTAGAGATGAAACGAATATCCGGTATCCGGTGGCGTAAATACTGTCTGGCCGAACACCAGATAACTAGGATTTGAAAAAATATTTTTAGGTAATTAATTGGTTTATTTAGTTTGTTACACTTAAGAAATACCGTCAGTAATCGTAAGATAATTCTACAACTTAGAAAATGAATAAGCTCTTATAATGTACTAAGGCAAATTATAGTGAATGAATACTATAATAATAATTAGCAAGCGGTTTCGCTTGTATTTGTAAATAAGGCCAGCCTTCAGAAAAAAGCAAGGTGCTGAAAGATAGATTATGGCAAACTTTGTTAAATTTGGGTATCGTTTAGCATTAGCTGCCCACCAAGAATGAGGGTCACAATTGCGTTGAATTCGCAATGCTATCGCGTTTCTTTCTTCGTGTTGAACGTGGCTAGTATTGTTTTCATTTGCTACCTCATCAAAGCAATCCCAAAACGTATCATGAGCTTTGCGAGATAAAGCTGACTCTGTCTGTTTTCCTCTACATTTTTAGCCGATGTTGAAGATGAACTGCTGTTGGAGGACTATTCACAAGACATTTTCAAAAATTCCGATAGAATCTCCCGGAGAAATCTTTCAGCATCAAGCGCCTACAAGTAGTTTGTTTTGAATCTCCGGTCAAAGTTAGTTGCAATCAAGTAGTTTGAACGTTGACTTATGGAGCTAAAACGAGCTTCTAATTCAGATTTTGATTGCTGGATATCCAGCTACAAGGTTAGCGGTATCCGGCAATAGGAAACATTTATTTTTTATTGATAAAAAATAATCACGCACTTTTAAACCAATAAATTAACCCAAACAAATAGACGCTAATTATTTTTTCTCAAACTAAAGTTTACTTATCCCTTATGTCAATACCCAGTCGTTACAACGTTGTTCAATAGCCGGGGTACCTGGGTACCCACATGGATTATTCTTTCCATATAAGAATTTAAATTCCTGAAAACTGATATTCCAACTCATCTCATTAGGGATTTTCCAAAGAATTGTCGATCATCTGAAAAACTCTATTTCTAAAGAAATAATAACCTTGGGAGGGATGAAAAGGTAGAAAATTAGCAATAACAATTAGAAATAATGGTCATTTTCAAACTGGACTTGATTTAAAGTAAAAATGAATATTTGTGAATATTTTGTAAACATAGTGTGTACTTTTCTGCCTAAAATTTGTGAGAAAATTGTTATAAATACCTAATGGAAAACTTACCACCAACTGAGTTTTCAAGGTACGTTCAAGTTTTTCATATAAATAGTAGTTATTTGTAATGGATCAACTTTATACAATTAAATGCTTATTACACTATATAATTAAAAAATTTATAATTTAACAAACTGACGGTTGAAGAAAAACATAGATGTTTGAATGAATTACTGGGAGAAGATTCCGTTGTCGAGGATAATGCCGCAGATAGTGACGACGAGGACATCTAACTAACAGAGAGCATTCAGAAGCCTCAAACTGCGAAGAATCTGGTACTTAATAACTATTATTTTTTCTAGCATTACAATTTCTATATTCAAATATAATGTAGATAATCTTTTAATATTTCTGTAATTTATATAATATGTCTGTGTTTACTGGAAAATCGTGAGAGTAAGGCTGAGTTAGACACAACAGTTACAATTAGTGGCGAATCGACACAGTCGACAACAGTCTGGTTGAAATGGTCGACATAATTATTCGTACCACCAACAAAAAGGCAATTGCTGTATGCAATTTGTACAGTAAAGAAAATCCTAGGAAAAAAAATGTCGTGGAAAAATATAACTATTCAAGAGTTCTACGCATTCTTGGGAGTTTTAATTATGACAGGTGCGAATAATTCCAATACTGGACCATACATTAGATATGTCTAAATCAACTTCAAATCCATTATACCGAGCGGCTATGGGTATCAATAGATTATAGGGCATTCTAAGATTAATTCGGTTTTGTACTGTAATGGTTTGATACTGCCAATACGACGTTCGAATAAAAGAAGATAAGGCAGCGCCGTTCCGCGATATCTGGACAATGGTGAATGCCAATTTATCAGCACTTTATAAGCCGACAGAGTGTTTGACAGTCGATGAGCAAGTATATGCCATCAAAGTCAGCAAAGTATGGAATCAAAGTATGGTGGATATGCGACGCAGACAATTTATACCCATTGAAAGGTCAAATTTAAACCGGCAAATCATCAACTTTTTAATAATAAAATTAAATAAAATCGTTTGTTTATATATTGAATATTATTTTTTATCCCTTGAGACAAATTGAATTATTTATTACTCCGCAATTTTGTAGACACACTAAATTTTTACATATGGGTACCCGGGTACCCCGGGTATTGGGCAATGGGGGGTTAAACTTTAAATCATAAATTTATATATTTTTTTTCATATTTAAATGTTTTAACATGTACAAATCGATGTTGTTAGATTCAAATAACGTGGATCTAAAATTTGGTAATTTTCCGTTAGAAACAAAAGATATGTGAGTAAGAAAATGCAAAAGGGTACCCAGGTACCCGGGTATTGACATAAGGGTTAACCTGTCCAAATAAAGATTTCTTCTTCGTATAATACGAATAGTATATCTAGGTCTATTAGTAGACCAGTGGTTAACAACCTTTGTCCACGTATCACTGAGAGTCCGTAAAGCTGTCGTACATTGGAGTCCATGGTAGATCCCAGTGATTCTGATTATATATTTCTAATCTACCTTTATTACGTCACCACGTAAATCCACTGATTGCACTAATTTTGAACTACCAACGTGCAGGACGGCTAATGATTTTCACTTTTTCAATGGAGATTTTCAACTCCTACCACCAAATAGGAGTGATTTTTTTAATTATTAGGGAAACTACATTATATATGTTATTAAAAGTTTTTATGGATCCGTCATAGTAAAAAGGTTGAAAACCATTGATATATAGATCTATAATGACGCTTTTTAATACGATTGCAACAGTTCCTTTTATTTATTGTTCAAAAAACAAAAACATTATTTTTTTAAACTAAAACTTCCATAATTTTGATATTTGGCTTCGTTTTTATCCGTTCAAAATTTGTATTTTCCCATAATTTTTATTGTAAATGGCCTTGTTATTTCTAGGAAAATAAACTGCTAATCAATGATAGTTTAATCGAATTTCGAATGCTAGTTTTAAGCTCTGCGCCAAACAGATAAGATCGCGAATGACGCCTAACTTATTATTGTATATAATTTCACAAACAGTATGTACGAGGAATAATAAAAGGAAGAAGTAATGTCGCGAAAGTTTGTATTGATTAGACGTCTGTGATGGACGTCGACCAACGATAACCGCGACTCACCGGCGACCGAAACGTAATTTAATTGCACCAATATATGTATATTTTCCTTGTTTTTCCCCTTAAATCAATTTTTCCGTAAACCTTAGAAGTCTGTTTAGACATTAGAGCATGGGGTTGAATAAGCTTTAGTGATGGAAATATATTTTTTTCATGTCGATTAGTTATTGGTTGGCCTTAATGATTTAAAAAGTATTCTTAATGGGGCAGAGAATTTTTACCCAAAGATCAATTTATAAGGGAAGAACGAATCGTCATTCATGGCTGTCGTTTATTGGATTTCCCCCCTAAAGGAAAATAATAATAATAATTTCCACTTGACGCTAAAGAAATTCGAAACGATATCGTGAAAACGTCATTTAACACACATATAAACGTTGTTAAAATCGATAAACGTGAACATGTTATCGGGCGTGTAAAAGGAGCATAAATGCATGGCGGTATGTTACATGTATATGAAGCATACATCGCCGTTGGCAATTGAAAAATAAATAACCAAAATGGGCCAATATAAAGGACTAAATGCACATAATGCACCCTTCTGCATTGACACAGGGGCGTATTGATCCACTTGTAACACATCTAATAGCGAAAAAAATACAAATGCATATTGTGTAAGTAGCGAGATTCAACACGGGCTGTATAAAAAGGCTCAGCCTCAGCATGGCTGTTTAATATACGAAAGGATCCTAGAAATGGAGAAGCAAGCGGGTAGAATGAGAATATTCGCCGATGTAATACATTTGATTTTTATATATTCCAAACATGTTTGTGTGCTTGCGAACGCACAGCCAGTACGGCTTGATATTGATTTTACCAACACCGTCACAGCATTGATTGTAACTACCCCATAATTCCGCCTTACTGTCTATCTTCTGATGCGACACTATTTCTAATACATCCCCTGAAATCACCCACAACCCCGTGCACATATTGCCCACTTAATTGACTACGATTTCTGTACACGATTGAACGGTTTCATGGACAAACGTGTCCCATTCTTATTCATGTGGGATCACCATGTAACACGATAGATCCTCCATATATTACCTCAAAAACCAAAACTAATACACTATCTGATTTGCATAAAAATCACCTCATACTTTTCATCGAAACATACGAAACAAAAAGCTACTTTCTCGAAAGTTAACCGTGTGTTTAATATGACGAATTTTAACACTTGATCAAGCACGGATTTACGAGGGATGATTTAAAATAAGGAAATGACAACCTTGGGGATTAGTATCTCGAATAAACATGACATTGGTAAATATTTTACAGTCTCAAGATTTGAAAAAGATTGAAACATATAAAACGGAGGGGTGCAAAAACAGCACTTGCATACACCAGAAAAATAGCATTTTGTTCTATCTAGATAAAAAAGATAAATAGAGTAAAAAGACGAACAGTTTTCCCTTTTTTCCCTTAAGAAAATATTTTAAACTAACAGTTTATAATGCCTAGTTGACTTCATCAAAAAAATATAATTTGAATTACTTAAATAGACGGTACTTATTGGTTAATGTTTCAAGATTGAACAACCTGATTCTAAGCTCTTCGACAATAAAGCATCGACTTGAATGGTTCCATCTAATTAATCTTATAAGTGCAATTTATACTTCAAAGAGCTTTGCTTTGTTCTCCAGTAAATGCAATTAATTTAATATAATGTTTGATATTTCCAATTTTCAATCTACTATCTCATCATTACGTTCTATTATACTATGTAAGGCCACAAATCAAAGACCCCAATTTGCGTGTTTGGTTCATATTTTCCTTTTGGTTAATTTAAATCAATGATACTTAAAGTGAGAGTTAAATGTCGGGATCCCTAAGAGGTTAAGAAAAATTCTTCTGGATTTAAATTATTCGCCCTATATCGTTCCAATTTATGCTTTTCTGGAAGTTTTATTAAATAAGAGTTTTTAGGGGACGCAGAACAAACAGTTTGAGAAACTCCGATTTAAATTATAACTGCCAAGTCATTGAACCATAGATCAAGCAGAGGAAATTATGTGCATTATATCTTCATGCAATGTATGTAAATATTGTATATGATAGAATTGAATATTAATACATTGAAATAATTGAAATTGAAACTAATATTAATTGAAATTTCATTTTTATGTGTTGGAAAGGATAAAACATGGATTCAAGTTATCAGAGCACTTTTTATACAGTTTTTCTTTATGTTTGAAATATAATATGAATAAATAATACAATATGACGTTAACCTTATAAGTAGCTTCTTCAATTTATATATTTTAAAAAAATTTAAACTAATAAAGTCAAACGTTTCAGTGCATATGGTAACTTAGAAATTTAAGTTAGTTTTAGGGTCTGTAAAGACTGTAAGACAGTGCACTCAATATAAAAAATGTGTCTGACAATGGACTTAAGAACTGTTAACTGTAGGAAAAGTTAACTACTCAAAAATCAAAAAGTTATTTTGCTATTGTCAAAAAAAATTCTTTCCATTCAGAAAATATAAAACTAATTTCAAAGATAAATATTTGCTGCGAGGGCGACGCGTCGTACTTAGTACATATTTAATTTTACATGAAACTATTTTTCGCTATTTTTTTCCTTATTAAAGTGCTTAATTAACTACCTGGGCATTAGCACAGTGAGTAAGATCGTCATATTTTTGTTAGTAAGTTTGCTGTGTTGAGCCGGTCCTCGAGCGCGGGCCAGTCTCTTGGGGTTGACATTATAGCGGTTATCCCTATAACAACGCAATAGCGATAAACTCCCCCTTGATTAAAACAGCATAAATAAAGCCCCCGATTGGATAGAAAAAAATTATAAATTGAATTGAACTTCACCCTTAGCTCCAGAAACGTCCTTATTTCAACAAGAAATTTCAACTAAAAGTTGTAGGCATTAATGCGTTTAAGCACTATGACAACTTTAAAGAAAATCGTTAAAGCCGTTTTTGGAAAAGCTCAAAAACGCATAGAATAAAGTGTGGGTTTCTGTCAACCGACTTCAACTAAAAGCTTCGCGGCCTAACTAGATAAATTATGAAGGCAAAACTTAAAGTTTGGTAAAACTCGGATAAAGCTTTCGATACAATATCGCTGTCACACACAGACATTTTTCAAAAACTACTTTTTCGGATTTAAGGGGCCTCAAAACGTGCATTTCCGATGAAAACTCGAAATCGAAAATCCAGGTAATATCTAACTACAATTTCCAGACAAACAAAAGTAAATTTCTTTGAATCAGATAATTATAGAAAAAGTTTGTCTCAACTACCATACTTATACAAAAATTCATTAAAAGTTGAGAAATAGAATAAAAGAATTTTTAACTTCTGTTTTTAGATATTAATCAAAATTGACTCAACCTGCAATTGCAAGAAGATTTTTATAACTTGAAATTATGTAAGAAATACAAAATTTCATTTTCATTGACTATAAAACGTAAATGTATAAATTAGTTAAGAACTAAAACTTTAATTGAATTTATATTTTCATTGATTTGGAATTTTAAAAACAAATGATGGTTATAAAAAGAAAACATCAAAGGAATAAATTCAAATATACAAGTATAGGTACATCAAACAAAAATAGTTATTGTTTTGAAACTAAAACAATTTAGCAAACAATTAAATTTCCTCCCCATAAAAAATACAATTGACGACAAAGCATCAACATAATTAATAAAAGCGGGTATAAAAAAAAACTCTTCAACTAAATCACCAATGCCGTCATAATGCAAAAATGTTTTGTAATGCGAAAGTATTGTATTCATATTCGCACACAACGCAAGTAATAAAGCAGATTAATAAAGCCACTATGAGCATTGCTTTTATATGGGTTTGATAATGACTATAATGGATTAATTTATAACAAGATTCGAGGGTTGGAGCGTCGAAAGTGGCTGATGGTGGTTGTTGTTTTTTTTTTTTGTTCGCCATGTGAATGAAACTAGTAATCCATATGCAAAGCGCTGATTTTTATTCGCTTTTAAGCCATATTACATTCGGAAAAAAAGAAAATGAATAATGGTAGAAATAATGAACTACATCAAAGTTTCATGCTCAGTTTTGCTTGAAATAATGGAAAAATTTACATTAAAATTTCATAATAGAATATATTTCAGAAGACGCGAATGTATAATAATTTTACACAATAATCACTATGGAAAGGGTGAAGGAAAGACATACAAAAGATGAATAACATTAAATTCAATATATTCTAAAGTTTGTCGGGAGTTTATTGTTAGAAATAAACTAAAAAAACTGACTAAAATTACTAAAAAGCAAGTTCACGCTTACGTATTCGCATTAGAAGTTTTAGGTGCTTTTTGGAGTAAGCTCGAAAATTTAGATAACATTTTGCTTAACCTACATTTATTTTTATAAAAAATAATCTATTATGGCAATAAACTTTGTCTGCCAAATCTAACCGCAAAAAAAAATACCTAAATACTAACATTTAATTTTGTTTGAGTCAATATTTTCATGAAAATATTTCCATATCATGCGATGAGCAAATACGAATATCGTTCATTACGAACAGATTTACATAATACAGTAACGTACATCGAATAAATCGATTTATGAATAAAAATACTCTTCCCGGCGATAAGTACCACATAAACGATAGTTTGAGTCTATTTTTTCTTGCCCCCGTAAAAAATAATACAAAATTTAAATTCACAATTGAATATATACTTTTTGTCTACACTTTTTTATTTAACAGCTTAAATTAAACCATAAAAAATTTCGTGGCATATTCAAAGCAACTTTTTTATTTAATAAAGCAAATATGTCAGAAAAATATCATGAGAAAAACAAAAACATAACATGTAAAACTGTATATCGTTTTAAGTATTTTTTTATATAAAAAATTTAAGTATAAGTGGTGCATTCGAAGAGGATACGTTGCAGATATAGAAGTGAGCTTTTCCCGTATTGCTCGACTGTTGTGATTTAATTTTCTCATGATTTCTAGGAATGGCCGAGACCGACCATAACAAATAGACAAAATAATGATCCGTACTTCTTCCAGTTTCCACCTAGCTCTAATAAAATGTGTCTGGTTCGAATGGGACAGCTACGGGAGAAGGATGATTCTAACGTCAACTACGTCGTCATCCCAACGATTCGGAGCCAATTTCACCACTTTGTTATTAAATTCCCAGAAACGTGACTTCACTAATACTTACATCATTTCATTTATCTATATTGATTTTTTTTTATTTTTATTTAACAGACAAGCAGTTAATATTTGTCAGAAACAACTTGACGTGTATTTACACCTTGGAAAAATCAATTTAATTACTTTCTAGCCGAGACAAATTGAAAAAAATTCTTTTTAGACATGAATACCAAATGTTGGTTTTTGACAAGGAAAATAATTACTTCTACGTTGATCGATGGCAATCGCGAACATTAAAAAAATTAAGTGTAATATTATTTAATTTTTTTTTCACTTTCATAATAGAATTCCCAAAAAAAAATTGATACATTCTCAAAAAAGTATAAAGTTGATTTCTAACAAAGTTAAAGCTTATTAGTTTCCTAGGGTTTTTAATTTAAAAAATTTGGGTTACAACGTTTTTCATTCAGAAATACAGTCTAACATAAACCGTATTAAAATTCCACATCGATTAAATGAACTTTTATTTAGGTGTGATAGTAATTTCAAATGCTATTATTATTAAATAATTTTAATTTTCTTTCAATAAATTCCACTGATAAACTTTCAAAAAATACTTAAGTGTTATTTTTTAACAACAATAAGGAAAAAAATTAAACTAATTTTGATAGAACCTCAGAAACATGAAAAACAATTATATTAATTTACATTGACAAAATGATGCCACCACCTGTCAATATTAAAGGGGTTGAGAGCTCCTGCTCAGGGAATCGCAGCGCTCAAACAAAAGGGTCTATTTTGATACGGTTTTTTCTCTTTGATTATTGCTAACTAGTTGACTCTCTTTTACATTATTTAAAATAAAAATATTCTAAATCTTGTTCCAAAATCAAAGATTCGTTTACTTTAATTTTATTAAAATTCGTTTAGCCGTTTTAACACAAAAAAGTAACAGCTTTCTTACTAGAATCAAATATTTTACGAGATAGACAGTATTTTGTTATAATTTTATCAATACCTGTAGAGCTTTTTTTATCATTTAAAACAAGAATTCTTTGGCAGGAATCGTGCATTTTCGAGGGAAGTAATATTGGAAGTTTTTCACCTATAAACTAGTATTAATATATTGATCTTTGTGTTACTCTGATATACCAAATATTTAATATCTTTACACCAAATTTCATTGAAATTCGTACAACCGTTTTAAAAGGATATACTTATACCAAGGAAATGTATGGCATTTTTCCAGGATAAAATAAAACGTATGATCTCTACTCAATGATAACTGAAGATCTACTGTAGCTATAGCTTCTATTAAGTGAAAGAATTTTCTCGATTTATTCATTGGTCCCAGAACTTATTTAAAAAAATATTAGTGGATAGAGCTACATATATGTAGATATCAATAGAAAGACCAAACAGCGATTTCTTAGTTAAAATCATTTGTTAAACAAATAATCAGTTAATCATAACAATGATGCCACTCAAATATTAGCTTTTTCGTTGATCTTACATTTAGAGATGTTTTTTAAAAACCATAATAGATTTTTAGCAAAATAAAGAAATTTGCACATAACTTTGGTATAATTTGAGAAGGTTTTTCGTCATTTAAATAGTCCTCTAAACCTTAACGGAAAGGTGTACAATACATGCATACTAGCAGTACCGACATCCAGTTTTAAATTGATGTCTTCAAAGTCAAAGAATAATGAAGAAAACTTTGCTTGTGATTGGTTTAAACTTTAAAAAGTTGGTTTTAAAAATGTATCCAGTAAAATACGAGGTTGATATATTGCTCAATCAAGATCGATGTGATCAATAAGACGAAACTTAAAAATAATATGAAGTCAAAACTGAGCTTTATGTAGCTGTAGTAAAATTCTGTGTCATTCTGGTCTGAGTCCATAAATAAATGTTACCTTAACCTAATCAATATTACTGTGTAAAAGTTAAGAGACTTCTACTTCAAACACGTTAATTTCAGGTGCTAAGATTTACGACCTTATAAATGCTTTTTTTTATCATTAATCTTGACTTTGGACCAATTTTAGGATATTTAAAAACAAAAGTTTCCTTTTATATTTCGAAAAAAAATCTACAACCATATACCACTAAATTCAAATAGTGGTATACTTTTCACTACAAAATAGTGAATAGTCACTATTTGATAGTCAAAAGTCATTATTTCGATTTCAGAGAGTATATTACACTTATCACGTTAAGATGATTTAATTCTTTTATTGTTGGTTTAAATGTAAGAGAAAAAAATTTAAATGCAAGTATAGTTACAACATCAAATGTATGAAACACAAGTTTTAAAAACAGATTCACCAACCAACAAAATATGTATTTTAGTCTGTGAAGCTTTGCTGAATATCTACCATAAGAGTTGTACCTAATTTAAAGATTTTTACTTCTCTCAATTCGAAAAAGGAAAAGTAGGGTAACGCCTCATTTATCATTTATCCTCCCCTGAAGACACCAAAGCTAGCGATGTCATATTAAAAAATATTGGAAGTTTATTTATTGAAGATCTTCGCACGTACTTTTCGCAATATATTTCATCAAACACATTTGAGCAAACATATTGCTTTTCTAAGCAAATATTTACATGTAAAATACCATAAAATGTGGCAGAAAATTATATTTACTTTTTTCTAAATAGAAAACTAAACTTTGTTGCTGAATTTGAACAATTAAAAATTCCCTTTAAAAAACGGAGGTCATATTAAAATTTGCCATTGTTTTATTACAATGTAGGCGATAAACCGCAAAACCTTATGAGATTTGGAACGTATAGAATATTTTTTGTTCAATAAAAAAATTTTAATATGCCTTATTCTAACTACTCCAGCATTAATGCAACGTGTTCAAATGATATATTTTATGCTGTCTCTGATAAAATAAAATAATAGTAAAAATGTTGGAGTGTAAATTTTCAAACAATTATTTAGAAAATTATTTCCGTTGATATGGAGGACCTGACAAGACATGTATTAGTTAAGAAAAAAAAAACGGCA
Source organism: Sisyra nigra (assembly GCA_958496155.1). Taxonomy (NCBI): domain Eukaryota; kingdom Metazoa; phylum Arthropoda; class Insecta; order Neuroptera; family Sisyridae; genus Sisyra; species Sisyra nigra. The sequence continues at coordinate 33,149,666 of OY292315.1, read as the reverse complement.
GAACGTTCAAATTATCTTGAGAAAATGGAATATACATTTTCTTCCGAGAACAAATAGCATCTTGAACGAAAAGTTAAAAACCCCGTTATGTCATTTCTCAAGAACTGAGCACACGACGTCACACACGGGCGACAAGGAGAACTCGACGAGGATATAAAGAAAATGTATAAACCATCCTTATATCATAAATAGAATAATTCATTTCATTCAGAAAAATAAGTTTTCACACCGTCGACGAACATTTCTCTATATAATAAAGATATCTATTGTTGGTAAGAAACCATCCCTGTTCGGTAAATGACACATACACACACACATATACACACGTTGTCGTATATAAGAACCATGGAACGCTTTTCTGACACCCGTAGCAGGGGAAGTTTATCATGTCCCAAACATATAGACTGACACGTTCCTCTTGTACACAAGACAAGAAAAAGAAGACGAAAAAGAGTAAAAACAAACACGAAATCTAAATTAAATTTCCTGTTTCTTAACTCTGTACAGTTTCACCAACATCCAACTGGCTTATAACAACAATAAATTCCCATCCAACATTCTTTAATAACACAAATCCAACCAACAACTTCGAACCTCACCAGCGAAAACCAGCCATAGCCATTGAAAATAAAAATAATTCCTTCCTCAAATTGAAAATAATTCCTCCCGCTACAGCCCCAATCGTGTCGAATTACAAAGGCTAATTTGAATTCGCACTTTATTATTTCGTTCTGATGAAATCAACTCTATATTACAAACGTTTTATAGGGTCACGGTTTCTCGGCGAGGGATGTTTTGCGCCAATCGCGATCTCGTATCTGAATGTGGTATTCATTGGGAACAAACCGCGAACACATCACCAAAACCACATGGCACATCCTTGCCAACAACAACCATCATGCGGTTTCCATACCGGCATTTAGTTACTCTCGATTCGGGGTTAGGTACTTCAAAGGACCAGCATATAAATAGTATGAAAATCTAAAATACAAAGGTGGAGCATTGCACTAATAATAATTAAAGCGAATAAATCGTTTTTAGGTAATTACACTATCATATTAATAATTATCAATGTCCACGCTGTACATATTCCAAATTGCAGTTGCATTGAAAGGTATAACATCGCTCATAAAAACATATTACAAAAACATCAATATTACAATTTCAAAAGTCAAAAATATCGATGTGAAAAATATCGGCATTTAAAAAAAAATATTAGTTGATTGAATTTTGCACATGAAATAAAGCACACAGTTAACCAACTTTATTAAAAAATGTATTTAAGAGGTTAATATAAATACATAACGTTGATAAAAACATAACGTTTTAAATTATTTTTAACCGACTTCAAAAAAAGGAGGAGGTTCTCAATTCGACTGTATTTTTTTTTTTTTAATGTTTTAACCTCAGCATTTCCGACTGGGTAAAGCGATTTAGATGATTCTTTTTTGAATTTGAAAGCTGGTGCTTCCCGAATGGTCCCATTTTAATTTGAAGGAAATCGTTTACTTCTAAAGGGTTAAAAACTAAGGGATGAAATACTAACTTCTTATTGGATGGCTCGATTTTGAAAATTATTTTTTTATTTGAAAGCCAGTGCTTTTCGTGTAGTTCCATTTTAATTTGAAGGAAATCGTTCACTTCTAAGGGGTTGAAATCTAAGGGATGAAATACTAACTTTTTATTGGATAGCTCGATTTCGATAATTCTTTTTTTATTTGAAAGCTGGTGATTTTGTGGGGTCGAGTTTTAATTTGAGGGAAATCTTCCGCTTCTAAGGGGTTGAAAACTAAGGGATGAAATATTAACTTCTTACTGGATAGCTCGATTTTGTTAATTTTTTTTTATTTGTAGAACACAACCTCAAATTAATCTCCTATCCATTAAAAAAAAAAACTCCACTCATAGGGGGTTAAAAATTAGAGTTGAAATAATATTATAATTTTTTTTCTGGCTAACCCGATTTTGATAATTTTGTTTCTATTACGTACAACGTACCTTTAAATTGTTCACATTTCAATTTGAAGAAAAAAATCCACCCCTTAAGGATGAAAATAGGGGATGACATAGTGACATTTAACCAAATTTTGATAATTTTTTTTTTCTGTTGGAAAGAATAATCCACTTAGTTTTGTTACTACATTTAAAAGCAAAAAATTTCAACCCTTAAGGGCAAAACGAGATGATGTAGTAACTTTTAATATTAAACGGCGCTGCCTCATATGAGCAGCGCGTTTAGTAAGTTTACCCATATTCAAAGAAATAAAATCAGTTATCAAACTTCAGATCACTAAAACGCGAGAAATAAATAAATATTATAAAAAAATGAAAAACCGACTTCAAATTATATAAAAGTTCTTAAACAAAAAATGCACTAAAAAGTAACAAAATAATGGCGTATCCTTGCAGTATCTACAACTTACAAATTATTAGGATGATACAATGTACAACTATTGTTATTTTTGGAGTTGGTGTCAGTCAATAAAATAAATATTAATAATAATTTGTAAAAACTTTAAAAAGGTTTAGTTGGTATTGGTATTTTGTAGTTTAAAGGTCGCTAGATATTGTTACAGTTCGAGTATATATTGTTTTAAAGTTCCTTTTAAAAATAATTTTCATAAGGTATTCTCGTTTTTTGCTTAATACCAATATAGTCGTATTAATATAGTCCTATAAATTATAAAAGAAGGATTCCTCGAAATTTTACCTCTATAAGTGGTATAAAAAACGGGTTAATGGTTTTGCATTTTTTAACTCTTTCTTCTAATTATGTAATTATGAATTCAATGCAATGCATTATTAATGCAAATGTTAAAAAATTTCTACTTTTGTCATTTTTTAGTTTGTTTATATATGTTATAAGGGTTTAAAAAAATCGAAACTAATTCTTAGTCCGCTATTTTTACTTCAGTAATTTTAATTCAATAAAACGATTTCAATTAGGTGGTTTTTTTAAGCGTTTAGACCAGTGGTCGGGGAACCGGGGTAAATTACCCCAAATGGGGGAAAATTAAATTTTTGAGGATAATAAGGAAAGTTTTTACCATGGTTATTTTATAAGCGCGTAATTATGACCGAAGATTATACAAATTGTTCTTACATCAAAAAGCCCCAATTTTAAAGTTATTGTATCAAACATGAAGAAAGATCATTTCTCCAAAATCTAAACGGGGTTTGTTTTAATATGAGAATTTTATTTTGTATAATAATACATATTTACTACTTTGCTGCAACTTTTTTTTCGTGTACCTAAATTTATTCAATAAATAATGTTTAATTTAAATTTACATTGATTGTTCCTTTTTCAAAATGAGGGGGTAATATCGACTTATGCAAAATTATTTTGGGATAATGGTAAAAAGAGTTCCCCGATCGCTGGTTTCGACTGTGTCTGCTTACATATTTTATTAAATTTTAGGTGAATGAAATCACGAGCAGCCATTAATTTTAATTAAACATATTTTCAATTCCAAAGCATTATTTGCCTATCATTGTTACTATTATTTTATAGATTGCCGACCTAGCGCTAGGTTTATAAGTCGTTAAGTACATATTATGAAATTGAAAATAGAGTAATGTACTAAATAAAATCATAAACGTACATGTTGTCGCTCAATAGCGAATCGACAGTCCTATCAGTCCTATTGCTATCGAAATTGACCAATGACCATCCCATCTGATAAACTTTTTATTTTTTACAAGAGTTAAAAAATGGTTGACTGCGTGGTGGTTGATCCAAAATTAGCCAAAAGAAGAACCAGGAATAAGGAAGATTTGCAGTTCGCCACGAAACTCATGACGAAGCTTTCGATTGAAAAGGAAGAACAAAGAATCTACGTTCATTACTATGATATTATCAAAAAAAATATCCGATAGTCTATCGGCTCAATGCATCTCGCTCCGATGACTATCTGACCGTTATTTTTAGCCCGAGAGAGTCATTTCGATAATAATAAGACGCTTCCATATATATCGGATGTTGATAGCTATCGAATTGCATAGTTTATCGGCGACATACCCATATGTAGATAACTAGGTTAGCATTTAAATTTTAGTACTCTTATAATCAAACAACGATGTTAAAAATTCATATATCGATATTTTAGTCGATGTATCGTTTGCATCCTTAAAACCATTGCACTACTAATGGTTAAGGCAAATAAATAGTTTTTAGGTAATTATACCATCAAATTAATAATCAACTCAAGCACTTCTATACATAACTATTCCAATTTGCAGTTGCATTTAATCATTTAGGAGGTTCATGGTTGAGACGTAGTAAACAGAATGAATGTGGTCGCGGCTTTGCTTAAGACGTCTACATTTTCGTGTAATAAACTTGTTCGCTACAATGATTAATGAAGTGAGCTGCTACCAAAATATTATACGAGCGACACAAAATGCGGAAAATGAATGTAAACACGAATGCGAAAGGGATGAGGGTATTTACTCCATTTTGATGATACAACAATCTAATGACTTGTTTGCGCTAATGTAAATTATTCCAACTAACAATTTTATTAGATCCTAAGCTAATTAGAATTTGTACCTCTATTTAGTACAGAAAAGATCACTCTTGAAATTACATTCGTAATAATTTACAAACTTGATATTTTTGTTCTTCCAGTCGTAATTTTATCTCATCAATTATGTAAAAAAAAAAACTGAGCTAAAAGATTTATACAATACACAAACAAATATTTGATTAGCTTGGAAATGAAAATTGTTTGGTTTTTGTATCAAATAATTTTATGTTGATTCACATTTTATGAGAGATTTTTATTTTAAATTCGATAAAAATGAGAACTAAATTAAAGTCATTGAAATTTTGGAAAAAAAATTTTGAAAGTTTTTTTATTCTATCACATTTTACAAAAGAAACAACATTCTATAACGTTTTACTAAAGATAGATAGTATGAAATGATTGAAATCTTAAATATGAATTTTAACTTAATTTTTAGTGCTGTTTTAAAAGTTTTTCATCGTTTATTACGTATTTGTCACGTACGTGTAGGTATATTTTAATTTTTAAGTAATTTTAATACGGCTAATTTTTAGATTCTTTGATTCGGTACCAAGGTTTTGAAATTTTAAGATATCCTATCTAAATAAAATCTTAGAGCAAATAATATTTAACGAGCTTTATTAATTAGCTTTATCAATTTTTGAATAATAGAATATTTTTTGCTTTACAGTTTCTTGTCATCACGACGGATAATTTTTTGACATTCAATTTTAACTGTGAACTGTATACATGTGTATTGTGTGCATTGTAATGTCACGAGTTGGCGTATATGTATAAAAGTTTGCGGCGCTCGTACGCCAAAACTGTTGATTTTTCACAAAAAAATATATTGCATAAACTGTAGGAAATTGTTTCTGCTTTTATTTTGTACAGAAATGTTTTTGCCGAAAAATGAGTCGGAAAAAATATATTCGCATTTTCCAATATGGTGGGGCATGAGCGGCAAAGATACGAGGGGGTACGAGGGGGTAACGTTGAAATTTGGAAAGTGCACATTATTCTATAAAATTACTAGGTACTTAATTTTTAAGACTCCCAAAAAACTTTCCAGGTAATCCCTTTTTTTTGAACTAAATGGTACTAATAGGTACAGATAAAATAACTTTTGAATCCTATATTTACCCTAAATTATTCTAAATATTTATTAAATTAATCAAATATTTGGTTTATGATCATCTTTTAGCTTTGCGAGTAAATAAACAAACTTCATTCAGTTTATATCTGCATAGTAATTTATGGATTTAATTAAAGTTTTTTTTTTCAAAGACAAAAGAAGCAATTGAAATAGTTATTGTTCATTCATGAACTACGTGAAAAGGGAGTCCCTATATTTGATAGTTGGACCACATGTTTGTGGTCATGTTGTTTGGTCGTTTACTGGAACAACGCGCCAACAAAACCTCGGCCATAATTCACTGGCATCCCTTCACTTACACATCCCCATAACGCTCACTTCCATCTTGCATTCATTGTAAATATAAGTTTATAGAGCTGCCTCGAAGAGGTTACGACCAGTTACGACCACTCAGGATTTATTTAATTTATCATTGATTTATTATGTTCGAAAAACGTCACAGATAACATACGACCGAGCGACATTTGATCTTTTAAGTCTTTATCACAAATTCGTTACTATTTTTTTTCGTACAGATAAAAAATGAAGCTCTTACCTTGTTATAACATTTGTCTCCATTAGACCAAACGAAGCATCTGCAACAAAGAGAGAATTTTGCGTTAATTTATTGAATATATTACACCGAATTAATTTAAATAGGAAATAAGCCGATTGATTTGAAATAATGGGCGTGTGTTGTGCACTAAATCAGAACAACACACACAAAACACCTGACAGAGCTGCTGATTACGTCGAAAGGGTACCGGAACGGGAAAATACAATCAGTGCAACACAATTTCTCCGCTTGCTAATCGGATTTGAAAATGCTGACCTTTTTGTCCATGCCATACAATATAAAATATTACCACTCCAACACAATACCATCATATAGAAAATCCCTTATACGACAACGACGTGAAAATAAAAAACAACATTTCCAATAACGCAATAAAATATATATTAACGAAAACAATTTTCTCACCAAGTCCTGTCTGAGACACGTAAAATATTTCTCCACAAGTCACATTATTTTTATATTTTCCAAACAGAAATTACCCCCAAAAAAATTTACTATAATATCGCGAAACAAAAAAAAAATCCCATTTCCTCGTTTTATTATCCATTCTAATGAATAATTCAAAAAAAGTGCCACTTTTAACATTTTGTACAACAAATGAAATATACTTAAAACACAACATTTCATCGTAAACCAGCTCGCGCTCTTACCATAAATTTCCATTCGAATAATTTTCAAAGGAAGCTCAAAAAGACAATGCAAACTTGACAAAACTGATTTTTATGTTTGTTTTTTTTAAATTTAATTTTTATTAAAACGGCTGCTAATGAATTGTGAATTCCAGTTGTGATGATGCAGCGATGGCAATTTAATTTACTAGTAAAAATAAAACTTGAAATTGACAAGTGATATAATATTAATTAATATTGAGTTTCGAACGATGGTATTGATTTTATCGTGGCAGTTTGAAAGGTAAATTGTTTGGCAAGTTGAATAATTCCTCTCAAAAACTGAAAAAGCATTGATATGAAGCAAACTTCGATAATTTAATTAAACAAAAACTAGTTTTTTAAATTCAGAGGGGGAATAAATTATTATATTTTCAATATTCCATTCAGAGATAGAAATGAAGCTTAATTTTATTTATTTATTTTTTATTTGAGATCGCATCAACTACCATGGTCATTAGCGACCGACGAATCCGAAAGCCCATGAAAAAAATCTTGACCTTTCATCGAGATTCGAACCCAGAACTACTGGCGTATAGGCAGTGCTGTCGACATCATTTGAAGGTGCAAAAATATAAAAACAAATTAACAAGTAATTTAGATTCGTTTTTTATTAACGCATGCAAAATTTTTGGTTTAAATTCAAATAAATAACTTATAAGTAATTGAAATATTTTTAACAGTAAAATTAAAACGTCGAATTACTATGCAACAAAAAAATCCTTGAAACGTAGTTATTGTTAAGTTCATATAGTGCAGTATTACTCATAGCATCATTCTATATACCGTAATTACCACTCCCAATACCGAAACAATACGTCATTTTTAGACTACAATAAATATTAATTCTACTGGCCTTCAAACTCATATAGGATAGTAAATATAATATTTTGTACTCACAACGGGATTTTTATAAACGTGTTCATTTGTTTTTTGTAATTGCCTAGCACATGTATACTAACTGTTCCCCACACTACTACTGAGCACGTATTCTGTTATTTTCTTTTACTCTATTAACGAAAACTTTTTATAACACAGTAAATTACTCGATACTTTCAATTTCGCTTTATACAGTGTACACTGTACACTGTAAATCAACAGAAAGGTATACTCAAAATAATATTGGAATATTCGACATCGGATAGGGCCTATACCTACGTCACTCAGTGACCTGATACCATCTTAAACAACCAAATATAACATTTTAAACTCAGCCAATCAAAATAACTTCATTTTTAGCGAAAAAAGTAGATATCCATGATATTTTTATATCCTTGTCTTAACAATACTACAACTAATAATGAGCAATAAGAACCAATATCATGTGAAATATTCTTTATTTCATCACCAACGTTTTGTCAGAAATTCCTGACTTCTCCAGGGCTCAAAATTCAGTTACTCCACATATGTCGTAAAATACCATAAACAAATACCATATAAATGTTGGAAGAAATGGAAGAATTTCTGACGAAACGTTGGCGATGAAATAAAGAATACTTCACATGAAGTTGGTCCTTATTGCCCATTATTAGTTGTAGTATAACAAAGTATATTTCGCTTGCAATTACACAATATATCTACAAATTAAAGGTTAAGTTAGAAATATATAAACTTGGTCAAAAAGCAAAAGATGAACAATCTTAAAACGTAAATTATTCTAAAAGGTCATTAACTGTAGTGTTGTTATTATAAAGCGATAATAAATGAAACAACAGAGAAAAGTAAAAACCATATCATATAATCCCCATATTATGTTAACATAATGTGAAGTTGTCAATTCAATTGGCCTATAAATGATTTAGCACTGATGAATGACAAATGCAAATATGAGTATAATAATAAAATTAAATTATGTAGGTATGTGTAAAGTGGTAATACTATCTCCCCATACAAAAGACAATCAAAGCGTATATCATTTAACATGAAACGAATTTAATTCAATTTAGGGAACCAAATTCAATTTTCGATTATGTCGACGTAATAATTCGGAACCTCTGAAATCAATGCCTTTTGCACTCGTCTCTATATTCCAATTAAAACAATCAAGAGGTGCCACAATTTCATGTGACAATTTGACAATAGTTGATATTCAAATTTACTTGTGGATAGTCTACAATTATCATCTAAATCTTTAGCTGTATGTCATGAATAGTTAATCGTAAATAAGAAGCAAAGATAAAATAAGTTTATAGAAGCTGTAGAACTTAATATAATATGAGGCCGAAAAATATTGGTAATTTTTTGTGGTAATAAAAAATAATGATCTTTTAAACCGACTATTTTTCTTTAGCCATAAACATTAATTTTCGGGTTTTCTATAAGTAAAAAAAAATTTAAAGATAAGATATGTCGTTTTCAATGTTACAGTGTGAACTTGGCCTTAAATGAAGATTATATCAAGATATATCCTTTTGGCTTTCATCTATTCGTGCGTTTTTTACATGCCTAAACGTAGATAGTTTATTTTAAGAAGTCGATAAACCGGATGGCGACTTTGTATTCGACAACCTCGTGTGTTTGTTCAATATCCAGTAGTTTTCCCAACTTCTCCCAGTTTTATGAGTACCTGGGGACAAGCAGATGCCGGACGAACGTCGACCAAAACCCAACCATTACCAACACATACGTGATGGAAGATGGAAAGAAATTTCCCACATACATATATATAGACACACACGAACACACGTGCAAAAAAGGGATGTTTCGGGGGATGAAAACACCTTCATAAACAAAGATATACTTTATGAGCATATAATTCTATCTTTATCCCGGGAACGACAGACAATTTTCATCGTACTCAAGAGAAATTTTATTTCATACTCTCCACACAACCAAAATAAAACGTAAAAAATTGAGAACGGTATATAAAACAGGTAGAATTCCATTTCTTTGTGTCACGAAATTATTATGACAATTCTAAATATCAGTTTTTACTCTACCTTTAATTAACTAGCCATTGACGGACAATGAATTTTAGACGAATTGAATTGAAAATATTTACTTTTAATGAACAGTATATAAAAACTTCCTGGCTCGTTCAAGTTTTTCCCCAAGGACTACAGAGCCCCTTTTGTTTGCAATTTTCCAATAAATAAATACAAATAAATACCTTCAATTAAAACGATGAAGTCATAAATTCTTCCAACCCCACATCTAGTATGTTTCTCAGGAGAAAAGAAGTACAAAAGGAAACAAAACAGAAAACCTACATACATATATATTGGTAGACTTTTTAACATCCACTTTACTTAAAAGTAAAAAATTAAGAACACCATTGAACTAAAAAAATAACAATGTCAATGTGTCTTATTGATTTAATTCAAGGTATGAAGGACCCCATTCTTTGCAATATTTTATTACATATTGGTTCATTATACTTTAAATTAACGTCTTCCCTTTGAAGATATGAATTCTTATGCTTGAAAAGGTAGAATTCGATTTTGCAAAGAAAAGATCTGTTCAGTTATCTCTCACGATTCATCCGGTATTCAGATATTTTCTCGACCAATATCTCATCTAGAATTTTTCAAATTTGTTTTAACTTTCCATACGACTGGCAATACAATTCCCAAATTTTCAAATTAATCGAATAACCCAAATGGTATCTACTATTTATTTTTACAATTATTTAAACCAGTGATTTCCAACCTTTTTTTGTTGCGTTAAACTTTTAAAAAGGTCAAGATGAGGCAGCACACTGACAATAAGAAAAGTTTAAGATAATTTAGCTTATCTATGACTGCGTTTCACTAGGCGCTCACAGTGCTGGCCCTAGCCTTTGATTGGGGTAGAGCGAGGTTGTCTTTCAGCACCCTTTAGGAAGCTCTGGTTTCAGCTGTGCACAAAAGAGCTGTCACCCATGTAAATTAACAAACCATGCATCTTGTGGACTAGGTTTGAGGCTAATCGAACCGCTTCATATAGCTTTTAATAAAATCAGACTTAGTATTTAAAAAAGCTCGTATATCTACGGATTTATCTAGATGCAATTGATGAAAATTCACAAATTTTCATTGTCTCCCTACAGACTTTCGGAAAACTGACCTAGCCCGGACTAACTGTCCCGCATCTTTCAATAGATGTCAACAAAATTTTATTTTTTGCTGAAAATTGTTTTTCGCATTTGACTTTGAAGCACTCCTTGCTACCTGGCGCCTAGAGCAACTGTTCCTCTTGCTCACCCCTGTGCGCTCGAAATGTTATTTCAGTTTTTGCTTTTCCATTACCGAAAGAACATTACGAGCATTATGAACGCTTCATAGAACGCACCATATAATACATTTTTTGATAATAATTTTTGATGTAAAATAAATAAACGTATAAACTTCAAAGAAGACATAATGTGGATTTGCTGTATTAAAGTACATACACAATTAATTTTATTGTTTGCGTTTCTACAATTTGGCGACTTCAAGAATTTCTCAGAGGTTTAGAATCACTGATTTAAACATTGGAGAGTTAACATCTGATTGTGAGTTACAAAGTATGATGTCACATCATGGAAGAGAACTTTTAAAAAGCTTCGTAATATTTCAATGCAAATGCCAGGAGTTGCTTAAAAAGCAGCGCATTGTTACTGATTATGTTTATAAGAGATATTGCTTATAAAAATGTTCTATAAAGTAGTTTTATATCTATCTAAAATTTGAGATGATTTACGTTATTTGATTGATAATACTTTATAGTGTAGGCTTAAAACCCCGTAATTTCCAGTTTTTGCTTTATTTTTGTAAAATATACTTAAGATTTTTTTCCAAGGTTTTGGTGGTTTCTGGGATTTCATTTTATTAGCGTCATTTTTTTTTAATTAAAAGAAAACTTAGACTCCGAAACTAAGTAAATTTGCATAAAAAAAAAATAATAAAAGAAATAACATTTCTTTAATCAACGAGAGATAGTTCAATGATTATAGTATATGTGACCTAAGATAAACTTTGGATGTTAGAAAATAACTATTTAAACTTAGCACTTTTATTATCACGTACATAAAGCATCTATTTTTGACTGAGTAACCTTATTTTAAGCTTTTTTCTGTACCATCTTTTTCAAAAAAGTTGCAAAAGGTTGTTTTTAAATTTGAAAGCTTTTTTCAATCATTATAATTATCCTAAATGTTTTAATGTTGACACATACAAAGGAGCATATTTTGTTTGAAGTGTATATATTAGCAAAAGCTAAAAAAAAATGTAAAACCATGTCGAGTGCCTTGGATCCATCGCAAATTGAACAAATCCTTGTTTAACCCACTCTAACGTAAATCCACGTTTATTAGGTTAGCCGTGGAATTTTATGTTCAAATGAATAAAACTTAAAAAAATCATGTTTCTATCTTCAATGGTATAGCCTCCAGCGTGTCTGCCACTCAATCAGTTTACTCTTTTATAGGTATATATAGAGAAAATCACTATTTAAAATTTGGAATCAAAAAATAAGCCGTGTTTCTCTTCATAATTTTAAGTTTTTTTAGCTTTTGCTAATATATAAACTTCAAACATAATATGCTCCTTTGTATGTGTCAACATTGAAACATTTAGGATAATTATAATGATTGAAAAAAGCTTTCAAATTTAAAAAAAAATTTCTTTGAACTCCTAGCTTCTTCTCAGTTCAGAAAGTTAAGGGTGAAACCGGTTATTTTGCATACGAAAGTGATGGAAACGTTTCAGAAATGACAACCTCTTACACATTTTTGTGTAGAGATACGCCTTGCATATGAAACAGCTTGTGAACGTATATTCTTCCATGTTTAGCTGTCGCAAGTCGTAATAGTGACACTTTTTTCATCTCGTTTAATAATACAATTTCACCGTGTCTTACATCACTCCAGGTAGAATAGATTAGAACAACGCAACGGCGGGAATAATAAAAAAACGTACATATAACAATTTTAAAAACAATTGACTTGTAAAATTACATTCTGAAGCAGCCCGAATAATATTGTAAGAGAAAAAGAGTGTATCAAGTCCCGTGTTTTTGCTCTCCTGGACATCAATCAAAGCGTCGCTCTGGTGGCTCCCGCAGCTCCCGCTGCTCGGGCGGGTTATGTGCCATAAATCTGAATTATTTTTATTCTAAGATAGCCTACTCGAGACAAGTATATATCCTGACAGAAATACAGATCTACTCGGAAAATGAAAATACACGCGAGCGGTAAAAAGAGATGCTCTTTTCAGTGACCACTAAATTGAATGTTAGGCTCTTTATCTCTTGTATCGTTTCAACTAGCATGGAAATATAATAAGATAACTTTTCTACGATATATTCGTTTGACAAATGATATCATACGTCGGACAAATCTTCTCTAAGTGCAGTAAATGAGAAAATGTAATATTGGGGATGATCTTGACATTATAATTATTTGATTTAAATGATGCAATTTTTTCATGCGAATATGTTGAATCATCTTTAATTTAGCTAGTCTATAGTTTCTTATATAAAATTTTAAAAACTTTTTAAAGGACTTTAAAACGATTTTCATAAAATTAAATATCTGCTGCGTGGCGTCACAGTATATTCTTTTATTTTCTTTTATGAAACTCGCTATTGATTATATTAAGTACTATAAGCACTTTATAACTATAAAAAATTAACTATTTGCATACAGCCTTTATGTATATACGAACTCCCACCCTTAGCCTCAAAATCCTCCTTATTTGAATTTTCCCAGGAAAAAGTTTCAAATAAAAGTTGTAGACATTAATGCGTCTATGAACTATACAAAGTTTAAAGAAAGTCTTTGGATCTATTAAAAAAAATAAAAAGCTCAAAAACCCAACAATAAAGTGTAGTTTCCAGTTTCAACCAAAAGCTTCACGGCACAACTATATGTTATATGCAGCCTAAATTCCAAATTTGGTGGAATTCGGATAAGGCTTTCGATACGATATCGCTGCCACACACATATTCATACCTATACCAATACTTCCTTTACTAACTATATAGTAGTAAAAGAAAGTAAAAATGTAAATATCTAATTGCGTAGTTTGAGTTAAAATTATAAGTTCATATTTTGAATTATTGAGGTGAAAATATATTAATCCATACGGTATAAAGCTCATTTTATAATCGAATTGTATAGGAAATTTAGTCTACTTTAAATTAAGTAAGTAAGAATACTTTTTTCTGTAAAACACTATTTAGGAGAAATTTAGAGTATTTAATTAATTCATAGACAAAATTAAAATATTGATGATTTTGCCCTACTGCACAGCGAACGGCTGAGCGGTACTATACAATATGGATTTACTGGACTATATTGCCCCTGAAATTATATGAAAGTATACAAAAAACCACGTTGTTAGATCTTAACCTACAAAATAAGAAATATCCTGCAGAAACAGTGCATTTTTCCAAAACAATAAATATTTTAGATATAACTCTAATCCTTTAAATCTATTCACGATGAATTTCATAAAACTCCGTTAAACCATTTTGAGAGAATGAATTAGTAACTATCCTATAGGCACCGATTATTTTTCCAAGACGAAAAAGTATTCAATATATTATTTTAAGATTTCGGAGATCTACTTATAAAATTTTATTTAAATTTGTGCAGACAGTTAACTCTGGAAGAAGTTTTACTTATTTCTCAAGAATCGTAGAAACGTTTCCAGGACAAAAGGCTCTATTTCATTATTAGCTATCTCCAAGAAAAAATCAAGTTCATACGTCGTTCCGTTCCTGCGTGTCAGGCACATTAACTAATTAACCAACATTTATATTGAAAAATGTCCCACGGGAACAATGCAATTATTCGAAATAATATTTTTTTTCATGTTTTAAAATCTAACACATTTCCTTACTAAATTATATTCCACTCAATCACTTAACGTAAATGGATTAGTAAATATCTTGCAGAAACAAATAATTTCCCCAGGATAAGAAGTAGCCTTTTGCACTCTCAGGCATATAAAATGTCTTTATGCAAAATATGAGTTCAATTCACGTATGTGTTATAGAAGAACCAACAAACAAATATTCGTAATATAAAATAGATTAGATTATTTATTAATACACTCTTATTTGTACACATAATACACTCTAAAGTCTAATTTCTCTAGTAACTACATTTTTTTTAAACTATTGAAAAAAGCATGTTTTTAAACTATTCTTTTTTTACTTCCAACTTTAAAGAGTAGGAAAATGCTGAAAGAGTTTAAAAGTAAGTTGAAAGCTTTTATTTTATTTTTTTATTTAGAGGGTCGCAAAGAATGTACCTATCATATTATTTTCCTTGTGAGCTTAGTATTTATTTAAAAAAATTTTAGGGAATGCTCTCAGGTTTCTCTCGTTGAGTCAAGAAAATATCTGTGCACAAGGAAACTTCATACATTTTTAATATAATAATTATAAAAGCGAATTTGGGAGCGAATATTTGCGCATTCACATATTTTTTCGAGTGGGTTTTCTCGTATATGGAGCTCGGGACAAGTACATAAGAAAAAACTGAGCTATAACATTAGAGAGTGAAATGGTTTCAATATAGAGTAAAATAAAATTTTATGACTCACATTTTTATCATTCATATACCGTAAAAGGAAAATCTATAAATAATCAACGTGTTGGAAAATTAAGATTTATAGAGTAGAACATCTCTTATTTTAAGTTTAAGGGAGCTTTTTTTTGTAATATTTATATCAAACTGAAAGCATACGTTTGAAAAAGCGTCAATTTTACTATCTTTTGTTGCAACAAAAGTGTTATAAACGGCTTTTTTCAACTTTTAAAATTAGTTTGCCTTTTCCCAACGGTATCTCTAACTATATGGCCTTCTTGAACCCACTAATATTGGGAAACTTTCACTAGTAAAGTAGGACATATGTGCGAGAGGGTTGCACCTAGAGAAAATTTAGCACCGCGAACGGAACTCGATTTTAAAGTAGCGAGAATTGTAAAATACGATTTTCATTTCGAGTTTGTGCGGTTCACCGCACTTTTACGATGACTGTAACACCGGTCGGGGGTTTTGCTTGACCGCACAGATTTTTGTTGGACCGCCAATGAAGTGGATTGAATGATTGTGTGGTCAGTTCAGCGGGACAAGTTTTATATAAAAGGGAAATCATAAATTATTCTTCTATTTTGTCCATTTTATTCAAAAATATATTAAAAAAATGTGTTTTGGAAGTTTAAGAAACAGAAAACAAAATCTTTTGTTGAATCTATGGTGGGTAATTATCTTTTTAAAAATCTTTCCAGCTTAGTTTTAAGAAATTAAGTAAATAATCAAATATTTAGTGGGTATATTCTAAATCAAAAGGGCTCAATTTATAATCAACCATAAAAAGCTAATAAAATGTATAGCCTTATAAAAATGTTTTTTATCACAATTTCTCTTAGATTATTATTATTATATATTATATCTATACTCCATTTTAGAAGCTTCACTAAAATATACTGAAATATTTATCTTGGCTCTACCGTACTGTACAAAATTGAAAAACTTTTACTCTTTTGCGTTCATTTCAAATACTAAAATTGGTGATTTTAAAAAATATTATTTTTTATCATCTCTTCTGATGGTCAAGGCTATGGCCTATGGGATATTACAAAATAAAATTTTCGTTTTTGATTTAAAAAAAAATCATTAATTTGTAACCATCAAGTAGGTCCACTTGTAACACATTTCTTTTATATATTGGATGCATAGAGTGGAGATTTAAGAGGTCTCACCGCCACCAAGGCTACATTCAACAAACCGTTTAATATGCTCTAAAAACAAATTAAACAGTTCAACTGAGCGAGGTAATACGGGTTAGAGTTTCAACTCATAAAAAATACTCATAGTCGTCACTCAAATTTGAGAAAACACTCAAGTTTGGTGGTCCATGTCCGCCATTTTAATTTTCATTTAGAGCCGACTTTTTTATAACAAAATAAATATTTTGACAGTTTTCGTAGACCAAATTCATTATCTATGTACCTACAGACAGACTAGAGCTCCCTCAACTAAATGCTTATTTGATATTATACTGTAAATATCCAGCGTCCAGAGTTTCAGCCTTCACTTAAGTTTTCATAAATTTTCTTAAGTTTTAAGTTGAGTATACACTCAACAGACTCAACGCATATGATGAAGTTGGCTTATGATAACGATTAAAATATTTGAAGTTATTTGCGGTATTTATTTTGTAAAGAAGTTTTAGGAAATGAAAAATAAAAGGGCGGATACGTATTATCATACTTGAGTGTTTCCTCAAATTTGAGTGACGACTATTAATATCACCTATAAAAAGGTTTTCACGACATCTCTACCAACAGTTCAAGAAAACAGCTATCTAGCTGTTCTATTAAACCAATGGTTCCCAAACTTTTGTGTACGAAGACCATCTGCTATTTTTTCCAGTTTCGGGTAGGCCCCTACCCGGGTAGGCTCACCTGACATTAATTTTTTGCAAATCCATTTACTTTAAATGTATTTTTGATAACTGGAATAGTGATACTCTATTTAAATTTTTAAATGTAGTAAAGTGTTATTTGAAAGTTTATAAGATATATGAGATCCATTATTGCTGACCCTCATTTTTGTTTCAAGGACCCCCCTTTCTTTCGCTGAAATGGACCCTTTGCAAGTCATTTATGTCCCCTGGGGGTCGATATAGACTACTTTGGGAATCACTGTACTAGACAGATGATCTTCAAAACAAAAAAAAATAATCGATTCATACAAATGAAAGATGTAACTGAGTAAGATACGGATAATTCGTACCAGAATAATTGTTCAATTAATCTACGAATTGGGCTTGTAAAGATTTCACTATATAGTCTTATAGGTGTAGTGATGCTCTTAGCATTATTTTTTTCAAATATACCTCACAATACGTTGCCTTCTTTGTATTTCCGACGATTGTACTGTGGTGTGCTATGTTATGTACTAATGCTATAAATTATAGTATTACCAACAAGCCTGTTTAATGTTGTAAACCTAATTCCTAAAGATAGCACAAACAGCCACGTTTTCGAAAGTTTACAAGAAGAAAATCAGATTTCAAAATCTCGTGGGGTCACTTTGACCCCGCAAATATGTTGTGACTATTAACCTTACTAATATACGACTAAACAATTATTCAACCAATTATATCAACATCGTTAATATAAACTGTTAGTCATCTCTAAAAGAAAATTCGTTAGGTAGTTAAAGTTAAATGCAATGAAAATTTTTGTTTGTTTTTTTTTTTTTGAATAAACAAAACATTTCATATACAGCAAAATTATAAGGAAGTAAAAAGAGAGAAAAAAACCGAATTTACTATTATGAGATTCACAAAACACGGTTATTAAAAACATTTATTTTCCTAACAAATACAAAATGCTCCATTTCAAAGGCCGTTATAAAGTGCTTACTTAGAATTGTGTGATATCAAAGAAGGTGTAAGAGATTCTTGTTAGAATAAGGGTGAGGTGTGTTTTCCAGGTTCTTGGTGCCAGTCTGTCTACGAGCGGCGTCTCTCTCTCCTAGAGCTTCTATAAAATAAAAGCTCTCGCATAAAGGCTCCGAAGAAAGAAACGCCGTCACGTAAAAATATAAATAATCTACATAGATCTCCTTGTTTTTCATTTACATGCATAATAAAAAGGGAAAAATTTTAAAAAAGAATTACGCAACGTGAATAAAGTCCGTGTATTGTTCAAGGCGACATTGAGAGACTTTGTTGTCTTTGTGTTCCAGGTGGATAACATTTGCTCGTCTTTATTAATTCCTTAACTAGATTAAAGGCAAAACTCTACATAAAACAGAGATAAAAATAAAATAACCAACTCATTAACATATCACTTCGTGGTTCGACTTGATATTATACTGCGACTTGAATTTTCGAATTCAATTGAATCGGTTTGAGAGCTTGATGAAAGCTTATTTGATTAATATTCACAAGAAGCGAACGTCGAACTCATATTCAAATTAACATTTCATTAATTTATGCACTTAAAAAAGCTTTCCGCCCCTATTGATTTTATGACAAAAATTTTTCGCATAACCGTTTTTTATTCGCCTTGGATCGCCTCGCCAATAAAACTTAATATTCTATCCTAGTTTCCTTCATTATACATCCTATTTTCTACGTAAATGAAATGACTCCATTTACGTCGGAAATTTAAATATAATTGAGGCTTTATAGTCGTTAACTACTACCCTTTTTCTTTTAAATCGACCTTTCCGATGGACCATAAAAATTACACGAGGCTACATTATCAAATAATTGCGGACCATTTAAATATATCTTACACACATTTTAATTAGCTTTTTCTAACGTCTTATAGCCGGGAATTTCACGCGTTAACTGAACCGGGATGAATTTTAACGAACCATCGGGCGATAAATCTTGAAGGTTCTCTTAAAATCGTTTAGTTTTTTAACAAAAATCGCCAACTGACAAAATATTTGCGCGTTATAACTTTTGTCATTCAGCTTATTATAAGAGAAAATTAGATTTGAACTTTTCGTATGTGTGTGTGTGTTTTTTTTTTACTCTCGCGTACTTTTTTATGTTATAAAAATGAGTTTAGAAAACTCTTGCAAGCGATGATTCTTGATTCTCATAAAAAAGTTTGAGCTATTGTCAAAGAGGAAGAAAAAGTTTTTTTCGTGTGAGTTTTATTCTTTTAAAATAATTTTTTTTACTGCTTAAATAATTCAAATTCAATTTTAAGTTTGTCTTCAGTTTTAAACTTAAGTTTAATAGAAGCAACTATTTTCATTATAAGCCAAGTAGCTTTCCAAATACCTAAACCATAAATACTATAGGGCAGGCTCTAAAACATGTGGTCGAAAAATTATGAATTACAATATAAAAGAAAGGTACCTTCCCGAGTCGAAATTTTAGACCTCTTTTGGCCGTAAAATGGTTCTTTTACCCTCTTTTGAACCTACAAAGAATAAAATGAACCTCATATAGACCTAAACGATGTTCCATCGTCTTCATTTTAACCTACATGAAATTTTTATTATATTTTGTGAACATATCGTCTCGTCTTAAAAAAAGGTTTATGATCATAAAACATAAAATATGGTTGTAAATTTCTTTTTTTTTTACAATACCTATTGCAAATATTATTTACTAATAACCCAAATTTTTGATCTCTCTCTTTCCTATACTTAGATGCTTAATATAATATTGTGTATTCTGGTATCTATTACTGGTTTGATCCTTAATCCTGTTCACTCTTGTTAATTTTTACTCAGTCTCTTGTTAACCGTTCGAGTGCTACACGAGTTATTATACAACAATTGAATAAACTTATTTCACTATTTGATTATTTTTCAATATTGTCTATATCAAGGGGACTAAAAGTGTGAATGTAAAAAATTTAAAAGTGAAAAGACCGAGCTTAAAAGAAAAAGTGTGAAGAAATTTGCTTTAATTTATTATCTTGAAAGTAATCAGAGAGATGTTATACAATTAAATTAAATTTCTAAAGAAATGGTCGGGTATATTGTGGATTATAACAAAAGGAAATCCTGGAAAACATAATGGCAATGGCGACAATAAAGGAGCTGGTAAACAAGGACAAGGAAATTAAGAACTAAGAACTGATATTTGTAATATTCTATTACTTTTAAATTTATCGCTAATATTATAATAAAACTTGTATATTTAATGAATAAAAAAAAATATTAAAATAAAAGTTTTATTCTTTTTGAAAAAAACCGTACCAATAACACAATAAAAGAGAGTGACAAAGAAAGAGTGGAGAAAAGATAGATATATATACATATATATATATATATATATATATATATATATATAGAGAGAGAGAGAGAGAGAGAGTAAATAAAAAAATTGTGCGCAGGTTGAAAGAGCTCCATTGGAGGGTTTTTCTTTAGACCTCTTTTGAGCCTAAACATGGTATTTTGTCCGATAAATACCACTTGCAAAGTATTCCCTTCAGATTTCATCCATTTTAAGATATGTTATTTTTCGCCAAAAACTAACGTCGCCTATTTTCTAGAAAAAAAATCACTTTGATGGGTAAAATTAGCCCTCAGAGTTACTTTCTAAGACTGCACTATATTGAATCAATATTACCCTTTAAAAGTGTTCCTTCATCAATAAAAAAATATTAGTCTTTATGTGTCTCAAAATAAAAATAAGAAAGGAACATTCCGGACATAAGAGAATAGCAAGGAAATGTCTCTATGTTTAAGAAACTTACCCGAACATTAATAGAAGATAATCTATATATACTACGAGTTGATTCTGTTAGACGTATCGTACATGTTAAAGTAAGATTTTTAAGTAGTACATAAAATAATTTATCAAATATTATCAAGCTTATAAATACCAAAACTAATAATGATCACTTGTGGAATCTTTAAAAATGTTCCAGGATATCCCAGGATTCTGCGGAACCCAAGTTGAAAACCCCTATGTAATGAGCAGGATGTTAAAGTGCTCTGTAACCGTAACCGAAACTATCAAATATCCTAAATTTAAAAATATCCGTAATCGTAACCGAATCGTAAAACAGTTTCGAATAGTTCCGGTAGAGAACAATTTGTGGTTTACAATTCCTTAAAAATTTAATAGCCGTAACCGAAACTAAGGAATAAACTAAAATTAAAAAGTAAAAAACTCGGATATTGGAAATACTTATAGAACATTCAATATCAACAGCGCCATGGCGACTTTTCTAGAAGTTTTTATTCATCATCTACCTACATTTGATTTATAGATTTTCAATTAATATTCCAAAGGAAAAATATCTTCTTTTATATAAAGAATCTTCTTATTATTTTAAACCCATGGCTATATTTATAAATATGTTTATATGTAGAAAGTAGATTCTGAAACTAACTGAACCGATTAAAAAAGTCTTTTACATTTAGTAAAAGTAAGTAACAGTAAGTAACAATAGTAACATTAAGTAAAGTCTTTAAAAATTACACTAACCCTGAGTAACATAGGCTATAGCTTTGTTCGCACAGTAGTTCAAATTCATAAATTTGAAGTGCTTCTGACTACTATTCTAAATGCACTATTATAACTCCATGTGCGAACATTTTCAGTTCGACTTTGAATTCTATCGGACGATTATCTATATTATCTTTTTTGTTGTTTCGACAGCTGGTTTGAATAATATATCTCAAATTAAAATGAATCATAAATCAGCGATTCAAACAAAATAAGTTTTTCAACTACATATAGATACATGTGTGAACTCCAAATCCTTCTCATCAGGCTAGAACTTTAAATTCAGTTCAAATTCAATCCTAAAGTAATTAAATATTGTAATTTGAAACGCTGTAATTCTGTAAAATTTGATAATGATTTGTAAAATCGGTTCAATCGTAATTTATATGTATGTATATATTATATAGATATATCTATTTTATAGATATACCTATAATAAAAATTTCATGAGAACAAATTTAAACCTTTAAAATGTCACCTTCCACTAAACGTTTTTGTTAAATATATCAGCTTAAACCCCAAACTAAAACTTCTCAAAACTAATTCACAAAAGAAATGTTTTATTCAATTTTGAAATTGCAAAATGCGTAAAAACATTGTTCCTAATGTTGTAAAATCAAAAAACGATTTAACTCAAAAATTTATAGACCACTATTGAATTAGCACATGCATTACGAGGTACTTGAATAATTGAGTGTAATATTTCAAATCGAGTTATTAAATTAATCGACTCAGTTTGATCTCAATTAGTTTGAATAATGGATACTCTATTTAACTCGTATTTTACAAAACGGCTAAATAATATTCCTATGATGATTAGATTTCGGTTTCCATGCGGAAGCTTTAACCAAAAAAGCAGTTTATTAAAAATTCAGTACGTCGAAATGAAATAAATCGAGCTTTCACTATACATTTTCACAAGCGATTAATAATTTAATGCTAATTTTGTTAGATTTATTTTTGTTTGCATGAAAGTAGAATTTTCTGAGTCATTGCACTGACATAGAATTTAGTTCACTTTTCAAAATAGTTTCTCGCAAGCTTAGCATTTAATAATAAATTCCATACGGAAATTAAACGAGTAAGATAATGTATATTTATCTCACACCACATTACTTGAATATTTTCGTTAACAAATGCGTCAAGATAGCAAATTCCAAAATGCTTTTATTACCCTTAGTTTAAACAGGTTATTAAGTCATATATAAAGCTCTCACTTAACTATAAAGCTTGATAGAATGGCAAAAATTAAAAGAAGCACGTGGAAAAAAACGGGCTCGGGTAAAAGATTTTATCGCATTTACATCAACTGCGACAGCTAAATTATCTCAAAGAGAGCAAGTTTTTCATTAACGATGGTCGTGTGTCATAGAGTAGATCTTTTCGTGACACCAAATTTGTTTTATACTCTCAATGCATACAACTTAGTAGATATATACATGTGGATATAATAACAGGTATTATAAAGGTGTAGTATCTGCTACAAGGAGATATAGGAGACTCCAGTGGCCCAATTATGCGAGGGCAAAAACTCGTTAAAATATAATCTCTTGTAACAGTGTTGTATAATAGGAGCATACGCGCGACTGAGACTTCTATCCCACATCCGACACTTGTACTTTATAATGTTTATGTCTTTCTTGCCACCCTTTGTCCTATCTGTTCACACCCCTACACCTTCAGGACATTCAGCTATACGCCAAGAGTCAATTCTGTCTGAAAAGCTGCACACTCTTTTTGCAGTTCCTCGCCAATGGTGACGCTGATGCAACGAAAAACGAGCTACGCCATATGTTATTTCGACATTTTCACTTTTATGGGCGAATGCTTCATTTACGACTTAATACTCTTGACGAAAATCAAGCGAATTTTTTTAAATTATATACCTGACATGAAAGCTTAAACACGATCATTACAAATACCATCTGCGTTTAAATATCTCAATTTGTTTTTATTGCGTCTACACAACAAATAATCCCACTTTGAAAACCAAAAAACGGGTTTATTCAAAAATAAATTTATAAAAAAAAAACTTTTTCCATCTACGTAAAGCTATTAGTGACAAGTGCCACTGGAATTGGTGTACAAACTAACATCTTATATTTTACCCATAAAGAACACGCTGTGGTCCATCCCGACTCGAAGCGTAACCATTGGAAACGGTTCGTCCTTAAAAGAAATCTACTGGGATTACTTTTTTTTTTTTTTTTTTTTTTTTTTTCCCTGATTTATAGCGCAATCTGCACGGTGGTGCAATAAGTGCTTCTGCTCTCTTGGTTTTATTGTGGGAGCAGGCCCAGCGGACTACTCCTGATTTTTTTTTTTTTTTTTTTTTCTTCTAGTCTGGGAATCTTTCAGGGAGATCCGTGGGATCCCATCTTTTAAGTCGCCTTGTAGACTCACTATTGTCTAAAAGGTTCACTGCTAGGTGGTTTGGATGCTCGTTGAGTTTCTCCAGATACTTCCTGCTGTGCTTTTGGATTTCCTCCTTGACTGTTGGTATATCTGTGTCTTTGTGTATTTTTATATTGTTTATATACCAAGGAGCATCAATTATTTGCCTGAGTGTTTTCGACTGGAATCTCTGAAGAATCTCTATATTTGAATTTGATGCAGTACCCCAGAGTTGGATCCCATAGGTCCATATGGGCTTCAGTACAACCTTATAGATAAGGAGCTTGTTTTCTGCTGACAGCATGGATGGTTTTCCCATCAGCCAGTACATTACTTAAATTAATATTGTGTAAAAAAGCAAGTTGCTTCACGTCTGTACACAAATTTTCAAAGCAGATCATTTAATCTAATTGGTATATACGGTGTATGCTTTAACATTTGCTCACAGCGTATTAAATAAAATTGAAATTATCATAAACGCCCGTTTAACAGTCATTAAATTTTATTAAACGAGAAACAACGTAGATAACTCTTTGTACAGTTGATAATATGCATGAAATGTAATACTGCTTGATTAAAGTAGAATAAACTCTGACAACATTCCGTAAAACTTTTAGAGTTCATCAGTTTTATCAAACCTTAGTTTCTTTGTTAAGCCTATACATGTTCATATTGTATTTATCTTATATTCAAACAAGATATTTTAAAATTTGATTTCACAGCTTAACATATCAGAGCATTAAAACAAAAATATTGGTGCCAAAACGAGCTTTTACTCCTTATCAATATTAAGATTTGCCTCAACCAATTTTTCATTTTCCGTTTAAATAACAGGAGATTTTTTTTATTTTTTATTTTTCATTACTTTGCAACAGTGCATAGTAACAACAATCTAAGAGAAGCAATTTAAGGGAAATTTCACGGTCTACAAAAAAGGCCCTTAGAATAAAGTTGGAAAATATTTTAAACTGTTGATTAAATTATCAAATTGAGAGTAAAAAGGGCCAAATAAGAAAAACTAAAAAGCTTTTTCTTCTTTGTGAAATACTTATATATTGTGAGAAAGCAATTTTGCTATTGGAGAAAAAAATAGCATTGATTTTTTATTTGGTTCATTTACTTTTTACTTTTGTCTAACGTTTATAATGTTAACTTTGCAAAAGTTCGGTAAACTATTTTAGATTTTTACTTTTTAAGCTTCACTTAATTAAGTATATGAAAATTTTTATAAAAAATAAATAAAAAATGTTCTCATAGTTACTTATAGGAACCTTGACTTATAGGTATGATTATGTTAATTTTAGTTAATACAAAAAATAAAAGCTTCTATGATCGTTAAATAATATACCTATTTGCACTTTATTATTATTTTATAATCGTATATTTATGTATATACCAGAGGCGTGCGGTCCACACATGCTGTAGATGCGCCGCATGCTCTGGGATTGAGACAATTTAAAAAATTAAATATTTTTATGATTTGTTCATATTTTAATTAACGTAATTGCATGGATTGTAAAATGATTCTAAAAATACCAAATACTAAATATGTTTATCATTTATATATTTATTATTTTAAGAAATTTTGAAACGTATTGCTCATAAAATTAGCATAGAATATCACATCAAATGAACGACAAAAGCCGAATTACTGCGCAACGACCGTTGCATGCAATTGCTTTGCTAGAATTGGTCGAGCATGCGCACTAGTATGGTTGAGTACTATCTTTCTCGGCGTTTCACATTGCCGGTTGACGCTTGCAGATGCGTTTGACGTTTTGAATTTACTAATTGCTACTCATTGTTACTGATACTTTTCGTAACTTATTTTTATTGGTTTACCCAGAGGCGATACAAATGTTCTATTCTTTAGGATAAGAACTATTTTCGTGGTTTTTTCAAATACATTATATGATGCGATTATTGATGATTTTTGTAAGGAGCGTTGAATAACGCTAATTTTTAAAAATAAATACATAATATAATACCATGTTTACCAATTAAAAAAATAAATTTAAAAATTTTGGTTTATATTACCCCCACCCCCTTCTGGTCGCATGCCCTGTTTCAAAAGTTACCGCACGCCACTGGTATATACATATAAAAGAGTAAACTGATTGACTGACAGATTATAGGTAGACTGTGGTTTCCACTAGAAATTCAAAAAGAGGGTTGAAGGTTTTCAATTTTTAAGTCTTTCTTCTAAAATATCAATTTTCGCTATTTCTTTTCTTTCAATTATCAACTTATATGTACATTTTTGGTTCTTATCAGAAAATTTTTAAAATTTCAAGAAAATCTCCAATGATATGGCTTCACTACCTCATTTATTAATATTTTTTTAAATAAGTTTTGCTACTGATTTTAATGTACTTTTTAAAACCCTGTATTGAAAGTAGTTATAATGAGAGGGGGTATTAAAAATTCAATTTTTTAATTGATACGTAGTTATTGCACAAATTCATTTTTTTAAATTTTGGTACAGTTTGATTTTTGACGGCATTGTGTTTTCTTAACTGATTAAATTTTACGTGAACAAAGTCATAGATAGCCGCTAGCTTAACATAATTAGAATGATTTGTATGAATGTGTCTATACTTTTAACCAACATCAATTTGTGGAAATAATAATTTATGAAACCAACAAAAAAAAAATTTTAATAATTAGTGAGATTATCTCTCTATTAAATACGTGACAGCCAACCCCTTCGAAACGTGTTGATAACTATACATATATGATAATGAAAATAAATGTTAACGACTATAAATGAGCTCTTCATTTAAAGACTGCTTGAACTCGATAAGTCACCTTGATAATAAATTAGAAACTCATCTTGCTAAAAGTTAGATAACTGTGTGTAATAAGTACATGCTACTGACATGGCCTACGGTAGGTTTTCTTTCCCCGAAAAGCTATTATAGGATTCTGGACTATAGTGTTCAAAGTTGAGCTAGAAACAGAAACTGCTAGCCGGGGAAAGCACGGGGTTGGTTGAAGAGAAGGGTCTCTACCGGGACGTATTCTGAATACGTAACGAACTGTTTGACACTGTACGCGGCTTGCAATTCTCTCGAGGAAGTCGCCAACTCCCCAATGCCTCCTTCTAGTCTTTTACTTTCAAATTCACCAACTTCGCCATCTCAATTTCAATATTGTAATAACGATCAAATGTATACATACATCTACGTAGGTACATTTTTAATTTAAAATTAAGTCACAAACTTTCCAATACTTAAATTTTGATTATACGAAAGAAAAGAGAGCTGATTACGTGTTGGTTCAATTCATTAATATTCCCTGAGGTATATTAAACTATTTCAATCGTTTCGAAAAATTTGCATGTCATTGATAACATGAATTTTTAGCATCCAATAAAATATCGGTAGGACAAGAAATATTTTCCCAATAAACATGAACATATTGTATTTACTACAGCGAGTTCTCGATAATTCGAACATTGATAAATCCAACTTGTAGAAAGGCAAAAAGTCTGAGTCCCGATTTGTCCCTATTTAAACCCGTTTATGTTCACCTTAATAAGTCAAAAATATTTCATGAAACGTACTGTGAACTGACACTCAAAGTAGATGCCTTATCCTCTTATTTGTCCTAATTAGAATTAGGCAACAATGTCTTTCGACATTTTCAACGATTTCCTTTCCTTCGACAATTTCCTCTCAGTACTGGTACAAACACAATTTAAGTGGTGTTTTTTATCTAATAAGTATAGTTGAACTACTAGAAGGAGCTTCGCGGAAGCCTCCACCTCTAAGAGTCGAACCCCCAATCAACATCACCTCTATAAGTCGAAATGTTTGCTATGTTTTTATGCTACCGTAAATCACCTAAAACTTTGATGTTTATTCCAAAACTGAGACCAGGTACTATGGGCTTCATAAAAAGCATGGGACCAATGAGTGTATTTGTGCTATAGCACTATTTTATTCATTGTTCCCACGATTTCCTATGGAGTGCATGGTACCTGGCTAAGACATTCTGACCTCTCACCACAGGTTTATTTGTCCTGAGGAGTCAGTGTCAGCATAAAAAAATAAAATTTTATTATTTTGGTGTCACTAGCCTTTTGAAACAAACATCACTTTTCCTTGTGGCATTTATTATCAGTCATTTTTAGCCTTCTAAGCCTTCAACATCAGTATTTTTTTCGTTTTTGTTATAAACCAGAAAAAAATTACTAGATATTGTAAGGTACATGGTGGTGCAAAATTATTAATTTATTTGATCAATTAAAAATGAGCACTACTTAAATTATATTGCTACTTGTTTTTCTATGGAAAAATCGCAAAAATTACTAAAATATTGTGTCAACTGGCTGATCTTTCTAAGAACGAATAAGAGGATAGTATGAATACATTGAGAGTCAGATCCGAAGCTTATTCTCGGCATGAAATCAAATATACACTGAAGATGATTTCTTGAACTCAAGCTTTTTCCGTAAATTAATCGAACAATGGATAAATCAAACAGATTTTATAGTCCTTGGAAGTTTGACTTATCGAGAGTTCACTGTATTTCTTTGTCAATGTAAAAAATAAATTAGATTAACATTTACAAAAACTAAACTTAAATTATTTACAACGAAAACTTTCAGACGCAATTAAATGTAGATAATATAAATCATAGAAAAAAATTCAAGAGCAAGTCAAACACCATAAAACCTAATTAATCTCGCAAGTTTAATTTACTGTGACAGTTTTCTAATATTGAATAACATCGTACAACGAAGACGCTTTGTGACACATAGCTTTCCTAATGAATTTACGTTTCTTTGTAGAAATTTCAATAATAAAAAGCTAAACTATCTAATTTGCAATAGGAAAGGTTGATGGAGTACTTCAAAAATGCCTTGCAGCAGTCAAAGGTTTCGAGTGGTTGCTGCTTTTAAATATAACAGTCGTTGAATATTTTAAATTTAAATATCAATCTGAACGCTCTGACACGTTCATGGAACTAAATTTTATGTATTTAATAAAAATAATAAGCTTTGAATAATTTGTGAAGCATCTTCTTTGTCTTGCAAAGCACTTTTTAGAGTATAACGAGAAGAATGTAATATATGGAATGTTTTTAAGATTTACTGTTCGGAAAACAAAGACTTTTTTTTTGCAATGTTAAAAATTACAGATATTATTTTTGAAATTAATAAGAAAAATTGTAGTAGAATTTATAGATATGGGTACCCAAAAAAAATATGCAGTACGAGTATATAAGAGTACTCATAGTAGCTATATTTTGAGCAATATTTATTTTAAAGTATGTACTTGGTTAAAATAAAGTTTGTTTTGCATAAATAGGAAAGAATGATTCATGATTTTCATAGGTCGGAATAATTAAAGCAGTATTTGACGGGGATCATTAGGGAATCTGCTTCTTATATTTGATTAATAAAACCTGGGATACTTTCCTGAAGGTTTGCAGGGTGTCGCACGAATCCATTGGTGTGTAAACTATGCAGGGGTTCACATAAACCATAGAATTCACACCAAAGGGTTCGTACGAACCCCTTGTAAATCAGAAAAAATTATTTTCGTTTCTTATGATTATCGGTGATTTTCTACTACTTTTTCGATTTTTAGTTGTTGTTTGTTTTTTTTTTCTGATAGTTTAATATTCATCTGCTAGTGTGCTTAACATATTTGCCAAATAATATTTCAATGGTAATATTAATATTTTAAAAAATTTTAGAAAATATATTATAAAATCTTGGATGTTTGGACAGTAAAAATTAAAGACGTTATATTTTAAAAAATTGCAACCTCCATAAAATAATTAAGGTTGTTTTTGACATAAAAAAATATGTTTTTTTACAGATTTTAATGAAAATAAACAGAAAATCAATAACATTTCTACAAATATAATCCTGACTTTTTGAGGGTTGAGGATTCTGAAACAAGATTAAGAGAAAAAATGAAAACAAATTTCCCAGAAGAAAAAATTTTAGCATTAGTTCTTATGGAAAAATAGAAATATTCAGAAAAGCATTCACGCTAAAAAAATACAAAAATCGTAGAAAAATAACAAAATCATTATAGAATTAATAATAATAATTTGTTTTTGCCTACGCATATCGCGGTGTATATTTAAATCATTGATATGGCTAATACGGTTGTAGCTACGTCTAAACTTTTACTATAATTGTAAAAACTAAAGAACAACTATTAAATATCTGCTGCGAGGCGTCACAGTACTTTCTTTGACTTTCATTTATGAAACTCACTGTTGGTTAAACAGAACTACTGTATATGCATACAGCCTATATACATATGGATATACGAGTTCCCAACCTTCACCCCCAAACCGCCCTTATTCGAATTTTCCCAGGAAAAAGTTTCAAATAAAAGTTGTAGGCATCAACAAGGCGCAAAAGATGTTTTTTTTATTTTTTATTTTTTAGTATTTTGTTTGGACCCATTAGGGCTATGTATTCTCAAGTTTTCAACTCTCAAAAAGTTGTGGAAAATTTTTTATAGAGGAAAAACCGTGAAAACTTTGACCTTGTTTCAGATTCTGTTCAGTATCTCTTAATCCATGTATTTTTCTTCGAAAACTATTCTGTACGTTTTTAAAGAGCTTCAAATTTGTTACAAATAAAGCCCAATCGGAGCTATGCACGTTGATGGGTTACCGAGTTACGGTACTGTGAAAATAGGCAATTATTTTCAAAAATTGAAAATTTTAGTTTTGAGTCTTTTTTGGGTACGAAGTTGAGTCGAAACCATTGATCCTACGAGCAGAACTTATTGAATATAATTTGTAGGCAATTTAATTAGCTTTAAATGAAGTGCAGAGCGGGGTCGGTAAGCTCCGTGGTTCTCTCAAAATTTTAGTGAACCCATATAGGGTAAAATCGTATTTCGGTGGGTACTCCAATATAAGTGAATAG
Organism: Sisyra nigra; assembly: GCA_958496155.1. Classification (NCBI taxonomy): domain Eukaryota; kingdom Metazoa; phylum Arthropoda; class Insecta; order Neuroptera; family Sisyridae; genus Sisyra; species Sisyra nigra. The sequence goes on along the minus strand of OY292315.1, from coordinate 33,118,571 downwards.
TGGGAATTTATTGTTGATTTTGACTGGCCTAATATAGTAGTAACAGAAAATAAAAATCGCTCTATCAACTTATTCTATTTCATTTTCCCCTTTAACTTTAGACAACCCAAGTTACTTATCTTTAGTACTTGACGCATAGACCAAAATATTTTTTATACATTTTATAATTTTACCAACAGTTAACTTAAGATTTTTTTTAGGTATGTATGGTATTTTTTATAAAGCAAAAAGTATTTTATTTCAAAATTTATTTGTTTAAACTATTTCCATGTTCAAAATTTTACTACAAACCACCACTGACAAAAGTGTATTAACTACGCTTTAATTTGGTTAGCTCTAATCCACATTTCCAATCGTAAAAGTATCCTAAAAAAGTATCCAAAAAAATCATATTCTCATCAATTCAACAATTAATTTATACATATTTTGATTTATTAATGATTTTTATTAATTGCCGAATTTCAAACTTTGCATCAGCTGTTCAATCATTTTCATGTCTCAATATGGTTTTATATTATATTATTCTGATAACATATCAAGGGAAAAGCATTAGAAACCCGTAATTCAAGCTCATTTTACCCAAACTATTAAATTTCAATCAAAGAAGCAATAAAAAAAATCGTTTAATGTTCTATTAAGGAAAAACAGGTGTGATGAAAGCATATTTTTATTTCTTTATATATAATATTTGAAATACAAATAAGGAATAAATATTTATTTAAATTTGATATGGATAATGTGATTTAGAAGAAAACCTAATTATATTAAAATATTTCTAGTTTTTTAAACAAATATGTTCAATTAGTTTTTCATCAATTAGTTGAAATTAGTTTTCCTAGTTACAATTAGTCTTATTATTGCTAAGTATGAAGACACTTGTAACAATAAAAAATTAAACATTTTTATTAATAATTTATATAATATTATTTTATTTTTTTTAAGTCAAAATTAATAAAAGCTTCTTATAATATTTATAGGATGGCAAATATATTCACTTACCCACGTGTGATTTTCGACTAAGGAATTATTCTGGAGCCTCAAAATTCAAGAAATCCGTCAAAGGATGAATGCACTAATTGTATTGTTCATTAAATGTAATTAACACTTCGTAATTAATTTAAAATATAAGAAATAAAAAGAAATGTTTTAACCGTTTTGACAAAACTCGCAATACAAAAATATCAAACTGTAACAAACTTTATGTCAATTCATACCAACCTACAAACAATGAAAGAAATTTAAATCTGCATTTGACACATTTGACATTTCCTCAACATTTCATTGATTTCGAATTTTTTTAAAGGAAAATCAATTCTTTTTCTTTATTTACAAGTCATTCTTATTGAAAAAACGAAAATTTCGTTACTCACGTCTTGATATTAGTGGAAAAATCGTACTTTCGTATATAAAGTGACTCATGAAACTCAATAGGAAAACTCGATAGAGCAAAGAAAATCTTGCGAATCTTACTTTTATTTCAAAAGCTTAATTAAATACTTTTAAAATATGTGGATTTAATATTTATTGTGCTTTATAAACATTATCAGTTTTAATTTACTTTTAAAATTATATATTATAAGTAATCTGAACCGATCTGAACCAAATAATGACATATCAAATGTCAAATAATCGCACTTATTTTATTAAAAATTTTGATTTTAATTAGAACTTTATTGACACGCTTATACTATTTAAACTTTACTGTATATACTTATATTATACACTTAATTCAAAAGATGGATATTCCAACAAAAAGGCAATATGCAGGACAATTGTACAAATATACAAATGTTATGAAGGGATGGCAGTATCGCTATTTTACTTTAGATCCTCAAGCTGGAATATTACAGTATTATCTCTGTGAGGGTGGTGAAAAAGTAAGTATTTACATTTTGAATTTTAACATTATTGTCTGTTAATTCTTTAGTTTAAAAAATAGATGTGAGTCGTTGGACCCCCTGGCACAAATCAGTGGTTCCTTAGTAAAGCCACTTACTTAAGTCCATCCCAGGAAAAAAAATTTTTGTCTAACCATATAAGTATAATCAGATCTGAAAATTGGCCAGGTATGATCATATATAATTATATATGATTAGAGAAAAATATTTTTTCCTGAACAATCACTTAATAAAAGCATAGGTGCATTTTTCGAGAGTTTTTTTTATAAAAACTAAATAAAATAAAAACACCAAGTACAACGATAACTAAAAAGATATTACAATATAAGTGAGTGCCCGACAAAAAATATTTTTGTCTAATCATATCTAATAATATATAATATTTTAATATATATGATCATACCTGGGCAATTTTCAGATTTGATTTAGTGGTTGCCCGGAAAAAATATTTTCGTCTAATTATATATAATTATATATGATTATACATGGTTAGACAAAAACATTTTTTCCTGGGCATTTTTAATTTTTTCGAAAATAGAGATTATGGTGAAATTTGAATCTTTTTTCAACCCAAAACTTGTGAATTGTTTCCTTTAATAAATATCAATATTAACGTTAAGTTTACTTTATTTTAGGTATCTGAAAATGGACAGCCGAGAGGCCAAGTTCACTTAGCCGCAGCAGTGATATGTCCAAGTGATGAAGACTCCAAAACCTTCACCGTGAACTGTGCAACGGGTGATATGTTAAAATTACGAGCCAGCGATGCTCGAGAACGCCAAGAATGGGTTAACAGTCTCCGGGCCGTAGCCGAGTCTCACACACGAGCAATCGGAGCCTCTTGTCCTCCACTTGCACCGCGTGAACACTTGGCCGTCTTGGACGCTTTGGGTTGTGTTCGGGCCCAGATTCAACGAACGGAGCAAGCCGATGCCACTCTATGCAGAGCCCTCGAAGGTCATACCGCCCTTAATATGGATCACGACCTTCTACTTCTAAAAGCAATTTCTGCAGCAGCACTTCACACCCTAGCACAGTGCTTAGCGATTTTGCAGCGAAGCCATCAAAGTGGGATCACATTTTCGTCGCAGGCGGCAAATTTTCATCGTGGTGGTGCTGGTGCTGCCTCAAACACAAAAACTCGAGATAGTGCTTTTAATGAAGAAAAAGAAAATGTTTGATTTGCATTTTTATATTTATTTAAACAAAATAATGGCTGTTATTAAAATAATTTGAACACATATCGTAAATATTTAGTCATATAAGTAAACAATCTAAAAATAATTATGTTCAAATTTGGATTTTATCTTGTCTTTAGCAATCAAATTATATTTGATCTCCACAAATACGTTTTTTTTTTTTTTCTAAATCCGCAATAAGTGATGAGTATCAGTTAAAACTACACCCTGTGTGGTAAAAAAGGACAAGTACGAGATTGACTCGCATCTAAGGGTTCCGTGTCAATAATACTATTTGATTTCTTTAAGGCCGCACATTAATTGCGCGTGGCTTTAAAGAGGGGCGGGGGTTTAGCCGAATATAATCTAATTTTTTAAGCAATTATCAGGTGAAAAGACCAGTTTTTTTTATTTTAACAATTTATTTTCTTTTCACACAACGTTTCTGAATATTTGACACCTGAAATTTTGTATTGTTAAAGGCTCTAGCCCAATAGCCATAAGAAAAATGCCCCAGGCGGTTTTTGAAAAATGCTTCCGTGTGCTGATTCCTTTTCATGAAAAACTTATTGTCGCACAATTTTAACCTGCTACCCCCTCTTTTATTGGAGTTACGGGGGAAACTACCCCAGACGTTAAATTTTTTTTTTCTAGAAAACTATTGAAGATTTTTTCATGAAATTAAAACTATACGTAGATATGGCTATAATAGGCCTATAAAAATTTAATTTCTCTCTCGGGACCTTTTTTCTTGACGAAACCCATATTATGGCATATATATACAAGTCATAAAGCAATAAATGCATTTACGAAATGCGCTGTCTATTACAAACCTGTCCCTGGATGACCTCATTTTGGTGGTGAGCGACAACTAATTTCTTAATGCGACTATTTTTAAATGAAAGATGGATAATAAATGCCCTAATCGCATTTTTAAAAAAAGGTGTCACTTTAAGGGTTGATGTAAAAAACCACCCTCAAAAAATAAAAATATTATTTTTCATCATTTATAGATTTACAAATATTCTGAAAAAAATATATATTATGTGTTTTATCCATATCTACGTATAGTTTTAATTTCATGAAAAATCTTCAATAGTTTTCTAGAAAAAAAAATTTAACGTCTGGGGTAGTTTTCCCCGTAACTCCAATAAAAGGGGGGGGTAGCGGGTTAAAATTGTGCGACAATAAGTTTTTCATGAAGAGGAATCAGCACACGGAAGCATTTTTCAAAAACCGCCTGGGGTACTTTTCTTATGGCTGTTGGGCTAGAGCCTTTATATTCAAATTATATTTATAAAAAGTTTAACTATAATTTAGACATATAAAATTAGTGAATAATAAAATACTGTTTCGTAATAAAATAGGGTATAACAATTTTAACAGACTTTTCAAGATACCTGATGAAGTCGGAATAACACCGACGAAACGTTGTGTAAAAAAAAAATAAATTGTTAAAATAAAAAACAGTGGTTTTGTCACCTGATAATAGCTTAAAATATTAAGACCTGAAAATTAGTATTATATAATCTAACTTTAAAGAAATGGGGAATGTCGGAGGGATCTCGGAGGAGGTCACGTAATTTTCCAGCAAGAAACAAAGTAAAATTGCAAGAAAATGGGGCTAAGTTTTGTTTTATTATGTTAATTTTGCATTAAAATTTAAATATTAGTTTTAAATAAAATTATTAAGTCAGTTAAAAACAATCCAATGCATTTATATTAGAAATAGACATTTTTAAAAATCCATCGGTAGATTAGGTGTCGGGGGTTGATCCAAATCACACAATATCTTAAGGTCGGTTCTGCGTTTAATATTATCGTTTATTGAACTAGAAATCATAACGATTCCACAGAATATTAACATATCCTCATGGAAATATTAAATACTTTTCCGCTACAACACAGATAGGAACCATTGGACATTTCTACCATGATGGCTATATTCTATAGGTCTATATCAGCGGTCGGGGAACTTTTTTTACCATTACCCCAAAATAATTTTGCATAAGTCGATATTACCACCTTATTTTGAAAACAAGACGATCAATTTAATTTTCTTCTTTTGATATTTACAAATTTTACTTTCTTTTTTTTAAACCAATTGCGTTAGGGATCTGAAACTTTCAGGATCTTATTATTTCATTAATACCTACAAACCGTCCAAGTATCATTTAAATATTTTCCAGGGGGAAATTTACCATACTTATATACCTCTAAGGCCTTTAATTACTATTTATTGAATTAACTGACACGGAAAAAAATTGTATGAAAGCAGTAACTATGAAATACACAAAATAAAATTCTCATATTTGAACAAACAAAAATTAAGTTAATGAAAACTTTCCCTCTTTAGATTTTGGAGAATTAAAAAATTGGGGCTTGTTGATGGAAGTACAATTTGAATAAAGTCTTCGGCCATACTAACACACTTAAATTTTCTTATTACTCTCAATAAATGCATTTTTACCCATTTGGGGTAATTTACCCCGGTTCCCCGACCACTGGTCTATATGAACAAGGCAGTGGAAATTTCGTTAATTTCTATTATGTCTCCACTTGGCGTAACTGTACAAGTGATAAGTACCCACCAATAATACTAAGATATTTGTATAAAAATATATTTGCCATGACACTTAGAAAGCTAAGTGCAATGCTTAACTAAGACATCAAGGCTGAATTGAAAATTGCTTTATTCGACAAATCACAAATATTACAATCAATACTTTAAACTAAAATTACATTCTTTAGTAAAAAATAAAAATAATAGACTTAAAAATATAATTTATTTCTTTGCAAATGATATTTTCATGGCATGTGTCGGTGTGATCTTGAAGCCTTGCAGTGCATCTTTAGCAGCTCCCGCTTGCAGTTCATTTTCAAACTCAACAAACGCAATATCGTGCCGGTTGGGTACTAAACGAACTTCCTTAAAACCAGGGAACCTGTAAAATAAATATTATAAATATCTTGTAAATAGTTTAAGTAACATTGAAGCTTACTGATTGAATAGCATTGATAGCATCATTTCGCTCGTCTCGGTCGGAAGATTTGTTAAGAAAAGAATTTGATTTGGTGGTTGTTCAGAATTAGCGTTAGCACTGTTCTTAGAATTTTCTTTGTTCTTTCGTTTTCTTTTAACAGGAGCTGGATCGTCTTCGCTACCTTTGGCGACCGGGGGTTTGACTTTTTTCGGTCTCTCGACAAAGGTACCTTTTATTTTGGCGATTACATCGGAGTCTTTCTTTGCATATTGGATGCGCTAGAATAATATATAAATAAGACAATTTTATTTGAAAAACAAAATGATTATACACACCATTGGTTTATCGTAAAATGGAAATCCTTGCATGGCTCGAATTCCACTTGTAGCACTCGATATTTCCTTGAAGATGACAAATGCCTGGCCTCGCATTTTTAAGGTTTTCAATGCGATTATATCAAGAATTTGACCGAATTGTGAAAAAATGGCGTAGAGAGACTTTTTTAAGTCTTCTTTTTTCACTTTTTCGTTTAAATTGTTTATGTAAATCGTGTTATTTGGACGAATATCCATTTTGTTAGGTTATAATTTAAGGACTTTTCCAATCTAACTTTGTAAGCTAACTTAACTTTTTCAAAGTTTAATAAATAATCAAAACTTCACTGATAAGTTTAAATTTTCAAAAATCAATGGTTATTTTGAAAAATATCACTTAAAATTATGATTTTTCTTGTTTAAAGGAAACGACAACAAACGTTTTCGTATGCTTGCAAACACATGCACGCATGAGCAATGCTTCTGTTCTATGAATGCCGGCTTAAATTTTAGTTTTCGAATATTGGCAGTAAGCATAATCGTACTGTACTTATTGTGTACACAGCGCAGTATGATCCAGTACAACCAGTATTTGCAAAATCTGTTTCTTTGGTTTCTTTCAAATTCAAAAATTTTCAAATATGAAAGCCATAAAAACATTGTTAATGTATAAAATGTTTCTTAATTTTTTTATTTATAATATAACCAATTTCCGAAATGCCATTTATTTATTTTTGAATATTAATTCTATATTATCGTACGGGCATAATGACCTCATATAGTTATTTTAATAGAAAATTTTCTCTTTAAACCGGTAATTAAAATAATTTTAAAATCTTTACACATACTTAAGGGACTTAGGGGCCATCCAGGGCCTGTCGACTCTATAGGCCGAGGGACTACTCGCTCCAAGTTCAAATAGATATAGCGCTATATAAATCCAACATAGGAAAAAAGAGATGGAATTTTCGACTAGTAACTTTATTTTTAACTACAATATAATTGGTCATATTGGAAAAGAACTATTTTACGTTCGTTACTGTCCGGGATCATGTAGAATTCTCGTCTCTTATCAGTTTTTTACTACGTTTTTAAATCTACTTTTCAGTAATAGATGGAACAAGTGGAACGTGTAAATGTAAAAATGGTAAAAATGTTATTCTCTGGATTCTCTGACTTTCAGGCTTCCAGCTGAGATCGTTCAAGAATTATATTTCTTGAAGACTATCCGTTGAAGACGGCGTTTTCATTTATTGCGCTTATTTTTAAGCATAATTACATGCATTAAAAGAAGAAAAATCATTTTAACAAATTTCATTTACCTAAATTTTATGTATTATATTTTATTATAAAAACAAAAATAATTTTTTATAAAAATAATCTATCTTTTTTTATTAAATGGCAAAATATATTCATCTAACTGTTTCAAATGTATTTTATTAGATTAGACGTATTCTTTATTGCTAATTAAATTGTTGCCTGTACTAGGATAATATTAAACAGGTACAATTATACACATTTCGTATTTTTTTTTTTAATAAAAAAAAAGAAATAGTGGCAAATGTTTAGTTAAGGAGCAAATAATTAATTATAGCTACAAAAAGATTTCTTTCCATAATATAGATAGATTGATTTGATTGGTCAATTGATAATGGTGGAATGACAACAATGATTGTTTTATTGTTAGTTGGATATAACTTGATAATCTGCGCTTGATCGTCTTGTTGTAACTTGTAACCACACTAGCGGATATATCATATATTACGTTAAGCACAGTCGTGCATATTATATGCAAAAACAAAATGCATAAGTAGGCGTATGCCGTACAAACTACAAGGTAATAGCTGCCGTACTCATTTTTACAACATCCATACGTACAGCCCAGTACAAGTGACAACAGCCACTTAATTAAACAAGCCACACGTAACGCAGTCCGCAGAACGCTTCAGAGTTCAGCTTCATCTTTAGTTAGTTTATTTCAAAACGAAGAACGCACATATTCAATGTAGGTGTTATTAGTAACAATAGCAATATACCGCACAACGAATTATAATCTAGTTAAAAGTTCCGGTGTGATTTTTTCAATTTATTGTCAGTGAAAGTGAAGCGTGACATACAGCAATATAATGCCATTGGTAATACCGGTAATACTTAAGAGAAAAGTTTAGAGGAAAAGCAGTATAACTCCTTTATTCAAATATTTCTAAGGGAATAAATAAAACACATTATTCTTTTATTTTTAATAAATATAATTTCGCAAAAACCACTTAACTTTTGCATTACATGTCTATTAAAAGTAGACAGCTAGCTAAAAAGGGTTTGATTATGTTCAAGTTATGTGGAAATATATGGTTACCTCAAGCATTTTCTTAATTTGCCATGTTTTTCCCTTCAGCTCCTATTTTTATTATTGTAGAAAACGATGTTCGGACTGATTTTCTTCAGAAACAAAAACGTTATCACCTGACCAGACACGCATGAATGTAACTAAATGATTTATAAATAAAGATAGAATTGAACATTTTTAAAGAATGAATGAAAAAACAACTTATGGCGGAAAATTTGGTCGACTCGAAAAGAAAAGTATTATCAATATGTCGTTTTTACAAGAATCGGAAGACAATAATGTGAACACTTTTGATCTACAGACGGAATGATAAATTTTGAGGAATCATTATGGTTTATGATTGGTTATAACATATTACTGTTGATATCAATTTTATAGCTGCGGGAATATGTCTCTAGACAATTTCTCCGCGTTTCTAATTAAGTCCTAAATTAAACTAAAATATATTAATTTACTCTCCATCATAAACCCTTTAGAAATGACAATTTATTCTTTTGTAAAAAGATGTGTTTGGTGTTTAGCCTGCTATTCCATTCAGCTTTTTATACACTACAAATTGACACCAAAATCGCCAAAACTGTAAAAATGGAGTTATACAGATTTTCCTCTAACCATTTCATGTACATATATAGCCGTATTAGGTACATATACATAGGTTTAATATAATTTAAGCACTTTGAGTTTAAACTCAACTTCTTCACTAGCAAAGCTAGCTATTGATACACATAATTTTTGGGCTTAAAAACATGTAGATAACTGAACTACTTGGATTACTGATAGAAGTATTAAATACAGTAGAAATCGTTTATAACGAACTTCAGGGGACCGTCAAATTTTGTTCGTTATAAGCGATATTCACTATAACCGATATGTATCTTTTTTTTCCATTTTGCGGGTTCCAGGATATTTATATCATCATTTTCAGTCTGATTTCATTTTGAAAAATTGTTAATTTTCAATTACCTCCTTTGTGTTATTCAAAGTAATGATAATTCAGTGATAATAATTCAATTCATAAAGGTACGCAATTTTTCATCAATTAGGTGTCCTTTATGACGTTATCACGTAAAACCAACTTTACAGACAACCAATTTTTATTAAACTTTATACTTAAATGCTCTTCCAGGATCCGCAATTATTCCACGCGTATAATTATCAGTAAATAAGTTTTTAGTTAATTAATCATTAAAAAATGTGCATGTAAGTATTCAAAAATTAAAATGCTATAAAATAACAATTACCACTTTTTATTGTATTTTTTAATTGCTCTCAATTTACCATTTTACTTACACAAATAATTTATTGATTTTTTTCAATATTTTTAATAATGTACAAAATGTTAAAAAAATTAACTATTATAAATATTAAAAAAAATCAATAAATTATTTGTGTAACTAAAATGGTAAGAAACTCAATCGAAAAAATTCAATTGAAAATGTTAATTTTGCATTTTATAGCAATTTTAATTTTTCAGTCATACAAATTTAAAAAAAGTTAATTATTATTTAATTAATAACTATACATTTGGAGCAATTGTGGGTTCTGAAAAAGCATTTGAGAAACATTTTTAATAGTTAGTTTAGTTTAATAACAATAATTATTATAAATGTTTTACGCTAACTTCTTTCCGCACGTAAAAGCTACTTATTTCAAAAGAAATGTCATTATGTATTTGGTGAGAAATACCCAATTACTATAAGCCGTAATTTGTTAAAAGAAGACAACAATTAGTATTATTTTGTTACAGGCAGCTGCATGTTCGAACTAGGCACTTCAAATATATCTTGACAACCTCGCGAACCCTGTTTAATATACTGTGCAACACCCAACAGACAAGGTTGACGAATATTAGACGGCTTCAGTGGCTTCAGTTGTCTTGCATGGTCCGCAATCTAGACAAGACATGTATTTTTCACCAGTTAAGCATTCAACAACCCCCGAGGGGTCACTGTCCCAAAAGGAAAGAAACAGACTATATATACAATGGGATATTATGCGATAGACTTATTGCTTAAAACTTCAAAAATGTATCAAAATCCCGGAGAGTCGCTGGCAAATTCTATTGGTCGAAAATGTTTCCCACTGAACACTTCGATGAAATACCTACCAATACATGTAAATACTTTAGGTATATATACAAAAAATATGTATGCGTAATCGAGCATCCCTGTTCAACATTTTCTTTTCTTGTTGTAGAAATGGGATAAGACCATGCACACTAGCTAGGCGAGCTAGGCTAGCTATTTCAGCGACGATTCATTTCAACGATTGACGACGATCTTTTACGAAGTATAACTTGTAAAAAATATGATATTATGAAATTTTATAAAGTACAAACGTCAAACGGCATTTGCAATTGTTATAACTTCAATCGGTTGTTGTTTATTATACAATGGCTGCAGATATTTTAAATCCTGGTTTCTAAATTTCTTGAGGTATTAACATACATTTTCTTTTGTTTGTTTGGGTATAAAGTAAAAGAGAACTATATTATTATAGACTTAACATTAATTGTAACGTTGACATTATGTCAATTTCTGGTTATGTTTTTAGAAAACTAAATTAAGTTTTTACTTAAAAACTACATAGCAAATCTATTTTTGAACACAATATAGATAAAATTAAAAATAATTGCTATTCACAGTCTTTTAAGTTGCTCTGAACAATAAATAAATTGAAATAATCGTCTTTTCTATTACCTCTAGAAAGTTTCGAAATTTAACTTCCTAAGAGCTAGTAATCATGTTACATTATTTACAAACATATGTAGATACGCATATTAAAATATTGGTACTGACTTTGAAAATATAATAATATAGTTCTTTACACTGCAACTGTACAATAACCTAAAATAAACATATTCTAAACTGTATTTATTTGTTTTAGTACAATGGCGAATTTTCAACGAGAAAATATAAGAAATGGATGGAATGGATCTACAAACAATTGTGATGAGACGAAATCAACAGAGCCCTGAACAAAACTAGCGGCGAAAACGACAGTTTCTTTGAGCATTATTTCCATTTTTGTAAATTATATGTCTAAGTACAAAAACCAACCTAGTGATAAATGTCAAGTGTCATTGTAAAATCAGAAAATTATTTGATTGCTATTGAACTGATCTGAATGTGAATATGTTCACTGATTTTAAATCATTTATTCACATTTTGTATATTAGTTATAATTTTCAGATTTAGGGAATTGGTTTTTGTGGATTTTTTCATGCCAATTGTAAACTTATAATTAATAAAAGGATTGTAAATCATTTATTGTGATTGCTTAAAAATTTATATAAAAAATGTATGTAAGGTATTTTTAATAAAAAAAAAAAAAACATTTAGAAGGTAAATCGAATGATTTCTTTTATTTCAAAACTTTCAAAATTCTTCATTGATACAAACCATTTCGTGAATGTTGATGGCGGTTGTTAACTTTACTGTCCATAAACTTATATATCAGTTCTCTTCGAATTGTGTACTAGCTGGGTAAATTAAATAAACTAGGGGAATATTCTAGTAAACATCATTAGAAAAACGACAAATGTGGTCGTTTGGGACGTTTGACAGCTCAATCATTTAACATTAGAGTCGACATGCCCTGGGGCCATCCATAAATTACGTCACACGTTAAGAGGGAGGGAGGGGGTCGACTAAGTTTGACAAGGGGTGGAAGGGGTCCTAAATTTCGTTACGAGTCATTTCAAAATCTATTTTAATCTAAGTGTTAAGTAAAACACGAACTTTGAACTATTAACGAAAACACTATCTGTAGAAACATAGGGTTCAAATTGTTTTGTTGGCCACTCGCTCTACTAAACTAAGAAAAAATACTCTTCTGACAACTGAATTTCATTTACGCCAACAAAATGATTTGATAGCCCATTGTCAATCAAATGTTTAATATTTAGATTTTTTTCTCGAGGTATTGTTACGCGCCGATACTATTTCCCTTTGATAAATGTCACTAAATGCACCGTGCTTAGCGGTGATATTGTTTTTATTCCATTAGACAATTGACTTTCAAGATGATTAAGTTTGATTATTAATTAATATAATTAGTTTTTTTGTTTATTTCTTCAAATACGTTTGATTTGATGTTAATTTTATTAAAAAATAATTTGAATTGTAATAAATAAGTATTGGGACTGCTGTTTTAATTAAATAATTATTTGTAGGTGTAAAATTGTAAAATATGTGGCGTCACACTAAGGAGGGGTGGGTCTCACAAATGTGACTTGCTGTGACAAGGACGGGGGAGGGGATCAAAAATCATGAAATTCGTGTGACGTAATTTATGGATGGGCCCTTATACGAAAAATTATTTTTTTTTGAGGTAAAAATTTCCTTTTTCCCAAATACTTACATACGATTAAATGGATTATATCTTTTCGAGTTTTATTTTATTTTAAGTTTTACAAATACATTTAAAAAGGGATTTATTTTTAATTTTAAAATTCTGATTTTTCACAAATAAAACTGCATTAGGAATTTTCGTCGTAACAGCGTTGATGGACAGTTGTATGAAGATTTAAACCCCATCTTATTCTCCTTTTCCGAAAAGAAAATAAACTTGCTTAGGTGATTTTAAGGAGACAGAACCACTTAGATATATCTAACTAGTCTAGAAGAGAACTTACAGGCGAAAATGTATGGCATCAATTTCAATGAGCAAATACATTTATACTGATATAGCTGATATTCTTGTAGCAAGAGATGGAAAAATGAAAGGTTGAGAAACAATTTTCACGAAAATTAAGAATTCAATCTTATCATTATATATTTGTCATTATATAAGTAAAAATTTTTATCATAAATTTTGTTTTAAATGTTTAGTATATTTTTCATTGAGTCCAAATCTAATATGGAAATATATTAGCAGTATTTATTATGCGACCAACGGGATTGTAATACATTTCAGAATTGTTCGCTAGATCAATTGAGTTGGTCATTCTTATTTCAAACTATCGAAAACATGTCTTTTGGTGCTTTGTCTAGGAGGTAAAGGTTTTGAACACTAAACATGCATCAATATACATGGTGGAAATATTATTTCAAGTGTTACAAATTAAAACTACGAAAATGTCGAAAGTAAAAGGTTACAATTTGTGGGGTAAACTTTAAAAAAATAATGTAGAAGTCAATGCGATGGACAACATTTAGAACGTAAAAGTACAATATCAGATTGGGTTAATACGAAATGATACATTATTGAAACGAAGTTTCTTTATTAGGCTTAGAGTAAATCCGTGGAGATCATAACGTAACGAAAACAGATGCTCTTCCCTCTCTTTCTCTTTGATTCTAATTACTCACTTTTTCTCTTTCTATATCCTTTTGCCCACTGCTTGCCTTCTGACTACCAAATGTTACTAAATCATAACATGTGTAGGAACCTATTATTTTTAAATTTATTCAAACTCCATTTTTTTATTAAAGAATATTAAAAATCCAATTAGTAGAAAAAGTTTAATAATTTATTGGTATACTTATTTAGAAGCCAAATTCGCCCAAAACAATATTTATAAATAAATTTTCTCATCAAATAACAAACTAGGTAACAATATAACTTCACATTTTTACTCTGGAGTTATTGTTACGTCAACCTTATGACCATCCGTTCGTATCACAGTCATTGATAATACAGTTGTCTTATCGTCAGATAAAACAGCATAAACATCAGCAGCACCTTTCACTGGCTTGCCATTAATATGAGTCACAATATCCCCTGGTTCCAATCCACCGCTAAAAATGAGCTATTCTTAGTTCAACAATCTTATGTAATAATTGTTATACTCACTTATGAGCTGGACTGCCTAAAATAACTTTCCATACAAGGACACCATAACGAACATAATCTGGAACAGGCTGTTTACGTTGTCGTAACTCATATATGATATCCGGGGACAGTGTAAGCATTGTAATTCCCATATATTTTCGACTTCTCGTTAAATCTGGAGGTTTGGTAGATGGTGTACGAGACAAAAATTCTTTAGCATAATCGCTGGGGATTGCAAAAGATATTCCAGCGGTTACTTTCATGCTATTAATACCAATAGCTTCACCATCTAAATTTACTAAAGGTCCTCCAGAATTTCCAAACGTAATGGCGGCATCGGTTTGGATGTACGACATTTGTTTGTTCCTTAAACCTAATTCATCAGAACCTCGATGTGCAGCACTTACCTAAAAATTATTTTTTTAAAATTTCATTCTGTTTTAATTTAATTTCATGATTTACTTACTACGCCAGCTGTAACTGTGTTACTTAAAGTTAATGGTGATCCAATTGCTACAACCCATTCTCCGGGTCTTAGATCCGATGATTGTCCTAATGGTAAATGGCGTAGTCCTTTCACAGGTATTCGTACTGTAGCCAAATCGCTTACAGTATCTATAGTTTCTACAACTCCTAAAAATAAAATGAAAAAGTAAACCTTGTCCTTGTTAAATTTCACACGTGAAGAGTCTAAGAAGTGGAAATATCCTTATGTTAAAGAAATAAGCCGAATATCAATGGGAGCTAAAATGCCTTTTTTGGTACTGTTTCGTGAATTTGTTAGAGCAGGGGTCTTAAATATTTCACACCCGTCAAGCTCATTGTTTTTTAAGAAGGGACGGAGAACTTTATGTTTAACAAGGGGGACCACCTTAGACCGTGCGGGTCACCGATTTTGATCAAATTTATACCACATGTAGGGTGCACCTAGGGGTGTAACAGGTGCAAGTAATAGGTCCCACTGTTCAGTCATTTTCGAGAAAATTCAATCGGAATATTTTCGATAATTGTCTAGCGTTCGTATACAGTCTGTGTTGAATCCAAACTCGGGGAAACTGAACCCAAGCGCTGGGATACGAACCAGCGGGTTAGGTATCAGTTTTTCGAATCACAATTCTTCGAATCGCAATTTTTCGAAAGAACAATTTTTCGAAAAATTAATAATAAATAATTTTAGGGACTGAAATAATAAGGATAAATTTAGTTTTATTTGCCAGATTACACAAAACAAAATAAAAAAACCTAAAATAAGTAATTGAATAAAACCTTTTATTTAGTAAATAAAATTCAACCAGTGGTTCTCAAAATGTTGGATCCATCAAATGATATAATATATAATGTATGTCAGATACTATTTAAAATAAAAAAGTTGGGTCCCATAGTTTGAGAACGACTATTTGAAAATATTTGTTCATTTAATGTTCATTTCATTACAACATCTTGAAATAGAAGATGTTTTATCTTTATAATATAAATGTCCTCAAATTAAAAGTTTTTTGTTATTTTTTTCGCTATCTATAAATTGTAGATCCATCTTGTAGGGCTTTCTAAATAAAAACTTATTTTATTTTAATAAATACGTTACCTACTCTTGATTCTATGACTTTTAACGGATTTTTTAATTGTTGTCGTCTCTGCGAAAAGTAGTAAAATATTGTTGACCGTTGGCTGTTGTGCGCATACCGAATCTTATTACAGAGCTTAAAATCAACTGTTTTGACAAATCTAATATTTTGTGCCTTTCATCAAACAAAATTAGGTTTTTTAAAAATAAAATTTTTATTAATTATTAAAAAAAAAACAAAATTTTTGTTAATCGAATTCTTAAAATACATACATTTTTATTTACTTACTTCAAAGAAAATGAAAATTTATTTTCATAGCAATTTCCGTATGAAAATAAATAATTACTTTACTTCAAATAATTAAAATATTGCGTTTAAATACAGCCGATAAGAATTTTCAAAAAATTTAATGAATCACATATGGCCCATGCAATATGATAGGTGACGTCACCCTCCATCCCAGTGTGTAGTTTAATCAAAATCGTTAGATCCATTTTTGAGGAATTTTAATTTAAGTGTTTTGACCTATAAGTGAAGGGTTCGGGCTTAATCTAGAACGAATTAAACCCCCAGATACAAAATTTGAGCATTAAGTACTACACAATTGTTATTTCGAAAACGATAAGAGATACAGAGTTGATTAAATTACCAAACAATTTCTATTTCAAGATGTTGTAATGAAATGAACAAATATTTTGAAATAGTCGTTCTCAAACTATGGGACCCAACTTTTTTATTTTAAATAGTATCTGACATATATTATATCATTTGATGAATCCAACATTTTGAGGACCACTGGTTGAATTTTATTTATTAAATAAAAGGTTTTATTCAATTACTTATTTTAGGTTTTTTTATTTTGTTTTGTGTAATCTGGCAAATAAAACTAAATTTATCCTTATTATTTCAGTCCCTAAAATTATTTATTATTAATTTTTCGAAAAATTGTTCTTTCGAAAAATTGTGCATTCGAAAAATTGTGTTTCGAAAAATTGTAATTCGAAAAATTGTGATTCGAAAAATTGTGATTCGAAAAATTGTGATTCGATCCCCTTGTAAGTATAGCAGATAGAATAGTTTATCAAAACGAATGCAAATAAACCACTTGATAGAAAATATAAATGTTTATTCTTGTTTACACCCCCATTCATTTCTTTACCGCAGAGATGTTCCTCCCGCGATATGCTCCATGACATATAATGTACAGTCTCTAGTTTCACAAATTACTTACCCGTATATTCTTTTCCATTGTGAAGCCTTACATCAACACGTGAATGCGGTTTATTTATTACAACATGAGCATTGGTCAAAATCAAACCGTCTTCTTTGACAATAAATCCCGAACCATTTGATGCAGTCATTGGCTTACCTAAAAAAAGCAATCAATTTGAACACCATGATGATTTGATAGGAAAAATTGCATCATACCAGTGAAAAAATCCAAACGTCTCGTATCTTTAATTTCTATATAAACTACCGAGGGAGCGACATGATCCACAACATCTGCTATAAAATTAAATTGCTTACGATGACCTCTTAAGGCTGGATCTCCAGCAACTGGGTCAATAGGAACCGCAGCTTGAACAACCGGCAAAACGGATTCCGAAGGCAAGGCATTTTTGAGCTTTTGACACAAAACGTTTGTGACATTTACAATATAGTTTTTAAGTTTTAATTTGTCATTGCTTTCATCAGTGCACTTCCAGCACAGGACGATCCCGAAAATTCCAACTGTTGCATATTTGGCGAGGGTTTGATATTTGAATTTTTGTTTATTTTTAAAATTTTTATTCGAATAGAAACTACAGCCAAAGATAACGTGTTTCTTTATGGGGGCGTTTGTCAATATTCGACGAAGTTGTGATGAGATTAAGAGTGACATTTTGATGAATTCATCTGATCTGTAACTATAAAATAACAATTATTATCAGATAACGAACAGTCGTAGAAAATGTATTTGCTTACAGTTTAAAAAAAATGAAAATTAGAAATTAATACAAAAAATTTTTGATTTAATTTTTATTTGTCGTCGCTGCACCTCCACATACCGTCGCTGTTGTCGTCGTCGTCGCTTTCACCGAAAGCACATGGAAATCAAATTGAAATGCTTATAGAAGTTAGTGGTGTTGAAACTTGAAAGTGAAAATCTATGGAAAAAATAAAAACAATTTTTATGAATTATTTTCAGTTGAACCTGTATTCGCCTGTAGCTATTTACATGAAAAACGCTGAAAACACCTTATTTTGGTAAATTTTTAAAATTATAAATCCGATACTTATCAAGATCTGATTTTCAAATAGGTTAATGTTGACAAAGATTAGGCCACCCGTTTAGCAAAACAGTAAACTATGTGACTATACGTAGACTAAATATGAGATTTGAAATTGTATAACGGGAATTTACCATGTTAAGTATCTAGAGAAAAATAATTTTGTTAAATTTAGATTTTAACACAATTTTTTCTATTTGTTAAATATGTACTTGGGGCTTTTTGAGGTTTTGCTACTTGAAGGGCCTTTAGCAACTTAATACTCTTTTCCTAAAAATTTATAGATAAATTTTGGGGTGCGTCTTATCATCCGGCAAATACGGTAATTTAGTTATAGAGAGTTACTTATAAATCAATGCTTATAGTATGTTAAGAATTTTATAGATTTTAGGCTTATTTACTTATTTAGATTTAAAAAAAATTGAACCATTATTAGATCTTCTTTAGCCGAAGAAAACCTCATTA
Organism: Sisyra nigra; assembly: GCA_958496155.1. NCBI lineage: Eukaryota > Metazoa > Arthropoda > Insecta > Neuroptera > Sisyridae > Sisyra > Sisyra nigra. The sequence continues at coordinate 33,099,775 of OY292315.1, read as the reverse complement.
GCGCTATTGCACTTTACGCTATATAGAATGATTTTTTTTGATTGTTACTTGTATCTCAAAAACAAAAAAATACTGACTACCTTTAAGTTTTGTATATTTGTTAACTAATTTGAATAAAGCTTAGGTCTTAAAATAATACACAGAACGTTTTACTACTATTTCAACGTTATTCCTGTAAAAGGAATCGTTTATAAATTCTAGGTACATTTTTGTGAAAAATAAGTACATAGTTTTTATGGGGGCCAATTATTATCCATGTTAAAAAAATGACAAAATTCAGTATAAAGTAGAAATTCACTACTTAACTTGATTTTAAAGCTACCCAACAATCAGTATCAGAGAAACAATCAGAATCAAATGAAATTAATAGTTCACTTATTGTTAGTGGCGCAGTGGTTAGAGCAGTTTGCTCCGCTACATGTACCAATAGTACTGGGTTCGATCCCCGACGAATCCTTAGATTTAAGACGTACAGAAATTTTCTGTGTGTAAGACAGCCGTGATATGACCTTATATGTTAAAGCGACTTAAAAATAGAAAAAATAAATAAATATTAAATTTTAATATAGAAAATGTCCAACTACTTGACTTAATGAATCCCAAGTATGAAAGATATCTTTAGTTATAATAGGTGCGTTTCATATTCCTATAATACTTTTTTTCAGTTATGTGCTAAATATTTAAGTACCTAGGTACTTGAAGAAGCTGGAGGACCAACGAAACGTTGTGTAAAAATTTAAAATAAATAAAAATCTATCCAAAAAAAATAACGTGTGATTATTTATTTATTGATATACATATATATTTTAAATCTGATATACATTATTCTAGAAAAATGATTGGTTCCTGTTGGAAAACTATTATTATTATTAAGTTACAATTATTTTTCTAAGGTTTTATAGTTTTAACTTTGTATAGAGATATTAGATATAGACCAAATTTTAAGTATATAGATATTCCAAAGGATAGAAGATTCGTTAAAAATGGCTCCCACTTAGGATGATATTTCGTTATAAAGAAATACTTACGTTAAAAACATGATGAATGCTATACTTTATTTTTGACCAGATAAAATTATAGGTAATTATTATACGGAGTAAACCTCTAAACAAAATAAACTGAGTCAAAGGAAATATATTTAAACGTTAGTCGCCTCCAATTTTATTCATCAATTAAAAATATTCACAAACAGCGTAATTATTAAATCTAAATAAATAAATAAAAATTCTAATTTATTGACCATTAGTCAATTAGTATTTTTAAACAAGGTTATTGTAATAAAAATAAATACGATTTATGAAATCCGATAAATTCTTTGCTGTATTTTCTAATGACACAATTTGGGTAATGAGAAAAAATAATCATAAATCAATGTAATTTTTCGATTTAGCAAAACTGTTTTGTCTACCATTAAAATTACAACTTCCGTTATAATGAATTGATGATGATTAAAAGCTTTGAATAGATTTGAATAAAACGCTTGGGGTTTAATTTCATGTTGGTTTTTTAATTATAATTTTTTTCAGTAGATGTATTTTTTAATTTTTTTATATATTTTCCTCGCTTCAGGCGACGTTCTCATAAGAAAATCAATCAATGCCAGGACCAGAACCAGGACCTAGTTTTCATACATGAATGCTCATTGTTAAATGATGCATGAAATGCAAAAACATTTCATTTAAAAATTCTGTTTCAACACTGACAAAAAAAATGAGTTGAATAATTTATCTACCTTTCAGATAAATTTAAAGCTTCGTTTTCTGTGTGTAATTTTGAAGGACAAATATTTTTACAGTTCTTTTTTTTGGAAACCGATAGTTTTCTATATTTAACACTACTATAATGTGCGAATTTTATTAAAGTTAAAAGTAATATAAAATGTTCTGTTTCGCACATCTTTTTTTGATTCATCAAGGAAGTGGGTAATTGAAAAATCACATGTGAAAATTTTCGCTATTTTATTGGCCTTATACTTTTAGTGTAAATATACAAGAAAAAATATGGCGTAATTAAAAATGTATGCTTTACTTTTATAAATCAAAGACAATGATTGTATTTTTAAAGGTTCTCGATATTTTTAGTTACGGTTTCGTTTGATTTATTGTTCCTTTTTATGATGGTATAATTTGAATGGTATAAACTTTTTACTTTTGTTTTGTCGGTATGAGGAGCTTCAATCAAACGACTCGAAATAGAATCAACATAAAATTTTCCGAAATTCAAACTGCCGCTTTTATTAAGTGCTTTCATTTAATGGAACTTGTAAGTTTAATTATTATGGTATACGGCTACATTTATTCTTCTTTATAAATATTTATTGAGCGGATTTTACCAGTGGCGGCTTGTGGCAAAAGCTTTTGAATAGGCAAACCTTTTGCGGGTGGCGATTGAAAACTTATTAAAAAATTCCCTGGCTAAAAATAAAAATCCAGGACACTTGCAAAAAAAAATTATTAGATTATACGTTAAAATTCTTAGTTATTCCTGAAAATAGTTTTATTATAATTTGACAATAATACCCGAAAACTGTGTAAAAATTTTATAACTAAGATTTTCTGGTAACTCTTTTTGAATTTTACATTTTTTAGAAACCTATGGAGATAATAAAAAATAATATAGGTACAAAGTTCCCTGACTATTCCAGAAGTTTTAAATTCCCTGACTTTTCCAGGTCCTCCAGGACAATCAAATAAAGATACAAAAAAAGTAATAATTTCAGTATCTTTATTAAGGTATCTAATAAAGAAAGTAATTTATTAAAATCGTTCATAACATTTTGCCCTCCCAAGAAACAAGATAATTCTTGTTTAGAGTTTCCAGTTTATAAAACATCCCTTAATTCTCTGAATCAGTTTTCTCATTTAATTCTATTGTTCTAATCTAAAACAATTGAAATCTATTGTTCACACGGAAAAATAAATAGGAACAAAAATACCGTTTATAATATATTAGAAAAAGTGTTCAGTTAATAATTTTGTTGAAACTTACCAGTATTACTTGTAGAGCAATCAAAATTTCCAACAATTGTGAATTGTATACGCGTAACTAAGAATTACTCAAATATATGACTTTGCAACACAAATATATGAAAACTAGCGCCTTTCCTTAACTTTGTTTACGTGAAATTTGATGAAAAATTAAATACATAAAATACTTATTGTATATTTGGATTAGAATTTTTTTTTAAAAAGAAAATATTAATGGAATTGCATAAGCGTTTATTGTCTCGAATAAACAACATTCAAAGTTTTCAACAATTGGATACGCCTAACTATGATTACTCAAATATTTTTTTTTTACATAAATATTTGAAAATTGGTGGGATCTAGAATAAAACTGGATGCGAGCAAGATTATAGAGTGTAAAGTTCTCTATGAGATACTATGATTGTTATTAAAAATTAATTCTGGAAGTACCTTGATTCTAAAAGGGTCAATGTCCAAAATTTTCCTATACAATTCGAAACCTTAGTCACAATCATATTAAGTTAATATAATTTTTTTTCTGTTAACATAATTGTAGTTTTCTGATTTGTATTTGAAATTTTGGTCCAAATCCGCCGCCTCTAAAATCTGCAGACCTTGGATCTAGTCTACTTAACCTGCTGGTAAATCCGTCACTCATTCCATATGGAGATGCACTAGTTGACTTGATTTTCAAACTACTTGACCTAAATTTGACTTAAAATAAAATCAAACTCGAATCAATTATTGATGTTTACTCAAGTCATGTTGTTATTTACAAGTAAAATATCAGGGGCACAATTCATTTAAAAAAATGTCCAACTACTTGACTTGATGAACCTCTGATTGTATGTGTTGGTTTTTAGATTGCTTTAAAAAAGTAGAGCCTACAAATTTTCTTTTTCCACGAATTCATATTTCACTTTGAAGGGCTGTAAACATTATTCATATCCTTTAAATAATTCCTCACCTTTTGTATCTAACGTTCAAAGTTTTTATTTTTTTAAAATAGCGATTGTAGCCACATTTTGGATAGCTTAAAGAAAGAAAATCGAATTCAAAACTTCCATAGGACCACTGTGACACGGTGTTATTAAGGATTAAACCTTCTATCTATATTTTAAAAAGTACCATTAAATTTGTGGTAAATAAAAATTACTACCTAGGTATATTTTATTTTTATTTACGGAGATACTACCTTTGTTATCTGCGGAGATGAGCCGTCTCTGTATTTTACACCCACCTTAACCATTCTATCGATAATATTCCAATTTCCACATAATCTCGTCTATTCTTGAGATCGTATAATAAAGCAACAAACCAAATGTTTCACGTTAGACTCTATATTAATAAACGATATGAAATTTACAACTGTTGAAACGAAGCGTTAATTTTGCCAATTATTATTTGAGAAAATATACTAAAATTCGATTAAATATAGGTTTTAATGCTGTGTCGACAATAAGTTCTTATTGTGGCCCAAAGTAGGAGCGCTTGTAAAAATAGATTCCGAAAATGTGCAGCTGAAATAGCATATTTGAGTTTTTCCAAATCATTTTTCTCGATTTGATGAATCAAAAAATAAACACATGTTACATAGCAATTTCACGGATTTCACGTTTCCACATTTTCACGAGCCGATCGAACAAGTTGAATTAATTGAAAGCATCGTCGATTTGTTTATGAATATTTCATTTCCAATTGGTAAAAATGTTTTTCTTTTTTAATGATTATTTCACGTTGAATAAAATATGTTTATAATTTACAAAATTATCCCACATTCATTTTCAAATCGAAAAAATGTGAGACGTAAAATTTTATTGTTTCCTTTTACAGGATGGATTGTCTGAGGACGATGCTTGAAAAAGAGGCACGATGTGTTTGCAGAGCTTTACGGGTGTTTGGATCTTTGTTTAAAAGAAGTTTTCGTGCGCAGAAAGAACGAGAAGCTCAAAATATATTATACAGATGTACAACATACTTTCGGTTGTATGATAAGCAGAAAACCAGGCAATCGTTCACTTGAATACGGGAATACGGGAATATGTGTGTTTACGTGTGTTGTCGTCGCGAACATCGTAAATGCGAAGCTGCGACGCTTTCAGTTCAATTTGAAGAGGCACCGCGACACACACGCTTCCGAAGCCCGTTCATTGTAGTGCAAAATGTGTACTCAATGTGAAAATTCCAGAGATATATCACATTATCCAGTGCTATTTATAGAGTCAATTCAAATCAGTCTTTGCGCGACGCGCTATTTTTAAAATAATAAATAAATTGATAAATTCACCGTAAAATGGCCATGTATTTTCCCAATTCAATTTCAGTTGTACAATTTAAATACAGTTCGACTAAAAATAGGCTTTGATTTATAAATAAATTATTGGCGTTTTCGATAAACGCGATCTGATGAATTTTTAACTGGTTTCTCAAAAAATTCGTCGTCTCAAGCGATGAGAAAATAAAAGTGTGTATTTTTAGTAAAAACATTTAGGTGATGATAAAATATATATGTATCAAAAATGGGTGATGAAGCATCAAATCATTTTAAAAGTCAACTGCGTGGAAGCACCAAAGGCCGTAGTGCTTCAATATGCGCGCCCGGCTCAACAAGTTTGGAAGCTTTAGTTACACAAGTCACGATAAATAGTAATCCTCCAAGTCGCGTCGAGACTCCGGAAGCGACTAGACGTCGCGGAAAACCTGCCGCACGCTCCCAAAGCGCTCGAATTACCGGCGGTCGTTCCATCCGACGAAAACCACACCATCCTCCCAACGCCGACAATGCCGGAAATCTACGCTCTGGTAACTCAGAACCACGCCTCAATGATACACCCGAACCTTCGCCCAGTATCAAACGAAAAAGTTCCCGAAAAGCTCCACCGGCTCATCGAAAATCGGCTGCATTTCTCGACGTGCCCAACAGTCGCCCAAACGACGAAGATGACGATTCATACCGCCTACGTTCATTTAGTTCGACCTCAAAAGGCAAATAATCTGATAAAGCAGCATTATTCAAACACCCTGTCAACCCCTTTTGTCGTCTCTTACAGGAATCATAAACCGAGGCGACTCGTTCCGGAGACGACGTTCGCGTAGCTCGAGTTTATGTCCTGGAGCCGAACAAATAGCTCGTGAACATTCATCAACACGTTCACGTAACAACGAGGTGCATTGTTATCATGTCGCCCTACTGGGAGCGGCTGGGGTTGGGAAAGCCGCCCTCATTAGCCAATTCATGACGAGCGAATGTATCAACGCATACGATCGACAAAGAGGTAAACTATATTTCTATATTTAACCAAACAATTACATTCAATATACCTACATTAAACAACAAAGTACGAGCGTTAAATATACTAAAGTTCCTTGCATAATCTACAGGTTGTCATGGTATCAAAATTTCATCCCTCCTCAACTGCATTTAGCAATTATTGATTTACCTGTCGCATATCATTTAAGCCATAAAATAATTTTGAACAAATGATATTTTCACATGACAATGGAGAATGTTTCATTTGATCGTTTTGTTATGTAAAGGAAATACACGAGCTTAGTCATTTCAAAAACGCTCGCATCTACATAGCAAGAGTATTTTCCAAGGTGTCAAGTTAACAAGAGTTAAACTTTACAAGAAAAAGCTTTTAAATATTTCTCTCATTAGACACGTTTTGTTTCCCTTTAAAGCTTTAATCCCCATTTTCTCAAATTTCCCTTTTTGAAGTTGGTGTAGAATGCGATTTCTCAAAACATATTTATTAAACTCTTCAAAATTGTACACTTTTCTGAATAAGATCATCTTATAATTGAATGAACGTTTTAATGTGAAACATTCATAGGATGAGTTGTAACTCATAGAGTTTCTTGAAAGGGTGAATAGAGAATGAAACTATAAGATGAATAGTCCTTGGTCATTTTTGTATCTGACCTACCGTCGATAAAATATTAATAAAATAAAGTAACCAATTACAGAAGCGCACTAACGGAATTAATAGTCCAGTAAATGAATGGTTTGTGAAGTGCGTTGGTCGTTTGTTCGTTACGTTATGGTATCCACGGTTTTACTTTGACCCCCATAAAAGAGTTTCATTCCAAAAATCTAGAATATTTAAGAAATTAATTAATAGGAGTATTAGATAATTATTTTTTGAAAGAAAATCTTAGGTTCCAAATTCTTCTAATTTATAGGGAAAATTTTACGTTTTTCATTTAAGTTTTCCACAACTTTAATTAATAAAGGAAACCTTAAGATAAACAAGTTTAAATATATAAAACAAAAAGATTTTACTTTAATGAATTAAATTCATTTAAAATTAGAAAAAATCTCAAAAAATGGGAATTCTATGAGATAGAACCATTGCAACATTTAACGGGAGTACAGATAGTAATATTTACTAGTAATGTTTTACATCGACCAGGCGCCCTATGACGGCTTTTCGTATTTTTATTATTTTACAACCTGCATTACAAGACAATATGATGTATAGATATGATCAAAAATTACATTTTTTTTAGATATACCTAACTCTGCCAAAAGTTAAAATTCTATTTTTTTTTTCGTTTAATCACGAGCTAAATTCATCTATTAATACCGATTTTATTCGATTTTCAATAAATAATAGACAAAATATATTTTTATGGGTGTCTTAAGTCGCGTTAACATCTAAGGTTATATCACGACTGTCCAAACACAGAAAATGTCTATTGGTTATGTTATCTTAACTCTAACTTGACCCATGAAACGGAGAGAGCAATTGCTCTAACCACTGCCCCAATAAGTTGGTACTTTACAAAATATTATTTGGAGTAACTCTTTTATATAAATGAAAGTTTGAATCAAATAATTCTTTAGTTACATTCTTAAAAAATAGAAATAATTTGCTCTTTATTAATTTTCGAAATATATCGATTCCCTTAAGATGTAAAAGTTATATCGAAACCAAAAATTTACTTAGAAAACGTTTGTGGTGTGGATTTACTCATATAACAACTATACAAACCACGTGTGGTTTTTAAATAGGAATTAGAATTCGACTAAAGTCTATAAATAAGTTCATATTTCTTTCTTTTATAAACTCGAAGAATCAATTTAATTACTTGGCTAGACAAAAATTATGTGCTTTAGATAGAGAAAAAAAACTTAAAATAATCTTAAACTAACAATGTCTTTTTTGAAAAACATTGTTTTAACCCAAATATTTCATGATTTTTAAGACGTGTTTTTGATATAAAAATAATAATCATTTTTTAATGTTTCATGAATCATTATTTATTCAAATATGATACGAGTAATATGTTTATTTTAATAAGAAAATTTTTATGAAAATATTTTTTGTCCTATTTTATAAAGTAAACGGAAAGAAACGAGAACATATTATTTAACACATTTTTATCATAATTTTCCAACCAAATATAAGGCAAAAAAAATGATTTTCAAAATAGGGAGTGGTTTTTCATAGCTATTCCCTGTAGTACAAAGTCCAGAAAAATACATAATATAATCAGTAGCTATTCAACTATAATTTATATAAAAACTTAATGAGTGTACGATGGGTCCAACACATTTTTAAAAAATAAAACTTTTGTATTGGTATAGAAACATATGCGGTATTCTAGCGCTAGCTAATTAGTCCGTAATTTGGTAGTTTTATAGATCTCAATGTGCGTTTTCCGAATTTCAACTCTGCCACCTTCTTTAAATTTGCCTTCTTGACAAAAACACTTCTGTATAAAATTAAAGTAGAAGAAATTTCCTACAGTTTATATAATATCCTTTTTTTCGTAAAATCGACAGTTTTAGCAGTACAGTACGAGCGCTGCAAACTTTTAAACATCTACGCCACCCACACATTACCATACACATTTTTATACAGTACACAAATAGATAGAATATTTTAGAATATTATTTTAAACTATATATGCCAAAAAATTGCTCCTTAAATGGTCCTTCAGAATCTAAAATTGTTCAGCGTGTTGAACAACTATTCGTAAATGTGTAATTAATTTTTTTTTTAAATTTGCCCACTCGAAAATTAAAATTGCTCTAAAATCCAAAATATAATCTAAAAAGAATTTTTTAAAGTTTTTTTTATTGCTCTAATTCTTCCACGTGTATAGTTAATAATTAATGTTTTTAAAATTTGCAACCTCAAAAATTAAAATTACTATAAAATAAAATATCTGGTATAAGGCGTCACAGTACTTTCTTTTATGAAACTTTGCTTAACCGATTTCAACTAAAAGCTTCGCGGCACAACTAACTTGTGACTTCAAAACGTGTATTTCCTTTGAAAACTCGAAATTTAAAATTCGACCCGATTACAATACCTACTTTAACATAAGTAAAAATAATCACATTTTATTGAAGTTTTTTTTTTTCTTTAAAAAGCTACTATACTGATTACGCAAATAAATCGATCGGATTTTTGCAATATTTTTAACAGTTAAATTTTATAAAATATTTGAACATTTATTGTTGCACTACGACGTCATCAACTGTCGTTGGATCTTATGATTTTTAAATGATCTTTTGAATGTTAAAAAAATTAATTATTAATTAGCGAATACACACGGAGCAATTGCGGATTCTGAAGGATCATTTAAGGGGCAGTTTTTGTCAAATAGTTAAATAGAAAAAAAAATTTCTACACTAACTTCTTACCGGTTATTTTTCATTATTATTGATCTTGTTTTAACTCACTCTGTATGTTCAAAGTACATTTCCCCATTTTTGAACATCTTCCAGTTATCCAATCATCACCAAATTTTGCATGCAGGTTGAATTTCGATGTTCAAAAATTTTGAAATTCTGGTGGCTTAAAATTTACCACTAATAGAGCACCCTGGTCTTATAGTCACGATGATCAATTTAACATATGATTTTTGTATCACTTTTAACTTTAATGACTGTATCAATTTGAAATATATGAATCTTTCTTTTCGGAAATTCAAATATAAAATTTATTTTCTACTTTTTTGTATATTTTTGAAATAAGACTAGTTTTTAAAAATGGTTATTTATATATTTTTTTAAATAACTCGAAAACTGAATGAAATTAAGAGGTGAAATTTTAGGTAAATGAGTTTAATTAAATACCAAGGGGATATATTAGATGCTGAAATTATTTTTTCAAGCTCCACTGGACCAAATTCGCTATAATGCTATATATATTTAAATATACCCTCTTCTCTCTGAAAGAAGAATACAAGGATAAAAATTAAGGTAACAGTTTTTCGCAACCGTGGACTCAATTTTTATAAAAATTTCAATTAAAATATTTAATGTTTCGAATTAAATCAAAAAGTACTGTCCTTTTATAAGCAATTTCAAAGTACAATAATTAATCTTATTTACAAACAATATTAATCTCGACTCTCCTAAAATTCAAAACAAATAGCACTAAAGCATTTATAGCATGATTTAGATGAATTTCGTTATTATCTTAGAAATAACTTTCAAGAAAAATAAGTTTTCTCTAGTACAAATATCGATGATTAAAGTTTTATTAGTTTGTTGTTAAATCGTTCAATTTATTACCTATAATATAAGTTCAAATTAATCCTTTATTGGTTCAGTACGTGTATAATTGAAATGAAACTGACGGTCATAAAATCTTTATTTTTTCTATACTCTTCATTGTAAAAATCATCAGACATTTCATGTACAGAAAATGTTTTCTCATGAGATATATACACTTTGAGGTCGTGTTTATTTTTATAGTCGAACGCTCGCGAGTGTTAGTGCCCGTTACCACCCACTCTGTACAGTCAGTGACCGATTGAATCTATTCATCGGCTCTATTTTCTGCATTTATCATTTTTACAACGATTCATATCATAGATATTTATAATATTTGAAATTCTTTCTTAATAACTCTCATTAAAAGGTGTATGATATATTAGACTAGAAGACCTGCATTCGCGTTTGAGTTTAAGAAAATAAGTACCTAAGCACAGCCTAGGTATAAGAAAATAATCTTTTATCTGTGAAGAGAAAAACTATAACATCTTGTTACCACAACAAGCAGGATCATTTAATTTATTAATTATACTTACCTACATAAAAAAATATGTCTGATAAAAAGATTAGCCCAATTAAAGATAGTAGACTGAAAATAATTTTTTTCAACCCTTAAATGAATGAACTAAGAAACATGTAGATTTATAATCGCATAATAAGTAATTGAGAAAGTTAATAATTTAGTAGTAGGAATTAAAACATGTAAAACTTTCAACCTTCTCTAATCACTAGAATTTTGAAAAAAAAAATCTTCCTTAGGTGAAATCAAAACCATCTCAGAAATACCACTTTAAATTTCATGTTTTTATTTTAGAGGCTTAGGTTCCAGATTTATACAGAAGCTAGGATAATAAGCATTGGAAGTTTGAATAAATATAATAGTGACATATTTGAAATTTAAATCACTTCAATAAATTGGGAAATATTTGTTTTTTATTTTTAAGGATAATCAGTTATTATTCGATAGTTGTAGCTTTTTTTCAAAATAAAAGTTTGAACTTGTACGCGTATCTATATAATTATTAAAATTTTACCATGTTTCTACTTTGCTTCTAATTTTTAATGCAATATTTTTAAAGTATACGTTACATCTAGAGGTTTTTTAAGAAAAACATTATAGACTGAGTCATAACGGAATTTCTGTAGGGATTTTCTTGGCTCTTAAAACTTTTTTCTCAACCCTTAAATGAACGAATTGTGAAACTGCATAAGCAGCGATTTGTTATATTGGCATGTAAATTCATAATTGCAAAATTTACATTTGAGAAAATTGATAATTTAAGAGGTGGACTCAAAAAATTCATCCTTCTTTTTAAGCCACTTAGGGGTGAAGTTTCGAAAAATCCTTTAAGGAAAGTCATATCTCAGAGAGTGTGCTCACATCACATCTCGGAGAGAAAGTCACATCTGTTTTTACCTTCGGAGATTTAGTCGTGAACTTTATATAGAAGATAGGATAACAGGGATAATAAACACTGAGAGATTTGAACAAATAACACGAATTAGAAAAAAATTATTGGATTTAAAGAAAAGAAAAACTTATGCTTCTGACGCCACTTAATATATTGCAGCATTATTTTCAAAATAACAATTTGATTTTTAACTTCACTTCTTTAATTTCTCTCCCCCAACTTTTAATATAGAAATTTTAAGAGCATGTTAAATTAAGTAAAAATAGTTAGTTTAAAAAAAATTGTTAATTGAGTCAGTGACGGCATTTTTTAGGGGTTTTCTTCTGATTCTCAAAATAAATTTTCAACCTTCAAATGATCGAGTTAAGAAACAACCAAAGTTTTTGGTTGCTTTATATTTGCGTGCAGATTCACAATTATAGAATTTGCATTTGAGAAAGTTGGTAATTTAGGAGTAAAACTTAAAAAAATGAAAAACATTAATTCTTCTCTATGAGACACTTAGAGGAGGAATTTCGAAAATCTTTCTGTGGTGGAGATTACATAGTCTTCTTGAAAATAAAAAAATTTCGAGTTTTATGCTTTTATCTTCAGATAGTCTCTCAGTCGGTCACAGACCACTGTACTGTTTAATATATGGGGGCTAATGACTACCTGTAATTTCGATAACATAAACTTTAAGAAAATAAGTTAACACAACACAATTCAGGCTTAACAAAATAAATCTCTGTCTATTAGAAAAACTACACTTCAATGTAAGCAACAAAATAATTTCAAAAAGTTCCATCATAAATAATCAACATATAAAATCTTTAGGTATCTATATAAATTGTGGGCAAATCGAGGATAATTTTTAATTATTAGATATATACCTAATTTTTTCAACACTTAAATGAACCAATTAACAAATTATAAAAACATAGGTTCCTTAGGGCGCGTTCAGACGGATCAACTAAACTCGCCCGACTATTTTCAATCTTGTAGACTGTAGCAGGGTAAGCGACGCGAGAAGTGAAGCACAAGATTGACTGAATCAAACTTTTGTTGAACGAGTTTTGTTGATCAGTTTTCTTTCAATTCTGCTCAATTTGCTTCCCTTTCAACTCGCTTGTACTTCACTTCTCGCGTCGCTTACCCTGCTACAGGCTACAAGATTGAAAATAGTCGGGCGAGTTTAGTTGATCCGTCTGAACGCGCTCAAATTGAAAGAAAAATGATCAACTAAACTCGTTCAACAAAAGATTGACTGAATCAAACTTTTGTTGAACGAGTTTTGTTGATCAGTTTTCTTTCAAATTGCTTCCCTTTCAACTCGCTTGTACTTCACTTCTCGCGTCGCTTACCCTGCTACAGTCTACAAGATTGAAAATAGTCGGGCGAGTTTAGTTGATCCGTCTGAACGCGCCCTTACATCCATAAGCAGATTCATAAGGGGTCATTCAAGTTTTACGTAAACACCGAAGGGGTGGGAGAGGGTCTCTTATTTGCTTATTCTTGATGACATAGGGGCTGGGGGGTCTGGATGGTAATTACGTCAGCAATGTATTTTTTTTTTGCCAAATTTAGTAGAATCTAATTATTCAAACAAATATAGTTATCTATGCCCTAATACTTATCTATATGTTTGATAGCGAAGAGTAGGTATATACCTTGGGTATATACAAGGATTCCCCAAAACAATTGATATTGCTTAGGTACTCGCTCTCGAACAGAAAAAAAAACACAATGTCATCGAGAACTTGGAGTCATGGATTCAAGTTTCATGGACTGAGGGCAAATCATTTTAATTTACTAAAGTTTAAATTAAAAGAAAAATTAAGATCGTTTATAAGTTATGTAAAACTTTTTTAAATATGTTTAAAATGTTAACAATTATTGCCTTGATAATATTTATTCAATTAATATTTATTATAAATTGTGCAATAATTCACATTAATAACAATAAAGAAACCTGCCCAAGATTATTTTCATGGGTTATATAATATATAATAACCATAGTAGTTGATGCGACCTTATATAAAAAAACTTGAATTGATTTAAAAACTTATACATGTTTAGTGTTTACGTAAACGTAAGCATAGAGCGGGGGGTTAGGGTTTTGGTGACTTTTGCTGACAAGGGGTAGGGAGGGTTTAAAATACACTAAAATTCTGCTTACAGTTTTGTACTTTGTTCTTGAACGACCCCTAATTACAAAATTAGAATTTGAAAAGAAGTCGATTTACTTAAGAGTAGGTAAAACTCAAAAAATGTTAAATTTTCAACCCGCTTTTTGGACCACTCGTGACTCGATAAGGGTAGAATTTACTAGTGTAAGTCACCGGGAATAACAAGTTCTTTCATGTTTTTATTAATAGTGGTAGGCGGTAGCCTTCAACTTGTTTTTCAGTCAGTCATAATACTATTTTAAATATAGAAATTAAAAATTAATAAATTTAATTTTTGACTATAGATGCTGATGGAATTCAGAGTATTTCAATTATGCTGGATCGCGAGGAATCTGAATTACATTTCTCAATCATTACTAATGCACAGGTATTATTTGATTGTATCGCATGTCTATTGATTTGAGTGAAATAGCTCTATTTGTTTTCCAGGATATTGAACGTACGAACGTACCAGATGCCTTCGTTGTCCTTTATTCGGTGGTGGATCGATCGAGTATAACTCGAGCTGAATTAGAACTACGCAAATTGGAAGACATGGGACTGTTACGTGTTCGGCCTGTATTAGTGGTCGCTAATAAAATTGATTTGGCACGAAGTCGAGCCGTGTCTGCCCAAGACGGAAAGTGTCTTGCCTGCACTTACCGCGCTAAATTCATTGAAATCTCAGTCGGAATAAATCATAACGTTGACGAATTGCTTGTAGGAATTTTAAGCCAAATCCGACTAAAAGAGGCACAGCAGCCCAACGGAACCCTAGACACCCAGCCACAATGGTTCAAAAGTCGCGGAGTTATGCGCGCGAGCATGAAAGCGCGACAAATGTTCACTTGGATTTTTGGGAAAGAGGACAGTAAATTTAAAAATTGTGAAAATTTACATATTCTATAACTTTTATTTACTTTTACATGGTTTGCACTAGATCTCGGTGCAGCGATTATATAGAAGACGAAATATTTAGAAAACAATTCTCTATTTTTGTAAAACGTTGATAATACGTTAGGGGTGGTATTATTTTTATGTCTGAGTCAAATGAAAAAAGCTCATCACAGTTTTATGGCTTTTTATAAGGACTTATAATAGGGCCTTATTAGGACTAAGCAATCTGACTCATGAGACAAAACAGAATACCACTATTACTTGGTATTTATCAGTTGTATAACTGCGCTATCTGGAACAATAATAGCAACTAATATAATGGTGAAAATTCTTACAAATGGTTACAAGCATGGGGGGTAGATGTAAAGAGTACCATCTCTCTAATTATTCGACTCAAAAAGTGTCCACAGAAGAACATGGAATAAAGAGGCCAGAATAACGCTGTTATAGCGGAGAGTATGATCAGAACTTAACTGTTTTAAATAAATTGAGTGAAAATAGTAAAAGTAAGTATTTATATGGCTAAGAGCAGATAATAAACGTATTATTGTTGGAAGTTAAACGGCATAATGGATAACCAACATAAACATATCTAATTCATATTCACCTAAATTCGCGATGTTTCAGCAAATGTGTACTGCCCGCATTATAAATGATCAAAGATGCGTTCCACTAGGCGCTCACAACTCTCGAAATGGTTGGTCCGCCATTCCCAGTGAGCCCAAAATATCCATCATTCTTTTTTATATTGTTACGGAGTTGCGATATTTTGTGCTTACTGGGAATGACTGACAGAACATTTTGAGCATTATAAGCACCTAGAGGAACTCACCTTTGGTCATTTCTAATGCTGGCAGTTAACATTTGTCAAAACATCACAACTGCAGGCAAATGACCGCCTAGAGAATACACCTCAAACCTTCGTCAAAAACCCTGTAAAATAATAGTAACGCCATTAAACTAGTATCCTATGTTTCCACCAGATAGCGTAGTTACCACTGACACTTCCCAATAATAAGATATTTATACAGCTTAACTACAGCTTATAAGTATTCAGTCACTTTATCGAATTTATATTAATATTTTATAATATTAATGCATTTGTGTTTTTAACATTTAAAAAAAATACATTTGTGTGGTAATTATACATTATATAAGAGTATATTATATACAAATTTAAACTCGAACTTTGCCTAACCATTTAAATGCCTTGAAATCTATCTAAATTTTACACAAATCATATCATACTTTATCTTCTAGAACAATTCCTTATGCACTTAAATATAATATGTAAAAATCTGAAAAATAGATTTGGGACCATATGATAAAATTACCTGACAATAATTACCATATTTTCAATTCTTCTTAGAAAAAATATTTAAAAATTTTATGAAAAATTCTATAAATTTCATGTATAAAACTTATTATTATATTATTGTCATGATTACTCAATAAATTACCATCTTTAAATGTTTAAAAATGTCTTTTACTTATTGCAGTATGAATGTGTTGCTCGATATTCGTTAAACTCATCCCACAGGACTTGAAATTGATTTGCGTACTGAAGAACGATTTCCGGCTCTGATGTAATGTATATATTTTCTAAGTTTCCACCAGCTGTGCTCGACATAGTCCAATTGAGTGAACCGCTCATCAGATATGACTTATAAGAATCATTCGCTCCGTCAATTATACAAAATTTATGATGCATTACCATAGGAGACGGACGTGATAAAACTGGTATTCCTACAAGTTTTTTTTTTTAATTATAACAAACTACTCAACGATTTGTTAATACTTTTGCAACAAACACATAGACAGTCATCTCTCCAATAGGGCTCCAAATCCATTAAAAATCAAATTCAATTAATTCACAACTTTAAATTAATAAAGTAATATTTACAAAGTGTCTCAAAAGCCATGACATTACTTTAAATTGGAATAATTCTTCCGTTTCTTAATTATTCAAATTTATTCTTTCATAAACAGAAAACACACCTAAATAAAATTAAAATAAATATTTAGTTTTAAAAATACCGTCTTTTAAATTAAATCACCATTTCAATCTTTTCACTAACCTGCTTTGTTAACTATTCTAATCGTATTTAGTTATTCTAAACGGGTTTCATAAAATATTAAATAGTACTATGTAATTCTGAGGTACAGCAACTCAAAGAATTGCCCGAAAACGTAGTTTTAATTTTATTTTATTTTCTGTCGAAATAGCGCGGTGTATGTTTAATAAATAAAACACTATGAAATCTTTAAATACTATGACGTCCCTATATCACGAGAGAGAAGAGGAGAAAACGAGCGGTAGAGACGAGACGCGTACTCTGATCTAGTTACAGTTAACATAAGCGACATCAAATGTAAATTTTAAAGTGCGTATATGTCAACAGGTGATGAGGAAAAAACTTTAAAAGATCAAATTTTCAGCACGCAGTAAAATTTTGTTTCCAGAAAGTGTGTTTCCTATTTTTACCCAATAAATATTAGGGCATGAATAAGTTATTCCATTTCAAAATAGTGTTCCGACTTTGGGGACACCCTATACATATAAGAGATTTACATTTGCAGCAATCCCAGATTAGAAATCAATTAATGCGAGAATTTCCTGTAAATAAATAAAAAAAAAATTTGCCCCAAAATGTCCTTGAGATGAAAGTAAAGATGACACTGTTCAAAAATGATTATTTATATATTTAAGCTCTCTCTCAGATACACCACTTGAAAACTTATTATAATTACTAAATTCATTCCACAGCTTATTAAACTCATTACAAAAAGGAACTAAAATATCTCGACTGCTAGAAATAACCAAATTATCCATGTTTCCCCCACAAACGCTCCCTTTTGTCCAGTTAAGCGAACCGTTCAAAATAAATGCAGTGGAAAATTCATTTCTATCAATAATACAGAATTTATGATGCATAATCCTCTCAGACGGTCTCGTTCTTACCGGAATACCTATAAATATAAAATTGCAACAACACTAAGACTAATGATTTAGCCAGACCTAGTTTACCTGCGTTTAAAAAATCGATGGCTTTCGATCCCGGATGATAGGCATGCAAATGGTCAGTGATCACTCGGACGTGGACACCTCGTTTGTGGGCTCTTATTATGGCATCGGAAAAAAGCGTCATGGAAATCAGGTACATACATAAATCGATTGTTTTTTCAGCTTTGTCCAAATAAGAAACAATTCGACCCACATTGTAAAAGTAACAGTTTACGTCGGAACAGATGTCGTCTGGTTTTTGAGTAAGTGCAGGAAATTGATGTTTGGTACATTGAGTCAATAATTTTTCGTGTAAGAAGATCACTTCGTTTAACACTTTTGGTTTGTTCCACTCCTGATATAAGTCCCATAACAATGAAAACACTGCCAAAGAAAAATATCGTCCCATAAGACTTCTTATATCTTCTCAATATTTGATTTTTAATTTGCTTTAAAGGTGGACAGTAATGGTAATTAATTTGACGCGAATCTAACTGTTTCTAATTTCTTATTAAGAGGATAAATCAAAAACGATAATTTTTTAGCCAATTTCGGAGATTATAAAAGTTCTATACACGAAAGAAAAGGACACTCAAAGATTATCGATAAGAAATTAAATGACTAAAAATTCTGCCACCATCTACCTAATTAATGGTATCTAGTAATCAAGAAATTCTAGAAAGTTGGGGAAAGGGTTTCATATCCAAGTAATGGGTAATATATATACTTTAATAAGCTAAAAGTGCATTATTATTCAGTAATGCTAACAGTAAAGTGCATTAGGGTAGCGCCTGAAAACTAATTTCAAAATTCCCTTACTTTTCCATAACTTTTCTCTGCCTAACAATAAAATTTCAGGATCCCTACAAAAAAAAAATTAATTGAATATAAATTAAAATTCTTAGGTAGGTATCCCTGAAAATAATTTTATAATAATTGACAAAAAATACCCGAATCTGCGCAAAATTTGTTGAACAATGATTTTCTATTAATCCTTATGCAGTTTTCCGACTAATCGAAAAGTTCAATTTTTTTCGATTAAGTATCTATAACTTTTTAAAAACCAACAACCAATATAATTAATATCATAAACCCTGACTAAAGTAAAAATTCCCTGAGTTTCCTCTGATTATTCCAAAAATTTTATATTCCCTGACTATTGCAGGTTTTCAAGGTTTTCCAGGTCTAATTCCACCCGGTTCATGAACTTATCGAAGAGGCAAGGAGGAACAGCTACTTTCCGCTTATTTGAAATATCATTTGTAGAAATGAATCAAAATAAAATGTTTTAACTATTAGGTAACAACAAATTCTTATTTTCATCAAACTATAGCCAATTGTTGACATGTTTAAGGGGCTATACAAAGTCAGAATTTTTAAAAAAATAGATTTTTTTAATATCATTTTTGTAATGTACGCAAACTAAAGACAGATTTCACTTAATCTAGTGCTCTATATAGTGCTTTTGAATGTACAACGCGTTTTCCTCAAAACTCTTTTATTAAAGTCAATAACTAAGATTTCTCAGAAACGACAGAACCGATCAGTCTCAAATTTTAAATTTTTGAAGCTACTTGAATATATTTTTTTGTAATTAATCGAAGGTTTTTTCTCATCGATAAATACTTTCCTGGTTATAAATAAATTAAAATCAACATTTTGATCAAAAAAACATTTTTTGTGAAGCCGCCATTTTGCAAAAAAATGTATTTTGCTTATTCTTTTAATTAATTAAACATTACTTTAACGAAATCCGTTTGGTTTTTTTATTTTAAATGATCCAGTCCAGAGATATCCTGGTCACCGTAACATGCCCTTTTTGAGAGAAGCTTTTGAAGATCAGCTATAGCAGCTTTCAACATTATTATTTTTATAAATAAAAAAAGTGTAAAAATACAGTTATGGGTACCATAATATTTGTAAAAAATGTTATATTAATAAATTCAATTCTTCTCAAGAAAAATTCTTTAAAAATGTTTTTTGGGCCTCCTGATGACTGTATATATAACCACTTAAGGCTTTATATTGCATCGGTACCTCAACCTGCACTAATTGTAAGTGGCAAAATTACAACAATGTGTCAGATCTCGCTCATCAAAAAGAAGACTAGAGATTAATTTGCTTTTTTTAATGAAAAATTAAATATTAATAAAACGTTTTTACTCATAAAAACTAACGAGTAATTATGTTATTCAGAAATTTTTATTATAATTTTCGAACTTTGTCCACTATGCAAATATGTACTTAAGGCTGGCTGGTCTTTGGATGTGAATTTTATTCAAATTGCCTTCGACAGAAATTGAAAAAAACTATAAAGAATAATCCTATTTCCTTAAAATGAATTATAGATAGTATATACCAGGGCTTCTTAAACTTTTTTATATAGCGATCCCCTTCAAGCTTAGGAAATTTTAAACGACCCCTCCTCCATATAATAAAATATATATTAACCGTAGATGTAGATGTAATATCGCACTATTTTACAATGTAAATAAAATAAGGATTAAAGAATACGTACCCATTCATTTCACATATATATAATTGGACAAACATCAATGTCGAACGTTCAGTTGAAAATTGAGGAGCGCGTTGTATTTATTTTTTTAAATGCTACTTCCATATTTTCATTTATAGGCCCTACATAACAGTTTTGCATTGCCACTTTTTTCAAAAAATAGTTATAATAAAACTACAATAGTATTTTGTATGATTTTTATTTGTATTTATATTTGTACGTAGTGTGTATACTAATTTTAAAATTTTATTTATAATGATTGAAAAGTATCAGATCTTTGCAACCCCCTTTCAGTAGTCTCGCGACCCCCCTGGGAGTCGCGACCCACAGTTTAAGAAGCCCTGGTATATACCATTGTCCTGCTACGTTCACTCTTTAAAAACAGGATTTTTACTTTCTTTTACTACGTACTAGGTATATAACAAAGGAAGTATTGTAATCGGGTCGAATTTTCGATTCCGAGTTGTCTCTGGAAATAAACTTTTTAAGGTCTCTTCGATTTTAAAAAAGTGGTTTTTAAAAAAATGTTTGTAAATGACAGTGATATCATATCGAAAGCATTTATTAAAAATTTATCAAACTTGGAATTTTGCCTTCATATTAATTCATCTTTTAGTAAATATTATGTTTTGCATCTATGCATTAACTATCGAAATTGCAATTAAATATGATTTTTTAAATATTTATTGATAGATCATTGTGATATGAACACTTTTCTAAGATCATGGAAACAGTACGATTTAGGCAACCGGTATCCTAAATGGTACCAGCCGTTTTCCAAAACCGCAACTCATGTTTTGAATTAAAAAAGATACAAAAAAAGGCAATAAGAGAAACTTTATTTTGAGTATTATTTAAGTTTTATATACAAAATAACTTCTAAAGAATATTTAATATTACACTACTTATGTTAACTGAACTAAAATTAGAACAACAATAAATATTGTCTTCTTTCGAAAATCTTACACTAGCCACATGTATCCCCACTTTTGGCGCTTTAAGCATAGGATCATGGTGGTACGATTTAGGAAAAGACGTCCCGCCAAATTACTGAAGCTAACTTTAAAACAGTTTAAAAACTAAATAGAAATAAATAATATAACACAGCTTGCTTTCAAAATTACATAAGACTACCTCGGGAGCTGTATATTTACATTAATTTTAGCCGATTAAAATCGTTTAAAATAACATCAGACTTGATTTCTTTGTGCTTCTGTCATTCACAAAACAACACTTCATGAGTATGACTTTTTGGTTCTACGTTATCGACATAAATAAAAGCTCATTTATTTACCACCAAGAGGCATCAAAATGCATTAATTTTTAAATAAAATATCTGGTACGATTTAGGTGACCAGTACGCATTTGGCAACTCTCCCATACGTAGAAGCTGGGTACATATAGTTCTGATCGTTCTGATTATACAGATATTTATAATATATTATTCTATCAATAATTTTTTTAAACCAATTGTAGGCTTTATTTATGTTCTTTTCATGTTTAGAAAGTTCTATGACGGGACGCAACAGATTTTTTTTCATTTAAAATTTTGTTAAATTTTTCGTGCAGTTTGAACAAAAATCACGGGTAGCCGCTATAGTTATAGTTAATTGTAACTTGTAAGTAACAAACAAGTATTTAACGGAAACTAGACTCTCATTGACTTGATTTTCAAGTTACTTGACATTAAATTTGAAAACTTTAAAGACTTGAAATCAAGTCAAGTATTATTATTATTTGAACGCCAAGTCAAGTCAAACATTAACTTGGTTAATGTTTGACTTAGGAACATTTACTCATTTACAACAAAAGTTCAAACATAATTCATTAAAAGAAAATGTTTAACTATTTGACTTATTGAATGTATTTAATAAAAACGTATTCAAAGAACAACCAGCGTAAGGGTTGATTACTGCCTCTATTGTATAACCGACGTACCTATAAACTATTAAATTAATTTTACTTACCCATTGTTAACAATAGTCGAAACCGTTTACGGTTATGTTTTCTTAAAATTACGGATTCGTATTCCTAGAACAAATAAAGCAATATAAAATTATAACCCCTATAAAAAAGTTATGTTAACATGTAAAAAAGCAATAGTTAGTATAATCTAAATTGAATTTTGAAGGATTTTTTTAGATTGAATCGGTAGAATAACAGTGTTGTTAATTGTTAAAAGCATGCTGTTTGATAGTATAAAAAAGAATTAAACTTGAAAAACGTCGACATATACCTAGTCGTGTTTAAAATTTCCCACTTAAAACAAAAATAAAACAAATGATTTGTAATTAATAAAGAGCATGAGCTTACGTTTCCGTTTTTATTCTTGAACTTTGTCTGATCGAATAGATTAAAACGAATTGAACTAACGCTATCTGTATCGTAAAATATTTAACATAACTTATTTGTCGCTATCACTGTTTAGCAGGGCTCGATTGAGTGTGTTGAAGCGAGAGAACAGTATGCCTTTCGTCACTAACATGGCCGTTGCCACAGGTTCTATTTCAACGTAGTCGTTGCTGATTGAGTGAATTGTTTTATATTATACACTTCAAATAAACTTCATACACTTGGAATCGAACATTTAATTAAATTTATTACTTAGTTTATCAATCGAATTTGATTCGAGATGAGTGTGGACGCGTATGGCCCTAGTTCTCAAACGCTCACGTTTTTGGAAACTGAAGAGGCTGATTTAATTGGCGCCGACACTCAAGGTTCTGATTTCGAGTTCACAGATTTTACATTACCATCGCAAAGCCAAACGCAAGCCTCGCAAATCGACCACAATGGAACGCAAATCACGTTGAATAAAGTCAGTTTCATTAATTTTTTTTTCACTTTTATAATTTGAACTGTCACTAAAACCTTTGTCCTTTAAATAACACGTTTTAATTTGTCATCTCTCATCGTGTAGGTGAATGGAAGTTTGAAAAATTCCGTGCATGACTTGTCATCAAAAATCGCATCGACTACACAAGGCCTTGCCGAGTTACAGTTCGAGGAGGAAGATGAAGAGTTTTACAATAGCAAAGAACTTCCCGACTATGCTTGCAAATACTGTGGCATCCACGAGCCAAGTTGCGTTGTTATGTGCAACCTGTGCAAAAAGTGGTTTTGTAATGGACGTGGGAATACGTCCGGAAGTCACATAATCAATCATTTAGTGCGGGCTAAACACAAGGAAGTCACCCTACATAAAGATGGTCCATTGGGCGAGACTGTGTTAGAGTGTTACAGTTGTGGAGTTCGTAACGTTTTTGTTCTGGGTTTCATCCCGGCCAAAGCAGATTCGGTGGTCGTCCTATTATGTCGGCAGCCATGTGCTGCTCAAAGCTCCCTTAAAGACATGAACTGGGACCAGGAGCAATGGAAACCGTTGATAGCTGATCGGTGTTTTTTGTCGTGGTTGGTCAAAATCCCCAGCGAACAAGAACAGTTGAGAGCTCGCCAAATTTCTGCTCAACAAATCAATAAGCTGGAAGAACTATGGAAGGATAACATTGACGCTACTTTTCAAGACCTAGAAAAACCTGGTGTTGACGAAGAACCTCAACAGGTAACATACACTGAATTTCAAATGGGGGTACGCAAAATCCCGACGTTTTACCAAGTTGTATCGATATTTGGGGAAAAAAAAAACGTTATAGTATCGTTAGTAAATGGTTTATTTGATTATAAAATGGTACCAGAAATTATAATTTAACAGCTAAATTTTTCAAAATAATAAATTGAAAATACGTGTATTAAGATTTAAAGTCTCATGCAACGTATAGTCTAATATCCGAACCTACATCGACCTTCACCGAGTTGATAATAGAATGAAACATATTTTATCATTAATTTAGTATATTAGAAAATATATTAAAAATTAGTTGCCTAAAAAAATCCTGGACAGACTATTTTTAATTATTTAAAAAAAAATATTTTTAATAAAATATTGCAACATCAAGATAATAAAAGAAAGAGATCCGAGGTAAGTATACTGTGTAATAATAAAGGACCCAACATCGCAGTCGCCTGTGATGTGTAAATTTTTTTCTATTTGTTGCAATATTTTCTTAAAAATATTTTTTTTAAAAAATAATTAAAAATAGTCTGTCCAGGATTTTTTTAACCGGCCCATTTTGAATATATTTTCTAATATACTAAATTCATGATACAATATGTTTCATTCTATTTTCAACTCGGTGAAGGTCAATGTAGGTTCGGATCTTCTACTATATTAATGGAGCCAAATCCCGAAAATTTGGAATATTTTTAATGGTTCAAATTTTTCACAACAAAAACCTCCTTTTATCATAAAACTTTAATTAATTTGATTATTTAATGCGAAAAAAGCACACAGTTGACAGGTTAAAAGTAAAAAAAAAGTTGTAGTAGAAAGTCTACAAAAGCATAGTACAGCATTTAAACAAAAATAACGTTTAGTTTTTGTATTAACCTTTGTCTTATGATATCTTTTAGTTTAATTTCCAAAAATTTGAATGGGTTTTTAACCCGAAAAATCGGTACAACTGAAATACTACGTTGTCGGGATTTTGGGGTAGACCCAAATTTATTTATCAAGTTTTCTCAAATATATTCCTTTTAGGTTTTATTACGTTATGAAGACGGATATCAATATCAAAACATATTTGGTCCTCTTGTAAAACTTGAAGCTGACTATGATAAACGTTTGAAGGAGTCCCAAACCCAAGAAAATATCGAAGTGCGTTGGGATGTTGGTTTGAATAAGAAAACGATCGCCTATTTCACACTGGCTAAAACTGACGGAGACATGAAATTAATGCATGGCGATGAACTACGTTTACGTTATGTTGGAGAAATGCACAAATCGTGGGCTGGATTGGGACATGTTATTAAGGTTCCCGATAATTACGGTGAAGATGTAGGAATTGAACTTAAAAATAACTCGGGAGCTCCAACTGATTGTACCAGCAACTTCGTCGTGGATTTTATCTGGAAGAGTACTAGTTTTGATAGGTAATTATTGTCAAATTTTACTTCATGTTTAGCTCAAAAGTTTCCAAATTTAAATCGCCTAGCGTTTTATTTGAAAAATTTAATCGAAAACGAACTCACCAAAAGAAGGCGCTAATTTCAGCCCTGTTATTTCACTTGAAACCATATATTATATTTAGCTTAAAAGTAGGATATAATATTTTATAACAAATTTTTTATCATCCAAATAGAAAAATACATTCTATTCTAGAAGTCTAGAACTATTTTAGTCAATGCCGTAATTTTAAGGAATTTTAAATTGAACTTTATCTATAGTCCATGGTGAAAACAATTCCGTACATATAAGACAATTTTATAGAAAGATAGATTATAGCAGTGGTGCGTAAACTATTTTCATTTGCGACCCCCAATTTTGTGAAAAAATTTATCGCGACCTATGAGTTGTTCTCGGTAACTATTTTCAATTGAATTTTTATTTTATCTGGTTATATTTTCTTTAAATTTGGCGACCCTGAAAAATTTTCGCAACCCACGGTTTGCGCACCTTAGGATTATAGAACATAAATTTTGATTTTTTTTTTCGATAACTAAATACAAAATCATTATCGCACTTCATCATAATATTCTTCGGTACATATAGTAATATAAGAAGCCTATTTGAGGCGTAGAAGTTAGATCTTTTATATCTCCGTTTCATACCTCAATGGTGTTCAGTTCGATTCCTAATGAATTCTACATTTTCGTAAAATAAATTAAAGATTGTATGTGTGTAAGATATTGATGTAAAGTATTGTTTGTGTTACGTCATAATCAGACATAATTAATCATATAATAATCACATAATCATAATTCCGCCAGCAGACTATTCAAATTTCCGCCACTGATTATAAGCTTAGATATAAAACCCTTCGGCAATCTCGACGTTAACGCCCACGACGCTTTCGCGTCAATATGTCAAAAACGCTCAGAACGCTTTAAACATTTGCTGGGTAGGCAATCTCAAAACGTCGCTGGCTTCTGACATTTTAAAATTTTTATAAATTAATAAAAATTATAGAGGGGGGAGTATGGTTTAAAAATTATATTAACTAAACAGTTTTATTTAAAAATTCTGCAATATTCTTTTACTTTTCTGCTTTTAATGTTATATTTGCCTTATATTTTTATACCCTCTTGTAGTTTTATCATATAATATTTTATTATATTTCACCAAGACAATTAATATTTCTTCAAAATTCATTTTAAATTATCAAATTTCTTCAGTTATAAATTTGTGTAGTTTACATTTTTAAAATGGCAAGTACACATTTGACATTTGGCAGCGTTAAACGCGTCAAAAGTTGAAATACATTCTACTTTGACGCGTCGTGAGCGTCGCGTCGTCGTCGAGTTTAACCATTCCTATGGAATTCTATATGCTTAACTTTTTTTTGACATTTTAAAGCGTCAGCGCCGTGGACGTCTAGTTTGACTCAGGCATAAAACAAAAAAGGCAGCACAAAAGAAAAAAAAAACTTCTCGTTAAATAAATTTTCCTTTTTTATAACCTTAATAATGTTAATGTTTAATTGTAGAATGCAATTGGCTCTAAGAAAGTTTGCTGTGGACGATAGCTCAGTATCTGGATACATCTACCATCGTTTATTGGGTCACGAAGTTGATGAAGTGTTATTCCGTTGCCATCTACCGAAACATTTCTCTGCTCCAAATCTACCCGATTTGAACAGATCGCAAGTCTACGCCGTTAAACATGCCCTACAACGGCCCTTATCACTGATCCAAGGACCTCCTGGAACTGGAAAAACAGTAACATCAGCAACCATAGTGTTTCAACTCGTTAAACTAAACGGAGGACCCGTGCTCGTATGCGCACCAAGTAACACCGCCGTCGATCAGTTGACCGAAAAAATTCACCGTTCCAATTTAAAAGTAGTACGTCTCTGTGCCAAATCACGTGAAGCCATCGATTCACCCGTTAGTTTTCTTGCACTGCACAACCAAATTCGTGGAATGAACACAAATAGCGAGCTTCAAAAGCTTCAGCAACTTAAAGACGAAACCGGAGAACTAAGTTCAGACGATGAAAAACGTTACCGTATGCTTAAAAAAGCGGCCGAGAAAAAATTACTCGAAGCGGCTGATGTGATTTGTTGCACTTGCGTCGGAGCTGGTGATCCTCGACTTGCCCGAATCAAATTCCATTCTATCCTGATCGACGAAAGTATGCAATCGACCGAACCTGAATGCATGGTTCCTGTAGTTCTAGGAGCCAAACAATTGATCCTCGTTGGTGACCACTGCCAATTGGGACCCGTTGTAATGTGTAAGAAAGCAGCCCGCGCAGGACTCTCTCAAAGTTTATTCGAACGATTGGTCGTATTAGGAATTCGTCCTTTTCGACTTGAAGTCCAATACCGGATGCATCCAGAACTTTCACGTTTCCCATCAAACTTTTTCTATGAAGGTTCCCTTCAAAACGGAGTCTGCGCCGATGAACGGAAACTCTGCAAAATCGATTTTCCTTGGCCCGTTCCTGATAAACCCATGTTTTTTTACGTAACCCAAGGACAGGAAGAAATAGCCGGTTCTGGAACAAGTTACTTAAACAGAACTGAAGCTGCTAATGTTGAAAAAATCGCCACTAGATTTCTTCGTTGTGGCGTTAAACCAGAACAAATCGGAGTTATTACTCCTTACGAAGGACAACGAGCTTATCTCGTCCAATACATGCAATACCAAGGATCTTTACATAGTAAGCTTTATCAAGAAATTGAAGTCGCCAGTGTTGATGCGTTTCAAGGTCGTGAAAAGGATATCATTATTATGTCTTGTGTACGTTCAAATGAACATCAAGGAATTGGATTTCTTAACGATCCTAGACGATTGAACGTGGCTTTAACTCGAGCTAAATATGGCATTATAATTGTTGGAAATCCAAAGGTTTTGTCGAAACAACCACTTTGGAATCATTTGTTAAGTTTTTATAAGGAACAAAAGGTGCTAGTAGAAGGTCCGTTAAATAATTTGAAGGAGTCAATGATTCAATTTGCTAAACCAAAGAAGTTAGTAAACGCTGCTAATCCTGGTTCTCATTTCATGTCGACATCTATGTATGATGCACGCGAGGCGTTGGTTCCTGGTTCTGTTTATGATCGAACTGGACAGGTTAATGGGCAATATAATTATCCGCGTGGAGGCGTGCCGTTGGATATGTTCAGTCGTACGCACGATCCAATTAGTTATATATCCCCGGAACGAGCACAGGCCGCTTTAAATAATCTACCAGTTCCTGTGGGAATGTTTATGAATATGGCTCATGTTCCTCCACGATTCTATAACCAACAACAACAATCATTACAGGCGCGACAGAATCAAAGAAATCGGGTTCCATCCGCTAAAAGTTCAGGGTTGCGCGGAATGCGGAGTCGTGGTCATAGCCAGACTACGAATAGTCAGGATCAGACACAACCGTTCAGTCAAAATATGCAATTAACGCAGAATATGTCTCAGAGCATGTCGCAGCCTGGATTCAATCTGTCCCAACCAGGGCTGTCGCAAGCAGAACTTAGTCAAGATTCGTATATGATTGAATACCAATCACAAATGGACGGCTTGCTCTCACAGGACTCTACGTACCAGGGTGATCGTTCCACGTTCACCTTTCAACCAACTGGTACTCAATTTACACAGCCATATTGAACCGTGCACCAAACATGACGCTATGTCGCGGGAGCGATCAAAGAAAATTAGCAAGTGAAATCTGCCTGGAATAAAATTGTTGGTACACAGATCGCAGGAAATCGTGATACGTGCAAAGGAGTTAAATTGATAGTGATGAGACGAGTTTCTTCGGAAAGATACGTTTCAACCAAAAAAAAAAAAAAAATACCAAAAGAAACCAAGATAAAAGAGCAGGTATCAATATTCCACACGTGCAATATTTGTCCGCCGGGAGTCTTGGACAGTTTAATTACAAAACGAATACAACAATCATTGTAAAACGTAGTTATAGAACAACTCTGAATAGCACATGCTTTTTATATAGATCTTGGTTATCTGCTCTAGGCTTATACATATTATCAATTATCTTATTATTTTCCTTTATTTCAAATACTGCTAATATTTTTGTTTCTGGGTTTTGGGAGTTGATTTCGTTTATTTAAAAATAAATGTTATTAAAATAATTGTTAACAACTTGTATTTCATTGGGTACTAATACAGAATTCCTGCAGTATTTTATGATAATCATAACATAAAGTTATTTTATTTTATCAATGTGCACATATGGAATAAATATTATACATGTAATAATAGAAATTTATTGTTTTGTTCTAATTGGTATTCATTATTAAACAAAATAAATCACTTCAATTAACTGCTGTTGTTTGAATTGTTGGCCTATTTGTTCGTTTTCAGGTTTTACAATAATTGATAAGCATATTTGTATGATTGTTGGGCGTAAGTCTTATTTAATTCTACGGGGTCACAGTGATCCCATAGAATTTTCGAATGAAGCAGTGATTCTTTTTTAGACTACTATACACCCAATTCTTTTTTGCGCGGTTTTAAATTAACACGGTCTAGAAAAAAAAAATGAATTCGCAAATTAGCACGATTAAGAAAGCTATTTGATGAGAATGAAATCTATTATAAATGTACCCAGGAAATATGGGTAAAGTACAAAATATATCTTAAATGATATGTTTCGGGCTTCACTCGGGTAAACCGTGTTGCTGGAAATTACGTAATCTTTTGGTATCACACATTAATAATGATTTTGGGGGTTTTGTTTAAAACCACAAAAAGAAAATTTTGAAGGCTCATTCAACAATACAGTAATATTTTTAATTTTTTTGTAATTTTTCTCAAATGCATTATATTC
Organism: Sisyra nigra; assembly: GCA_958496155.1. Classification (NCBI taxonomy): domain Eukaryota; kingdom Metazoa; phylum Arthropoda; class Insecta; order Neuroptera; family Sisyridae; genus Sisyra; species Sisyra nigra. The sequence goes on along the minus strand of OY292315.1, from coordinate 33,069,468 downwards.
ATCGTACTTATTTCCTGCATTATTGTAATACAAATATATTACAACAGTAGAATACGTACAATATTTTTGGAACAATTAAAAGTAAATCTTAGAAAATGGACAATGTTCGAGATCTGCTAAATGCAATAATTACAACAATTACAGTGAATTATAATTATGAATGTATTGAAATTATCAGAAATGATTAACGAGTGTTAATCATATTAATAATATAATTTATATCTTAACTAGCTGGTACCCGCTCGCTTTGCTGAGAGTATCTAAATTAAATTGATTGATTAATTGATTCCCCACTTTCACAAGGTAATTTAAAAATTAATCTATTTTAACAGAAAACAATGATAGATACTTTCAGACTTTAGATGCAAAGTAAATTCTTCAGAATCCTTAAAACTACTTTTCTAGGAAGATATATTAGCTATTTTACAGGTTCATTATGATACAATTTTAAATATAAAATGTTCCTTTAACTTGAAAATTTTTCATTTCAAATGTCAGTTATAACCGTTCAGCTATTTTAGTAGAAAATATTCGTAGCTATATCGGCTATATCCTACAGGAACCGTGCCTTTTTTAGGATAAATGGTATTCAATACGTTAAGATCTGAGTTATCTCTAACAAAAATTTATTAAAATTAGTTCCGTTAAGTAATTGTTAATTAAATATTTAAAAATTTAGTATATTATTTTTACACGTTTATTTTAATTATATCTTCGACAATGAACAATAAAGAATTTCAAATAATTATTTTAAACAATTCATTATTAATTTTATCGGGTTTATTGAGATTTTTAATATTTATTTTCCAGTAAACTTTGTCAATTTTTTCATTTAAACTTTGTAGAGGTTTCTTTCGTCGCTGTGTAAAATTGGTCAAGCCTTCTTGAGGAAAATGCGTTAAAATGCTATTTCACAAACTTTAACAAAACTTACCGAAAATACACGCTTCCTGTAGAATTTAATTGTTATGCTATCCTATGTAGGGTGACCAACCGTACTCATGTACCGTATATACCTAATTGGTGTAGAATTTTTCGAGTTTTTGTTCTAAATAATGACCAACATAACATTTCTATATTTATAAGAAAAAGAGAGCAATAAAACAGCCACTACGTACGACGTACAATATCCAGTCGCTCTGCCAACGCTTTTTAAATCTGTAACATCTTCTAAGATATTCATTTTTATGATATGCTGTAAAGGGCAATTTTAATCTACATGAAATGCGTAACTAATGTATTTAATTGGATAAGGAATAATAATGTATTGGTTAAATAGCTTGGTAATGAGTAATGACCAATAATTTTTTTGTAATATGTAAAAGATAAAAATGGTTCCTGTGAGTTATCCTTAGTAGATAGACATACCGTCGCGGACTTTTTTATCATTTGTAAGATACACAATTTCGGCACATATAAGTTTGATCTATCTCGTAAGGTTTAGCCAGCGTTTGCAATGTAAGCGCACAAAAATATGTTGATTATGACCTCACATTATAAATCTTTGAATTTTCCGACTTTTCTCTAGTATAATATGCATGTATTACACCTACAAACCTTCCTCTTAGAATCACTCTATCAATTGCTGAAAACTGCATTAAAAGCCGTTTTGTAGTTTAAAAGATCTTAGGAAACAGACAGCGGGAGCGATATTGTTTTATACTATGTAAAGATAATAAAAAGCAAATGTTTGTAAGTCGACAATTTGGAGGGGTTTATATTAATCCTTCGTTTTCCATAACAATGTTATTTTTGTGGTCCGGAGATTAAAGTGACGGTCCCACATGTGAGAAGTCCACGGAACGAATCCCACATTCCTTGATTTTTTTTTTAATTCAATAATTGTACATTGGGTATTTCAAACTTAAGGTTCGTGCATTTTTATGAAAAGCCATTTGTATCATAATATAACAGGAAAATATTTGTACAATATCTAAAGTTAGGAGCTGGTTTGTATTAATTTTTAGTTAGATTTTCAATGTTATATTTGTGGCTCAGCATCTAAAATTACGATCGGTCTAAAAAAACGTATTATTTTTTTTTTATTTTAACTGTATACTTATTCGTTTTTTTTAATCGTACGGCTGTGAATGAGTGTTAATAGTGTTAATGAGCTTTTATGGAAGAGAATGGAACTTCGAACGGTGGAACGGAACAGAACATTACTAGAATTCAATTGTAAGTTTATGAGTATTGTATCACTTTATTAAAAGAGTAGAACTTATAGTAAAATGGCAATTTTAAGTTTGACCTAAAATTGACAAACTATATATACAAATACGCGATAAACATGAAAAAGGAAGAATATTTATAGTTTAAAATAATTTAACATTATCAATATCCTCAATATCACTCCCTAAATAAAGCCAGTGAAAATGCAGCGAAAAACGATATCCGATTTTACCGTAACGCGAACATCTCGAATTGATCGCTTTGCCCAAATGTCGAAAGTCGAGCAAGTAATCGAGCAAAAAAAGCGAGAAATTCAAGCTCGACTTCAAAAAGGAAATAATGCCAATACAAATTCATCGACGTCCAAATCGCCCACATCCTCCGACTCGCCCAAAGCAAAAATAACCGAAAGGTAGCCAAATGCGTTGATATTTTTTTGTCACTTATTTTCATTGATGGTATTTTTAGTCTTCCCAGCGAGAAGAGCAAAAAGCCGCCTGTAATAAACACTTTGAACATGTTCTCAAACGATGGATCTTTCCTTGATCAATTTAAACAGTTGAGCGCGGAAAAAAGTAAAAATTTTCAAAATAAGTTTGGGAATCAATCCAATAATAAGAATACTGAAAACGAAAGTAATTCGAGCTGTAAAAAAGATGTACAGCAAGAACGGAGGAATACGTATGCTTTCTGCAATTTTCTTATTTTAATTTTGTAAAAATTAATGAAATGTTGTAGAGAACGAATTAAATCCAGTCGATGGTCTTCGGCACGCGAAAAAGATCGTCCTATATCACCCTATACGCCGAATAAAGATAAATATAACAGTCGATTTTCTGATAAAACACGTTATGATAATTTTCCAGGAAATGGATCTTTCGGATCAACTGGATTTCCTGGAAAAGTCGACAATGTTAATGATTCGATAACGAATCCAATTTTAAGTAGTTATCCTCCACCTCCGTTTTCAACTGCAATGCCAGTACCACCCCCACAGCTTACATCTAGTACCTTAATCGCTCCACCCCCTCCTAACATATCAGGAACTAACACTGGAATTTGTATTCCACCTCCGATGACACTTACATCACAAACCGATCTATCAGTTCCACCCCCACTTTTACAAAATGATCTATCCGCGATTCCAACTCCAAACCCTATTGCAGTTCATACAATCCCACAACCAGAACCATTAAACGCATTATCAATTCCTCCCCCAGCCCCTTTACAACTACAAAACATCCCCCCGCCATCCCCAATTCGATTAAATGAAATCCCAAATCCTAAACCGTTAGATATATCAAATATACCAGCTCCTTCTGATCCTTTGCAGCTATCAGATAAGAACTTAATTAATACAGATGTTATTAAGAATATACCTCCTCCAAATAAGTCAATTCCACCACCTTGTTTACAATCATCCCCTGCGAAAAAAGATAATCCTAATTTGGTGGAAATCGATGTCACGGTCCCACCCCCAATTTCATCTTCTCAAACAGTTCAATCAATTGTGCCTCTATCATCATTGTTAGCACCTACGTCAATGCCACCTCCTGCATCTCATAATGCCAATGTTTTACCGCCTGTTTTAAATCAGTCGCAATATCCTGGAAGTGGTCCAAATATTTTGGTGTTGTCGCAATCAAGTTCTGCGATTCCTTCGCTGATGGCACAGCCAGTATTGCCTCCGTTGGGAATGAATTTGTGTGTGCAGCCTCAAATGAATGTACCACCAACGCCTGTGGTGGCTCCTTGTATAGTTCCAGTTGCTGCTCCAACGGCACCGCCACCTTTGCTGAATCAACCACCACCGGTTCCTGTGCCCAGCAGCATTCCACCCATGTCCGTGCCACCACCGAATGTTTTACCAAACAATCTCAATGGTACGTTAATACCTTAAATTTTATAATTTAATCAGAAAATTATCGGAGGTAAAAAATTAATTATTAAAAGTTTTTACTACCATATCAATGTACAAAATGTTGGGTAATTTGAACCTACATACAATTGGGATTTAACTCATTTTTTAAATTATTGGGAATGAAATAGGCGCCACTCTACTATGATCATTGTATTTATTACTTTTAAGGGATCATTTGTTGGATAAAATAATCTCATTTTTGGCATACAAAATCCCAATTGTTAATCTTGAAAATACCATCAAACTATAATTCCGTCTAATTCAAAGTATGGAAAACTTATTTATAGTTTATTACTAACATTTTGGGCATTTATTTTTTATTTTGAAAAAACTGATTGATTTGAAAGTCGATGTCAATAATCTTCGATTCGCTCGTTCAAAAAAAAAAAAATTATATTGGGAACTGACATGGAGGTGTAACTTAATTAATATAGCTGATTTTAGGATGTAGTTTTAAAATAAAGACTTTAAATGTGGACAGTAATGGATCCAAATTAAAATTACTATACAGATTACAGACAGAACTTGAGATCTGATAGGAAAGATTTCACTTTCTTGCGATATGTTGTAAAGTCGTTTGAATGTGAACCATGTATGCATTTCTTTATTGCAGCGGTCGGGGAACCGGGTAAATTAACCCAAATGGGGTAAATTGGAAACTTTTGGGGATAATAAGGACATGTTTGCCATGATTATTTTATAAATGTGTTAGTATGGCCGAAGACTGTATTCAAATTGTTCTTACATTAAAAAGCCTCAATTTTGAAGTTATTGTTTCAAACATGAAGCTACTACTTTCATGCAAATTTTTTCCGTGCAAATTAATTCATTAAATAATGTTTAATTTGAATTTATATTGATTGTTTTCTTTTAAAAATGAGGGGGTAATATCGACTTACGCAAAAATATTTTGGGGTAACGGGGTAAAAAAAGTTTTCCGACCGCTACTTTATTGCTTATCGCCTCAGTAAGAACGGCACCTTACAAAATATCAAGACATGTTTTCTTTGATTGAAATTTTAATTTGGATCGATCCAATACTACTCAATCAAATATTATGAATATAAAAATAATAATAAAAGCCGGGCATATAAGTATGGGAGAAATATCGAGAATATTAATGATTAAAAGTTTTACGGCCTTTTTTGCTAAGTTCTCATATCAAAGCACGGCCCAAGAAAATCAATAGGTTGCTAATAAAGAATGGAATGGGAAACTTGTATTAGTTTAAAGTAATTAATTATATAGGATCATATTCATAAAAAGGATATTATGCTTATATATACAAAAAATTAAGACTATACAGGGTGTACCAGCTAGACTGGCCATTAAAAGTTTCCGGAAAACCTGAAATAATAGAAATCTAAAAATTAGGGTTAAAGCCTTACGGGATTGGAGCTACCTTCCTAAAATATTTTTAGTTTTCTGACACTTCCGGTTATACCGGAAGTCGACACTAAAATCGTTATTTCAAATGGCATGCCCTATTTGTTTTTACATATCTCGATTGAATTAATAATTCTGAGCATCTTTCAAAATGACAAGATCTCATTTAATCCTTAAGGTTTTTGAGAAAAAAGACTTTTATTGGAAATTTCGTATCAAACGGACGTCTTGTAAAAGTCTCACATTAAATTGTGTGGGAAGCTCGACTAGGCTCGTTTGAGAGCTCAAAGATGCAGTTACACTCGAGATTATCAAAAACAATCAGTTGTTGTTACTAAGTATTTCAAAGTGCATCGTAAAGTTACACGTGCTGAATTGTGCAAAATATCAATTTTTTTTAATGGCACCACCTAATTTTATTTACCTTGTTTGGTTTTTCTTAAAATTCTCCACATTTTCATAATGTATATCCCTATAGCCAAGTGTAAGGGTTTTCGAATTATCGTTGAAAATAAGAAAATTCAACGTTACATCCGTAATTTATAACCGAGCTTTATGCTGATCCTAAAATATTTTAGGACGGTAGCTCCAAACCAGTAAGGCTTTAATCCCAATTTTTAGATTTCTACTATTTCAGGTTCTCCGAAAACTTCTAATGGCCGGTCTAGCTGGTACACCCTGTATTTCAATTCATGTTAATACATTCAATTCCATTGAATGGCTCTATATGTACGTTGTTTTCATCTGTTTTTCATGATTTATGGATGGAGCATTAATTCATTGAGGGGTTGTTAACTACTCATGCAGTTGCTAATAGGTTTGTTCTCACAGTGACCTGGATTGGATTTGAACTACTTTTGAACTGTTGAGTGTGCGCACAGCAGAATTTCGAGAAATTCAAATCCGGTGCTCCATGAATGAGTGAGTGAAGGAATATGGAGCGTATAGAAGGAGAACAATGTTCTAGGCAATTCTAGGATTTTATTTGAATTGGCAGTTAGAAAGCAGTTCAACTTCATGAATTTGAACTGCTGTTAGAACAAACCTAATAGCATTGTTTTGTTATCAATGTATGTATATATTTAATGTGGGTATATACGGAAGCATGTTAGAAAGCCTTAAAACGTCTTGATAGTTCGTATAGGCGAGTCCCCCCAAAATCATACTCGACGAGCTATAAATAGATCTGTTCCAGATAAAAATAAAACCATACATTTACGGTACTAGTTATGTGAAATAGAAAAAGTAATGCGCAATATAAAAATATAACAAGTTGTCATAATTGTCGTAAAGGTGCGCTTTTATTTTCACTTGGAACAAGTTTATTATTTAAAGAAAATGTGAATAGATGTTTTTCGAATATAAACATTTTTTTAAAAGTTAGTTGATTTATAGGAGAATATTGAAAATTTGCAAGTATGAGTATATCCTTGTTTATGATTACAACCCAATTTCGATATCATGCATTGCGATATAATTATCTAATTATAGTTAGGATTTAAAGCACCAGGAATTGAAACTTAAGTAGTCGGTTCCCAATATTTCGAATTGAAACCTGTTTTATTGGTAAATTTTCATAAATAATATTAAGTGTCTTTTTCTATTGAATAATGTTAAGAATGTGTCAAGTATAAGACAGTCTGAAAAATTAAAAAAGATAATAATTGTGGAATCTATGAAATGGGACTGTGTTATACGATTTTATGCATTCTTAACTATTGCTATGAGAGCCCTGTTTGATGCGCTGTGAAGTGTGCCCCGTAGGATCGGCAAGTCACGCTGCCATGAGCTCCGTGGCCCGTATGGTTGCCCAGTGCGGAACCAGCTTCGAGGATGTGGTGCGACAACGCAACCAACAAGATCCCAACTTGTGGTAACGTGTTCAATTCTGTTCTGTAACTGCAGCCGATCTCTTCCACCCTGCCAGCCCTCAGTCTAGTAATCACTAAATAGTACCGAAACACTAACAAGAGGCTTCATTACACATTTTCAGTTACAAGAAACTAGAATCAGTTTCTTCATTTTCTATCTTATATCAGTAGTCGTATTCAGAGACCTTATATCATTCTATGTGTTCTAGGTTTTTGTTTAATAAAAATTCACCCGCTTATCGCCAATATCAAGAAATGGTTGAGCAGTTTAAGTGTCAATTAAAAGCAGCGTCTCCCATTAAAACTGAGTATAAACCGGATGATTTATATGACCCGACGGCAGGACTGGATGATCCATATCCATGTAAAACAGAACCTGATGACCACGTCATTAATCGTATGGATGATGCTTGCTTTTCAAATTTCAAGCAAGAAATCAACGACTCGTCAATTAAAAATACTTTTTCGTACAATCAAGAACAAAAATATAAAGTCAATTCTGATAGCGATCCGGACAATGAACAAGACAATACACGAAAGAGCCGTAAAAGAAAAAGTAGATGGGGCGATCAAACCACTAGTCTTATATCCTCAACGTCAAATCCTCTAAGTCAATCAAATAAAATAATGCTAACAAAAGTAACTCGAACCGATCCAGCGCTAATTCAATACGCAGTAAATAGTTTCGGAACCGCAAATCTATCAGAAGACGAATGGCAGAAAGCTGAAGACCATTACAAAATAAACTTACTCTACCAAGACATGTTGAGAAAACGAGAGGAAGTCAATCAGTTACAAGAATCTGGCAAATTTAAATACGAATACGATTCGGATGAGGAAACTGACGGTGGTACTTGGGAACATAAAATTCGAGTGCAGGAAATGGAGGCGACTAAACTCTGGGCTACGGAACTAACAAAAAAAGCCGAGGGGAAACATCATATTGGCGACTTTTTGCCGCCCGAAGAATTGCGTCGATTTATGGAACAATCTACGGCAGCTAAAGAAGGACGAGAGCCAGATTTGTCAGACTATAAAGAGTACAAACTTAATGCCGATAATATTGGTTTTCAAATGTTGCAAAAACTTGGCTGGTCTGAGGGACAAGGATTGGGGATTGAAGGGTCAGGAATTGTGGAGCCTGTCAATAAGTATGTAGAAGACGTTTTTGTTGTGTGTGACTTATTTTGAATTGAATTGTTAGGGCGGCGAAACGGGATATGAAGCAAGGACTTGGTGTTAATGTGGCTGGAGGATTTTCTTCGAATGACGACGAGTACGATGCGTATAGGAAACGGATGATGCTTGCATATCGATTCAGACCGAATCCTTTAGTAAGTTGATTTTATATTAATTGTTTCCGTAGCGTTAGCTCGGTCAGGCTCGGTATTCGCAGTAATCCAAAATTAAACTTATTTTGGATAGAAATTGTATAAGTAGTTCGTTCCCATAGCAAAGGAGCTTGTTTACAATTTCGTTTTATAATACTAATTTTCAGGTCTTAATAGTGTAATATTTTAAGCAATTATCAGGTGAAAAGACCAGTTTTTTATTTTAATAATTTATTTTCTTTTAACACTACGTTTCGTCGGTGTTATTTCGACTATTTTTTGCCTATCTGAATATTTGACACCTAAAATTTTAAAGAGTATAGCCGTTTAACCATAAGCCAGCGGGCCCACGGGTTTTTTTGATCGGACGTTTATTTTGTTCTTATTCAAATATACCTCTAGGTGGGGATAGTACATATACTTGATATTAGACCGCTACCTCTTCTATTATCGGAGTTAGAGGGGTTACAACCCTTAACTTAATTATTTTTTTTATTGTATTTTATTTAATTTTATTGTATTTTTATTTAATTAATTTTTATTGTATTTTATTTAATTATTTTATTTTATTGTACATCTTTTTCTGAAAAAATTTTTGAGTTATCTTTATTAGTTTCGGAGAAAAAAAATAATAAGTTAAGGGTTGTAACCCCTCTAACTCCGATAATAGAAGAGGTAGCGGTCTAATATCAAGTATACGTACTATCCCCACCTAGAGGTATATTTGGATAAGAACAAAATAAACGTCCGATCAAAAAAAACCCGTGGGCCCGCTGGCTTATGGTTAAACGGCTATACTCTTTATATTAAAATTATTTTGATATAACAAATTTCAAGATACCTGATGAATTCGAAATAACACCTACAAAAAGTAGTGTAAAAAGTACATAAGTAGTTAAAATAAAAAACTGGTCTTTTCACCTGATAATTGCTTAAAAAATTTCGTTTTATCATTTAACACATTAAGTACAGACCACGTATATGTAAAATGGTGCCTCAACCAGGGATTGACTTCGTATATATGTTTTTCTTTCTGTTTTCTATAATATGTGTAGGGGACTATCTTAAGTGGAGCTTTACTAACTTTACAGGGAATTGCTAATAACATTTCTTAGCCTACAGTTTGGGTAATTTTGCTGTAACCTTGAGTGGAGTAAACGTGGAGCATGATAGATAATCTTGAAGCGTCCCATTAGTTCGTTTAAGCCAGTGCTCGGCAAACTTTTGAGCCAAAGAGTTAAATATCTACATTTTTTTCAACCAAGAGTTTTATCAAGAGTAAACTAAGAAGTTGTCTCAATGGTGATTAAACCTGAAATCGTATGTAAAATCAGGAATAGCATTAACTTCATTTACTTCAACTTTCCAAAAATGTACAAGGGCATTGTTAACATTAAATATTTGCTAGCCATTAAGTTTGTTTCAGATGAAAAAAAAAATGTTTTAAGGTACAACTCATGGACAATATAAAAAAGTTGCCATTGCATTATATTGTGCATGATTTGAACCGTACAATAAACGTTTTTATTTTCATCTGGAACAAACCTAATGACTAACAAACACTCAATGTGACCAATGTACTTGCATCTCTTTGGAAAGTTTGAGTAAATCAAGTGTTTGTTATTTTTGATTTTAGGTACGATTTCTGGTTCTCATAATTAGCACAACTTCTTAGTGCGGCTACCTAGGTTGCACAATATTGAGGGGCGTAGATTTAAATTTTTTTTTTTAATTTGGGAGTTTAAAATCATAAACTAATTAAAGTCTTAATACTTTTGCGCACTAATCAGACGAAAACAAATGACAGACAATATTATATTTTGAGCAAAATTCATTCAAAATTCAAATTAGTTTTATAATTTATTTACGTTTATCAGTCATTTATTAAAAGTTATATAATCAAATTCTTTGCAATAAAGCTCAATATTCGGCAAACCCTACCGAAAGTAGGTATTTTAATGAAGGCATAAAATTTATGTGACTTAATTATCGATGGCCCCTAATCTCATTTTTCGAAAAAAAAAAAATGGACTTTACTGGTTTTCTTAGGGGTTATCCATAAATTACGTCACACGTTGAAGGAGGGGCATCTTCAAAATGTGTCAGTGAATGGTAAGGGCGTGGGGGAGTGTCAAAAGCTTTGCGACGTCACATGTTCACATGTGAATTTTTTCACATGTGAATAAAAAATGTACGAGCTCAATCTATATTTGTTAATACTTTAGCACTCTCGCTATGAGATTATCTCTCTGTTTTTAATAAAATATCTGCTGCGAGGCGTCACAGTACTTTCTTTTACTTTCATTTGTGAAACTCGCTGTTATATATATGAATATATGTTAATATATATGAAATATAAGCACTTTATAGCTATGCACATTAACAGAACTATATGCATACAACCTTTATGATGTACATTGTACATATATAAAATATACGAATTTCCAACCTTCACCCCACAATCGTCCTTATTCGAATTTTCCCAGCAAAAATTTTCAAATAAAAGTTGTAGCTACTAATAAGTCTAAGAACTATAGTAAATTCAAAGAAAATCGTTAGAGCCGTTTTCGGAAAAAATTGAAAAAGCTCAAAAACTCCTAGAATAAAGTGGAGCTTTCGGCTGACCTATTTCAAACAAAAGCTTCGCGGCACAACTAGGTATAATATGGAGGCCAAATTCCAAGTTTGGTGAAATTCGGATAAAGCTTTCGATACGATATGGCTGTCACACACACACAGAGACATGTTTCTAAAAACCACTTTTTTGGACTCAGGGGACCTCAAAACATTTATTTCCGGTGAAAGCTCGAGTACGAAAATTCGACCCGATTGCAATACTTTTTTTACTATCTATATTCTATATAGTAGTAAAAGAAAGTAAAAATTAACCCATTAAAACAAAATTTTTAAAAGGTGTAAATTTCAAAGGTTAACCAGCATTTCTACATAGGAAAAAAAATAATTATAGTACATTCCCCCAGCTGCATTTTAATAGAATGTATTGTCATCGACAACGAATCTACCTGCTAAATTTCAGCTTGAGCCGATAACGGAAAATGGGTTAATTTGCCGTCGCCAGATTTGCGTGGCACATCTCTACATACAACAGTCAAGTTAAAATAGAGAGATAAAAATAAGAAAAACATTAAAATAACTGTTTTCTTTTGATTATTTTCAAATACATGCATAAAATTAAAAAATGTGTGACGTCATATCAGGGGAGGGATCTAAAAATCTGACAACCTGTGACAAGGACGAGGGAGGGGTTAAAAAGTCCTGAAAATCGTGTGACATAATTTATCGATGGCCCCTAAGGAGCCACTAAATTAGTCTCTGCAAGTTATTCCTTTTTTGTACATTTTAAAGAAGATTTTTTTTGCTATGTTGGATTTATTATATTTAAAGAAATAAATATTTCAAATTCTTTACAAGTTGATTTCACATTAATAAATTGAAATGCAAGACTGAATCAGTCCGGCGAGAGATTTAAAATTATATCTGAAAACTGGGACTTTCTGGGAAAATATAAATATTTATATTGACTTGTGAGTTGTGAATGAATAAGTAGTACTTTAATAACATTTTGAAACATGTTTGTTTATTAATTCTGAGTAATTTCATTAATTCCGTAATGAATCTACATATTTCATAATAGCATCTTTCCTCTCTTTTCAGAACAATCCTCGACGACCGTATTATTAAAACGCATCAAACAGTAGCCAACTAGAAGCCGTAAGTAGAATAATGATGTGTAATAAATAATTATTATAAAGTTATTTGTATTTAATAATGTAAATTAATTATTTAAAATAAATAAATTTGTTATGAAAAAAATACAGTTACATTGTGAATTTGAATTTGTCGAGGCATGTGCGCCAAAAATATAAGTAATTAAATAGTGACAGAGACGGAGCGATTCACTGGCAATGAGTGAAACAAAGAGAGTAAGTAAAAGTGACATTTGAGTTTGTGATGCAATCATAAGATTTAACCGTCCGCGCCCTCATCCCATGGCGACAACCCGCCTACATTAGTTGCAGGCATACTATTTCAAAATTTACAAATTGACACAGAAATTGATTCCATTTGACGTAAAAACCATTGTATGTATTATTAATATACAAAAATCAATTTTCCAATGTGACAAGAAAAAAATATTTGCTGTTATTTTAAGGTTTACTGTCCGAAATTTGACATTTGCACACGCTGTTCACCAAGTTTACATTTTCGAAGCATGCCAGATGTATATAATCTATAATTATTGGTTCGTAAGTTAAATCAGTGCTCAAATAATTCATACCATCAATAACATAATTGAAAAATTTATTGTTCATTCCAGGGGGCATGGGGCTCTGCACTTAACAACCATCATTTACTCATAGTCTCATCAACATTCCAACTCCTTCATTCATTTATTTCTTGTTAAATCAGTAATATTACGCCATAATCTATTCAATGAATCGATAAACATTGGGATAAATGCGCTCATTTAATTAGTCTTGAATCAACAAATCGTTATTGATTGATGCAAGCAATGTTCTCGTCGCACATGCTAATGAATATTTCGGGATCAACAGCTACGCAAAACACTAACTCGCATTTGTATCAAGTTCCTCAAAGCCAGATTAACACTGACAACACAAGTCGGTTGATTCAGCCATCCTCTAATGGTTTAGTTTCACCACGCCAATTAGGTCACATTGAAATGGCACCCCTTCGCAACCATCACTCGGTTATGCCACCACCACCACACATTTACCTGAACAATAATTCGATTCAGAAAAATTACAACAATAACTCATCACGTAATTTTTGGAATAGTCAAAAACTTCCAGAGGGAGGAGATTGTAGCCGGTCAACTACACCGAGGAGTTACGATAGTGATGATAGCTGTCACTCACAGTCACAATCACCTGTACCTGAATTAAAAGGTATTTTTGAAAATCGTCCCTAAATTTTTATACTTAGTCGGGTTAATTTGTAGGAGTCAAAAGGTTGCACGATGTTTATGGAACTCAACAGGCCTTCTTTCAACAAGCTGGAATTCACCATTCCTCCAACGGGTATTTTTATAATACACAACGAGCTCAAAATCCTCTATTACCTCCTCAAATAAATCATTATAATTTATATCCGCCAAAACGAAGGTATGTTGTAATATGATTTCTTAGTTTGGTTTTACATTAGATTTTTGAAAAACATCACAAATTTTAAGTAATTTTCAAAGACTTATAACTTTGAGGAAAATGATATTATAAAATCTTAGGGGAAACATTTTTGACGATAAAGTTTGGATTTTCGAGGATAGATCGACAACCTTATGCAGAGACAAGCGTGCATTTATTAGAGATGTAAAAGTAACGAAAAAGAGCGTACCCGTATGTATTCGTTACTATAACAATCAGTACTCGTTACTTCTGATACCTCATTAGATGCTATGTTATGTTAGAGTAACGACTCGAATCGTACTACATATTGCGTACGCGTACAGTATGAATTGACCGCGTCGCAACATTCGTAATTTGTGTAAAACATACTTATACTGCTTATACATTGCTTACAAAGCTGCGTTAGGTGCATTTTCTCACTTTTCCTTATTTTGAACCATACTTGTGTTTAAGTTATTTTCATTTTTGTTTAATTTAATAAGTAAAGTGTAGAACTACAAGTGGACTGTTGACAGAATCTACTAAAATTTGCAATGGATTTACTGTTTTAACATTTTTAATTTTGAATTTATGTTTAAGTTAGTATTATATCACAATAACATCGCAATCTGTTATCGTAATACGTATCGATTATTATGAAAAAGGCAAAAATAGGTGTCTAAAATTATTTATAGACACTAAAATTTAAACAATATTTTCACGATAGACACGATAGATCAACATAAAATAACATTGAAAATAGTACCGATAGTACCAATAGTACGGTACAATGACAATGACGGTACGACGAAAAGTGCGAAGAATGCGAAACGTGCGAGTAACGAAACGCATTCGTGTGTAACGTTTTGTTACTTGGTACTAGATGGCGCACCCGTTACTTAGTAAGGAATACATACGGCTCGTTACAGCTCTAGTATTTATTTTACAAAAGTTATGTACAATATAATCGGACCTATTCCATAAGAGGTGTCACAATGTTTCGCGACATTTCTCGCGGATTTCTCGGCGTTCAAACGACCATTTCCGGTTCACACTATGTTAAAAAAGTTAAAGAATACCAAAAAGAAAAAAGCATACACGACATTTGCCATAAATATACAGAATATAAGACTTCTTTTTTTTTTAATTTTATTTAGACGCTCAACTGCACGGTTATTTGCGTCTGTTGTCCTTGTTAAACCGGGGTCTTTGTTGTCTTTCACCTTGTATTAGTTCACTTATACTTTTTACTTTCTTTTACTACTATATAGTAAAGTAAGTATTGTAATCGGGTCGCATTTTCGAATTCGAGCTTTTACCGGAAATACAGGTTTTGAAGTCCCCTGAGTCCAAAAAAGTCGTTTTTAGAAACATGTCTGTGTGTGTGTGTCAGCCAGATCGTATCAAAAGCTTTATCCGAATTTCACCAAACTTGGAATTTGGCCTCCATATTATACCTAGTTGTGCCGCGAAGCTTTTGGTTGAAATCGGTTAACCGAAAGCTCCACTTTATTCTAAGAGTTTTTGAGCTTTTTCATATTTTTTCGAAAACGGCTCCAACGATTTTCTTTAAACTTACTATAGTTCTTAGACTTATTAATGGCTATATTAAGGGGGTATTCTAGTCTAGAGGCCCGAATTTTGAGCGTTTTTTAGCAATTAGCCTTTTTCCTCGGAAGATTTAAAAAAGATCCGCTAGGGGCAGCACCGGTGGTGCGGTACATATATTTTGAATTCTCTATTGACAATAACGTCAAACGTATAGAATTATAATGGAATTAACGGAAGACAATGTACCTGGAGCAAAATTGAAATTCGAAAAAGTGCAAGATCATCTTGTCCGGGATTTAAAATATCAGATAATAAAAATGTTCTAGTTGAAAGGTTAGTTGGTTCATAAATTTTCACGTATATATCATTGTGTTGTTGAAAATTTTATTATTTTAAATAAACTTAATTGTTTTTTTTTTTGAGAATTGAAGAATGAATTGCAAACGGTAATGATAAAAAAATTTTCGTTGGAATTGATTGTGGTAAATGTCTAGCGGATAAACAGCAACGCATGAAATTACTTAACCCAACTACCAAGTTCAACATCATGCAGTTTTCCTAATACAAACTGGGCAAATGTTCCATCCCAAGCTATTCCTCGTTCTTTTTGCTATGCTATAATGTATAATTATATTTCTATCGGTCCTATTGAAACTTTAGATTTGAACTTGCTACTTTATCTGACGATGACGAACAGTTTCTAAATTGTGGTAACTCGAAAGCACTTCAAAGGGGAAGACAATATTGTTTGAGTGACTTTGTGTTAAATATGAAGATAATAATAATAAGATTTTTTTTCAACTTGTGGTTTTATAAAAAGTACAAATTTGACACCATCCTGCTTGTATCGACTATCAGACGTACAATAAGCGAATGCACAATGTTTTGTAGGCATGACAATTTTTTTAAAATTTTTTTTTATCACAATATTTATTCATTCTAATAATAAACAGACGTGCGTTTGACGTTATTGTCAATAGAGAATTCAAAATATATGTACCGCCCCACCGGTGCTGCCCCTAGCGGATCTTTTTTAAATCTTCCGAGGAAAAAGGCTAATTGATATTAATTTTACTATCCGTTTTTTTTTATCATTTGTTTATTTATATTCAAAGAGTACACAAAATTAATTTTAAAAAAATTTATTGAGTTATGCCGTTTTTAAGTAGAGGGGGGGGGAAAGGCCGTGTCCTCGTCGCCATGATTTCTAACTTTGTGGTCATCTGAAAAATAAAAGAATGATGGATTCTTGATTGATGGCTGGTTAGAACTTGAGATATTGTGGCTACCGCAGCGAAAAAAGTAGTTTCGAGAAAAATACATTTAAAGTTTTACGTTAAGTCTCAACCGGTCTAGTTGGCACGAAACTAAAACGGCTATAACTTCGGAAATAATTTGAATTCTGAAAAATTTTTTTAGGGAAATATTTTTGAATATATAAACTATCGGATTATGAAAAAAAAAATTTCGATTTTTTCAAATTCCTAGACTGGAATACCCCGTTAAGGGTGGGAGTTCGTATATACATAGTTATAAAATTATTATAGTTCTTTTAACCAACAACGAGTTTCATAAATGAAAGTAAAAGAAAGTACTGTGTCGCCTCGCACCAGATATTTTGAATCCCCATGGATCTTTGATCAATTTTTATTATTCATCGTCACTAGTTATCCTGATTATAAATGATTTTTACACAATTTCCCACAATCCCACTTGTTTCAGGAACACTATTATCTTTCTAATTCCGTCATAGTCTGCCAAATTTTCTCTTAGGGTCATCGGCTGCTGTCCATAGATTGCTCTTCGTTGATTATCGTATTGGGTACATTGAACCAGGTTGTGTTTAACTGTTTTTCGGACACTACATGTCTCACACATTGGAGGTTCTTCATTCCAATATTAGACTCAAAGAATATATTGATTATGATTTATGACAGCTTATAGAATATGAATTTGAATATCGTCTCACTTGGCAAGTGACACGTCTTACGGAAAAGCACTCAATATCTTGATTGATTAAGCTTCAATGTTTATATAGGAAACTATATAAACAAATACTCTGTACAGAGACAAATTATAAATCTTATTTGAGACAAATATTTTAAATACCCCTTCTTTTAGTTTTTCTCATTTTCAACTAATTGACATCGCTTGATTTCGCAGATGTTTTTGCCGCCTAGATTTTTGAAAATCATATAATAAATGGGATGTTTTTTGAATTTAATATAATTTTTAGACTTAATGTAGTTAATTTTTTTCTATAGATTTCAGAATAATAACAATAATAATAATAACTCTCGTAATGGAACTGGAAATCGTAATAGACGCTCAATTGTTGGTGGCGTGCAACAAATAATTGCTCCGGATCGATATTTGGCCCGGGCAGATGAAATTGAAGTGCATGGAGAGCCAGCAAATTTGCGGGTTGGTAGTGTTTGGGATGATCTTAGCGTTGATATATGGAACCAATTTATTAATAATCAGCAGACTGTTAGTACTTACAAAGAAAAAATGCATTTATGGAAAGCTCTCTATATACTTATTAAGGTATTGACTTAACTTTTGTTCAACTCGATAAATTTTATTAATCGACCATTTTTTAGACAACCTATCCTCGATACGGCTTATTTTTAGTAGGGTCTACAATCTCAGGGTTTGGTTCAAATAGTAGTGATATGGATATGTGTCTTTTAATTCGACCTACAGAAATGGATCAACGATGCGAAGCTGTTGTACATTTAGAAATCGTACAGAAATTGCTCAAACAATGTGGTAAATACAGTTGTAAATTATTCGTTTATTTTAAAGATGATCTAAGTTCATTTCATGGCTAAACATTTTTATACATTCATTATACATGTCTTACCTTAATACAGTGGAACTTCGTTTAACGGGAATTTGCTTAACGAGCAAAACGAAATTTAAAAAGTGACTCCATTTACGAGCGATGTTTCGCAGAACAAATGACGAAGGAAGGGATATCGTGACGGCACATGTAGGGTACTGTCTGCATCTCGGTTTTCAGTTGTTTCGCTTAGGAACCATCCATAAACCACGTAACGCATTTTCTGTACTTTTAGAAACCCCCCCCCCCTATATAACGCTATGTATACTGCCTAATATTATATCCTTTAACCGTGTATAACTTGAGAGCATAGCCCTCCCCCCTGGCAGAGTATGTAACCGGGTTTATGGATAGCCCTTTAAGGTTGTTTAGATCTAGAGGGGGGATGGATGAAAGAGTGGGGGAGATTTTCTTAGTTCAGTGTCAATTCCACAACAACAACAACAAATTTTTAAATGAAACTGGTTTATTATTGGTGAAATCAGGTTCAATTTAAAAATAATTGGTTTACTTGTCAATAAAGTGCGCTGCATAACAACAAGGTTTCCACCAAATGTGCTGGAAAACTAAAACTATCTGTGGAAATTTGAAGATTTTACGGGTAAAGTGAATTGAGTTGTTACTGTTTCAGAACTGATAAGTCAAATAGGCTCCCTATCCTTCAGCATTGAGTGGCAACGCGCTGGACATAAACATTGGGCCTTATAAATATTTTTTTTCACCCTTTGAACTGTCCAGTTACATTACAAATTTTTACTTGATAAATATTAAAATTTTATATTAGACGGAGTCTTTATCGAAGTTATAATCATATTTTACTCTCAATTATTTTTACTCACTCAGGGTAAATTTTGACGCGATTTTCTATCTTCACGTTGAAATATTTTGCTTAGAAATCCCCAAATGTTGATGATTTCGTTATTTATCGACGCGGAATATTTCAAAGAATACGTCGTCATTTTTGCAAGAAAAGTTCAATGGAACCAAAAGAGCTATCGTTGGTTGATTGATATTTTTTTTTTAATTCCGTTAATAAGCTCGGGATCGACTTGAAATTTGACAGAGGCATGGCTCAAATAATTGTCGACTATGTACTATATTAATTTCATTGTTTTCTCTTTACTCGTGAATTTCTTCTCAATAACCTTAACAGATGTTTCACATTACAAGTAAGATCCGAGAACAAATTATTTCCCACAAACGAGGTTCCACTGTATCTAGCACCAAGTTTATGTTGTTAAAAAGGTAATCGTTCATAATAACTGAACACTGAGTATCCTTTAATGAAACTTATAGTAGAAGATCAGAACCTACATCGACCTTCACCGAGTTGATAATAGAATGAAACATATGTTATCATGAATTTAGTATGTTAGAAAATATATAAAAAATGGGTTGTTTAAAAAATCCTGGACAGACTATTTTTAATTATTTTTTTTAAAATATGATTTTTAATAATATATTGCAACATCAAGATAATATAAAAAATTTTACATCATCATAAGCGCTGTTTTACTGTGAACAGGTTGATATAGGTTTGTCTGAAAAAAGTTCGTTCCTATTAGGGGTTAGCGAATTTTAAAGATTTAAATTTTGATGCGCGTGGAAATGTGTGACGGAGAGATTCGAGGTAAGTATACTGTGCATTAATAAAGGACCCAACATCGCAGTCGCCTGTGATGTGTAAAATTTTTTCTATTTGTCGCAATATTTTATTAAAAATCATTTTTTTTTTAATAATTAATAATAGTCTGTCCAGGATTTTTTTAGGCAACCCATTTTTATTATGTTTTCTAATATACTAAATTCATGATAAAATATGTTTCATTCTATCATCAACTCAGTGAAGGTCGATGTAGGTTCAGATCTTAGACTATTGTTTTTTTTTTCAATCAATTAACAACTCGCTTAATTTTTTTTTTAGATTTTATCCAAAAACTCGATCTGATACAAGCAAAGGTGCCTATATTAAAATTTAGTGACTCAAAACGTCGTTTAGAAGTAGATTTAAACTGTAATAATTCAGTAGGAATTCGCAATACTCATCTTTTACGATGCTATGCAAACATGGATTGGAGAGTAAGACCACTAGTTTTAATTGTTAAATTGTGGGCTCGTCAGCACCATATCAATGATGCTAAAAACATGACAATTTCAAGTTATTCTTTGGCGTTAATGGTCATTCATTTCTTACAATGTACGTATATCGTTATTTTAATTATGTCTTTATTTATTTAACAATTTTTTGTATGATGGAAGAGTTATTATTTATTAAGTTATGTGATGGAAAAATATTCGGGTTGTGCTTAACCTGTCTCAATTGTAATATATATTTAACAGTTGATGTTTAAGAATTGAGCATCTAATGATGTTGGGAAACCAACGAAATGTTGTGAAAATTCAATAAAGCATCACAAAAACTATTAATCGTGAGAACCGTGATTTCAATTATTAAAAAAAATTTAATTCTTAGGTGGTGTCACCCCACCGGTGGTACCATGTCTTCAAGGAGTATATCAGAACAAATTCAGTTCACATGCTGATATACACACAATAGATATGCACGAACAACTCTTACCATTTCAATCAGACAACACACAAACGTTAGGAGAGCTATTCGTTGCATTTCTCGGATATTACTCATGCTTTGATTACAACAATCATGCAATTTCGATACGTCTTGGTGCACGGATTCCTATTGATGAATGTCGACGAGCTCGAAGTGCCAAGAACGATCCTCACCAATGGAAGCATTTGTGTATTGAAGAACCATTTGATTTAACTAATACAGCTAGGTCCGTATATGATCCAGCCATTTTCGAGCATGTTAAAAACGTGTTTTTAGAATCATTTCATCGACTGAAAGACACAAGAAATTTATTCTCAGTTTTTTCGAACAATGACGTGAAAATGAGCCGATAATGATATTATATATTAAATACAGCCGTTCATCCACAAGTGTGTTGATCTTCAAAAGCAATTTAAAAAAAAATAATAAAACATATCCCAGTGTTCAGTATATGATAATAAAAATCATTTGATTTGCAGCTGAAATACAAAGCACAGTTACTAAAGCGTTCAGTTAAAAAAAAAAACGAATGCATTTTACTAAGTGGTTCTTTTAGATAATCTTGAATTAAACTATCTGTGATTTGATAAAATTCAGCTTTAACCAAAAAAAAAAAAAAAAAAAAAACTAAATATAAAATAAAAAACTCGCGAACAATTTGCTGACAGTCTGCTTACTTAATATCCTCTCTAAGTTTGAGTTTGCTTTTTTATTTTTAACTTTTATTTGTTCACAATTTTTAATTTTGTATCGAAAATATATTAACAAAAAAATATATATAATGAAAAAAATGAGCTGATGTGTAGTAAATTTTTGTGAAAATTACACGTTCGGCTCAAAAAAAATCAGTATTATAAATCGTAGCTTATAATTTAAACTAAGCGATATTACTACTGTGAAAATATATACTTCCTTAATTGGTAGCTAAACATTAAAAAAAAAATGTGACCCGCTTAAAAGTCACAAAACTTATGAAATATCAAAATAAAAATTATTCTAAATCAATATCTAAGATAAATTCTCCAAGCAATGTAAATAAAGAATTGTGTCGAATATCTAAAAGTATATTAATTTGCTTGAGTTTCCCGTTTGATTAAAGCATTTGATCAAAATTTGTTCAGAAATAGCGCAAAATTATAAAGTATTATATTTAAAAAAAAAAAACGTTCAACAAAATATTGAATTAGAATAATAATTTTCGTTTTGATTAATTCTAAACAATGATCTCATTGAAAGCACTGATTATTACTTTCTTAGTCCCTTTTGCTGTTGTGTTATATAAAATATTTATTACTAAGCAATAAGCAGTAATGTTATTTTTCTTGTTCTATATTATCTTATTTAAATCTTATTAATATTTCAAAAGTATACAATGATTATATTTCGAATATCTCCGCAATCAAATTACGTTCATGTTAAATTTTATCTTTTTTTTAATACATATCAAGTTATAATAAAATTAACTAAAAAAATTGTTAGTAAAATATTTGATGAAAAGTGAGGTAATATATTAGAAGATATTCCATTGTTGCAATGCATGATGGAAAATGTGCCATGTGGTTGCACCGCCCCAAGTGTGTCTAATTTTTATCTAAGCTTCTGTCATTATAACGCCTAATAAAACACAGTTTCTAATGTACTTCAGATAAGATGTGATCAGGGGCTCATAAATAGCTAACAGTGTCTACAATAACATTGTTATCGATAATTTTTATTTATATCGGAACTGCCACTATGGAAACAATAAAATACAGTTAAAGAGCTTGCATCATTTAAAGCCAACAATGAAAAAAATCTATTATGATATCTAACGCCACAATACGCTTAAAACCTAACAGCTAAATCAAGCAGACAATCCAGCAGCAGCCATTCTGAAGTGGGTTTAAGTTGCTCTTTCATTCTCATTTACCTCTGGTCGGAGGTAAAAGAGAAACTGCCTTTGGAGAATTTATTTATATCAAAGAAATTAGAATGAAAGAAGCTTTAGCTCAATTCATAATGGCTGTTGGTTTCTCTGCTAGATTTTAAGAATATTTTGGCAACAGATATAATTAATAGACATAAACGAGCTGCAATTCTTGTTTTTTCATTAGTTTGTGATAGATAAAAACATTCAAATATGTCCCAATTGAAAAACAATTACTGTAACTTTAAAACCACTGACATGAAAATATTGATTTCGGATTTGTTCATTTTAATATGGCAGAAAATTAAATGCGAAAAACACCACATATTCTATAAAGGATCTATATAGGGGAATAATCTGGACTACTAGGGATTGTTACTAGCGATCCTATCAGCTTAAATTACCTTAATAGCGTGTTTTTAAGATGTTATTTGAAACTTATACTTTTATGAGTTTCTCAGTACTTTTAGAGGCTCACAATCACTAGACTGGTGCTACTTATTAATATTCAACAAATTGTAAATAGTCGTATCAGATTCGTTAAAGGTATATTTGACGTGGTTTTAAGAAAATTTGAACAATTGCATAGTCAAGAAATAAATTTGATATTTCCTTTTTTTTGTTATAAGTATTTCTTGATCATTTTTTGATCGTTGTAAATTTCGAGCAAAGCAAAATAAGCTAAACAATGTTTTGAAGTTGCGTTTCAAAAAATTTGAAGCATTTTGCTAGAAACTTACAAAGTAGCAAAATAACAGAACGGGAAAAAATTTGTAAATTTTACTAACAAAAAGTATACAAGTAAATAAATGTTTTTATAAAATGCAGATTGCAATAAAAGCGCAATTAACAACTTTCACGAATCTATTTATTGTTCTATTTGCGTCGGGAAGTATTTAGAAACTCATAAAACTAGTTTACAATACATTATCATAATTAAAAAAAAAACAAATTACGCGAAAAAAGAAGTTTTGAATAGCATGTTCAAACACATGTTCTTATGGCAATTCAAGTTGCCAGGATCGCTAATGACGGTTCAACTTAAGTTCACGCAATAAAGCCCGCGATAAAGTCATTTTGCATTGATGATCCTAGCAAACAATCTAACTAAAAACCTAGCTTCGTTTGAAGCAGGCTTAATCTACCGTATCCTAGACACCTTGTAAAGGCGCTACCACTTAACACATTCTCTATTAGGCATTGCAGGATTGCTATACCTTCCCAAAAATTATCTTAATAAAAAGGAGATCTATAAAAAAATTATTTATTTTTTGCAATCTATATAGCAAAGGTCAATATCAACTTAATGTCGTATGCTTTGAATCGATTTTTTGGAATATTTCATTTATTTTTCTTTTGTTCAAATTTGTATTAATTAATCATCTCAAAGCACCAAATCATGTACCTTGAAAAGCTCATTATGAAATATTCCACAAAAAAACAAAAAAAATATTAAAATATTTTTGATTCTTAAAAAGTTAATCCCAGTAAAATTTTACCCTTATAAACTAAAAGTTTGCTTTATTAAGTATCTGAGTATTTCATTGTTTACAACACAAAAAGTTAATATAGTAGAGTCTCACTAATCCGGCACTATTAAAAACAAAGAATGCTAAATTATTGGAATGTTAGGTTTACTGGATTGTATAGAAAAATTCATAATAAATAATTATATTTGTTAATGTATAATAATGATGATATATGTATTATAATAAGGTTGTCGGATTAGTGAGGCTCTACTGTATTTGGATTAACTATTTTAAAAATCATTTTGTTCATTTAAAAAAAAAATACAAAAATGTTAAATTATTCAAATAAGGCGTATGAAAATTGAATAATTGTTAGTTTAAGAAAAAATTTTAATTTAAAAAAAAGCGGCTTGATTCATGTTATAAAAAGAATATTTAATGGACAATAATTAATTAACTAAATATAAATTCGCAATAATAATAATAATTAATAATGTTAAAGTAATGCCGAAACGTAATGAAATAAAATTCTATTTGTTAAATTTATACCTTCTCTACTTTTTAAAAATTAATGGAGGAAATACGCCTTATTGTGTAATATTGTTTCACTTTCTGAATGTAAAAAGTCAGTATGCATTTGTTGTAATATTACGGGAATTTAAAAGCATTACATACAATCACTTCGTAACTCATTCCAAGCAATACATCTCTAGTCTAAATAATACAGAGACTGAAAATTGAGTTCCCAATTATTTGTAATATTATTTATATCTGTAAATCGTGGTCATTATCGTGCCAAATATTTTTGTAATAACATTTGTATTAAACGCCATTTTTGCAACCGAATCGAACATGTGTATTATATTGTATCATTTTCAGATGTGTTTTTTTTTAGTTTTTTGGTCCAGTCAAATCGTGTTTGAAGGTGTAAAGAAAATCGTGAAATCTTTTTTCAAGAAATCATACAATTATAGAGTTTTCGAGGATGTTTTTGTACATATATATGGTATATTAAATTTACAACAAAGGCGCTTCTTAGAAATGTTTCCTAGTTGAATGGTTACGCTTCTAAGTGCACCACAATGCGTGAAGAAAAATAGGAATCGTCCATAATCTGCAAAATCTACCCCCCTTTCCTAGACGAGAATTAATTTCAATAGCTAATAATTATTATTTTTAGCCAGTATGAAATTGCTAATTGTAAAAAATATCGATGGTAAATGTAGATTTTTTTACAGCGATTTTTACTTTCTTTTACTACTATATAGATAGTAAAGGAAGTATTGTAATCGGGTCGAATTTTCGAATTCGAGCTTTCACCGGAAATACATGTTTTGAGGTCCCCTGAGTTCAAAAAAGTGGTTTTTAGAAACATGTCTGTGTGTGTGTGCGTGTGTGTCTGTGTGTGTGTGACAGCCATATCGTATCGAAAGCTTTATCCGAATTTCACCAAACTTGAAATCTGGCCTCCATATTATACCTAGTTGTGCCGCGAAGCTTTTGGTTAAAATCGGTTAACCGAAAGCTCTACTTTACTCTTAGCGTTTTTGAGCTTTTTCAATTTTTTTTGAAAACGGCTCCAACGATTTTCTTTAAACTTTCTATAGTTCTTAGACTCATTAGTGGCTACAACTTTTATTTGAAACTTTTTCCTGGGAAAATTCGAATAAGGTCGGTTCTGAGATGAAGGTTGGGAATTCGTGTATATTCATATAGCCCTATAGGTTGTATGCATATAGTACTGCTTATATGTATTGTTACAAAGGGCTTATATTTCTTTTAACTAACAGCGAGTATTTTCGTAAATGAAAGTAAAAGAAAGTAGTGTGACGCCTCGCACCAGATATTTTATTTTTTAAATGAAATTGTAAAATAGAATGTGTTTGCTGTGAAACCAATAGAATAATAGGGGTGACACGTTAGTTACTTAAAATTCAGTGTGCTTGTGGTAGGGATGGGCAAATATATAAAACATATCGATATATATATCGTATCGATATTTACAAGCAATGTCGATACATGCAGAGTAAAAAATATCGATATTTTCATCTCAAAACGCAATTATTTGAAAAATTATCAAAATATTCGAACTACTTTACATATACATACGTTCAGAACGAATCAATTTGAAAACAGAGACAGCACTTGTACTAAAACTCGCGGGCTTTAGTTTACATTAAAACCATAATATACTTACATGAAACGAGTACAAATATTACAATTATAAGTGGAATAAATAATAATTATTATAAAATATAATAAAGCTCTTAAAAAAATATCGAATGATATTCGGAAATAAGTATCGATTATCGATATTTTGAAATTAAAAATATCGCCAATATTTATCAATTATTTTCTAAAAAATATCGATATTTTGATATATCGATAGTTGGTGCCCAACCCTAGCTTGTGGACCACATTAGAAGTATAATTTCTTTCGCTATCTATGTTTATGTGTATATAAAGCATGGATTTTCACATATTAATGGATATTTTAATTTTTTTTTCATGCTTATTCATTGTTTTCATTATTGGTTACATCAGTAACTATACTGTAGTAGATTGTAAGACTTAAACATTAGGTTTATGAATAGAACAACGGCCAATGAGAGAAAGAAAGTGTACGCGCTTGCCTGCTCCTACAGTGCATCTAGACCTATGAAAAATCTCGACTCTAGACCAAACTTTAAATAATTTTGAAGATATTAATCAATATTAATCCAAGGCGGTCTTTTGTTATTTTTTTATATATCTTAATGTAAGATCTAAAACCAAAAATAAAAAAATGAAAACAGTATAAATATTTGTATTTACATTAAAGTATTATAAACATTTTATAAGTCGCTACACAAAAATCACAACAACTGTTGTTACATTTGGTTATTACGTGATCATAAGTAGGCATCATAGGATCGAATTCTAATGGAAGTCCAGGATTTTTATCTATGGAGTTTTCAAATTCACTGACGTCCATATTAGTTGAAATGACCTTAAATAACAAAAAATAAAAATATTATTTACAATGTAATAATTAAGATACAGTAAATCTATCACTTTTTTTCAAAAAACAAAAACTCCAAATTTTTGAAAAGAAAAATTGTGGTATTAATTATATACTGGTTGTTAAAAGATGGTTTAATCATAGTGCCCAATATATTTATTTTTTAAGTTAATTATGTAAAGAGCTACAATAAGTTAACAATACCACATTGATTCATTCTACAGCTGAGTATTGTGTTTAATTTTATATGCTCTTGTATTGCTTTATGAGTTTTTGTTAACTCAAATATAAGGATACGTATAACATTTTCCCTTTTGAATAGATTGCTTCTACATTTTTCTTAAGCAATGAGTTCTTACAGCGTATAATAAAAGCACGTTAACCTTTTTATAGATCAGATGTAGACTTTTCCCGTCTTTTTACCTATAGAATTTAACCTACCCACCCAATTGAATTTTAGTATTAACTCGAAAAATACGAATTTTGAATTATCCTTATTCTATAACCCGGCTGCAATATACATAATATATGTAACAAGTTAAAATGTAAAAAGTATAACCATCGGCATAGCCAAACTTGTTCATTTATGAAAATTTCATTTCCTGCACTAAAATCAAAATTCTTCTGTAACCAAATGACACCTTCTGAATATCTTTTAAGAGCGCATATATCTTATTCCGCAACTTCATTCAGTACTTAATTTGTACTTATAGTCGACTTAATGCAATCTGATGAAAGTTATAGATAATTATTAACCATGGAACCATTCTCAATATTTTTTTAAACAATCTCCTTCTTGTCCCCGGTTATTTTGTCTTCGAATATTTGGTCGCGACACCTGATTTTGTCTCTGTTTAATAACGGCTTCTATACTATGTTGACGCTCGGTTCTACCAAAAAAAAGTAAACTTTTTCAAGGGGCACAAATCTTGTTCCCAATGAAGTTGTATTGCTCTAATATCCCACAGACAAATAAAGCAAGGGTATTTTATGCATCCACTATGTTGACCAAGTAAAAATTAAACCATTTTCAAATCTACACAATGCTTCGAGTAAATAATTTTTTCGAAAACTAATTAGTTAAATGCGCTGAAATCATAAAAACTAGAGCACATTCATTACTTTTAGAAATATATTCGTTAACTGTACACTTGAAAACATAGAAATTTGCAGATATCCATGGCAACAAAATAATTTATTTTTTTAGAGCTGTAAAGCTTTGAGTTAACTTAATTAATAACGTATCATCGTTATCAACAAAACAGTTCACTTCAATTTTCCATTCAACCAATTGAACAATTATTTTTAAATTAATATTTTAATATCATTTTTATTTTGTAACAACACTAAAGTAATTGGGAATTTAAAAAAAAAAATTATGTTTTTTTTATGTATTTTAAAACTTTAATATTAATAGTATTGATATTTAATGCGAAAAAGTTGAAAAAAAAATGTTTTCAATTAATTATAAGCAATTAAAAATTGATAAATTTTAAAAAAATCACGTGACTGTGAACGCGCCACGATTGGTCACCATAGTTTTGACGTCATAATGGTAGAGCTATTTAATAACAATAGAGCGTTTACGGCTATTACGTGTGATTTTTGTCAATAATATTGAAAATTTACTGCTAAAAAACGATTTAACCATGACAACAGAACTCAATAGATCAAAACATTGTATGAAAACTACCATTAAGACGTCACACACGCTCGGATTTGTTCGGGAGCTGTCGGCGTGTCTCCGGTACTGGATTTAAAAATTTATTTTTATTTTGATAAAAATTTAGAATTATTGCGAAAAAATAAAAAATAAAAATACTTTTATAAGTATTTTTATAAGTTGTTATTATAGATAGATGTAAACTATGTAATTGTCAGTCGCTAATGACCAAGTTGTTGAAGCGACTTCAAATAATAAAAAAAAAAATACTTTTGTTATAAAACTTTTATATGTTCTTTCCATTTATCACAAAAAAAATTTAAAAGCATAATTATCATCATTCCCTTCAGTTACTTCAATGGTACCTTTCTCTTCATTGCTAATAATTTTGATTTTTTTAAATAGTTGCCTATACCTTAATGTTTTATCTGCAATAAGTTATATATAAAAAAAGACGATAATTACTAGATATGTGATAATGATGTAGTTGAGTACGTTTACTTCTTTTCATACTTACTACAAACATTTCAAGAGAACGGCTATTGACCAGTATGAGTCCTTTTATGCGTAATTAGAGTACTTGATTGAGTAAATGATTTACCTTGAAACAATTAAATTAAATTTTTTCTAACAAAAATGTAACTATAAAATAACTTCTTACCACAAACATCGCAACTATACGGTTTTTCGCCGGTATGAGTCCTTTTATGTGCAGTTAAATGATTTTTCGTAGTAAATGATTTACCTTAAAAAAATTAAGTTAAATTTTTCTAACAAAAATGTAACTATTAAATAACTTCTTACCACAAGCATCGCAACAATGCGGTCTTTCACCAGTATGTGTCCTTTTATGTGAAATTAAATTACCTGATTTATTAAATGATTTACCTTAAAAAAATAAAGTTAATTTTTTCTAACAAAAATGTAACTATAAAATAACTTCTTACCACAAACATCGCAACTGTAAGGTCTTTCACCAGTATGGGTCCTTTTATGTAAAATTAATGCATGTGAATTAGTAAATGATTTACCTTGAAAAGATTAAATTAAATTTTTTCTAACAAATGTAATTATCAAATAACTTTATACCACAAATATCGCAACTATAAGGTCTTTCACCAGTATGATTCCTTTTATGTACAATTAAAGAATTTGACGCCTGATATGATTTACCTTCAAAAATTAAGTAAAATTTTCATAACAAAAATGTAATTATCAAATAACTTCTTACCACAAACGTCGCAACTATACGGGGTTTCGCCAGTATGGGTCCATTTATGTGAAATTAATCTATTTGAATTGGTAAATGATTGACCTTAAAAAAATTAAGTTAAATTTTTTCTAACAAAAATGTAACTATAAAATAACTTTTTACCACAAACATCGCAACTATACGGGTTTTCACCAGTATGGGTCCATTTATGTGAAATTAATTCGGTTGATCGACTAAATGATGTATCTTCAAAAAATTAAGTTCTATTTTTCCAAATAATAATGTAATTATCAAATAACTTCTTACCACAAACATCGCACGTATACGGTTTTTCACCAGTATGTATCCTTTTATGTGAAATTAAATTGCCGGATTGAGTAAATGATTTACCTTAAAAAAAATAAAATAAATTTTTCCTAACAAAAATGTAATTTTCAAATAACTTCTTACCACAAATATCGCAACTATATGGGTTTTCACCAGTATGTGTTCTTTTATGTGAAATTAAATTGCTGGATTGAGTAAATGATTTACCTTAAAAAAAATAATTTAAATTTTTTTTAACAAAAATCTAATTATCAAATAACTTCTTACCACAAACATCGCAACTATACGGTCTTTCACCAGTATGGGTCCTTTTATGACTAATTAATGCATTTGATTTAGCAAATGATTTACCTTGAAAAGATTAAGTTAAATAACTTCTAAAAATAATGTAATTATCAAATAACTTCTTACCACAAACGTTGCAACTATACGGTTTTTCACCAGTATGAGTCCTTTTATGTGTAGTTAATTGATTTGATTGAGGAAATGATTTACCTTGAAAAGATTAAATTAAATTTTTTCTAACAAAAATGTAATTGGGTCATTCTCCGTTAAAACGTAAATCGCTGATGGATAAACCCCGACACGACAAAAATGTTGAAATTTTAATAAATTTTATAATGGTTCGATCAAAACAGTCATTCTAAACGTATCTGCAAAGCGGTCAGTCAATTTATTAATTTTATCGCGTTTTATAAGATGCCAGGGGAGAGACTTGTGCAGATGAAGAAACTTTATGAACAGGGGAAACATTTTAACATTATAATGTATGAAGAAAACAACTTTTCATTGAACTATTAACTTTATTCAGTCATTTATAACAATAGTTAACTTACAAACAATAAAAAAATATAGTTTGAAGTTTTCATACTTCCCCTGGATATCGTGTCTTTCCCCTGGCCCTTACAAGACAGTGGAGATATAAACAGGGGAGATACTTTTTAGTGACAAAAATAGAAATAACAAAAAATGTATTTATTGTACGTAATTAATTAAGAAAAGTTAGAATCTATACACAACGAAAAGTAAATATACGAATGAATTAAAATGTTTAGATGATTATTTTTAAAATAAAACTTACCAGGGGAGAGACTCAATTCACTCGTTCTCAACTGTATCCACAGAGTGTCAGTAACGAAATAAATGACAAAATGACTGCGCACCTAGTTCGAGTGGCGCTGATTACAAACTATATAGGTTTGTTCGCGGATCTCATACTGAACCGATAACGAATCAGTCCGAGTGAATTAAGCATAATCGCCAAGCGCAAACACGCTTATGAACTGATTAAGGGTAATTTTTCCGTGAACGAGTTTAAAAATGTTCGGAAGTAAGACGAGAATCAACGAGAACCTACGAAAATTGTTAATTGAATTTAACGTTGCGAGCAAAGGATAGAAAAACTAGTCACATTTTATAAAACTGCGCATGAGTAAGAGAATCGAATTTTTTGTCCTAAAGCCTGTTATAGACTCACGCCAAAAACTCCCGAGAAGCGTGAATGTGATGGGTTTCTCGTAGTCTCGTTCTTGCGCTCGCCTGTTCTCCGATCGGTGTCGGTTTTTTCCCCGCTTCAAAGGGTTTCTCTGGCGAGAAAAAAGAACGATATCACATTTTTATTGAATACAAATGAGAAGGTTGCATGAATGTGGAAACTTTCTCGGTTGTCGCGCAATATCTCGGCAAGACTTCTCGGTGGGATTTCTCGCGTGAGTCTATTGCCGGCACGGGAATCGCTAGAACCAAAGTCCTGTTTCGCTATCCTTTTTTATCAACGTTTAATTCAATTAACAATTTTCGTGGGTTCTCGTTAATCCTCCTCTTACTTCCGAACATTTTTAAACTCGTTCACGGAAAAATAACCCTTAGTCAGTTCATAAACGTGTATGCGTTTAGCGATTATCCTAAATTCACTTGGACTGATTCGTAATCGGTTTAGGATGGGATCCGCGAACGAACCTTATATTTAACGACGTTCGTTCCAGGTTTTCAATTCCCGTGAGGCAGTAAACAAATGCCGATTTTACAAGAACATAAGCATGCCAGGGGACAAGACCCAAAATACGGGGGCAAACGTAAACGTAACTTTTTTTAAGAAAAAAAAAAATATCACGCAATTTTACTTGCTTGATTACAATAACTTATTTAAATTAATTTGTTAAAATGTATAATTTAAATAATTTATTGGATTTCCAAGTACTTAAAATTACTAATAAATAAATAGAAACGACCCGGGGACAAGTCAGGGGAGAGATGTTTTCTGACTTTGAGGTGAAATTGTGACTAAATAAAATAAAATTAAGAGATGAATTAGAGTGACCACTTATATGAGCAAGAGTTTCAAGATATAATGACATTTTTTAAGTATTTTTTTTTAAATGGTGATTTGTTGTTATCGTCGAATTTACAGCTTAACTGAGAATGATCTAATTATCAAATAACTAATTCTTACCACAAATATCGCATATATACGGGTGTTCGCCAGTATGGATCCTTTTATGTGCACATAAATGACTTGAATTACTAAATGATTTACCTTGAAAAGATTAAATTAATTTTTTTCTAACAGTAATGCAACTATCAAATAATTTCCTACCACAATCATCGCAGCTATACGGTTTTTCGCCAGTATGTGTCCTTTTATGTTTAGTTACTGTATTTAAATCACTAAATGATTTACCTTGAATATATTAAATTAAATTTTTTCTAACAATAATGTAGTTATGAAATAACTTCTTACCACAAATATCGCAGCTATACGGTCGTTCACCGGTATGAGTCCTTTTATGTCTATTTAATGTATTTGAATCAGTAAATGAATTACCTTGAAAAAATTAAGTTAAATATTTTCAAGCATATATGTAATTATCAAATAACATTTTACCACAAACATTGCAACTATACGGTCTTTCACCGGTATGAGTCCTTTTATGTCTAGTTAAATGACTTGATTGAGTAAATAATTTACCTTAAAAAAATATTTTATTTTTTCGAACAAAAATGTAATTATCAAATAACATTTTACCACAATCATTGCAATTATACGGTTTTTCGCCAGTATGAATCCTTTTGTGTCTAACTAATGTATTTGAATCACTAAATGATTTACCTTGAAGAAAGTAAGTTAAATATTTTCTAACATAAATGTAATTATGAAATAACTTCTTACCACAAACAACGCAATTATAAGGTTTTTCACCAGTATGAGTCCTTCTGTGTCTAACTAGTGTATTGAATTCAGTAAATGATTTACCTTGAAGAAATAAAGTTAAATTATTTCTAACAAAAATGTAATTATCAAATAACTTCTTACCACAAGCATCGCAATTATAAGGTTTTTCACCAGAATGTGTTCTTTTATTTTTCGTTAATGCACATGATTGAGTATATGGTTGACCTTCAAAAGATTAAGTTATAAATTCTTTTCAGATCATAGCCAAACTCTGAAAATGCCGGTACAGTTCTACTTTAGACGTTGTTAGAATTACATTGTTGGTGTCATTAGTATACAGTTAGAGGGTTATTCCCGGAAATTTCCGCCCGGAAAAATTCTTTAATTTTTATTCCCCGTTTCCCGGGAAAAAACAAAACCTTTCCCGAAAAAAAAAATATTATTCACGCCGATTGTGATGCCGATACCAAAATCTTTGTTTAGTTAATTGTAATAGTCGTGAAAAATATAAAAGATCATAATCAACATAATAACACACTCATCAAATCAGCATTCATCACTTTATAAATCAAAAAATCACTTACCAAAAACAAATTGAATATTTATGTTACGAGGAAAAATTATAAAATGCTATTATATAAATGCTGGAAATATTACTACAAATCTGCAAAAGAAATTATATGCTTTAATGACTATATATCCCACAGTATATGTGGGGGTATATTATCGGTACGTGACAATTTGGCGCCGCCGTTTTGGCGCCGGTCGTTTTGACGCAAGACGTTTTCTCACGGGGGGTTTCGCTTCATTGTACCGTGGTCCTAAGACTATGCGGGGGTTGTTTTTTTGTTTCAACTTTCGGTTACCCATTTAAAACATCAGTGGTTTAGTGGCGCAAAAATGTCCTGTTTCGATATATAAAATGTATTCTCTAGGTTGGTTCCAATTGTCCTTCTGGTGATGTTCAAAAATTGATCAATAAACAAAGAGCAAGACAACATTGACCTCGAGACAAGAGTGAATGAATAACATAAATTGACAAGTTCGCTTGAGTTATAAACCGGTTAACCAGTGCTTAACAATTGCCAAAACAGTGTCAATGCGCTTGTCACAAAAATATATGGACATGGATCAACTCTGGCCTAATGCGGTCGAGCGGTTTTAAGCTGAAACAGTTCTTCACTCACTCTTATCTCTTGGTCAATGTTGTTTTGCTCTTTGTCTGTTTGTGATCGCCTTGGCCGGATGATTACAACAAACCTTCTGTGTCATCCAATTTTTGTTTCAACAGAAAATCATCTTTAAATGACTTTTTCCTTAATTGAATTAAATGAAAATAATTATGTTTATATTATATTTTATCGACTATAGATATTATATCTTACTGAATTTATTTAATTTTGAGTTAATTTTTTTTTTTTTGGCAAAAACAACATTTATTTAATTTCTCCTAAAACTTTTACAATTTGCACCTCAATTTTAATGTTTTTTAAATTTCCCGGGAATTCCGGGAAATTCATTTTTAAGTTTCCCTTTCCCGGGAACAAAAATAATCCGGAAAAAATAACCCTCTATATACAATGCAATTTTCAGTCATATACAAATAGAAGTGGGTATTGATTAGTATTATTCTAACAAAAATAAATAGATTTAAACTTATTTCATTTATTTGACTGAATGTGTACTTACTGGCACCGCAAAGTTTTACACAAAATTACACCAAATTCCTATTCCTATAACTTCAAATTCTAACAAGATCTAAAGTGGAACTTTACCAAATGCCTACCTTCTTTAGTTGTACCGAAAATTCCCTCATCAATGTTAATTTCACTTTTTATATTAAAATAACTTTTCCCAGGTAGTTCTTCTCGTTCTTCTTCGGAATTAGCTTCCATTTTTGGTAATGCATCTTCCTCAAATTTGATAATAGCACCTTCTGCAATATCTTCATCTAGTTTCAGCGGATCTGTTTCGGCTGCATTCGCATAATATGTTTCCCAACTTTCTTCTTCGAATTTTTCTAACGGATAAAATTTAAATTATTTACAGCAATTTTATTAACCTGGATTACCGTTAAAGTAATGACATTAAAGTTTAATTATTACCACTTTTTGTTGGAAGAATTTCTTCATCTGTATCATTTTCTATTTTAATATCACAATGATCTGGTGATAATAGTCCTTGTAGTGGTGCTAGTAATTGTTCGTTGTTAATATTATCTCCATTTCCACAATTTTCTTCAACTTTTATAATATGAGCCATGCAGGATACATCGGTCATTTCCATATTTTTTCCTTCAAAATAACTACACGTATTAAACTCAGCCCTATAAGTCCTTGCAGCGGGTTTCCCGGATTGCCACTCAACGCTAAAGGATGAGCCGGATGAGCTTATTGAGCTTATTTGACCTAACCAGACCTAACACTCCTGGAACAACACCAACTCAATTTACTTTAGCCGTAAAATCTTCAAACTTCTTGTGATATTTTTAGTTTTCTCCCTCATTTGGTGGAAACCTTGTTGTTATGCAGCGCACTTTATTGACAAGTAAACTATTTAATTTTAAATTTAACCTAATTTAACCAATAATAAACCAATTTGCTTTAAAATTTTGTTGTTGTTGTTGTGGTATTGCCACTGAAGTGATGATTAAATAAGAAAGTGGAGAGGGAAAAAAGTGGCAACCTGCTGACTCCATGTTACAAAAATGCAAGGGGTGCTCAAGTTATTAGATACATAAGGTCAAGGGGTGCTCACTTTGACTTTGACGTCACCGGGATGATCGGGTATGATCTTTCTGACAGAAGCCATTAGCGGCCATTATATTCTGTCGTTGTTTCTTGTTGTCCTTATCGTTCTTATTGCGCCTCATAGTTTGAAATTTGTTTATTTATTTATGAACAAAACAAATATTAATTTGATTTTTCTTTATTATTTTACTTTAACTGAATAATGAAGATTTCTTCTAGATTCTATAGTCTATACCAGGGGTGGGCAAATACTTTTAAGTGCGGGCCAAAAGGTAACTTTCAAAATTTCCCGGGCCGGAGAACTACTTATTTTGTTGTGGTTTTGGGAACAGAGAAACTTATTGTTTCTTTTTTTTTCACTAAAGAAAGAAGAAGGCAAACTTAAAAGCATTAAAAAGTCTATTTACTTGGGAATTTGACTTGATTCTGATGGCAATAGATTTGGTTTCATTATTTATATGAACACAACGCTTACTAATACTGTGGATTTCAACAAAATCGCATAAAAGAGTAAGTAAAAGGGCCGGAACCGGCCCGCGGGCCGGCTTTTGCCCACCCCTGGTCTATACGGTCTATACCTTACCAGAGAGAAGAATGCTTATTTGGCTAGGCGGCGTTTCTTTGATCTCTGAAAATGACGTCACTGGGATGATCGACAGACGCGGGAATTCAAAATATATAGTTAAGTAAGGTATAGGAGGTATAGATTCTAGAAGAAACATATTTTCATTGTTCAATTAAAATAACAGATACAAGGCTCTAGAGTCTAGAGTCTAGACCCTCTGGCCTCTAGACGTTAAACGCAATGTCAGAGTGGGGAAACATGAAGATCCACACAAAAGGGAATCGGAGAATATGTGGCCCAGGGGGCCCATGGGGCCGTTAGAATCCTAGCCTTAGATCGTGTAAAAGGGAAGGGAAAATAATACAAATGTAGTCAATGTATAGTTGTCAAATCAGCTCGGCCTGGCTCACTATTATAATGTATTATTTTATAGATTTTATATATTTGTCGGAGATAAAACTTCTGGTGTGCTTTGAATCAGATAGTGGCGATTATTTCGTCATCGAGCGTAGTCGTGGTTACTCGTCGGATTCGGAAACACTCGGGACTAATGGAAAACGTAAACATGTCAGAATAGAATCATTCTGGTTTGGAATGTGGACGAGTGTGGATCAAGAGATGTACCACGAATTCCCTGTCTGGTTTAACGCGCACCGTTGCAACTCATTTTGAATTTCCATTATTGATGTTAATACTCGAATGTTATTTTGATTATTGAATTTGTTGATCATTGTTAAATCTATCATCTGCCTATTATTACCTATTGTAACGGCACTTCAAGAATATCATGTTCAATCATTGTTAAATAAAGTATGTTATGGCGAAGAAATTGTTTTCTGGACGAAAAGGCTACAAACGTCACACCAAACAACCTAGCGCTCCGACATATTATTGAAATAAACACCCATATTGGTGACTACTATAAGTACAAGTAGCCCTGCACTGTTTATCAGACATACGAACTAACGCTCTCACTTTCTATCTTTACCAACGTATATATTTCTTCTCACTTTAACGATCACACGTTTCGTAACGCTTCTGTAACACATTCACCAGTTTACTCCGCAAGTCCAGCACGCATAAAGAAGTTATACTTCAAAATCTATAGAATCTATAAAAGCTATTAGGTAATTTTTTCAATAAATGGTTGAAAAGCTAGAAATACTATAAGAAATTTTTAAAGTTGCATCGACTATTAGTGACCGGCGAATTCGAAAACCCATAAAAGAAGCTTAAGCTTCAATTGCGATACGACCCTAGAAGTCTTAGAACCACTGGTATATAGAATGACAATCTAATCACGCTAATCACCATGCTATATGCCGAGGGTTTTTGTGTTCTCATTAAAGTACCTTCGGGGGATCTGCTGATTATGGAACTTCAGAAAAACGTTTTTGTAAATAATTAAATAATTGTTATAAGAAAAAATTTGATTTTATAATCTTTGATTAATGAATGGGTTATATAAATAAAACTTATGCCCATTTTACATATAACACATACTGACTCATACTTTTAATTTCCTCAAACCTCAATGTATTATGTTAGTTGGAAAAGTGGTTTTAACAATGGCTATTTGCATTATACAAACATTCTACAACTAAACTTTTGTTGAGTGAATGTTTTAAATCCCCAAATTTTAAAAATCCTCAATTTTTCACTCCTCAAAATTTTTTGCGTTAGAATAACAATAAGAAATAACTTGAAGTCTTAAAGAAGTAACTAATAAGAAATTAATTGGAATAATGAAGGCTAATGTGGTAACGTATGGGCAACCAAATATGCACATATGTAATTAACAAATAATGAACAGGGCGAACAGGGCTTTTCGTCATTCGTGGATTTCAAGTTATTTAGGGGAACGGCTGATAGTTGGTACGTTGATATTAATTACTAACGACCTATACAGCACACATCTACGTAATTGTCTATGTATATAGTGTAGTATATATGTATATATATCACACACGCTTATACAAGCACAATACAAGTAAAACTTTTAGAATATAAAATAACGGCAATCCAGTCAATTCAGTAAGGGACAAATTCAATAGAGATAAAATTTTAGTGAGTTGTACTTTGGAAACTTTATTACTGATCAGTGACTGTAAGTAAATTGTATCTGAAATAATTATATTAAAAATAAATAAATATTTAATCTCCCCAATCATATTTCAAATTATAAAATTCATTCAAAGTAAGTAATTTTTTTTTTTTATTAATTTTGAAAAAAATTATATAAAGCTTCTATATATTTGGAAAAATATTTAGTCAGTTAAAAAATGTGTTACGTTGAAAATTAAAGGGCTAGAATGATTTTGATAGTGATTAAAACTAGTTTCTTCTGGTTAATGACCGACTATCACCAGAATGATTCATTCAATTCACAGAACTACCCAAACGAACAAAGACTCTATTGATCATAAATTTCAACCAAAACCGGTCATGCATTAAGTACAAACAAACTCCATAGTGATTCATAATATATTCATCATATTTTCAGATGACTTCAGCAAATCTTAATTTTGTCGGATTGTCGGATAATCGAAATTCATCAAAAGTG
This sequence comes from Sisyra nigra, assembly GCA_958496155.1. Taxonomy (NCBI): domain Eukaryota; kingdom Metazoa; phylum Arthropoda; class Insecta; order Neuroptera; family Sisyridae; genus Sisyra; species Sisyra nigra. The sequence goes on along the minus strand of OY292315.1, from coordinate 33,030,046 downwards.
ACGCGGCCACCGGGTGGTTACTCGAACATCGTGTTCGGAGACGATGTGCCTCAAACTCCCAAACAACAGCGACCCACGGCCATTAGCGAGATTTTCAATCCCAGCAACGAGCCCGTGTCCGCAATGCCACGAAAACAACAGCAATCGTCGATAGTTTTGGGCGACGAAAATAAAAATCCCATCGAAAAAATAGAAACCGATTCTGCAAGCAATGGAAAAATGGTCGAAAGCGAAACTCCAATGAAAACCAAACGGATTCCACCCGGTGGATATTCAACACCGCTATGGTAAAAACTCACTCAAGATAACTCACTCGATAAGACTAAAATTCTCAAATTGATTTGTAATATTTTTCGTATACTTAAATAAAAATTTTTTATACAACTTGTTACATACAACATTTATTACTTTCATGATAAAAATGCATGTATTTATCTCCTTATCTGCAATAAATTTCAAACATTTGCACAAAACTTAAAAGCAAATTAAGTTTATTACATTGCCCAGTACAAGTCATATAAGCCATGTAAAATATAAAATTATTGTACCTTGTTCATATTGCGCATGACTTGTACCGTACAATGAATGGTTTTATATTCATCGGAATTATCTTGGTGTTAAATGTTAGTAATTATTAACACAGAGCAATTATTGTACATTTGATATAAAATTATAGATATAATTCTAAATCAGCGTGTAGCTCGTAAGACGAGAAAACTACGTGGAGATTATTAAAGAAAAAAACATATGCTGCGAGACGTCACAGTACTTTCTTTTACTTTCATTTATGACACTCACTGTTGGTTAAAAGAACTATAAGTCTTTTATAACTATACATATAAACAGAACTAGTGTATGAGCATACAGCCTATATACAATATACATATGGATGTACGAATTCTCAACCATCACCCCAGAACCTCTCTTATTCGAATTTTCCCAGGAAAAAGTTTCAAATAAAAGTTGTAGGCATCAATGACTCTAAGAAATGTAGAAAGTTTAAAGAAAATCGTTCGAGCCATTTTTGCAAAAAATTGAAAAAACTCCTGGAATAAAGTAGCGCTTCCGGTTAACCGATTTCAACCAAAAGCTTCGCGGCACAACTAGATGTAATATGCAGGCTAAATTCCAAGTTTGGTGAAATTCGGATAAAGCTTTCGATACGATATGGCTGTCACACACAGACATGTTTCTAAAAACCACTTTTTTGAACTTAGGGGACCTCAAAACATGTATTTCCAGGGAAAGCTCAAATTCGACCCGATTACAATACTTCTTTTATTATATAGTAGTAAAAGAAAGTAAAAAAGATATAAAGCCATAACGGAGCCACTTTCGAGAACAAAAAAATAGAAAAACTGTGATAGGTTATTAAAATTATGAATAATAGTTCTGAATTAACTTGGGGGTCTCATGATGATCCTTTTCAGACGGCTTAATTAATAACCACGATAAACGCTAAGATTTCCTTTATCAACAATAAACCTTTTATTTTCTCAAATATTATAGAACAGTGGCCACTAACATACGGCTCGCGGGTCGGTTTCAGTTTCTCGAATAATTAACGATTTTTGCTTGCATATAATTATTCATGTACGCTTTATTAATTAATAGGAAGTTAGAATAAGAATTTAATTTTTACTTAGCCCCCAAGTTTTTGAGCATATCAATTTGGTCCTTTTCTCAAGAAAGTTTGTCAGTACTGCTATAAAATATTAATTATTACATTTCTTTAGGCATCAAAACTAAGCTCGAAATCCACCAACATCAACAGTGATGTAAGCTTTTATTTTTTATTTAAGGTCGCATCAACTACTATTAAAAACCATGAAAAAAATTTTGGGCGTTCATTAGGATTTGACCCTAGGAATACTGGCGTATGGGGCGACAACCTAGTCAACCCCACTACTAAGTGGCCTGCTCTCAAATTTATTTGTAATATGTATAATTCTAAATGAAACAATATTCTCGTTACATACAAAATTTATTAGTCTCATAATAAAAATTCATATAATTAACTTCTTATCTGTAACATTATACAAACGTTTAAACAAAATTTACAAAATAAATTAATTTGTCCCCAATAAAAATAAAACTAAACATTGTACAGTATTTGTCAAGCCCAATATAAATTATGTTAACTTTATTTATTTTGCGCATGGCTTGTACCGTAAAACAAACAGTTTTATTTTAATCAGGAACAAATCTTTTACTTCCTTGAATGCTATGGAACATTAATTATTAAATTGCTTTGGGCATTAAGGCTAGGTTCGAAATCCACCATATAATCATCAACATTGGTCGTAGGCGTTGAAGTTGCTGCTAACAATAGATTCATCGCGCCTTGTAAATCAATCAATTTCTTCTGGAATTTCTCCTCTTCTCGTAAAACACCCGTTAATTTCATAAACAAGTTCGTGACGGACGGAGGAAACGTTGCAATTGAATCCTCGTAAATATCTAAGAAAATGTTCGTTGCTTCAACCAGAGTTCTTGTAAATCGATAATCAGTTATATGCTTTATGAAAAATCTTAGAATATTTGAAATTGATTTTGGATCTCGACCAGCCAAAGCTTTTTCTAAAACAGTTCGTCGAATTAGCTCTTGTATTACACTAACTGTAACTTCTGGATTGCTCTTAAGCACAAGATCTAAAGCATTGGCATATTCGAATTTTTTTAAGCACTGATCGTACGGCTTTTCCTTATTACGATATTCGTGGATTACAACTGAATCTACAGTTTTTACTTCTTTATCAGATAAATTTTTAAAGGAAGAGATTTTCTTTTCAATTTTACTAAGTTTTTGGGTTTCTTCTCGTCTACTAACTGAGACTAAACCATCGACAGTCCCAACGGCGATTGTATCACTATTTTTTGAAAAAGCCATACTTAAAACTCCATTGGGGAAGTCTAAAGTATGAACTGGTTTATATGAAACTACATCGTAAATTTTTACGTGTCTATCCAAGCTTCCGGAAGCAAATCGTTTTCCGTCTTGTAACATTCTTAGGCATGTGATTGTTTTATGATGTTGGGAAATGCGAGTTAACAATCGTCCTCCAGCCAATGAGTCCCAAACCCGGATTTCAGTTCCTCCAGCTGATACAAAAATACCACCAGAAGGAAAGAACATAACCGATTCCACAGGACTTTCGTGGTCTACTGTAAATACCGTACTATTACTTCGGGTATCATACATTTTAACAGTATGATCATAAGATCCTGATAGGATAATATCCTTGGAAACCTGATTCACACATCCAGCTCGTATATAATCCGTGTGTTCATCAAATTTATATATCGATTTTTCCGTTGGAATATCCCATACTTGGACGGTTTTATCATCGGAAAATGATGCAATATGGACATTGTCACTAGTAAAGAAAGCTCGGTGTACAGCTGCAGTGTGACCTTTGAAGACTCGAAGCAAATTTTTATTATGTACAGTGAAGAGTTTCACACACTTCTCTTCACTTCCAACACACAACAGGCGGCCATCACCTCGAAACGATGCCCCATAAGCATTCTCACGGAATCTCGATAAATTTTTAACGACCAATTTTGTGACGGGACTGTAAACCTGGACTCGACAAGAGCACGAAACAGCAAAATAATTAGGTTCGATCGATGAAAAGTCGATGTAGTCAATGGGACCGAATTCCTTGATCAAAACGGGAGGCTGAAAAAAGGTTATTAGTATGGGAATTTTTCTTGAGTTATATATTAAACTAACCCCAAATTGCTTCCAATGTTCATTATCGGGTGTTAAAACAGCATCGGGTTTGGCATAAATTTTAGCATTAGTCTTTTTAAAATTTGACATTGTATCGAGCACATGTATTGAAATTTCAATTCGAAGTTAACGATGACTTCGATTCGTCCGGGAGGGCTTCGTGGTTTTTCGTTTGATGTGAAGTTGAATGAAATCACATATGAAGTTGCAGGTCCGTACTAAGACCTAAAACCAGTCGACGTATATCAGGGTATGTCGACTCTAATGTTAAATGATTGAGTTGTCAAACGGACCAAACGACCACATTTATCGTTTTTCTAATGATGTTTACTAGAAATTTCCCCTAGTTTAAATGATTCATCCAGCTAGTACACAATACAAAAAGAACTGGGATATAAGTTTATGGGTAGTAAAGTTCACAACATTCATTTAGTGGTTTGTATCCATGAATAATTTTGAAATAAAATAAATTATACATTTTAATTAATAAATTTTTTATTTAAATATACCTTTCTTAAAAATAAATTTTACATATATTTTTTAAACAATCACGCAATATGGATTTACAATTTTTTTATTAATTCCAAGTTTACAATTGGAATGAAAAAACAAATTCCACAAAAACTAATCTTCAAATCAGAAAATTATAACTAATACAAAATGTGAATAAATGATTTAACATCAGTAAACATATTCACATTCGAATCAATTCAATAATCATTAAATACTTTTCTGATTTACAATGACACTTTATACTTAGTATCAATCACTAGGTTGGTTTTTGTACTTCAACATCCAATTTACAAAAATGGAAATAATGTTCAAAGAAATCGAAAGTTTGTTCAGGTATCTGTGTATTACGTCTCGTCACACTTGTTTTTAGGCCCATTCCTTAGTTCTCGTTGAAAATTTTTCCATTGTTCTAAAACAAACAAATATGGTTTAGAATATATTTATTTGACGCGATTAATTTAATATAGCGCACTATTAGATATTTGTTATTAATAATGAAACGACGCTTGAAAAATTTATATTATTGGAGGAACCCAATTAAGTTTTACGATTATTGCCCTTTTTGTTTTTTTTTATGATATGTATGTATATTTATACATATTATATTTTCAAAGTCAATGCAAATATATTAATAAGCATATCAACATAATATATTGTATCTATTTACATAGTGTAACTTGATTATCTAGTCAATAGGTTAAAATCTATTTTCTAAAATTTCTAGAGGCTTTAGATTATTTATTGTTCAGAGCAACTATTACGACTGTAAACAGCAATTATTTTTAATTTTACGTTAATTGTGTTTAACAATAGATTTGCTATATAAAGTTTATAAGTAATACCTTCATTTAGTTTTCTAAAAACATTTGAATAATGTTAATTTACAATTAATGTTAAGTTTATAATAATATAATTCGCTTTCACTTTACACCTAAAGATGTATAACATAATATTATATGTAAATACCTCAAGAAATTTAGTATCCATGACTGAAAATATCTCCAGATATTGTGTAATACAACAACCGATTGAAATTATGGTGTTTATCCAGTTTATATGGTTTATTTTGCCGAAACTCGAAAGCCGTTTGTACTTTGTAGTTTCATGTCATTTTATAATATTAGCCAGATAGCACGCATTTCTTGGGAAATAATTGGGCCAGTGAATGAAGGTAGTGCTATACAAATTTTGATTCATGAAGAGAAAGAAGACGATTTCCAACAGAGCCTTTCTCTTATTACACAATAAAATATGTATAGCGCTGTTTCCTTCATTGATGATAGTTGGAAACGTATTTTCTTATGAAATGATATTCATCATTTTTACGAAGTTAAACTTCGTAAGAAATCGTCCTCAATCGTTGGTTATTTCCCACCGTTCCCCACTGATGATAAGTTGCGATGGTGTGGGAAACTGTGTAAATGATATAGGCCCAAACCTAGAACAAGGAAAGTCTCGTTAAACAAGGATGGTCTATATGTACATTCATATTGCTTCTATTCATACGTACAGTGTTTGCATGTATTGGTTTTTTCAACCAATCTGAATGCGTTCCGACTCTATGATATTTTGTAACTTAAAATTTTCGAAAATCGTAATACGTTTGTCGCCTAACGTAACATTATACTCGCATTAAGTCTGTTTCACAACGGTCCTATGCTTAATACATTGCAGACCATGCAAGATAACTGAAGCCGTCTAATATTCATCAACCTTGTGATATTGAACAGGGTTCGTAAATTCGTCAAGATATATTTGAGGTATCTAGTTTTAACATGTAGCTGCCTGTAACAAAATAATACTAATTGTTGTCTTCTTTTAACAAATAAGGTACAACTAATAGTAATTGAGTATTTCTCACAATATTATGAAATTTCTTTTGAAATAGCTTTTGCATAGCTGTTATAAGATTTTAAATTCGTTTTTACAAGCGCTAAAAGAAAAAAAAAATCAAAATTAACTTTTTAATGCTGATAAAAATTGTTTATATCTTATTTTTAGTTTTCTCTTCAAATTCCTAATTTTCCTAACCATGATAGACGTTGAAGTTCTGTAATTTATAATATATATGATCATAAATCGAATTTTCGCAACACGGTAAAACAAAGATTTCCCGGATAATAATCAATTGACCATAACTTTTTTTCAATACAAATGGTTGTCTAAACAATATTTTTAAAAATAGTTCTGAACTATTGAGTAGACAGAATTAGATTTACTTTTAAATGAAAATATAACATTAATTATAATTTTTTTTTATTCGTCGCTTTTACTCAAAACTTTTTTAATTCAGATTTTAATGAGAAATACACATTTACTAAAAACAACCGTTTGATTTAACTTTCTACAATTGCCTAATCTCTAATACAATAAACTTTTCCAAATTTAAAAGCAGTAAAAGAGTTTAAAAAAAAGTTTCTATTAATAACTGAAGATTTTTTAGAGATAGGGAGTTAATCGTATGGTCTAAAAGAAGTTATGAAAAACAAAAATTACGTTTTTAACCGTTGAAATTTCACATATTTGGAAAATAATTTTTTAATTTAACTGTGTCATAGGTAATAAATAAAAGCTTTATGACTTTCATGCATAAGTACTGTTGCAAATACTTCAGCATATCTATCAACGATTGTAAATACATTTTGCTATTTTATCCTTTAATTCCTTTGGATAGAAATTATATTATTAATTTCAAAGTTAAAAAAATAACCACACTTTAATATAATTTTTTGATTCGAAAAGAACTATTACATAATATTTAATATCACTTATCCAAGTAGTTTAGATACATGTTTTTAAGACCAAAAATTACATTTTTCTTTATCAATAGCTACGTTTTTCTAGTGGAGAAGTTGAGTTAAACTCAAAGTGCTTAAATTATATTAAACCTATGTTATTAAAGGGTTTGAGGAAACTCTGTATAACTCCATTTTCACAGATTTTGCGATTTCGCTGCCAATTTGTAGTGTATAAAAAGCAGAATGGAATAGTTGGCCAAACATCAAAGACATATTTTACATGCTTTATCGTGTCATTTCTAAAAGATTTATGATGGATGGTAAAATTATATTTGAGATCTTTTGTAGGGCATAGAAACGCTGAGAAATTGTCTGGACTCTGGAGACATAATCCCAGCTCTAAAATTGATATCAACGGTAATTTTATTGCCAATCATAAACCATAACCATTTCTCAAAATTTGTCATTCTATCTGTAGACCAAAAGTGTTCAGATTATTATCTTCCAATTCTTGTTAAAGGACATACTTATGCTAATAATTTTCTCTCTGAGCCCTCCAAATTTTCCACCATAAGTTTTTTTTTTCATTCTTTTAAAATGTTCAATAACTTATATCTTTTCTTTATTTCTTTATTTTTTGAATCATTTGGTTACATTTGTACGTATCTGGCCAGGTGATGACGTTTTTGTTTCCGAACAAAAACAGTCCGAACATTATTTTCTACAATAATAAGAATAGGAGCAAATGGGAAAAATATGGCAAATTAAGAAAACTTGAGGAAACCATATATTTTCACACAAATAAATAATCATCATGATCAAATAATCAAATCCCTTTTAGCTAGCTGTCTACTTTTAATAGACATGTAATGCAAATGTTAAGTAATTTTTGCGATATCTATTAAATTAAAAATGAAAGAAAAATGTGTGTTATTGGTTCCCTTATAAATCTTTGAATAAAGGAGTTATACTGCTTTTCCTCTAAACTTTTCACTTAAGTATTACCGGTATTACCAATGGCATTATATTGGTGTATGTCACGCTTCACTTTCACTGACAATTGAAAAAATCACATCGAAACTTTTAACTAATTAGATTACAATCCGTTGTCACCGTTATATTGCTATTGTTACAAATAACACCTACATTGAATATGTGCGTTCTTCGTTTTGAAATAAACTAAATGAAGATGAAGCTGAACTCTGAAGCGTTCTGCGGACTGCGTTACGTGTGGCTTGTTTAATTAAGTGGCTGTTGTTCACTTGTATGGGTGTCGGGTTGTACGTATTAACGTATGTGATATGTATGTTGTAAAAATGTGTACTCTCAGAGCTCTCAGCTATTACCTTATACGGCATACGTCTTTTACATAAATAATTATGCATTGTGTTTTTGCATATAATAAAAGCACGGCTGTGCTTAACGTAATAAATCCGCTAGCGGCTAGTGTGGTTACAACCAGACGATCAAGCATAGATTATCAAGTTATATCCAACTAACAATAAAACAATCAATGTTGTCATTTTACCATTATCAATTGACCAATCAAATCAATCTATCTATGCTATCTATATTATGGAAAGAAATATTTTGTAGCTATAATTAATTATTTGCACCTTAACTAAACATTTGCCATTATTTTTTTTTATTTAAAAAAAAAAATACAAAATGTGTATAGTTTTACCTGTTTAATATAAAGCTAAAAGTACAGGCAACAATTTAATTAGCAATAAAGAACACGTCTAATCCACTAAAATACATTTGAAACAGCAAGTTGAATATATTTAGTCATTTAATAAAGAAAAATAGATTATTTTATAAAAAATTGTATAATTTTTGTTTTTATAATAAAATATAATAGGTAAATAAAATTTGGGTAAATGAAATTTTTTTAAATGGGTTTTCTTCTTTTAATGCATATAATTATGCTTAAAAATAAGTGCAGTAAATGAAAACGCCGTCTTCGACGAATGGCCTTCAACACATATAACATTAATTCTTGAACGTCTTGAACGATCTCAGCTGCAAGTCGGAAAGTTAAAGAATAACATTTTTACGATTTTTTACATTTACAAGTTCTACTTGTTCCATCTATTATTGAAAAGTAGATTTAAAAACGTATTAAAGAACTGGTAAGAGACGAGAATTCTTTATGATCCCGGACAGTCACGAACGTAAAATAGTTCCTTTTGCAATGACACCAATTATATTATAGTTAAAAATAAAGTTACTAGTCGAAAATTCCATCTCTTTTTTCCTATGTTTATTTTGTATATTGTTATCTCCATTTGGAATTGGTGGCAATTTACTTTCGCCCTATAGAGTCGACATACCCTGACGCAGGGTATGTCGACTCTAATGTTAAATGGTTTAGTTGTCAAATGGACCAAACGCATTTTTTCTAATGATATTTACTAGACCATTCCCCTAGTTTATATGATTCATCCAGCTAGTACACAATACAAAAAGAACTGGAATATAAGTTTATGGACAGTTAAGTTCACAACATTCATTAAATGGTTTGTATCCATGAATAATTTTGAAATAAAACAAATTATACTGTATAATTAATACATTTTTTTATTTAAATATACGAAATATGCCTTTCATAAAAATAAATTTTACATATATTTTTTAAACAATCACAAAGATAAATTTACAATCCTTTTATTAATTCTAAGTTCACAATTGGAATGAAAAAAAAAATTGCACAAAAACAAATCTTCTAAATCTGAAATTTATAACACATACAAAATGTGAATAAATTATTTAAAATCAATAAACATATTCACTTGCGGATTAATTCAATAACAGTTAAATCATTTTCTGATTTACAATGACCTTTGATATTAATCACTAGGTTGATTTTTGTACTTCAACATCCAATTTAGAAAAATGGAAATAAAGCCCAAAGAAACCGTCGTTTAAAACGCAAGTTTTGTTCAGGGATCTGTTAATTACGTCTCGTCACACTTGTTTGTAGATCCATTCTTTAGTTCTCGTTAAAATTTTTTCCATTGTTCTAAAACAAATAAATACGGTTTAAAATATATTTATTAATTTAAGTATTAAATTAAAAATTTATTTATTTGAGGTTGTTATACAAATCAAGTGTAAAGAATTTCATTTTATATTATTATTATAAAGTTTTTAAGTAATACCTTCATTTAGTTTTCTAAAAACATTTGAAAAATGTTAATCAGAAAGTAATATTATGTCAACGTTACAATTAATGTTAAGTCTATAATAATATAATTCTCTTTTACTTTACACCTAAAGATATATAACATAATAATATATGTACCTAAATACCTCAAGACATTTAGTATCCATGATTGAAAATATCTCCAGATATTGTGTAATACAACAACCGATTGAAATTATGGTGTTTATCCAGTTTGTATGGTTTATTTTGCCAAAACTCGACAGCCGTTTGTACTTAGTGGTTTCATCATTCATGTCATTTTATAACAATATTGCCAGATACCACGCATCTCTTGGGAAATAATTGGGCCAGTGAATGAAGGTAGTGCTATAGAAATTTTGATTCATGAAGAGAAAGAAGACGATTTCCAACAGAGCCTTTCTCTTATTACACAATAAAATATGTATAGCGCTGTTTCCTTCATTGGTGATAGTTGGAAACGTATTTTCTTATGAAATGATATTCATCATTTTTACGAAGTTAAACTTCGTAAGAAATCGTCCTCAATCGTTGGTTATTTCCCACCGTTCCCCACTGATGTAAGTTGCGATGGTGTGGGAAACTGTGTAAATGATGTGGTCCAATCCTACAACAAGGAAAGTCTCGTTAAACAAGGATGGTCTATATATACATTTATATTGCTTCTATTCATACGTACAGTATCGCATGTATTGGTTTTCGCCAACCAATCTGAATGCGTTCCGACTCTATGATATTTTCTAACTTAAAATTTTCGAAAATCGTAATATGTCTGTCGCCAATGGATCGCGGTGTAATCACATAAGTTTGTCTCGTTCCCTCAATGTCCGCCATTTTGGACCACTTAGGCGGGGGTTGTTGAAGGCTTCACTGCTGAATTGTAGACCACCACAACTGAAGCCGTTTAATATTCGTCAACCTTGTCTGTTGTTCATTATTTTAAGCAGGGTTCGTGAGACGTGAGTTCGTCAAGATATATTTGACGTACCTAGTTCCAACATGCCTGTAACAAAATAATACGAAGTACCTAATTGTTGTATTTTTTAAAATGTAATTACTGCTAATAGTAAATGGGTATTTCTCAGCAAATTATGAAACTTTTAAAATCGCTTTTGCGTGCGAAAAGAAGTTAGCGTAGAATATTTATTCTTATTTTTTATTAAACTATATGGCAAAAAATTATTCCTCAAATGCTCCTTCAGAATCCTCAATTGCACCAAATGTATAGTTATTAGTTAATTAAAAATTATTTATAAATTTTACAAAATTCAAAAATTAAAATTGCTATTAAAACCAAAATCATAATTTTCAATTGAAGTTTTTGTTTTTATATGGCCTCAGTTTACCCTTTTATTTACACAAATCATTTATTCATTTTTTTCAATAGATATTAATAAAAATTAATTTTGTTTAACTATTTGTAGATTTTTGTTGGATCGGAATATTTTTTTGTATAATTAAATGATATGCCAAATTGTTATTATTTAAATATATACCTAAATTATGGCGAACTTAAAATTGTTGCAATAACAACTCTTCGCAACGAAAACTTACGATTAGTGTCCATAAAAACCAAAGACAGTTTATGAAGTCACCGTGCAGCAATAGATACATGTATAAGTAGTTAAACAAAAGTAATTATTATAAATATTTAAATAAATCAATAAATTATTTGTGCAAATAAAACGGTAATTTGAGAGCAATTAAAAAAAATGCAAAAAAAAGTGGTATCGAATTGTTATTTTATAGCATTTTAATTTTTGAGTACCTACATGCACATTTTTTTATAATTAACTAATTACTTAATACTATACTAACTCATTTAGGTACTTATTTATGCGTGACGCGATTGCGGACCCTGAAAGACTATTTAAGAAGCTATATAAAAAAACGTTTTCAAAGAAATTGTTATTTTGGATTTAATATCAATTTTAATTTTCTGAGTCATACAAATTTTTGTAAGAATTAATTATTAATTAACTAATAGCTATACACTTGGAACAATTGCGGTTCCAGAAAAAGTATTTGTGGAGGAACTTTTTGTCATAAATAATAATAAAAAAATAAATTAAATAAATGTCCTACGCTAACTTCTTTCCGGTCTTTTGGGTAGCTGTTATAAAATTTAATTTTTTTTAAAAGCGGTTGAAACAAAACATTTCCAAATTAACTTATTAATAATATATAATTTTTTTAGTTTTCTCTTCAAAAGCATAATGATCATAATCACGATAGACGTTGATCTTCTGTAATTGATAATAATTCCGTAGTTGTCGTAACAAACTCGGTAACAATATTTTTAAAAATAGTTATGGAGTAGACAGTAATAGATTTACTTTTAAATGAAAATATAACATTAATTATTTTTTTTTATTCGGCGCTTTTATCCAAAACTGTTTTATTTCAGATTTTAATGAACAATACACATTTACTTTTTTTGGTTTAAACTTTTGGTTTGGTTTAACTTTCTACAATTGCCTAATCTCTTAAATTTTTTCCAAATTAAAAGGAGCAAGAGATTTAAAAAAAAAAGTTTCTATTAATAACTAAAGATAGTTTATAGAGATAGGGAGTTAATTGTATGGTCTAAAAGGAGTTATGAAATTCAAAAATTACGTTTTAATGGTTGAAATTTCACATTTTTGGAATATAGTTGTTTAATTTAACTGTGTCATAGGTAATAAGTAAAAGCTTTGAAAAAATTATATTATTAGTTTCAAAATTAAAAAAATAAGTACACGTTAATGTAATTTTTTGATTTCAAAATAAACTTCTAGATACTTAAATATCACTTATCCAGGTAGTTTAGGTACATGTTTTTTAGATCAAAAATGAAGTTTTTCTTTATGAATAGCTTCTAAGATTTGCTGGTGGAGAAGTTGTGTTAAAACTCAAAGTGCTTAAATTATATGAAACCTATGTTATTAAAGGATTTGAGGAAAATCTGTATAACTCCATTTTCACAGATTTTACGATTTGGCTGATAATTTGCAGTGTATAAAAAGCTGGATGGAATAGCTGGCCAAACACCAAAGATATCTTTTTTACACGCTCTATCGTGTTATTTCTAAAGGATTTATGGTGGATGGTAAAATTATATTTGAGATCTTTTGTAGGGCATACTTAGAAACGCTGAAAAATTGTCTGGAGACATAATCCCAGCTCTAAAATTGATATCAACAGTAATTTTATTGCCAATCATAAACCATAACCATTTCTCAAAATTTGTCATTCTATCTGTAGACCAAAAGTGTTCAGATTATTATCTTCCAATTCTTGTTAAAGGACATACTTATGCTAATAACTTTCTCTCTGAGTCCTCCAAATGTTCCGCCATAAGTTTTATTTACATTTTTTTAAAATGTTCAATTCTATCTTTTCTTTATTTCTTTATTTTTGAATCGTGTCTGGCCAGGTGATAACATTTTTGTTTCCAAAGAAAATCAGTCCGATCATCGTTTTCTACAATAATAAGAATAGGAGCTAAAGGGAAAAACATGGCAAACTAAGAAAACTTCAGGAGACGATATATTTCCACATAATTTGCACATAATCAAACCCCTTTTAACTCAAGGCTTTTAGCTAGCTGTTTACTTTTAATAGACATGTAATGCAAAAGTTAAGTGGTTTTTGTAATATCTATGAAATTAAAAATGGAAGAAAAATGTGTGTTATTTGTTCCCTTATAAATCTTTGAATAAAGGAGTTATACTGCTTTTCCTCTAAACTTTTCACTTAAGAATTACCGGTATTACCAATGGCATTATCGGCATTATAATGCTGTATGTCACGCTTCACTTTCACTGACAATTGAAAAAATCACACCGAAACTTTTAACTCGATTATAATCCGTTGTCACCGTTATCCGGTATATTGCTATTGTTACAAATAACACCTACATTGAATATCTTCGTTCTTCGTTTTGAAATAAACTAAATGAATATGAAGCTGAGTTGAACGCTGAAGCGTTCTGCGTTATGTGTGCCTTGCTTAATTAAGTGGCTGTTGTTCACTTGTACGGGTGTCGGGTTGTACGTATTAACGTATGTAATATGTATGTTGTAAAAATGTGTACGGCAGCTATTATCTTCTTCGGCATTCGCCTTATACATAAATTATGCATTGTGTTTTTGCATATAATATGCACGGCTGTGCTTACTGCTTAACGTAATATATCCGCTAGCGGCTAGTGTGGTTACAACCAGGCGATCAAACAAAAATTATCAAGTTATATCCAACATACAATAAAACAATCATTGTTGTCATTCCATACCATTATCAATTGACCAAAAATCAACCTATATTATGGAAAGAAATCTTTTTGTAGCTATAATTAATTATTTGCACCTTAACTAAACATTTGCCACTATTTCTTTTTTTATAAAAAAAAAAAACGAAATGTGTATAGTTGTACCTGTTTAATATTATGCTAGTACAGGCAACAATTTAATTGGCAATAAAGAACACTCTAATCCACTAAAATACATTTGAAACAGTAAGTTGAAAATGTTTCTTTATTTAATAAAGAAATATATATTATTTTTATAAAAAAATTTTATTATATAATTTTTGTTTTTTTTTTTTTAATAAAATGTAATACATAAAATTTGGGTAAATGAAATTTTTAAACTGGGTTTTCTTCTTTTAATGCATGTAATTATGCTAAAAAATAAGTGCAATAAATGAAAACGCTGTCTTCAACGGATGGTCTTCAACATATACATATATGTATATAACATTAATTCTTGAACGATCTCAGCTGCAAGTCGGGAAATCAAAGAATAACATTTTTACGATTTTTTACATTTACAAGTTCTACTTGTTCCATCTATTACTGAAAAGTAGATTTAAAAACGTAGTCAAGAACTGATAAGGGACGAGAATTCTTTATGATCCCGGACAGTCACGAACGTAAAATAATTCCTTTTGCAGTAACACCAATTATACTATAGTTAAAAATAAAGTTACTAGTCGAAAATTCCATCTCTTTTTTCCTATGTTGGTTTTGTATATCGTTATCTTTACTTGGAATTGGTGGCAATTTACGTTCGCCCTATAGAGTCGACATACCCTGCCCTGACGTATATTAACTATACTAACATTATTAACTATTTTATTATTATTTATTAACTATTTAGAGCCACCAATTATGTATTTCGAGTAAGAAATTACATGTGGTACATATTTAATTCTTCTAGAAAGTATTCGAAATTTAACATTTCTTCTATTTTAAATATTTTCATAATATTGTAACGAACATCATTGAATTCTAAATTGTTTCGATTGTTTCCTTTTGAAACAGCTCGTGTGTTTAAAAAAAATCCAACAGCGAGGCATTTTCAGCCAAAAATGCAAGATGATATACTTCCCCTGTGCTCAAGCTTAGATTCAAAAAAACATTGTGGCAGCTATTCTATGGTCAGAAACTTTTTCAGATCTTGGCCCCCTTGGCCCTATATAATGAAAACATATAGTGACTAATAAAAGTTGAGATGGAACAAACAGCATTAAAAAAATTACTTTTAACTTAGTTCGATGTCTGAATTACCCTATAAATCAGGATGTTTAGTCAAGAGTTTGAAATCAAATGAAGATTACAATATTGACGTGAAATGAATTAGTTATTATATTGTAGTTGTATATAGTTTGCACCGGTGTCCGACCAGTTTTTCGAATCACAATTCTTCGAAACACAATTTTTCGAATCACAATTCTTTGAAACACAAATATTCGAATGCACAGTTTTTCGAAAGAAAAATTTTTCGAAATAATGCAGTCTAAATCAACTTCTACAGGTAGAGTTGGTGTTTTTGAACAAAAATCAGTGTAAATCAACCTCGACGGGTAGGGTAAATTTAGTAGGTACATAAATGTGTCAGTACATATAACTTTTTTTTTTTCACTTTTTACAATTTCTGTATATCTTTTCGTTCTGGAAATAGCGATAATGTAGTACTTAAAATGAAGGGGAGAGTAAGGTTAGCGTGGCACCATGAATTGACGACGGTTTCTGATAAAACAAGTTAAAAGAAAACGAAAATGAAGAGTGCTAATTTGCGAGTTTTCGCTTCGTTTTCGATAATAACCGGATTTCAAGACGCATTTTTCTTATGGGAAATGATTTTGATAAATCTGTCAATTAAGACGTAACTATGGGAACTGTCATTTATTTTAAGTTAATTCATATTAATTCATTCAACAATTTCCTACTACAAATGCCAAAGGGGCCAAGGGGGCCCCCTGGCGGGGGTTTGGCGGAGCCTCCAATAAAAGAAATTGTAGTCATCCGAATTTCATTATTTGACTGAATGTGCCCTTCCTGACACCACGAAGTTTTACACAAAATTAAATGTTTTAACATAAAAATTATGCTGCAAATATCTATGAGTTTTCAGAATTTATTGAAAATCTTTATGAATACAGATCCTGCATTATTAGAGCATTTTAAATTTATAGAATATTTTTAAAATCTATAGTCATCTTTAAATTACGTGGTATCTAAGGATTGTTTATTTTGCCTATTATATTTTCTATATTACTTGAGTTCAAACTCGTTAGAATTTCATTAATTTTACGGTGTTTTCTGTGTTTTATTCCTGAAATTTTGTGTTATTTGTGATGTTTATAAAATATGTGTCCTTTGAATTACAAAAAAATGAAAACTGTTATCACT
The DNA here is from genome assembly GCA_958496155.1 of Sisyra nigra. Taxonomy (NCBI): domain Eukaryota; kingdom Metazoa; phylum Arthropoda; class Insecta; order Neuroptera; family Sisyridae; genus Sisyra; species Sisyra nigra. The sequence continues at coordinate 33,013,202 of OY292315.1, read as the reverse complement.
CAATGGAAGTTTAATATTGAAAACGTGTTCGCAAATAAAAAATATTGAGTGTTCAAATTGGACCATCTAAGTTCCCATAGTTACTCATACCTTGAATTTTGCAAATGGCTTGCTTAAGCCTCATGCTGACGTCAAAATTTATCGATTTCTATGGTACACAAAAGCATAACGTTGGGCTATTTCAAATTCTCTAAGCGCCACGCTAATCTTACCAAAAATGAACAATCTGTAAACTATAACTTATAGGTACCTATTTACAAAGGTAAATTACATGGTTTTTTTGTTTAGTAAATATATGTTAAAATGTCCAAAAAATTATTAAATTTTATTTAATAAATAAAAGTTTTTTTTTTCAATTACATTTGTTTTGTGTAAACTGGCAAGTAAAACTAAATTTATTCTAATTATTTCGGCCCCTAAAATTATTTATTATCAATTTTTCGAAAAATTGTGCATTCGAAAAATTGTGTTTTGAAAAATTGTGTTTCGAAGAATTGTGATTCGAAAAACTGACACCTAACCAGTTTGCACCTTATCTAAAACAAATCAATATAAGACCCCAACGAAATTAATTCGTAATTAATTAGTCACAACTGGGCAGATGGTTTTAGTAATTGGTCAGGCTAATTCGTTCATATTTTATAGCAAATTTAAAAAATCCGAGTCAACATGTATACACCTAAGTCTGTTTTTACACGGTCTTTTTGTACACGGTTTTGATATAACACGGTTTGAAAATTGAATATTTTTAATTTTTTTACACGATTTTATTCCATTTAGCACGATTTGAAATTTTATGTACTTAAATTTTTAAATTTTAAATTTATGTTGTTGTATTTATGATTATCACTTATTCTATTTTATTTTATTTTTTACCTTAAAAATTGAATAACCTATTCTTTTCGTTCACAACATAGTTTTTTAGTTCCTGAACTTGCCATACATTTAATTTATATTACTTTTAAGATTAGAGTGCATATCTTTTTTATCATTAATTACTATGCTTGTGAAAATAAGCATTATATATTTGATTTAATAAAATAAACATAAATTCTTGTTCTTAAAAATTCTTGTTTTTCACTAATTTTAATAGGTTTTAGAGATTAGGAACAAATCACCCATTTTTGTATAAGATCAATGTCTTTTTTTACACGGTTTTTTTTTTACACGGCTTCTTCTGGAACCAATCTACCGTGTAAAAACAGACTTAGGTGTATACTTAAAAAACTAATCAATACGAAACCTAGCTGTATTATTAGGTCACTAATTGGTCAGGTCACCAATTAATCTAACAAGGTTTCATGAGGTTTTGATGAGGTGGTGACTGCATACATCTTGGCTTTGATTTTTTTTTTTTTTTGGATTCACCATAAAATTGAAACGAAACCTGATCAATTACTGAAACATCAATGCTCAAACCCAATAACCATTTGTGACCAATTGATCGAGCTGAATCGCATATCGATCTTTATTAAATGACGTGCTATCTTTATGCAGCTCTTATTTATTAGCGTTTTGTTGTTCTAGTAATTCATAATAACTATTCAAAAGTAGTAATTATTTTTCCTAAAACATTCAATTGAATTATTAAAGTGAAACTTTTTATACATCGTTTCAAAATTTTTGGCCTGTCTTTAGCATGTCGCTAAATGTGTGTTACATTCTCGGCAGGGAATCGGCAAGTGTTCGGCAGAGCACGTATGCACATTGTTAGATATATACCATGTAGTTTTACCAGGACTCTTGCGCGAGTTATTAGGGAATATAATGAGCTATTTTTCTCTCCATGACAACGTTTTAGTATATTATAAGTTGTTATTAATTGTCAATCGTATTTGTATTGGTATTTGTGTTTTGATCACTGTATTGATATAAATGTTGTTGTTCACTTGGTCATGATAGACAAAGATACAGCTAATGAAAATAGTGCGAAAAATCTGACGGTGATGTTACAATAAATAACAACTGGCAGATGATCGATTTAACAATAATCAACAAATTCAATAATGAAAATAACATTCGAGTATTAACATCAATAATGGAAATTCAAAATTAGTTGCAACGGCGCGCGTCAAGTCAGACAGCGAATTCGTGCCACATCCCTTTCTTTCTATTCTATTTTCATACCCTAAATCAAATAATTTTCCGAAAATTTTCAGTTACTTAAGTGCCTTAAAACCGAAAAAAAGTTTAACTTGTATCGTGGTTTCGTAAAATGACACAATAATTTTTATTTTTATTTGACTACTTAGCCTACATTATTTAAATTGAAAGAAATGCTGGCCAATGAAAAAAATAATAAAATACATATTTTTAGGAAGTCATCAAGTCAATTAACTTGACATTGTGACATTTTGTGGAATGAATCAAGCCTAATATAATTTAACTTTGAAATGAAATACCTTGCAAATTCAATAGTTGGCTTGACTTAAAATTTAAGTATTTATATTTGATTTGAACTTGATTTTAAACCAAATTTAAATCAAGTAGTTAAAAAATCGAACCTAGTGTGAGTCCCCACATATTTTATGCCGAATTACATTCATAAATGAAGTTAAAGAATAATGGAGACTCCAATTACTTTATTTTCTTTTAAACCGGTATCCTTTTACAATAAAAATATTTTAGATTAATATTACAGATATTTAGGGTGACAGTATTATTTTGTATGAAATGGATTTCATCATAAACGTTTTCGTTAAAAACATGTTATTTATACTTTCTTATGATATACGTAAAATAAAAATATCTGCTGCGAGGCGTCACAGTACTTTCTTTTACTTTCATTTATGACACTCACGGTTGGTTAAAAGAACTAAACATAAGTACTTTATGACTATACTCGTACATTTAAACAGAACTATTGTATATGCATACAGCCTATAAACATATGGATATACGAATTCCCAACCTTCACCCCAGAACCGCCCTTATTCGAATTTTCCCCGGAAAAAGTTTCAAATAAAAGTTGTAGGCATCAATGAGTTTATGAACTGTAGAAAGTTTCAAGAAAATCGTTGCGGCCGTTTTTCGAAAAAATTTGCAAAAGCTTCAAAACTCCTGGAATAAAGTGGAACTTCCGGTTAACCGATTTCAACCAAAAGCTTCGCGGCACAACTGTATGTAATATGCAGGCTAAATTCCAGTTTGGTGAAATTCGGATAAAGCTTTAACATGTATTTCCGGTGAAGGCTCGAATTCGAAAATTCGACCCGATTACAATACTTCCTTTACAAAAATAGTAGTAAAAGAAAGTAATATGAACTTTTTGCCATCAAATCAACCAGCCTTGTTGACTAAACGGTCATTTACCTTATATGCCTCATATTGTAGCCAATCCGGGCCTGCATAGTACTATGTTGTATATGTAACACCAAAATGTTCATTACTCAATAATCTCATAAATCTCTTTTGTTAAAGAAATTATCTTTAATTCGTTAACTAATGGCTTTATCGATATTTAAACATTTTAAAATACGTTAATCTCGCTTTCAGTGAATGCTAAACTTAAAACAAACGGTTTAAAATATGTTTTTATGAAAGTCTTTAAAAAAACATTTTGAGATTTTTAACAAAGTAAAACATTTTACCGCTATATTCAAGTGGATTTCTATGTATAAAATTCACCTTTATTTTATACCAGCTGTGTTTTATGTCTGATTATGGCCAGATTATTGGTTTTTTCTAGCTTAAAAAATGTTACAATGAAGAAAAAGTAAAAAGTAATAAATGACCCGAAAACTATGTTGAGGTTTTGTGACAAGTTCAAATAACATAGACTAATAATTAGTGTAATTGCTGTTGTAAAAAAAACAATGGCTTCAACTGTACGGGTTCCATCAGAGGGTGTTCTACCCTCGTGTGCCCTTTCTAGTCGCTTGGAGGAACGAAGGAATCGAGCGAGAGCCCTACGTTCTGAAAGAGTTCGTAAGCAGGATAAGCCCGAGGACTTCATTTGCTACGATGATAGTGATTCGGACGACGAAACGTTGTCGCTAAAAAAAGAATCACTGAACGTCTCGTACAGTTTTGTGGATTATATTCGCAGTCGAGAGCTGTTCACTAAGGAAATTCGGCAAATTTCCCGTGGTTATGGCTCGCGGCATATTTTAACGCATGATATGTTTAAAGAAAAGCCGATTCCTTTGGGTAATATGAATAAGGTGTTCTGTTCGGAGTGGCTCAGCGATAGACAGGTTGTCTTTGGAACGAAATGTAACAAGGTAAATAACGCAAGTTTTATTTAAAACTAGTACCTCCCGTGACTTCGTTTTTGTAAAATCTTTATATATACTACTACTATATAATAGACAATACAGTGGTACATAGTCGACATACGATTTTAATTCGTTCCGCAACCTTGCTCGTATCTTGAATTACTCGTATCTCGAAGCAAATTTCCCCATAAAAAACAATTGAACTACCATTTCTCCGTTCCAACCCCCAAAATGTCACTCTAGTTATTTTTGTTACGTGGTTTTGAATAATAAAAACGTATTTATAAATGACAAATATGTATTGTACAAAAACAAAAAAGAGAATTTAAAGATATAAATTAGATATCCTCACTGGTCTTTGCCTTTTTCGCTACATTTTTCTCGCGTTCAGCTGTAGGTCGTTTAGAAAAGAACATGTCCAAGGAGGAGGCAAGTGTTATTAAAAAGATCAGATGCAAGACCTGTTGCAACTTTTTCTGGGTGTTTCTTTTCCACGAACTGTGAAACTCTCTCCCACATTCCTAAGATTTCCTTTATTTCACTTGTAGAAATAACCTCCTCCTCCTCTGACTGCGGTCGCGTGCTACCGGCCGACCTGCTAAACCGAACTCTTATCTCGAATTTTGCTCGTAACCCAAAGCAAAAAATCACTCGCTTGCCGGCTCGTATCTCGAAAAACTCGTATGTTGGGGCACTCGTATGTCGTGGTACCACTGTAGTAGGTATTAAGATTGACTGACAGACACGCTGAAGACTAAATTACAGAAGATAAAATTTGTTCTTCTAAGGGGGTATTCTAGTCTAGGATTTTGAAAAAATCGAAAAAATTTTTTTTTCATAATCCGATAGTTTATATATTCAAAAATATCTCCCTAAAAGGGTTTTTCAAAATTCAAATTATTTCCGAAGTTATAGCCGTTTTAGTGTCGTGCCAACTGGACCGGTTGAGACTTAACGTAAAACTTTAAATGCGTTTTTCTCAAAACTACTTTTTTCGATGCGGTCGCCATAATATCTCAAGTTCTAATCAGCCGATTTACTTGAAATTTTGCATGAATATTCTTTAAACATCTCTCTATCGCATGAACCAACAAAAAATGACAATTTTATATTTGTAATATTTTTTAAAAATTCGACAAAGTTAAAAAATGAGTGAAAAAATCGACCTTTATTTTTGAGTAGCCGCCAATTTATAACAAATTTTTTTTTTCAGGTTTGGAGGTTTATGCGATAGCGACATTTGTACTTATTAAGGTTCCATCATTGTTTAATTTTTCAAATGACCACAAGGGTAGAAATCATGGCGTCGAGGACACGGTCTTTTTTTTTCCACTCTACTTCAAAGACGCATAACTCAATGAAAAAAAAAAAAACAAAATTTTCTTTTGAAATTAATTTTGTGTACTCTCTGAATATGAATAAGCAAATGATAAAAATGGATAGTAAAAATATCAAATGCTTTTTTTTATCAATTGCCAAAAAACGCTCGAAATTCGGGCCTCTAGACTAGAATACCCCCTTAAGAAGATTATGATTTGCACTCGTAAGCAGTGGCGAATTAACATTTTTGCTGTCAGTAGGGTATTCAAATTTTGCAGCCCTTTCCGGCTCTACAATTCGATACTCCAGAGTCTAGGTCACAATCATATTAATTATAATCAAATTTAATTATTATTGTTATCAAATCATTTAAGCGATGAAACGCTAATTAATAACATTTAGGTGCATAAATATTAATCTTTTGAATTTCTGTAAAACATAAAAAAAAGTTGACCTCAAATTTCTCGTCCTTAAAAAATACCGCCCTATGCTCTAGCCCAGTGGTGCGCAAACTATTTTCATTTGCGACCCACATTTTTTTGAAAAATTTTTCGCGATCCATGAGTAGACAGTAGGTAGACGTTTTTTAATCGTCAACGTAGTTAAAATTAAATTTTTCCTTTGAAGTTTTCCCTTTCTACTTGGGTGGAATAGGAGTAGGATTTGAGTTCGTGTTTAAAGCTGTTCGCGGTAACTATTTTCAATAGAATTTTTATTTTGGCTGGCTATATTTTTTATTTTCATATAAAGTTCTTTAAATTTGCGGACCTTGAAAAATTTACTCAAGACCCCAGAGGGGTTCGCGACCCATGGTTTTCGCACCACTGCTCTAGCCTACTAGTACTTAGTGTACTGGTAAATCCGCCACAGGTTCCACTAAGACGAGATATTTTTGACATTCAATTCCTAAGAATTTTGAAAAATCCTATCGTTTCTACCAAAATATAGAGGAAGCGTATACAACGAAAACGTTTAAGATGAAATTCGATTAATACAAAATACTACTGTGGTCCCAACTGTGGAAAACAGTTCAAACGAAACTGAAGTGATCAAAATATTTTTTCGTATTACATAATCCATCAGGAGGATTTTTTGAAATTCTATCCGTAAAAATTTTGAAAAATCCTTCCTCATAGTGGAAGTCATAAGCTTTTAGCTGAATAGAGAGTGCAAAATTTTGATTTTTTTAGTCTTACTCCAAAATTATAAAATTTCTTAAAATTTATTTTATTAGTCTTATCTCTTCTCTATTTTATTGTACACGTGTTCTCTATAACAGTACGGACTTTACATTAGATCTATCATACATAGGGATCATTACCAAAAAGGCTTTAAAAATTATGCGGTGATCATTATCTAAAACCGACGTGGAAGTCACTTTCGAAAAAGATATTATACAGACGGGGTTGTTACTATCGAAAAATAATCAGAAAATTTCTTAATGGCCACTATTGAAACCAAAATTAGAAAACTACGTAGGGGTCATTAGTGGAATTGACTGCAAAACTATTAAGGGTAACTATCGAAAAAGTACGCTGAGATCATTAAAAAGATCATGAAATGATCACGGAAATCGGACGGACACGTGAAATCACTTTCGGTAAACAACGTGGGGATCACGATCGAAGAACTACGTGGGGGTTACTATTGAAAACCGAACCGAAAAGTACATTAGAGTTACTACTAAAAAAACCGAATAATTATGTGAGATCACTATCGAAAAACAACAAACAACATGGGGATCACGATCGAAAAATATGTGGAGGCCACTATTGAAACATTTTCGGAAAACTACACCGTGGTTACGTTTTAAAAAAAATTATGAAACTACCTGAAGGATAGTATGGAAAAAAAAACGGAACCCTATGTGGAATTATTATCAAAATTTATTTTGGGGTCAGTTTCAAAAAAATATATGAGGGTTACTATTGAAAAAATAAATATTATAAAAAAATAAAAAACCGACTTCAAAATAAATAAAAAATCTTAAACAAGAAATGCACTAAAAAGTAACAAAATAATGGCGTATCCTTGCAGTATCTACAACTTACAAATTATTAGGATGATACAATGTACAACTATTGTTATTTTTGGAGTTGGTGTCAGCCAAGGAAATACGACTATTTTGGTACTTAGCAAAAAACGAGAATACCTTATGAAAATTAGTTTTCAAATGAACTTTTAAACAATATACTCGTACTGTAACAATATTTAGCGACCTTTAAACTACAAAATACCAATTACCAACTAAACCTTTTTACAAATTACCATTAATATTTATTTTCTTGACTGACAACAACTTCAAAAATAACAATAGTTGTACATTGTATTATCCTAATAATTTGTAAGTTGTAAATACTGCAAGGATACGCCATTATTTTGTTACTTTTTTTATACTTTTTTTGTTACTTTTTAATTATCAAAATCGGGTTAGCCAGGAAAAATGTATAATATTATTTCATCTCTAATTTGTAACCCCTTATGAGTGGAGTTTTTTTTTTTATAAAAAATGGATAGGAGATTAATTTAAAATTGTGTTCTGCAAATAAAAAAAGAATTATCAAAATCGAGCTATCCAATAAGAAGTTAATATTTCATCCCTTAGTTTTCAATCCTTTAGAAGTGAAATATTTTCCTTAAATTAAAATGGGACCACACAAGAAGCACTAGCTTTCAAATAAAAAAGAATTATTGAAATCGAGCTATCCAATAAGAAGTTAATATTTCATCCCTTAGTTTTCAACCCCTTAGAAGTGAACGATTTTCCTCAAATTAAAATGGAACCATTCGGGAATCACCAGCTTTCAAATAAAAAAAGAATCATCAAAACCGCTTTACCCAGTCGGAAATGCTGAGGTAACAAACATTTAAAAAAAACAGTCGAATTGAGAACCTCTTCCTTTTTTTGAAGTCGGTTAAAAACGATCCGAAAATGACGTTATGAATACGAGAAAAAATTGAAAAACTATGTGGGGGTCAAAATTGAAAAACTACGGGGTGGTCATTATCGAAAAATTATTGGAAAACTAGGTCGCGGTCACTATCGAATAATTTTGAGGTCGTTTAAAAAATCACAAAATCACGTGAGGAAAAAAAATCACTTAAAATCTCCATGGGGTTACTATCGAAAAAAAAACTTAAAAACAATGTAGGGGTGATTTGATGAAGCATTACAGTATAGAGAAGTAGCAATAGACAAAACTGCAGGCACTTTTAAGTTACTTCATGTGTATAATAGCCAACGATTACCATTTTTTTCTTTTGTTTCAGTTAATGATTTACGATGTTACAACTCATACCTTGGATCAAATACCATCATTGCGAGGTCAACGAGAAATTACTGGAGCTGTCGATCAGCAATGTGGAATTCATTCAGTAAAATTAAATCCGTCCCGCACTCTTCTAGCAACGGGAGCTCGTCACTCAGGAGACATCGCTGTTTATAGTCTACCAACCCTAGATCCTATTTGTGTGGGAGAAAACGCTCATCGGGACTGGGTCACTATCTTAATCAATTTCCCAAAATAACAAATATTAATTATTATATGCTTTAGGTCTTCGATACATGTTGGGTGGACGACCAATTCTTAATCTCAGGTTCTCGCGATTCTCGGATGAGTTTGTGGCGTATCACACCGGAAATGATCGAGGGGAACATCGAAGGAGGTCTTAGTTATCATCACATTTCGCCCGTGGTCGTCAAAGAATGTCGAAACGCACAAAAAGTTCGAGCTCTAGTTTTTAACAAACCATTTTCCGAAGTCGCCGCCTTATCCTTAAATGGTTTCATTCATATTTGGGACGCAAATAAATTTAAACAAAAATTGACTCGAAAACTACCATCTTGTCAGGAAAATGTATGCATTGCAGTTCAAGAAAAGGGCCTTTATGCAATTGGGTGCCGATCTTATACATTGTTGTTAGATGCACGAACTTTACAGGTTTGTTATTGCATTTATAAACTGTAGATGATGTTGAAAAAAGTATACTTAGAGGTCATCCATAAATTACGTCACATGTTAAGGGGTCGACAAAGTGTGACATTGTGAGACAAGGGGGTGGAAGGGGTTTTAAATTTTGTGACGTCACAGTTCAAAATCTATTTTAAACTAAGTGATAAGTAAAACACGAACTTTGAGTTATTAACGAAAAACTCAAAAACATTTGCAACACTATCTGTAGAAACATAAGGTTCAAATTGTTTTGTCGGCCACTCGCTCTACTACACTGAGAAATTTTTTTTTATGACAACTGAATTTCATTTACGCCAACAAAATGATTTGGTAGCCCATTGCCAATAAAATATTTAATATTTAGATTTAATTGGCCGAAGAAAATTTTTTTCTCGGTGTAGTGTTACGCGCCGATACTATTGCCCTTTGATAAATGCCGCTAAATGCTGCACTGTGCCTAGCGGTAATATTGTTTTTATTTCATTTGACAATTGACTTTCAGGATGATTAAGTTTGATCATTAATTGATACAATTAGTCGTTTTGTTGTTGTTTATTTCTTGAAATGTTTGATTTGATGTTAATTTTATTAGAAAATCATTTAAATTGAAATTAAACAAATTTTGGAATTGCTGTTTTAATTCAATAATAATTCGTAGGTGTAAAATTGAAAAATATGTGACGTAGCACTAAGGAGGGGTTGGGTCTCACAAGTGTGACCAGCTGTGACAAGGACGGGGGAGGGGGTCAAAAATCATGAAATTTGTGTGACGTAATTTATGGATGGCCCCTTACGGAAGACATTCAAATAGTTTTCCGTTTAGTTTTTAACACAAAAATGTACCTTCTTATATTTTTAATAATTACATTGTTAAAATGTATAATTATGAACTTATTTTCAGCCTGTCAAGAAAGTCTCTGCCAGATACTCAGGATGTGGAATTCGGTCAGCTAGTTTCCAAAATAACGTCTTGACGATAGGCACAGGTCTCGGAATGTTAATGTTTTACGACATTCGAGCAGGCAAATATTTAGAGTCTAGTATTAATTCATCCCGCACAGTTGTTCTTAAGGCCAGTAAAGGATATGTGGTACGTTTAAAATTAAAATAATGCAAGAAAATTCCATTATTGACTATCTTTTTTTTTAAGTTTCCTGATGAAGAATATCTCGAGGGGTTCCAAAACGTGAAATATGTACCCGCTATTTATACTCATGCATATGATAATAGTGGAACTCGCTTATTTACCGCTGGTGGTCCTTTGCCTGCCAATTTAATTGGTAACTATGCAGGTTTATGGCAATAATCTGTGTTCATTAATTAACGGGTGGTTGCATTTGTATTTTCCAAAAGACAGCTAAGCTAAAGTCTGCATGTATTAAGTTTTAAATTACATTGTGCAGCACAATCAAATATCAGGGTTAAAATAGTAATCGAATCTAGGTGACCTATCCGTCTAGGCCCTAGGGATTAGTTCCTACGACGAAGATATACGTAAATGAGTAATTGCAAAGATGGAATTTTTAAGACTTGTAATTTTGATCTGATTTTTCCCATTCAAAAACTATTTTCTTGGTTTAGAGAAATGGTCACTAACATATGAACCACGGGCCGGATCTGCTTCCCAAAGAGGGGTGGGTGACAATTGGGCGGGTGACAACTGGGCGGGCGCAGGTTGACCTAGGTCATTCATTTTTGTCCATTCATTCATAAAATTGTTTTCATCACATTTTGTGAGTTTCATCGTCGTTGAAATTTCTTACAAAATTAAATTGCTTGTTGTTTGCCTTCTTATGGCGCGTTTTTTAGAAACTGAGCGCGGTGGCCGAAAACTCCAGCAACAGTTCTTTGCCGACGAATAAATCTTTGCAACGTCGACTGTGTAGGCATTTGAGCTGCAGCAGCAGGAGACACTGAATTGAACGCGACAGTGACAATTTCACTGGTTGCTTCACGCGTTGTACGTGCTCGATTATTGGCGACATTAACGACGCTAATTATCTCATACAAAGTCGGATCAGGAGGATGAGTATGTTCTGAACGTATTTCTACATCAGCACCGGGCATCGGATTCAAAATTATATGCAAGCGAGCTTTGCAAATTCGTTTCTTTTCAAATTTCCAGTGTGTTTTTAATGTATTCTCTGCTTCTTTTACATAAGCATAACCATCGTAAAGCAGTTTTCGGCCACCGCGCTCAGTGTCCAAAAAACGCACCATAAGAAGGCAAACAACAAGTAATTTAATTTTGTAAGAAATTTCAACGACGATGAAACTCACAAAATGTGATGAAAACAGTTTTATGAATGAATGACCTAGGTCAACCTGCGCCCGCCCAATTGTCACCCGCCCAGTTGTCACCCGCCCAATTGTCCGGATCCCCCAAAGAGATACGGTCCGTTTTTAACATTTAAAAAATACCTACAAATTTCTGTTTCTCAATTTTTTGTATATGTGTATACTTTATACATTTTCGTAGCACTGAGTACCCCTCGTCAAAAAAATTGGATATGCTTAAATAACAATCACAATTATCAACAAGCCCCATATCAGTGCATATTCCCACTAAACTCTAGTGCAATGCCTACTCTCAACCCAATTTTTTACTTACCTCTGGGGGTACACATACTACACTTTGAGAAACTGGGATAAGCAATGGAAAATGTTTATCACGAAATCGTTTAAAACAAAATTTGGTTAGATAATACGTAATAATATTATGCCCGCAAATACCAAAAAAATTGAATTACATCAAGACGTCAAATGCAGAGGGTTCATGTCTTATGACCAACAAGATCCGAACTATCTAATTAACAAATCAGTTCTCAGTTTTTTAACCCAGCAAATTTTACAAGTTACAATAAAAAAAAAACGTAAAAATGGAATTTTTCAACTCTAAACTACAAACATTTGTTGGACCGAAAAAATGTAAGAATTTAAAAAAACAATTTTAGAGAATTAATTTTTACAACTATTCATTTCATAAACTAAACTCCGAATCTTCTTGAGGAACTTGTCTTGGAAGTCTCGTAGATTCGATTTTTTCTGATTTTTTCTGATTTTATCCCAAATGTAGTTATTTGATTAAAATTTGTTGCACAGTGTTAAACAAATTCAACGCAAGGCTATTTATTAAACAAATATTTGTAACAAAAAAATTAAATAACATGGAATGTGCCTTTATTATCACATTCATCATTTACATCCTTCTCGAATGCCAACTGTGTCACTAGTATCTGAATTATACAAAGAACGACTGAAATTTATTTTAAAAGAAATTTTACTTATTTTATCCCTTATTATAAGAAATCGATCGCTCAAAAGATTTAAAATTTTGATCATCTTTGGCAAAATCATAAAAGAAAACCTTTATTTTTAGTATTTATCTATTTAATTTTTCTTTTTTTGAAAATATCAAATATATTTCAATTGAAAAAAGAACATAAGTATGTAGAAATGTTAGAGTATTCTAATTTTATTTAATTCCATAATGAATAATTTTATTTAAATGTTGTTAGGGGTTTTGCGAACAACAGATCGATTTATTTTTATTTTAATGAGTTATTTTGCAATTTAATTTGTATATATATTTCACGAAAATATTATGTAGATTCAGTTTGTGGAATTGCACATTATAAGTATAATTTTTTTTAAATATATTGGCTCGTATACATTTATCATTAGGCTAATAAAAAGAAAATGTGTTATACGTAGAATAAAATACAACTATGCAATAATGTGAAAAATGTGGTTTAACTTTAACTATTATTATTTATATTTAAGAAATAAAAATTAAGTGTTTTATTTTATAAGCGTTTTTTTCCTGTCGATTTTCTTCAATTTTCAGTTATATGGAAAATATTTGTTTTTCTTTTCAGCTTAAATTGAAATAAGTAAGTGTCAACAATATTATATTTCCTGTAGACCAGTGCTTTTTAAACTTTTTAAAGTCCGGCCCCCTTGGAACCCAAGTCAATTTTTCACGACTCTCCAATTTTTTTGAATATGCATATACTTACTAGCCAATTGCATGCATTTGCTTATTATTTGTTACATTTTCCACTCTTCGCGGCTCCCCTGTAGGTAACTTTTTGTATTGCGCTTCAAGTGTACCGTAAATGAACGGTTTTATTTTCATCTGGAACAAACCTATAGTAAGACCAGTCTGGACTAATCAGACTAACTATTAATCATTATGTTAGTCACAAGCAGCCTCCTATCATTTAAATGCGAGAAAGATTAAAAAAATGACCGTTTTTGTCCCATGTTTTAGTACCTTTGTGTGGCGCTGGTAGTTTAGTTGAAAAAACAGCTGTTAACTATTTGTGTTGCCATTTTTCAGTTCTGCTATAATCATCGTTACTGTCACCAATGACATCTTCATAATAACTATAATAATGATAACAATACAAATAATTTGCCTGGCGTTTAAAAAAAATTATTTCTAAACTCCATAAAAGTCTTCGTTCAACTGTATTACTAGCGCTATTTGTAAGCAGTGATAAAATAGGGTCATTTTTTCTAACATGGAGTTGTAGGGGGCTGGTCACAAGCAATAGGAGCAATAGTAAAACATCAAAACCAAACATGACCGGTTGCCTATAATTGAAACTCTTTGAAAATAGGAGATTAGGATTATCTGTATGAGTTAGAAATTATTTTGGGCCCAAATATCGTCTACTGAATACTTAATTGTAAAAGAATTATCAAAATCTGTATTAATTTTTTTTTCGATTTTGGAAAATATTCATGAACTATAGTATAAACGGTATAAACCGTATATAGAGTCCTATACTGTCAAGTGTCATCAATCATCGTTAAATTGAGTTATTTTATTTTCAAATATTGAAGAGTAAATCTTTGAAATTTATTTTGGGCCAAAATATTTTTTATTAAGAAATTTTATTCAGACAACCGAACTAAATTTAACTTAAAAGTTAAATTATAAATGGTATCATATCCGTTTATCTTATAATAACTACGATAATTTACAACTTTCTGTCCAACTTTAAATGGAAATATTATGATTTTGATGGTTTAAAATGAGAATGAATAATTTTTTACTACATTTTTTAACATACATAAAATTTGCTTTTAAACTTCCAAACCCATATCTATTCCCACAATTTAGCTTAAAAAACCTTTATAATAGGTATTTATTTCTTTTACTTTTTTACATTTATAGAGTTATTTAAAAAATTTTACTTGTCTTCAAAGGCGTTAAAATTGTAAGAACAATGTTTTTAAATGAAACTAATATTCGTTTAACCCAATGCTTTTAATGGTAATAACATTAATAAATTAGTAATTGATTTTCTGGTGTTTTATGAGGCTTATATAAATATTTGTATAAAAACGTATTTTTATGATGAAATTTTCTTTTAATAAAAAATTATCATATTTAATGAAAGTAAAATATAATAAAATAATTAAATTTTTTGAGATCTTACACGTTCAATGCGAAAAAAATATTCAGGGGTTTGGCGCGTGGCGGACAAAATCGTACAAAATATAAAAGAATAAAAGAAATAAAATGCATATTATAAAAATATTTAATTACATAAGATTAAAACAGTAAAATGCCATCAAACCATAAATTATAGTTTAAAATATATGAGAAAATAACGGAAATTGAATTCACTCCGAAATATAAATATCTGGTGCGAGGCGTCACACTACTTTCTTTTACTTTCATTAATGAAAATACTCGCTGTTAGTTAAAAGAAATATAAGCACTTTGTAACAATACATATAAACAGTACTATATGCATACAACCTATAGGGCTATATGAATATACGAATTCTCAACCTTTACCCCAGAACCGCCCTTATTCGAATTTTCCCAGGAAAAAGTTTCAAATAAAAGTTGTAGCCACCAATGAGTATAAGAACTATAGAAAGTTTAAAGAAAATCGTTGGAGCCGTTTTCGAAAAAAAATTAAAAAGCTAAAAAACGCCAAGAGCAAAGTAGAGCTTTCGGATAACCGATTTCAACTAAAAACTTCGCGGCACAACTAGGTATAATATGGAGGCTAGATTCCAAGTTTGGTGAAATTTGGATAAAGCTTTCGATACGATATGGCTGTCACACACAGACATGTTTCTAAAAACCACTTTTTTGGTCTCAGGGGCCTCAGGGGACCTCAAAGCATGTATTTCCGGTGAAAGCTCGAATTCGAAAATTGGAATCTGGCCTCCATATTTTACCTAGTTGTGCCGCGAAGCTTTTGGTTGAAGTCGGTTAACCGAAAGCTCTACGTTACTCTTGACGTTTTTGAGCTTTTTCAATTTTTTTCGAAAACGGCTCCAACTATTTTCTTTAAACTTTCTATAGTTCTTAGAATCATTAGTGGCTACAACTTTTATTTGAAATTTTTTCCTGGGAAAATTCGAATAAGGGCGGTTTTGGGGTGAAGGTTGGGAATTCGTATATTCATATAGCCCTATAGGTTGTATGCATATAGTTCTGTTTATATGTATTGTTACAAAGTGCTTGTATTTCTTTTAACTAACAGCGAGTATTTTCATGAATGAAAGTAAAAGAAAGTAGTATGACGCCTCGCACCAGATATTTTTACTTTCTTTTACTACTATATAGATAGTAAAGGAAGTATTGTAATCGGGTCGAATTTTCGAATTCGAGCTTTCGACGGAAATACATGTTTTGAGGTCCCCTGAGTCTAAAGAACGGGTTTTTAGAAACATGTCTGTGTGTGTGTGTGTGTGTGTGTGTGTCTGTGGCTGTGTGTGACAGCCATAGCATATCGAAAGCTTTATCCGAATTTCACTAAACTTGGAATCTGGCCTCCATATTATATCTAGTTGTGCCGCGAAGCTTTTGGTTGAAATCGGTTAACCAAAAGCTCTACTTTACTCTTGGCGGTTTTGAGCTTTTTCAATTTTTTTCGAAAACGGCTCCAACGATTTTCTTTAAACTTTCTATAGTCCTTAGACTCATTAGTGGCTACTACTTTTATTTGAAACTTTTTCCTGGGAAAATTCGAATAAGGGCGGTTCTGGGATGAAGGTCGGGAATTCGTGTATATACATGTAGCCCTATAGGTTGTATGCATATAGTTCTGTTTATATGTATTGTTACAAAGTGCTTGTATTTCTTTTAACTAACAGCGAGTATTTTCATGAATGAAAGTAAAAGAAAGTACTGTGACGCCTCGCACCAGATATTTTTACTTTCTTTTACTACTATATAGATAGTAAAGGAAGTATTGCAATCGGGTCGAATTTTCGAATTCGAGCTTTCACCGGAAATACATGTTTTGAGGTCCCCTGAGTCCAAAAAAGTGGTTTTTAGAAACATGTCTGTGTGTGTGTCTGTGTGTGTGTCTGTGTGTGACAGCCATATCGTATCGAAAGCTTTATCCGAATTTCACCAAACTAGGAATTTGACTTCCATATTATATCTAGTTGTGCCGCGAAGCTTTTGGTTGAAATCGGTTAACCGAAACCTCTACTTTACTCTTGGCGTTTTTGAGCTTTTTTAATTTTTTTCGAAAACGGCTCCAACGATTTTCTTTAAACTTTCTATAGTCCTTAGACTCATTAGTGGCTACTACTTTTATTTAAAACTTTTTCCTGGGAAAATTCGAATAAGGGCGGTTCTGGGATGAAGGTAGGGAATTCGTGTATATACATATAGCCCTATAGGTTGTATGCATATAGTACTGTTTATATGTATTGTTACAAAGTGCTTATATTTCTTTTAACTAACAGCGAGTATTTTCATGAATGAAAGTAAAAGAAAGTAGTGTGACGCCTCGCACCAGATATTTTTTTAATGTGGCTGAGATGGAATATAAAGGACAACAGAGACGCTAGAATTTTAAGATGTCATATTTCGTGAAATGAAATTGAGCACGCCAGGCGTGTTGGCCGCACGCAACCTGTTAACACGTTGTAATTTAAGTTTCGTCTATTGTCGTCTATTTCCGGGACTTTGACAGTCAAATAGTTTCTCGTTGAAATTCGCCAAATACCGATCAGTATAAAATTGAAATTCCGCGAGCAAACAAACATGTGATTCTCTTTCGAATTTTCACGAAAACCATTTATAACGTGATATTTACTGCGTAAAATATTTTTATAATCATTATAATAAAACATTATATTTATATACATAATAAGTTTTTAATAAAAACATATCGTAATAGAATGGGTGCTCATGTGTCAAGAACCGATTTTGAATGGTCGTATACGGACGAGCCTCACGCTACCCGGCGTAAACAAATTTTAGGTAACATTTCCTTTCAATTACCGCTATTTTGCCATTAGCGATCCTAATTATGCTAATTGTGATTCGATTGTTGCAGAAAAATATCCACAAATCAAGAAACTGTTTGGTTATGATCCCAATTTCAAATGGGTGGTGACGGGAATGGTGTTGACGCAAATATTGATGCTGTTTGTGATGAAGGATCGTTCCTGGCCGGTTATCCTACTAGTGGCCTACTGTTTCGGTGGTGTTATCAACCACTCACTTATGTTAGGTAAATAAAATATAAGCCATACTAATTTTAGTATAGGAAAAAAAAAATTTCTTTTGAACTGTACAAACCAAAGTTCTATAATCAATTGCCAAAAAAATAATTACTTAATAATAATTTATCAATGTCAACTATTTCATAAATTTTATCTTAAGAGGACTCTTTATTTTGTTATATCTGAATGAGTAGGTAATTAATAAGTTGAAGCCGGTAATTTTTATTGTTTCAATAAAAATTTTTAGATTAAAATTTACAATGATAAAAATAATGATATATAAAATCTTTTTGAAATTAAAGAAAAAAATAGTGCAAATATTATTAATAAATAAAGCAGAAAATGTTTTTATTTGAAAAATTTGTATTGTAACCAATCTATATTTACAACCGTTTTGACCTTAGAGATTATGATTGCGCTGAGACAATAATATTACCATTACTCATTGGAATTTTTTTAGTTTTATGTTTATAAGTGTAGAATATCTTACACGTTCCTTACAACAAATAGTAGAAATATAAATAATATTTTATTTGTGATAGTTTTATTAGCGGTTACCCGTGACTTCGTCCACTCGTTTACAAAACCATTAAATCATCTTTATAGAGTTCATATTTTATAACTTGCACCCATAACCCATGGTTTGTATAATAAACACTTTTATGAAATTTAAAATCTAAAATTACCACCTACTGGCTCCTCAGTGGTTAGAACAATTACTCTCTCCGCTTCATACGTCAAGTGGTACTAGGTTCGATTCCCATTAAATCCTAGACGTAAGATCCTAAACCTAACCTTTAAAATACACAAAAAAAATCTAATGAAATTTAAATAACAAAACTATTGAATTGAAGTAGGATGATTTAATTGTCTTATTTTTCACGGATTTTTGAACCGAAGTTCTTTTATGGGGCTTAGAGTGAAATCGTGGAAACCATAACGTAACAAAAAAGCAACCATTCTTTCTCTTTCTATCTCTTTATATTCACTGCGTTCCAACAGTGATTGGGGAAATGAAGTGTGAGAGTGGAAATAGAAAGAGAGAATAAAAAGAAGAAGAAAACTCAAATTACTACTACTACATGGGCGTTTTTAGATTAGACTAAATTTTAAAAAATATAAATGAGATTAAAAATCTTTATTCTGAAAATCAAGTTTTGTAGTTAAAATATAAATACGAAAATACCTACTTAAATATATATATTTTCTATAATAAAAAATTACAATTTTCATTTTTACAAACATATTGAACCACGGTTTATTGGCGCAGTAATTCGAGCAATAGCTCTCTCCGCTTCATACGTCAAGGGATACTGGGTTCGATCCTCGTTGAATCCTAGACTTAAGATCCTAGATCTAAGATAAAATTGACCAACAGAAAATTTTTGTGCTTTGACAGTCGTGATATGACCTTAGATGTTAAAGCGACTTAAAACACCAAAAAATATCTGTTGTAAGCAAAATTGTTAATTTTTAAGTTTTCTTTGTTGAGTTGAGAAATAACGTAAAGAACTTCGTGCCCGACGGGGGTCCCCCGACCGCACTAGTTTTAATTTAATTTACCTTAATTAAAATATTACACATCTTATTTTTACTAATTAGTTCCCAACTTTGTGTTTTGACTAAAAAAAAGTTTTCGAAAGTGCTAAATATTATGAACAGTGCCGCTAAAAAAAGTTTTTTTTAAATTTTAAAATTTAAAATCGCATCAACTACTATGGTCATTAGCGACCGTCGATTCTGAAAACCCAGAAAAAAATCTTGAGCTTTCATTGGGATTCGAACCCAGGTCCACTGGCGTATAGTGCAACTATCTAGTCAACCACGCCACCAAGTGACCTCAAAAAAAAAAAAAAGTTGTTCCATAAAAAAATAAGCGTGCGATACTTAGTCAATAATATAAGCTAAGTAAAGAATAATTTATTACTTCATCCTTAGCATCCTAGCACGGTATTTACTTACATCCTACAATTTTATTACATACTTCAAAATTAATAATTTAACTGTTAACACAAGTAACAACATAGTACAATTTATATCAATACTTTTTAGATAAAATATTAATTGTTATAGCAAATATCTTACCAACTATACCATAAGAAAACAAATTTAAACTAGTCGAACGTAAAACGTTAAAGTCAAGCTTTAAATTTCGAAGGCATGCAAGTAACGATAAAGTATTGAAAGGAACTTAGTCAATATGTCAAAACCACATTTTAATGATTCCCATAAATTTCCCTAGATGATAATTTCTTCAAATATATTTTTCGAAATGATATTATCGATATTTAATCTAATGATATTTAATTCTAAATCCAACATAAATGGTGTTCTATAAGATTGCGGTCCTAATAAATGCACGCACAGTAAAGTCCCGAAAATCGGGCATTCAAACAACAGGGTTTCCAAATTTTATATTGGGGGCTTCATCCTAAAACCTCCGTTAAAGCCAAGCTATGTCTATGTCTATTAAACCATAGACCCCGGTGGTATTTTTTTATTTTTTTAACCGTGGATTAATTAGTAGGTTAATGAAGTGTTTTAAAGAATGAAGTAAGTCAATACGAGTCTAAAAACGCCTTTAAAAGCTCACAGCACCATAAAATGTGCAAAAGCATTTCCCGCTATACTACTTGGATTACAAGCGGCGATCCGAACAGAGATGAGAAATTAATTATTTTTTAAAATGATCAACGTAACTAAGAAATTTAATAGAATTAGCCAATTTTAGACATATTTCTTTTATGTTATCCTAGATATCACTTTCATTACAAAATTAAATAATTATTGAAAATTTCAAAAGATAATTTACATAATTTATTTCATTACTTTATTATCATTAACATATACGATAATTTGAATATTAATATTCGTTTAAATGCTGCTATAATTTAGTAATGAAACTCAGTTTTTAAATTAATTTTTGCAAAATATTTTTTTTCCTGTTAATTATAATTTATATTAATTTATATGGTTTCAGCTGTTCATGAAATAGCACACAATTTGGCTTTTGGCCATTGTCGGCCTATGCACAACCGGCTTTTTGGATTTTTTGCGAATCTACCAATCGGATTGCCTATTTCTATAAGTTTTAAAAAGTACCACCTCGAACACCATAGGGTAAGTTTAACAAATTATAACTAAATTTTTCTTTTTAAATTCTTCTGTGTTTGTATTCAAGGAAATTATTGTTCTATATAATCAGAATCAAAAAATGAGTATTTTTTTAATTTCATATCGTCTTTTTTGATAATTTGGTGCAAAGCGTTTCAAGTTTACATCATTGGAACAGAAATTCACATAGAAGTGAATTAACAAATCTGAATTTATAACATAAATTAATTAATTTTAATAATTTTCAACAAGTTTTTATTATTGTTCATTTTCTTTTCTTAAGTTCTCATAGGATTGCATTAAAATCAAAAAGAATTAATCATTAGCATTTGTTTAGACTTTAGATAATTACGAAATTTATAGTATGCCTACGTGATTACTTCTTTACGTACATATAAGCTAATATATATTAAAAATACCAATAACTTGCAAAAGAACCATTTTTTTCAAACATAAAACATAATTTACGATCTGCATCATTTTTTATTTATTTTTTTTTTTTGTTTAATTTTAATAATTTTCAACTAGCTTTTTATTGATATCATTCATGTCCATGTCATACATATTCATTAGCAATTTTTTTTTCTTTGAAATTTTTATTCGAGATTATACAAATTTCGACTTAATGGACCGTATAATTACCTAGTTTTACTTTTTAACATCCAATCCATGTAATTGATATTTGAAACTACGCATTTACAAAATGTTATACTTGAACTGTACGTGATGTGCTTCCTTTACACTAATTTTAAGTATTAACTTCTTATTGTAAATTATTTATTAATTTTATTTTTTTATAACATAATTATAATTTGCATAACTTATGTTACATTTGCATAAATTACATTATAATTCAAATTTACCATAATTAAAATAATTTTTTGTGGCCATAAATCGTTTATAAAATTTCGCCATACGCAGTCCATACAATGTTAACCAAAGCTATTTATGCTAAAATCAACAGAGACAAGTGATTAAGGGGGTATTCTAGTCTAGGGTTTTGAAAAAATCGAAAAAAATTTTTTTTCATAATCCGATAGTTTATATATTCAAAAATATCTCCCTAAAAGGATTTTTTAAAATTCAAATTATTTCCGAAGTTATAGCCGTTTTAGTGTCGTGCCAACTGGACCGGTTGAGATTTAACGTAAAACTTAAAATGCGTTTTTCTCGAAACTACTTTTTTCGATGCGGTCGCCATAATATCTCAAGTTCTAATCAGCCGATTTACTTGAAATTTTGCATGAATATTCTTTAAATATCTCTCTATAACACGAACCAACAAAAAATGAAAATTTTAAATTTGTAATATTTTTTAAAAATTCGAGAAAGTTAAAAAATGAGTGAAAAAATCGATCTTTATTTTTGAGTAGCCGCCATTTTATGAAAAAAAAATTTTTTTCCAGTTTTGGAGGTTCATGCGATAGCGACATTTGTACTTATCAAGAATCCATCATTGTTTAATTTTTCAAATGACCACAAGGGTAGAAATTATGGCGACGAGAACACGGTCTTTTTTTTTCCCCGTCTACTTCAAAGACGCATAACTCAATGAAAATTTTTTTTTTGTTTTGAAACTAATTTTGTGTACTCTCTGAATATGAATAAGCAAATGATAAAAAATGGATACTAAAAATATCAAATGCTTTTTTTTTATCAATTGCCAAAAAAACGCTCGAAATTCGGGCCTCTAGACTAGAATACCCCCTTAAGTATGTAATTTACCCATATTGTTTTTATGCTACATTTTGTAACGGGCTTTGCTCAAAACTGAATTGAGACCACGTTGTAAGGCGCTGTTCATACTGGGGCGATAGGAAGTTTATTCCAGATGAAAATAAAATCGTACATTATTAGTAACAGGTCATGTGCAATAGAAAATCATGGTAACTTTTTATGTTGCGCATGAATTGCACCGTACAATGCACGTTTTTATTTCCATCTGGAACAAATATGATATATCGCTAGGAAGGTACATGACAGTGGGCGCTAAATCAATGCAACCTGGTTGAATGTTCAACCATGGTTATAAATCGAAAAATCGTACCCGATATATTGCTTAAGCGACCAACAAGTGACACTATGAGCGATATGTCATCTGCAATAAATTTTAAAGTAGTGCGAATATGAATCTTTTTATTGGCTCTTTTAGTCCTTTCAGTATCGTATATCGCTTGCTTGTCTAAGTAACTTTTTGTTTCTATAATATTCCAGAGACTTCGACCGTTGATTGTTGAATAAATGTTCCACGAAAATTTTGATTGTTAGTTATAGAACATTTGAGAATGTTCTGTTCTATCTCTTTCCAATACATTCGTTCGATCATTGTCTCTGTCTTTATTTGTCGCTATACCATTTTCTTATTTTAACTTTAACTTGAATAACTTTATATTTTTTTACAGTATCAAGGAGATGAAAAATTGGATACCGATTTACCAACATATTTAGAAGCAAAACTATTTTGCACGTCGTTTGGAAAATTCATTTGGCTTATTTTGCAACCATTTTTTTACGCCTTTAGGCCATTAATAGTGTACCCAAAAACGCCAACGTCCTTAGAGTTTGTTAATCTCATTATCCAACTCATTTTTGATGCGATCGTTGTGTATTTCTTTGGTATGTTTTATATTTTCTCCATGCCTTAGTTAAAAATTTTATAAAATGTTTTTTTTGTTTTTGTTTTAGGAGGTCGAGTTTTGGGATATTTATTGATAGGTTCGGTGATGGCTATGGGCCTTCATCCAGTCGCTGGTCATTTTGTTTCTGAACATTATATGTTTTGTAAAGGATATGAAACGTATAGCTATTATGGTCCTTTAAATTTCATTACTTTCAATGTTGGATACCACAATGAACATCATGATTTCCCTGCAGTGCCTGGATCGCGATTACCTGAGGTATGTTAAACCTCTATAATAGCATTTCTTTAGAGTTACGTTCAAATTAAACATCATTAAAACTATGGACATGAATCTCTGTGCTAAATGAAGAGCCCTAAAATTGCAGCCAGTTAGACATGCAATCAGAGCATTTGGTAGTGCTCTGTATTTTATGTACCCTTAGTTTATAACAGACCTGTAACGGTCACCAACAGCGCTACGGCGACTATTTTAGATGTATTTTCTTGATATCAACATTCAACTAGTTTTTGAATTATTCTTCCATAAGAGAAATCACGTCTTTTCTATGATCCATAATAATTACGTTTTAGTAGTTTGAAGTCTGTCTACCTGGATCATTCCAACGACTCCAACGAAAATTTTGGGATTGTATTTTAAACGCATTTTTTTTGTATTTGAGGTTTTTAAAAAATTCAAACGTTATGTGAGTCCTTAAAGGCGCATCTTTCTATTGCATATATTGATTTTTACAATATTTTTAAAAAGTATGCTTTAAAAATTGTTATTTTTCACTTTCAACGACTGTAAAAATTATTTTTTTTTTCAATTCAATCAGCGGAAAGGTAGATTAAGGTTTATACCTCATATGCAGCCTTAGATTTACTGTGTTCCTAGTCTGTTCCTGTTTCTTGTTTTAGACAGGGACTTTTCTTTAATTATTCCAAGCTCAATATTCTGCCTTACAGAAGTAATCCAAGTATTCAGTCATTGATGTGATATGAGTCTAGCATCAGTCCGGGGCTCAATGCCTTTTTAGCGCCCCCTTCCCATTCGAAATCCATATATCCATAAATCCATATTATATGTAAAATATACTCGCAAATTTTTCTCTTTCCACACTTAAAAATGCTTGTCCCATCGTTGATCGTAGATATGTCAAAATTGATTTTAATTTGCTAAATGAACGTTCGCAGCTAGCAATAATTGATACTGAGATAGTCAGGAGTATATTTGAAGTGCCACTCTCAGGGTTGGAAAAATGTAAAACTACTTTACTACTAAAACTACTCGAAACTACTTTTTTCGATGCGGTCGCCATAATATCTCAAGTTCTAATCAGCCGATTTACTTGAAATTTTGCATGAATATTCTTTAAATATCTCTCTATAACATGAACCAACAAAAAATGAAAATTTTAAATTTGTAATATTTTTTAAAAATTCGAGAAAGTTAAAAAATGAGTGAAAAAATCGATCTTTATTTTTGAGTAGCCGCCATTTTATGAAAAAAATTTTTTTTTCCAGTTTTGGAGGTTCATGCGATAGCGACATTTGTACTTATCAAGAATCCATCATTGTTTAATTTTTCAAATGACCACAAGGGTAGAAATCATGGCGACGAGAACACGGTCTTTTTTTTTCCCCGTCTACTTCAAAGACGCATAACTCAATGAAAATTTTTTTTTGTTTTGAAACTAATTTTGTGTTCTCTCTGAATATGAATAAGCAAATGATAAAAAAATGGATACTAAAAATATCAAATGCTTTTTTGGCGCCCCTTTGTGAGTAGCGCCCGTGGCATGATGTCTCCTCTTGCCTACCCCTCGCTACGCCGCTTTCTAGCATTTATTACATACACATTTCGTAATCATTATGACGTGGATTGCACTTTTATCACCATCTCCACACAACATTCATTTTAAGTCCTTTTAGGATACCCCAATGATTTATAGATGCTTTTTTCGTCCACAATATCCCTTTTGAAACTAGTAAAAGTCTTGAGTTGGTTTTTTTTTTGTCTTAGTACTTCTGCCGTGAGCGAAAGGTAGACTCTCCTGGTCAATTTTCTCTAGGTTTCTGACCAAGATTTTTGCCAATATGCCGTTGTTCAATTGTCGTCTCAGCTAATTTCTTATCAACCTGTACATTTTACAGGGTCAGTAATAATACACACAATAATTACGCTTCAAATGTATCCCCACCATGCCCATTTAATGTTCGAAATTTCAACTTTCTAGAGATAGCACCACTAGCCAGTTTTCAATAACTTAAAGAAAGATATTTTGATTTAAAAATTTGGCGAGGTTATTGCCATTCCGTACTATTTAATTTGATTCACTCTCCACAATTATTCGTCAATTTTTTTTTTTATATTCTTTATTAACATTTATTATTTATTTACAGGTGAAAAAAATTGCACCCGAATTTTATGACAACTTACCACACCACAATTCGTGGGTTTCTGTTTTGTACGATTTTGTGATGGATCCTGCTATCGGTCCTTATGCTCGAATCAAGAGGAAGCATAACGGCTTAAAAACATAAATTTTTAAATCCGCAATAAATTTTATCTCGTGTTAACGTTATGTTTATGTTGATAAGGCTATAATAATCTCATCGCTATATTCTGCTATAAACTAATTTCTTCTTCAACTTGTTACGAACAATAGATCTGTTTTACTGACTGTGGCTAATTAGTTTAGTTAATTCCTCAAACTGCTATAATGTAACATTACAATGAATCGTCACAGGAGAGAACAATTTATATAACTACTGTTTTAATTGGATGTTTGAGGAATTAAGTGAAACTGTTTAATTAGAATTCAAGAAAAAAGTTCTCCGCTTTATTTGTTGCTTTTGTATTTACTTAATGATATTTTGATTAATGTCAATTTAATGAAGAAATTAATTATTCATGACGTTGTAATACATTATTAATATATATTATAATAACATTAAATATTTTTCTAAAAAAATTAAGACAATTTTTCGAAAATTGTTAAAACATATTATGATCGACTTTTTTTGACTAAAGAATTAACAATGGGAAATATTTAATCTACGCTCGTAATATTAAAAAAAAAACAAAGAAAATAATTGAGATTTATAGGAAAATATGCTTCATAATTATTCAAATCGTTTATATTTGTATAAGTATTGTATTGGAATACAGTCAAACTTGTTTTTCTCCATTACTTTTTATGCGATTTTTGGAACGAAGTTTCTTTATTTGGCTAAGAGTATAACCGTGGAAACCATAACTTAACGAAAAGCGACCTACTACTTCTACGGCTACTTTTCTTTAATTCTAATTTCTCACTCTTTCTATCTCCTTATGCTCACTGCTTGCCAACAGTGATTGGTTTTAATGAAGTGTGCTGAGTGAGAGAGGGAAAATAAAAAGAGAAGGGGAGAACAAAAAGTAGAAGAAAAAACAAATTTTACTGGCCACTAGATGGCACGTTGGTAGATTTTACTAACAATAAATGTTAAAAGTTGTAAAAATCTATATACTATCAATCGAATTTTGTAATTAAAATCCAAAACTTGAAACTACCTGAATATATATTTTTACTAAGAAAACTCCAAAAATTTCATTTTTATAAATAAGAAATTTGTAAGAAATTATTTTAGTTTTTTGTTTTGTAACTAGAGGGCGTTTAGAGTTAAAAATAGTGATATATTTTATTTAGTTCCATATACCGTACAAAAATAGGTTTGACTGTAAATATAAAAATGCTTTTTATGTTGCATTGATTGATAAAATTAAGACATTCTTCAATGGCTATGGTTTTTTACAAAATTTTGTTATTGTCAATGGCTGAAAATTTAAAAAAAAAAAAACAAAACAAATTTTTATATTTTTTGCTTAGTATTAATCATATACTTTGTTACGAGCGTAACCGTTTACTTTTCATTACTTACAATAGCTTTTCACTTGTTCATTTTCTTTTCACTTAGTACAACCTATGTTATAGTTTATATTGTAAATGTGTATTTGTTTTTGTTGCTCAAATGAAATAATATGATATTTATTTTCCTGTAATCTAAAGAGGTATGTTAAAGAATAGCAAAGAGTTTGATAATGACAGCGACGACAGTATTGTTAAAAATGAAAATTGTAAAAATGTAATTTTATTTATACATATACAAAATATTTTCAATTAAATAAAGATAAAACTTATTTTTGAAATTCTTCTTTTCTGTCTTGCGATCGAATCGTATTTTAGATTGGATGATAAGGGTCAGAGGATCAGTGGGATTGGTTTGAAGATAATTTTCATCAATCGAGAGCAGTAACAACAGTAGCGGTCGCCAATCATTACTAAAGAAAGCTAACACATTCTTGTATAGGCATTAAGAAAAGAAAATTTGGGCAGATCAAATTATTTTGGTAATTTTAATAAGAATTTTAAAAGTTTTCAGTTATGTATTAAATAAACGAAATTGATAGACGTTTAATATTGTTCTAATCGGGAGTCATATTGTGTCATACGATAAATATCTATTTTGCGTCTAAAACTTAAATTTCAATAGTTGATAAAAATGAGCCTTTAAAAATTGAACTGAGAGTTCGTCATGGCTAAAAAGTACATTGTAAGAGGACACCTGCATTCAAATCAGACTACGTCCCACAACGCGTTTACAACGATTTTGTTCGTTAATGTTGTGTTTCTATTCCACTAATTTTGTCAAGCGTTTGCGCGACGTTTATGACTCGGATCTATCACTTAAGAAAGTTCTGCGTGATTGTAAGCGAAAGTATGACGTAATCGATGATGTTTTAGTTAACACAACGACCATTAGGTTTGTTCCAGATGAAAATAAAATAGTACATTATACATACGTTATAACTCAAGTTATGGCAACTTTTTTTAATTTACGCATTTCTCTTTATTTTCTATTACTATGGTAAAGAAAATAGGTATTATAATCGGGTCGAATTCGAGTTTTCACCGGAAATAGACGTTATGAGGTCCGTGAGTCCGAAAAAGTGAGTTTTAGAAATATTTCATTTGGTTGGATAGATTTTTGATTCTTTTCTTTATTTTTTTTTTTCGAAAATGGCTCTATTGATTTTCTTCCCATGGTTATTAGACTCATTAGAATTTTTATTTGAAACTTTTTCCGGGGAAAATAGAGTTTCTTGAATAGAGGGTGTGTGTTAGTATATGTACATAGAGGCTACAGATACATTCTGTTAAAATAGATATTTAAATAGCATTGTATTTGTAAGTCTTTAACCAATCGTGGGCTTTATTTATGTTGTTTTAACTAACAACCAGTTTCATGTAAAAGAATGTTCAGTGCGTTCTGTGACGCGTCGCAGCAGAAATATTTTGTATTGCGCATGATTTGTATCGTACAATTAAAATTTTATATTCATATGGAACAAACCCATTATAATCGGCTGAAAGAACGTTTTTAAACTGGTGTCTAACGTTGTTACCACGTAAGTGGAATGCAGCTTTTAAGCATTATGCACAATTTTTTGAACATACGAAACATTCAAAGGATTTACAAGATACCAAAAAGGAACTGCATTTAAAGTAGTTAATAGCTTTAGCGCTGAGCTTTATTATTATTAGTTGGTATATATTTGTACTGAAGAATTTGGGAATTAAAAGATGCACACAACAGAGCACACAAGCTTAAAGGGCTTAAATTATGAAGCCGCGTTATTGGAGCGTTGGGTGTATAAAAATGTATAATCAATTTTGAGTAGTTTAAAGAATTATTTTTAAACTTTTGATTTCAAATATTACAAATTAGGCAACCACAAATTATATTATAAATTAATTTAATAGAAATAAAAATCTTATAAATTTTTGGTCGTTAAAAACGTTAAAAGTTTGAAACTGCAGTTGATTTCAAGATGATAATTTTTCTAAATTAACTGTTTAATCAATACCTACACATATTTTTAAATAAAGTTTTGTTGTTTTAAAACTTTTTAACGCTATTTCAAACTTTAATAAAATTGAAACCATTACAAATTTATTAGAAATTTTTAAATAAAAATATAAATTAACACCATGTTGGCAACAATGAGATTTGAATATAAGACTCTATGGAGCTTATACAATGCTATGGAAACTGGTTGTGAATGGATGATTCCCAAAATTGCTTAGTAACATTCTATTATCCCTATTATCCTGCATATCCATATAAACAAGCTTAAACAAGATCAACAAAAACTGTGTCTTTTTCATTTTATCAAAGAATCGTGTTGAAAAATTAACTTAATATTAACAGCATTTAAATATTTACGATTAACTTCAGCTGTGTTTATGATAAAACAAATAAATGGGTGATCAAGGAGATACCACGGATAAAAATACCTCACAGGTGATTTTTTTTTTTTTTGAAATATCATTTTCTACGATTTAATAACTCTCCATATTTTAGCCTCCAAAGATAAAACATGACTGGTACCAAACGGAGTCCCATGTCATATTAACGATCCTCGTAAAAAATGTCCAAGAAAACGACTTAAAAATATCATATTCGAACCACACCGTAAGTGTCAGCATAAAGCTAGGACAAACCGGGAATGAATATAGTTTAGAACTCGATCTGGCCCATCAAATTGTTCCAGAACAATGCCTTCACAAAGTTTTATCAACAAAAGTAAGCTGCAAAGTTAGAAAATACCATGTACAAATACTTTAAATAATTTCCTTGTAGATTGAGATTAAATTAAAGAAACTGGAAGGAATCCGTTGGACAAATCTGGAAGGTGATCCTAAAGTGGAAGTCGCAAAACCTATCCCTCCAGGTACTTCATTTAATTTTAATCTTTTCATAAACTAAATTAAGTTACTTTTCCAGAAATTCTCACAGCAGCTCCTTCTAATTCGCCAAAGAAATATCCAAGTTCTGGGAAGAAACCTGTCGATTGGGATGCGATGGAACGTGAAATCAAAGAAGAGGAAAAGCAGGAAAATTTACAAGGAGAGGCCGCGTTAAATCAACTATTTCAACAAATTTACGGCAACGGATCCGACGAAGTTAAAAAAGCAATGAACAAAAGTTTCGTTAGTATTTTTATAGCTGGAAAGCATATAATAAAACTAGTAACCGGACATAAGAGCGTATAATTCTTAAGAAAGAATAATTAATAAGATCAAATGAATAAATGCTTCTTGAATAGTCGCCCTGGAGCATTTGGTACTTTCAATATCTGCGCCACTAATCAGAAGTGTCACGAAGGTTCGTGTCACTCAGTGCAGTAGCCTTTGGTGATCAGGTACCATGCTCTTCATAGAAAATCATGGGGCCAATGAATGTGATATTTTTTTGTTATTTGAGATTGGCATATTCGGAGGTGGTCTATAAAATAAGCAATTAATGAGCGTCGCCATCAAGTACCATGCACTTTATAAAAAAGTCATGGATTTCCAACTAGGACCAATGAATGAAATAGTGCTATACATATTTAGTTGTATGAAGAGAGAAACGTTCCGTTGTAAACCGTATTTCTCTTTTCATGCATCAATGTATGTATAGCACTATTTCACTCATTGGTCCTAGTTGAAAACCCATGATTTTTTATGAAGTGCATGGTACCTGATGGTGACACTCACTCATGACTTATTTTATAGACCACCTCCGAATCTGCCAGTTTCAAATAACAAAAGATTACAGAATCCTTCCCAGTGAGCATAAAACGCTTAATTAGGTAACAGATAACGAAAGAATGATACTGAGTTAGTAACGTTTGTAAATGTAGGTCCTATATTTACAAAAGCAATACTTTTAGTTCTACTTTTTCTTAGTGAAAAAATTATGTCGTTTTTTTGTAATATAAAATCATAGTCATTTTATATTTTAATGTCACCCAATACAGTTCGTATACCCTTTAGTAACGCTTCTGCTTATAACGCGAAAATCTTTAACCTGGAACGTGAACAGGAGTTTCGCAAACGAAGATGTTTTGTTTTGCTATTAGCTTAGGCCAGGGCTTCTTAAACTTTTTTATATAGCGACCCCCTTCAAGCTTAGGAAATTTTAAACGACCCCCTCCACTATATAATGAAATATATATTAACCGTAGATGTAGATGTAATATCGCACTATTTTACAATGTAAATAAAATAAGGATTAAAGAATACGTACCCATTCATTTCACATATATATAATTGGACAGACATCAATGTCGAACGTTCAGTTGAAAATCGAGGAGCGCGTTGTATTTATTATTTTAAATGCTACTTTCATATTTTCATTTATAGGCCCTACATAACAGTTTTGCATTGCCACTTTTTTCAAAAAATAGTTATAATAAAACTACAATAGTATTTTGTATGATTTTTATTTGTATTTATATTTGTACGTAATGTGTATACTAATTTTAAAATTTTATTTATAATGATTGAAAAGTATCAGATCTTTGCGACCCCCTTTCAGTAGTCTCGCGACCCCCCTGGGGGTCGCGACCCACAGTTTAAGAAGCCCTGGCTTAGGCGATATAAGCCAATCGATATATCGTAAGAAATATATCACGACAATATATTGCTAGGAAGGTTCATGACAATGGACAATCGTTATGACCTGGATATAAAAATATCCAGTAAGGGTTGAAACTCAAAATATCGTACGATAAATCACTTAACTGACTGACAAGTGATACTTCGAAAGATGTTATCTGCGATATATATTATATAGTCACGCGCAGCCCCCTACAACTTCATGTTACAGAAAATGGGCCTATTTTGTCCGCACTTGCAGATAGCGCCAGTAATATTAGTTGAAAACGAATTGAACTTTTATGGAGGTCGGAGGTTAGAAATAATTTTTTTTAAACGTCAAGCAAATTATTTTTATTATTATTGTTGTTGTATGAGAATAATTATGATAAGTATTTTTATATAATAAGTATAATAACTCTGATAGGTTTAAGTTACAGGGGACAGGGGGCTGTTTGAGACATAAGACTCGTATAACAACACAAATAGTTAACAGCTGTTTTCAATTAGCCTGCCAGCGCCACCCAAAAGTACTAAGATTTGCGGCACAATCGGTCACTTTTTTTAGTCTTTCTCGTATTTAAGTGATAGGGGGCTGGTCACGCAAATGTAAACATTTTTTATCGCCACTCTTCAGATTTCAAGCGTCTAACTATGTGCGTATCGTACAGGGTTTACGATATATCGCTTATTGCCTTAGTATGAACGGTGTCTAGTACAGCATGTTTGCTGTAGATTTCAATAACACATAGATATATCTTTGTTCTGTATCCTTCATGAATAAAACTTAAATTACTTTTATTTTATTACAGCTTGAATCTGGAGGAACTGTTTTAAGCACCAATTGGAATGAGGTCGGAAACAAAAAAGTTGACTGTAAACCCCCGGATGGAATGGAATTTAAAAAATGGGAATCGTAACTTTCAATAATTGTGTTTTATTTATCTATATTATTTAATTTGTTATACAAATGCAATATTAAAATGAAGCAAAATACTCTCTGTATGAATTATGCTATTTTGTTTTTAAAAATATACTACTAAAATTGTACTGTATTTGTTAAGCACGTTATTTTTTTGCTTTAAGTCGCTTTAACGTCTAAAAAGGTCATATCACGACGGTCTAAACACAGACAATTTCTGTAGGTATCTTTTTTATCTTACAATTAGATTCTAGTCATTTAGGTTTCAACGAGAATCGAACTTTACCACTGACGCATGGAGCGAAAATCAACCACAGTGCCAATAAGAAGTTTATAATATAAGTGCCACAGTATTAATAAGTGAACTAAGTACATTTCATTTTCTAAGCAAAGAAAGGAAATTTTAAGATTTTAGTTGAACTTTCATACTTTGAAATTTAGTAAATAGACAAGGGGAAAGTAGTTTTCATTTAAAAATAATTCGCTAAAAATTTGATAAAATATCGGACCTTCTTCCGATTTGTCGTGAAACGATAGCTTACAGAATACGATTTGAACTGTCGGCAGTTGGTAAGTGACAAGTCTTAAGGAATAGGTTCAATTGTAACGGAGAAAGACAGAAAAACAATGAAATTGAAAAAATATAAAACATTCTCGGATATGTCTGCTGATCAACAATGAAAATTCCAATATTAACCAGTCTTGATCGAAGTCTCTTAAGTGTTCTCTAGTATAATAAATCAAAATCACTTAGTGGCTTGGTGGACTAGATCGACTAGATAGTTGCCCTATACGTCAGTGGTTCTGGGTTCGAATCCCAATGAATGCCTTAGATTGTATTAATAGGTTTTCGGTTTCGAAGGTCCTTTATGAACATAGTAGTTGTTAAAAAAGATTATGGATTTGTTTTCATGAAATTTTTATTTAAGAAAAAAAACCAAAAATGCGTTCAAAATTCTTCCAGTACATAAATTCAATCGCTCCAAATGCACGATATTTTTATTGATTTATACAACCGAATCGCTGCTAGGGATGTTAAAAATAATAGATTTTTATTTAAATCGATTATTATTAGAAAATAATCGATTTTGAAATAATCGATTATGTAAATTACGCGTTTAAATCGATTTTCATAAACAGCGCAAACTTAAATGCCAACTAGCTGTAACGGTTTTTTTCATTCTTGTCATTCAAATATAATAGATATTCATTCAAATATTTGATTGTTAAATTTAAAACTCATTATTAAAAAATTGAAATCGAAAATATTTATTTCAATTAAATCTTAGCACATAGTAGTAACATTTTGTGACAATACGTTAACGTTATCGTTTGGGTTTTTACTTATCGTTTCATGTTATTTTAATACTACTCTTACGTAAAGCATAATTAATTTTCGTCTTTTGTTTAAACCTAAACCAAGTATAAAAAAATGCATGTGAATTTAAAAAAATGAAAGATTTGTTTTATATTTTAGTTTTTGAGACCACAACGAATTCGATTAGTTTTTTAAATATCATTTCAAGTATTTCATTTGAAATATAAAATATATAAAATAGTACTAGAAATTTATTTATATTTTAGTTTTTGAGGCAATAAGGTTGTAATTTTGTTAGGATGCTCATAATTTCATTTTTATTATAATAAAACGTTTAATGGTACTGAAATTGTGTATCAATAATCATATTTGCCTTATTCATTACCTTGAAAGTTTAATGGAAGATTCGCTTTAATTTTTAGTTTTGAATTGGTTATTTTTTTATTCATATCATTTTATTTGATTTTTAATCTGATAAATTGTTAGTATGAATCTTTTAGGTTTCATCATTATTGGAACATGAAAAGCAAGTAGAATTGTAAATAATAGGAAAAATCGATTTTTTCGCATAAATCAATTTTTTTTAATTAAAATCGATTTTTGACAAATCGATTAATATTGAATAAAGAAAAATCGATTTTTATTTAATCGATTCTTTTCCATTAATCTCACATCCCTAATCGCTGCCCATCGCGTTCTTTGTGTTATAGTTGACATACAACTAGATCGCTGTCCACTGTAACAGATCAACTAAGCCTTTAATGATTAAAAAATGACTGTTTTGGAAATGCATTTTATTTATTTTTAGCAAGAGTCTTAACAAAGTTATAAACTTTAAATTCATTAAATATTGGTACATTACATACAAAGTCTTTTTAAGTTTCTTAATTGAACGTCTAGCTCATTAAAAAAACTTTCTTTCTACTAACAACTAAACTATTAAAAAAGTTTCACTTAAAGCATAATATAACTATTTACGCAATTAATGTAAATAAACTAAAAAGCGTTATTAAAAAATAGAGACTTTAATTAATCAATCATTTTCCTTGAAATTACTAGTTTGTTAAAAAAATATTTCTATCGCTAAATATATATTTACAATTCAAATGCTACAATTTATCACAAAGAAATCAAACAAATGCCTTTTTAAAGTACACATTTAGTAAATCAAGAAATTATCTCATAGAACCAAACAATATCATTAACCCAACAATGCTCAATATTCCCAATGCAAAACTCGGGCCATTGATAATCGATGTTTCTGCATTGCTCTCTAAATATTTTAATGGTTCGTTATTATTGATTGCATATAATATGTTTTCATAGTTTTTATTGATCGACTGGGTCCAAGTAGAAACTGATCTTTGAAACGCTTTTGCTTCGTTTGCATTTTTATTTAAGTCCAAATCTAAATTATTGATTTTCTCCCACATTTCCTTGAAGTTGGGATTATTTTTATTGGCGTTTTCTACGAGTGATTGAACTATTTTCTTGTGTCTCATATCACTGATTAAATAGGCTGTAATTTAACAAAGAAATAATATGAATGAGTAAAAATTAAATGTTGATAGTGTACTTATGAATGCCGATAATAATGTAACAACTAAACTCCAATACTTTGTTCTGTCTGCCTGCCATCGTTGCTTTTCGTGTGAATCTCTAACTGCGTTGCACATAAACGTAAAATAATCGCGTTCATTTCTCTCAATATTTTGAACTTCGTTGCGAAGTTTCTTTTCTTCTAACAACAACTAAAATATACAATTATTAATTATAAATAAATGATACTTGCATTATAATGTACAGGCATAACAAGTGGAACTTCTTTTTCAGTTATATGCCATTTTTGCATTTTTTTTTTAATATTTAAAACAAAAAATACATAATGATTCAGATTTGGAATGAAAGTACTTTTCTTATCCGCGCGCCCCGTTACATATACCCAAGAAACTCTCGTTAGTTTTCTAAAAGATTCTTACTAATACATAAAAACACATTACAACTTACACTTGACTTATTTAATAGTGGCGACCCGTGACTTTTACAAAAATATTTAACAAAGTAATTAAACAAAACAATTTCCAAGATTTTACTAGAAAATATTAAACATATATAATAAGTAACGTGTATATAAAATAAATACAATTATAGAAAGCGGGCTTCAAATAATTTTTTCCACTCTTAAATGAAGGAATCAAAAAACTACCTTAGCAAATCCTTTTTCACGGTGTGTTACGGTGTAAACTCAGTGTAAATGCAGAACACCAGAAATCACATTCGAATAACATGGGTGGATTTATAAAATTTTACCCGTAGTTCACACTTTTTTATACAGATATATCAACACTCGATTTTCTCAAAATATACACTGAATACAAACGGTAAATACTATAGATGAAACGGATATCCGGTAACTATCCGGTATCCAACCTATCTGGCGGCGTAAATAGTATCCGGTTGAATACCAGATAACTAGCGCCTGCCTACTTTGCCTAATTCTGGATTAAAAAAAATATTGTTAGGTAATCTATTGCGTTATATAGTTAGTATCACTTAAGAAATACAATCAGTAATCGCAAGATAATTCTACAACTTAGAAAATGAATTAGCGCTCATATTGCACTAAGGGCAAATTATGGTAAATGGTTACTAATTTCTCTGCATTAAAAGATTTCCCTTGTCTTTGTAAATAAGTTCAGCTTCAGAAACAAGTCTTCCGCTGTTCACACTGTTGCAAAATGCTGAAAGATAGATTTCTCCAAACTTTGTTAAATTTAAGTATCGTTTAGCATTGGTTGCCCATCAAGAATAAGGGTCATAATTGCCATCAATTCGCACTGACTTAAGATAAAAATCAAGCTCACATGCTATCGCATTTCTTTTCTCATGCTGAATCTAGCTAGTATTGTTTTCATTTGCTCCTCATCAACGCAATCCCAAAACGTGTCATGAGCTTTGCGAGATACAACTGACTGTCTCTTCTCCTCTATTTTTTTTTAAGTCGGTATTGAAGATGCACTGATACTGGAGGACTCTTTACAAGACATTTTTAAATATTTCAATAGGATCCCCTGGAGCGCTCTTTAAGCGTCAAGAACCCCCAAGTAATTTGTTTTGGATCTCGGGTCAAGTACCTAGTTAGAGTCTTGACTTATGGAGTTATAAACGTATTTCTAATTCAGCTTTTTCCGCTGGATATTCGGCGGCTGAATATCCGGTATCCAGCTAAAATGCTATCCGTTTCATGTCTAGTCTTAAGCTTTCATAATTAACTAAATCTGATAGGTACTCCTACATAATTTATTTGAAACTTAAGTTGGATGGTATTCACGTAAAACAGCAGTAATTAGTTTTTGGCTTCATGTTATGTAAGCCACGAACTCTATAAGCGTAATTAATTCTTATTTCGAGCACATGAGCCTTTGCTCATTAATCGCATGTCCGAACAACCATCGCTAGTAATGAGCATGCTTATATTTTGAAGCATGCTCGAAAATCAACAGTCGTTTGATTTTTAAGCATGCT
This sequence comes from Sisyra nigra, assembly GCA_958496155.1. Classification (NCBI taxonomy): domain Eukaryota; kingdom Metazoa; phylum Arthropoda; class Insecta; order Neuroptera; family Sisyridae; genus Sisyra; species Sisyra nigra. The sequence goes on along the minus strand of OY292315.1, from coordinate 32,975,249 downwards.
ATCTGTGGCGCGGGTGAACGGGGACGTGCTCTGCGCGCGTGTCAACACGATTCCTTAGAAAAATACTAATATGTATTTGGTCTCCGCTTAAAACAAGCATGCTTATTGTGAGCAAATGTGAACAACTGCTAAACATGCTCATTAATAAGCATGCTTATTTCGAGCACATGAGCCTTTGCTCATTAGTGGCATGTGTGAACAACCACTGCTAGTAATGAGCATGCTTATTTTAAGCATGCTACCTGAAGCGCGGGTAAAAGGAGACGTGCTCTGAGCGCGTCTGAACACGATTCCTTAGAAGTTTATTAGTATGCATTCCATCTCCAGCATGCTTGTTGCGAACAAGTGTGAACAACTGCTAAGCATGCTCATTAATAAGCATGTGTGTCAGTACCTTAAAAGTTAAAACAGTTGTGGATTAATAAAGACTAACTCAATAAGTACCTAGGTAATATAGAGTAAACGATTATAAGACATACCAAAATTCACACACAGAATCTCCTGGAGAGCTCTTTTAGCATCAAGAAAAAGTAGTTTATTTAAAATCTCGGGTCTAGATAATTTGCAATCAAGTAGTTTGAGTCTTGACTTATAGAGTTAAAACGGGTTTCTAATTCAGCTTTAAACGTTCTTTCGGCTATCCGGCAACAAGGTTAGTCGAATATCCGTTATCCGGCTAAATTTCTTCCGTTTCATCTCTAGTAAATACTAATAAATACGGTGTGATACTTATTTTATAAGACTTACAGTGTGATTTCAGTCTAACCACGATGTAATACATGATTTTTAAACTTAAGGGGGTATTCTAGTCTAGGATTTTGAAAAAATCAAAAAAAAATTTTTTTTCATAATCCGATAATTTATATATTAAAAAATATCTCCCTAAAAGGATTTTTTAAAATTCAAATTATTTCCGAAGTTATAGCCGTTTTAGTGTCGTGCCAACTGGACCGGTTGAGACTTAACGTAAAACTTTAAATGCGTTTTTCTCGAAACTACTTTTTTCGATGCGGTCGCCATAATATCTCAAGTTCTAATCAGCCGATTTACTTGAAATTTGTCATGAATATTCTTTAAATATCTCTCTATCGCATGAACCAACAAAAATTAAAAATTTTAAATTTGTAATATTTTTTAAAAAGTCGTTAAAGTTAAAAAATGAGTGAAAAAATCGACCTTTATTTTTGAGTAGCCGCCATTTTATGAAAAACATTTTTTTTTTCTGTTTTGGAGGTTCATGCGATAGCGACATTTGTACTTATCAAGAATCCATCATTGTTTTATTTTTCAAACGACCACAACGGTAGAAATCATGGCGACGAGGACACGGTCTTTTTTTTCCCCCTCTACTTCAAAGACGCATAACTCAATGAAAAAAAAAAACAAAATTTTCTTTTGAAATTAAGTTTGTGTATTCTCTGAATATGAATAAGCAAATGATAAAAAATGGATAGTAAAAATATCAAATGCTTTTTTTTATTAATTGCCAAAAAACGCTCGAAATTCGGGCCTCTAGACTAGAATACCCCCTTAAGGTGGATTTTCAGTGTGCACACAGTGTAACACACGGTTATTCAAGCTACACCGTGTCTATCTAAAATTACACTGTATCACCCAGAAGTTCTTAACATTTACATGTAAATTATTAAATGGAAGCCTATTGCTCCTCTAGTTAGTACAGAAGGACACATCGCGATAGACCTCATTCGTCGCGGTGATAAAGGGAAGAAAAATCCTTAGACTTGTACAACGAAACAAAAAATAATTGCAAATTTAGTATTTCAGAAAGTAGATAGTTTAAATCAGGCTTAAATTATGCAAAACTTTCAATTCATCCTTTGAGTCATTTAAGAGTGGAACTCGAAAAAACCTTTCTTGGTGCACGCTAGAGTTCTCTTAGAGAATCATACTTTCAAACTTTATGTTTTTATCTTCAGGGTTTGGACTCCAACCTGTGCCTATCAGTCAAACACGTTACTGATGTATATATAAAGATGATTCAAAATTGATTATTTGAGTTAAATACGTTCTCTTTTACACTAATGATATTACTATTTCTATTTTCAATATTAAAATATTCATAAATTAATCATGATCGGGATGATTATAACTTCTTCACGAGTGGCATTTTAGGCGATTCTCTAACACACTCTCCTTTCCTTCCTGGTGAGATGTGCTATTTTACTAAATTAAATAAATGTTGTCGCTATTTTTCATTGTTTCTAGTGGGAAAAATTCACGTGATAATCAGCGAGACCCCTTGCTCTCTCCAAAGTAAGATTCGATGAGATTCGGCTTGACCCGTCCTCTAAATACCTCACGTAATTAATTAATCTCGTAATTTTTGTCTAGATTTACCGTTTAGCAGAAATAAACATATTATTATCAGTGGTGCAAGGGAGGGCGTAACGAAGTTACTCATTTATCTGCATTACTTACACATAATAATAAATTAGAAGGATTGTAATGCGTTTATATGTGATAAGAACTTAATTTCGGGTCAAATTTTAACATGAAAGAATGAGATACTGTGATATTAATTTTTAATACGACCTACGAATAAAATTTCGTACCAATTGATATCCAATGTAACCGCTATTTTATACTGAACTAAATTTTACCTCACTGCGCTTAAAGAAGTTTCACTTCAAAAATAACTATCTCAACTATTTTTTAAAAATATATATTACTCGATTTTCCTCACGAATCAATGAAAACCATTCAGGATCCTCTCGACTAACATTATGTGATTTTGTCTGTAGTTCAGTTCGTTTAGTCGTAATTTGAGAAAGTTCATTATGTATATTCCTTCTCAGTTCTTGGATTTGTAAAAGTTCATCCTTAAAAAAAAAACAACATTCGAGTAATTAAAAACGTACAATTTGTTAAAATGTCGATTACTTGAGCTTTAATAACTCGATCTTGAAGTACACGAACTTCTGCTAACCCTGAAAATTGTTCATACCAAGCCAGGACCTCTTGGAATTTTTTTTCAATCAATTTTTCACGCTCTGTTCGTAAATCGACGCGTTGATTCAATGGTACCACCGTTTTTTCATTGAAAAGGCAACAGTTAATTGTTATACAACGTCTTGAAGGAATATTTAGACACTTCAACGACTGAGAAAAAATGTTCGCTATTCGAATTGCCATGTTTTAAATCCAATTATTTATGATCAAAGTCTTGAATTCAAAATTATTTAATTTTTATATATATATTTTAACAAAGACATTTTTGGTTTAGCCTCGTTTAACCTAGTTAAGGCAACCAGTGTGATACCAAATTGTCATTTTGTAAGTGAAAAATTGCCAATTTAAAAGAAAATTGCAAATATCAAATAATCAAACGTCATGTGGCCAGACCTGCGTGGAACTCGAACTTAGTGGATTATCAAAATTTAAAATTTCTTTATTTTTTTAATTATTGAATCTGAAAAAATTAATTATTACAGTAAGGAAATCATTTCTAAAAATCCAAAAATAGAGTACGTATTTAAATAAAGAAATTAATCTAACTTTCCTAATTATACATTTTCTTGGGATACTAGAAATTCATACGATTTGGAGGTTAAAATGAGTGCTAAGCAGTTTAAGAAAAAGTATATTTATCAAAATAAGCCACAATATGGAAAATTCAAGAAATTTGTTATGGAACCGGGCCTCAAAGGCTTTCTATGCACATGCAATTTCTCAGAGAAAACCTGCATACAAGAAGCATATCATATACTAAATTTATATCTAAACAAACTGCACCCTCCTCCTGCCGAACCAGTGCCTGAACCCTCGAAATCCGAGGAAATCTGCGACGAGCTCTCCAAAGAAATCGAGCAACTAAAAAATGAATCCACCAAAGATGCCAAGCTCAAACCCTTCCAAGCTATAGAAACCGGTGCTAAAAACTGCATTTTTGTAAAAACCACAATCGAAGATCCGGTAGAGCTCGGAATTTGCATTGCTCAGGACATAAAAACTACACAGACACAGCAAACTCGATATTTACTTCGATTAGTTCCAATTGAAGCAACTTGTAAGGCTAATTTAGCCAACATTATAACCCATTTGACTCCGTTGCTCGACAAACACTTTTCTGACCAGGAAAAAACCTTTGCAATCATTTATAAGCATCGTTGTAACGATGCTCTAAATCGTGACGAACTTATCGAGAAAGTGGCAACGATGATCACCGAAAAAAACTCTAATCATAAAGTGAATTTAGGTAACCCAGATGTTGTGGTACTTTTTGAAATTGTGCGGGGTTGGTGTCTTATCTCGGTTCTACCTCAATATTATTCGTTAAAGAAATTCAATTTAATTGAATTGAGTGGGCCTTGTGAAGATGAAACCGTTAAAAGTGAAGAAGCTCCCAAAATTGATGATCCTTAAGTAGAGTTATTTTTCTAACTTTAGAATAAGAATTTTTTTGTTGTAATTTAAATTACTCCTATTAATTTGTAAGGAGTTAAATAATTAAAGTGTATCATTAATTAATTCAAGTTACACGATTCAATTTTCGTTTGTTTAAAATTTTTTTAATTTTTAACCTTCAGCAGGAACCATTCATTTTTCCGATAAAACTAATATTCTAAGAGCTAGCAACGTTTTTGAGAGAGAATGTTCGGTCGGCCAGTTTTTATATATGTTATCTCTCGTACTATCCCGGACATCAGACGGGGTGTCTGGCTGTCGGGGCGGGTTGCGTTTATTAACGCGCATCGCACTTGTACAGGTAAAATATGTATTGAATTTTCAGAAAAAAGAAAAAGTTTCAGATGAAATTTGTAGAAAATAACATTTTACATAAAAATGTCCAGTGACTAATTTTCGTAAAGTGGCTAGTTTGCCCGCTATAAGCTTGGAAAGGCTGGCTCATTGTGACGTCATTTGAGTGGCCGACCGGGCCGACCGTTCAGAGATACAGCCGTTGTGCCGACATGTATACAATGAGCTTTACAAGCTTGTAGCGGGCAAACTAGCAACTTTACGAAAATTAGTCACTGGACATTTTTTATGTAAAATGTTATTTTCTACAAATTTCATTGGATACTTTTTCTTTTATTCTGAAAATTTTAATATTTTACCTGTACAGGTGCGATGCGCACTAGTAAGCGCAACCCCTACCGACAGCCCCAGTATGATGTCCGGGATAGTGCGAGAAATAACATATATAAAAACTGGGCGACCTAAAAATTTTTTTTTCGACGTCGCTAACTCTTGTACTATAACATTATATTATATAATCTTCCAATAAATCACGTTCTTATATCTTTCTGTTGTTAACTTTTGATGAATTGGAATATAGAACGACTAATTATGTTACATATAATCTATACTTATATATAAAATTGAAGAGTTTGTTTGTTTGATTGTTTGGTTTAAACGGGCTAATCTCAGGAACTACTGGTTTGAATTGAAAAATTCATTTAGTGTTGGATAGCCTAATTATCGGGGGAGGCTTTAGGCTATATAACATCACGCTACGACTAATAGGAGCAGAGCATCGATGGAAAATGTTGTAAAAATCAGGAAATTTTTTTCCTTTTGAGATCGTTTGTGGTCTGCCCTGCGTAAACGGTTAAAGTTTACAAAAATTATTTGTAGCAAAATTGTTCCTCTTAAAAAGTTCTACATAAAAGTCCGCGACGACATATGTTTATCTGTTAAACTTAGCCCGCAATAACTTTTTTAATGGTTATAAAGGTTGTTTTAAAAATAATTCATTATTTGCGAAATTGTTTTTAGAAACTTATTATTAATTCTTACCCAAATAAATAAGGTTTTTAATTAAATTTGGTATGATGATAAATGGCAATCTGAGTCATTTAATAGAATACTTTTTAATACGGGAAAATGTCTCATTTACTCGGGAAATTGAAAAACGGGTTGGAGAAAAAAATTATGCATAAACTCTATTTTTAGTTAAAAATGGATTTTGGTGATATTTAAGTATGATGATAGCGACCTATGTGAATCATTATCTAGAATACGTTTTATTTCGGAAAAAATTCTCATTTTACTGGGAAAATAGAGAAAAACTGATACGAAGAAAAATCATGCTGAAACTAAACATTTTTATCTGATTACAATATATTTATAGTAATAACTCATAAGGTCCTCAAGGCAAAATCATAATTTTTCTTTTCATACAGTGCACTTTTTATCCAGGAAAAATGTATGTTCCCGTAAGATAGATACGTTTTTGTTTTTCACAGAACAAAAGATCACCATAATTTCTTGCAATATGGTGGTTTAAGAGTCAGTGAATGATATGGGCTACTTTTTATGTTAAAATATTGTACCGCTCCCGTAGGATAGGCTAAAAATAGTATCCTTCAGGAACTGAGTATTTCAAAGGAGTTTTTTAAAAGTTCATGAATAAGAGTTTTAACGAATTTTCCTCAGGAAGGCTTGATCTCTTTTTTATCTAGGAAAAATGTTCTACTCCCGTGGGATAGATATGTTTTTGTTTTTCACAGAGTAAAAGATGGACATGATTTTTTGTAATATGGTAGTTGAAGGATCAGATAAAAATATAGATTATTTCTTATGCTAGAATAATGCACGGTGCTTAAAGGATAGCATGACAATTGTATCCTGCAGGAACCGTTTGTTAAAAAAAAGTTCGTGAAATAGATCTTTAAAGTTCGTGGAATAGCGTTTTAACATATTTTTTTTTTAGGATTGAAATAAAACTTAGAATTTTCACTTGAAGATGATTTTTAATTTAACATCCGAAAAATAATAATGAAAATTTTTGAAACGTTGAAAATTCTTTCATTGTTAATTTTTAAATGTCTATAATGTTTAGAAATAAGCGTGTTAAATTATATTCAAACAGTCAACAATTACTCTATGTGGCCCCGAAAATTTTAATTTTGGGCCACGATTTAAAAGACGACAGAGTCGGCCGCGGAATGTAATGTTTGTAACTACGGAAAAGAAAAACATTCATTCCGGGCCCAACACGTGTGTGGAAACATGCCAAAAACCTTTCCCACATTTTATAATTTTTAAATCAAATTCTTTTGGTGTAATATAAAATAAATAATTATAATAAATACTGCGCTACATCTACTTACTCAACTTTTTCACTATTGAAAAATTTGAACTTGGCGAAAAACTCAGTTAAAAATATAATACATTCAACATTTTCGAATTGTATGCTACTTAAGGAACACAAGTATAAGTATTTTATAATATTCATAAAAACGTATAGAACCTATAAGATAGCTCTTCTAGATAGCTATATGGAATATCTTCCTTGAAACGTAGTTTATTGGATTTTCATGAACTTTCTATGAATCAAAGATCTAAAAATATCTATCTTTCTTTTTTTGTTGATGGGATGAAAGTTTCTATTATTCAATCAGTATAATTTAGATACGCTCAGCGAAGCGGGCGGGGACCAGCTAGTTATATAATTATTTTGATTAAATTGTAAAACCAATAGAGCTAGGAAAAGAATTTCTGAAAATAAACGCTCCATGAAGAAAATGTGAACTCGAGATGTCGCAAAGAGATTTTTTTTAAATTCCAAATAAAAACAATTATTTTTAAAACTATATACGCTTTTAATTTTATAAGAATAGTTTATACAAATACATGTTATAAAGACATAGTTTTCAATTGATCTAAAAGAGTCGTAATATGATCATTTGGATTTAAATGGGCCATCTTTTGAGTAAGTGCTTCAATTTCTTCTGCTTGAGACTGATCAACGGATGCTGATAAATTTTCAACAATAGCTTGAATTTGTTCCTGATATACGAATTTCTCATCGAAAGCTGTATGAAAGAATGAAGCCAATTTTTTAAACCTCTCCCGAGCTAGTTGAATCGGATTCAGCCCGCGTGAGTCCTGCGATTTAACATCAGCCCCGCGTGTTATTAGGATTTTTGTAATTGCTGCATTTCCATAAATTGAAGCTAAATGTAGAGGTGTATTTCCTGCGGCATCTCTAAGTGATGGATCGGCACCGTAGTCCAATAGTATTTGAACTAAATTTGGATAACTATGGCTAACAGCTAAATGTAAAGGAGTTCTTTGAAGTTGGTCAGCATTATTCACAGCAGCTCCTTTTTCTAATAAATCAACGACGCGAGAATCATTGTTGACAATTATCGCATCTCTCAGGTGATCATTTAAATTTTTTCTTCCAGCCACACTCCAGCCAAATTCTAGTTGATGATTCCGTTTTAAGGTTTCATAGATTCTATTTAAACGTTTGCAATTTTTGATAGTGCGTTTTCTTCTAATTTGGCTAGTTTTTCCTCTATTATTATTCATACTTGTATAATTCACTTATTTTTGTTTTCATTTGCAACCATTTTTGTATCGTACATTTGACGCATTTGACAGTTTTAGGATACATATCCAATAAGTATATTTTCTTCATTCTAGTACAAAAGGCACCGAATTACACCAAATGGCACTCTAATGAAACTAATATTTAAACGATAATTTATTTGAAATCAGTGAATTAAGTAAGTAAGAAATTCAGACGTTGGTGTAAACAGGTGTGGTTTAGGAATCACTGTTTTAAGACCTAATTCAGTCCTATCAATGGAATATATATGTCGGAGATAAAACTTCTGGTGTGCTTTGAATCAGATAGTGGCGATCAGCCCCCTGTCACTTAGATACGAGAAAAGCTAAAAGAACGTGACCGATTTCTACGGAAATCGGTGTTGTTATAAGAGTCATACGTCTCAAACAGCCCCCTACCACTTAAACTTATCAGAGTTATTATAATTATTATATAAAAATACTTATCATAATTATTCTCATATAATAACAATAATAATGAAAACATTTAAAAAAGTTTCATTTTAACAACTTGCCTGACGTTTAAAAAAAAATATTTCTAACCTCCGACTTCCGTAAAAGTCTTCGGTCTTCGTCAGTCTTTGTAGTCTTCGTTCAACTCGTTAGCAACTAAATCGCAACTAGTGACTGCAAATCCAGTAAAAATGGTCACATTTTTGTAACATGGAGTTGTAGGGGGCTGGCAAGGTTATTAGATATATAAGGTATGCTCACTTGACTAGGCGGCGTTTCTTTAATCTCTGAAAATGACGTCACTGGATGATCGGCAAACGCGGGAATTCAAAATATATAGCTAAGTAAGGTATAGATTCTAGAAGAAATCTTCATTATTCAATTAAAGTAAAATAATAAAGAAAAATCAAATTTATGATTATGATTTATTATGTTCATAAATAAATTTCAAACTATGAGGCGCAATAAGAACAATAAGAATAACAAGAAACAACGACAGATAATGGCCGCTTCTGTCACTTGTCAGAAAGATCATGCCCGATCATACCCGATCCAAAAACCCGATCAAACCAGTGACGTCAAATTCAAAGTGAGCACCCCTTGGGGGGCTGGTGGCGATTATTTTGTCATCGAGCGTAGTCGTGGTTACTCGTCGGATTCGGAAACACTCGGGACTAATGAAAAAGTGAACGTGTCAGAATGGATTCATTCTTGTTTGGGATGTAGACGAGGGTGGATCGAGAGATGTACCACGAATTCGCTGTCTGGTTTAACGCACACCGTTGCAACTGATTTTGAATTTCCATTATTGATGTTAATACTCGAATGTTATTTTGATTATTGAATTTGTTGATCATTGTTAAATCTATCATCTGCCTATTATTAGCTATTGTAACGTCACTTCAAGAATATCATGTTCAATCATTGTTAAATAAAGTATGTTATGACGAAGAAATTGTTTTCTGGACGAAATGGCTACAAACGTCACACTCAAACAACCTAGCGCTCCGACATATATATAATGGAATATAGCAATTTAAGTCATAAAATTATTTTAACAATCCCTCACTAAGTATTGTATTAAGAAGAAAAACTTATAGGGCTTCTAGGGTACTTTCCGTTTACCTACCTTTGAATCCTGAAATTTTGTAACTACCCTAGCGAAACCGTTTCCCCGGTGTAAACTCAGTGTAAATGCAGATTACACCAACTATACACTGTAATCACACGGAGGATTTGTTAAAATTTTAACTGACTAATACATCAACATTCAATATACTTTTTATAACCACTGATTTTCCGCTGACTGAGTGATACAAACTATAAATACTAATAAATGATAAATAAGATGTAAATCCATTTTATAAAACTTATAGTGTGATTTCAGTGAAGACACGGTGTAACACATTCTTTTAAATTTGAAATGGGATTTCAGTGTATACACGGTGATACCAATAAAGGTGACGATATTTCGTAGTCTTACTTCTGTTGATCTACCAGTAAGCAAATCAGTCGTGCTTTGACTCGAAGAAACATGTCCTTTGATAGGAAGAGTACTCTATGTTTCTTATTTACTTTGTCTGCTAATTTACTTTTATGAATTATTCAAAGATTGAACCCAACAATTGACCATTTGTAAGTCTTCTGAAGTGACTCCTAAAGTTCTTAAAAATAGTTTATTGTTGATTCCATTTGCTCCAGCCATTTGAACCGCTTTAGCGACACTAAAAATAACAATTTTAAAATATTTGTGCAAACAAAATTGTTTAATTGACTTTACTTCAACCAATGTATTATTAGCCCTTTTATGTGTGCTCGTATGGTCGCTGCGTTTAGTCGCGAATCTTTAACAGCTTTAACGATTTGAGTAACTAATGTATTACCTGAAAGAATACTTAAAATTAAAAAAAAAGTTTAAATATGATTTATAATAGTTACATTTCTCTGGAAGACTTCCTTCCCATTTAACAATCCATTTATCTGGAAGTATATCGATTCGATATATATTTTCACTGGATTTCGGTAGAGCAACATTCATTCCTACTGTTAACAAGGAACATTCCTCAGGACTTAAGTATTTTGAACTGGTACAAATGCATGCTTTTCCACTAGGCAACAATGAGCTTAAAAGTTGAGCTATTGAAACGCCTTCATCTTCATCGCCTCGGATAACAACTTGAATACCCGTTGTTAAACAATGACAAAGCGACGTAAAATTTTCGACAGATAATTTTTTGTAGACATTTTGAAAAGTATATGTACTACTATCCACGTTGGTGTCAATACATTGACTAGTCTTCTATGAAATTTGAAATTTAATTATGGGGCGTTATTTTTTTTAATTTGAATTTTTTACCGAGTCTACAACAAGGTTTCTATGGGAAGGCACTTCTTGTATGGTTTTAGGAGCCGAATGTAAAATCCATGAAAATCGGGTGTGTAAAATGGCCCATACTGTTGGTAAATCACACAAATGAGCCAATGATCGAGGAGCACACGTCGGTGCACGGCCTAACTGTATTCGGGCAGCTCGATTATTTCCCTTACTCTCCTCGATGGTATAAACCTTTTGAGCTTCATCCTAAAAAATTTAAATCAAATAAATTGTTATAGTTTTAGATTGTTTATATAAATGTTGCAGCCGATACGTATAACAATTAAAGGATTTAGAAAAAAAAAAGAAAATAATTTGACTAGGTAATTTCTGGCTCAAAGATCGAAATACGTTACCTTTATCTTGGAAAAAAAATCCTATTTTATTTAAAAAAAAAAAAAAACAATAGTGTCAAAAATTGATAGTATATTACATTAAAACAAAAAAGTTGGTGCCAAATGAGCCCTTTGAATCAATATCAAGATTTATCTCAATCCATTTTTCTATTGTCAATTTAAATAACACAGGATTTAATTTTTTATTTTTCATAACTTTGGAACAGTTCATCTTAACGACGATCTGAAAAAATGCATTTACAGGAAATTTCATGCTTTACAAAAAAGATACTCAAAATAAAGTTCTTCAGTTCAACCGTTTCAAAGACATCAGAGTTCAAAAATAACACTAATTAAATTATTTTTATATTTCCAACTTTGTTCTAAAGACGTTTTTGTAGAGCATGTTGACATATTCTTTAATCTCATTCTTTCAGATTGTTGTTACGATGAACTTTTCCAAAGTTATGAAAATAAAAAAAAAATCCTGTGTAAGGTATTTAAATGAAAAAATATCTGCTGCGAGGCGTCACAGTACTTTCTTTTACTTTCAATTATGAAACTCGCTGTTGGTATAAGTTGTATAAAATATATGAAATATAAAACTTTATAACTATACATATAAACAGAACTATACGCATACAACCTATGTGTACAACTGTACATATAACCTACGTATTCCCAACCTTCACCCCAGAACCGTCCTTATTCGAATTTTCCCAGGAAAAAGTTTCAAATAAAAGTTACAGCCATTGGTTAGTCAAAAAACTAAAGAAAGTTTAAAGAAAATCGTTGGAGCCGTTTTCGAAAAAATTTGAAAAAGCTCAAAAACTCCTAGAATAAAGTGGAGCTTTCGACTGACCGATTTCAACCAAAAGCTTTGCGGCACAACTAGGTATAATATGGAGGCCAGATTTCAAGTTTGGTGAAATTCGGATAAAGCTTTCGATATGATATGGCTGTCACACACACACACAGACATGTTTCTAAAAACCACTTTTTTGGACTTAGGGGATCTCAAAACATGTATTTCCGGTAAAAGCTCGATTTCGAAAATTCTAAAAATGGATTGAAGTAAATCTTAATATTGATATTAAGAGCTCATTTTGACGCTATTTTTACCTTCTTTTACTGCTATATAGATAGTAAAGTATTGTAATCGGGTCAAATTTTCGAATTCGAGCTTTCACCGGAAATACATGTTTTGAGGTCCCCTAAGTCCAAATATCTGGTGCGAGGCGTCTCACTACTTTCTTTTACTTTCATTTATGAAAAACTCGCTGTTAGTTAAAAGAAATATAAGCAATTTGTAACAATACATATAAACAGAACTATATGCATACAACTTATAGGGCATGTATATACGATTTCCCAACCTTCACCCCAGAACCGCCCTTATTCGAATTTTCCCAGGAAAAAATTTCAAATAAAAGTTATAGCCATTAATGAGTCTAAAACCTATAGAAAGTTTAAAGAAAATCGTCGGAGCCGTTTTCGAAAAAATTTGAAAAAGCTCAAAAACTCCTGGAATAAAGTGGAGCTTTCGATTAACCGATTTCAACCAAAAGCTTCGCGCCAGAACTAGGTATAATATGGAGGCCAGATTCCAAGTTTGGTGAAATTCGGATAAAGCTTTCGATATGATATGGCTGTCACACGTTTCTAAAAATGCTGGTCACATGTTTCTAAAAACCACTATCTTGGACTCAAAGGACCTCAAAACATGTATTCCCGTTGAAAGCTCGAATTCGAAAATTCGATCCAATTACAATACTTCCTTTACTATTAAGTAATAAAAGAAAGTAATATGTATACACTTAGCTTATATGTACATAGGTATAGGTATACGAATTCCGAACCTTCACCCCAGAACCGCCCTTATTCGAATTTTCCCAGGAAAAAGTTTCAAATAAAAGTTGTAGCCACTAATGAGTCTAAGAACTATAGAAAGTTTAAAAAAAATCGTTGGAGCCGTTTTCGAACAAAATTGAAAAAGCTCAAAAACGCCAAGAGTAAAGTAGAGCTTTCTGTTACTCGATTTTAACCAAAAGCTTCGCGGCACAACTAGATATAATAGAGAGGTCAAATACCAACTTTGGTAAAATTCGGATAAAGCTTTCGATACGATATGGCTGTCACACACAGACACACACACTGACATGTTTCTAAAAACCACTTTTTTGGACTCAAGGGACCTCAAAACATTTATTTCCAAAGAAAGCTCGAATTCGATAATTCGACCCGATCACAATACTTCCTTTACTATCTATATAATAGTAAAAGAAAGTAAAATATCTGGTGCGAGGCGTCACACAACTTTCTTTTACTTTCATTCATGAAAATACTCGCTGTTAGTTAAAAGAAATATAAGCACTTTGTAACAATACATATAAACAGTACTATATTCATACAACCTATAGGGCTATATGTATATACACAAATTCCCAACCTTCATCCCAGAACCGCCCTTATTCGAATTTTTTCAGGAAAAAACTTCAAATAAAAGTTGTAGCCATTAATGAGTCTAAAAACTATAGAAAGTTTAAAGAAAATCGTTGGAGCCGTTTTCGAACAAAATTGAAAAAGCTCAAAAACGCCAAGAGTAAAGTAGAGCTTTAGGTTAACCTATTTCAACCAAAAGCTTCGCGGCACAACTAGGTATAATATGGAGGCCAGATTCCAAGTTTGGTGAAATTCGGATAAAGTTTTCGATACGATATGGCTGTCACACACAGACATGTTTCTAAAAACCACTATTTTGGACTCAAGGGACCTCAAAACATGTATTTCCGTTGAAAGCTCGAATTCGAAAATTCGATTCAATTACAATACTGCCTTTACTATTAAATAGTAAAAGAAAGTAATATGTATACACTATACAGCTCATATGTACATAGGTATAGGTATACGAATTCCGAACCTTCACCCCAGAACCGCCCTTATTCGAATTTTCCCAGGAAAAAGTTTCAAATAAAAGTTGTAGCCACTAATGAGTCTAAGAACTATAGAAAGTTTAAAGAAAATCGTTGGAGCCGTTTTCGAACAAAATTGAAAAAGCTCAAAAACGCCAAGAGTAAAGTAGAGCTTTAGGTTAACCTATTTCAACCAAAAGCTTCGCGACACAACTAGGTATAATATGGAGGCTAGATTCCAAGTTTGGTGAAATTTGGATAAAGCTTTCGATACGATATGGTTGTCACACACAGACACACACACAGACATGTTTCTAAAAACGACTTTTTTGGACTCAGGGGACCTCAAAACATGTATTTCCGGTGAAAGCTCGAATTCGAAAATTCGACCCGATTATAATACTTCCTTTACTATCTATATAGTAGTAAAAGAAAGTAAAAGTGGTTTTTAGAAACATGTCTGTGTGTGACAGCCATATCGTATCGAAAGCTTTATCCGAATTTCACCAAACTTGGAATTTGGCCTCCATATTATACCTAGTTGTGCCGCGAAGCTTTTGGTTGAAATTGGTTAATCGAAAGCTCCACTTTATTCTAGGAGTTTTTGAGCTTTTTCATTTTTTTTCGAAAACGGCTCCAACGATTTTCTTTAAACTTTCTATAGTTTTTGACTCATTAATGGCTATAACTTTTATTTGAAACTTTTTCCTGGGAAAATTCGAATAAAGGCGGTTCTAGGGTGAAGGTTGGGAATTCGTATATATATAGGTTGTATGCATATAGTACTGTTTATATGTATTGTTACAAAGTGCTTATATTTCTTTTAATTAACAGCGAGTATTTTCATAAATAAAAGTAAAAGAAAGTAGTGTGACGCCTCGCACCAGATATTTTGTGATATATACCATCAATTTTTAGACACCATAAGACTTTTTTCTAAACATCCTTATATACATGTTAGCCTGAATTTTGTTTTTAAATTCGTTATAATTTCTTAATAATGCCTGAGCAATTAGTAACCAAATAATCTAACTAAGGCTCATCAATTTGAACATCTTATAAAAAATATTTTACGAGCTACTAAACTAACCATTCAGACTAAACGTATTATAATGACCAAAGGTAATAATTTGGCGTTAGGACCAGTTAACAGTGGCTGATTATAAGAATCGACAGCAAAATAGATAATATATACCTGTAGATATTTAACAAGTTCTTGGACATGTTTAATAAAAAATGGCCATGATGTTAATAACATAAAACGATCTTTCATCAATAGTACAATTGTAAGCCATCGATGAAAACCTCGAGACTGAGCATCTGGTACTTTCCATGTATGGCATAAAACTGTGTATCCTCCTCGTTCTTCATCACAATAACACATAGTTCCCCCTTCATCAGATTTTGTACTTCCTCCAACCTTAAATTAAACGAAAATTAACTATCATTTACATGCACTTGGTGCTTAAGATTAGGCTTGTTTTTACGCAGGCAATGTAAATCCCATTTTAAAATGTATTCACGTGAATTGAAAAAAGATTCGAACTGCGTCTGTGTTTAATTGTGGATACCGTGTTGAAAGTACATATGAGGTCTATTCATCAACCATGTAACAGATATTTGTGGGGGCATAGGCTTTTATATAAGCTGATAATATGAAAGGGAAATACGAGAGATACATCTTCAAGTAACGCAAATATATTCGAGCCTATTCCATAAGGCGGACATTCACTTGTCAAGTGAGACGACAATTGTCACTTTACGGCAAATCTTGTAAATTTCTCGTTTCAAACGACAGTTGGATTCCAAAAATAAACAAGTATCGTTATACGATATTTGCCTTGAACTATCTTATAGATTACTTCTCACTTGATAAGTGACACGTATTACAAAATAAACTCGATTATTTCTATTTTATAATTATTTTATCAAATGTAGCTCTTCGGATAATGTCTACAGCTCGACATTTGTCGCACCAAAACAGTAATTCGATTTAATTTTTAATAAGTTTTATTTTGTATTAATTCTCTTATTAATCAAAAGCTTAAAAGTATCTACTCAATTAAACGCTGCTCTGATTTAATTTTCCCGATTTGATTATTTTTTTAAACGTTATATATAACACAAAATAATTACGACGGAGAAGGAATGATGAAATATCTATATATAGCTATATGGTAGAAGATGTATTAAAAATATGCAGTTGTGCTATGAACCAAGATTAGATGTTTAGTACCTCACAACTTAAACTCCGTACACAGGCTTGTTTCAAATATTGTCTTAGTTGTTTTTTCCTTGGAAACTGAGTGCTGATGTATGAAATTTGACTAGAATCTTCTTCTTTGCTTATTAAGGCCTTTCCAAGTCCTAAGGAAGTGCATCCTTCGCATGTTTGAACCGATGAACTTGAATTTGGCTGAGATTTATCTGTATTGACATCATCTAATTCATATTCGTCGATATTTTCCGTGCTTGTTTCATAAACGGTTTGTGTACAAAACACTAAACACGGACCGTGAATCTCACAAAATTGACCCAGCCCGATTATTCCATTCATTTTACTGTGAATTAAACGTTGTAATTCTTAAAATATTTGTTTAAAAACTACAGTGAAAAACGGTCAAAACGAAACTACATGTTTTATGGTACTTAACGAATTATGTTTTAAAAGAAAAAAAATTAAATTCATAGTTTTAAGAAAATAAAAATTTATTTTATTTCACTTTTAGAATTGAGTTTTGTTTTATTCGCTTTTGGATATGCAAGGTTAACAAAGAGAGAAAATATGAGATAGATCGAAAAAAGTATACTTCGTAACGCTAAATAGACCCGATATTCGAATATCAAAAGTGTAAGAGAGATCGTAAGTCACACAAATTTTAAATGCCAGAAGAAATTTTCTGTGTTATGCTCGAGAGAAGAACATACTTTTGGCTCAAATTAAAGCATACAGAAATGAGATAGTGTAATGTTAAATTTCGACAATGAATATTTATGTAATTGGCAAACCTAATAATGGAAACATCTATTTTTTCCACTTCTGCTCATTGAAATACTAACAGTTAAAATGAAAAAATGATCCCAAATACTTTTGCAATTAGGAATACGTTCGTTACAAAAATCTCTGTAAAAACTTATTGCTAAAATTCATATTTGTAGAAAAATACTTTTGTTAGAATTTATGTGTAGACAAAATATCAATTTATCCTCACTTTATTGCTTTCAAGAGAGGCTTTTGTGTTACACCCCAATCCCAAACGGTTTCGTTTCTACAGTGTGTTATGGTGTTAACTCAGTGTAAATGTAGGTTATACTAAGTATACAATGAAATCACACTCAAATAACATGGTGGATTTGTGAAAATTTTACCTGTAGTTTATTGTTATATTAAATACCAACACTTGACTAACTCCGTACAAACATCGAATTTTAACTGAATGAGTGATGCAAACGATCATTACTAATAAATACGGTGTAATTTATTATATTGAATAATACCCATTTAATAAAACTTATAGTGTGATTTAAGTGTAGACGAGGTGTAACACCCGATTTTTAAACTTAAAGTGGGATTTAAGTGTATACACGGTGTAACACACAGTTATTCAAACTGCACCTTATCTACACTGAAATTACACTGTAGAACACCGTGCAAAATTTTTCAGGCACGAGATAGGAATTCAAGTGTGTACATTGTAATCGAATCCACTAGAATAACGATCTTTCAATTTCATTTTTAACGAAATTCCATATATATATATATATATGAATATATATATATATATATATATATATATATATATATATATATATATATATCATTGGCGTATATATTGGCATATATATTCATATTATATATATCAGTGGCGTGTGGTGACTTTTGAAACAGGGCATGCGGTTAAAAGTGGGGGGGGGGAGTTATAAGAACCACATTTTTAAATTTTTAATTTTTTTTTTATTTTATAAACGTGGTGTTATAAGTATTTTTTTTAAATTAGCCTTATTCGACGCTCCTTCTTACAAAAATTATCAAGAACCGTATCATATAATGTATTTAAAAACCACGAAAATAGTTCTTATCCTAAAGAAAAGAACATTTGTATGGCCTTTGGGTCAATAATTCAAAGTAACTCACGAAAAGTATCAGTAACAATTAAATTCACTGTTTAGATTCAATACGGCAAACGCATCTGCAGACCGTTAATCAGCTATGTTAAATGCCGAGAGAGATAGTATTTGACCGTGCTAGTGCGCATGCGCGATCAATTCGAAGCAAACAACCGCATGCTACTGTCGCCAACGCATTCATTCGGCTTTTGCCGTTCATTTGATTTGGTAAACTATGCCAATTTTATGAGTGATACCTTTCATTATTACGTAAATTAAAAAATGTATAAATGATAAAAATATATCATTTTTAGAATGATTTTACAAATGCAATTACGTAAATTAAAAATGAAATGAATAAATCATATAAAATATTCAATTTTTAAAATCGTCTTACAATCCAAAGGCATGCGCCGCATCTACAGCATGTATGGACCGCACGCCTCTGATATATATAACTAACTCTATGACCAGATGCTGTAGTTAAAGTTTCAAGGGTTAGCAGTAATCTTGTTTACAAGTGATTTTTATTTTGCCTTAAAATATGTATATGGAATTATAATAGTATTTAGATGGGACTGATTTGCTCACAGCGTCATTTCGTATTAACCGAATATAACTTGAGCATGTTCGTGCTAATCGTTTTCCACTGTATTTAATTAAAGGACATAATAAAATCATGTTTAATACGAACTTATTTCATGAAGCTTAAAATCAACTTGTTAACTAACACAGAAATAACTCATTTTTATATGCACAGGAAAAAATATAAAACGACTAAAAATTATAACAATTTAAGATTTACATGTTTGTTTCATTACGTAAAGACGGTAAAGACGTAAATTAGAATAAAGAACGTAAGAAATGTAAAGAACATAAAGTTTATAAACTTTCTTGTGTCAAGTGATTTATTTAAAGCATTTAAAGTATTTTGTCCATAGAATTACAAACGAACGAATAGAACATTCCAGAACGATTCGGCTTTGGTTGAAACCGTTTGAGAACCGATTATTTTCTTATCTGTCAAATATCTCAAAATATGTTTGTTGTGTTAATTGGTGTTAATGGTGTTAATATTAATTCAGCAAAAATTAAAATAAAATGAGTAAAATTGAAAAAAGACGAATCACCAAAACGAAACTAAAAACACTAAATAAAAGTGCTGAAATCATTAATCTTGCTTTTAATCTTTACCTAGAGGATACTTTATCATTATCTCTGATTACCGCAGTAAATAGTAATAACGAAGAACTAGTTGTTGAATTATTAGAAAAAGGAGCTGATGTGAATTATGCAGACAAATTTAAACGGACACCCTTACATCTGGCCGTTAGCCGTAACTACGTCTCGATCGTCCGAATACTATTAAACTATGGGGCCGATCTCTCACTGCAAGATTCACTAGGAAACACTCCTCTTCACTTAGCTTCTTGCACCGGAAATGTTACCATTGTCAAAGACTTGTTGGCTCGGGGAGCCGATGCCAAATCGAAAGATATGCGAGGTGTAAGCCCGGTTCAACTAGCTCAGGGACGGCTACGATTATTAGCTTCATGTTGTCGAGCCACGACCACTCCTGACCAAGGAGTCCATCTTCGAGAACAAGTTCAAGCCATCGTCGAAAATCTATTAGCATCAATGGAAAAGTCTCAAGCTGAACTAGTTGAAGCACTCAATCAACGAGTGATCAACTTAGAACCAAAAGATCAAATTTCAGCTTTATTACACGAACTGGAAAATTTATCCTTATAAAAAACACGAGCTTTCAATAACTGATTTTTTATTTAATGATATGTACAATTGTATCTTATAATACTTGTAGACTATGAATTAATTTGTTTCTCTTCGAAAAGCATTTATTTATTTCAAGGCGAATGTCATTAATTATTTTGGCAGCTTTTTAATTTTCGTCTATGTCGTAACGAAACGAAATACCTATGTGACTATTCCATAAATATCGTTTCCTATAAATTTTCAAATGTTTTTCAATTGATTGCTCGAAACTATCACACACAAGCTATAACTAATGAAAATCTAATCTTTTCAACCAACAATTTTACCATTACATTTTATATAAAAAATTACCTCTTAAAAAAATTTGGAATAAATGCATTTTATTGTATCTCAATTAATTAATCTCTTATCAATTAAAAAAAAATTGGTAACTAAATACATTCCTAATATTAAAATGGAAAGTATCATGATTCGTAAAAGTAAAATAATTTAAGGTGTAAGTTATAAATTAGAATAAATAACAATTTCTTATACAATTAAAATTAATATTTAATAAAATTTTTACCACAAAATCCTTGAAGTTTAATAATAATCCTATGAAGCTTTTAATCTAAATTAAAATTTTCTCTAATTCATTTCAATTATCTAATGGAAACTCAGCTAGAGCATAAAAATTTGATTAATGTAAGATTGAAATATTTTAAGTAATAGTTTTCCCCCAATTAAAACAGTATTAGGACAGTTACAAATAGATTGGTCGGATTTTTAAAAATTAGAAATTGAAATTAAAGTCTTGCAAAATACAAACCTTAAAATTTAAGATTTGAAAAGAGTGTCGACAAAAACACGCCAGCCGACAAAAGCGCGTAAATTGCGGCGGTACATTTTCATTAAATGCTCGGATAATTAAAATAGTATTTGACGCGTTTTAAAAATTAATTTTATTCAATTTGGTTCTATTACTTTTTATATACTGTTAGAGACATTTAATGACGAACAGCTTATTTAATGGTTTATGGTTATGACGAACTTACAATTTGGGAATTATGTTTCCACATATCAGAAACTAAAAATGCTCTCAGAATTAGTTTATGTTCGTTTATTATTAACAAATTAATTACCTTTTATTATATAGACGTCTTTAAGTAATCACAAGAAGAATTAATATATATATATTATATATGTATATATCGCTCAAAAGATATGAAATGATATGGCTCCATGTATTGTTTTAAGGGGGTTCTATAATGATTATACAAGTAGTCAAGCTCCTTTAATATGTCGAGCTTCGTCTTAAAAAAAGTAAACTCTATACAAATTTTAAATACCAAAAATGTGGAAATATAGCGTTCTACAACTTTGAAAATAATTTTAAATATCTGTTGAATTAAACGTTTTAAGCTCCAGTGTCGTGACACATGCACATGAGATTTTATGAATATTTTGAGCCACTTATAGAATGTTAAAACAAAATATTTAAAAAAATTGCAACTTCTTATCTTTCATCAGCTTTAATTGATAGAACCTTACAAAAAAAACTATAGATACGTTTTAGTTTAGTTTTTTTTTTTAACGATTTCCCAATTGAGATTTTGCTTGCAAAAAATGAAACATAAAATTAAAGCTAATGGTTTTATTGGTCGAAATATTAAATTGGGATCAAGTAAAAGATAAAGTGTTTGAAAAAGATCGTTTTACCACCAAAAGGTTTCTGGCTGGTCAAATGTTGTATTTTCTAACATTTCAATACAAACCCTGATGGATCCGTTTGCACGGTGTGTTACGGTGCAAACTTAGTGTACATGCAGGTTACACCAATTTTTACATTAAAAGTTCAAATTTCAGTGTGTACAGTGTATTAATTCACTAGGGAATTAAGTGCAAGTGTGCGCAGAACAGGAGTACAATACAGTATGGGGGAACGAGCCCTAACTTGTTTTCTGCTAACGTAGAAAAAAAAAGGCGAAGTGAAGTTTCAAATAGTATAAAACTTGTTTGTGGATTAATCTGCTCTCTTTAAGCTCGATAATGATTCTATAGTAGTTGACTCTGGGGCTTAAAAATATTTAAGGTATTGAAGTATGAAATTACCGATTAATGCACATCATTAGAAATCCGAGGTATTAAGGCTTGTACAAACAGCAAATTTTATCGTTTAGTGTTCAGATTAAATGTCTCGCCAGTATAAAATATAAGATATATAAGATTTTAACCGACCTTATTTACTTTGGTATTAACCAATCTTCTCTAATCTCAAAAAATTCTTTTCACATTTGGCATTTAATCAAGACGAGTTTTTTTCGACCAATTAATATTGCTTGAGTTATTTGAATATCAAGTTTTTTATTGCTTTATAATACTCCTATTATATATCTTACAAGCTTCAGTTGCCATTTTTATTTCGTTTTTATCATAAATTAATGAAACGTATTATTAAGGTGAAACTTCTTTAATGTTAAAAATTGTTAAGAAATCGAGAAAAAAAATTGAGGAATAATTGTTTGATGAACTGCGAGCCTTACGGTCCCTTAGACAGCCCCCTCTGCCAAAAATATTGTCAGTTAATGAAAGGCCTCCATTGAAAACCAAGTTTTAGTTCTTTTGAGATAAAAATATTTTTGTTAGTAAATATTTCAAAAAAAAATATTTGAAATAAATAATCTTTGGACATAAACTATTTTATTTACTTTAAATATTAAAAAATATAAAAATGATATACTTATAACCAAAAGAAGTTTCACTTCTTGAGTGATTTTTTTTTCATAATTTTTTTAGAAAAATCAAAATATCGTCTTTTTTCAATTTGCTTTTTAATATGAAAAAATAATTTTATAATTATTTAATAACATTTGCATCTTCACCATCATATTAATATAATTATATAATGTCTCAGTATATATACAATAATTTTGACTAGAATCAAAACGAATCAATTCTTCATGTTTTTTTTTTAAATAAGTAGGTACTACGTTTAGTATCTTAAATTTTTTCCCTACACCAACAAATCTAAATCTATAATATAATCATCTACATTTTTTAATCATATTGGAGATATATTTTCTAAATATTGCAAAAACGTACGCCATTGCTTCAAGCTGATTTTGTGCAATATTATTAGTTTTTTCCATTTATTTAATTACATAACGTTTTAATATATATTTATTCAACAATAAGCAAAAAAAAATGATTTCAAATAAAATATGCAGTATATAACAATAAACGATTTATTTCAAAAAATTTTATTCACAGCCATCAACATGGAAACTATTACGTAGTAAGGTCAGCAATGACGGTATTTGTACTTATTGGAATGGAAAAATATCTCCTTGTGAAAAAAATCGTTTCTTTGTCGCTTGATTTATCAGAAATATATTATCCTTTCCGTTTTTCAATCAAACGAAATATTTGGCATGATTTTTTTATATTATGATATCACAATTGACTTAATTTTCCCAATTTTTTCTCGAGGAAAATTAGAGTCAGGGAACCATTATTGAGGCTAGGCCTGGAAACACTTCGGCTTGTAATGGTCCGTAGTCGACCTTCTCTCCATCGACTGTTATATAGCCGTGGCCCGGTGTATTTTTTGGCTCTATTCGGAATGCTTGAACAGGAACCATCGTAACGGGGGATGTGCCTTGGTCGGTTTGTAGCACATGTGTTCCGGAACTTAAGCCAAGTAAAAAAGTAAGAATCTGCGAGCGAGTAGCGCCCGCTTTCATAATACACAACCAAATAACACCATCATCCAAACGAGAACGTGGTGCAAAATAACAATCGGCACCTAAATGTGATTGATAGGCGGCATGAACGATCACAAAAGGTCCTTCGACGCAAACCCAATGCGGAGGAACTGGTGCTGTTAAGGCTGGCAGTTGAGAGGCTGGTCCAAATATCCTACGATCTTTATTGCAATCTTCCTCTTCGTCAGCAGTTGATCGATAACTACTCGCTGCCATACTGAAATATGTGCTGCGTCTAGATGTTGCACTGTACCAAGAATCGATACGATTTCGTAGGGGTGGAGGTGAGGTAGGCTCGGTGTCCTGCCATTCGGGTTCAATGTTTGGTGTGACATTTGCGCTTATTGTTCGACGTAGCCCAGCCGGAAGATACCAAACTCGACCATGATATGTTCGCAAGCCAATAAGTCGTGCCAAACTCCATATCGTGAAACGTTGACCTCCAATCGCTCTCAATCGCTCACTTTCAATATCAATATCGGATATTAAACCCCAACCAATCGACAAAAATGAAAATATAATCTAAAAAAAAAACATAAATTAGGTATCAAATTAACAAACGTGTAAACCATAGAGTATTTTAACGTATAGCAGCGTTAGATTATTTGTCTAAAAAAGCTATTTCAAAAAAAAAAAAAAAACTTTTTGGCGCGTTAGGAAAACATTAAGAAAGTTAATTTTAACGATACGTGAGCACAAGTCTCACCTAAAAGTTAAATTGAAGTACTTCGCGTTCATTGGTTTGATAACTATGACTATAAAGTCTATATATCTCTGTGTTAAAGCAACGATATCGAATCACTCGAAACGTTCTCGAATGTTCCATAATAGCAATCAAATTCAAATTCTAACAAGTAAACGTGATGAGTCAAAAGAATCAAGAGATGAATTTTGATGATGATTTTTTTTCGATAAACGGGTAGTAAGGGGGTGTCCATTAATTACATGATTACATTTAGTCATATATTAGCGAAAAACACTGCTTTACACTATTTTTTGCGGGAAAAAATACGTGATATTCGCCGAGCACCCTTCCACCCTTGACCCCCTCCCACGCCACATGTAACTAATGGACGCCCTCTAACTCTTTCGTGTTTTGATACTGATCAGTATAATTTAGAGATGCAACGAATATTCGGCTGCTATTCGGTATTCGGCTGCATTTTTTAATATTCGGTATTTGGCCGAATACCAAATACTAAATCATAGCAAAATAAATGTTTCATTCGAAATTATATATACCAATACCTCACTTTGCGTCGTGGTTACGTTCCAAAAAAAAAAAACAACACGCAAATTGAAACAACGCAAAGTGAATTATGATTTTCTATAGCAAGCATTTTTACATACATACAAAAAACGTAACTTTGAAAATCTAACGACGCACAGTGAAATTTAGTACTAATTCATCACCGACGCAACTTCGAAAAAACGCAAAACGAAACGACGCAAAGCGAGGTATTGGTGTATATTTAAATTACAAAGTAAAATTGAAAATCAATTAGGGAGAATTAATTATTATGAATCAAAACAATTTTTTATGCATTTGAGTAAAGTTTCCTCGAGGAGGAACCTGCTTTGAATTTAGAAACCACTACTTATATGGATCAAGTGTCCGATCTAGGCGCAAGTACTTTGTAAATAAAAATCAATTTCGGTTGCCGTTAAATTTGTCTTTTTTTTAATAAAAAATAATGCGTCTCGTGATACGATTTACTCAGAAATGAAACAGCCGAATATTCGGCTATTTGGTCGAGAGTGTGGCCGAATATTAGGTATTCGACTAAATTACTATTCGTTGCATCTCTAGTATAATTACTAATGATAAGTTATTATAACACGACATTTACACGGTTTTAAATAAATGTAGTGTAACTAAACGGTTGTAAATTTTCATGGAATAAAAGATTTCAAAAATATGTACTCAGGGTAACTTTTAGTAAAAATAGTATAATAAGGAACAAAAAAAGTTTCCTCTGTTAGCGATATAAATTGAACATGATTAATAATGCCAGAGTAGTATAAAAAGTGATCAAAGAAATATTATAATTATATTTTCCAAAAAATCACATTGCCCGGACATTATGAATAATGCTATAATAATATGCCCGAATAATTTAAAAGTTTCCCATCGGGAAATGACAAAATGGTTAATTGTATAGAAAAAAAATCACATTGCCCGAGTATTAAGAGTAATGCTGCCTCTGCAAAGGCTGATTATACATGTCCGTTACGACAATTATACAACGACACAATATCAATAGTAGGATAGCTTCTTTGGATGTCTTATGACAATCAAATTATGCTATGATATTATATTTTATCTTAAAATTTCTTAAATTTAATACAAATAGTATGAAAACACGATCAATCTTAAATTGGATATAATCCAAATATTCATCACACACCTGCTTTGTAGTTTCGACGCGAACCAAATCCATCGGCACTGAATTGCCTTTGGCAACCGACAAAGCTGCCCCAACAACTGGGTTAGGAAGAAACGGTTCACTGGAACAAACAATTTACGTGATTACGCCTAAACATAAACTGGAAAAGTAAACGGCCTTTTTATAGACTTTGGCGTGTTATCAAAATATTCCCTCATAAACAGTTCGTTCAACTTACTCATAGTAATGGGAGATGGTTTTTGCGAGACCATTTCCCGACCCGGACGGAATGATTCCTAATGATAGTTGTTTTAAAATGCTGTCCCAATCAGGACGCTCCAAAATACCATTGATGACTTCAAACAAAATACCATCTCCTCCCACAACCACGATTCCTCTACACCCGGTCAAGTCTTTATCCCGAACAAAATCACGTGCATAATTTGCGTGTTTCGTGACTTGCAAATCATACTGTAATTCAGCTTCGGTGAAAATCGGGGCGACTCTTTGTTGAAAATTTTCTCTACCCTAAAAATAAAAACAAATCTAGTTTTGTTAAATTCTTACTGTCTTTATTGTAATATTACTTTGCCGGGTCCCGATTTTGGATTGAGAAAGACAATGATTTTTCCTTTTTCGAGGTCTTTTCGAAGTAGACTTTTCACAGCAGTTCGCCATCGTTGAGCTTCTTTATTGTTATCTTCGTATTTGTCGAAGGAACGAAATCGTAGTGTGATTGTGGTTCGTTCCCGTTTCGTTCCCCGACGTCCGTTTTTTAATACATAAGCGTATATGTAGAGATAAGCGCTGGTATCGGACTCATCTCGTTCTCCTGAATTTTCGTCCACGACTTTTAATTGGGGACCTCGAGCTAATGACTGGCAAGCACAAGAACCGGCTCCCGCTGGCTTTTTACTTCGCATGCAACGACATCCTATTATATCTGGAAATAATAAAAAAAAAACATTCAATGATTGAAACAACTCTTTCTTAATGTATAATGTTTATTCGGGGCATTTTCAAAGCACAAATGTAACATTGGCTGCCTATAACGGATGACATAATAAGATGGAAATAAAAACTTGTACAATATATCGTGGGCATTTACAATTCAAATGTATACAAACATTTTTCGAAAATCAAACTCTAATTGAATAAAAATCTCTAAGTTTTACAGATTATTCGTCATTTCGTAAATTCGCATAGTTGCCATTTAGAGAATTGAAAAATTAATTATCGAAACAAAAAATCAATGGAAAACCTAATATACGAGTACTATTGAATATTATATTAGCATTTTCTTTAAAATTGGATGATTTGCTTAAAATATTATTAACGCAAACAGAAGTATTGCCTTCATATTCTGCAGGTAAAAGCATAATCTTTTTTATGTATACGACCCATTAAATGGAAAATTGAAAATAAAATGTTTAATTTGATTTCAATGCTTCAATATGTTTTTCGACCTAGCTACGTCTCCAATGAAAAATTACTTTAGATGACTTCCTCTGGTTATTTGCGTGATTGCTCTAATTCACGCTAACATACCATAATTTCGCTACGTTTTATACAGCTTTGATTATTTCCGTAATTCATAAAGATGAATTATGAAGAGAAAAAAATCCATTAAAGCTAATGGATTTTAAAATTATTTTTGAACCATATTTTACTCTGATTTGATGTCAAATTACCCTATTCTTGTGCCTTAATGTACGAGTTTTATTTATTTTTCGTTTAATTTCTTAAAAGTGTAAAGCGATAAGTTTTTCAAGTACTTGTCACGAATTACCGATTGGTCTATTGTTAATAAAGTTTATGAAAGCGTAAGAATAACACGAAAGATATAAAAACTAAAAGAAAAAAAAATTATTCGTGTTTTAGCACGATTACAATAAAACTCAAAATATTATCTCAGCATGTTTGCATTTTTAAAACAACCGCATTCACATACAATTTTCTGAACAAAAGCCAATTTTCCAAATAAAAAATATTAAGAATCATAATTCTAATGACGCATTGTTCATAACTACATTATATGGAAAATCGAAAAAAAATATTTTAAGTCATCTATGTGAAATTTATAATATTACCTTATTGGCAATGAAACCGTTATCACGACGTGATATTTGTTTATAAATTAAGAAGTACTAGTAGCTACCCGGGAAATATTCACGACCACACTTTAATAAAGCTACCAAAATTTCAGTAACATCGGCAGGGCTGGATTGGCCCGGCGGGATACCGGGAAATTCCGGGTGGCCCGTGGCCCACTTCTGGCCTGTGGTAATATTTAAACAAATTTTTTTATTTTGGATTATAATAAAGTTTTTTTTTTGGCCCAATGTCATTAAAATTTCTCGGTACTAATTATCATCCCAATCCAGCCCTGAACATCGGTACTTGCAAAGGGACTATCCATAAATTACGTCACACGAATTTCAGGAATTTTAAACCCCCTAATTTTAACCCTCCCTCCGTCCTTGTCACAGGTGGTCACATTTTTAGACCCCCCCCCCCACACCCCGATGTGACAGCATACATTTACCAATTTTATGCATGTATTTACCAATTACCTTACCATTCAGATCTCTCGTGAATTTTTGTGTCTCCTTCTTGCATTACAACGCCACTCTAGAAGTTGAATGTTGTTGCGTGAGAGATAATCTCATAGCAAGAGTGCTCAAGTATTGACAAATATCCCTAAATGGAGTTCGTAAACTTGTAGTTTTTTATTCACATATAAATTTCCCGTTTTAGTATTTTAAATTTTAACATGTAACGTCACAAAGCTTTTACCCCTCCCCCCTTCCCTTTGTCACATTCTGGTGATACCCTCCCCCTTTAACGTGTGACGTAATTTATGAATGACACCAAAGTACAATTAAAATAAAAAAAAATTGTTCAACGATTGCGGAATTCGTCCCTTAGGGCTTAGACCTCTTGTATGTGAGACGGTCACTTTAATCGCTGGGCCACAAAAATAAAATTTTACTAATTAACAAATTATTAACATAAACTCTCTCTACATTGTAGACAAATATACATCTAGCGATTATTATTATTAATTATTATATCACTTACATTTTTTAACTACACTTTTACTAAACAATAACACATAGTTAATTTAATAGATGCCGTAGCTGGATATCCTTTTTAAATTTTAGTTTTCTACAATTTTTAGGATTTCGAAGGATGTGTTAAACTATACAACATTTCTAAATTTGATGAAGAAGATTTCTGATCGAAAATTTAATTTTCTTATTTCCTATCATTAAATTTTATAAAGATGCGCTCAGCGCAGTGGGCGGACAATATTTAGTTATTGATACAAATTGAAGGATTGTCTTCATATTTTGCAAGTAGGTATAACCTGACCCTTTTATTACAAATAAGACCCATTGTGCTGTGGTTGAAAATTGCTCAACATTTTCAATTCCAAACGAACAATGAAGCAGTTCTTTTGTGGTTTTTTAACAAAAATCTTCACTTTGTCTTCTTCGATAATTGCAAAGTTATCTCCAGACGAATATTAGTCATTCGTTTCGGATAATTTTTATGGTAAAATGCAACATTTTTTGTGATAAGTACAAAGTTTAAATTGCGCAAAATGTGTGAAAATCGAAGAAAACAACTCAAAATACTGCGTCAATATTAGCATAAAATGTTTATTTATTTAATAAAGATACTTTGTCAATATTTATTAATATTATTTTTATAGTGCTATATAAATAAATATCTTGTAAGAATGTTTCAAGCATAGTAGTTAATCATTTAATACTAATAGACTAATTAAGACCTTTTTGGACGTAGTACTTTCAACCATGTAGGCGATTAAATTAAAATAACATTGAAATTCAATCGTTATAGTTAATTTATGAATTTATTGTCCTACTAGATATATTAAGAAAGAAGAAAACGTTTTTTAATTTAACAGTTAGTATCAATAATAAAATATTTAATGATTATGAGAGTTTGCTGGTATAAGTTAGTTGGTGTAATAATAACTTTGACTGCTTAGTTTAATGTTTGATCTGGAAAAATTAAAGATTTCTTTACGTAAGTTAAATTGTGCCGTTTTTGGACTAGGCTATACCTAGTCCTGCTAGCTTATTTAGAAATATTCTAATTTCTTTATACAGAATCTAGAGCTATCAAAGTAAAACTAAAGAATTTATAATGAAAAAAGCTGTTCAAGTTTCACTTCTTGCCTTGGTTTTTAAGTAACTTGACTTGATTTTCAAACTACTTGACTAAAATTCATCTTGAAATCATATCAAACTTGAGTCAAATCTTAATAGTTAAATATTAAGGTCAGTCAAGCATTGACTTCGCATTTTTTTCCATTTTAACGTAGGTAATAATATCAATTCATTTCATAACATAGTCAGCGACTTGATGAATCCTTATATGTATTTAGTGCTCTTGCAATAGAATGATTTTATCCTTTTTAAAATGGCTAAATGAGTTTTAATAAAATTTGATTCTTAGAAAAACACAAATAATAGGGGAGAGTTGCCAAATGCGTATTGGGCACCTAAATCGTACCAGATCTTTTATTTAAAAATTAATGCATTTTGAGACCTCTTGATGGTAAAGATATTAACTTTTATTTATGTCGATAAAGTAAGACCAAAAAATCATTCGCATGAAGGGCATGAAGTGTTGTTTTGTAAATGACAGAAGCACAAAGAAATCAGGCAAGTCTGATGTTATTTTTAAACAATTTTAATCGGCTGAATTTAATATAAATTGACAGTTTCCGAGGTAGTCTTATACCTTATTTGAAAACTAGCTATGTTAAGCTGTGTTATTAATTTTTCCTATTTAGTTTTTAAAACATGCTGATAAGGTTTTAAAGTTAGCTTCAATTATTAGGCTGGACGTATTTTTCCTAAATCCCACCACACCATGATCCAATGCTTAGAGTACAAAAATTAGGGGGTACATAAAGCTAGTGTAGGATTTTCGAAAGAAGACAATATTTATTATTGCCCTAATTTTATTTCGGCTAAGAAGTGTAATATTACATTTTCTTTTTATGCTGAATTATATATTAAACCTAAATTAAACTAAAAAAAAACAGTTTTTCTAATAATTTTTTTTGTATCTTTTAATGTAAAACATGAGGTACGATTATAGAAACTGGGTGGTACCATTTAGGATATAGGTTGCCTAAGTTGTACTATTTGCATGATATTACAAAAGTGTTCATATCACAATGATCTATCAATAAATATTTAAAAAATCATATTAAATTGTAACTTCGATAGTTAAAAAACATAATATTTACTAAAATTCCTAGGTACTTAAGAATATGTAAACTGCTTTCGAAATGAAGTGGTACGCATTTGGCAATTGTCCCTTACTACTTAAACACCAAAATCGACACGATTTTATAAGAAATTATAGAAAGATAATTTATCGATCGTACATAGTTTACATTTCCTGGAAAACGCAGAGGGAACAAGTTATTACTTCTTGTTTAAACGACTGAAAGTCTTTTTATGAAATTGAGTGTAAATATATTTAAGGTTTTGGAATCATTATAATATAATAGACAAAAGTTTTTATTCAGCTTATATCAAATGTTTTTCACTTCAAATCTATTATTTTAATCAAAAATCTAATTAATTACTAGGCATAGTACCACTATGCGCAGTCGCTAATAGCCCTAGAAGTTGAAGCGACTTTAAAAATTTAAGAAAAAAAAAAGTTTGTATGGATATCAGCACTTAGATACGAGATTGTTTTACGAGTACCAACCAATGTTGGTCCATGTATATATGGACCAGCGATTAAAGTGACCGTCTCACATGTGAGAAGACTGCAGATTGAATCTCGCTATCGTTTTTTTTTTTTAGTTGTATATTTGGTATTTCAAATTAACGGTCGTGAATATTTCACAGAAAGCTACTAGTAACATAAAAATAAAAACATATTAAACAGTTGTTACTTAAAGAAAAGTAGAACTGGGTCCGAAGTTCGGAAATGAAACTGTAAAAAATTAATAAATTCTATTTTCTAAGAAAAAAATCGGATGATTATAAAATGCTATAACTGTTAACGAAAATTATTTATTTCCTTTTTCTACTACTTTCTTTAATAATAAAAAAGATATCCTTTTACGTAGATAGGTTAATTTAAATTTTATGTAAATTTAAAAAAAAATGATTAATCGTAGTTCTGACTCAATCAATTACAATGCATTACATCATTCATCCTTATTAGTGAATATTTTGACACCTGGAAATTCCATTTTTAATTAAAAGATAAAATTTCAAACATAGATACATACAAATCTAAGACAATTTAGGTATTGTTATGTTCACCAAAAATAAGATACATCATAAAGATTAATCAATAAAATAATTTCAATACTTGGAAATACGTTACGAGATAATGTAAATTTTTTCAAAATATGATATGGGTAGAAAAACAAGAAATTGAGATATTCATTAATTTAAAAATAAAATATATAAAAAGCAACTCAATTAAATTAATTAAATAATTTAAATAAAATTATTGAAACGACCAGTGTTGAAGGTAAATTTCATTATATTTAAGTCGTTATAAGATTCAAGGATTTTCCTTTACCTAAAATACATCTTTAAAAAAATCATCTCCTTTAATAAAAATTTGATGGTACCTAGTAGAAAAAAATCGTTTCATATTCAAATCATTCAAATTGAGTTCGTATTTAAAAACCTATTATCACAAATACTTGGCATTGTGTTTGGAAAAAAGCTTCAAAATTTCACCGAGTTAATAAAATGGCTTGAAAACTTCCATATATCTTAATCAAAGAAAAATTATCCTTCCATGCTTCACATACTAGTTGATTTTGAATTGATGCCAAAATTTAACTTTTTTGAGATTATATCGTTTATTTTATCCTTTCACATATATACGTTTAATGCTTTTACATACCCTCTCATTTAAGTACTTCTCGCTTTGGAAAGTTATAAAATGTTTTATATTCTAACGTCGTAGTTGATGGTACATGGAAGTACTTATGTAAGATAAAAAGTAATAGATTTATTTATTTTTTTCAATAAAATTTTCGATATTTTTTTACGAGTAAAATTTGTTGCTAGAAAATTTAGTTTTATAACAACACATTATTAAGGTGACCAATTCTTTTAAAATGAGAAGTAGGATAATAATTGACAACCCGTTAATTTCTCAGAATTTAAATATACACATTCAGTTTTCTTTTCATATTTAACCATCCTCTTTACATATTTAATCAATTTTCAGGCTTGCTACCTTAATAAAAAGATTTAAAAATTATGCATATGTATATAGATGACTAACTCATACAACATATTGATATTCATATGTTCATTTCTGTATTCAATATGAAAATATTTGGAACTGTATACATAGTCGTCACTCAAATTTGAGGAAACACTCAAGTGTGGTGAGACATGTCAGCCATTTTAATTTTTATTTCATAGAACTCATTCATAGAAATCCATTACAAAACAAACCATACGTTCAAGTAAACACCACAAGAGGACCTCACTCCTGATCCCGGAGCCTGGAGTGGGGATCACAAAATCTGCTGTCAAAAAGGCAATAAAAAGTCGGCTGAGACAACAGCAAATCAAATACTGGCTAGAAATTTCCGGTCAGAAGCTCAGCAAGACAACGATGGGAAAAATTTGCCCCTCGCTCACTGCTGAGGTTTTACGGCTGGGAAGGAACCAACTCATAACAGTAACGGGACTGATAACCGGACACTGTAGACTGAGAAAGCATCTGCAGACTATTGGGGTGCCTCAATACAACCCCAACTGCAGACTGTGTGGGGATGGGGAGGAAAACGCGACCCATGAATGCAAAACCCTAACAAGATGGCTACACTTGTATAGGATAAATGACGCCCAAACAGGCACAGATCGCGCAAAAAGCTTAATACAGGGACTGCTTTTGTAAAGCAAAATGCTGAACCTGGAATAAGCAAGAATCCTTGTACAATAAGGATACATGAACAGAACAGGAGTACAACACGCGTATTCGCTAGTCTTTATCATATCATATGTACATTGATAATTGGCAGAAAACAAATTTTCTTTCGCTATTCTTAGACGTAATCTATAACTTACAATATTTCATAACGTAAATGCTAAAAATTTTTGTCACGAGCCACCACTGCTTAAGAGTCCTTCAAAATAACAGCCAATCATAATAAAATACCCGTATGAAATTGTCGCACCAATTACATTTAATTTGATGCTCGAAAATCATCCCAAATATTCAGTCTCGTTCTCTTAAGCCACATTTACATGACGTCAACTTGTATCAGCTCCAAAAAGTATTTTCAAGAGTTGAATTCTTTTCGATATCTTCATCAACTTGAACCAATGTTTATTTAGTACTACAGCATTAAAATGTCTCTTACAATCCGGTTTTTGTTAATTTATTTTTATCTATTCTTTTGATTGCTACTTTTCCAATTTTATCTGAACTTTGTCTGTGCGTGATATCAAGCCATTTGTTAATAATTTCTTTCTAATTCCTCTAAATAGCTATTTGTATTTGTTTAAGTTACACTAAAAGGAGTGTTTCGGTTGGGAAAGGCTTTAAATTAATGCAATTCCTTGAAAAGGAATTCACAATAGACATGAAATCTCGACAGAAGTAATTAAACATTCCATGCTATTAAAAAAAATCTTATGTGTTAACTAGATTTTATTTCAAAAATTTAATGGTCGAAACGACGGTTTTAATGTGAAGGCCAAAATAAAATTGGGGTTGTAAGGGAATTTAATGCAAAAAATTGCGTCGCGTGTCCCATAAAAGACTGTGAATTGTCGCTCATTTACCTATTTTTGTACTGAAATACTTTTGTCCTATATATTTCCATCTTGAAAATCATGTAAGTTCATCGAGGTGACCTTTATTTCGCGCTACACCTATAAATTTTCTTGACTCGTACGAAAATTTCCCTTATATAGCGTTATCGAATAAATTGAAGTCGATCAACGTTTCTCGCAATCACGACAGCTAATTTTCTCGTAGATATTTACTAAGATTAAGGAATATATTAGTACCTAATGTTATTGTTAGATGTTACCCACTATATTTATTTAATTTTCCAAGGAAAGCATTTAATACAAATCATACTATTATCCAATTGTTTGATTATTTTGAAACAAATGAAACCGATAAGTATAACAATTATCTTAAATGGTTTTATGTAAAGGGCATTTTAAGATTAGATTAATCGTTTCTTAAATATGAAGTGTTTAAAAACGAGTTAATGATAGTTCTCACGTAATTTTTGCTATTCTATAATATCTACTATTTGTTTTAAAAAGAGAAACTAAAGAAAAGAGTATACACATTGTCCTACTACAAGTTCACCCCTTTTAATACAAAAAATTTTATTCCCTAGATTGTTAAATATTTTAACGAGTAAACATTATTTCATTTTTCCCGAATAATTTAAGGTGACCAACTTTTGAAGATTGGAAATAGAAACGGAATTTTGAATGACAGAGGGGTAAAAGAGACTACGCATATAATAAAAACCTATGAAGATTCACTTATGGTTTTTGGTGTTCTTTGGCTCTCGAGTTTACAGGGGACAGCTTGTAGTTATACGATATTATAGCTATATTATATATACCTTTATTCTCACAGTGATCTGGATTGGATTTGAACTACTGAACTGCTTTGAGTTAACGCATACGAAAAAAGTGTTTGGTTTTTGTTACTGTGGGTTACTATGAAAACAAAGCTTATACAAAATGCAGTGGAAAACGGTTAATACGAAATTGAAGCGACCGAAAATTTTTTTCGTTGTTAAAGAAACATTATTTTCTAAAAACCTTTATTAAATCTCATCAATAGTCAAATCTAGTTATACTATAACTTGATCATTAGTATATGAATTTTATACATATAGGTAAAATTTAGATACTCAATAGCAAAAAAATTAAACAATATTATTGTTTCTTTGGGGAAAAGTAAAATTTTTTTAGAGGTGATTTTATCAAATGTGTTTTTTCGTCATAAGCGATTTTTTTGTGTTAAAAGA
Source organism: Sisyra nigra (assembly GCA_958496155.1). Lineage (NCBI taxonomy): Eukaryota > Metazoa > Arthropoda > Insecta > Neuroptera > Sisyridae > Sisyra > Sisyra nigra. Next base: position 32,938,837 of record OY292315.1, on the reverse strand, counting down.
AAAAAGTATGATTCCATTAAAAACACTACTAATAATACTTATTAAGTTATTAATAATAGGTTCGTTCTTACAATGCCCAGGATTGGATTTGAACTGCTGAGTGTGCGCACAGCAGAATTTCGAATTTGCAAAGCGTACCCCCATCAAACTGGTCCCGTGCCCTTGAGGTTAACACTTGGGACAACACACTTTGGGAAACATTGGTCTCGACAGTTCTAGAATTTGATTTGAACTAGCATTTGATGGATTTAATTTGAAAGCAGTTCAAATTTGTATTAAAGTTTTGTTAAGTTTTTCAATGTTAAATTTGTGGCCTAGCGATTAAAGTGACGGTCTCACATGCCAGAAGCTAAGGGACGAAGCTAAGTATAATTCGGTAGTTTGGTTCTAAAAGGGTCAATATCCATTTTTAACATTCCCAGAAAATACCAAATAAAATGTACATTGTCCATTTTTGCACCAAGGTTATAATGAGATTGACCTCTGTTAGGTTTATGTTTCTCGTAATGTATTTTTTCCAGAACAATTGGCCTTTTTGGCACTAACAGTACTTCATTTATGGATATCATTTGTTTGAAAGCACGAATTCTCCAATTTTGAACATTGGCCCTTTTAGGGCCAAAATACAGAATTATAGTATAATAGGTACTTTTAACCGGTTTTAATTGTATGAAGTTAGACATATTATTTTGTGTTAGCTGAATTTATTTTTTAGCGTGCCCGTCGTGTAAAACGTTTTCCACTGGAAATTTCTTTAATTGCAATACAAATACATCACAAATCAAAAGTTTTTCCTTTCATTTAAATTAAGAAGCTAAACTTTTCCGCAGTTGTTCGAGAAATTTGTACCCTTTTTTTGATCTTGCACCATTTAAAAACACATACACAATTTACATTTTTTGTAAACATAGGAAATTAATTAATCTTAAAGTTTCAAGGTATTTTCTAAGGTCCTCTTTCTTGCGTAATGCAATTACATTTAAACTATCGTGAAAGTTGAAAGGGAAATACTTTTACTGTCTTGCTTATAATTAATCGTTATCAACCATTGAATTGATAATAATTATAAAATTCTTAAAGTTAAACCAATCTAATATATGACTGCTTGCGATGCGATCTAATAGCGATTATTTCAATCACAAAAATTTATAAATCAACTTGTTTACCTTGCCTTGATAATTTTATTTTTTTCCTGTTAGACCAAAAAGCGAATTATTTATCAAGGCTTTGAACTGAACATTTTCATTAGGTAGTCTACTCTAAGGCCAACATATCGTACAAAGATATCATTAATAAGCTATACTTTTACCGCTTCAATTTTTACATATAGGTAAACATTTCTAAATTGTTTCTCTGATAGTTAGTATGTATATATCTATAAAAAATGAATATGTAATCAAATTTAGACAAAAATACAAACCACAACAAACTAAAGCTCAAGGTAATACGAATAACACTTTTGTTAATTATCCAATTAGAAAGAAAAACCACTAAAAATAGAATCTATAAAAAATAATTGTAATTGATGTTTTATGAACAATAATTAACATTTTACAAATATATAATGATGGTGTCAAGTTGTCGATATAGCACGTGCAAAAAGATTGACTAAAAAAAGATATCAAAGTCTAAATTAATTAATTGCCATCATACGTCATTGGTTTGATAAAACGTTTCTTTCTAATTCGTTTTCATCTTATATATAATAATTACAACAAATTGCATTAATATTTTATTTTTTATTTTCAACGTTTTCCTGATGTTGACAAAAAAATCATTATGAATTCAAAAATATATTCGGAAATATAAGAAACATAGATTATTTTTAAGATTGAAATGGCTGACCTCCAAAAAAAAGCCTTAAAAGACGCAAAATAAAATGAAAAATTGTAATAACAAGTTTCTAATTGACGTAGGTAGTGCAAAAATGACGGGGTTTAGAACAAAATAAATTACAGTTGTTTAGGCGGTTTTGTAAGAATGATATACGAGTATTGTATGATGTTTAGTAATTTTTGTTGTCTTGATAATCTTATTTTTAATAACAAAAATATTTAATGGATTTGTTCTGCATGAAAATGTAACCGTACATTGTACGGCACAGGCCATGCGGAATATGTTAACGATAACTTTTATATTACGTCCCAACGGCTGAAGAACTTTTAGGAATGCATTTCAAACCTTTTTTTATTAACTGCAATTACTAATACTCATATTTTTATTATAAATATGCCTACAAATCGATGAACCAACGATTTTTTTCCAAAATGTCTCTATTTGTTTTCTAAGATGTTTCAAAAATTCAGATGCTGTCTGAATTCTCAATTAGTCTCATTCCTTTGTATTTAGTACCTTTTATAATTATTTTAAAAAATACACCCCATAAATTGTTACCTTTTACTTTCAACGATTATAAAATTATTTTTACTTTTTTTAAATAGTATTCCCATTATAGTTTAGCGTTCAAAACGTCTACATCCTAGAGATAGCACTACAAATAACGTATTGGATAGATTAAAGAGGGAAAAATCGAATCAAAAATTTCGTGGGATAACGGTGACCCCAGCTCTGTGAGGTTGGCACCGCCAAATAGGAATTTTTGAAAAAACAACATCTCATTCGTTTACTCACCCTTAATGAAAAACTTGTTAAAAAAAAATTATGAAGTTGGCACTCCCAACTACCACTTCAAAATTGCAAAAAAATGCAACAATCGATTTTCTATCATGTTTCCAATTAATTTACGTAGTTAGAAAAACAATTTGTTAAATATACAGGATGTTATAAATTGTTGATAATTTGCAGAAATGAAACCTCCAACTGCGAATATTTGAAAAAGAAATACACCAGTTAATTGTCCAGCGTTTGTCCACCCGCCATTTTTTTTTTATTTCAAAAAAGTTTTTTTTTTCTTTTAAAAAAATAAGTTTTCCACCAATGGTGGGCAAAGGAGCAGGACACAAAATGGACAAACGAGTGAGATACTGTTTTTTAAAAAATTCCCAATTGGCGGTGCCAACATCACAGAGCTGGTGACCCCCCTCTATATGAAAAATAGTTAGCTGAAAACATCATAATAGTTTATGGTATGCATATTATATATTTAGATAGTTTCATAACTTTTAAGCTGATTTAAGTGATGATTTTACGAAAAAGTCAAACCAAATCCTGCTACCCTTACTGTTTTTCTTTCTCAAAAAAAAAATCAATATACAAAATTACAGTTTCCGATTCGTATTAACACACGGAAATTGGCTCAAATTTTGATATAGACGTTTAAATTAATTTAATAAATCGATACTGAGATTTGAGCAAAAACTGTATAGAAATAGGAAATGATGGAAGTTGCACGAAAACGTATTGTTGATTATATGCTTAGTTCTAAAATATCGATACAAACATTAAGAATATAAAGGGTAATTTTTCTTTGTTTAACCGACAATGGAAAGGTGTTCCCTTCGTCCAGCAAATAAAGTTTAATAGAAATCTCTAGTTCTATAATTTACCTATAGATAAATTCAGGAGAAAAATTGATGATTGACAAATGTTTATCTCATAAAGAACATGGGATATATTTTTATAATATTGATGTATTATAAGTATTGCAAAATGTCGAAATTAAGTAATTACCTGTTTAATCTTATTTATATATCCTTTTATCTTATTTCATAATACGGTTTAAATATAGGTACAAAAAAGTAAAAACCCATAAATAATTATGCTGATTATTTTACATTTTGTAAGTCTAAGAAATTACCAAAATATTTTGTGATTTTGAAACAAGCAGATTAATATCAATAAACTTAAACAAAATTAACAAAATTGTAGGTACATACTTAAAAAAAGGTTAATGAGAAATTATTTAAACATTTTTCAATAGAAATTTGAATTGAAAATTTTATTTTGTTCTTTATATATGCGGGAGACAAAACTGCATTATGCTTAACTTTTTGTCGTTTCAGACAAAAAAATGACATTTTCACCCCTTTTTGCAAATTAAATTGATATAATATATATTTGTTGTAAGAGCTTGTCGCGCTTGAAGGAAACCAAATCGAACAACTGGCAACAATCCAAAATTTACATAAGAAAAAAGAAACTTACAACGACTAAAATCTTCCAAATTCAAGAGAACGACAAGAAAAACAGTGTCGAATATAAGGGAAAAAAATGTACAAACCATAAAGACTTAACAGACAATAAAATTGGCAATACTATTAATGGTTTCAATTTATTGGTGAAGTTTTAATATTAAGAATACCATTCTTGTCTTTAGATATATATATATAAAAGATGATTAATAAACAAGACAAGTTGTAAGCTAAACTATATTGAAGATAAAAATATATAATTAGAAAATATTATTTTTAAAAACTTTGACTTCCACTAAGAAAGGATTTTTTCGAAATTCACTCTTAATGGCTTGAACGGGAAGTTGAAAGGGTTGAAAGTTTTACAATTTTTGGGTCATACTTAAGAATTAATCAAGTTAAGTAGTAGGCCAGTTATTGTAGAGTATTTTTCTTGACATTTTGGCTTGTCGGTAGTGCAAAGTTTAAATACAAGACTTGATTTAAACTTGACTTCATTTCAAATCTTTAAACCAAGTAGTAGATTCTTAGTTCGACTCCTAAATTACCAATTTTCTCAAATTATAATTATGTAATTATGAATCTACATGCAAACTTTAAAAACGTCTAATTTTATAGTTTCTTAATTCGTTCATTTAAGGGTTGAAAAAATGTTAAAAATTTTAACTGAATTTATCTTTTATTTTTTAGTTTCTCTCTTCATAGATAAAAGTTTATTTTCTTAAACACGCGACATGTATGTTTACTTGCTTTGTTTAATTTTACATGAACGAAATCACGGGTAGCCTTAGTAACTTATAAGTAAGAAGGTATATAGGTATAAAGTATAAGGTATAAGAAGGTAAAAAGATTCAAGGTGTAAACATTTTTTTCATACGAAAACATATTTATTACAATATTTGTAAATAATGAAGGTTTCTCTTTCGATCCGTGACTTTAGTTTGGCCTAAACAGCCGAAATCCTCGAAGGTTTCATCTCATAAAAAATTAGTAAATAAATCTCTTGCCTTATCATTGAATATTACGTATCTCATAAATAAATTTCGTTCAGTGCCAAGCCACAAATAATCTTCAAAAAAAATTTATGGTTTATCAAATACGAAGAATTAATAATATTCAATCACATGAATAATTAAAATATCCAATAAAATGACAAACAATTAAAATATTTTTACATTTTGAATTCACCATAAAAATGTGATTGACGAAAACATTAAACAAGATATGTTTCAGTCTCCATATTGTAAAGAGATTTTAATAAAAGTAGCTCAAATAAGGTTTAAAGAAAGGTCCTTATTTTAAAATTGGCCTACTTTTTTTACCAACAATACCTCTGAACTCTGAAGTCGCATTCAATATGTTGTATGTAGTAGGGACAACGTTTCTTAAAAACCTAACTATGTTTTATGTATAGATATGATGATTGGTGACAAATTAATCAGTACCTGTTTTACTTAGGGAAAAATATTCTGTATGTCATTCTAAGACCTCAGAGGTTTATGGATCCTCTGAATTCGAAAAAGTGGGTTTTAAAAAAAATGTCTATGTCTGTGTGTGACAGTGATATCGAATCGAAAGTCTTATCAAAATTTCACCAAACTTGGAATTTTCCCTTCATTTTACATCGAGTTGTGCTGCGAAGCTTTTAGTTGAATTCAGTCGAGTCAAGAGCTCAAGGGCTGATGCTGGACTGATGGCAAGCTGACAGAAAAAGTGGAATCTGTCTTTGACCGGCTGAGGTAGGGAGGCTGACAAGTTTCGTTAACCTCAGTAGAATAGAGGAAATAGCCCTTAGTATATTAAGTACGGACACCAAAGCTATCCATTCTCACATCTTATCCGGAGAGTCTGCTCCTATCTGCTCAAATTGTGGAACCCGGATAGATGTGCCGCACTTGGTTTTCCCAAACCCCGGTTGTAATCTATCTTCCGACCAACCAGACCTGAGAACCGCACTCGAACCGGATTCGACAAGGAATAGAAAAGAATAAAAACCTCCACGTCTTACAAAAAGTTTTAACTAACCCACCAAACTGACGTACTATACGTTACGTACTGACGTAACTACACAGTCGCGAAATGACCTAGTAGTTGAAGCGATTAGTAAATAATAGTAGTAGATATATATTATAGTAAATAAATAAAAAAGAAAACGGCTCCAACGATTTTCTTTAAACTTGCTAGGGTTATTTATTAGACGCTTCAAAGCCTAGAACTTTTATTTGAAACTTTTTCCTAGGAAGATTTGAATAAAAGGGTGTCTGGGGTAATGGGTGGGAGTTCGCATTTATATATAGGCTGTAAGCATATAGTTCTGTCTAGATATAGATATTTTTATATTAAGTACCTACTCTATTTATAATTTGCTTAACCAATTCTAGGCTTTATTTATGTTCTTTTTACCAACAGGGAGTTTCATGTAAAGGCAAGTTCTATGACGCATCGCAGCAGGTATTTTCTAGACGAAATGCAACCTAAGCTTTCTCCGATAGATAAACTAGCTCTATACAAAAAATTACGATAGTTCTTTACTCTGTTTTCTTAATTTTACTGGGAATTAGTAAACACTTTTTTTCAATTAGAACTACATCTTAAATAGAAGCACTATATATTTTTCAATGATCGAGTAAATGCTAAGGATTTATCAAGTCTAATAGCTGGACATTTTATACAATGAATTGAGCTTACATTTGAACTTTGAAGTGAAATAACTTTTCAATTCAATTAATGACTAGTTCTAATACTAAAATTTTATCATTTCATTATTTTAAGTCAAGGAACTTGAAAATCAAGTCAAGTATCTTAAAAATCAAGACAAGCAATGAATCCCTAACTAGTTTATGCTACTTACTGATACTATAGCTTTTATATGATGAAAACATGATTTTAATCCGTTTAATGGAACCAAAGATTACTGACTAAACATAAACTATTAATACTATAGATCAGTGGCTCTCTAAGTGGGGTAACCCCCTTGCGATTCACGAAAAATATTTGGAAGATCACAGAATAATGCTGAAATAAAATTATCTACCTTCTTCATCACCTTCCATATATTTAAACATCGTAATGGATGATGATTGCTCAAAAAATTCAAATGAAATCATAAATATTTTTAATATGAGTCGAATAAAATCAAGATAATGTCTTTGTTACTAAAATCACCGATTGAATAACTAAGCCAATTCAATTTTCCCGGTAGACCTACTTTAAAATAATGAACTCAAATCCAATTCATATATAGTAAAAATATTCATCTCATTTACATTTGAACAAACTAATTGAAAATGTAATATTTAGTATAGAAGAAACTTTCTTGTACATTTTCCTTAACAAATAAACGAAATGAAAATTTCAATTTTATACAGCTATCGTTTTCATTCAATTCTTCTATCACCCCTTGCCTTCCAACCAATTTGATCGACCTCAGACGCATTCATTGTCCTTAAACAAAAATGGACAAACTATTGAATTTCCTCTATCTGCTCATTATTGTTAGTGACCCAGTTTTTAAAAATATTCATATAGAAACCTCGCCACGGAAGACGCTGAAAATTCGATGTACATGCGATCAAATATTTATTTTATGAAAGAATATTGGAAAAGAAAACGTTTTTCCAAGTTATAGTGTTGATAAGAAATGAAAGCCGAGATAATTAAAAGTAAATATTTCTGTTTTTATTTGAAATTAAGCTCGTTATGCTATTAAAATGTTTGAACTTATTTCAAGACGGATTAAACTTGAGGAATTTTTATTTAAAAGTACTTAAACATTTAAATAGATAATTCACATTCTTGAAAGGCATTCGATATTTAATTTCTACTGATGGAAACTTTAGTGCTAGATAAGAACCTTCCTAATAATCTAATATTGAAATTAAAACTAGAGTTTTGTAACAAATAGGTCACAAAAAAATGTTTTTAGGAATAAGTAACATTTTAAAAATTTATTTAAGAAGCTGTCTGTGTTTAAAAATACATACAACGTATTAACTTTATCTTATCTAAAAAATTAGTAAAAAAAAAATAATTTCTTAAGTAGCATTGTAACTGAAAATAAATTTTGCGTTTAATCCCCCTATACGAGTGAGGCAACATTTTACATTTCTTACTTCAGTCAATCAAGTTTTATTGTAAATTATAATACAGTAAAACTTTATTTAATCGTCACTGTAAAAACATTTAATATAGACATATTTTGACTGGATATGTATTTACTGTACAATTCTGTACCAATTACTCGTAAAAAGGCGCCAAGTGATGATAACTTTTTAATCAGTCTGTTAAATGAAAGAATTGGTTTTTCATTTTCTATTTTACGAACCACTTTTGCCTCGTTTCATGTTTCAACCCTTTGTGGGTATCATGTCAATTGATCATTAAACATACAGGATAAATGAAACTTGATGTGAGAACTGCAACATTTGTAGCATAACATAATATGTTGCATTATGTTGAGTCGAGCTTTTGACATCACATGAACAGAAAACACTCAATTCAACATTTTCTATACGGCTTAAATATATACATCTAGGTATTCTTTAAGTTTTCTTTTCGAAAAAAAAAGACGTTTATAAGACAGTTCAAAGAAGTCTTTAAGCTAAACGTTTCTTAGTACAAGAGCATATTATGAAGTTTACATATTGAATGTGAAGGATCTTATTTAAGTGCACTCATCTGTCAGAATTGAATAACTTACATTATAATGGCTTATAAATATTTAAGAATGAATGAATCGTTTATTTAACGAAACCCTTTAATTTTCTTATTTCTGATACTGCACTTTCAATAAACTGATCTAAAAAATCTAATCTGTACCTGAAATGATTTTAAATCATTTCGTTGTTACAATCTGTAAATATAAATGAGCTTTGGAGTTCCAAATATTATAAAATAACATTATTTTCTAAACGTATCTTAATCTTTTCTATAACGCAAGTAACCTCTATTTTCAATTCAAAGATAGTCCGTTCCACATGTGATAAAACTTTTAACCGAGTAAGTTTTCTCTTTTTGTTTTAAATCCAGGAAACAGTTAACGCTCGAGACCTGACAATCTGGGTTCCAAGCCGTTAGTTTATTTAACAAGAGGAGTTTCAAAGCTGGCAATAAAAAGCGATTAAAAGAGATTTTTTCAAGATATTTCTGTTCTACGGGTCTCAGGATTTTCTTTTCCTTTATCACCGCGACCAATGAGATCTACTGTGATGTGACTCTCTGTATTAACAAGGAGCATCAGACTTTTAAAGAAAGCCAGCACCTGCCTAGGGACTGTCGTTTCTACCTCGCCAGGCGTCATGTCCGTATTTCCGAGATGATGAAATCTTATAAAAGCTACCTCAAATGAATCAAAATATGTTCCACCATTTATGTCGCTTTTCAGCACAGACGACATATGTTGGTATCGGCTTTGCTGATTTTGTGAAGATGGTAATTTAGGGTACAGTGTCCCGTATAGGAGCTTTTAAGGAGCCTTACGTCTCTTTTCCCGAGTGACAATACGTTATGAATTCCCTTCTTGGAGTACTTTATGAGTTTCTTAGCTTGTCTATGCCCCGGAGTTTTGGTCTCCCAAGCTAGAAAAGCGTTTTTGATTTTACTTTTTGTGAATCTACAAAAAGGTTTAGGTCCTATGAGGTCTGATGAGGCGCCATTTTTGGCCAGTTGATTGGCCATTTCGTTACCTTCTATACCCTCGTCTCCTGGAACCCACCATAGTTAGACCTTGTTGCAAGCTGTCAGTTCCCTGAGAGCTTGTTGACATTGGCAAACAAGCTTAGACCTAACCATCTTGGATGACAGTGTCTTTAGTGCTGCTTGACTGTCACAATGTTGATGTGTGCCCCATTTAAACCCCTCGCAAGGTACTTAAAGAGGTATAACTTTTTTTATTATTTTGATACCATTAGAGTTTAGAATTGTCAAATTTTTACTAGATTTAAGGCATTTTAATATTAATAGACAAATGTGTGTAAGTCGACAACGTGGAGACGGTTTGTATAATACTTTTTATAGAAACATTAAAATGTTATGTTCGTGGTCCAGCGATTAAAGTGACGGTTAATTGTACAATATACATTCGGTATTTTAAACTTACGGTCGTGAATATTTCACGGGAAGCTACTATAGTTAATAATCAGAAGATATCAGCATCGTTTAAATTATGTTACTTATGTTAGTTGCAGTATCTCAATGTAGTGAGATACTGCATAATGTTAGTAGTTTTAACTTCTTCTCAACACACATAAGAGGGTAGGAGAAATACATGTGTCAGACCTTTGGTTGGGGTTTCCAAATGCCAGTGGTATCAAAATATTGGAAGAAACATGGTATATTTTTTAGATTTTTTTTTTGGCAATTCTTAAGGTACTTCTTATCAGCTACGTGTATAGCAGAGGCACAAAGTTTTAGGTCTCTGATATTAACTCTAATTAATATTTTAAGAAATTTTATTTTTAAAGTAACTAAAAACCTTATTTAACAGGGAACTTTAACTATGGAAAAAGGAACTTTAAGTTTTTTGTAGCGTCCTTGTTGCATGACTGCGGCGCAAAATTTGGAAATCGCTGCTATAATAAATTAATACCTTGTATGAGGTTTGTTATTATAAATTTTAACGTATTTTAAACAAAAATTAGCCTTAACTTAAATTGAGACAAAATTTTTCAATTCGAGAAAATTCTGAGATAAACATTCCGTTTTCAGCATATTCAAAGTATAATTGAAACTTCTTAATTATGCACGTAAAGTAATTTGATCAGACCAATACGTAATTATATTTCCTTTTGTTTTCCTAGAATTAAGATTAATTACACATACAATTACCAAGCTTAGATCACCTGCAATTAATACGAGAAAACATAAATTATCAATTTTTATGCTTAGTTGAGTTGATATCTAACATTAAAAGAAAAAAAACTACTAAAGTTTCTTCGACAATTAACTTTTCTCATCGTTAAAAAGTGATCATTTATAAAACTGGCTCTAGAAATAAATTCTTACATTTTACAATGAAACGATCATTTCTAATATTTTCATGGTCGCCCCATGTGTATTTATTATTAAGTTTACGACAGCAACACTTTGAGATAAAACTGAAAATTTTTAGTGAAATTAATGAGAAAATTGAAACGTTGCGTTGCTAATTTAATATTGGCGTTAGATTCAATTAAACTGTAATCAATTTTGATGATAGGAAAATGTTGCTTTTAAATTTTGCCTAATGTATATTTAAGTGAATATTAATGGTAAATAACGTAGCGATTGAATTACGACACTTTTGATTCGCCAAAATAAAAATGCTAATAGCTATAAAACTAAGCGTGGAAGATTTTGTCAAAATTAACATAATTTACGTTAACGTTTTGTGTCCAAGATATGTAATATATTTTATTGATTTATTCATTAACATACCCATGCTAATTTATGACTAGCATACAATTCTAGCTTTATCTCAAAATAATTGTAAAAAAAAAGTTTTCAATGATAAAATATTAAAAAATTTAATAAGTGTCCAAGAAATTTTAACCCAATTAACGGCAAGTTTTTTTACAAACGAAAATTAACTAAATGATACGCTTATTATTGATTTGTTTAAAATCCAATACTACGCAAAGTTGAAAATAAAAGTTTAAGAACTTCTAAAAACTTCTCTTTAATAAATATTAAATATCATTCTAAAAAAAATAAAATATATTTAATGATAAGTAATTATTTTTTTTTTATTAATATGATATGAAATATAGTACATATAGAAAAATTCTTTTTTTAGAATGTCATGCTGTGATTAGTTTCATTTCATTAAATGACACGCAATGATTCCAATTTCACAATGAAATTAAAGATCTATTAATAATTGCCTTTGAAATCAGAGTATTTTAGAAAATAACTCGTATAAAAGTTTAGTAATACTATATTTGAATGAATGTATGATAAACCTCCGTCCTTCAAAATGTGTCATATTTTTCCGAAATTAAGAATTTTATTTGTAATTGAATGTTTAGGTTATTTAAATAGTTTTAGTTGCAAAATCCCGACACAGATCGACCTACTTCCGTCGAATTTTCAAATTTAAGCTGTCTCTATCGTTATGATAATGAATCATGAATAGAGTAAGATCACACGACCCTCAGATGCAACTTATTTTTTAAAGGACAAAATGTAAGAATATAAAGTAGCGTAGGTACCTCTGTACTTTGAACGCGTGTTTATTTGTTAAGTTGGGTAGACAATCAATTTTTAGGTATGCCAGATGAGAAAAATATAATTCATTTCACTTTCTTAATAAAGGCTGATTTTTATAAACCTTGTATAGAATGTTATTCTAAGATTATATTGAACACAACTTAACACTTCTCGATGTCTATAATTTACCCCAGGTATTAACTATATCCAGATCCATTATAAACTAAGTAACAGCTACTCGTGACTACTTTCACTTAAAATTTGACAAAAAAGTAAGCACACCCTTAAGCAGTCTTAAAAATGTTCTGTTTATGAACAGAAAAACCACCTACATCACACTACTGTGGAAAACAAGCGACTCCTGAAAATATAGCATTACTAAAGTGAAACTATGTCTCAATGATAGTGAGACCATTTTTTGGTGATTTTCTTAACATTTTTCAACCCTTAAATGAACGGTTTAGTAAATTATAAAAGCAGAAGTTCTTTACATTTACATGTAGATTGATACTTGCAAGACCAACTAGAGATGAAACGAATATCCGGTATCCGGCCTATCTGGCAGCGTAAATACTATCCGGCCGAATACCAGATAACTAGCGCTTATCCTGCCAAATACTGGATTTAAAAAAATATTTTTTGGTAATTAATTGCTTTATTTAGTTAGTATCACATATATCACAAATTATGGTGAATGAAATATTAATTTCTTTGCATTGAGGGGTAGCAAGCGGTTTCCGATATCTTCTTAAATAAGGCCAGCTCCAGAAAAAAATCTTTCGCTGTACACACTGCTTCAAGGTGCTGAAAGATAGATTTTGGCAAACTGTTAATATTTGGGTATCGTTTAGCATTTACACCCACCAAGAATAAGGGTTACACTTGCAATAAATTCGAAATGACTTAAGATAAAAACTAAGCTCACATGCAATCGCGTTTCTTTCTTCATTTTAAACCTGGCTAGAATTGTTTTCATTTGCTACCTCATCAAAGCAATCCCAAAACGTATCATGAGCTTTGCGAGATACAGCTAACTCTGTCTCTTCTCCTCTTTTTTTTTAGCCGGTGTTGAAGATGAACTCTTACTAGAGGACTCTTCACAAGACATTTTTAAATATTCCAATAGAATCTCCAGGAGCGCTCTTTCAGGGTCAGCACCCCCAAGTAGTTTGCTTTGAATCTCGGGTCTAGATAAGTTGCAATCAAGTAGTTTGAGTCTTGACTTATGGGGTTAAAACAAATTTCTAATTCAGTTTAGTCCGGATATTCGCCGGCCCAATATCCGGCTAAACTACTATCCGTTCCATCTAAAAAAAAAACTTAAAAAGGGGTTGAATTTCGAAAAATCCTTCCTAGTTAGACCGCAGTCCACTTGGGATTAACACCTTATAGTTTCTTGTTGTTATCTTCAATGGTTTAGCCGCCAGCGTGTCTGTCAGTCAATCAATTTACTCTTTTAATTTAGAGATAAAAATCGAATTAAATAGAACTGATTTGCATGGCTCTCACGCAAAGATCTTGGTCAAATAACGTTTACGCGCTGTATGCAGAGTTAAACATTTAAGTAATCCAAAAACGCTCAAGGTATTTCAGTTAATATAAAATAACACCATGGTCCCACGATTATGATTCTTTTAGTACGAAAGAAAAATCGTTTACCACGAAAAAAAAATCATATTTCGAAAAAACAGTAAAAAAATGTATTTACCTAACAAATAATAACACTTTTTATAGAGCTCTTTTAGTATTTTGAATACATTTGTGTATGCAAGAATAAGTTGCCAATTTAATACAATACACTAGTAGACAGTGTCTATGTCCTATGAAGTCAAACAGAACAACAAAAGATTTAAGATTTAATAACCGCTGATGTCGTCTATGTAAAAATGTTTTTCTTATCATGAAATTCGTTTAACACAATAAAATAGGTCGATCTTTTAAGTTTCGTGTAAGCTATTTTTATGGTAGATATTTTAAGTGAAATATTTCCCTTTTAATACCGTTTTGTGCTCTTAGTACTGTAAGTCCTTTGAATACATAAAAATCTTCACAAAAACTTTTATCAAAACCCTTAATATGTACTTACAACCGTTCGACTCATTTAAAATCCGGCTTTAAGATATAAGAGAATAACTAACGATCGATTTCTTAGAGCATTTAGAATTGTTCCATCTGAACTTCAGTTGCATAATTAAACATTTTTATTAACGATTTTCGAAAATCTTAGATTTCTCTTTGGCTCAAGTTAACATATCATTTTAAGTTGCATTTTAAAATCTATTTAAATTTTACGATAACACGTGAAACTTTAGTCATTTAAATTTAAAACTACTGCAGTGTATCAATTAAATGTCCAATTAAATCTAATATTAGTTAATGGTGTAATTGAACGATAAAAATTAATACATCATAATTAAAGAAAAATTTCTTAAAATTGGATTTTCTTAAATTATATTTTAAAAGTGTTTCGAGTTTTTCTGAGCAAAGGTCTTCAGTGACAAAAGGAAGAAATAAGGATTTTATGTAACTTAATTAGTTCCAAGTGTAATTAGTTTTTCTTTTTTGCGATTGGAGTTACACAAGGCATTGTTAGATTTCTTCAATCCTCTTGGCTTTTGCACTTCAAGAAAAACAATAAGCTCTTTGAGAACCTAACAGTTACGTGAAAATGTTGATAAAAAACGCTTCAGCGTAAAAACCAACTAAGCAGAGTCTTGAAAAATGTAACATTTGCAGTTTTCGAGGAAAAACCCGATTTCTTGCTAACTTTTCAAATGGGGACAAAATTCCAATTTACTTTCTCTAAAACAATAAATTCCATGTAAAATTTCATCGAGATAACGACCGGAATCGAAGTATAGCAAAGCATAATATGATGTTATCTAACGTGTTATAGATGTACCAGGTAATTAATACAAACGAGTAAATACCATCAAAGAAAAATAGTTCAAAGATCCATAGAAAATACTGATTTACATATAATAAAATCCAATTTAATTATCTAACATGGTCGTAAAAAAGATTTTATGCTTCTAATGCGGAACTTATTGGCAGATAAGTTGATGAAAGTGAAATGAAGAAGAAATCGAATCTTTTAACGACATTAAAAAGTAAACATCCAAATGTTGAAAGCATTTTGACTTGAATTTGCTTATTAAAAGTGCGAATTTCATTAGATTATAGTGAAGTGCTCCCATTCAATGGCTTAATATTCAAATAATCGCTAATAAGAACATGAATTTATCTCAACAATAAATATTATGAAGACGAAAAACAAGTTTATTCAATGTCATAATACTTGACGATTTTAATTTTCCTTGCTTGAGATAAGTAAATTGCATAAGGAAACTATATTCAGTCAGATACATTAATTATGATACATATCCTTAATAATATAATAATCAAAAATTATCAATTTCATAAAAAAAAAATGTTACCTTTAATGCTAATCGTTTGCTCTTTGCTAGTGCCATTGTTTTCTTTAATCAGACTTAATCCAAATGTAGAAAGACGAACTTTAAACACTGTATTTTTTTTCGACAATATATAAAATGTTTCTTCCAATATCACACGATTACCGTTACTTAAATCTGAACAATCGTCATCGTGCGTCAAAGACGCCCGCCGAATATCACTCTTGGCTGCTGTCGCCATTATAAGTTCCGCGCAAGGCATCATTCCTCGTTTTATATACTCTTCCATTGCCCCCACCAAGACAATTACATTAAATTATAATTCATCTCAAACTATTCGTATGAAACTTTTTTAATTAACAAATTAATTATAATAGCAATTTTTGATGTAATAAATTTTTATTTGACATTTAAACTACAGATTGGTATAAATAATCCCTAGATTTTCTTTATCGCCTCTAATAATTCTTAGATAAAAGTTTAAATTTACCACAATTTTTTTTTCAATTCAAATTTTTTTTTTCATTCGTATTTAATGCTTTAATTTCAAATGATTTGAATCAATAATTTCAAATTTTCTCGTTAGCATAGCTAAATATAATAAAAATTTTCAAATATTTTTCAAATTTTTATCGTACAGTACAGTTGTATTATACCTATTATACCAAACAACACATTATGAAGGTGTTTTTTTTTAGTAAAAGTACAACTTGAAGTATTGGACATATAAAAACACGCTCAAAGTATATTCGATAGTACCATTCAATCAGTGGTAATCTGAAATCACCCAATAACCTTCTGCGCAGCTAAACCAGTGATCTTAAACGTTTCTAAACTATTTTACTATTCAATGCTAAACAAAAAAGTGGTTTTTAGAAAAATGTCTGCGTGACAGCGATATCGTACCGAAGGGCCCGAAGGGCGAAGGCTTTATCCGAAATTTATCAAAGTTGGAATTTTGCCTTCATATTTCATCTATACCACAAAGCTGTTGGTTGAAATCTACTGTTATAAACTATAGCATAGGTCAGGGTGGCCAGGGAATATCGACTCATCGACTCCATCGACTCTTTAGGCCGAGGGACAGCTCGCTCTACGTCCATATAAATAAAGCGATATATAAAATTAACATAGAAAAAAAGAGATGGAGTTTCGAGATAGTAACTTCACTATTTCTTATTGTATTGTTGGTGCTACTGAATAAGAACTTATTTCTCCTCCGTGACTGTACGGAACTTCATAGAACTCTCGATACAACTCGATATTTGAATTTTGATGTTTTGATAGCTTTCGCGGATTTCGTCATTTAGACTTTGATAGTTGCTTACGTGGCTTACAGTTGTTTCTTTTATTTGTCATTACATTTTTCAGTAACATGTGTACCTAAAAGATGCAAATGCCCACAAATGTTTCTTCTTAATGTCTTTCATTCTTGCATGTTTTTTTCTTGAAAGCTTTAACGGCTTTAACACTCTTTGGTTGTTTTAGCGTTGTTGTTGTATTTTGTTACTGTTGACAATGATTTAAACTACTTAACATATTAAGAAAACTGGGGATGTTTAGGCTGTTACACAGGATAAATTTTAAAAAATAGACATTTCGGGTTTTCATAAACTTTCCACATCAGTATTTTATTTTGAATATATAATGAAAAAAAATAGTGATACATATTTTTAAAAAATAAAATATGTATGACTTTAATAGTTTAGAATACCTATATCTTAAAGTTTTAAATGTTAATCAAGTAAGTGCAGATTTTTTTTTTTTTTTGATGTATAAAGTTTCGTATATATACCTTCTTATTTTCAAACAATTAAATTATTTTTTTAAATCTACGTTTGAATACTACAGTAAAGAATACCAATGATATTGGATATAAGAAACCTCTTTATTGTCTAATGAATATAACTAATAGTAATAGATACATTTTTCTTTTAATTTACTTTTTAAAACTCCGTGTCCTCCGTGTATTACGCAGTATTGGAAATTATAACATATATAATAAGTATTATGTATGTATTACATATATATTATATATAGGTACTCTATATATAGGTATATATAGATCTATATTATATATATACTATATATATATATATATATTTATTTTAGTCTATATATATACTATATTCCACAGTTCAGCAAAAACCAGCGAAAAGGTGAGAGGTGGTGAAAAAATTATCATTAAGAATAACCAAGAATAACTTTGCATTGTACACATATGGTACACATTCAAGGTATCTTAGAGAGCACGTTTCTTTTTAAATTTGGCAATGGCTACTTTTATAAGAGTAGCTTGGATTGGACCTAAATGCGTTTCTTTCAACCACTTTAAATAAAATTTTTTATAATTACAATAGTTATTGACAGTTTTCTTCAAATGCTTATATGATCATACATGATCTAATACTTGTCAAGGTCACAAGTAAACCATTGGAAAATATTTTGTCTTTTTAGGCGATCTTTTATCCTTATATCCTAACAAGAAGCGACTTCTTCTCCATACCCCATATTTCAATGCGGTCAATGTAAAAGAGGTAAAAACGTGACAAAGATTTTCCAAGTTTTTATTTGGGAAATAATAATTAACATCGCTTTCGGTTAAAGCTATTAAGGCATCGGTAGGCCTGTAAATGGTGTCAACAAGATCCCTACGTTGAGAACAATTGTTCCCTTTGTTAAAAAAATGTTCTGCCATTTGGTAGGAAAATCGGGAAATTATCATTTGTTCATTCAAATTTAATCTCTGTTTCTACCTGGTTGATTGTTGGGGCTGAGACGATGGGACACAATTAGCTCTTACTGATTTGCTGGGTATTAAGTTATTCAAGAATATAATTTGAATATAATCTAAGAAATTTTGACAAGTTGGATTTATATTTCGGTGTTCACTATCTCGTACTAAACTATTTTAATTAAATCTACGAGTACCCATCGTCCCTGGCTACTAGGTTTTTATTATATTAATAAAAGATCTTGAGTGAAAATACAATTTTTGAGGGTCGCAGGAATTGTTTTTTTAAATCCGCTATAGCAGTAGGCAAAATAAAATAGGAGTCTACTAAAAAAGAAGTCACTAAGTTTTTTAATACTACTTTCAAAGACTCCCAAAACTTTCATCTACAAAATTATGTTGCTTAACGTTGCACTAAAAACTATGAGCAATATTTTACTTCCATTTGTTTTGGTATCTAGGGTCACCTATGGAATTTTATTATTATACTAGTTGTTCTGGGGTGCCTACGGCGCCCAATTTTTTTTTTTAATTTTTTTTTATTGTATTGATAACAGATAATTATAACTGAGAACTGATAATTGATATTGAAGTTTTTTCTTTATCATACATTGTTATGATCATTTTTCATAAATTTTCATGAATTTAAACATTTTTTTAAACAATCATAGTAGGCATTGAGCGTTACAGAATGAGTGAGTGAGTGAATCAGTGACCTGGGCTTTTATATTATCTTATTATAATTTTCAGTTCATTCTGGTAAAGAAGAAAATCTACACGCAAAACCTTAATCTTGAGCTTCTTCATACGCCTTGACAAGGTCTTTCTATTTGGCTGTATAACTATCGCAAAAAAATCACATTTCCTTAAGTTATTCCTAATTAACTCCTTATTTCCCTTTAACAAATGAGGTGATGGGTCAAAAAGATGAAATATAGGAAATATTTCGTGGCTATAACTGCTATAACATTTTCTTTTTTTTGCCTGTTTTTCCACGACTTACGTATTTTTCGCCTTCTTGCTGTCACATTACCACTTTGACCATTTAATATCTCATTGTTGTCCTCTTCAATTACTCTACCGGCTGGACCAAGCTAGACTGACTGTAGGAACTAGACACAAAATATCTAATCTCCTACGCCTCCTATAGCGCCGGATAGATAAATAGCGCCTATAGGTTTTTATATTCTGCGGCTAAGTTCAGATCACTTCAGACTTAAATATTCGATTCCGAACAATTCCAGAACCATATTACAGCCTGCTCGAAAACACTCGAAAAGCCCAAAATAATTTTTTCTGATAAAATTTTTATTGAACTACCTTAAAATTAACCCCTTAAATCATTTTTAAATCAAAAATTCTCTCTTTAACATCATTTTTTATAGATATTCACCAGAAAAAATTACCCTATTATCACGTGTTTCTTTCAAAATTACCACCGAAAACGTTCTCAATTATTCTGACCTCTTTTGTTTGACGACTATGTTTAAAGGGCTACCATTAGGGTTTTGCACATGGGTTTATCACATATAACCCGAAACCTATCGAAAATTTAAGGGTTTAAACAAATGAAACAAATATTCGTTATCATTTCAAGTTCTGGATACATATTTTTAATGTTGGCGTTATGTAATGAAACAGCTGTTTTGAGTCTTTTTGTACCTGTCACAATATCTATTTAAATCACCTCAATTCGTCACCGAAGGGTGGATCAAATTAATTAATTTCGCCATAATCACAATTCCTTCACCCGTTTTAAATGATAGTTACTATGGATTCATTTTCATTTTTTATGGTAAGTCAATATCATCTCCATGCAGTTTTGATTGAATCATTTAACAATCACCGCTTGGTTACCGGTTATCAAACTCGAATTTTATCATTTTAGGATTACGAAAATTTTCGAGGCTATACCGATAATTTATACTCATTAGACAACGACAAATGTTTAGAGGCGATAATACGGGTAAAAAACTCAGTAATTGGTTCAAATAAACAAAAAGGGAGTGTAATAGCACAGGGTATCGTGCCACGTTTGATGCAACTTTTGGCGGGAGATCAAAACACTTCAAATGCTGTTAGATTGGAAGCTGCTGTGACTCTGGGATCTTTAGCACATGGAAGTGAAGTTCACGTAGCTGCTCTTGCAGATGCTAAACTTGTTCCTCTGTTGATGACTGTATTAAAAGAGGTAGTCAATAACAATACGGATACCAACTCAAACGAATGCCAACCTTTAATCGCAGCATGTCTACGTTGCTTACGATCTTTGTCACAAAGTAGTTTTTATCCACGTTTAGAAGAACCTCCACGTTTATTGTTACGATTAGCCAGTCCAGAGGAACCAATTGAAAATCGTGCTTGTGTCGCTGCTATTTTAGCATCAGCATGCGTAGGATCCATCGAACAGGATGCAATGTGTGAAGGAGGTGCAGGATCGATCTTGACTGAACTTTTAACCGATGCTCCTGATGCTCTCCTACTACCAGCCTTACAGTGCATTGCAGCCTTTTCTCGAGAAAATTCTATGGCGGCAAGTTCTTTAGAAAAATCTGGTTGTGTTGAACTATTAGCAGGATTAGTTCAACGTTCTCGGCCTGCAGAGATACAGCTAAGAGCTTCACAATGCCTAGCTCATTTACATAGAGCCGGAGCTTTACAAGCGACTGATCCACGGGTTGTATTTCGAGCTCTTCCATGTTTAGCTAGACTTTGCCACCGAGAACAACCAACTGAAATCCGAGCCGCGGCTGCTGATGCTTTATCGTATCTAGCCGAAGTTGACACAGATTTACAAAAAACAGCTTCCATTTCTTACCATTTGATATCCGAATTGAGAGAGTTGTTGTCTGAGTCTGAAACCGAAGCGAAGCAGGCTGCTTTTAAAGCTTTTGCAGCTCTTGGGGCTAACGATGAAGGAATCCGGAAAAGAATAATCGAAACTGATAATTTGATGCATAGACTTGTAACGGGTTTGTCGTCTCAGAGTGAATCAGTTCGATTAGCGGCAGTCCGATGCCTTCACTCGTTATCTAGATCCGTTCAACAACTCCGAACAACGTTTAACGACTTTTGTGTCTGGCAACCGTTAATGGCTCTTCTCACAAGTTCTCCGCCTCCATGTATTGAGCTTCTAACAGTCGCATCGTCAACTCTTTGCAATTTGCTATTGGAATTTTCACCGGCAAAAGAACCAATTTTAGAATTGGGCGCTGTTAAGTTATTATGTGAATTGACTGAAAGCACTGAACCAGCTTTACGGCTAAACGGAGTTTGGGCGTTGATGAACATGGCGTTTCAAGCCGAACAACGGGTCAAAACACAAATTTTAAATGCAATGGGAACGGATCGAATATTTCGATTGTTGGGTGATTCCGATGCAAGGGTTTTAATGAAAACCTTGGGGCTGCTTCGAAATTTACTTAGTACTCGGGCGCATATTGATACGATAATGTCGGTGCATGCGATGCAGGTTATGCAAGGGATTGTTCTGGTACTGGAAGGTCCTCATGGACCTACCGTGAAAGAACAGGCTCTTTGTGTTCTGGCCAATATTGGCGATGGGGAGCGAGCTAAAGAATATATAATGACGAATGAGGATGTTTTGAAGAAATTACTTCATTATATGATGCATACAGATTCACGTCTGCAGGCAGCTGCCATATTTTGTATCGGGAATCTGGCAAGGAGAGAAGAACCAGGATCTCACGAACGCCAAGTCCGACTTCAGTGTTTTGGTATTCTGACTCGACTGAAACAACTAGCTAATACTCAGGACCCACTTTTATTTGACAAGTAATTATAATATTTTGGCTAATTACTGAAAGGGCTATCCATAAACCACATGTTATTAAGCTTTTTTGTAGAGGGAGAGGAGTTTGTGTTGTTACAAAGTTTGGATCGTTAGGGTATTTAAAAAAATTTATATGGTGTCCAAAAATTGGTAAGATATATTAAAACAAAAATTTTGGCGCC
This sequence comes from Sisyra nigra, assembly GCA_958496155.1. Taxonomy (NCBI): domain Eukaryota; kingdom Metazoa; phylum Arthropoda; class Insecta; order Neuroptera; family Sisyridae; genus Sisyra; species Sisyra nigra. The sequence goes on along the minus strand of OY292315.1, from coordinate 32,916,440 downwards.
AAAACCAGTTCTAAATATCAATGTTAAGTTTTGCATTGAGCACACCTTCTCTTAAAGAGTTCTATTTTAATTACTGTTATTTTTATAGATTTTAATTAATTCACTTAGTCTAAGATCCGAACCTACATCGACCTTCACCGAGTTGATAATAGAATGAAACTATTTAGGTTTGTCTGCAAAAAGTTTGGTCCTATTAGGGGTTAGCGAATTTTAAAGATTTAAATTTTAATGCGCGTGGAAATGTGTGACAGAGAGATCCGAGGTAAATATACTGTGTAATAATAAAGAACCCAAAATCGCAGTGACGTGTAAAATTTTTTCTATTTGTTGCAATATTTGATTAAAAATATTTTTTTTTAAATAATTAAAAATAGTCTATCCAGGATTTTTTTAGGCAACCCATTTTTAATATATTTTCTAATTTACTAAATTCATGATAAAATATGTTTCATTCTATTAACAACTCGGTGAAGGTCGATGTAGGTTCGGATCTTCTACTATCTTTTTTACAGCTTGGAAACATTTTCTCAGTTTGAAGCTTTTCTTGGCTTAATTTTTGAATTGTTTGAATATTTAAAAAAAATTTATTAGTTTAAAAATTAGTTCTGGACCTTAAATAGTTAAGATGAATAGGGAGGGGGGGTGCTGAAAATCTATATGGCGTTATGGAAAAGAGACGAATTTAGAACAATTTAGGTTTATGGATAGCCCTTAGTAAAATTTTATAGCTAGGATTCTATTTTTGATTTCTTTCTTTTTTTAGAGTTAAATCAGCAATTGCGGAGTTTTCGGAACAGTGATTTATCAGTTCAATATTTTTATATCGCATCTTGTCTACGTGGTTTTGGATGTTGTATTCAACGAAAATTACTTAAGTTCATAATTGGGTTACGTACTGCATTAATTATCCAACTTTTCGACAATTATCTATAAATGTTTTTCTTAAGACTAACATACGATATTATTTCACTGGAAGAGCTCAGAATTCCATATTATAAAATGTAATAAAAGTCTATTGATGTTGGCCACAAGTAAATAGTTTGTTATTTAGTATTTATTTAGCTGAAATACGTATAAGAACGACTTACTTTTGTCTCGTATTCTTTAAACATTTATGAGTTGAACAAAAAAAAAAAGCAATTTTAATTACCGATGAACGAAACCTAAAATTCATCGTTAATTTAAATTTGGGCATTAATGTACAAATCAATGTTATAGACATATAGTTATAAATATAAGCAATTTTCAATTCATCTATTTCTAAAAAATGTAAATCTACTATTTCTTTTATAATATCGTTAATAAGCTTAAGAAAACTCAATTAACATTTCAAGTGTTCTTTTTGTGGTTTTGATGTCAAAATAGCTAATTTTTGTAAGGTCTTCAAAAAGTTAACACTTGAAAAGTTAATTTATTGAATTGACTGATTAGATTATTAAAAAATAGGATAATTGATTTAAGTATATATATATATAAAATAGTTTACGAGAAAGAAACGGCGAAGTTCAATTCATTAATCGAAAACCCTAGTCATTGAAAGTAAGCTGTATTTATAATGGTCTTTACAAATTTATCATTTAAATTCAGTCGCTCTTTAGAACAACTACTAAAGTCCATTTTTTTCGAAAAAGGAGTTTATAGTGGATTTTGAATCTCCAATCAACCATTCAAATTAAAATTTCGGTATAAAATCAAAAAAGTTTAAAGAGTTCACTTTTGAGTATTATACAGTAGGTTTGTTCCAGCTCAAAATCAAACCGTACATTTACGATACAAGTCATGCGTATTTAAAAAAAATTGACCTGATTTTCTATTGCGCATGGCTTGTACTATAACTGTACGGTTTTATTTTGATCTGAAACAAATTTAAAAATGTTCAGCTTTAATTATAAGAAATAGTCTCATTTTGCATGTAAATTTCCAATTCATTAAATCGATAAACATTTCAATCAATTTTTCGACGTTTCAATCTCAAACTATAAAATCTGAAAATACCTCTTCGATAAAATAAGTTTCAAACGAACCGCAAACCTCGGTTTTTTTCAATACTATTAAAATACGAGAGAAGCTTTAATACATATTGTCGTACATATTTTTCCGTGTTATTATTTCTGTTTGAATGTTTGTACATATTGTCTCTAAGAAATAATGTAAATATTAACGATAGTGAAATTTGATATAATTATACCTACTTCAGGAAATCGATGCTTACAAATAACTATTAATAATTAACGAAATTATATTACGTTTAAAAACATTTATTTCATAAGTTTGATTTATTAAATATTTGACATGTTGAGATTCACATTTTAGATCATGTTTTATTTGATTCATATATTTTATTTGTTTACATAAATGATGATTTTTCATTAATTTTATCATCTATTTAAAAAAGAAAAAAAAATCGTTTTTCATAAGCGTTTTACATATTTGGTGTATTGACTAGAAACAATTTTCAAAGTAGGACTCACTAAAATCATAATAGCAAATTGACAACTTTTTTTTTAAATCAGAAATTGTAACCAAATTGAAATACTTCTGTTATTTATAAATATTATATAATAATTTTACACGTAAAAAGAGGTACAACATTTTTAATAACATAATAACTTTTGATTTCGCCCTATACTTAATTTTCAGACAAAAAAAACTTGGAATGTTTTAATAAATGCATATTTTCAATGAAAACTGGCGTTAACATTTCCTTAAAAATTAAATTAAAGCGGGTTTATTATAAAATACGATTAATATGTTAACTAGGAAGAATAGAGACCAGGAGCTTGAACTAATGCCTAAATGTCTTCAAGGGCGCATGAAAGTCCTACGAGTAGTTCTATTGTAGATATCACTGGGATGTACCACCACATTTCTTATTGTAGTTTATACTTTGTGACTAAAATATTATGAAAGTGGAGAAAGTGTTGATTGCAACTAAACTTTTTATTATAAAAAATAGTACTAGCTCAATAGAAACATATTATTCTAAGGGATATATTGAGAAAACTTGACCATTCCAACAGCTCAATATTTAAAAAATTGGAAATCTGCTAGAGACATTTTTTTGTAGTTGATTTTTTTCTTAAAGTTTTATTTAAAACTTTTGATAAAATTAGCGTTAAGGTACAATTTCATGGATCGTTAAATTTCCAGCGATATGGTCACGTGGTAAGTTTTCGACCAATGTTCTGTCAGGATTTTGAAATTGAAACTGCTGCCCTAGCGCCGCTAGCGTCAAATCGTTGAAGCTTGAAATCGCTCAGATGGCATCCATCTCTTTACCAATTTCAAAATACTGGCAGCACTTTGGTGGAAATCGTACCACGTGACCAAAATTGCTGGAAATCGAGCGATACATGAAATTTCACCATTACTCAGCACTACTAGTTATTTACACACATAAACAGTCCATGCAGTTGTTAAAATGGTGGCCATTTGTTTCTTCTACTTTATATTTCATATAATATGAAAGTAATCACAACAAAGCATAAATCAGCTGGAATTTTAATATGTTGAGCATATTTGTCAAGTTTCTTACCTACTAGAGAAATTCAAGCGATCCAACGAAAAAATGTATTCTTCCTTTTCCTTTTTATTTTCACTAAATCTAGAGAAAGCAATCATTGAATCTACGATAATAGAGAAATATAAGAATCTTAACAATTATTGTTAATATATTAGAAGTCTAGCTGGTTTAACAGTAAAAGAAACATAGTTATATAATAATTTAACAAGGTGGTCATAAGTTTCTATTGCGCATGACTTGTGCCATAAATGTATAATTTTATTCTCATCTGGAACAAACCTAGTAATAATTTCCATTATTTCGTTAGTAATTAATGTGGATGGAGTAATTATACAATTAAAACATACCAATTATAGATGTTATTGCGACAAATCAGACCATAGCTAATGTGAAGGTAAAGTTAACTAAATTAATTATACTAAGTGTAAATAGCGCAGCAAGTGGTTGCCTTCGATTAGCATTGGAACAATCCAAATCTGTTCCACTTAAGTTCGGATTTCTGATCTCTATTCTTCAATATACTAACTTAAGCCGGTGCATGTGTATTGTTAGAACCTGACACTGTATCTGGATTAGCCAAAGGATCTAATTCGGAAAATAAATCAAACCAGGCAGTTCTCTCATTGTTAGGTCCTTTCTTTTGTGGCAAACAAGTTCCATTTCCCTTCGATTGTTGTAAAAGCAATTGAGACGGAAGAAACTCGGCCGGCTGATTAGATCCAATTTCGATAGATCCTAATAGTTCATTAACATCTTGAATTGACGATGAATTATCAAGGGATAGTAACGTGCTTGTTTCTTCCGGTTGAATTAACATGTTGTTACTCTCCTCCGTAGGAAGTAGAAGTTCGCTATTTTTCACGGGTTCTTCTTTGGGTTCTGTAGGGGTATCCGTATAATCAGCATTGAAGAACAACTTATCGTCTTCTGAAGTACTATTAGTTAACGTTTCGGATAAAGTTTCCGATCTTGGTGTAGCTGTTACTTTAGTAATAGCTCCATCGAGAGCTTGACTAGCTTTCGTAGCAAAATTAACCATGGAATTTTCATATAGGAGTAACGCGTGTGAAAACATGTTACATCTGGCTGCAGCTAGTAAATCAACTTTTTGTAAGCAGGCTAGAGTGAAACGGTCGAACTTGGCTTTAGAAGCTCGAACCTGAGCCTGAGCTTTTCGGAAGCCGTTCAAACCTCCGGATTCAGGGTCGAGTTGAGCGGAGGCTGCTTTCATCCATTCGAGTGCAGCTCGGTATTCGGTTCGAGACTTTTCCATTGCTGCAACGGTGCTTCTTGAATCAGTAATTGCACGACCTCGAAATGTTTCGACTTCATGGTGGAGACGAACTAAGGGTGGACGTAGTGCGAGTCTTTGATGTCCAACGTACGCAACAGCTTTTCCGGCTACACTCATGGCCTTACCGACGTCGGTATTCTTTTCATTTTTACCGCTTTCTTTGAGATAGCGACCCAAAGCGTTTTCTTCCTGAGCCAAAACACAAAGTCTTTCTTGGTATATGTCTATGACCCGCTGTAGTTGTACACAACTTTCAGACACGGACCGAAACAGCTCCAACTTTGCGTCGAGCTCTGCGTCTGATGCAACCACACATTCGTCTTCTTTGGAGCCAAGTTTTCGAAGAACACATTTTTTGGTTACCCAAAACTGATGTTGCATGTTACTCATTTTTTAAAAAACTAAAATATGTTGCACCCCAAAATATAGACAGAAAGCAAAAGTTCTAATCACTATCGACACCTTTGATCTTGATGGTCTTTTGCGGGTTCGGCGCATCTGCGGCGCGCAGTCATTCAAAAAAGTACTTTTAGTGAGCGGTCACATAAATGTTGTAAATAATCTCATGAAAGTGGAATACATTTTCCGCTACAATGCCGTTATGAACTGAAGTACATTACCACTACCACCACGTACCACCACTACAACCAAAACAATATATCAAATATATAATGCAACTACAGACATGCGCGAGTGTCAAAATGACCACCAATGACCTGCAATAACCACCGAAAACTCCGAGTGACACTTCTGCTTTTTATCTATTTTCTTGATTTTCTGTTGTCAACGTCATCTGTCACCCCCGTTTACCCCGTGTTTACCCCGTAAAAGTGTCACCCCCATGTCTGTCACTGTCAATTATTTGGTTTATTTCCTTGCTAGGAGTGAAAAAAACCGAAAAAAACTAAACCGCAAATTTATTAAAAATGAACAATTTATTTTAACCTACTTTTAATTATTATTAATATATTTTTATTACTCTGTAAATTATATTTACTACCAACAATTTTAATGATTTTCATGACTTTTTAAAAAGTATTTCTTCAAAGACCAATTTACTAACCACTTTACATCACAGATGATTCAATTATTAAGTGGAATGTAATTTATTTATTTATTTATTCTAATAAAATTCGTTAAAGCGATGGAATCATGCGATAGTTCAGTATATGAATACGATTTAGAGGATTCTGAGGTAATTTACACGGAAATAAATTGATTATTTCAATATTTATTTTATCAATATGCTTCAGCTTGATAACTATGAATATTCCATTCCCGTACAAGAAGGATCTCCGCCTTCATTAGACAGTGTGTTAAAAGAGTTAACTGACGATGAAAATATTGAAAATGCAGATCTAAAAACGTTGTCTCAACGACCTCCATCGGGTGCTTCTAGCATATCCTCGAAAAGTGGGAATTCACTAGAATGTTCATTCCTTCACCATGTTTTACTTCAAGGCATCACATCTCAGCTATACTCAGCAGCGGTACATCTTAAAGTTAATATAATTTTTGGTGTGAAATTACAATTTTTGTATTCGTAGGATCGAATTTCTGCTGGACTTCCAACAGCATTGGCTGCAAGTGCTGCTGGTTTAGTTTGTATTGGAACAGCTCACGGAATTACGTTAGCTTTTGATTCGGCTCAGGCTTTGCGATGGTGTAGTCGAGAGCCTGACCATGGAGCCGTCTCTGCTCTATCAGTTAATAACGATGCAAGTCGCCTTTTGGCAGGATACGAACGAGGGCATATCATAATGTTTGATGCTCAAACTGGAGATGTTTTACGATCAATGCCCGAAGTTCATGCACCACAAACCGCTGTTTTACACCTTCGATTTGCCGATTGGACAAATCTAGCATTCTGTGCCGATTCTGCCGGTATCTATTTTTTTAAAGTTTTTATTATCATTCTTATATCAATTAAATCTGTTTTGACGGAAACTTGTAATCGATATTTTACCCATTTTTCGAATTACAATCGAGTTGAAAATTTTTCACATATAGGGGAAGTGAGCCCAAAACGGGTAAGCAGCCTTACGCTCCTGTATGGAGCATTAGCATTTTGTGCGCGTGCGCGGAGATTTGTCTAACCTTGACGAGATTTGATCAATTAAGCTCGAGCGCCGGAATTGTTTACGAACATAGGAATTTAAAAAAAAAAAAACGTTTTTTGCTAATTATACTAAAAACTGTCAAGGTAAGGGTTCCACGATTAGTCGAAAATCGTTATAATTTTCGTGTTGTTCGTATCATCGTTTTATTTTAGCTTGAATTTACATGAACCCTTTGCCTGCTTTATCTGTCACTTAGAGTTTATTTGTACTTTAATAAGAAAATAGTGTTTCGGGCAAAACGGGTAAATAGATATAAACAATTTAACATGAAAAATACGCAGAAAAACCCGAAAATGTATAGATGCTTCGTTTGTGGTGATCCGTAAGAATATCCACCTAATGAAGACTGGATCGAATGTGGAGATTGTAGAGAATGGGCTCATGAAACCTGTACTTCTTATTCTGGCATGGGCCATATTATTGTGATTTGTGCCAAGAATGACGTTCTTCAATTTATTATCAGTTTGCATTTTCTGTTTGATATATAATTGTAATAATTATTGTTCTATATTATAATATTAACATATTTGATCTCCAAAATAATAAGTAACTCTAAAAGTCTGATTATATGAGTACAAAATTAGTATTATAAATTAGTGTAAATCTCAATCGACTCTATCGAAATAGCCAACAAATATTGAGACTCATTAATTAAATACTCTGTAAATGAGTAGTATTAATACGTTATTTTTATATAAAACGAAAAAATTGATTCATAACTCATTACAGTAAATAAAAATCAATTTTCCCCAAGGTAGTTATACCCGTTTTAGGCTTATGTATAGAGGTTTTTTGATAACTTTGCTATTTTTTAAAATAAACAAATACTGGGCATATACTGTGGTCAAATCGTGTTTTATTTCAAAGTTTAATTAATATACTATATATTTGAAAGTAAATCAACCTGCCATATAATACGAATGTTAGTTTTTTTTACTTTCGCGTTTAACTTACCCGTTTTGGGCTCACTTCCCCTATACTAGATCTAGATGACAAAAAATGAATTACGTATTGATCAAATAATCCATTTATTTTAAGGATGTGTGTTTTCGATAACTTTTGCTCGACGCCTTGGTATTCGAACATGGGATTCTAAATGTTTATTTTCTGGAGCTCGAGGAGAAGTTTGTGCTATCGAACCACTAATGAACAGCATTCCTGAGCTACGATCAAACGTATTACTAGCGATGGCCACGTTATCAAAAATCATCGTCGTTTCCGTGCGTCCTCGTTTACGAATCATTTTTACACATTTACTATCTGGAAGTTTGGCGTCGTTACCGTTAATCGCCTGGCAACCTCTCGGTCCAATATTAGCATTTGCTCGTGGATTGGAACTATACATTTATCGTTTTGTCGTTACTTCAAATACTATACGAGCTATACCTTTAAGACGTAAACTTTTACCTAAACCTTTATTAGCCATCCATTTTTTGAGTGCTAGAGCATTATCGTGTGTTGATATCGATGAACGAATGAAACTATTGCATGCACGTACTTTACAAGTGCGGGAAACCACAGATATATCATCCGTTGGGTTAATCTATGCTTCGGCACATTTCAAGGCATTAGCTACTGGTGGACACGTAAGTGCTGCCTTGGCTAAAGCCGGAGAACATGCGTGTTATGGCAGTATTTCTGCTTGTGGGCGACGGTTATTGATTTTAGGAGTTCGTGGCTTACACTCAATCAATGTAAGAACGGCCAACGAAAGGCTTCAGTATCTTCGAGATACTGGCAAATGGTCTGAAGTTTTGAGACTTGCATCGATTTCTGGAAGTCGGGACTTTACATTGCAATTAGTTAAGGAATATTTATCTCGAGATCTCACCCGAGATGGTTTGGAGGCAGCTATTCTTTGCTGTGTCACATTAAATGATGAGTAAGTAATTCATTTTTATACAACTTTCTACGACATTCCAAATTAGCCATTTTACAAATCAAATTCAACACTTAACTCATTAGTTGTTTATTATATGTAGTAAAAATTATCGATAAGAGTCATAATGGAACAAAGATATATATTATGAATATATCATACTAGCTGTACCAGCAACTTCGTTTATATGAGCTTTAGAACATTGATTGTAAAACTTTTCGATATATGGCGCATGAAGACCTGCAAAATTTATAGACTTCTTTTATTCCGTAAATATGATATTTATTTTATGCTACAAATAAAAACTTCAGAAATAATCAAATCGAATTTCAGTTAATACAAAAAGGCATAAGACGAAGTCTAGTTAATATGAAGTTCGTTTAACACGAAACCTCTTAGGAGAAAGTTAGGTTTATACAATAAACGTTAATACCATTTATTAATTAATACGAAGTTAATATCTGTTAATAAATTAATAATGTTTAGTACAAAGTATTTTAAACACGAAAACGCTTAATACGAAATCGGTTTATATTTTACGCCAGTGATTCCCAAACTTTTGTGGCCCAAGACACAGTAAAAGAAATCAAGAATTTTCGCGACACACCTGTTTACACCAATATATGAATTTCTAAGAAATGAGGAAAAAATTAAATAAAGATAAATAAATTTTGAAAACACAGAAAGATATTCTTTATCAATGGGTTGGATGTGTTTGCTTTCGTGAGCAAATCAATTCAAATCGTGGTACAAAATTATATAAGCATCAGTGGCGTGCGGTGACTTTTGAAACAGGGCATGCGGTTAGAAGTGGGGGGGGGGTTATAAGAACCACATTTTTAAAATTTATTTTTTTATTTGATAAACGTGGTGTTATAAGTATTTTTTTTTAAATTAGACTTATTCGACGCTCCTTCTTACAAAAATCATCAACAACCGCATCATATAATGTATTTAAAAACCACGAAAATAGTTCTTATCTTAAAGAACAGAACATTTGTATGGCTTTTGGGTCAATAATTCAAAATAACTCACGAAAAGTATCAGTAACAATTAAAGTCACTGTTTAGATTCAAAACGGAAAACGCATCTGCTGGCTGTTAATTGCCTATGTGTAATGCCGAGAGAGATAGTATTCGACCGTACTAGTGCGCATGCGCGACCAATTCGAAGCAAAGAATCGCATGCTACTGTCGCTAACGCATTCATTCGGCTTTTGCCGTTCATTTGACTTGGTAAACTATGCCAATTTTATGAGTGATACCTTTCATTATTACGTAAATTAAAAAATTTATAAATGATAAAAATATATCATTTTTAGAATGATTTTACAAATGCAATTGCGTAAATTAAAAATTAAATGAATAAATCATAAAAAAATAATCAATTTTTAAAATCGTCTTACAATCCATCGGCATGCGCCGCATCTACAGCATGTATGGACCGCACGCCTCTGATAAGCATGTATGTATTTCATCATCTGGTAGATATAAATTTTACTCAAATAAATGTAATACTCAAAAACCCTAGCAAATTTAAATATTTTTTGAATATCTCGCGACACACTTTGGAATCCCTCGCGACACACTTGTGTGTCGCGACACATAGTTTGGGAATCACTGCTTTACGCTAACGACAAATTTCAAATAATATTAAAACACCTAAGTTCGGTTAATAGAAAAACGCGTTTGATTTGTAAAATGTTCAATTTGGAGTAAAACTTGTCTTAACGACATAAAATTATATTTTTCCAAAATTTCGTTTTAGGGCAACTTTATGTGATTTGATTTGGGAAAAAGTGGCGAATAATGAACAGTATAAATCGTGGTACTTTTCAATTTTAGAAGACCATATTACAGCTGGAAGACTCACGTCGTTAGCACCAACTGTATCTCAGGCATTAGTAGCATTTCATGAATCGAATAATACTTTAACAAAATTAGAAGCGTTACTACCTTCGTTAAATGTCGCCTGTTTGGATCTGCATCAGTTATTATCGGCGTGTCGAGCTCATGGACTTCATACAGTTTCGTTATGGCTCAGCTCGACCGCCCTTCAGGACTATATTGGACCACTTGTTGAATTTTTACCCTTACTACAAAAAGGGGATGCAAAATTAGGGAATGCCCTTTTGGTTTATATCTCGTGTTGTCTGGCAGGCCGAGCCTACCCCCGTGGAGACCTCCCGCCTGATTTGGCGACAATTGCCCGATCTCAAGTTCTTTGTCATCTGCTAACAAGACCATGTGTTCTATTGAAAGCCTTATTAAAACACGACCCACATGCCTGCGTCAGCGTCTTTGAACTAGCATTTGTCGAACCTGATTTTTCCGATGATATAGGCCAATGTAGACGACAACAAGTTGCTAAACTATTATTAGAATTAGCCGAATCCCCCGAACAATATGACGCTATTGTCAGTATGATAGCAAGATGCCTTTTATCAGGGATGATAATGAAAGATGAAGACTTTATCAAACCGATCGAAAATTGGTTGCGTTCATCGAATGGAAGTCCTGTTAAGGAACGCTTATGGCTTGATTTATTATCCGGAGATGTTTTAGCGCATTTATCTGACGAAGAATTGATTGAAATGGCCGATGAAGCAAAATGTTTTCGGGTTAAAGAATTAGTATTAGAACGTACTCATGACTATTGTAAAATCGTTGAGTGTTATTTGAACGACAATCTGCGTAAGCGTGATATATTTAGTTACATGCGTAAACATTCAAAATCACCAAATCGAGAGATTCGAACGCAGCTCTTAGACCGATTCGAAGAGTTGTTAGATATTGATAAGGAGAGCACATTGAAAATAGTTGCAGAACTATTTCCAGAGTTAGTCATTCCATTAAGTGAAAAATTAATAGCAAAATCGGATGTTCTGATAGAGCTTTTGTGGGCGGCCATCAAAGCCAATGCTCCAGTGCTGAGCCTTTCTAATTCAACGCATTTGGCTGCGTTAGCACAGGAAGCCGGTGATTTTGAATTGGCAGCACGGCTATTGGAGGCTTCAGGAGATTTATCAGGGGCTCTCGAGTTATTGTTAAGGGGTGACGCAGCTCCCCAGGCGGCGGCTTTGTGTGCTCGCGCACCAGAACCTAGTAGCCTTTTGGGAAACGTTTCCGATCCCAAAATGTTGCATCGGCTGTTAAAAGCTACGTTATCTGATTCTTCTTACGAAACGTTATTGTACGAAACCAGCTTTAAGATACTAAGTAAAGATTTGCATTTAAGTAAGTATATGATTCATAAAAAAATTAAAAGAAAAATTAATTAAAAAATTGTTTTTAGGTCTAAGAAATGAGCTTGCAAAAGCGAAAAGAGGAAGATTTGCTTCGCAAGGAACTGTTGGATGTTTAGTTCATCACTCTACAAATTGTACGGATTCTTAAAATCGTGTTTTAAGAACCTGTACTATGTCTAGTCTTAATTTAATGTTTCAATTAGGTTTTTTTAGAGCATTAGTTCAAGTCGTCAAAGATTTGAATTTGATTTGAGGTGGATCTTAACTGAATTTAAGCATTTAAAATTCTTTATTTGGAGTGGAATTCAACAAAATTTAATCAAATTTAGACAAAGTAAGAGAAAATTAGTTTTATCTAGTTTTACGGGAATCTAGTTAAATAATTGTTCAGTTTGTATTTAGTATATTTCTAAACTTGCATGAAATATATCTATCCACATAATACAGTAAAAGTTCGGATAATCGAAAGTATTCTAATACCTATTTCAACAAAATAAAAACATGCAAATTGTGAAATTTTGAATTTTAGTAAAATATTCAGTTGTTTGAAATTTTCCATGATCCGAAATGTTTTAATTTCCAAGCATTCCGGATAGTTGAATATTAAAATAATAAAAATTGAATTATTCAAAAACTTCGATTATTCTGAAGTTTTTTATTCACAAGTATTCTGGATAATCGAAAATTTCGAAAAGTCTATCATTCCCATGCATTACGGATAATCGAAAATTAAGAATAGTTGAATGTTGCATACCCTAAATTTTCAATTATATTCAGAAATGGTGGAGAATGAGACCATTCTGGATAGTAAAACACTAAATATTTAATTATTTCTTATTTTGTTCGAATTCTGGTTTATTTATTTTCAAGTTACGTACCAGGTCACAATTTTTCCATTGGTCCGATTATATTGATAGAGACCCTATTTCGTGTCACTTTTCAAGTGAGACGACAGTTCAAATTATAATTATGTCAAATGTTGCTTTACGACAAATCTCGTGGATGTGACGATTCTTTTTGGTAATCTTTACCGTAGTGTGAATCGGCAACTGTCGTTTATTTGTCTTGAAATGACAGTTGTCGTCTCACTTGACAAGTGACCAGTCTTACAGAATAGGCTCTTGATTTTCTTGTAAAATCCTCGAATAAAACAAATATTTTATGATAAAGAAGACTTAAAAATCAAATTTTCGAATAATTATGCGTACCGATCTAGCTTTTACTCTCCTCGCAGTTCGGTTGTCGTACTAATTCTGCGCTCTAACTGAAATTTTATAAAATTTACGATAATTTTTCGACAAAAATAACTAAATTCATAATGAAACTATTAAAATTCTTGAATTCGATAAAAAATTAAGAATTTAAAATACATCCCAACTTAGATAAGCAAGAACTCAAGGGGCTAATTTTTTTTTTTTCACTTGTTAATGTTTTTCACTTAGCTGGGTCTTTTTCTTACAAAGGTGCAATAAAAGTATTTCTTCCTTGCAGAGGTTTTATAAATGTTCAAAAAAAGAAATATGCACGATAGTTCTAAAAAAATTATAAGAAAGAAAAAATATATAAGCCAGCCAGCGACTAATTTATGAAGGTCAAGGGCGTAAAGTAGTGTCAGATATGAAAAGATAAAGATATCTATAAAGTTCAGACATGAAAAATGCCTATCATATAGAAATTTTTGATGAGGCCTGATAATTAGTCTCATTTTTGTTCCAAATGAAAATAAAAACGTACATTGTACGGTGTAAGTTATGTGTAATATAAAAAAAACAGTTGATTATGCAGGTTATTCCTACTTCCCGATATAATTCAACTCGAAACTATACTCTTTCGTATTTTTTAAAATGTTTGAACATATAACTTTTGAACGTGTTCGATTTAAATCTTTTAAACGGCATTAAAATGTATTCACGGTTTTATATTGATAGTTGAAGAATCTCGAAATTTTCTTTAGGTTCTTAATTTATGAATATCTTTAAAATGGCATGTCGCAGGTCTTAATCGGTTTATTTGTTCTTGAGATATCTTTTATTTACACACATACACGGTCGAACACCGCGGCGGGAATAGTCAGAATGTTTTCCTAGGATCTCAAAACTCGACTGATTAAAATTGGATCAAAATCAATAACTTTTCTATTTTTAAAAATTTTCAATATTCATGACGGAAAGTTAAAAAGTTTCCACAATTTCATATTACGCATGACTTGTAACGTACAGTGTACATTTTTATTTTCATCTGGAACACAGCTATAGTTTTCTCATTTACCTACCTCTCGCTTATTTAAGTTCTATTGTATTCGAATTTAATTAAAATCCACTTAGTCAATTCAAATTCAGGAATTGAAACTAAATGCTCAAACAAACCTATAATTTATTATTAAGCAATATATTATAAATTTGTTATTATTTATATGTAAATAAAAATCAATATTAACATAATTCACATAACTTTTATTAACCTGAAATTGTATCACATACATTATAAAATTTTTATAGTCAAGAAGAGATTACCATAGTCTTATAGATATGTTATTGCCTTCATTTAATACCTTAGTCTTATTTACAATTATATAAAAATAAATATTTGATATTTTTTAAAATTATAAGCTATCAAAAGGAAAGTTTTGAAATCATTTTAACGATGGAAACATTTTCGTATATATATCATTAAATAAAAGACGATGGTCTGTGGATAAGGTATCTTTATAGATTCTATGGACAGCATGAAACACTGAAGGGTTATCTTTGGCCGCGTCTAATAGTTTCCTAGGTGAAGGTTTCGGAGGAAGTTTGTTAGCTGCACAAATTTCGCCTTGGCCAAATAAAATTTCGTGAATTTCAGCAATTGCATCCAGTCTGGCCAACATGTCCAGGGCTAATTGAATCGAGCCTTCATGTAAATTTCCTAGTGATAAAAGTAAACAGGCTAATGGTTTACTGTCGGCTATGGTTCCATATCGAAGCATCTGGTGTAAATTAGAAATTTTCCCTCGACGAACCAAAGTAGTTACAAGCAATTCACTTAGGTGGTGTTGGGGTTGTTGATCTTGTCGAGCAAGAGCTCGCACATAGGCTATTAGTAAACTTGGATCGGGTTCTAATCCAGCTAAAATATGCGTATATACATCGTCTTGGTCTAAAGTTATACATCTAGGTTCCACTGTAGCTGCTAGTTCTAAAGCCTCGGCAGCTCGAGGTACTCCATCGACAATTGCATTTCGTAATATCTTCATTAAAACCGGTTTTCCTCCTTGACGCCTTCGCAAAACTCGAATACAAGTTTCTAAGTTATCAATGTAATGAGCCAGGGCTTCTAATCGTAGTTCTATATACCACAAGCATCCTAATTTAGCATCAATTACTATATTTGGTTGAAAAATCACCCAATTAGACGAATCTGAAAATAATCTTCAATAAAAATTTACCCATTTTCGTTTAATAAGTACTTACAAAGTTCGCAAGATAGATTTTGTTTGGAAAGTTCTAACTCGAACGGACTTATTGACTTCGCAGGAGCTACTGGCAAGTGGTACCTTTCGCCGTTTCTTGCTAGAGTAATATCGAATAGTTGGGATGTTTTAGAAGCTTGATGATGAACTAGGACTAGATCATCCAAAACATTGATAGCAAATCTTCCAGATAAATCAAGTTTTAATGTGTGAGTCAGTTTCATCGCTTGACTTGGAACTGGGGATTGATAGATGAGAACTTCTGCACTGTTGTTTCCGCCAGAGCCGTGGCATAGTAAAATAACGGCAGGTTGTCCTCCTAACATGGCTAAGGTAATGTCCCGTTCTGAACCACTTCGACCCGGTCCCACTATAATTAAATGTGATTAATTCAAGTTCGGATAATTTTACATGGGAGTTACAAAAGATTAGAAATATATAACAGAAACAGATATAGTAATAATCATACATGAAAAACAAAGTTAAAGATAAAAATTTCACTGGCTAAACTTTAAGCAGTATTCTGCAGCATTAGTATGCTGTAGTATTGGAACTATCATTATAATATGTACAACTGCAAACGAATAAAAAGAAATATCCTATGAGTAGAACAGAGATGAATCTAGTACTAATCTTATATAAAAGATAGAGAAAAAAGCAAGCTTTGATATTACAATATTTTTAAAATATCTATATGCACTCTGCAACTACAAACTAATAATAAAACATATGTAAGGAAAAAAAAAATTTTAAATTTCGCTGACTTTGGACTTATAATTATTATATTTCACAAATACAATCCACAAAAATTCATAAGAAAAATTATAAATTTAAGTAAAAATAAATGTAAAAAATTCGCAAATCGAAAAATCCAAATTGTTAATTTTGTATCTCCAGATACGTATTTCAAACGCTATGCGTTCGTCATCAGTGGATCAAATTGAAGTGTCTTCGAGAACAACTTCGTGCTGATTCACAAAGTAGTCCCGAATTGACCGCAATTTATAGGTCCTTTCGATCTCTTTCTCTTTTGCAATCGCCGCAGCTGGGGGTGCAATCCTTTCGTCCATTCTCTTCTTACCCTTTCCCAAAACGCCGAATAACGCCGAATCCTGAATCGGTCCTTTCTCCCAGTTTAAAACTTTCCCTTTTCTTTTATAAATTTCAATGCTTTCGATGGCATCCAATCTCTTGTTCTGTTGAACATTTTTCAGAAGTTTTACTTCGGCTAACTTGTGGCTTGTTTCAACAGTATGTTCCGCTACACAAGATTTTTCCGATTCTGGAATATTTTATATTTGCCAGGTGCTCCTTGTATCTAGTTCCTATTTTTCTCCTGGTTCGTCCGATATAGTTTTTCTCGCATTCCATCACGCAATTTGATAAATACCTGTTCTTTGAAGATCAGGTATTTTATCCTTGCAACTCAGGAAAATATCCTTTAGTTTAGAGGGAAAGTTTTAAACTGAGAGAAAGGACCGATTCAGGATTCGGCGTGTTGAGAAAGGGTAAGAAGAGAATGGACGAAAGGATTGCACCCCCAGCTGCGGCGATTGCAAAAGAGAAAGGGATCGAAAGGACCTATAAATTGCGGTCAATTCGGGACTACTTTGTGAATCAGCACGAAGTTGTCCTCAAAGACACTTCAATTTGATCCACTGATGACGAACGCATGGCGTTTGAAATACGTATCTGGAGATACAAAATTAACAATTTGGATTTTTCGATTTGCAAATTTTTTACATTTATTTTTACTTAAATTTATAATTTTTCTTATGAATTTTTGTGGATTGTATTTGTGAAATATAACATATGTAAGGAGTAAAATAGAGAGACTTATTGTATATTATATAATAATAATAATAATAATTTTAGTACTGCAACTGCAACAACAAACAAAGATAGTCATATACCATACCGCGCATTGAAAAGAGATTGAAAATTCTCGAATGTCCCCAATCAAAATTTAAATAATCAATAACCAACGTTTGAATTCAACATTCTGGAATGCTCTAGAAATAGGAGCATTGAACAGAATATAAGAAATGAGTCATTTATTGCACAAAAGACCCTAACTAGGCAGGAACAACAGGTGCACTTGCCCAAATCGAAGAGGGACCCAGAAAGGTTTATCTAAAATGTCTCAAGATTAGTTTATATTGATATATGTATTAGTTGATGATTGAGAGTTTAATAATATTTTTAGTGGAATTGAGTTTTTCAACGATTTTCTGATAATTGAAGGGTGCTAGAGTGTAATCAACGATCGAATTTTCTAGAATGTCCTTAAAACAAAAATCTGAATCATTCATTTCACAATCGTGAAATAATTCAATCGTGATTCGACATTTCTTGAAATTTATCTTTATATTTTTTTTTATTTCGTTTATTTAAAGTCGCATCAACTTCTAGGTTATTAGCGACTATTGATGAGGAGTTTTAGATTGTAGTTTTTATGTTATTTGTTAGTTAGTTCCTTGGTTTTTCACTTTTGATTTTATCACTCTTTATATTTTTACGCCATCGACTTTTTGTCGTTTGTAAATTTTTGCAAATTTTTTAAATTATGCAGCACTAGGCTAGGGCCTCACGGGCCTAGGCGTAAATCCAGCACTGCATGTCCTGTAGAGTGTAGATTTAATGACGTGTACCGTACAATGTACGGTTTTGTTTTCATATGGAACAAAATCATAGTAGTTACCAATGGCGGCTCGTTCATATGCACTGAGGTGCTGCAGCACTCCCAAAAAAATTATGTAAAAATACTGTTTAGTGTTTACATCATATTGTTAAATGACAATAATAAACAATAATAATAAACATTAATTTAATTGTTATGTAAACGAACTATTTAAATCTTATTTATTGTTAGAATTCGTTGAAATATAAAGCTTGGAACTGTGATGTTTACAGTGTCAATTCAGCCGGCTTCGCTCAGCTTCGTCTATTTACGTTTAAGTTCGTGTATTCCTGTCTATACCGTCTATGCATGTAGCAAGCGAAACTGACACCGTCATATCGGCAGTGCCAGTACGTACATGGCAACGTTGAGAGAAGTTCGTCGCAAAATCCTGGTGTTTTTAAAGAGCTAATTATTTTTTTCGCTACTTTTGACTCGATAAATACATTTAGACAATAGTACGCTACACTAAAACGAATTGAGTCATTGCTAAGGAATAATATGTATCAAGATCGATTAACTTCTTTATCAGCTAAACGCTAAAAATCGTAGAATGGATTTTGTATACAAATGATACAAAAAATACATAAATTGAATTTGTACATTATGTTTTTTATTTTTTTTAACACAGCACCCCCATGTCAAAATGTTACGAGCCGCCACTGGTAGTTACATAGCTTACTGCAAGGTTATTTTTTCCAAGGAGTCTTCTAAATTAGAATCTGTCGGCAGATTTTTCCAATAGAAATAATCGTAGAATGTAATTGCTAATTTATATAATTTAATTTTTTAATAAAATAATGTTTTTGGGAAAAATTTTGCCTTCTAACCACCCGAAAGCCATGTAGCCCTTTAAACGAAATACTTACATTCAATTTTCGGTAATCTCGTAGGTATGCCAGACTTAAAACTGACCGGCTGCAACTGCGTTCCATGACCAGAGGCCAGCAGAGCCATATTACAAGTGGCACTCCATGCAAACCATTGAGCACTGGACGAAATCATTTTCAAACTTTTCAAAGTCCGTTTTTTCGGAATTATTTGGAACGATTCGACCGAATAATCAGTTATCAAGGCAATAAACGTGGGTCCCGTCCACACAAATCCTAAGATCATCGAGCTTTTTTTACACATTTGCGAATATTCAGGACCCAACGTCCCATCTTCATTATAGTTAGCGAATTCGACTGACGTTTGCGAACGATTCACGGCGAGAATTTGGCCATCGGGAGAAAATTTAATCAAAATTACTGGACCATGGTCTTCCATCCGGAATGCAATGCTTTTATCGGGATCGGGACCTTTGACAGTGACTCCCATAACTCCACCCGAACGGACGACAAATATCTAAAGATATCCTTAACTTTATTATTTGATGATCTTAATTAAATATAAGTTAAAGTCAAACCTGTTTGTTGGCTTCATCGAAAAATACGTTGGTCAGTTGGCTAACAGTTTCGAAACGGATAGGATTTTTTGATAATTCAATGTAGGTTTCTGATGGCATTGTTAACAATCATCTATTTGCTTGTCAAAAAAAGAGTTTGATAACTTAAAGAATACACCAAATACACATTGTTCTGCATTGTTCAAAAGCGGATAAAATCAGAAAACGAATAAATGTGTCTGTACTTGTCACCAGTGGTTCTCAAAATACACGTCACCACTTATTCAAATGCCGCATATATGCCATCCAGGGCATGTCGACTCTAATGTTAAATGATTGAGCTGTCAAACGTCCCAAACGACCACATTTGTCGTTTTTCTAATGATGTTTACTAGAATATTCCCCTAGTTTATTTAATTTACCCAGCTAGTACACAATTCGAAGAGAACTGATATATAAGTTTATGGACAGTAAAGTTAACAACCGCCATCAACATTCACGAAATGGTTTGTATCAATGAAGAATTTTGAAAGTTTTGAAATAAAAGAAATCATTCGATTTACCTTCTAAATGTTTTTTTTTTTTTATTAAAAATACCTTACATACATTTTTTATATAAATTTTTAAGCAATCACAATAAATGATTTACAATCCTTTTATTAATTATAAGTTTACAATTGGCATGAAAAAATCCACAAAAACCAATTCCCTAAATCTGAAAATTATAACTAATATACAAAATGTGAATAAATGATTTAAAATCAGTGAACATATTCACATTCAGATCAGTTCAATAGCAATCAAATAATTTTCTGATTTTACAATGACACTTGACATTTATCACTAGGTTGGTTTTTGTACTTAGACATATAATTTACAAAAATGGAAATAATGCTCAAAGAAACTGTCGTTTTCGCCGCTAGTTTTGTTCAGGGCTCTGTTGATTTCGTCTCATCACAATTGTTTGTAGATCCATTCCTTATATTTTCTCGTTGAAAATTCGCCATTGTACTAAAACAAATAAATACAGTTTAGAATATGTTTATTTTAGGTTATTGTACAGTTGCAGTGTAAAGAACTATATTATTATATTTTCAAAGTCAGTACCAATATTTTAATATGCGTATCTACATATTATGTTTGTAAATAATGTAACATGATTACTAGCTCCTAGGAAGTTAAATTTCGAAACTTTCTAGAGGTAATAGAAAAGACGATTATTTTAATTTATTTATTGTTCAGAGCAACTTAAAAGACTGTGAATAGCAATTATTTTTAAGGTATCTATATTGTGTTCAAAAATAGATTTGCTATGTAGTTTTTAAGTAAAAACTTAATTTAGTTTTCTAAAAACATAACCAGAAATTGATATAATGTCAACGTTACAATTAATGTTAAGTCTATAATAATATAGTTCTCTTTTACTTTATACCCAAATAAACAAAAGAAAATGTATGTTAATACCTCAAGAAATTTAGAAACCAGGATTTAAAATATCTGCAGCCATTGTATAATAAACAACAACCGATTGAAGTTATAACAATTGCAAATGCCGTTTGACGTTTGTACTTTATAAAATTTCATAATATCATATTTTTTACAAGTTATACTTCGTAAAAGATCGTCGTCAATCGTTGAAATGAATCGTCGCTGAAATAGCTAGCCTAGCTCGCCTAGCTAGTGTGCATGGTCTTATCCCATTTCTACAACAAGAAAAGAAAATGTTGAACAGGGATGCTCGATTACACATACATATTTTTTGTATATATACCTAAAGTATTTACATGTATTGGTAGGTATTTCATCGAAGTGTTCAGTGGGAAACATTTTCGACCAATAGAATTTGCCAGCGACTCTCCGGGATTTTGATACATTTTTGAAGTTTTAAGCAATAAGTCTATCGCATAATATCCCATTGTATATATAGTCTGTTTCTTTCCTTTTGGGACAGTGACCCCTCGGGGGTTGTTGAATGCTTAACTGGTGAAAAATACATGTCTTGTCTAGATTGCGGACCATGCAAGACAACTGAAGCCACTGAAGCCGTCTAATATTCGTCAACGTTGTCTGTTGGGTGTTGCACAGTATATTAAACAGGGTTCGCGAGGTTGTCAAGATATATTTGACGTGCCTAGTTCGAACATGCAGCTGCCTGTAACAAAATAATACTAATTGTTGTCTTCTTTTAACAAATTACGGCTTATAGTAATTGGGTATTTCTCACCAAATAATGACATTTCTTTTGAAATAAGTAGCTTTTACGTGCGGAAAGAAGTTAGCGTAAAACATTTATAATAATTATTGTTATTAAACTAAACTAACTATTAAAAATGTTTCTCAAATGCTTCTTCAGAACCCACAATTGCTCCAAATGTATAGTTATTAATTAAATAATAATTAACTTTTTTTAAATTTGTATGACTGAAAAATTAAAATTGCTATAAAATGCAAAATTAACATTTTCAATTGAATTTTTTCGATTGAGTTTCTTACCATTTTAGTTACACAAATAATTTATTGATTTTTTTAAATATTTATAATAGTTAATTTTTTTAACATTTTGTACATTATTAAAAATATTGAAAAAAATCAATAAATTATTTGTGTAAGTAAAATGGTAAATTGAGAGCAATTAAAAAATACAATAAAAAGTGGTAATTGTTATTTTATAGCATTTTAATTTTTGAATACTTACATGCACATTTTTTAATGATTAATTAACTAAAAACTTATTTACTGATAATTATACGCGTGGAATAATTGCGGATCCTGGAAGAGCATTTAAGTATAAAGTTTAATAAAAATTGGTTGTCTGTAAAGTTGGTTTTACGTGATAACGTCATAAAGGACACCTAATTGATGAAAAATTGCGTACCTTTATGAATTGAATTATTATCACTGAATTATCATTACTTTGAATAACACAAAGGAGGTAATTGAAAATTAACAATTTTTCAAAATGAAATCAGACTGAAAATGATGATATAAATATCCTGGAACCCGCAAAATGGAAAAAAAAGATACATATCGGTTATAGTGAATATCGCTTATAACGAACAAAATTTGACGGTCCCCTGAAGTTCGTTATAAACGATTTCTACTGTATTTAATACTTCTATCAGTAATCCAAGTAGTTCAGTTATCTACATGTTTTTAAGCCCAAAAATTATGTGTATCAATAGCTAGCTTTGCTAGTGAAGAAGTTGAGTTTAAACTCAAAGTGCTTAAATTATATTAAACCTATGTATATGTACCTAATACGGCTATATATGTACATGAAATGGTTAGAGGAAAATCTGTATAACTCCATTTTTACAGTTTTGGCGATTTTGGTGTCAATTTGTAGTGTATAAAAAGCTGAATGGAATAGCAGGCTAAACACCAAACACATCTTTTTACAAAAGAATAAATTGTCATTTCTAAAGGGTTTATGATGGAGAGTAAATTAATATATTTTAGTTTAATTTAGGACTTAATTAGAAACGCGGAGAAATTGTCTAGAGACATATTCCCGCAGCTATAAAATTGATATCAACAGTAATATGTTATAACCAATCATAAACCATAATGATTCCTCAAATTTTATCATTCCGTCTGTAGATCAAAAGTGTTCACATTATTGTCTTCCGATTCTTGTAAAAACGACATATTGATAATACTTTTCTTTTCGAGTCGACCAAATTTTCCGCCATAAGTTGTTTTTTCATTCATTCTTTAAAAATGTTCAATTCTATCTTTATTTATAAATCATTTAGTTACATTCGTGCGTGTCTGGTCAGGTGATAACGTTTTTGTTTCTGAAGAAAATCAGTCCGAACATCGTTTTCTACAATAATAAAAATAGGAGCTGAAGGGAAAAACATGGCAAATTAAGAAAATGCTTGAAGTAACCATATATTTCCACATAACTTGAACATAATCAAACCCTTTTTAGCTAGCTGTCTACTTTTAATAGACATGTAATGCAAAAGTTAAGTGGTTTTTGCGAAATTATATTTATTAAAAATAAAAGAATAATGTGTTTTATTTATTCCCTTAGAAATATTTGAATAAAGGAGTTATACTGCTTTTCCTCTAAACTTTTCTCTTAAGTATTACCGGTATTACCAATGGCATTATATTGCTGTATGTCACGCTTCACTTTCACTGACAATAAATTGAAAAAATCACACCGGAACTTTTAACTAGATTATAATTCGTTGTGCGGTATATTGCTATTGTTACTAATAACACCTACATTGAATATGTGCGTTCTTCGTTTTGAAATAAACTAACTGAAGATGAAGCTGAAGCTGAAGCGTTCTGCGTCACGAGTGGCTTGCTTAATTAAATGGCTGTTGTTCACTTGTACGGGCTGTACGTATGTTGTAAAAATGAGTACGGCAGCTATTACCTTGTAGTTTGTACGGCATACGCCTACTTATGCATTTTGTTTTTGCATATAATATGCACGACTGTGCTTAACGTAATATATCCGCTAGTGTGGTTACAAGTTACAACAAGACGATCAAGCGCAGATTATCAAGTTATATCCAACTAACAATAAAACAATCATTGTTGTCATTCCACCATTATCAATTGACCAATCAAATCAATCTATCTATATTATGGAAAGAAATCTTTTTGTAGCTATAATTAATTATTTGCTCCTTAACTAAACATTTGCCACTATTTCTTTTTTTTTATTAAAAAAAAAAAATACGAAATGTGTATAATTGTACCTGTTTAATATTATCCTAGTACAGGCAACAATTTAATTAGCAATAAAGAATACGTCTAATCTAATAAAATACATTTGAAACAGTTAGATGAATATATTTTGCCATTTAATAAAAAAAGATAGATTATTTTTATAAAAAATTATTTTTGTTTTTATAATAAAATATAATACATAAAATTTAGGTAAATGAAATTTGTTAAAATGATTTTTCTTCTTTTAATGCATGTAATTATGCTTAAAAATAAGCGCAATAAATGAAAACGCCGTCTTCAACGGATAGTCTTCAAGAAATATAATTCTTGAACGATCTCAGCTGGAAGCCTGAAAGTCAGAGAATCCAGAGAATAACATTTTTACCATTTTTACATTTACACGTTCCACTTGTTCCATCTATTACTGAAAAGTAGATTTAAAAACGTAGTAAAAACATTGATTAAGTACACATAGATAGTCGAAGTTAATAGGAAAAGCGTACGCTGCGATGGGAGCATATAAATTTTAATTCGGGTCCTGAAGCCAAGGGAGCAGTACTGTACGGACGTTATAAAAAGAGAAAACAGAATATAACTGTTTCACTTTCAAGACCAATCAAGACGTTGTTTCATAGACGTCATGCTGTGATAGCTGAAATACCCAAGCATTGTTAAAAACGTTAAAAAACATTTATTTCAACTTGTCGCAGTACAAGGGTTTGTAAAATATATTCATCTATGATTCTTAGGACTTACATTAGAGATAAATATTGTGAATAAAAAATAAATAAATATCAAAGTAATTGATGTTATTTACAAACATCATTTTATTGTCTTGAAGTTATTGATCATTTTTGGATTCATATTTGCAAATGAATTAAATATATGAAAAATATTGACGTAGATAATATTTTATAAACGAACCGATTAACATATAGGTACATTAACTATTGGTCATGTTAAGTTATAATTGTCTTTAATGAACAATGGTTATTTCAAGTTCGCACTATTTATTTTGAACGACTTCTGCTCATTACGGTTCAAATAATCAGTAATAGCTAATAAAAGTAGGTACTTATATGCTTTTAAAAAAACGTAAGAAAATAAAAAAAAATATATATATAATTAAATAAAATATTATAAACATTAATTATAATTATAACGTTTAATTATAATTAATTATTAGTATAAGTTGGCCCAGGTTTGTTTGGTTTGAGAATACATTTCACATTCCCTGAATTACGTAGTAGAAAAATCTTATACTGAATGAAATGAAGATATCGTGATAGTTGTTTTTAAATAAGGGTCAAATATTTAAAAAGTAAGGAAAAACATTTAATAAAAATCTATACAGTGATTTTTGCGTTCTTATCACATAACAGCAGTCCTCTATCATTTTCTTTAGCATATATATATATACCTAGATTATGGATATAAATCATTTTTCTTTCTTTCTTTATTTTTTAATACCTATTTTTAAATCTTACGATTAGGCACTCACAATCTGTTGACGATTATTGATCGGTAAATCTAAGAACTAAAAATGTTAAGGTCCAATTGTTCTTTTTTTTAGTTTTTCTTTCTACAGCGATTTTCATCGACATATACTTTTAAAAAAAATCACATATAGGTATTTAAATGTTTTTAAATACCTACAAATAAGTATCTCCTTTAATTTTTTAGGCCAGTCAAAATCGATATAAAAAATAGCTACATTCGCAAAATATGATGTATTTCTGATTTTTTAGTATGTTATTTTTAGGGCTATGTATTCTCAAGTTTGCAACTCTCAAAAAGTTGTGGAAAAATTTTTATTGAGAAAAAACCGTGAAAATGTTGGACTTGTTTCAGATTCTGCTCGGTATTTCCTAATATCTATGCATTTTTCTTCAAAAGCTGTTCTGTACGTTTTTTAAGAGCATCAACTTTGTGACAAATTACGCACAATCGGAGCACTGCATGTTAATGGGTCCACTCAGTTACGGCACTTGGAAAATAGGCCAGTTTTTTTGAAAATTGAAGATTTTAGTTTTAATCTTTCTTTGGATCGAAGTTGCGTCGAAGCCATTGATCATACGAGCAAAATTTGTACAAACGTTTGTAGGTAATTTAATTAACTTTAAATAGCGTGCAGAGCGGGGTCTGTAATTTTCCCAGAAATGTACCTTAACATTATTTGTTGCGTGAAGTGATTTTAAGCATGTTTGACCCCAGCTGGGCTCATCCACATTGCCAGTCGGCAGGATCCTGCCCCCGGAGATCTACTAAAACACCTCACTTGTAAATGCAAGAGGGGGTGCTGTGTAGTGGCTCCTGTGGCTGCACTTGCCTGTAACTTGTAAGCAGGGTTTAGAAGTTTTACGATGTGTGCTATCTGCTCTGCGGAAATGTTCAAAACTGCAATGAAGAGGACGACGGTGACTAGTTTCAAATAAGCCTTGACGTTCCACCAATACTGAAGTACCCACCAAAATGCGATTTTTCCATATAAGGGTTCTTTAAAATTTTGAGAGAACTACGAGGCTTACAGGCCCCGCTTTGCACTTAATTTAAAGCTAGTTAAATTGTCTACAAATTATGTTCAATATAAGTTCTTCTCGTATGATCAACGGTTTCAATGCAACTTCGATCCAAAAAAGGTCTAAAACTAAAATTTTCAATTTTAAAAAAAAAAACTGGCCTATTTTCAAAGTGCCATAACTCAGTGACCCATTAACGTGTAGTGCTCCGATTGTGCGTAATTTGTCACAAAGTTGATGCTCTTAAAAAACGTACAGAACATAGCTTTTGAAGAAAAATGCATAGATTAGGAAATACCGAGCAGAATCTGAAACAAGTCCAACATTTTCACGGTTTTTCCTCTATAAAAATTTTTCCACAACTTTTTGAGAGTTGCAAACTTGAGAATACATAGCCCTAAAAATAACATACTAAAAAATCAGAAATACATCATGTTTTGCGAATTTATTATTGATTTTGACTGGCCTATTTGTGCTTTGAGTATATCGAGAGTTCAAAAGTCAATAATTTTGAAAGTATTTGGAGAAAACGTTTTTGGATTGTTGAACTAGGGTTGTTTTTTTAAGAATGCTTATGGCTGTCCGTGATTTCCTTCACGTAAAATGTAACAACAATATAACTCCCAAAACCCTTCGTTTATTATGACGAAAGAACTTACAAAATCACCATACTGCAAGCAGCAAAATAGTTTCCTAGAGTTTCATTATAAATTTTAAATATAATGAAATAAAAATAATTAGCAGTCAGCAGCTCAATGTCTTAAAACTGTAATAGCGTTTACTTTTACCAGAACCATTTCAAGAATTTCAGTATTAAGAGACTAGAACACTGTAGAAATTGTTATTTTTTTGGGTATTTAAGTAAAAAGTGTTTTGATAAGTTGAAGTTAGATAATTTTTTGCTAGTAAGTAGGTATTAAAATGGAACTTGAAGATAATGATGATAATAGTTTTAAACAAGTAGAGTTCTTCGTTTTGTGTACAAATTATGATTCGTTGACAAACAATTTAAAAAAACCAACAAGTTGTTTTACAAAATTTTATTAAAACATTTCTTTATGATAACGATAATTTTGTACGTAAAGTTATTGAACCTTGTAAAGATCATTGCAGTTTTATAATAGAACATTTGATAAACTGGAAGCTTTTAAGAGATTTTAATTGGAAATCGAAAAGCGTTAGAACAGAAATATCACAAGAAACTAAACAAAAATTAAATAGGAGTATATATCTAAGTACTTATTAAGGAATAATAATTGATTTCCAATTTGATCATCTATCTCGTCATCTAATCGTCAGTGACACGATACATAGTTTTGTATTTTTTCTTTTTATCTTCACCACTCAATTGTTGAAGAATAATTGGAATAATTAAGACGTATACTTATATTGAAAAAAGTTCTTTAATAAATATAACATGTATTAATATTGAAATAATACGAATGATACGTTTGACTTGAAATCTTCAAGGACAGCTATTTTCGACCCTAAATATTTCATTGCATAAAGAGTACAATAGACAAATAATAAAACATTTTATGTATTTGTATGTCTGTCTGTATCTCTTTTCATCGTCACCATGCAATGGTTAAAGAGACAAGAATAAGACGAATAACACGAAGTTTAAAGAATTTTACAAAAATAAATATCATAATCTGATGTTTTATATCTTCACTTAAGAGCATTGAAAAGTTTAAACTTATTTGAATATTTAGGCATTTCAATAAACTACTTGTTACTATTTAGCAATCGAAGATATAAGGAATTTAATTAATTATACAATGTTTTTTTTAATATCTATGCTTCTTACGAATTTTTATTTTTCAGCATCTACGTATGTAAAACACGAATTAAATATATTTGTGTTTTTTATATAATAATATAATATAGAATATGTTGTATGTAGCTTTTGTTGAAAAAATACTCCTTTATTTTTTTAAATTCTATTATAAATGATTATAATTAATTAATGTAACTGTAAGCATGAATGTACAAGAAATCAAAAATATTTCAAACAAAATTGGCGCGAAATTTTGGCTAAAAATGGGGCACCAATTACAACTGACTATATCATGCTGAAACTCCTCCTACCGTGTATTCGACGGATTGTGTATTGTCATGCCATCTATTTGCTTTCAAAATATTACAGTTTTCAAGTTTTTGAGCGAACGGCCGTTTTACATTGGCTTCGACTATCTATGTGTACTTAATCAATGGTAAAAAACTGATAAGAGACGAGAATTCTACATGATCCCGGACAGTAACGAACGTAAAATAGTTCTTTTCCAATATGACCAATTATATTGTAGTTAAAAATAAAGTTACTAGTCGAAAATTCCATCTCTTTTTTCCTATGTTGGATTTATATAGCGCTATATCTATTTGAACTTGGAGCGAGTAGTCCCTCGGCCTATAGAGTCGACAGGCCCTGATGCCATCTATGCCATAATGCCATTGATTATATATGCCGACGATGCCAATTACGTTCTTATACGGTTCTCAGCATTCTTAATTATCGTTTACACAATGTATAGTCATAGACAGACAAATATCTCAAGAGAGTTGCATTTAAGGGGTACAACCGGTATAACTAATTAGAAAATTTTAATTTTTTTGTTTGGATTTTTCGATAATTTTGTACTCTTGAAAATAACATATTTAGACTTCAAGATAAAATCTCAAATATTTTCTAAGTAACAGCTTTCTAAAGAGCAATTATTCATAAATTAAAACAGCGGTCGAGGAAGCGGGGTATTAAATTACCCCAAAAGTGGTAAAATCAAATTTATGGGGGTAATAAGGAAATTTTTTGCCATGGCTATTTTACAAGCGTGTTATTATGGCCGAAGATTGTATTCAAATTTCAAATTGTTCTTATATCAAAAAGCTCCAACTTTAAAGTTATTGTATCAAACATGAAGCAAGATCATGTCTTCAAAATCTAAAGAGGGAAAGTTTGCAATTGATTTTTGTTTGTTCTAATATGAGAAATTTTATTTTGTGTATTAAATACACCCTTACTGCTTTCTTGCAACTTTTTTTCCGTGTAAATTAATTTACAATAAATAGAGTTTAATTTAAATTTGCATTGATTGTCTTCTTTTCAAAATGAGGGGGTAATATATACTTACGCAAAATTATTTATTTATTATTTATTTTTGGGGAAATGGTTAAAAAGTTCACCGATCGATGATTTAGAATCACTACTGGCAAGTATGCAGTTTCCCGGTCGCCAAGATTTGACGACGTATTCCTATAGATCTGGCTAAAATAAATCGAAAATGAAGAATAGCATTTTTGGAAATTTCGCTTAGATTTCGAGATATCTAATTTTAAAAGTTACATCGACAACGTCAAATTTGGTTAAAAAACAATGCGGTGATCACACCTAACTTGCTCATTTTCTGTTGAAAAATACGTTGTGAAGGATTTTTTTTTAGGGGGAGAGTGCTCTGCCCTCACACTCTTACCGGGGGCTGCACCCCCAGGCTTTACCTCCAAAATAGTTGCGAGCAGCTCTTGTCAAAACTTCGTAGTTCCAAAAATGGCGACATTCACGTTTATCTCCCATAAGAAATAACATTGGAGTCGTACTACTAAAACCCAATTTTTCTCGAAAACTAAGCGAAAACTTGGAAAATTAAACTTTTTATTTTCGTTTTATTTTGTAAGATCTATAAGGATTCGTTGTGAATTCTGATAATTTGCGAGTTTTCACTTCGTTTTCGATAAAAACCGGATTTAAAGACGAAATTGACCAATGCTAATTTTTATGGAAAATGATTTTGGTAAATCTACCAGTTAAGACGTAACTGACATAACTATGGAAATTATAATGTATTTCAAGTTAATACAAATAAATGCATTCGATAAATGCCAAGGGAGTCCAGGGGGGCCTTCGAGGGGTTTTGGCGAAGCCCCCAACAAAAAAATCAAACTCACTGTTCGTTTACCCAATTTTCATAATTTGACTGAATGTTCACTTACTGACACCGCGAAGTTTTATAGAAAACCAAATGTCGTAACTTCATAATTATGCTACAAATACGATTATGAAAACATATCCTTCATTATTAAAAGGCCCAGCCGTGTCCTTAAAGAGAGAGGGTTGAGAGGATTTAAATTAAATAAAGTTGAAGTACTACTGCTCTATACAGCGATTAGTGTGTAAGGCAACGTTCAATCGCTTGTTTTCCAGATTGTCAAACAACCACGTGCATTTCAAATACAAATTTAAAATGACTTCGGAAGAAAATCCAACATTTGAAATTATATTAGGAACCTATGAAGAATTTACAATTGGTTATAAAGTAAATGGAGCTCCCGATGTAAGTCTCTATTCATAATCAGTACAATTTTCCACTGATTTTCGTAACACGAACTAATATTTTGATACTGTTTTTTTTAGAAATTTAGTTTGGTGCAAACCTTTGCAACTCACGATCATACAAGTAGTGTCCGTTCTTTGGCCACGGGAGGTCATTTCTTGGCATCTGGAGGAGCTGATGATAAAATATTCATCTATGACATGAACACGCGTCGGGAACATACCGTATTAACACATCATTCAGGAACGGTAACATCGTTAGGGTTTTCTCCAGATGAATCCCATTTACTAAGTGGATCTGAAGATGGTAATGTTTATGTGATTCGAACTGGAAGCTGGCAAGTAGAAAAGGTAGCTTTGAAATAAATATCCATACCTTATAAGCTTATCTAATCTATCTTCTACTCACGACTTTATTTTTTCTTAAGCCTACATTGTTAATTTATTTTTTTCTCGGTTGCTCTGAGTAGCCACTATTAGTGTATACATAACTTTTATCAATATTATAGTATCGATCCCGAGTATTCCGGGATTTTGTATGTGATTTTAACTTTTGTATTCTTGTCTTTTATACCCTTATATACCCCCCAATATAAGGGACATCAATCTAATACTTTTTGTATTTCCTATATTCTACAGCTAGAGCAGTGTTTCCTAAACTTTTGACATATGTGTACTACTTTGATTTTTGTAAGCGCTGAGTACCCTTTGTCAAAAAATGAATATCCCATAAACAACCATCACTCTCATCAACGAGCATAGTGTAAGAAATATCCTTACCAAACTCATGTGCAAAGCGTACCCCCATCAAGCTCCTCCCGTACCCCTGGGTGTACGCGTACCACTCTTTGGGAAACACTGAGCTAGAGGAATATTTGAGAAGAAAAAAAAACAAGGACTCAGAAAAAAAACCACTGGGTCCTATTGGAGAAGTTTATACAGTGAGCCTTTTAGGGGTAGAATCTAGAAATAGACTAATAAAGTATTTTTTTTCAAATAGATATGGACTAAAGCCCATAATGGAAACGCAATTAATATGGTTGCAGTACATCCCAGTGGAAAACTTGCCTTTACTCTAGGAAACGATGTCCTTTTAAAAACATGGAATTTAGTTAAAGGACGCCACGCATTCGTTGTACGACTACAACCACACATACGAGGGGCTCGCACTGTCTCTTGGTGTCCCACCGGAACAAAATTCGTCATATTCTCAAATCGTAACATAGAAATTTGGGACATCGAAAAAGGAGGATGCATTCATAAAGCCGAAAGGAAATCATCGATTTCCAGCGTTTGTTGTATCTCCAAATATATAATTGTTGGCCACGAAGATGGTTCAATAGCTGTCTTAAACTCAAAACTAAACGAACAATGCGAAGTTAAATCCCACAAAGCACGAATAAAATGTTTAAGTTCCGAAAAACCATGGATAGTTTCCGCCGATAGTACTGGAAAAATAATCTTGTGGTCATTTCATAAGGGTAACATGAACGAAACTTGCAGTGTATCATCAGGATGTCGTATTACGTGTATGGTATTGTTTACCAACAAAAACGTAAAAGAAGAAACATCCGAAACTAATCAAATTGAGGAAACGAATCAAAATGAAAATGAAGAAAACAGTGACGAAGACGCGGATGTGACAGATAACGTAAAAGTTGTAAAAATTATAGATAAAAGGAAACGAAGTACAGCGTTCATTGTGGAAGAACGCGAGGACGAATCAACGCCTCTATTGAAAAAGCAAAGAACTATAGAAAAAAAGAAAAAAGTTAAAAAACAAAATAGGAAAAATAGGAATAAAAATAATTAAGTTGATTTATAAATGATTAATTTTTACTGTTCAAATCTAAACGTTAAATAAAATTATAACTAAGAATCGTTGATTTCTTTATAAAATTTCTAATATCTAAAGTACAATCTAATACTTGTATTACATAAGGTAGAGAGAAAGTTGAGAGAGCCAGATCGCACGAATACACGTGCTGCCCCCTACTCTGTCTACAAAATTTGGAACTATTTCTTGGTCACTCGTTTGTTCCTTTCCCTCCACTATTTTACATTCGGAACGCCGAAAGCTGTAAAGCGACGACCGTTTGTCTTGGTTTCCCTATGACCTTAGTCGTTCCGAGTCTAGAACAGTGGAGAAATGTGCAAACGAGTGACCAAGGCATAGTTCCAAATTTTGTAGTTGGAGTAGGGGGCAGCACGTGTATTCGTGCTATCTGACTCTATCAACCTTCTCTCTGCATAAGTTTCGTTTCCGATGAAAATAAAACTGTACATTGAACGGTACCAGTGGTATTGGTCATGTACTATATAAAAAAGTTGCCAGTTTTGTTTGTGTAGGAAGCTCGTCGAAAGGTATGGTTCTCAAATTATACGAAGTACAATTTTTCCAAATTTCAATACCCTCTCCCCTATAATAAGCATTAGTAAAAATTTTCTTTGGATGTTCCCACCTCCTAAAATTTTACGTAAGATACAATAAAAATGTAGAAGCTTCAATAACTTTAAAAGTTGTTGAAACCTCTTTTATCGATAAAAATAATTTATTGTTACGGAATCATAATATGAAAATCATTGGAGTTAAAAGAATTTTTTCTTAAAAGAAACGTATAACGAAGTTATAATATTACTTCGTATTAACAGAAATTTCAGATAAATTTGTAAAAATCCTGATTTATACCTTCAATTTTTTTTCAACTAGGAAAATATTTTTTTTTTGTATTAAGCGAACTTTATTTTATCGACGATTTTCACCAAAAAATAGAACGAGTTTTATAGAACGATTTAAGAAAAGTTTTAATATTAAATTTTGAAGGATGCAGATTTAAAATTTTAATTTATAGATCCTCAATGGTTATTTGGAAATTTTGAAAATAAGTTCAAATTTTAATTTTTTTAACCATATCAGATGAACTTTTCAAACCCAACGTCATTAATAAGACACAGATTATGGTGAATCTCATAGTTATGATTGTTATGATGTAAATTCATGATCGTATGCATAATAGGTATGTTAACATGAGAAAATCAAAAGACTTTAAAGACTTTAAAATTAATCTATGCAACCTACACAACGCACCAACACCATTGATTGCATATACCAACATTTTTATAGTTTTATATTGATATTTTTCATTTTTTTCCGAAAATTGAAACGTTTTTTTGCAAAAAGAAAGAAAATTAATAAAAAAATGTAAATTTATTTAAATAAAATTATAATTTAGTAATAGATACATTTAATGTAAGAACATAATTTAATATAATTTAATTAGGAAATACGGATGTTTGATAATACAGTTCTATAATCTTAAAAAAAAATCTTAACTTATAAAACAATAATCTTTAAAAAATCAGGTTATAAAATCATGAAGTTAAGTAGTTAATAGAAAAATTCCAAAACGCCAGAAATCGTAGATTTTAAAAAATACAAACCATATACATACCATAATATATCTTATAGGTATAGATTTTCTATATAAGTTTATACGAAACTCTCTGAGCGCTGATCAAACTTGCATTTATCTGGTTTTTTAGTTTCATTTTATTTAGATCTGACCATTAAAATGTTTTATAATTTAAATTAAACCTATTCATGCAGAAAGCATTTACATTCATTCAACCGCGTTAGTTTGAAGAAATAATTGTAAGCTGTCTCCCACTGGAACCGAGGGTTTTCAAGGATTAAACGTATTTTCCTTAACTTTTAATCAAATAACCAAGACTACAAAAAATTAAAACACACAAGTAAAATCGTAGTCCGAATTCTATGTTCGAGATCCAATGTGCATATATCTTCTTTATTAGATTCATTAGATACCTACTATCCCGCACGATCCATGAATTTTTCTAGAATGCATATAGTAATTCATAGCTTATTCGACTAATAAACTTTGTTAAAAATTCACTTTAACTCCTTTTCTGCTCCTGTGTAAGAAACAGTACATATATGGCTATTTGTATACAGCTATTATATCCTGCTATCGTGCAAGAAACATGCATTTTTTTAGGATATAATATCCTGATTAATCCTGATAATATGATATATATTTACTTTTCGATTGGTAAACAACCCTTATACAAGAATCCCGTTGATTCGTTACTTTGTTTTTCTATGAAAAGCAATCCATACTTTATTACTTTTATACCTATCCTACAACATCAACGCATTATTCCCGGATAAAATAAAATTTACGTTACTCAATAATAATGTATATTTTGTTTGGGGAAATAATTTTTTAAGTCGTTCAATCAGTTCCAAAGTTTATTTTCTACATATAAACAAACACTATATAATAATATAGTTAAAGATAACATTTATATTCCAGGATATCTACAGTAAGTATTTCCATCTAATTCATCTAATGGCATCCAATCTTCTAAAGGAGTTGAATAGGGTTTTGCATGTGCTTCCACTTCCAGTAACACTCGCATCAAATTTCCACCAACTAATTGTTTTACAGCTGCCGTTCCCCAAAGACGATCCCGCACTAATTCCGCCAGTAAATACGCAGGATCGCCTCCAGCCGCTAACCCTACATGAGCCAAACCAGCGACTGCTCGAATTCTATCAATATGAGCGATAATTTTATCCACATCGCTTTCTCCACATTGTTCTAGAGCCACAAGCACAATACCCCCATTAGTAGCTAGTCGGCTTAAAATTAAATCCGATATACTGGTACTGCTATTACACAAAGCAGCCGCACCCCCTTCACTAAAAACAACTGGTGTATTCGATGTTCGTAAGACTTCCAAAGCTGTTTGCTCATCAGACCCTAAAATTATAATTAGTATTATTAAAAAAAAGAAAAAAAATACTTAGCAAAAACTGATTACCAGTCAAATCAATTACTATTCCCAGTCGATTCATTTCTCGAATGACCAATTCTCCAAATTCGCTGAGACTCGGTACGAGAGCACCATTCGCCCATGCTGTACTACAACCGTAAATAGGTGCAAAAAATCGAACTCCTAAAAGGTACAAGCTTCGTAGTACTCCTAAACTATCACCAAGGGCATGGCCACCAAGAACTCCAAGGAATGCAGCAGATCGTCCCATTTCTAAATCATTAGTTCCAACAATCAAAGACTCTCCAGTGCGATGAATCGAGTCAACTTCTTCCAAAACTAGTTGAACTGAGTCTAAATATTGAGAACCACAAGGTACTGAGACCGTAGCCAGACGAGCTGCTGCTAATGAACTTGCATTACCTCCAGCCCCTATCAAAAGCAAGTAGTTTACCAAGAATGAATCTATTTGAAAACTATATAGTATACCTTGAATTAAAGGAGCTTCCTGGATTATTCGTCGTACAAAAGCAAGTCGTGCTTCCAGTAACGAGGAGGATCGTAGTTGTAAGCCCAACGGGACAGCTAATGCCACTAATAAACCGATAACAAGTAAAATAACAGCAAAAGTAGCAGCTCGACGTCGTCGAGAAACTCCCCCTTCATGAATCGGAGAGCTTGGGAGCTTATTATTATAAGTACGATCCCGATGAATTACTGCATTTCCATTTGGTAATTTTGTCGTAGGTTCTTCAATATAATGATGTGAAATTTCCGTTAATTCAAACATTGTACTCCCCTCGACCGCACTTAGATAATCGAAATGATGTTCATTCATTTTTAAATTTATTATTTACCAACAAAGATTGAAATTAAATATTTAAACCGAATTTGATTAAGGAATTTTTTTTTTTTAAATATATGATAGTATTGTTTGTTAAAATCATTTTAAAAATTATTTTCTTTGAAAATTGGAACACTTGTGGTTTTTTGTTTTGTTTCGTTTAATGTAAGGGTAGTCGCGACGCTTCTCGATGCGTCGAGTGATACCTAATGAAAATAATAGGAGAGTACAACCCCAGTACAGCCAAGTACAACTGATATGCGAATCGATGAAAGCACCGAAAGCACTTTGCGATACAGCTTGATTTGAAAGTAGTTTATAAAGCTCGGTAAGGAGCTTTAACTAAAATTTTGATGGGAGTTAAAATTTCTGAATTAAATCAAGTCAAAACTCGATTAAAATATTAATGTTTAAAAGCCACTCAAGTCTTTAATCTTCTTTTTCTGAATCATTTTTTGGTTTATTATTTTCATAATATTGTAAAAGGATGTTTTTTTTTTAATTCCTCTAAAAATGTGCAATTTTGTACGTTTCAAGAGGTGTAGAATCTGATTTTGATTTATAATTTTTCCGTCCGCTATAGCTATTTTATCAGTTAATATTAAACTGGATTGCCGCATCATACGTCCATGGTCCTATGCTCAAATCCCTATAATTAAACCCATTTTTTTGAGTTTTCGGATTAGCTGGTTGTCACGTTTTTGATAATTTAAAGGAAGAAAAGCTAATTCAAAATTCCGTTTGGTCACAGTGATCCCAAGCTATTAACTAGAGCTAATTATGAAAATAGGGAAGATAGGAGAAGTCATAAATCTACGCTACACCACTGTGTCTTAAAGCCTCAACCCAAATGAACATTTCTAACAGTACCCTTGCACTTATAGATAAATCAATTTATTTTTCCAATTGAAAATTGAAGCCGTCTAAATGAAATTGCTGTCTTAATTAAACATAAAAAGTAACAAAAGATGCACCCAAGAAATTAATATTATAGCACGCAAGGAATTAGAAGCCTTAATCGGCCCCTAGTTCCGTTTTAATTGTGATCAATTGGATAACAATGCTGTTTTAGTATGCAAATTTTTATTTCCTAATTTAGACAGTTTATTACAATTTATCTCTGTTCTAGAAACCGGAAAACGGCTTTGAGGGTGCTAAAAAATTATGTTTTTAATTCAGATGCAAAGGGGGGGGGGGGGGATAAATACTATTTTGCTGACCGATATGTACCTATATGTATACATTATTAAAACAAAATATTTATATAAACATCAGTTATAAAATAAAAAAAAAATGATTTTTGATTTATTAATCCCCTTCCCCTGAATTAAAATTAATCTCATATTATCTCAATTTTTCATGACATGAAAGAGAACAATTTCAGTAATAATTATTACTTCTTTTACTACTCGTACTTTACTTTACTGTATGCATAGCAGGTAAAGGAAGTAGGTAATCGGGTTGTAATCGGGTCGAATTTTCGATTTGGAGCTTTCACCGGAAATAGATGTTTTGAGGTCCCCGGAGTCCGAAAAAAATGGTTATTAGAAACATGTCTGCGTGTCTGTGTATAATAGCGATATCGAGTCGAAAGCTTTATCCGAATTTTAGCAAACTTGGGATTATTTGCATTTAAATTACATCTAGTTGTGCCGCAAAGCTTAATTTGGTTGAAATCGGTTGACCAGATGCTCAACTTTATTCTATAGGTTTTTGAGCTTTTTCAAATTTTTTGAAAACGGCTCCAATGATTTTTCAAACTGACTAGTTCGATAGACTCATCAATGCCTACAACTTTTATTTGAAACTTTTTTCTGAGAAAATTCAAATCAGGATAGTTCAGGACAAATCAGGGAATATAGCTTGTAGATATTTAAATATTATTGAATTTATATTTTTTTTATCCAATCGTGGGCTTCATTTATGGTCTTTTAACCAACAGCGAGTTTCATGTAAAAGAAAGTACTCTGACGCCTTGTAGCAGATATTTTACTATATTTAAGAAATTTTATGTCGGTTGTTTTTTTATCAAAGCTTTTTTTCATTTCTTACTCAATAACCGATGAATCATTTACTTAATAATTTCAAACATTTTTATTCACATAATAACGCCTATTATGAGTTATTTATACTGAGTTTACAGAAAAAAAATATAGTTTCAGATCAACAAAATTTATGCGATTTTGAACAAAACATGACAACAGCATGAAAAATTTCTTTTATTTTTTGTAGTTGAACTAATTTTGAATAATTCTTCCATAAAGAAATATTTGAGGAGTGCCGTTTCAAAGGGACTTTTTTCCACTAAAAATTTTTTTTGGGAAATTGAATAAAACTATTATCTATGTTAGAAAAAATGTTGCTTTCTTATTTTTCTAGTATTATTTTACTACAAGTTGATATAAACTTGATGACACTGCTATCATTTTTCTACCTCCCCCCACAACTGGATTTATTTTCAATTGAATTTTCGAAATAAGCAGTTTTGCTGCGGACAGTTGGAAATACTTGTCTTTTTGAAACGGATCTTTGAGAAATAAGCTGTTTTGATCTGGACTTTATAAACACTACTTTTTTTTTTCTTTTATTACTATATAGTAAAGGAAGTATTGCAATCGGGTCGAATTTTCGAATTCGAGCTTTCACTGGAAATGCAAGTTTTGAGGTTCCCTGAGTCCAGAAAAGTGGTTTGCAGAAACATGTCTGTGTGTATGTATGTCAGGGTGTGACAGCCATATTGTACCGAAAGCTTTATCAGAATTACACCAAACTTGGAATTTTGCCTTCATATATCTAGTTGTGCCGCGAAACTTTTGGTTAAAATCGGTTGACCGAAAGCTCCACTTTATTTTAGGAGATTTTGAGCTTTTTTATTTTTTTTCGAAAACGGCTCCAACGATTTCTTTTAACTTTCTATAGTTCTTATACTCATTGATGTCTACAACTTTTATTTGAAACTTTTTCCTGGAAAAATTGGAATAAGGACGGTTCTGGGGCGAAGGTTGGAAATTCGTATACAGTACATATATAGGTTGTATGCATATAGTTCTGTTTTATTTATATGACAATGGGATTTATAAAGATTTTTTAAGAAAATGAACCTCTATTTAGTAAATTTTATGGGGTCATTAAAAGAGTATTGGAAATAGGCCGTGTTGTCGAGACGTTTTGTACGCCATTAATATTTATTTAATAAGATTTTATCTGTAAATAAGATATTTTGATCTGGAAGGCATTTTTTGGTACCGATTTTCCACAAAATTTGAGCACTTTTGAAAAAAAATTCGTTAAAACTCTTATTCATGAACTTTTAGAAAACTCCTTTGAAATACTCAGTTCCTGAAGGATTCTATTTTTAGCCTATCCTACGGGAACCGTACAATATTCTAACATAAAAAGTAGCACATATCATTCACTGTCTCTTAAACCACCATATTGCAAGAAATTAAGGTATTCTTTTGTTCTGTGAAAAACAAAAACGTATCTATCCTACGGGAACATACATTTTTCCTGGATAAAAAGTGGACTGTATGAAAAGAAAAATTATGATTTTGCCTTGAGGACCTTATGAGTTATTACTATAAATATATTGTACTCAGATAAAAATGTTTAGTTTCAGCATGATTTTTCTTCGAACCAGTTTTTCTCTATTTTCCCGTTGAAATGAGAAATTTTTCCGAAATAAAACGTGTTCTAGATAATGATTCGCATATTTATCATACTTAAATATCACCAAAATCCATTTTCAACTAAAAATAGAGTTTATACATAATTTTTTTCTCCAACCCGTTTTTCAATTTCCCGGGTAAATAAGACATTTTCCCGTATTAAAAAGTATTCTATTAAATGACTCAGATTGTCATTTATTATCACAACAAATTTTATTAAAAATCATATTTATTTGGGTAAGAATTAATAATATGTTTCTAAAAACAATTTTGCAAATAATGAATTATTTTTGAAACAATCTTAACAACCATTAAAAAGGTTATAGTGGGCTAACCGTAAAAGATAGACATATGTCGTCGCGGACTTTTTTGTAGAACTTTTTAAGAGGAACAATTTTGCTGCACATAATTTTTGCGTTACTTTAACCGTTTACGCAGGGCAGGCCACGAACGCTCTCAAAAGGAAAATTTTTTTCCTGATTTTTGCAACATTTTCTATCGATGCTCTGCTCCTATTAGTCGTAGCGTGATGTTATATAGCTTAAAGCCTCCCCCGATATTTAGGCTATCCAACATTAAAAGAATTTTTTAATTCGAACCACTAGTTCCTGAGATTAGCCCGTTTAACCAAACAATCAAACAAACAAACTCTTCAATTTTATATATTAGTATAGATATAGATTCTATAGATTCTATATTTTTAAAAAATATACTATATATTCAAATCTCGTGATGGCGCCCCCTTCGACGAGACGCCCGCATGCGTTGCATGCCCGTTTCCGCCGGCCCTGTACTCAGAGTCCCGAGGGCTATGTTGGCTATGTTTAAGGGAAGCAACTTTAAGATCGGCTTTTGATTTACGCACAGATTACGTCATCGTATGAAACGGTATGAAACTAGAGAAGGCAAAGAGAAAACGAAAGAAACAAAATATCGTGCACGGAACTACACTCGCTCATTGAGCAGCGCAGCGGCACAGCAGCGGGAAGCAGCGGCTCGCCAACCACATACAGATTGAACAGTGTAAAGTGTAGTTTTATGTTTCACTCGGACGCTCCCCCTGTCGTCTCTCCAATGCATGATCATCTCATCATGTCAAATTGCCAATGTTTATTTTAATCTAAATTTGTAAAGAGGTCAACTCTTATGTGTTAATTAATAACTTTAAATCATTCATGTATTGTATTATTAAATAATTTCACGAAATGTGTGTGTACGCGTGTGTGTTTATGTCAGATATCAAGTGTTTCGCATTATTTAAGTGACGATCAAAATGTAACTATCGATTGAAGTTTTTAATTGTATTAGGTTTGATATTCAATTAATTGTTTTGCACCCCATTTAATTAACCCCTAACTTGCCTCGAATGGTATTAACATTTAACACAAGCCCACTTTCATAAAAATCTTACACTAAAACAAGAATTCAATGAAAAATTTGTATTTCTTCCCAACGCGTTACATCTCTCGTTTATCTCCTGTTAGAAAGTTTTAATCACTCCCACGTTAAATCACAATTCATTCGATCTCATTATGAAAATTAGTTTTACAATTACAGATATTAACATTATAATGGAACAATCTGTGAATTAATAATATTTCTCCACAAGACTACAAGTGAAATCTAACCATATAAGGATTTGAACAACTCAAACATTACAATTCGATTTTAAGCCTTATACAGACCTACAAAGAACATAATCTTTCAATTAATTATTTTTATTTAAATTAAAAATAGAATAATTAGTTAAATCATATTAATTAATATACATATAACCCGGTGCTATATTGCGGATGTATTTTTAAAAAAAATCCACTTCCGTTTTTCCGGCATTTTCCGCATTGCTTTAATTTTAGCATGTTTATATTATTTATGCGATTAATAATAAATAATTTAAAGTTGCATGATAAAAATTTTTTTGACTCATAAATATGCAAATTGACAAAAAATTATTTATAGTCGATTACCTACCTCTTATTCATATTAACGAGGAAATTATCCGCGTAATAAAATATAATTTCGATAACCAAATGTGCAAATATTTAACATTCTGTTGAATTTATTGAATACAATTTTATATTATGTTTAAATATTTTTGCATATTTCACGCGAAATAATGATATTCATCTAAGAAATATTTATGGTGTACTAAATTAAGAACTGTTTGTCGGAGTTGAATGTTTAAAATTTGTGATTTAAAAGCTTTTATGTTTCGATTTGGAACTGAACAATTTTTTAGCACTTCAATATAAAATATTTGCATGCTTTTTGGTTTGATTGAATTGCATCAGGGTCAGATTAATTTGTTTCGATTAAGTGGGTGGTTCTAAGAAATCGAGTTTTCTTAATTGCAACTTCGACAAGGGAAACACAGAAAGGCGTTAAATTAAAGTTTAATGGTTTGAAATTGCATTTAGAAGTTTTTTTGAGGAGTTACATGGGCTTAAAAGGTTAAAAAAAGGCAATATTTTCAATTTTTTTTAATATACAAAAGAACAATATTTTGCAAAATTTTAACTTGCCACCTGGAAAATACTTCATGGAAAAAAATGATCTTCAAAAAAAAAATAGTCATTGATCAATGTTAGTAGGCAGGGCCGGTTCGCTCATATAAGCAATCTAAGCTGCCGTCTAGAGTACAAAATTTAGGATTATAATATAGCGATTGTTAATAATTGTTAAAATAATTATGAGGAGTATTAAAAAGGTTTTTTCGAAGCTCCATACCCGGAAAATTCCGCCGGAGGTAGTTTTATGAGGGCGCAGCTTTTTTTTCACCTAGAACGCCAAAAACTCTGGTGACCTTATCAGTACTCAGTAGGGATATATAGCTTGTACAGTGTACTAAAATAAAGAATTTTAAAGAAACAAAGTTAATTCTTGATGAAGTTTTATTAAAAAACTGACATTTTCAGTTTCATTTCCTTTGCAAACCGTACATAGTACGGTACAAGTCATGCGTAGGCAATAATATAATCTCAGACCATTATTTTGATCTGGGGGTTTCAGGGGTAGTCTCGGAATGAAAAGAAATTGTTAAGTTGGCATATAAATAATACAAATTTTTTTACAATCAGTTATTAAACAAAAATTAAAATGTTTGATAATAAGGAATGTACTATGAAGTTTATTATCTAGCCTTTGATCTTAAAAATAATCAACCTGAATATAAATAATAACAAATAATAATAATAAGCTTATTTGATATTTAATCCAAATAATATTCAATTAACTAATTTTTCGTGATAATTCCCGGATCGAGTTTTAAATGTCGGGATTTTGATCTCAAAAAACCGTCCGATCCCGGGGCTATATAATGTACTTGTACGGTACAGTGTACGGTTTATTTTCACTTTACTCCTAATTAATTAATTTTATTTTTACCCTATTCGGGGTAATTTACCCTGGTTCCCCGACCGCTGGCTTAGAGAAAGTCGACTTTGTCCAAAAACGAGCTTAATATTACTGATAACATAGATTTTAAAAATGCCCATATTTCTATTTTTCAAATTATTTGAAGATAAATTTTTGGATTTAAATTTTTTTGTAATTCTATCAATAAATCGATGATTTATTAAGAAAAACCGGTATTGACCAAGTCTAACCGAAATCTATTACCTACGTTGCTTAATCTCTTCTTCATGTTAAACCTTTCACTTCCTAATATCACAAAATATAAAATAAAAAACGAAAAACCCGAGATTTAAAAGGAAAATCAATTTACCAATCATAAATTCGGATAAAATTGTCAGCTCAGATAATTTATTTCCAATTATTTCCTTCCCAATTTTTTTTTTCGAAAATCCACCTTAATTAGACCCTTTGTATCTAATAACACTAACAAATAAATTATATTATATATTTTTTAAATATTTACTAAAGATTTCATATGTGCATAAAATGATAATAATTTTCGTTAATAACGACGATATTTCCTCATTGCGTAAAGAGAATATTGAATCAACAAATTAGAATTGGGCGGAAAATTGCTCGATGAATGTTAATTGGATGACGAACATGCAGTGTAGGATGGTTTTTCAGTTAAATATTTCATAGAACATTTTATCAAAATGTCAGCTATAAATTACATTTTATCTTTTCCACTTATCATACTAAAGAAATTTCCAAGCAAATACTTAGCCGAATAGAGATATTTTTTAAATAAGTAACAATTCATCTGATTTTCAGAACTGTTTTCTGTTTCTAGTTATAAGAATTATTCTTTATCTTCTTATCAATTAATCATTCAATGCATATAGTAATCATTGTTATCGATTTTTTTTTTGGCAGGTATTAAAACTTTTCATGTCAAATAAGTAAGATTGTACCATTCAGTATCCATCTAGATTCTAGAATCTGGATGGAGTCTAGATTCTAGACAATATTCCGTTATACACAATTTTTTTTAAGGGGTCCGTAAGATATATTAGAAGTTTTTGAGGGTCCGTTATGGTAAAAACGTTGGGTATTATTGGACTAAATTACCATGTATGTTATGTAAATTACCATACTATGTTACCATTTA
The DNA here is from genome assembly GCA_958496155.1 of Sisyra nigra. NCBI lineage: Eukaryota > Metazoa > Arthropoda > Insecta > Neuroptera > Sisyridae > Sisyra > Sisyra nigra. The sequence continues at coordinate 32,871,487 of OY292315.1, read as the reverse complement.
TATCAAAAATGACTGGATAGATTTTGTTCTTTGGACACCTGTTTCTTGCAAATCGAAAATTAATCTTGATAAGTTTAATTATTTTAAAGCTATAAACGTTTTAGTACTGAAAATGAAAATATGCATTTAAGCGGTGTAAGAGAGAGTGTAAGTTAGATATGCTTATACCATTTTTATATCTATTAACAATTCAGTGAACTTGAAAATCGTTTTGTATGTTTGGGTATTTCTGTCGCAGTTGACATTAAAATATTAAAAGAAATGCTAAAAAATGAAGAACAAAGAAGAATGTCAATAAGAAAGAAATGTTCTATTTCCATTAAGTGACCCGAAGTTTCATCTTCTATGCTTTTTTATAACATCACCTTATATTAGAGACCCCTCCTACATCAAAATGCGTTGCAGAGTTTATGCCTACCCCTTTACTAAAATGAATTACGATTTTTTCTTCTGCCTTATTGTAATTATATACGAAATTGATTTCTTAAAATAAATTTGGTTTTAGTTCTTGTAATTGTCTCCGTGTTTATAAAACATATTGCCAAACTCCATTAATTTTCAAACAAACTTATTTTTATTATGAAAAAAACCAATTCATTATCATTAGTTTGCTGTCTAGAATAGGGGAGGGGTAACAGCTAGCTAATTTTTATTTCCTCCTGTTTCAGATTTGTAAGTCTATGGAAACGTTAACAATTTGCCTGTTGAAGATACCTGCAGTATTACAATTAGAAAAGTAGAGAAAGATGTACTTTATATATTCTTAGAAATATGAACGTATTTTAAAAGATAACCACTAAGATGGCTATTCAAGAAAAGAAGAAGTTCTTCTGTCGCGAATGGGCATTTCAGAAACTATCTCATTGCTTAGACCAACGACCCATATCGAAAGCATGCGGTGCTTTGATACTAGGCGGTCCTGGCTCAGGGAAAACCACATTTTGTGCAGAACTTGTTTGGCCCACGCAAGGACCAAGTGGTCGACAACAGCGGGCATTAAATCGACGTCTTCTTGGCTATCACTTCCTGGTCGGCCAAAACGAACATAGTCTTCTACTAAGCGAGTTTTTAAGGAACATAGTTGGGCAGATTCTTAGTTACAGCACTGAAGGTTTGAAACAGAAAAGTATTAGTCGTCGTGAAAAACTGGTTAAATGTACGAGTTTCGAGGCAAGTTCTTATGCTAGTCCGACTAAGTTGCACGAAGATAACACTGAAAATGTCTCGCCTAAAAATGTTGTACCCAAAGAGTCGACCAGTACTGAAAATTATAATATATTCCAAGAAAGCGATGATAAAAAATTGAATATTTCCGATGGTTCATCGGGGAAGAAAAACGAAAACATTTCACTCAATTTGAATGACCTGAGTGACGATCATGTGACTGGAAGGAAACTATTGAAACGATCGATATCGGGCGAGAATAGTCCGATTGGATCATCCCAAGTGCCTGCAATTTCTGCATTACCTATTAGTCCTCGAACGTTGGTGGCTGATGCCTACTACGAAAAGCTGCTGAACGACGACGAAATTCAACAGGCACTCAATCCGGACAACATCGAAAAGAATCCCGATGATTGTCTGAAAAGAGCTTTACTATTCCCGCTATTAGAAATAGATCCACCGAAACAATGTTTATTTTTTATAATCGATTCCATTGACGAAGTCGCTTTTGCTGATTCCAATTCCACATTGACGAAACAACGAACTAAAGACCGGTCGAAAAACTCGAGAACTATCGCTGAGTTACTATCGAACCACCATCACTTATTTCCTCAATGGTTACTATTAGTCTGTACGGCACGCAAGCAAAGCAAAAGCATTTCGAAGATGTTCACGGGCTTTCGAAAACTTAGTTTAGATGATCTAAGAAAATCTCAGGTAATTCGCGATGTACAACAGTACATCCTAGCAAGATTAGATCAAGAAAACTCATTACGACAACACATCAGTCGCGACACGGCTGAAATGTTGAATCAACTCCATATAAAAAGCAACGGTTGCTTCTTATACCTAGAAAAAGTATTAGACGGAGTCTCCGAAAATTTTATCATTCTACGTGAAATCAAAGAAATACCGGGAACGTTAAACGGATTGTATTTATGGTTGTGTCAACGTTTGTTCAATCGAAAACAATTCTTCAAAGTGAAACCGTTACTAAATGTTATATTAGCTGCTAAGTGTCCAATTACCAAAGAATTACTCTATGATATGGTTAAAACCCAGCAATGGACCATGACTATAGAAGACTTCAACAAAAGGTTTCACTTAACCCGTCGCGTTCTCAATGTGTCCAAAAAGGGATTCGTCAGTTTCTTCCACCATTCATTCGCTGAATGGCTGTTAGACATAAAACATTGCACTCAAAAATATCTTTGTAACATATACGAAGGCCATATTATGCTAGCCATGTTTTACATACTAAATGGAAAGAGACTTTCCAAAAGTGATATTCACATATTTGCATTTCATTTGACCAAAGTGGAATACTACTTAAATCAAAAGTCGCCGTGGAATGATTCAGCCGCAAAGAGCAATGTACAGTATGTGAACATTACTGAATTACAAAGCGACGCTGTTACGGTTCCAAAAGAAGAGAAACCGGCTGAGGATGCATCGACTGCAAATCTAACCGAGTCAAATATAGAAGAAAAAACCGAAGATACTTCCGCGACGAAAGCGTCTAATGAAGTGACTGTTCCTAATACAAACACAACCAAACCTCCGTTGCCTCCCAAACAAAAACTTGACCAATGCCAATTAAGTAATGTGGTGAAAAACGCGGAAGAGCTCCACACGTTGATGCTACTCTGGTTGATCACAAGCGGGGCTTCGGTCGAAACTTGTCTCATTGAAGAAATGAACGATATAGATTTAAATTTTGAATGTCATTTGCCGAGAGATCAAAAAGTCTTGAAACTTCTTCTTGGAGCTGGAGCGAAGTTACAAGAAGTTCATCCTGATGAAGAAGACGTGCAACGCTGTTCTAGTCAAGTAAGTCAACTAAAAAAAAATTATATAATAATTGAATTAATTGTTAATTTTTAAAATTAGGTGTCTCATTCTACGTCGCAATCAGAACAAAGTCCTGTGGACCCATTTTATGAATTGATATCTGGAAATGGGGTGTCGTTGAGTCAAAGCGATTGTACTGGAAGAACTTTGCTTCATTGTTTGGCTGCGGAAGGGAATGCGACACTTCTTACACTAGCTTTGCAGGCTAGTGCGGAACCGGTTGATTTGGAAGCCGCTGAAAGTAGTCATGGACAAACTGCGCTTAACGTTGCTGCAAGTCATGGACACACTGAAGTTGTTCAGGTAAATAACTTTTTTAAATATTGGTGTACTTAGAGGGCTTTCTGAACAAGAGTTCAGTCTAAAAGAAAGCGCGCTCTAGTCCCGCGACAAGCATTACTAAAATGAGTAAGTAAGATCCATTTTCATCCTTCGATAGGACTTTCCACTTATCCCATGTCTACATATTGCTCCCATTCTTAAGCTAATAACTGTTATTACATTTATAAAATTACTATTGTAAATCATAATCAACAATAGGAAAATAGTAACATTAGTTAGCATTAAAAAGTAACATAATATATTTTTCCAAAGGCTTTACTAACTGCTGGAGCGGATGTTGACCATGCAGATGCTGATGGTTGGACAGCATTAAGAGCAGCAGCTTGGGGAGGACATATTGAGGTATTTACAATTTTCTATTTTCCTCAACAACAGGCTATTTGACAGTTTGGAAATATTGTAGTTATTATTATAAAATACCTATAAAAGCACGTTTCTGTTGAAATTAAAAAAAGGGGAGAGTACGGTTTCTTAGGCGCCAAGAAATGACGACGGTTTTTGATAAAACAAGCCAAAAGAAAATGAAATTGAAGCGATTTTTTGGTGAAACATTGAGTTACATAAATATTTTATTACGCCTTCGACAAATATGGACCCCTTGGTTCCATACAAAAATATAGAAGAAAGTTTTGTAAAAGCCAATACTAGTAAAGTACAATACTAAAAGTCGATGCATATATACCCAGAAACTAAAGTCTTTGAAAATGGCAAAAAGTGAAAAAAAATTATAGTAGAATGAAACCCATCAGAAAAGGAAAAGAATACAACAAAAATGAAAGAAAATAAATTACGGTTGATTTGAGGTCGGGAAGTGGAAAGGGGGGAGGTTTTTAAGTGTAGAAACGGTTTATCTCGATTTCCGACAAAACTACAAGTCCTATGGAAAAAAGTTAAATGGCAAAGTTGTATGTAATAAGAAGATCTACAACTTTTGTGCTAACATTTTTTTCACATAACCTCAAAATTTATGTGAAAAATTCCAAAAGCCAAGTTTTTGGTTTCTTTTATTTTTAACTTTTACAAAAAAAAAAAAATTTCATGAAATTTGGTAAAAACTTACCTTTTAATGTCCTAAACACACTGTACAATTTTTAATTTAAAATATTAATTTTTTATGCTTATTTTGACTTTATATTGAAAAAGCACCCTAATTTTCAATCGAAAATTCTCACCTCAAAATATCTACTTTTTTAAAGAAGTGTGAAAAAATAAATATTTTAAATCAAAAAATTTACAGTGTGTTTGGGACATTAAAACGTAAGTTTTTACTAAATTTCATGATATTTTTTTTTGCAAAAAATAAAAATAAAATACCAAAAACTTGGTTATTGGAATTTTTCACATAAATTTTAAGGTTATATGAAAAAAGTGTTAGTACAAAAGTTGTAGATCTTCTTATTACCTACAACTTTGCTGTTTAACTTTTTGTCATAGGACTTGTAGTTTTGTCGGAATTTGAAAGAAACCGTTTTTACCCCTAAAAACCTTCCCTCTTTCCACTTCCCGTCCTCAGATTGACCGTAATTTATTTTTCCTTTCATTTTTGTCATATTCTTTTCCTTTTCTAGTAGGTTTCAACCTACTATAATTTTTTTGGGTTCAAAAATTATCGACCCTTGTCTAATATGACTATACTTTTTTTTTACAAATAACCTAAGTTTTTATGCAACCAAACTCAAAAACGTTAAAAATGAATTGTACCCCCCAATGTACCGTTCTATTTTCATCTGGAACGAACCAAACATATGGTGATTGTCGTCAACCAAAAATGTAGTTTTAGCACACTTTTCAAAAACCCGATTTCTTTCGTCGTTTTTAGTCGAAAATTTCATACTCTCGAAAATATTAACAACATAACATATCAATATAAGCAATATCATCCAATTTGAATTTGTCAAATATTCTATTACAATAGAGTAAAACTTAAAAAAATATTGAATTCAAATATGCTTTAGATTTTGAAATAACATTATAATATTGATTTCATTAATATTTTATTAGGTGGTTGAAACATTGCTGAAACACGGATGTTCAGTGGATAGTATAGACGCAGATCATAGAACAGCACTGAGAGCTGCAGCATGGTCGGGTCATGCAGATATCGTTAAAGCACTAATTGACCATGGTGCTGATGTCAATAAAACAGATTTAGAAGGTATACCTTATACCAAAAATTAATAGGTATAAAAACTCTAACTTATTTATGTTTCCAGGTCGAACCGCGTTAATAGCCGCAGCTTATATGGGCCATCACGAAATTGTCGAACATTTATTAGACGCCGGAGCCGATATTGATCATGCAGATATGGATGGCCGCACTGCATTGTCAGTAGCTGCATTATGCGTTCCATCCAATCAAGGATATGCTAAAGTGGTTAATGTTTTGCTTGAGCGTCAAGCTGAAGTTGATCACGAGGATAAAGATGGAATGACTCCTCTTTTAGTGGCGTCTTTTGAAGGACACAAGTAATATAAAACATTATTTCTTTTAAAAAGGAAATTAATTAAATACTTTCAGAGATGTTTGTGAGTTGTTATTGGAATATGAAGCTGATGTTGATCATGCAGATAGTACTGGAAGGACTCCGCTATGGGCGGCTGCAAGTATGGGACATGCGGCTGTTGTGGGTTTATTATTGTTTTGGGGATGTTGTGTGGATACAATAGAACCCGCAGGACGAACAGTTCTCAGTATGGCTGCTGCACAAGGTTTTATTTCTCATTGTAAATATTACATTTTATATTAATATCAATTTTTTTATAGGATGTATTGAAGTAGTTAGGCAATTATTAGATCGTGGATTAGATGAACAGCACCGTGATAATGCTGGTTGGACTCCGCTACATTATGCATCTTTTGAAGGTTTGATTTTGTCGCTATATTTTCTTTCAAGTGAATATTTAAAAAAAAAACTGTAATTTTGATTTTAGGACATCGTGAAGTTTGTGAAGCATTATTAGAAGCGGGGGCTAAAATTGATGAAATTGATAATGATGGTAAATGTGCGTTGATGTTAGCAGCTCAAGAAGGGCATTTAGATTTAGTTGAGGTATTTTTAACTCAATACGGCGCAAATCCTAACCAGCATTCGCATGATGGCAAAACAGCACTGAGGTAAATTATTTATTATATTTTTTAAAATGTTGTTAGTTATATTTTAATGATTAAATTTAATTTTAGATTGGCTGCTTTAGAAGGGCATTACGATGTAGTTCGATTGTTACTGTCTCATGCAGCGGACGTAGATTTTAAAGATGCAGATGGTCGAAGCACATTATACGTTTTAGCGTTAGATAATCGATTGCCAATGGCGCGATATTTGATTGAACATGGCCATGCTGATGTCGAGTCCAGAGACTCCGAGGTAAAAATTGGTTTGCTTAATTATTTACAATAGATTAACAAAATATTAGCAACGGAGCCAATCTGGCTTCACTAATTTCTTTTTAAATATCTGCAGCGACGAAAATTAAATTTTTATTTTGAATTTTAAACTTTCTGTTAGAGATGCAACGAATATTCGGCTACTATTCGGCTGCATTTTTTAATATTCGGTTGAATATTGTGTACTATTCGGCCGAATACCAAATACTAAATCATAACAAAATAAATGTTTAATTCAATATTATATATTTTAAAATTACAAATTTAATTGAAAATCTACGAGGGAGAATGAATTATGATTAATCAAAACAATTTTTTCTGCATTTGAGTAAAGTTTCTCGAGTAGGAACGCCTGCTTTGAGTTTAAAAACCCCTACTTATATGGATCTAGTGTTTGATCTAGGCGAATACCTTGTAAATAAAAATCAATTTCGGTTGACCTTAATTTTTTTTTTTTTTTAATAAAAATAATGTGTCTCGTGATACGATTTACTCAACTCAACGGCCGAATATTCGGTACCGAATATTCGGCTATTCGGCCGAGAGTGTGGCCGAATATTCGGTATTCGGCCAAATCTCTCTTCGTCGCATCTCTACTTTCTGTTATTATTTTTCACTTTCTTAATGACTAAAGTTACGTTCTAAATTATATCCCTACCATATGACTCGTACTATAGACAAAATCGTTACTTCTAAAGGGGGGTAGGGTAGGGTTTTTAGCGTAAAAAAACATTTTTTTGTGAATTTTTTTTTGCAAGTAAGGATTGAGCAAATTTATTGAAACCGTTTGTACATTATTAAGCATACTTTTAATAATATTCTGTAATTTTTTCATGCAGAAATATTGCAAAACAAGCCGGTGACAGAGCTTGCTCCAGAACGTCTTAGAAAAAAAAAAAAAAATTTGCGGTGTTCACTATATCTCGGTCGGAAATTATCGGAAATCAAAAACCATTAAAATTTAGTCAAAGTATTATTAAATTTTCCTTCCAAAGTTCTACGATGATTTTTTGTTTCATTTAAAAAGTTTTGGTGGCCATCTAAATTCTATAGTGTAAACTGCTATTTTCCACGAAAAATTCCGCCATTTTGTGGGTGGGAAACCCCCTTAATGTAAAATAAAAAAAAATTTAACTAAACGTTGATGGGAGGTATTTTATATGTAGAAAATGTGTACCAAGTTTGAAATCAATCGGTCAAGTAGTTTGTAAATGGCAGTGAACACGGACTTTGAAAAAGTAGTTCTGAGAAAAACGCGTTTAAAGTTTACGAGTTGCACTGCCTTCCCGAACAGTTAAAAGACAGGATACTAACTATAGACAATAACTTCAAGAGTTTTGCTTAGAGCGACTTAAAATTTTGATTATATATTGAAATGTATAACAATAAGATAAGACAAAAAAAAGATTTTTCGAAAGTGTACCCCCCCCCCCCCTAAGGACATCACCAATAGACATGATTTTGAATTTCGAGAGAAAATCTAACACAAATTTAATTAATTTTTTATTCCAATACTTATTTTGTTTTAGGGACGGACTCCATTACACGTTAGTTGTTGGCAAGGACATTATGATATGGTTTCACTCCTACTAACGACAGGAGGCGCCGATGTCAACGCTTGTGATATAGAACAACGCACAGCTCTACATTCAGCAAGTTGGCAAGGACATGCTGATATTGTTAGATTGTTATTAGAAAATGGAGCAACGCCTGATCATGCTTGTAATCAAGGAGCTACCGCTTTAGGTAATATACAACAAAAACTATCCATCAACATAATAAATTCGTTCGAGTATCAGATCAAATTAAGAAACTTTAATTTTAATTTCGAGTGGCTACTGTTGTTTAAAGAAATTGAACATATGACTTTTAAATATTTTAGCCTATTATAAGCCCATTCAAGGAAAAGAAAAAATAAATTTGAACTATTTTAGGAATTTCGGGTCAACAAGGACATGAGGATTGTGTGTTAGCTTTGTTACAATATGGAGCTGATCCAACAATATCCGATGTGTGCGGTCGAAATGCTTTAAGAGTAGCTCATAAATCAGGACACCATGGAGTTGTTCGATTGTTACAAGAATATGCGAACAAATCGAGCAATGTTACTACAAACGCAGCACTGTCAGTACCTTTGACTCCATCAATGAGTCATCACACCACTTCATCTACAGGAGTTGGAAACAGTGGATCAAATACCAGCGTCACATCAGGTTGGTATATTTATAATTTGAAAAAGATTTTTTCTAACTGATTATTTGTAAAGGTTCGACAACCGAGACAAGACCATCTTGTGCAGTTCTTTATCCGGCTGAATGGGCTGCTGAATGTAGCGGTGTGGGTACATCAAATAGTACAGGCCAACAACGACGATCGTGTGTTTCACTTGGCAATCATAGTAGCAACAGTAAAAGTAGTAGCAACTTGACTGGTTCAAGTCATAGCAGTAGACATGGATGCGAGAAAAATTTACGTGAACCTAGTACAACACCCAATCAACAAGTAAGGAACCAAAACGTCTACTGCCATTTTAAAATCATTCCCTGATAGCCCTAACTTTCTCTATATTTTCACTTTTTTAACCGACTTTAAAAAAAGGAGGAGGTTCTCAATTCGATTGTGTTTTTTTAAATGTTTGTTACCTCAGAATTTTTGACTGGGTGGAGCGATTTTGATGATTCTATTTTAATTTGAAGGAAATCGTTTACTTCTAAGAGGTTGAAAACTAAGGGATGAAATATTAACTTCTTATTGGATAACTCGATTTTGATAATTCTTTTTTTTTATTGGTAAAACATAATTTTAAACTAATGTCATATCCATTTTTTATTAAAAAAACTCCACTCATAAGGGGTTAAAAATAAGGGATGAAATAATAAATATTTTCTGGCTAACCCGATTTTGATAATTTTTTTCCATTACGTACATCGCACCTTTAAATTGTTCACATTTCAATTTGAAGAGCTCTGAAGAGCTTTGAAGAGCAAATTCACTCTCTGATGATAAAAATAGGGGAAGAAATAGTGACGTTTAACTGAATCATCGGATTTTGCTAATTTTTTTTCTATCGGAAAGAGTATTCCACTAAGTCCTTTCATTACATTTAACAGCAAAAATTTTAATCCTTAAAAAAGGGGATGAAGTAGTAACTTTTAACATTTCATGGGGCTGCCTCATATGGGCAGCGCGTTTGGTAAGTTTATCCATATTCAAAGAAATAAAATCAGTTATCAAACTTTAGATCACTAAAAATCGAGAAATAAATAAAAAAAAAATATAACAAAATGAAAAACCAACTTCAAAATAAATAAAAAAAATTAAACAAAAAATGCACTAAAAAGTAAAAAATAATTGCGTATCCTTGCAGTGTCTACAACTTACTAATTATTTGGATGATATAATGTACAACTATTTTTATTTTTGGAGTTGGTGTCAGCTTAGGAAATATATATAAATGTTCATTTGTAAAAAAAATTTAATTAGTTATTGGTATTTTGTAATTTAAAGGTCACTAGATATTGTCACAGTATTAGTTTATTGTATAAAAGTTCATTTGAAAAATACATTTCATAAGGTATTCTCGTTTATTGCTAAGTACCAATATATTCATATTTCCTTGGCTGACAACCACTTCAAAAATAACAATAGTTGTACATTATATCATACTAATAATTTGTAAGTTGTAGACACTGCAAGGAAACGCAATTATTTTTTTACTTTTTAGTGCATTATTTGTTTAAGATTTTTTATTTATTTTTAAGTCGGTTTTTCATTTTGTTATAATGTTTTTATTTTATTTGTCCTGATTTTGAACGTAAATGAAGTTTAGAAACTTTGTTAAATCATTATTAAAAACCTGCAGAACGTTTAGTCAAAAAAGCTCTAGTTGTGCAAAGAGTAGTTTGTGATTATTCTTTAATTATTTTAATCATTTAATCAGCCATTTTTTTTTTAAATTTCGTGACTCAAATTTACCTTACCTTATTGTCCTTATTTTATCAAATTTGTTTTATTTTTAATTAAACATAGTTTGGTGACATGCTGATAACTTGAAATTCAACTTTTATATAAAAAATTTATTTGATTTACTTTCTAGCCGTTATCTTTTACGCAACAACTTCAGCAATGCAGTCGATCGAGTAAAAATCGGCCTGGAAGTAAGTTATTATCACCCTTACAATCGGAACCACAAAGTCCTATCTATGCATCGCCACCTTTAAGTCCTAATATTGAAGACTTTTCTACAAGTTTCGGTAAATTTAGTGAGATGAAAACCTAGATGTAGTATTGAAAATATTTTATTTTATTTTATTTCCTTTAGGTGGAATGAACTTATACCCCCTTACACAACATAAAAGTAATTTAACAACAGCAGACACACATTTCGCTCGAGACACTCATATGAGAATCATTTTAGGCAACTCAAGTGCTGGGGTTGGTAATCGACAGTCGAAAAACATCTCATCTACAACTCCAGAAGCAGCAAATCCAAATATTAGGTAAAGTAATAATAAAGAAGTTTTGATTTAAGCCAAATTAGAAATACTTAATATAATTGCGAGTATTTCTAAATGATTTTTTTCTTAGCCAATTAATGAACTTCGCCAAACGTACTATGAATGGTTCACCAACTAAAACAAAGCAGGGGAAACAAAGAAAAACGACACTACACATCAATTCAAATAAGAGGTTTTTTTACTTTGATTTTTTGATTGGATTTGGGGTCTAAATTAATTTTTTTCAATAATTCGCGTTTTAATCAGATTTATTTTTTTTTTTCAATTTCACGTAGTTGTTCAATATTCACCTCTAACCATCGGATGTTATGAGATTTTAGAACTAATGCATTAAACATGTATATATATAATGAGTATTCACATTACAGTGCTATTGTGTTATTTGTGTTAATTTCTAGAAAAGAAATGATTTAAATTGGCTTTTTGTCACGTTTTGGTCATCATTAATATATTGCTTTCAAATTATTTTCGCTAAAATGACTATGAACACATTAACATTAATACTATTGTACAGTGCATAGCTCTAGCAAAGTTTTCCCACATTATGGTACGAGTTTCCCGGGAGAAGGAGGACATTTATATCGAGTTTTATCTACACTCAGAGCAAAAATCTGTTTACTTATTTTTATTACATAAGTAAATAAAAAGATTAAACTGCGTTACTAATCATAGGCCAGTGCCGATAATTTTTGAACACAAAAAAAAAAACTATAGTGGGATGAAACCCACCGTAAACCATAACCATAAAAAGCCCACCGACTTATTTAAAAAAGTAAATATTTTGACGTGAGAATTTTCGATTGAAAATTAGGGTGTTTTTTCAACATTAAGTCAAAATAAGATGAAAAAATAAATATTTTAAATCAAAAAAATTACAGTGTGTTTGGGACATTAAGAGGTAAGTTTTTACCAAATTTCATGAAAATTTTTTTTTTTTGGAAAAGAAAAATAAAAAATCAAAAGCTTGGTTATTAGAATTTTTCACATAAATTTTAAGGTTATATGAAAAAAGTGTTAGCATAAAAGTTGTAGATCTTCTTATTGCCTACAACTTTGCCATTTAACTTCGAAAATTCGGATAAACCGTTTCTACCCCTACCCCCCCTTTTTTTCCACTTTGCAACCTCAGATCGACCGTAATTTATTTTTCCTTTCATTTTTGTTATATTCTCTTTCTTTTCTAATGGGTTTCATCCTACTATAATTTTTTGTCACTTTTTACCATTTTCAAAAGCTTTAGCCACCTTTTGGCGCAGTGGCTAGAGCAGTAGTTTTCTCCACTTCATGCGTCAAGTGGTAAGATTAAAATTAACCAACAGAAATTTTCTGTTTACATAGTCGTGATATGACCTTAGCTGTTAAAGCGACTTAAAAAATACCAAAAAAAAAAGGCTTTAGCTCTGGTCTATCAAGTATTAGTACCTAGATGACCGAGCTTTGCTCGATTGAATGATTAAAATTCTTCATAAAAATTGTAAAATTCATCGAAATCGTTAGACTCTTTTTCGAGTAGGTGGTTACAAATACATTTATTGCTTGAACCATAGTAGAGGATATAAAGTACTCTTATATTTTGCCCATAGAATTCCTAATATGATTATTGATGATTGTATTGAAACAAGGGATACTCAGTGGCACAAAAATTACTCAACAAGTTCGCTAATATCATAAGGGTGGGAAACATTGCTCTAATGTGTTAGTTTTGAAATGATTAATGTTGTTTTGTCTTTGTGAGTTTGTTTCTGGTTGTATTTTATGTTGATTGAAATAATTGTAGTATTTTATTTTTTACAACAAACTGTGCTATTAACTTTCTGTCTTATGTTTCAATCGCTGAAAATACGAATGTATATCTCTTGTGGGAGAAAAATTAAAAAATTGGTTACATATTGAGATTAGGAAACTAGTTCTAGCCATACCATATGGTCTGATTGCTAACGATTTTAACTGGTTCTAATTGAACTTTTTATATTATGTGAGTATGTCCTGTATGTGACAACTTAGGAAGAGTCTCAGCCAAGATAATTGTATATTCTTGCAAGTGGTTGATACATAAGAATGACCTAATAGCACACTTTTTGTGAATACCACCGATTTTTATGTTTTAAACATACATTTATAATAATTTTTTTATACAGCAATTCGAAACCGAGAAGAAATGGAATTGTAACAAATCCTGCGATGAGACTGGTCGCAGGAGTTCGAAACGGATTGGATTCGGCTGCGGCCAATTTACGAAAAAGTACTACCTCTTCCAACCCAGCAACCAAAACTCATAGTTTTCAATGGCGAAAAGAAACGCCCTTGTGAAACATTTATAAATACTTAACCGTAATTACTAGTCATCGTAAATGTAAGTCAGAGAAAAAAATTGCACTAGTAGTACCATACAAGTTATAGAAGTGAAACTTCTTAAGTCATGAAGAATTCAAAAATTATACTCTCAATACTCGTTTTCGATTATCGAACTATCGCTTAAGAAGTTTCACTTAAAAAGAAAAAGTACAACAAATATTAATAATTGATTTGTTTTTTGTTTCAGATGAAGTATTAACAAACAAATTTTAATACGTAATATATATTAAAAAACATTTACATTACATATAAAAAGTAACAAAACGTACATCACAAAAGCTGATTTAAGTAAACTAGTCGTATCCATTAGCGATGTAAAATATCTGAAAATTATTTTTAATAAACTATGTGTAATATAATATAGCACACAAATGCGAGCAATGCAAATGAAGCAATGAAGCCTTTAGAAGTTGATTCAAGGCCTAAAAATAGTAATTTAGTCGTTGAAGTTTTATAATATGAAGATGAGATATTTTTTGCAATAACGAAAATGTTTAGTTTTAACCAATTTTATTTTTGACAAATGCAATCAGAACGTTAACAATGATGAGCTTATAAATTTTTAATCAAGTTACTTTCATTTCGATTTTTTTTTTTGGCGTTAAGCTTCCAAAATAAGATAATAAAATGCCATAAAGAGACACAAAGCGCAAAATGGCTTCATAGGCAAATTTAACGTATCCTAACTTGTTTATGTAATCGTTTAGTATGAATATTGAAAAAAAAAAAATGTTGAGCAGGTAAACGTTCCAGCAAATGTTATTAACAACTATAGAAATTATTGTAAATGATTATAATAAGTGTTAATAGTAATTGATTATTTATAAAATAAGCCACTGGTTGCAAAATTTAAAAGAAGAAGAAAATAAAGTCAATATTATATAAATAGTTAGATTGTAAAATTATTCATTTAATATTCGATTTTGTCTTCTGATAAGAAAATAGTTTGGCCTACAAAAATTTATTTTTTTTTTCAAATGATTTAATATAATTCCTTCGTTGGAATTTTTTTTTAATATTAATACTTATTTACTGCCAATTATATACTTTTTAAACGGATTTGTTGCTTTAGCTTATTTATTTTAGAAGCAACATTCCAGTGAAGACAATGTATTTATTATGAGAATTATTTATACTATTACTTTTAAGACTATAACGTTAGCTGTAGAAACTTTGTTCTCAATATAACGCTAATTAGAGGAAAAATGAACTGAAAATTATTTACACTTAACTAACTTATTGTGAAATTGTAGTTTAGTTTGTATCGTTTGTATATTTGCTTGATTTTATTTCAATTTGGTCGTATTTATGTAATTGTCTTATTGTGCTATTTATGTTTAGTTACTTATTATACTACTATGCTATTATGTGATAATTATCCATAGGACATAATATATCACTTATTGATGAAAAATTCAAAATCAGATCACATGTTAAGATCAAGAAAATAGGTCTAAAATAGCCGCTGTTGGTTGTCTTTTATAAACTGGAGGCAGTTATTTGCCTTTTTAACAAGTTAATTATTACACTACTTTCAGATCGATTCGACCTTGTATCAGAGTTGAAATCACTTTGCCAATAAGATATACCTAAGAACCGTCTTTTTTGAAAAACTATCTAGGGGTGGAATTTTAAAAAATTCTTCCATAGTAGGGACTGCTGTTTACTCAGGAAGAGCACTTTAAGAATTCATGATTTTTTCTATCTAACAATTTAACACAAGTAGCACAAAAATACAAAATATATAAATACACCTGTAAATTTTGTCTCGTAGAGGTTGACTCAAATATTTCCTGTGAAAAGCATTTTTTTACAATTTTTAAAATGATTGTTCCTTATTTACGAAATTTTAACGCGAGTTTCTTGTGAATAATATCAACCAATATTATTTTTATCGATTTCTCCACAAATATTATTGTAACTGTAGTACAATGATTGATTCCAGTATGTTTTAACATCAGTATTTCTTTTTCCAAAAAATGAGTTTTATTCCTTTCGTTTAAACTTTAAATAAATATTCAGAACGCTCAACGATGTTTTATTAAAAAAAAAAATGACTGATAGACGTAAAAAAAAAACTTTCCAAATAGTTTGCCAATTTTGTTCTGTCTTTCAAATTTTTAGTTATTTCAAACTTGCTTTAGACCATGGTACTTGTGATAAAATTATTGGTTTTAATAATATACCGTCCCTTCTATTACGATCTGGCAACATTTAAAAAAATTAAACAATGATTTCGATTAGTTAGAGTGATCGTTACGTGTTCTGAATAAACTATGTGTTACTATTAATAATGATTAATTGGAATAGAACGGATAGATTTTAACAGTATTGTGTATGAATAAGTATTTGTATTATATACTCTATTTTTTTAATTACATGTTTTCAATGAGAAAAAAATGTGCACGTAGACTTTAGAATAATACTCACACAACAAAATTATACGTTTTAAGTCGTTTTCCATCAAACAGACAGTTAAAAAAACCGCTGTGATTTCAAAAAACAAAATCAAATATGTTTTGTTTCTTTAAAACAAAGTATTTTCTTTCTCTTTGGTTGTCAGCTAACGATGGGTTTTGTCGTTGCACTTATACCTCTTTTCTTTTACTACGTTGTGTCTTATGAAAATGAAGTCTGGCAATTTTTTTTACGAAGTTCATTTGCGAGGCGTAGAGTAAACTGGCAGAGAACATCATGTAACGAAAAAACGTGTTATACCCTCTCCGGACGACTTTTCCTCTTTTTTCTTAAATTCTAATTTATCTCTCTTTCTCTTTTTGTATCTCTATGCTCACTACTTGCCAACAGCGATTGGTTTAATGAAGTATGCCGAGTGAACGAGAGAAAAAGAAGATAGAGAGTTGAATGAAAGAGGACAGCGCTTCTTAATTTTATTGCTTCCTTAAATTTCATAAATACACCAAATTTTTTAATAATCACTTCGACATTTTAATGTCCTTTCTTAATCATGTACAATGATGGTTGAAAGAACATTTCAATAGTGACCTCAGGGACTTCAGGCGCTGTGAGCGCCAAATCCGCAAACTACGCATTTCAATTAAACCGATTTATCAATATCGACTTAAGATATAAACAAACTTATTTCATATTCCCATTCAAAGGCTACGGTTGACTAAATGTTAATATATCGTTAAAACAGTTTTGAAACATTCTTTTAGTCGTTCATTCATTAAAACCATAATTATTGTGTTGAATAAAATTTTAATCAATGACGTCATTATTCTTATTCTCTTTAAGAGATAAGTCAGAGCGATGAACGTCGTTCAAACATTTAAACATTAATGGAATAAAAAAAAGACAACAACAATGAACGTAATCGTAATGCTAAGGCCACACAGAACGCTACGCGTGCTATGTTCTTGATGTTCGCTATACGAACAAAAAACCTTTCAACATTGACTATGTAAATGGCCCCCAGAATAACATACACTACGTTTTGTTCTTAGATACGTTGCCGAGTGTTTGATTGGTAGCTATATTTTGTTAATATAGCGAGCATCACGAACATATCACGCGTAGTATTCTGTGTGGCCTTAGCAAAAAAAATGAGTTGAGAAACGTAGCCAAGATGGGAAAGTGTTTTGTTTCCTAAAATACATTCGGCGAAAAAAAATTTTTTTGGAAATATTTTTATTTTAGTTTCGTGTGTTGTTCGTTTGTTGGAAAACCGGATTTATATTTGTGATCATTTCTCTCATTTGTAGGAGCAAAAAGATCTGCATTTATTTACGAGAAACTATCCGATTCATCTTTGTGAAAAACATTTTGTAGTTTTGGCCTAAAGTTAGTCTTTGTGGGTGTAACTATTAACTACAGCTAAGAAAAATGATATATTTTTAGAGAAAAGAACTACAAATAAAATGCAGATGATTATATTCATCTGATGAACCTCTATTATGGATTTGAGTTTGTCTCAAAATAATTTATTAATTATTACAAGGCCAATTATGTATTAAACTAAAAATGAAATTTAAACTTTGTTAGTGCAATGTAAAAATATTTTACCTAAAATTCTATAATATGATACGTTACCAGATAAAAATTGAAAAGAAAGAAATTAATTTTTTATTTTTTTTTCTGATCTCACTTTGTCTAATTACTTTGATATGTAATTTTTGATTGAATAAATTATATCAATACAAAGCATTTTTGTTCTTTAGAGTTTATCTTTTTCAGAAAAAAAATTATTTATCAAAATAAAAATAGTTTTTTTGAGTTCAATGTTTTTTTCCCCTCCAAATGTTCTACTTGTAAAGTAGATTTACATTAGCGAAAATATAGAGGGATACAAATAATTAATTTTAAAACTAATTTTATACCTTAATAAAATTTAAAAGGGGCTATTAACGTAATTAAAATTGTTTAAAAATAAATCTTACACTATTATACGAGCAATATTTGTAATTGTTTTCTCGAAAATGGCTTTAACGGTTTCGATGAAATTTACAATATGTAAATGAAGGGTACGGGCAAAAAACAGGGTAAGTTCTAATGAATTGATTATAAGAAAAACGCAATTTAGTCACGGACGTCACGGATCTTTCCAGCCTTTACAGTTCATTTTGCTTCGAGTATCGATAAAAAAAGTTAGCATTGCATTGATGAATAAGTGATTGCCTATCCGTCAACAATGTATTAGTTATGGAGCACCCATAAATTATGTGATGTATTTTTGGTGATTTTTCGATCCCTTTCTACTAATGAGATATCATGAAATTTAGCTTAACCTCCTCCCCGTTACTAAATCTTATCTAAGATTTTTTGAAATGTACCTTTCATATATAAATGTGTTGGATAGTTTGGCATTTAGTTGACGTTAGTGGCTAAACAATCAAAAAGCTTCTGGCTACTTTGCAGCGCTCGCGTAAGCACCACTACCACCAGATTTTACTGTGTAAAATGTACTCATATTTTAGCGAAGGAACATATTCAACTTAATTTAAATCCATTTTCTTGCAATTTCACGGTTTTTTGTGAAAAAAAAAAACTACAAAATATTCCCCTTCTCACCAAAATAAACCCTCTCCTGGCAGATTCGGTTTCACGGTGCTACTGAAAGTCGGTGATACTTGAGAGATGTTCTCAAAAATTACCCAAATTTGACTCAATCGATGAGTGCAGTTGTAAAATTTTGTCACTGCTTTTCTCCATAAGTCACAATCAAAAAATTTGGTTTTACTTCATTAAATTTCATACAAAAATATAAAGATGAAATAAAACTTTTATAATTTATAAATTCCCTGGAATTTAGCTCAACCGATATAGAACCGATTATTTTATTCACTATATTGAATAAAATAAAAGTTGTGGAGTGAAATTGAAGTTAAAATTGGAATAAATTTAGGTGTAATTTTAATTTTATGTCGGTGGAATTAAATTCACCAGGGTATCACCCCGTTAAAATGTCTTACATAATATAAGACGTCTTCGTACTGATTGCTACCCTTCGATAATGAAACAGGTAACGATCTAATTCATCTAATATCTACTTTATGCTTTTTTAATTAAAAAAAATTGCTCTTACGAAGTAAACGTGATACCCATAGTTGCAGGACGGTTTTTATATAATTTTTTTATTACTTATGTGTAATTTCTAGGTACCGTATTTGCCGGACGATAAGACGCACATTTTTACTCTGAAAATTTGACTTAAAATCAGGGTTTTTCTTATGGTCTAATGCATCTTATAGTCCAAACCATACTTTTTTTCTAAAAATTTATAGATAAATTTTGGGGTGCGTCTTATGGTCCGGTGCGTCTTATCGTCCGGCAAATACGGTAATTCTCTCTTATACCGCTGATATTTATAATTCCATTTCTATTTTCAATATTAAAACGTTATTTGATGATTACTTTAAATTAATTATGCGAATATCGGAATTATTTTACTTACACTAAAAACTAAGCGATCAAAAATTAAATAAAATTTATTTAGTCGTTTTTGAGATAATTCCATATTAGTAGGAAATTGGCTCTCATTTTATTTATATAGATTCGATTAGATTACTATGATTACTAGATACAACACATGATGTTTAAACTAAATAAATTTTTTGGCATTTATCAAAATTACAGTTTTCAATATGAAGTTGGAAAATAATTTCACTATCAAAGTTTAAGTTAAAAAAATTTGGCTATGTTAAATTAGTTGTAAAAAGAGTATAAATATATTTAGACTAATGAAAAATTATGCCAGGAATATGTCCACGATGCGAAAGATACGTTTATTGTCCTGAGGAAAGATATGCTTTTGGCAGAGTTTGGCACGCTTTTTGCCTCAGTTGTTGTAAGTGAAATCATGATCTGTTCCTATACTATCAATAGACTGTGTAAAGCTTTTGTTTTTAGGTAGGTGTCGAAAATTATTAAATTCTTGTAATATTGCGTTCCGCGGCAAAGAGTTGTATTGCCGCTCTTGTTACGAATATTGTTTTATGCCTCGTACACGTAGAGCACCCATGTCATGTTCTCCATGCCGTTGTTGTAATTCGTGCCCACCTCCGCCATGTCCACCATGTCCACCAAGAACATGCGAACCTCCTCCATGTAAACCAAGAGTATGCCGACCAAAACCACGTCGACCGTGCACTCCATGTTACTCTTCATGCTCTCCATGTTCTTCTTCTACTCGGTGTTCTCCATGTAACAAATGTCCTTCGCGAATATGTGACCCTAAACCATGTAAACCATGTCCACCAAGACCTTGTAAACCATGTTGTCCTCCCTCAAGCCGACCAAGAAGTTGTCGTCCATGTTTCACAGAGAGCTGTTGCGAGGTTTTAAAACTCAAAACAAATTATCTTAATAGATCGTATTCATAAAATAGAATATATTATTATATTTGCAGTAAATGAAGACCGTCTTTAAGTCTGTGCTAGTAAATTTCAAAGGAAATATTTATACTTTTCGAATAAAAGCATTTCTTTCAAAGTTGGATGATTTGCTTAAAATAGTATTACTGTATCGTCGTAATATTATCGAAAATTCTCGGTGCCTGATAGACTTCAAAAGTTGTAATATCATTGAAATAAGTCCAGAATGGTCAACTACCTATAGTTCTATAACAGTCACATAACGAAACAATGTTACGTAGTTGTTACAGAACTGTTCTCGTAATATCAAGTTCAATACATTTCATAACATCCAGTTACTTGACTTGATAATTTCTTTATTTGCCCAGTGAGTACTAATCGTTCACTATGTAATAATTATGTAATAGTTACATAACGAAAGCATGTTACGTAGGTAACTGTTAATAAGTTGAATGATTAGTATTCACTGGGTCAAATGGAGATTCATCAAATCAAGTAACAGGCAAAAATTGAAAAAAATTAATTGTGTTTGATATTATGATTTTAAAATTAAATAATTTACGAATTCAACGCTTTTATTACCTTTGATATTTAAATATCAAAATTTCTTTAAGTTTGATTTGATTTCAAGCGATATTCAAGTCAAATAGCTTAAAATCAAGTCAAATGAATTTCTAAAGCAGATTCAAATTGAAAGATTGCCTTCATATTTTGCAAGTAGAAGCATATCCTTTTTATGAATACGACGCAATAACTTTAATGAATCTGATATTTTCTATCCAGAAGCCTTACTGTCGAGTGGTTCGGTTTAACTCTTACGAAAATTGCTGTGCTTGCGATTGTGAAAGTTGCTGTTCCTGTGACAGGTTTAAGCTCCAAGTATATAACAATTATAAAACTAACATGCACATATATTATCCTTAGGTGTGTTAGCACATGTTCGTCCAGAAGTATGTGTTCGAGATCAAGTTCTTGTGCTGTCCTAGAGCAATGTTCTACAAGGACGAATTGTCCTCGCGAAACTCAATGTTACTATAGCCGTAAACATGCAAGTCGATGTAACGTTAAAAAACCAAGGTAAACTTAACGAATCTATAAGAGATGTCGACGCTTGACTTGATGAAAAGAATTTCAAGTCAGTTTTAAATCCTGCACCAAGGTAGTACATACATAGTTGAATTGAGATTCCAAATAAAGTTTCCAATTAAAATTTTTTTGAAATGGTTACAAATGGTTTAATATTAATTTAAAAACTAATTAAAAAACTGGTTATGTTGACGACCTTTGAGGTAGCTGTTTCGAATCTGTTATCGAATTAAACGAAAAACTCCCAGATTTCGGGAAAACTCTGAAAATTTAAAATGCATTTTTGAGAAAAATGTTTTTGAGGTTGCTGATATCAGATCTTTTATCAAAATCAATTAAAATGGAATAATTTTAAGGAAAAATATTAAATTTTAATTTCTCTTGACAGCACATTTGGTATTTGTGATATCAAAAGCCTTATAATTATAAGTTGTCTTTAAAATTCAGATTTTTAATTTTAAAATATTTTCGGAAAAAAGAATTTTTCTTTGACTTTGATACCAGAATCGGTGTTAGCGATCTCGAAAACTCTATGATTTTAAGTTTTCCCAACAATTCCGAAATGTTTAACATCAATTCAAGTATTTTAAGATAAAAACTCAAGTGAAGTCAAACTTTGCACAAAAATTTCAAGCTATTTGGTTCAAATTGTTTGGAATTAAATAGCTTGGATACTTGGAATTTAAATCTGAACTTTTAATTGACTTGCAATTCTGAAACCCAACCAAATTCAAAACAATTCATGAAAAAAAAATTCGGATATCGTTAGATTCTATTAATTAATTCGATGCAAAAAATTTGACCAGCTAAGTTTGGCAAAAATAATATTTTAGATCCGTTTTTTCATATTTGATTTCTTTCATAATATATGCTCTAAGATCAAAATCTTAAAAACGCAGTATTTTCCCTAATCGAAATTTTAATTAAATTGATATTGTAGTTAAAAAAAATACAGTTGGTCAGCTAAATTTTTCAAAAAAGAAAATATTTATATCATATTTGATTTTTGAAATAGGACATTAAAAAGTTCATTGATATCATGATTATCACGCTATCGGAACTTGACCGAGAATGTCCGGTAGAGATTCCTCCGAACCCCACTTGGTAAGTTCCAACCCTGGTTGTTCACCCCCTTCCGCTCAGCAAGATCTCGGGAATATGCTGGACCCGGAAGTTTCTGGTTTCAAACAAAAGTGGAACTACCCCCTAACCCTACTATCGACAGATCTAACTCCTAACTCTACGGTCATTACCTATACCAACCCAAGGTTATTATACCAACCAACCAAGAAGTCGCGAAATTACCCTGCAGCCACAGCGAATATAATTTTAAATAAAAAAAAGCATTGCTTTGATGAATAAGTGATTGCCTATCCGTCAACAATGTATTAGTTAAGGAGCACCCATAAATTATGTGAGGTATTTTTGGCAATATTTCGATCCCATTTTACTAATTATCATATCATGCGATTTGGCTTAACCCCTTCCCCGTCATTACTCTCATTAAAGATTTTTTGAAATGTGCCTCTTTAGTTGACGATAGTGCCTAAACAATCGAAAAGCTTCTGTGCTACTTTGCAGCGTCCGCAAAACCACCACCACCACCATCAGATACACTATCAATTTAATATTATTCTTACTTTCGAAAATTTCAATTAGGGAAAATATTGCGTTTTTAGGATTTGGTCTTATAGCAAACATTATGAAAGAAACCAAATATGATAGAACGAATTTAAAATAATTTTTTGCCAAATTTAGCTGGTCAAATTTTTTTCCCGATAGTTTTTTTTTTCATATCTTGTTCCATGGAACTAGATATAACATTGTTGGGATTTTGAGCTGCTGTCGGGATTATGGGTCTTGAAATTTTGGGTGCCAGCGAAACAAAATTATTATTCCAAAGTTTTTTAATTTATAGATGTTCTTCACGGTGCGAGGAAGTGTGCAGTCCTCCAAGCTGTACTTGTTGTTCTGCTGGGTGTTCATGTTCTTCTCGGTGCAAACTAGGAGGCGGATACCTTTGTAATCGATGCCATCGCAAGGTTTTTTGCTCAAGTATATTTAAAAGTTTTATTTTAGAACCAGGGTTTTTCCTAAATTGAAAAAAAAAAATAGTTAATCATTAATCATTTATTTTTGGGGGAAAGTAGAAGTATTCACGTAACTTTAGTTCCACACGTTAGAACACCAGGATATGGAACATTTACTCTGCCATTTTTATTTCGAATTGAAAATTAGGGGTCTAAGTGAATAAAGAAGGTAAGTAAATAAACTTCAATATAATTGATCTTTTAAGTTTAAACTGTTTTAGTTTTTTTGGATGGACCTTATTATTTGCTAACTTAAATTTTGATAGTACGATATTATTATTAAAATAAAATTTTTGGCGCCAAAACGAGCTCTTAATATCAATAGGTTTTCCTCAATATATATTTTTTTTCATTTTTCAATTACATAACAGAGGAAAAGTTTTTTTTATTTTTAAATTTTCATAACTTAAGAACAGTTTATCGTAACAACAACCTGAAAGACGAAAGGGATTTAAAGGAAATTTCACGCTCTACAAAAAAGGTTCTTAGAACAAAGTTGGAAAAAAATTAAAAATTTTTAATTAATTTTTATTTTTGGACACTAATATCTTTGAAACGGTTGATCTAAAGAACTTTAATTTAATCAGGACCTTTTTTGTAGAGCGTGAAATTTCCTTGAAATCCCTTCTTTCAGATTGTCACGACAAGCTGTACCAAAGTTATGAAAATTTAAAAAAAAGAAACTTTTTCTGTGTTATTTAAATGAAAAAAATTGATTGAGACAAACCTTAATATTGATATTAAGAGCTAGTTGGGCGCCAAATTTTTGTTTTAATATATAGTTTTTATCAATTTTTGAACACCATAAGAAAACAAAGGTCACTAAGTGCGGCGTGGTTAACTAGATAGTTGCCCTATATGCCAGTGGTCCTTGGTTCGAATCCCAATAAAAGCCAAAGATATTTTTCATGGGTTTTAGGATTCGACGGTCGCTAATGACCAATAGTAGTTGATGCGACCTTAAATTAAAAAAGGCTTTTTTTTTTTTTGAAATATCCGAATTGCTACAAGTCTATGAAAAAATGATCAAGTAAAACATCCATCCCAAAAAATGTATAAAATTAAATTTAAAAATCATCTCTGAGGTTTCTGTTATTTATTATCTTCTGCGTTCACTTGGTCTTTCAATGTATTTAAAAACCTTTGGATATTTCGAACAAAACATACAGCATCAATAACAGTTAAAATACCCACTTTGTTTTGGAAAATCCATATAGCTTTTTGATGTTGCTTTAAATTAATCCAAATACATTTGTTATATTTGGTCTGATCATGGATCTTTGTAACAACAGAAAATGTACAGTGCTTATTTTTGATATTTAATTCGATAGACTTAGTTGTGTTAGTCGAAAATTTTTTAAAGTTTCATTTCAGATCAGGATCAGCTTGCTATTGAAATAAGTCGCCGCGTATTAATAAATTGTTTTTGCATAAATTAGCTTATGAACATACCAAAAATCAGTATGTGAATTTTGGTATGCTTTATGCTCGTTTACTCTATAATACTAGGTAGGTACTTATTGAGTTAGTCTTTATTAATTCACAACTTACAGCTAATATGAAGCCAAAAACTAATTAGCCATTAAACAAATATTTAAGTTTTGTACTGAATTATAGTTAAATGTATCTTTGTGTACATCCAAATCAATCAAATTCAAAGTAGATAGAAAGAAAAAATATTTGTTTTTCGATATCTAACAAAGACAGAGTTTATTAGAATCTCTAAAACTACTCTTTTTGGCAACCGAAATAAAATAGTTGTTTATTATGTTTGATAAAAAACTCCGAGGTGGTCTCTAATAATACTTTTCTTGTAATATAGAGTTAGAATGTAAAAGCATTGGTAAGCGATAATTTAGTTTGTTTTCTTTTTAAGGTTTACCATGCAGAGATGGTCCTTGCTGCTCAAGCTGTTTATCATAGCAGTTGTTTTTCATGTTATATGTGCAAAAAACCATTGGAAAAGACGAACTATTACGAATCTTGTGGTGAAATTTATTGCAAACGTAAGGAGATAATAACGAAAAGCTTGCGCGTAAACTGTGTTTTCATCATATGATTTATGTGCTTATGTCTAGGTACAAAGACCAAAAATGTTTATTAAGCAAAAATTAGTTTTACTAAATTAAAAATTATTAGGTCATTATAAATTGATTTAGAAAATCTTGAATACCATATGAATATTCACTCTATAGAATTCGTTTGCAGTAGAAATCGTTTATAACGAATTTCAGGGGATCGTCAAATTTCGTTCGTTATAAGCGATATTTACTATAACTGATATGTATCGCATGTATCGTCTTATCTAAGACATATCACGGGACGCGAAGGTTTTGTACGTTACAACCGGTTGTTCATTATATCCGGTGTCGTTATAAACGATTTATACTGTATATTTAAAAAAAAATCCTATCAACATATAAACCTAAGCAAAAAATAAATGTAAAACCAAACAAAATAAAATTCAATCCATCACCTTTGGTCTCCAGATACGTATGTTGAATGCCATACAATCGTCATCAGTGGATCCTCAAATTAGTCTCGGATCGACCGCAATTTATAGGTCCTTCTAGTTCCTTTCTCGTTTGGTTTTGCTGCGGTTGGGATTGTGTTCCTCTTGTCTATCTTCTTCGTACCCTTTCCCAAAATGCCGAATAATGCTTTATTAATGCTGAATAATGTTTGATATTTACGAGATACAAGACGCATCTAGCAAATATAACAGAAGGAACATGCAATTAAAACAGGTCACATGTTAGCTGAAAAAAACTTCTAAAAAATGTTCAAAAGGACAAGAGATTAGATGCTCTCGAAAACATCGAGAGCTATAAAAGAATGGGAAAAATTTTAAGGGAGAACGAACCAATTTAGGACTCGGCATTATTCAGCCTTTTGGGAAAGGGTATGAACAAGACAAGAGGACCATACCCCCAACTGCATAAAGTCCAAAAGAGAGTCTGCAGCAAGTCCGGAAGAGAAATAACTGGAAGGATCTGTAAATTGCGGTCGCTTCGGGACTATTTTGTGAATCACCACGGAACAGTCGCAGAAGACCGTTCGATTTAATCCACTGGTTACGATTGTATGGAATTCCAAATACGTATCTGGAGTTACAAAGAGGAGGAGTTACTAAATATAAACGGGACTTGGGTGTTTTTAGTTTACCAAAACTAGTTTTGGATATTTCTTGCTTAATGACCGTTTTGATCTTTAAGCCTAATATATTACATTACATGATTACATAATACCTATGTAGTTAGAATAATACTTTAATCGTTTTTTGAAAAACATTTTTTTCAGTTTGCTATTGCAATACGTTTGGAATCTTGGGTTATGGATATGGTGCAGGAGCTGCTCCTACTTTACAATCCATATTTTAATATAAAAAAATCGGTTTTCTTTAGTGTAATAGTGGTGTGGTTGTAGCATTTCATTAAAAAGAAAGATATAAGAATATACAGTGTATTTTACAGTAAATGTTTTAAATAATAAAATAATTTTAAAATCAATTTTGTTAAACTGTAATAATGATTTTATGGTAGGTTACTGTTGAAAAAGAAAAACATCATGGCTATTAGGACTCTTGTGTTTACAGAAGGACAGGTTAATCTCTTGGAGATATGAAACGGGTAGCAGTTTAGCCGAATACCGGATATTCTGCTAACATTGTAACCAAATAATTGGCTGCCGAATATCTAGCCTAAACTAAATTAGAAACTCGTTTTAACTCTTTAAGTAAAGACTCAAACTACTTGAAGACCCGAGATTCAAAACAAACTACTTTGGGGTGCTTAATGTCAAAAGAGCGCTCCAAGAGATTCTATTAGAATATTTAAAAATGTCTTGTGAAGGCCTCCAGTAGGCGTTAATCTTCAACACCGGCTAAAAAAATAGAGAAGAAGAGACAAAGTTAGCTGTATCTCGCAAAGCTCATGACACGCTTTGGAATTGCTTTGACGAGGTAGCAAATCAAAACAATACTAGCCAGGTTCAACATGAAGAAAGAAACGCGACAGCATGTGAGCTGTATTTTTATCTTAAGTCAATGCGAATTGATCGCAATTATGACCCTTATTCTTGGTGGACGGCTAATGCTAAACAATACAAAAAATTTAACAAAGTTTTCCAAGATCTATCTTTCAGCACCTTGCAGCAGTGTGTACAGCGAAAGATTTTTTTCTGAAGCTGGCCTTATTTACGAAGACAAGGGAAACCTCTTGCTACCTCTTAATGCAGAGAAATTAGTATTCATTCACCATCATTTGCCCTTGGTGCAGTATGAGTGTTAATTCATTTCCTAAGTTGTATAATTATCTTGTGATTACTGATTATATTTCTTAAGTGATACTAACTAAATAAAGCAAGTAATTACCTAAAAATATTTTTTTTAAATCCAGTATTCGGTAGCATAGGCGCTAGTTATCCGGTATTCGGCCGGATAGTATTTACGTCGCCGGGTAGGCCGGATACCGAATAGTTACCGGATATTCGTTTCATCTCTAATATGTAGCTATCACTATTCATAAGACAGATCGGGAAAATGCCTGATGGGCCGGTTTGATGAAAGAGGTGTTAAGCTCTCATTGTCAGTCCTGGTTGATAACAACAACAAACAAAAATATTTCTTACTGAGGACTACTAGTGATTTCGTTGGTGTAAAATTTAAACAAATGAAGTAAGCACAGTCCACAGTTTAAGAAAATTAATCTCTGTCTATGAAGAGAAAAATTACAAAATCATTTTATGCAAGCAGCAGGACAATTTCTAAGAAATATATAAAAAATCAAACTTATAACATATGTTAAGTATAACAAAGATTAATAAAGGAATAATAATTTGATTAATTCAATTTTAGATAGTGAATTGAAACAATAAAAGCAAAGAATTTTTGCTTTTGTATGTAAATTGAAAATTACAAAATTAAATTTTTAGGAAGTTGATAATTGAAATTTTAAAAGTAAGATTTCTTTGACCCATTTGAAAGTAGAGTTTCGGTAAATCTCTCTTGAATGAAAATCACAATTTTCCCAGAAAAACATGAAATTTGAGAATATGGACCCTGAGACGATGGTGACCTTTACTAAGGAATGATTTCGAATTCCATCCCTAAGTGGCTCAAAGAGAAGGTTGGAAAGTTTTCAATTTTTGAGTCCTACTCGTAAATTATCAACTTTCTTTAAATGTCCATATCTATTCATATCTATATCTATATCATATCTATTTCAAATCCGGGAAGGGAACTTGTAGCGGGGGGGGGATAGTCAAGTTAAATAACTTAAATATGATTTTTTAAGTTATTTTTTTTTTGAAAAATAATTCATAACAAATACTCTATCAGGATATGATAAAAATCAGTATTTTTTTTTAAATGAATCAAATTTTTTAAATCAGAATTACTGACAGTACAAAACTTTTTATATTTTTCTGAACTATGGATCTTTTTCAGTAGGTCTTTTTCGCTTTGAAGCATTGTATAAAATTCTGTACAATTTTCTTCATAATTAACTTTAGTAGGTAATATCGCTTTTAGTGTGTCTATTTCAAGTCGAGTCTTGTCACTTGTCCAAAAGCCATTCATTAAAGAAAATATTCTTTCCGTATAAGCATTTGTGCCAGGCAGGAAGAACTCTGCTACTTTTCGTAAATTTTAAAATAAAAGTTCACGATTATTAAATTATTATTTGATATACACAATTTTTTCGGTTTAAAATTTGTAAAAATAATTCTAGTTGAAATATATATTTAAAATAAATATTGAAAATAAGAACCTTTTCAAAAATTCGGGAGAATCCGGGACAAAAAACCTGAATCTAGGACAAATATTGCTTTTAGAAAAATTTGGGACGCAAGGTGGAAATCCGGAACCGTCCCGGCCAATCCGGGACGTATGGTCACTTTACTAAATATATATGTATTGCATACATTTACATGTTAAAAATTGGTCATGAAATTATCGAAAATTGTCCTGGTGTTTGCAGTTTCTCTCTTCATAGAAAGAAATTTATGCTTAAACTGGGTTTACTTCTAAATAGTTATTTTCGTTTTTTGATCGAAGTCACAGGCGCAGTCACTAGTTAATATCGTATTTGATCGTATTAATCTAACATAGTTAATTTGTGGAAATTAGGAAGCCTACGTTTCTAAAACACCGTGGTTGGTTTTGGGTCTCAGTCCGGGCCTGCTTGTACATCTTCACTTGGTAACCATAATAAATTAAAAAAAATCTTTTTATTATAAACAAGAAGTTCAAAATGTCACGTTACTATTCTTAAAATTTTACAATTTTTTCTTTTAATATTATATAAAATTATTCGTGTTTTATAGAGATTACGTTTTAGCCGTCATCTAATGATTAATAACAGTGTAAATTGCTAAAATTTAACGCCAATGAAATGACTGAAAAACATTTTTCTGATGACTGGTGAATTAAACACATTATTTTCACGTAAACCGGAGCGACAGATTCAAATACGTATTCAAATAAGTGGTGTTGAATTAAATGACGCCCAAGTATTGGAAAGTAGTCGTGTAAAACAAAACTGCCACAGTAATCAACCGTTTATTAGTCTATCGGAAAAACAGCTACAGTCCTTTACTTATTCGACAAAGCCTCAACCCTTATATTTACCTTTCCAAAGCGCATCTTCACTGCAAGAATTTATTTTTGACGACTCAGATTTAAAACATCCTTCCAAAACGAGTTTCAAGGACGCAGGTAAAGGTTCACGAAAATGTGAACTATTCATGTCGTCAAGCTTATCCTCGCACAGCAGTAGGCATACACAAACGATCGGTTCTGTTACCAGCTATGCTTCAGAATCCGTAAAAAGGACAAATGCTTCGACCACCAATCCAATATCGAAATGTTACATTTCAAAAACACCATCCGGAAGCTTTATATGCAGCCGTGGAACCGAAACGTTTAGTCACAGTGCCAAGTCTGCAACAGAAAAAAACAGATCTGCAACGCAAGAATCTAGTACTGGAAGTTCATCGATGATGATTGCATCAAATTTACAAAAATCAAAATGTTCCATCGCTGCACCAAAAGGTAAGATTACAAAGGAATCAATGAAAGCTCCTGAAATAGACAAAGATAGTTTTTCGATTCTCGGCTCGTATGCAAATATTGAATCTTCAAGTGGTACAAACAACAGTAAAAAAATGGAATCATCCATTGATACCATTTGTGATACAGCCAATAATTCTTCAATAATAAAACAAAGGTCAAAATCAGAAGGTCGTAAGAGTATGGAGAAAGACGACGACATGTATCGATCTAGCAAAAGCGTTAATTCACCGAAAAGCCTTTCAAAACGTAGCTCGAAACATAGTTCACAGTATTCTACGAAGCGTTGCTCTAAACATCGCAAAGAAAGTAAATTTTCACTAGCAACCGAAAGATGGTCGCGAGAAAAAATCGATGTAACCCTCGCAAAACCTATTGAGAAATCTTCCATTGATAAACTCAGTATGATCGACAATGAAAAGATGCTAACGATGAGTTCAGATGGGAAGGAAATAGATTCACTTAATCAAAATCTGGCAGTCTATGCGGCTCGACTTTCCAATGATAAATCGAACAAGTACGATTTTAAAAAGACTAGTAAAAAGGAACAAGTCGGAAATAAGGTTAGTCGTGCTTCAACGGAAGATGTAAATATTAAAACACCAACCTACTCATATGAAAAATCATGCAAAATTCAACAGGAGTATGTGAAGCAATGTCCTCTTAGATTTTGTTGTTTTAACTTAAAACCAAAACAACCGGCAGGAAAATCGACGAGTAAACCGAGTGCACCAAATCAAAAGAAAAGTTGTTGTAAGGTAAATAAAAAAAATCCACAAAAGAAAAGAGTTTGGTTTAGAGTATGCTGTTGTTGCTAATACATACGATACGTTGTATGTAGTGTAAATTATGTTATGTATTTATTTAAAAAAAACATTTGCTTACACATTAATTTTAATAATTAATAAAAAAATGAAAAATATAAACGTTAAACATTTATTTATTTTCTAATCTTTTTAAAGTAGCGCTCATCGTTATTAGTTGTATCTATTGAAATGAAAACATTACGATATAATTTGTGACTCAAAAAATCCATAGATAACCATCGTTGGTTGTTTTCTTCGAGATTGATTAACTGTTGGCCAAAAAAAATTTTTAGATTTTGAGTTTTTACCGGAAATACACGTTTTGAGGTTCCATGAATCCGAAAAAGTGGTTTTTAGAAAAATGTTTGTATGTAAAGGATGTCCTAACAAGAGCGCCGGTTTAAATTTAAAGAAAAACGCCCTTAATTTTCGATTTAAACAAACATTTATATTTCAACATAAAGAAAATAGTTACGATTAAACGTGAAATACACATCAGGCAAATGGCCACCATGAAATCTCTGCTACAGGGTTATTCTTTTGTTGACATTTTGAATAGCGTTTTCGCATAAATGTGGCTGTATTTCACCAATAACGCACCCTATTTTCTCTTTAAGATGCTCAACTGTTTCAGAATAATTCGCATACAACTTTTCCTTCATATAACCCCAAATAAAATAGACCATCGGTGTCAGATCGCACGATCTTGGTGGCCAATGTTGATCGCCAAATCGAGAAATAACATGGCCTGGAAACTTAGTCTGCAATAACACCAATATTTCATGTGCTGTGTGGCAGGTCACATCATCTTGTTGGAAAAACATGTCCTCCACTCCTCCTCCTCCTGTTCTCCTCCATTCGGATCTTAACATCTCCAGTGCTTCTGGAAATGTGTAATTCTTGACCACGATGCCGAATGGAAGTTCCTGGACTCTCGGCCACAGATTATTTTACTGTGGCTATAGATATTTTCGAGTGACCGACAAGTATGAAGACGAACAATTATCTTCTGATCCATCAGCGTAAAGGTCTCAAAGTTTGTAATAAACGCCTCATTATCAATTCATTTAGCTCATTATGGTGACTGAAAACTTGACATAATTGGCAAACTGTTTTTGAAAACTTTCCCCATTTTTTTTTTTTTTTTGGGTGTTTATAATCGCTTTAACAACTATGGTCATATCACGACTGTCTTACACACAGAAATATTTTGTAGGTCTTGAATCTTAATTTTTAATCTTATATCTAGGAATTCGATGGTGATCGAACCCAGAACCACTGGTGCATGTAGCAGAGAGAGCAGTTGCTCAAACCACTGCGCCATCAAGTGGGTTTTTCACCATTTTTGTATATAATGTGTTTTTACAATAATTAAACGGTGTTGGTTTGAATACTTCTTCATATGCTTAAATCGCAAGGTCTGGACGTGACAACTGTCAAACAAAAAAATCACTGTACAACTTGTAATAACAAAATGGCGGCAAAATTAAATCCGGCGCTCTTGTTGGGACACCCTATATATTTTACATGTGTGACATAAAGCTTTATCCAACACTCAACAAACTTGGATTTTCGCTTTCATATTTCGTTTTGTTGAAAACGTTTCTTGAAAACGGCTCAAACAATTTCCTTTAAGCTATCTATGATTAATTATTAGACTTGATTAGACTCATCAAAATCTGTCACTTTTATTTGGTACTTTTTCCTATAGGAAAATTCATATAACGGGGGTTCTAGGGAAGAGGGTGGAAGTTCGTATACACATAGAGACTATATACATATTTCAATTTTGTTATATAGATATTTATTTATTGTTTTATTTATTATTTTATTTATAAAATTTTTCATCAATAGTGGGCTTTATTTATGTTCTTTTGACTAATTAGTCTATTGAAATTTGAAAAGTTACATTTAGGGTTTTAAAAGTCAGAGACTGCAATTTTATTTTTTAGATATCAA
Source organism: Sisyra nigra (assembly GCA_958496155.1). Taxonomy (NCBI): domain Eukaryota; kingdom Metazoa; phylum Arthropoda; class Insecta; order Neuroptera; family Sisyridae; genus Sisyra; species Sisyra nigra. The sequence continues at coordinate 32,838,030 of OY292315.1, read as the reverse complement.
AAGGAGGTTAGTGTAAAGTTAAATCCAAGCTTGTGGGGTTGCAACCCTAGTTCCGCGGCCTCTATCTTGTGAAACGGGGTGCGAATGGTTTTTCGCTATATCTGGCAAACTATTTGTTGCACAGTTAACAAAAATATTTTTTGTTACAAATTATTGTCTAGAATTTTGGTTTTATAGCTTTTAGTCGTAGAACCAAAAACAACAAAGTTATTAACAAGAATAGATAAAACTTGGGAACACATTTTCTTTTAATCGTTATAACTTCTTTTCTGGTCATTGTACTAAAAAATGATATTAATGCATTTTGATAAAGAGGGTTTCGAGGAACAATTTTTATCATAAGTTTTTCATTTTTATTTATTTAATAGCGTTTTATAGCGATGGGAAACGTACATTATTTCCTATCCAGTAGAACTGTAGGCGTAGGTGAAATAACAATCATAAATTCCGAAGTATCGCAGTCGGAGTCAAAACTCCGTAACATCCCTATCTCAAACATACAAAAACTACAAAAATATAGTTTTTGTAGATAATCTAAAGAGTTTAGATATCTCAAAATAAACGATATCGAAGAGAAAAACTTGGTATAATTTCCTTGTACAAACAAATATGTGATTTAAGTTCCAGAAATAATGTTGTGAGTTCTCTTAATGACAATTAAGAAATACTGCCTAAGTTTGAGTGCAGACTCAAAAAAATCATACAATCATCAAGGTGTTACCTACTACCGATTTATATTTATTAATTTAAATCGGTGCTTAACTCTAGGGTATGATTTAATCACAGAAAAGCTGCTTAAAGAGCTACTCAAAAAGGAAATAGTATAAATAACAATGATATTTAATGCCATAAATAGAATTTTATAAGTACCAAGACAGTGGAAGGTATATAGCTTAAGTCATCATGATTCAAAAACCAGGGAAACTCCCACATGACGTCACCTCATACAGGCCAATCAGTTTGTTGGCAATATTGAGCAAACTGCACGAAAACGATATACGATTAATAAAAAAATTTCAGTTGTCCCCCCATTATGAGTGTTATGAATATGATTATAAAATTGGTTTCAACCAAGAAATATAGGCAAATCTAATGGAACGAGATGATTCACTGGTGTCCTTAGTTACGATTGTGTTTCATAAGTATCGGACGCAAGTTTTGAGGGTTGTGAAGATTACAAACCTCGCATACGTTCGTGTCGCTTGTCTGGATCTGTCTGGATGTGACACTTATGTTTTATTGAATGTTTAGTAGAAAAGTGTGCACGCTCCTTTATAGGCTAAACATTGTGATCCGGGAGCATCCGCTTCTTCCCCTTTGCCACAATTTTTTGTCATTGCATATACACAGAAAAATCAATGCAATAAATCGTTTTGCCAACGAGACCATTAAACGTGATCTTATATGAAAAAAAAACTAGATCTGTTTTAAATGAACTGAATGAAAATTGGCGTTATTATGCATGAATTATTTTTGCGTTAAAAATTACTTAAAGTCTTGTATTATGAATATTTATGAAATTTTTTCTTGAAATCACAGCTTGATTTTCTTATATATAGTTAGAATATAAATTATATTATGTCTATATGGATGAAATGAGGGACAAAAAACGTTGATGGAATATTATTATTAAAGCTTGTCGTGCTGTATTTTTACGAGCTTTTCATGCGTATTATAAATTTATTTTTTATTTAGAAAATCTCATTAAATTATAAAATTAATTAAGACTGACAGTGAGTGGCACGGAAAAGGAAAGTGGAATATGCTTATCAACTTTAATTAAGGAAAAACGAATATTCTTGATACAGCTTACGCGCCTATAGGGATCGGGAAAAGCTCGAGGAAAAACAGCTAAGAAGTAATTTTTTCTTTTGCTTCTCTATCATATTCTCGTTGTTGGCTCCCTCCCATTTCAAGTGACAATTTAATTTCCTTTATACGCAAGAAATAAATTCTCTTATAAACTTCTTGATATTCCCACCCTCCAGGGCCAGGCGTCTGCTAAAGCGAGTGCCGGAATAAAAAATTCAATATCTTTTTAAACTGTTAAATTCGAGAGAGAGATTTAATTTGAATTAATTTAGCAAATCGAAAATGTAAATGTCGATCATTCGGTCGGAAATATCGACTATGTGTATTGGCAATGATGTTTTGATTTAGCACGAAAAAATCGTATGCATTTATAGGGAAGTATTTATGTAACGGTCGGTCAAATAAATGCAAGAAGGGGTGCCAAAGGGCATTTAATTTTGGGGTGAGGTTGGCGAAAATGGCTCGGTCGACTTCTGCAGCAACATCTGCGGGTGACAGGTTAGCCAGCGGCCGGGGATATGGTGTCAAAATATCAAGTTTGAAAAATCACCCTAAAGGCATTTCATACAGGGTAAGTCTTTAATAAAAAGGAAGGATATCATATTTTGTGGCGCGTCCCGTCAACAACATTACGTGCAATTATTTTAAATTTACATTTATATTATTACGTATGAAACAATTTAATCAAGTGTTAACAATAACGCTTTGTCACTATACTTTTCATGAATTTCATTTTCCACCATCGTATATAGATTCTTATATTATATATTTTAACTAACAAATGATTTTTTTATCTACAAGTGAAATATATTTTTAAGCATCCATTCATTTTTACTTTTTATATTTAAAATCAAAGGAAAGATACTTAAAACGTGTTGAAATAGAAAACTACATCTAATATAATGGTTTTAAACCTCCAAGTAAACGTTAAGGGGTAAAACATTTCTTGAGTAATATTAATTTGTTCAGTTAATTCTGGATATGTTATTCATGTTTTGCTCTGAAAATGGATTTCCGTAAAGAGTTGAAAGTTTCTCAAAAAGCTCATCAAACCCTGAACATTGACATACTGAGTCAAAAATAAAAATATTCTTAAAGAACTCAATTTTTGTCTCTCTTTAATAGTTTTTATATTTATTTGGTTTTAAGTTTCTGCTATAACAAGTTAAGTAACCTATTGTTCATGGTTACAAAAATTACACGATCGAATTATATAAATCATTAATATATCAATATATAAATCACAAATCATTTGCCATTGTTTCGTGATGATGTCACTTGATGAATTTTTACAAAAAAGCTTTTAAACTTGAACCAGTTCTTGTGTAGTATAACAATGATGGTTTCTTTTAAGGATGTTGGGGAGGTTAATCAAAATAATGATAAACAAACTTTGTTAATTCCTAATCTACTTTTAAAGTTTTAAGATGATTGACTTCACCATTAAAATGTTACAACAATTTAAAAACTTCTATTTTAGCATGGGCTCTTAGGGTCCATCCATAAATTACGTCACACGTAAAGGGGGAGGGAGGGGTCGACGAAGTGTGACATCGTGTGACAAGGGGGTGGGAGGGGTCCTAAATTTCGTGACGTCACATTTCAAAATCTATTTTAGTCTAAGTGTTAAGTAAAACACCAACTTTGAACTATTAACGAAAATTAACAATACTGTTTTTATTTCATTTGACAATTGACTTTCAAGATGATTAAGTTTAATCATTAATTGATATAATTAATGTTTTTTTTTTGTTTATTTCTTGAAATGTTTGAATTGATGTTAATTTTATTAAAAAATCATTTAAATTGAAATAAAACAAATTTGGAACTGCTGTTTTAATTCAATAATTATTTGTAGATGTAAAATATTAAAATAGGTGACGTCACACTAAGGGGGGGGGTCTCACAAGTGTGACCAGGTGTGACAAGGACGAGGGAGGAGGTCAAAAATTATGATATTTGTGGCTCCTTATGAAGATTTTTTCACTCAAAAGATTAAATTTATTTAAACTAATAAGAAATATGGTAAATGTTTTAAATGGTTTACGAATCTACACTGGCTTTTAGTAAAACACTCCAAACTTTCTCTTGAAAACAAAATATTTTTATACAAAACAATAATATATGTAGTTCAAATCTGGTACTATGGTGCTCTGCTAGCAAGTCCAACATTAAGATATTAGAAAGAGTTCAATAAAAAATGCTCAGAGAGCTGGTAAACGCTCCATGGTACATGCCCAATGAAGCCCTGCGTACGGACCACAATTATATCAGTAGCCAGTAAGATTGAGATTTGTGCTACAAATTACTACGAAAAGCTCCACGAACACCCAAACCCACTAATGTTAGCCCTGAGCCATGAAGCCTCAAAATAGTAGGCGATTAAAGAGGATGGTGTCCCGTGACCTGGTTATGGTATAAAGAGATCCTCTCTATTGGGAGTATTCTTTATCAAGCCAGATCCAGACAGCATATTAGATAAAAGGACCATTACCGCAGGATGCGTCGTATAAGATATTTCTGAATTAAAATACGTGATACGCCAATAAACTCCACTAATTTATTTTGGTTAAATGGTTGAAGAGATTTTCATGAAACTTCATTACTGACCTTAAGTGTACCTTTATTCTTGAGTGTAGTGGAGAGTTTGTAATGAAAAATTCAATATTTTGTCGTTAAAGTATTTTTGTAGTTGGAATATGTATTGGATTCTTGCATTTTAGGATTTATTGGTCGCTTATAACTATAGCAGTTGAAACAGTCTTAAATTAAAAAAAAAAATATTTATAATAATTGCTGAATGAAATAAAAACTTACTAATCGAGTGGAAAATCTCATTTAATAATAGTTTATAGGAGTATAAGTAAAAAAGTAATAAACTAAAATTTAACTAAGATAGACATCTGCGTAGTATGTGAAAGAACATTTTAAAATATTTCTGAAACAAACAATTAGCTTTTGTTCAACTTCGGATCTAATTATCCACCACCATCATTGTCCTTGGACTCTAATTTTCCTCAGTAATTAGACTACCAAACTATTGTTAGTAATATTTCACGAACACTAAGAAATTTGAGTTTTAACTTGAAAAACGATCAGTGAAAATGTTCTCTTGTTTGAGATCGAGAGGATGGGAGCATTATCTTGATTATATGTTCTGTAACACAAAAATGGGGTGGACATAATTTATTAATAGTGTCTCTTGAAGAAGCAAATAGCATAAGCTGTATGAGATAGTAAACAATTGAGAGAAATGCATGTAATTGCTGTATTAAATGATCGCAGCGAGTGCTAGCGACATATCACTTGATTGTAGGCGAGACGTTTCGTATCCGAAACGAAAGCGATAGAACAACCCTTCAAAAACCACCCTCACAGATCGGAAGCTGGGGAGCGCATGCGATGAGGTGGCGACTTACGATGAGAGTCTTCCCCACGGCGTTTCAGTGACATGAAAACCAGATCATTTATTTATTTATTTGATGTGCTTAAGCTCCGTTTAACTAAATCACTGTTTTTATGACCCTATCCATTTTTATATCAATTGAACTTCACAGAAATCTGATTAAAATTTTCAAAGACTTGATGTGAGTTTGTCTCTCAATCTCAGTATACATACGATATGTGGATCAACGATTGATTAATTATTCTTCTTGATTATTTCACCGTAAACGAGGAAAAGCGACGTAAAAGCACGGTTTGAGGCATTTTCATAAACGAGTTTACAAATGATAAGTCTGATTTGTTATTAATTATTAATCAACCGAGGCTTCATGTTAAGAGGCTCGTGTTTATAAATGCGCTGTTTGTGCGCCCCGTTCTCTTTGATTTTGATTCGTGCTTGCCTTATCATCCCCCAAGGTGGTGAATATATGTACACATATGTAATTGTAGAGTAAACGAATTAATTCTGTTATTGAAACAGCACAAAGAAAATTGATTTAAATCATCTCATATAAAGCAATTAGTATCGTTCAAGAACACGCATCGCATTCTACCCGCCCTTCCGGCGGCACCATCTCAGTGTGGAAAACAACCCCTTCGCTTTATCCTACTTTAAATATTATATACAGTGGTGAATGTAGGAGTGGAAAGTGGATCGGTTGGTTTATGTATTGGAACGAATACGTGTCTTGTTATGCAAATTTACCGCCCCACATAATGATCGCGTTTATTTACACACAACACATACGATAATATTAACCAAAGGGAATTGAAAATTATCGTATAGGAAAGATACGGAATTAATGAATAGAGGAAACAATATGGAATGAGTTTAACGCAATACGATGAAAATGAAGAAGAAAATTCGCATATGTACATATACGACATATACGAACTCGATTAGCATTCACACTATTAATTTAGCACTATGAAATGTATTTAATTTCTATATTGAATCATTTCATTTGGAAATTCCAAATTGGAAAAATGTTAGATTTTAAACTGAAATATTTTCTCGTTTAAAAAGGAAAAGAAAAGATTTCTAAATGAAAATTTAGGTTCCTCTTAAAGTGAGACATCGAAATCACTACTATAAGACATATAGTATACAGCTTTTAATAGTTTAGAAGCTAAAATGCTTTTAAATGACCTTTTCTTTGATCTGACACCAGTTTTGATTTTTTTCCCTTACTGCTGGAAATCTAAACACGTGCTAGCTGATTCTAGATTTTAAAGGAGACATCGTTTGAGTCGACTCAACGGCAAACCTGATGGTAAACTTGCGTACAAGGTAATTACAAAAAGTTCTTTTAAGTTTTTTTACACGCCCTTGTGTGGAACCAAGACATGTCGATTGACACAAATCTTATATGGGAGTGATTTTGATGCCTTTCTATGGGACAAATCTGAAAAAATTTTTCTAGAAAACTCCATTTTTTCATCTTGTTTCTTATTGTTTTTTGGCATCAAATACACATACATACATTTTTCTTTTTATTAATCCTTAACTTTCCCAGCGAACTGACTGCTAAAATCGAATCAAACATTTCTTTCATTGAACAATAAAAAATTTATAGCCCTTTAATTTTATTGCACATAACGCGATTTATGAGCCAATGAAGTCTGGATTTTATAATTCTTGAGGGAGTCAATCTGCGATTTAAAAAGTTTTCAAAAAATAATTGTCATAATTTACAAATAGCTGATGGAGTTATTTGCACCATATTGATCCCAGTTTAAAAGGACGATTAATCTTTTAAGTCGTGTCAATAAAATATGTTCTTTTTCACCCTCGTTTATTTTCCCTGAATTGTAAGTAGTGGAAATTATCCGTTTCAATGCTTACCCTCAAGAAAATTTCAATTTATTAAATTATTTCTGTATTAAGTATGCAATTGAAAGATGAAAGGTAATATATTCGATTTGTATTTTTCATTCGAAAAAAATAATAGGGATTTTATTTTGAGATAATGTAAAAACTTTAAGAAACTTTTTACTTGATAAAAACTTATGGGGACTGTATTATAATATAAAAGAAATCAATTTATCATATTTTCTCTATTCATTTATAACAAAAATATTCATTTATTCGTTAGTGGCTAATTTATAACAACAATTTTTTATTTTGATTTATAGGCTTTTAATATTCATTATTTTTTTTTTAATCAAAAACTGTTAGTTTATAGAGTACCTATTCAGTGTATTCTTTGAAACAACTATTTTTACTACTAGATACTGACAATAAGTTTAACGGCATCTTTAATCTTTATTATTTGTATTTTAAGAGAAATTAATCTCAATTAAAGAGTAGGTTAAAAAACTTAACGATAAATTTAGAATTGATATGTAAAATAATTCATAGTGATATTATGGTACCTTTAATCGTATCAAGATATAATGGAAAAAATTCATTGCTGTTTTTTACAATAAGATGCAACTAATAAGATTCAAACGTGAATTTTTGTTTTAAAGAGCTTTAAAGACTTTATCTAACAAGTTAATTTGTCAATCTCTTTGAACTAAATTTTGTATTGATTTTCGAGAAATAAATTTAACCAAAGAAGTTAAGATTTCTTTGCAAAAATTGAATAAAATCGAAAAATGTAATGTCCTGATCTGTGATTTTGAAAATCTGGTAACCTAATCTCGACCTAACTATTCACGATATTGACAAAGGGGGCATCTAACATGAGATACAAATGGAGGGAGGGGTCAAGTAAAATCTCGCTATATCTCATCTTAGCGGGGAAGGTTATTGAAAATCTCAGGTCTACTTTAAAATTTTCAAAAAATATTTATTATTCATTATGTTACAGGTATCTTATATATAGGCATAATATTATCCGTCACGCGTCAAATATCAAAGTCGAAGTTATTTTGTGTTAATAACATGAATTTGTATCACAATTATGAGGTATAACTGCTTTATGCGCGCTGAACTTGGGGGGTAAACTGGTGAATGTGTTACAGAAGCGTTATTAAAAGTGTGATCTGGCGAGGCAAACGGAAGTTGAGAGGGGAGACATACGTTGGTAAAGACAGAAAAAGAGAGAGTTACGTTCGTATATCTAATATGTATACACAGTACAGGCCTATTCCCCGATTCCCATATGTGCGGATTTTCGTGAGTCTCCACTCTTACATTGGGTTTAATGTCTAAAGTCAAGAGCTTACATAGATCTAGATGCACTGTAGGAGCAAGTGAGCTCGTACATTTTCTTTCTCTATTCTTATTGTTTCAGTCTTACAATCTATTACAATAATTACTGATGTAACCGATAATGAAAACAATGATTAAAAATAAAAATAAAAAATCTAAAATATTGATTAATATGTGAAAACCCATGCTACATAATATACATATATACATAGATAACTAAAGAAGTTATACTTCTAGTATGTGAATTGTACAGATACACTCATTTTTTATTATGCTTTCGTTAAGCGGCATTTTAATAAAGCCAAACAAACGCGTCAGTTAATCGCTTGTAAAAAGAGGAAAAACTAAAATTCCCTGATAACATAACGATTTAAATAATTATATAAAGAGTAATAGATAAAATAATTTTTTTTAATTTATTGAATTAACCTCACGCAAGGGATAGAGAGGGAGATCAAGCACATCTCACTAAATCTAACCAAAGAGGAGGGAGTCCAAAAAACCTTACGCAGTTAACTGTCTAAATTCTAAAAGATAGTTCCCTTAAGTAGTTGATTGAGATAGTTCCCTTGTTAATTAACTTTTTCTAAATTGAAACTGAAAAGAATAACTTAAGATCCTTTATCAGTAAATAGAATTTATTTAGATACAGATATTTGTAATTGTAAGAATAGAGTTCGGCAACCTGCGAGGTTCCCTCTGGATGGCATAATTTAACGCTACACCACTGGTACCACTAAATAAGTTTATTAAATCAAAAATTCTTTTTTTCTTAATGTTTTTTTAATGTGAATTTTACCATTGTTATTGTATTTGCATCAATAACGTAAACAGTTGAATAAGTTTTTAAAACAGATTGACACAAAAAACATTATTTGTAACTAACTTTTATACCTTTCTAGTCGAAACTCTAAATATATACAGTCTAAGAATGTGCCGCCATGTGTCTAAGAGAGCGTCACCATTTTTTGACTCTGGGGGTGGTGTCACCTGCCTTCAGCCGGCGTGTGCCGAACCAATCATCAGGCAATGGAGGAGCACCGTGGTTACAGGATGTGAAAAGTCTTGTGAAATTCTGTGAAAATGCTTCATCTTTGAAGACCACTAGGCACGAAGGATTAGACAAGAGAATGGAAATTTTTAAATTTTATCAAGGAATAATAGAACTGAATATTCTAGAAAGATTCCAAAATCCTATATAAGCCCCGGACAAACATAGGCGAGTCAGTCTTGAAATAAATAGTGCACGTGAACAGTCTTGACATAAATAGTGAACGTGAACAGCCTAAATAAATCGTGAAAGTGATCAGTGCGAAATAAATCGTCGACGAGTCTTAAAATAAACAGTGAAAGTGAACAGTGTTAAATAAATTGTGAACATTGTTAAATAAAGTGTAACAGTGCAATAGTGAGTGACAATTAGTTAATAAGTGACTGTGAAAACTAACTAGTTAAACAGTGAACTAACTCATTGTTAACGTGTAGTTTATAAGTGATAATAGTAGTGTAAGATAAATCAATAAACAATTGTTAAAAATAGATTTGTCGTCATTAAAAACAAACTTAAGAACCCGTAAAAACGTTACAATATTAATGCTCTTCTCTACAAAAATATATTATCTAAGTTATGTAGTATTGCATAAGCATTTAACGATAACATTATGGTTCAAAATTAATTTCGCTACAAAAGTACAATTCTCCTCTGTGCTCTGTACTCGTACATATTATTAACAAGGAGAAGGAGCTAGTTTTGTCTAGCAAGCTTATTAATTAGATATAACATTATGAAGGCTGCTCATGCTCTCACTTTTAACATTACGTAAATGCATTTCACAAAGGTAACACAGCACAACACAAAACCACCACATCTATCCATTCAGGAAAGCTGCCTTTCAGCCTCTTTGTGTGCAAATAGATGAATCTGCGTGTTAATTAAATAATTTAATTAGATGCTACATCAGAAACAGATTTTCATTGTGCATCAACTCCTCTTTTCTTTCATTTATAATATGCGCTATATACGATATTATAAATTAAACAATTCACTTGATTGTTTTACTCCATATATATTTTTTTTTCAGATGACTGCAACTGAATTCATAACATTGAATTAATTGTGCTTTGAAAAGCGATTTGATTAATTGAAGAGTGTCTTTTCAAAGAAGCACTTATTTTCAAAACAACATTTTTTGGGGAACTCAATAAAATTGCTAAGTACGGTAAAAAATAACAGTGTGGAAGAGAATAAAAAACTCCACCTACTACAAAAATATCTTACTAATTACCAAACAGAAAGACTATAAGACACACAAAAATTTAAAAATATCATAAACTCAATATTATCAATTATAATAATAAAATAAAAACTATTGTTATACCTACTATAGGTACTTTCATAGTAAGTACTACATTACAAATCTACTTATTTATGTTTATTATTAGAATTTATTATCTATTATTTATTATTTATCATTAATTATTTATCTACTAAAAATAGAATAAATAAAATTTCAAAAAAATAAATTTAATATTTATCACCATTACCATTAACATTTATTTTACAAATATTTTATTATAGTCATTAATGACCATATTGTTATACAGTGACTGTAAATAAATAAAAGAAATAAATAAAATAAAAGAAAATAACAGTGTAGATAATGGCAATGTTTCATAATGTCAAGTAAAAAAAAAAAAAAAAAATTTAAATTTCGCTGACTTTGGACTTAATTATTATATTTCACAAATACAATTCACAAAAATTCACAAAACAAGTTATGAATTTAAGCAAAAATAAATGTAAAAATTCACAAACTGAAAATTCCAAATTGTTAATTTTGTATCTCCAGATACGTATTTCAAACGCCATGCGTTCGTCATCAGTGGATCAAATTGAAGTGTCTTCGAGAACAATTTCGTGCTGATTCACAAAATAGTCCCAAATTGACCTCAATTTATAGGTCCTTTCGATCCCTTTCTCTTTTACAATCGCTGCAGCGGGGGGTGCAATCCTTTCGTCCATTCTTTTCTTACCCTTTCCCAAAAGTTATTCGGCGTTTTGGGAAAACTTGTAGGCATCAATGAGTCTAAGAACTATAGAAAGTTTAAAGAAAATCGTTGGAGCCGTTTTCGAAAAAAATTGAAAAAGCTCAAAAACTCCTAGAATAACGTGGAGCTTTCAGTTGACCGATTTCAACCAAAAGCTTCGCGGCACAACTAGATGTAATATGGAGGTCAAATTCCAAATTTGGTGAAATTCGGACAAAGCTTTCGATACGATATGGCTGTCACACACAGACACACACACACAAACATTTTTCTAAAAACCACTTTTTTGGACTCAGAGGACCTCAAAACATGTATTTCCGGTGAAAGCTCGAATTCGAAAATTCGACCCGATTACAATAAGTCCTTTACTATCTATATAGTAGTAAAAGAAAGTAATAAGATTTGTTGTATGTATTTCTATAATTTGGCGGCGCACAAAATAGTTGGGAATCACTGCTCTATAAATATTTAGTTAGAATTAAATGACATAAAAAAAAATTCGTATTAAAATTGAAAATCTTTTTGTAAGTCATTTTGAAAGCTCTGCACTTCTCAGTTATAAGTTAAAATTGAGATTCATAGAAATGGTCTTAAATGCAATACATAGCATTAAATTGATGTCGATAAATATTATAGAAACGATTATCGCCTAACGCCCTAAAGTAATATGATAAATTAAAAGAGCATTACATGGTCCAGTGCCAAGAGCAGATGACGTCCAAACAAGATGTGTGCATCGCATACGGGATTACACACAATCACATGCAAAGAGAGAGTCCTTCGGGTTGTACACTTTGATTAAAAAGTCCGATTAGAAATGCACGCGTGCAACGATTGTTATGATTTTTAATAATAATAACGCGATTAGACGCGGGTGGCGAGGGTTCACCATCAACGACAGAACTCTGGATATCTCGGGGCTGCGATGCGGCCAAACATATACCGTTCCTGTGTGTCGACAAAGGGGTTGAGATCGCTCGCGAGTCCCTCAAAGACACCATAGATAATTTCTAGATAATAATGTCAACACCCCTTTTATTAAACATATATTTCCTATTCAATATAAACCATTTAAAATTAAATGCTATCTGTTTTTCTATTGTGCACGATAAAGGGGTGGAAATCACTGCGTTTTATTTACAACGCATCCGAATTGATATTTTATAATTTATATTGTATATAATAAAATGTTTTATGCTGCTCGTTACCATTTTATCGGTACGGTAAACGTTTTTTTTCTCGTTAATAAAATACTGTATTGAATAAAATGATAAATATTGTCTCATGTGGAACTAATAATAATTTAATAGATGGTTATATATTTAAAATTGTATTTAATACAACAGGAATTGATTTCAAGCAAAAATTTATTATGGACATTAAAAGCTTACAATATTTCGTCACCCCTACAGTAAATTCTTTTTGTTAAATGATAAATACCAAGAAGACAATCAGTAAGGAATTAGCGTAGATTTTGCTACAATTTTTTATTGCTATTATAAGCTTTTTATCTATGATAAATTACACAGTATTAAGTTACCATTGGAATTTTTTTTAAAAGTCAACCCTTATTTTAGTTTTGATGTTTTTACCTTTGTAATTTGCATAAATTGAATCAAATTAATTTGTATATTTTCTGAAGATATAAAATTCAAAAATGCATACAAGTTATTAAAACATAGTTTTATTTTTCAAGAATTATGGCTTAAAGAAGTGAAATTTTTAAATTTCAATTAAAACTGATTATTTATATTACTTAGTAAAGAGTTTATAATAAAAGAGTAAAACTTATACGAACCTAAAATATAGTAATGGTCGCAACGAAAACGATGCTTTCTTTCTTTTCTTCTTGAACCACTTCAGGTTCAACTTTTGGGTTAAGCTTTTTAAGAAATCTTGTTTTTTACGTTCAATTTTCTTCTAGATCTTTTAAAATCGTACTAATAGCTTCAATATGGACTGTTACAGCAGTTTAATAGCAGTTCCTATATATTTAATTCTTTAGTTTCCATATTGGCAGGGAGCGGGGTATATGGTGGGGACAACTGCATTGATCGCAGCGCTCATGGTGGACAAAATTTCAAATAATGCTCTTGTCGTAAATAAGCACGTTATAATTGATTATTATAAAAATGGTTCATAATAGTTTTTTTGTTGAAACATTGTTTCAAATTCCGTTTGAATAAATATGTTCAGGGTTCCCTAAAAATTATTTTAAAAAAGCATTAACATTTGTCACTTCTCTGGTGACATTCATAAACAAATTATATTGTTCAAAACTAAATTATTTACTTTCATTTTGTTTAAAAAACTCATATTAAGTAATATATCACTTTTGTTCTAAAATTTATTATTAAAGCTGACATGATAGTAAATCGAACAGTAGCCCAATACTTTCGAGCATGATTTCATGCCACCATCAGATGTCGTTTTCATCGCACTTCCTGCCAAAAGTAGGTTAGCTGGTTAGTCCTTACTTTGCTCAGGGTAAAAATATTCTTTTTATTTAATTTTATTTAATTATAATCATTTACTTTTTGAGCAAGAAAAATATAGATCTATCAAAAGAACCATAAATTCCAGGATAAAAAGTGGCCAATACAGTGAAACAAATAAATAACTGAAAATCGAGTACCTATACAGGCAGAAACCTGCACGTGACGTCACGATGTCTCTTTCCTCATCACTCGTTCTGCGAGACATTGCTCGTTAAAGGAGTCATTTTTTTATTTTGTTTTGCTCGTTGTGCAAATCATCCGTAATGGGAAGTGCTCGTTAAGCATGGTTCCAGTGTACCATTATACAAAAATTAACTACCTACATTGATCCTTGTGTGTAAGTAGTTACAAAGGATTCTGCATGTTACTTTAAGATCTAAACTTCTTCATTATTAAAATCGTTGAAAGTTGTAACTCGGGTACCTATTTTAAAAATTTTTCTCAGATAAAAATACTCTTAACATTTCTTGGCCCATAAACTATATTGATAATTACGTTGATTCGAGCGGGCATGAGCCTCCACGGAGTTTTCTAAAAGCTGGCGCCCCTACAAGACAATGGATTTTGTAAGATAAAATTTTGCCTATGTTACTTTCTGATACTTTGTGTAACTTTTATTCGGGCAAAGAATTTTTCCAATGTGTTTATAACTGTCAAAGATAGTTTTTTAATACACAAACAAGTATTTCATTTTTATATTATAGTACAGACCACAGATCAGTGATCTTGAACATGAAAACAGTGACAGGGATTGCGTATGTAATAACTATTAGCTGAACCTATTATTTGTTTCAGTAAATTATTGTTTTGCTAATTCTTATAAATGAATTAGTTTTAAGCAAACCATATGCTCGAGGGGTTTGTAAAAGCATCTCTGTTATAACTATAGGTAAAGATATATAGAAGGTACAGTTATGCGGATAATGTAGAGTTGAAATAATATAGATAAAACAGAATGTAGTAGACCAATTACCCAGGTAATTGGTCTACTACAACTGATTTACTTATATATTATTTATTAAATTAGACGTTAAATAACTAAGTATAGCTTAAATATTTTTGAGTTCTTTGATGGTGAATGGTGATACGTCAGACATTGTAATTTAGATAGCCCTCTAATGTTCTATTATGTGTAATATATCACCTTAGTAGGTACCTATATAAATAGGTACCTTTGGACGATTTAGAAGTTATACTAAATTTGTAAAATTTTAGATTTATATTGGTTGAGAAAGTTGGATAACAGAAAGGATTTTTTTTAATATCAAAATCGGTTTTCTATACTTTTTTAAAACGTACAAATAAAAATTTAGAGGTTTAATTTTTTTCTTAAGCTATTCGTTAGGTTCATTGTTATTAAAATAATCTACTAAAAGTATAACTTATATACAACTAGTTCCAACGTAAAGATATGCAATCAACATGGAATAGTTTTCAGACTACTGAGTTAATGAGCAAAGCTTCAACGGGGAGGGTGTTTAAAATGGAGAATTAAATGGTAATCTTATTACGATGTCTTAATATTTCGTTTTCTTAAAAAATAATGATATAAAAGGAAAAAATCTGTTTCTTATTTATGTTGTATTCTATTATTCGAACAAAAGCGCGATTTTTATGTGAGGGAATTTTTCGTATTAATAGCCAAATAATTATTTCTCCATTTAAAGAATGGAGATAATAAAATCGTGTTCTTCTCCGTAATAAGTAAAACATTAAAATATGAATCTTAATAATACTACGTGATATAAACTAAAGAGGTCTTTGTAAAGCTCTGTCGCACTAAGAAAATTGGGTGGTTGGCTTGGATGAGGGTAGCGAGAGCAGGTTTTAGATATGCTATCAGTAGATGAAGAAATGGCTTGGAATGGGTTGAGGTAGTGAGAGGGTGAGGGTGGAAGAATATAATCATTTATTTTATTTCATATGTTTTGCAGAATATAATATATATACATATATACCTCTATCTCTCTGACTATTCAATTTCTGCCACTGACAGATTTGCTCCAACTTTTATGCCGCGCGCTCTGTATGATATAATGGTTTTAACTTACCCCACAACTTTCTAGTCGACCATTTCCAATATCGCTTATGAAATCCGCACCGCAAAAGTCAGACACCGTTTGGCCGACATTATAATGCATATATAATGTTATATTGCAAAAAAATAAGGGCCCTCCCAGGATCACTGTGCTATATGAAATGAGCTACGCTTGATTTTCTCTCATTTTTAGCATTTTTCTTGTTAATTTTATATACCGAGTACATTTTAAACCATCCCCCATGAGCACAGCCCCATCATCCAACCGAACGCTCCATGTGGGTATATTTAGAATTAATTTTTATCATTTATATTTATATATGAATTCATTTCTCCAGTCCATTTTTATTTCAAACATAGAATTTTATTCGCTGTTTTTGATTGCTTGTTCTCTACACTTAAATTATATATTATATACCAATTTTTTAAAAATAAATTCCTCATTCTCCCAATTCCATTTTTCCTCTGTCTCCATTCATTTCTCACCCCATTTCTGGAATTTATTTCACTTAATCAAATTCACGACGTTGAATGCGAGCTTATTTTAAACAATGAAGTATGAGAATATTCATTTCAAACGTATAAAATCGGTTAAGAAAAATTAATTGAAAATAATTTCACCCTTTTATAATGGTCTTCATAAATGTAATCATCAAACAATTCTCTTTTTATCCATACAAGCTACCCCTTTTTTAAAAACTGATACCATTGAAAATGTACAAATAAAAAAATTTTAAGAGTATGAAATTGAATTAAATCGGGAATATTTTACGAGTTGATTCAAAGCATTTGAACTTAAAATGCATCACTTTAAGCTTTTAACTTGTATTTTCAATCTTTTAAAAATCTGTACTTAGTTATTTAGCTACACTATAAGAGTAGTACATTAACAGGGAATTCGATGTTTTTGAAAGGGAAGTCTGTTTATACTTATAAAATTATAACAGAGGTTGTCAGGTTATAATAGTTAGTTATAGTAATTACTTTCTTGATTTTGACCTTTAGTGATTTTCACTTTTCTGAGTTTATGAAAGTTTAAAAAACTTATATTTTTAAAGCTTCTAATTTTGTCATTATGTAATTCAAGTCTTATTACTTCTTAGTTTTCTCTAAGTCTAAACTATAAAGAAAATTACCTAATCACGGTATTCTTTTGTTCATTGCTAGCTAGGAATTCATCAAATCAAGATGTTGGGCAATTATGGATATTTTGAAATGAATCGTGTTTAATATTTTGACTTGTAAATAAAATAACTTTAAAGGAAGAGGTCGACTTGGTTTGATATTTAAATATTTAGCTAAGTAATTTGAAAATCAAGTCAAGTAGTCAGTCAGTCATTTCTAGTAAATATGCATTTCGTACATAACAAGTAACCAAATTTATTATTTTAAGAGCCAAAACGTTAGAATAACAAATATATGGGTCATTCTTTTACAAATCGTACACATTCGACACTTGACATTTTAGAATCGCCTGAAATTTTTTTTACAGCTTCTATACGTAAATAGAACAACCCATATTTTTGGATTTTGCTCAAAAAAATTTTCTTTTGAAACTATGCCCATTTAAATTTTCAATGATATTTGAATTTTCTCCAACCTTTGCCTATTTGAAATTTTATATCTCCAGTTCTACTATTCGGATTTATGTCGGATTTTTTTTATTCTGTACTTTGTTACTTAAGGTTTGAAAGTATATTGTTTAAAATTTTTTTTTGCATAAATGTTATAAACAATTGCAATTTAATTGTTTATAAGCTTATATCACCCCCTTACCCCAACTTGAATCGAATTAAAAAAATATCATTGTATTCCTTATTTTATCATCTACAAAACCCAGTTTACAAAAAGTTGGGATCTCTCTTATTTTGGAAGATATTAAATATTTTTGAGCGCAAGGTACCGAAACGCGCTCCGCGTGCGTCCAATTCCTAAGATCTCCAACGCTCTAGCATCTACTTTACATTTCTGAATGTTAACCATTTTGCGTTTGAGTATAAAAATGTTTGTTAGAAGAACCTCAAAATAGTTTCCCCATTACAAAACTAAACGTTAAAAAGCAAACTTTAATAGATATACTTACTTTAAAAATGAATCATATAATATTTTGGAACGCAAGGAAATGTAATGAATGCAGTTGCGATGTAGGAAAAGGACGTATTTGTTTTAAACTTAAAAGTATTCAAAATATTAATTTTCATTTTATTATAATTGTTGTACATGTTAAAATATTTATATAACTTTTTAAAAGTAGGTACTTAATTGTATCATTTTCGTCTTGCAAAGAAAATATTTTTAATCGGTATTATAGCATGAAATTTTAATGTCCCTTTGGCGGTTGTAGCTTTTCTAAATCGAACCTCTAATTTTCGTTTTCCTTCAAAATATTTAATACTGATTTTCATGTCTTACTAGTTTAATATTTTGAGTAATTATCAGATGAAAAGACCAGTTTTTTATTTTAGCAATTTATTTTCTTTTTACGCTACGTTTCGTCAGTGTAATTCCGACTTCATCAGGTATCTTGAAAATTGTTATATCAAATATAATAAAAATATATAATTTGAATATAAATTTAATACAAAATTTCAGATGTAAAATTTAATAATAATAATAAGAATAAGAATAACACCGACGAAACATAGTGTAAATAAATTGTTAAAATAAAAAACTGGTCTTTTCATTTGATAATTACTTACTTAAAAAATAAACTTCAAAATATTCTCCTTTAGTGACATATTTTGAAGCAATATTAGGAAATGGCTCATTTGCCCAGTTAAATAATTGTTTTGGTGTTAGGATGGGATTGGAAGTTCTTTGAAGACTAGCTCTTGCTGTTAACTTTTCTTAAAGTTCCTCCTAATCCATCATTTGAAAAGTTGGGAAAAAGTGTCACTCTGCAATAAGACCAAAATCTTCTTCATGGTAAGTAAGGTTTACAATTTTTTTTTATATTGAGCACTAGACCCAGAAAAATATACGATCTTAGAAATCATTTTGAGTTCATTTTTTATAAAATCTAAATTCATGTAAATTATTTTCATCATTTTCCTCAATGGTATCATCATTTTCGTCAATAGTTGGATGAAACATTTTCTTCGATAATGTTTCAGGTACTCTTTTTATTTTTTTATCGGAATAACGCCTTTGGGAAATTTTCTTCTGTGAATGGCAGAAGATCCAATAAAATTCAAACTCTGATTGAACGAATCAATTGCTGCAGGTACTAATACTTCTTTTTCCTCATAAGGTATATCGGAATTTGCTGGGAAACGTTCCATATCAACGGCATAACTTTCCAACGACCCAATATCAATATTGTTCTTCTTAAAAAGATTTATAAATATTTAGGGACATAAATAATTCTGGTGAATTTTTTATAATTTTGTAAATTAAGTAAGTAAAAAAATTATTGTAAAAATTTTAACAGTAAAAATTACCTCATTTTTACGTTTCAATACATTTTTGCTTTTAAAGTTTAGTTTTATAATGGGGAAACTATTTTGAGGTTCTTCTAACAAACATTTTTATACTCAAACGCAAAATGGTTAACATTCAGAAATGTAAAGTAGATGCTAGAGCGTTGGAGATCTTAGGAATTGGACGCACGCGGAGCGCGTTTCGGTACCTTGAGCTCAAAAATATTTAATATCTTCCAAAATAAGAGAGATCCCAACTTTTTGTAAACTGGGTTTTGTAGATGATAAAATAAGGAATACAATGATATTTTTTTAATTCGATTCAAGTTGGGGTAAGGGGGTGATATAAGCTTATAAACAATTAAATTGCAATTGTTTATAACATTTATGCAAAAAAAAATTTTAAACAATATACTTTCAAACCTTAAGTAACAAAGTACAGAATAAAAAAAATCCGACATAAATCCGAATAGTAGAACTGGAGATATAAAATTTCAAATAGGCAAAGGTTGGAGAAAATTCAAATATCATTGAAAATTTAAATGGGCATAGTTTCAAAAGAAAATTTTTTTGAGCAAAATCCAAAAATATGGGTTGTTCTATTTACGTATAGAAGCTGTAAAAAAAATTTCAGGCGATTCTAAAATGTCAAGTGTCGAATGTGTACGATTTGTAAAAGAATGACCCATATTGGTTATCACTTTTTAACTCGCTTTTCAAATCTAGTTTCCTGGAATAAGTTCAATCAGCTAGACAGAAAAATAATTTAGAAGCCTTAAAATTTAGCTGTGAGGAGTTTAGTGAGACTGATGATGATTCTTTTCCACTTCGTAAGAAAAGATACGTCAATAAAAATGATACAACTATTGACATATACGACAAAAATGTGTTACAAAAAATATACATAATGATGATTATGTTGACAAAATACTACTGCAAATCAAACTGATTATTAAGTATTTAAAAAATATTTTTTTTATATCTGACCGCAGTTCTTTACAAATGGTGACCAACAAAGGGAAAATAGTATCCAAGACTTTCAAAATTCGTCAATAACCTCTCAGCAATAGTTACAATAGAGTGTTTCAAAATATTGTTTTTTATAGTGTTTAAAAATTGAAAGTTTATATTAAAATAAAATTTAATAAAATTTTTGTCGCCAAAACGACCTCTAAATATCAATATTAAGGTGCCACATTTTCCATTTAAGCTTACCTAAATAAAATTTATTTTTGAAGTTATACTTCTTTAGGCGCGTTATGAAAAAATGATGAGAGTGAAATTGTAAGATTTTAAGACAAAAATCAACAAAATGAAGTTAGTCGCAAAACCACTGGGTTTTCTGGCGCGCGTAATTTGAATTTCTGTTGTATTTCTTACTTATTAATTTATTTTTATATTTAAATTAAAAATAATATACAAATGACACATATTATTTAAAAAACAAATTATTACTTTTCTCGAATTTTGCAGTAGCTGTTATACCATTTTTCTAGTTCTAGTTTAGTGATGAAAATGACGTCTATATTCCATGCATATTCTTGGTTATCACGAAATCTGGCATTTTGAAATGATTCAACCATCTTAGAATAATAATTTAGCAAAACAAGATAAGAATAAGATTAAGACATTTACTTTGGAAAGTAGCTACTTATTTTATTTCGAAATTTCTTTGAAGATTCGTTTTCATGGCATGCATGAATTGTTAATCAGAAAAATGACATGTCAAATTTTATAAACGTCTGGCAGCTTTCTTTGGATTTTATTTTCATTGCAAACCATAGTTTTTCACAGTATCTCAGCCATTTAATAGTCATAAAAATACAAATTTACTAGGATGTGGCTATTTATACATACTGTATGTATATACAATTGGCTACTTATACATACTGTATGTCTACATAATTGGCTATTTATACATATAGTGTGTATACATTATTGGCTTTTTATACATACTGAATGTACATACAAAATTGACTTTAGACTTTAAATACTGACAAAACATAATTATTTATATATTATTATCATACCTAAACACCCACAATATCATGCATTCAAACCATGCATTCAACTAAGTTAAATTAACTTAACAGATTAAGAGTTATTCATCAATGTAAATAAAGTTCTTCTTTTATTTCCAATTTAAAGCCATAGTTACATAAACGAAATTAACAGTGGTTTAACATTTTCCAGAAATTTGCAAAGTTAATTTAACATGGATGTGTGTGAATTAAAAGAATTTTTGGAAATTTGGAAATCCGCTTATAGGAATAAAAATAAATACGTATCACTTGAAGATCAGTATCTTGAAAGTTAGGATAGCTGTAAAGAATTTTTTTTTTTTTTTTTGGTGTTTTAAGTCGCTTTAACAGCTAAGGTCATATCACGACTGTCTAAACACAGAAACTTTCTGTTGGTCAAGTATATCTTAGGTCTAGAATCTTAAGTCTAGGATTCAATGGGGATCGAACCCAGAACCACTTGACGCATGAAGTGGAGAGAACTAATGCTCTTGCCACTGCGCCAATAGGTGGCTCAAGTAAAGAATTGTGGGTACATTACTTTAGAAAACATTTGCCATTAATGAAAGACACTACAACGAACAGAGTTGAACGATCATTCTGGGCTCTTAAACAATACACACAAACTAAATATTATAATTTGCCAAGAATGTTTTTTTTTTTTTTGGTTTATTTAAAGTCGCATCAACTACTATTTATATATTTATACGGTCATTAGCGACTGTTGAATCCAAAAACCCAGAAAAAACATCTTAGGCTTTCATTAGGATTTGAACCCAGGACCACTGGCGTATAAGGCAACTATCTACTCCCCCACGCCACTAAGTGACCTTGCCAAGAATTTGTTTATGTATTAAAAAGCCTATACATTGTATTGATTTAAGAATAAACAACAAATTAGCCAAAAACTAACAAAAAGTTTTTAAAATTATGGGCAATGATATAGAATTAAGCAAATTACTGGAAGCATGTTTTGAAGTCCTCACAGAGACGGGAATATATTATTTCAGCAGAAAATATTGAACGTACTTATAATATGGATATCAATGAGAGAAATACAGACATCAACGAAGAATATCAGATTGAAAAAAATTTCATTGATGATTTTGATGACAACCCCACAAAAATATTATCTGATCGAGAAAAATTAAGTACGGCACTATCAATAAGAACAAATATTGCAGATATTTTATCTAATTATGGGACTACAACTTTTAACAAATATATATGGACAAGTTAAAAAGAATTGAAAAAAATGCAAGAAATGGAATTGCTCTGTTTGGGCATGAAAATTGGACCTACTTCAATTGTAACTGACAATAGCGCTGTTAGTCTAATTGAACCTGAAAATAGTCATAATAATAATAAACTTAATTGAAACTGAACTTTGTTAAGAATTAAGTTAATTTAACTGGATTTGAATACATGATAGTGTGTGTATTTAGGCATTTAGGTATGATGATAATATAAATACTTATATTTTGTCAGTACTTAAAGTCTAAAATCTATTTTTATGTACATTCAGTATGTATAAATAGCCAATTGCATATACACTGCCGGCCAAAAGTTTGAGACCATATAGATTTAAGCCAAAAAAAGGAAATATTTTTAAAAATTCAAAGACAAATACAGTAAAAATGTTTATTAATATTATAGTTATAACTTTTAAACATACTTAGTATAGAAAATAAACATAAAAAATTATTCTATAAAAAAAAATGAACTAATTACTCAAACTGTTTTTTCATCAAAAAATCCTCCCTTGCACTTTATTACTTTTTCTACTAGCCTCGGCATTCAACTTATTAATTTATTTATGGTTTCTTGAGAAATTTTGTTCCAGCTTTCTTGTAGTAGTCTCCACAAGTCTGCAAGTGAAGAGGGACACTCCTCTCGGACATTCCTATCAAGCTCGTCCCACAAAAGCTCGATTGGATTGAGATCCGGACTTTGCGGTGGCCATTTCATGATTTTTAAAACTCCTGCTGCTTCTTTTTGTAATAAATAATTTTTACATAGCTTGGAAGTATGCTTTGGGTCGTTATCTTGCTGGAAAATGAACCCATTGCCAATTAAACTTAAGCCTGATGGTACAGCATTTTTTTCGAGAATTGTTTTATATTCCTCTTTCTTCAAAATTCCATCAATTTTAACCAAATTTCCAATTCCATGGCCTGAGAAACAACCTCAGACCATTATTGAACCACCACCGTGCTTAACAGTTGTTACTACACAATCTGGTAACATCTTTTCTTCGGTGCTACGCCGAACGTAAATTCGTCGATTTGAGCCAAATACTTGGAATGACTTGACTCATCAGTCCAAAGAACTTTTTTAAAATCATCTTCTGTCCAATCTCGATGGAATAGGGCCCACTCCATCCTTTTTTTCTTATTTTGCGGCCTTAGTAAATGTTTCCGAACGGCAACACGACCAAACAGTTTAGCGTTCCTCAACCGTCTTTTCACTGTGGTAAGCGAAACTGGTTTATTTAAAGATTTGTTCACTTCAGCACGAATTTTTGGTGCTGTTAAGCGTCTATTTCTTTTGCTGGTAATAACGATAAACTGATCCTCACTAGAAGTAGTAGCTCTCGGTCTTCCTGAACGTGGAAAATCTTGAAAACTACCCGTTTCCTTAAACCGAATAATTGTGCGATGAATACAAGTCTTCGAAAGTTTAAGTTGAGACGCAATTTTACGTTCGGATTTGCCTTCATTATGTAAAGTAACAATGGCAGATCGAGTTTCGATATTTATTTCTCGTACTTTTCCCATTTTTAAAACGTTTTAACTATAGAAACCCCAAGTTAAGACTAAATTAAATTATTCGTACAAAATGGTACATAACTTAAAAAAAAATTTAAAATAACCTGTTTTAGAAAGTCTAAATAATAACAAAGAATAGCCAGTGCAAAATTAAAGAAGAATAGAATTAAAGAACAATTAATACGGAGCTACTTTAAATATAATGATGACCGTTCCATTGACCAGACACCCTGCGGTCTTGGATGTTTTTAAACAGAACCCATTAATTCTATTTGTACCTGAGAAACATACCTACAAAAGTCTCTTTAGATGTTCACCAGTAATTTAAAAATATGTATGGACAACAATTTTTATTTTATTACCGAAACTTTGAATACAATAAGTGATAGCATAAATATATTACAACTGGTCTCAAACTTTTGGCCGGCAGTGTACATACAGTATGTATGAATAGCCACATCCAATTTACTACACAAAAAACGGCTACTCGGAAAACAGTGTTTAATGTAATAGGAGTATTACTTTTAGGCTACTCTCAGCGATTTGAGTCACGTGGTACGATGTCAACCAATGTGCTGCCAGTTTAATGATGCCAAAGAAGTATAACTTCTCGCGCGCGTACATAAGTACACGCACTCATTTTTTTTTATTTTTAAACTTTCATAACTTTGAAACAATTTATCCCTACAACATTCTGAAAGCAGGGATTTAAAGGAACTTTCACGCTCCATAAAAGGGTTCTTAGAACGAAGTTGGAAAATATTAAATATCTGCTGCGAGGCGTCAGAGTATTTTCTTTTACATGAAACTCGCTGTTAGTTAAAAGAACTAAAAAAAGCTCATGACTGAATAAAAAATTATAAATTGAATAATATTTAAATACCTACGTAAACAGAACTATGTATATCTATATGCCTCTATGCATATATAGGTTTCTACTCCCACGTTTAACTTAGAACTGTCCTTATTTGAAGTTTTCCAGAAAAAATTTCAAATATGTAAGAGTTATAGACATTCATGAGTTTGAGAACTGTAGTAAGTTCCAAGAAAATCGTTGAAGCCGTTTTCAAAAATTTTTAAAAAGCTCAAAAACCGGTAGAATAAAGTGGAGCTTCCGGTCTACCGATGTCAACCAAAAGCTTTGCGGCACAACTAGATGGAATGTTAAGGCAAAATTCCAAGTTTGGAGAGATTCGGATAAAGTTTTCGATACAATATCGCTCTCACACACAACAACACATTCACACACGCATAGACAATAGACATGTTTCTGAAAATCCCTTTTTTTGACTCAGTGGACCTCAAAACGTGTATTTTCGGTGAAAACTCGAAATCTATATCAATACTTTTTTTACTATAATATATAATAGTAAAAGAAAGTAAGAATGTTTAATTAGTGTCATTTTTGAACTCTGATATCTTTGACACGGTTGATCTACGGAACTTTGTTTGAAAGACTTTTTTTGTGAAGCGTAAAAAATCCTTTAAATTCATTTTTCAGATTGTTGTTATGATGAACTATTCTAAAGTTATATTTCACAAATACAATTCACAAAAATTCACAAAACAAGTTATGAATTTAAGCAAAATTAAATGTAAAAATTCACAAACCGAAAAATCCAAATTGTTAATTTTGTATCTCCAGATACGTATTTCAAACGCCATGCGTTCGTCATCAGTGGATCAAATTGAAAGCATGAAGAGCATGGCGTTTTGAAATACGTATCTGGAGATACAAAATTAACAATTTGGATTTTTCGGTTTGTGAATTTTTACATTTAATTTTGCTTAAATTCATAACTTGTTTTGTGAATTTTTGTGAATTGTATTTGTGAAATATAATAATTAAGTCCAAAGTCAGCGAAATTTAAATTTTTTTTATTCTAAAGTTATAAAAATTCAAAAATAAAAATACTGTTATTTTAATGGAAAATTAAAAAATGGATTGAGGCAAACCTTAATATTGATGAGCTCGTTCTGGAACCAAAATTTGAGTATTAATATGTACTATTATTTTTGGACGCCATGCATTATAGGTATAGTGAGAAGCTGTTTCTGAAATTAGGTATAATACTTAAGCAAAACACAATATTTTGATATACGTATAAATGTTGAATAACTGTGTTTTTATTAATCATAACCAACACTAGATTTTAAGTGTTAATGTTTTAATTTGTTGCTAAAATAAATAAAATGTTGATAAACCAGTACATTTTCTTAAAATAATAGATATGTATTTAGTACAAGTAGGTAATGTTCAAATAATAAAAAAGTTAGCGTTATTTTAAATTGAGCAAGACTAATATCGTACAATGTATAGTTTGGTTTTCATCA
Source organism: Sisyra nigra (assembly GCA_958496155.1). Classification (NCBI taxonomy): domain Eukaryota; kingdom Metazoa; phylum Arthropoda; class Insecta; order Neuroptera; family Sisyridae; genus Sisyra; species Sisyra nigra. Next base: position 32,811,488 of record OY292315.1, on the reverse strand, counting down.
GTAATAAACTGTTTTAAATTACTGTTATCATCTTTACTGACACTGATCCGTATCTATCCGTATTTAAACAAGGATAAAAAAACTCAAACTATTTACTGCAATTAACCTTACAACGTTATCCATTACTAAGCCATTATTGATACTAGAGATGCTTTATTCGGCTACCGAATACCGAATATAGTAGTCCAATATTTGTACTTTTTTTTCTATTTTTTTTTTAATTGTAGGTTATAAATATTAGTATGTATGTGAAATTGAGGCGTTTCAAGTACCTACTTACCTAAAAGTTTTTAGGCTTTTTGTTGGCGTTGTTTTAAAAATTCATTTTTACAAGCTACGAGTTTGAATTACAATTCCAATGCTTATTTTTGGTTACTTAGAGAAACAATCGGTCAAACCTCGTTAAGTAAAGAAATATATCTATACGATTCCTTAAATCCTTAAATAATAAGCAAAACAATTAAAGGATATTAAAAACATCCTGAATTACTGCGTGGGTTTCGAAGAGCTATAACTTGAAAATATGTTATTGTAGAATGTAGAGAGAAAAACAAAAACGAAAAATGTAGCTTTAGCGTATAAGTATATATAGAACCCAAATTCAATCAGGTTAAACTATGAATTATAGTTCTCTGGATACACCAATGATCTTAGTAGGTAACTAATATTATTTCAATCGTAAAATAAGGCACTACACAAATAGAAAATTATTAAAAATAATTTCCTCTCGTTTTTATATTTTATTTCAACTCCATTAATTTTCCTTGGAGCTCAAAACCATGTATAATAGTTTTAATATAAAATTTTAAATTAAAACTTCCTCCATTCTCACCGTAGCGACATTCGCGACAAGTCTCAACAATGTATTTTATTCTTTTGTCTCGTTTTATTCACTTACAGTGTTTCAGTTTTTTTTTTTTCACTTTTCTGTTTTCCTATATAAAATATCTTGGCGGTAGCAGTAGAAGAAGTTCGGATAAAATGCGACATTATATACAACGTAATATAATTTTGACCACAGTAAGGCCGAAGCGGTTCAATATGTCTAACAATAAGTCCTAAATGACGACGCCCGTCGTAATACAGAGTTTATTGGCAGGCTGTTGCCAGCACTTTAATATAATATTAATAATTCAATATGAGCGTCGTTCTAACACTAATATACTTACATCAGTCGAATGGAATGAGCGTTTCCAAGTTGTATTATGCCCAGACGTCAAATAAAATATTATTTTCGCAGTGGGAACATGATTTTCTGTTGAGTATGAAAAATTGATTTCATCTCTTACGTCCATATATCATATTCACAGAAGAATTAGGGTGGAAGTTTTTTAAAATAATAAAAGTCGCCGTTGAGCAAAATTATACTTCAAATCGAGCCCTTATTCTCCAATCTGGTTCAGTCTTAAAAGTGGAGAATAACTCGTTTTAAACGAAGAAAAAGTTAAGCCATTCATGTTTCATTACAATGCAGATTAAAATATTGTATTCATATGAAAATTGTGGTTTTGTATAATTTGTACCCAGCTTTATTTAAAAGGAAAATATCCTATTTAAACTTTATAATTGGAATTGAAACACCTGAAATTGAGTTGAAAGCCAATACAAAGCTATTGGATAATGATTTTGTTTTAGTTTTGCTATCATTAGTCTGACCATAAGGCATTAATATAATGAAGTATTTCAAGTAAAGTTCTCATTAAACGTGAACCAAAGGCAATAATCCGAGAGACAATAAAACGAAACAATCAAGCATGAATGAATGGTAATTTTAGTTTTCCTATAAACCCTTCCACGCTTTTAATAACCTAGAGGCCAATATATTTGCGAAGAAAACACACTGAAAAGTCCGTTGGTAAGTTTTCAAGAGAAAAGTAATATAACACTGAACGGCATCAGCGGGAAAATACTCCCTGTTCCCTGTAGCCCGTACGCTGCTAATCTCTGGAACGCGTTCGCTATTACAGAGTAATAAAGTAATATGCCATAAAGAACGCGGGCGTCGCCAGCTTTTCAAAGGGGATGTGCTACGTCTGGAGGGTGGTATATCACCATGTAACAGATGGCGGCTTCGTCCCAGGCCAGGGATCAACGAAATTATTTACTAGCCTATTGTTTTATTACGGCCAACCAACCAAAGCTGCTGTAAATTCACAATAATTATTATCCGACATTAAGGTCGTGTAATAATATCATAATTATTCAATATTAGTAATTGGAGTGAATTAAATTTCCTTTATGTCGTTTCAGATGGAAGTCAAACTGTTTTAATAATTAATCAACCATTTCAATAATTACTATACGCTACAAATAAAAAGATTGATTTATAACTACGTCTAAATCAAGAAAATATCAACGCTGTCTTTTCAAATACGGTTCTGGTGCTTTTCAAGATTTGCGCTCTATAAAAACTGTCCAACTAAGAAATCTTACCACTATAATATCTTATAGTTTGAACTTTTCCTATAGACGACCCTTCAATAATATGGAAATTGTACGCTCAACTTCAAAAGCCATGATTATTAAATCGCTGTAATGCATCCTGTAGTTATATTTTACCCAAATAACATTGTCATCTTTAAAAATAAAATAAGTTCTTTATTCTGGAAAAGCCATTGAAAAATCCTTTACGGAACAGCGTGTATATTAATTAAATAATGTTTCGATGTCTATAACACTGTATTTGGATATTTATATTTTAGGATCACTTTTATAAGATTAAATATCAACAAAAATTACTTATAAACGTATTTTCTCATATCCAAATCTAATCTATTTTAATATAAAATGATAATCATTTCCAACGTTGCTGTCATTTATTTCAAAACTACTATATAGATTTTGTTTTATGTTATCCTTTTAACATTTGGTTTCTACTTTCTAGGATTAGTAAAAATTATCTCAATGTGTATAATTGTTTTAAAGTAATGATGGTAGTTAATATTGAAAATAGAATGTTAGTAGTTCTAATGGCCAGGAACTGTAGTCAAGGGTTCTAGGATGAGCTGTAATCTAACTTGCAATACGTAGCAACCGTTGCGTTGTTTCAATTTTAGAAAACGCGTATAATTTGTTCATTGAAGAAGTGGTTTTTGTTTCATTTGAGAAGAAAAACGTGTTTAGCATCACTATTAGGGTTCAGAGCATTTGGTAAACGACATTTTGTTTAAGCATTTTCATTATAAAAGTTTATCACTAAAAATGTTATATATATACAGTCATAAAAACAAACATAAACCTCCAGTAAATATAAAAGTCTACAATACGTCAATTCCGTGGGGAAGAACCTCGGTGGAGTAATAGATATCTATGTGAAAAATTAGGCTTTACGAGAAACCTGAAATTATTTGGATTTTGAAAGATTTGTAGATAGGGAAACATGAAATTCTATTTTTGGAGTCTACTTCTATTTATCTATACAATAAAAAATAATAATTCAGGTTCCGTATATTTGCGTGAGCAAATCTCAGGAAGTTATTGATAGATTTGAATATTTTTTTTTTGTTCTGTTCATATTAATTTAAAGGTGGTTTAGGGAAAAATTTTTTTGGGAAAAACTCAAACGAATAGCTAAAAAATTGAGAATTCGAAATTGCTACCTTCGGGCATCTTCGGATTAAGTACTAACAATAGCTCACTTTTAAATGTGAAACACCATAACGATTATTCATTTCCTGTGATTGTGGGAAACTGTCATTAATTACTTTCTACTGTTATTACTTTTAATATTTTCTAATAATTATGGGTATTCCATTTTCAAACGCCTAAAAAATTCACGGTCCTTGAAGGATACCTTTTAAGTTACCGTATTGCACATATCTAAGCATTTGAATATAATGTATCCTAGCATATTCAAATTATACATAAAGGACAAGAGTGCTGAGCATGCATCAGTTAACCTCAGGAAGCTGTAATATGGCGAAACGTTGCGACTTGATATTCTGTTTGCATTCATTGATAAATCCCTATCCATTTCCCCTCTAACTATACTTATATATCAATACTATAATAAGAAGGATCTTAATAAATATTAACAACATAACAATGAATTATGAAAACAACACGTAAGTAAAATTTAAAAAGTGAGAAATGAAAATTCAAAATTGCAAAATGAGTGTAACAAAAAGGATGTGGATTGTGGTATTTTTTTCAAAAAAGACACGGATCGTGTGCGGTATCTATGGGGTACTTTCAATTGTAAACTTTTATTCATTGATTTACGCTTCTCTCACGCAGGAGAAAAGTTATAAAAAAATAAACGTAGTATTTCATATAAAGATAGTTTAGAAGACAATAGATTCAAAAGAATACGATATCCTGGAATGGTAAACGGTTCTGTGGAAATGAACTACGGAAATAATTTAAACAAAATATAAAAGATACCTCAGATTTTAAGATAACACATTGAATATTATTTATCCATTAATACGGTTCCTGATGACATTTGGTATGAAAAGCTCTCAAGTCTTACAATTGAAAGAACACACGTACTTTGTATTCTTAAAAACTTTTCAGAAATCTTTTCCTGAAAACGTAATAAAACGGATTTTGATGAACTAACTATGGATCTAAGATCTAGAAGAATCGATCTATCTTTTTTTGTCAACATTTTTATATTTTGGTATGAAAGTTTCTTTTAATCAATCAGTTTAATTTATATACGCCCAGCGGTATCAGCTGGTTAGAAGTAATTTGAAAATTATGTATTTAATACTAACAATGAAACATTCATTTGCCTGGCGTTGTCTATTTAAATTAATTGGTTATTATTTTATAGTACCTACCCTTATTTTTTACCAAGATTCGCAAAAGCAAAGCTATTAACTACAAATAAATTATAAACCTCAAAAACCCCAAATTTTGAAAAAGTTATAGTGTTGTTATACCATTTGTGGTAAAAATGATCAGTACATAAAGCTTCCGTTTTAGTTCTTAGCTCTGAAAAGCTAACCCCTGTTATTTGGGCTTCGCCTATATCTTTAATGGCCGGTCTCTAGTCGGGGCCAGTGCAAAAGATTTCCGATTCTATAAAAAAGAAATATTTTTTTATTCTTCCCTCGCGTATTGAGGTGTTACTTTCCACACGTTCTCGATTATTTGTGAACGGACGAAAAAGCCGCAGGCGTTACGATAATTTATTATCTCCGCACATTTCTCTCTATTAACTCACCAGCTTTGCTCCGATATTACATTTTCTCTCAATTGACGACAATTCGCCAAAGGACTTTCATACACCTACCTACACAATTTCGCCACCATATTCACTCAGTCCCCAGCCCGTATCCAATCATTCTTCTCATAATTATTTGAACGCGAGAACTCCATTGATTCCATTCAACATTATTTCCTTCAATTACTTTTTAATTGTGTTAGCTAGGATTCCATTGAAAATCCATCGACATTTAATTAAGTGAAAAATAATTTAATTTTTTCATTCAGGTTTCATTAATTTTCTTTTATAATCGACTGAATGAAATATATTTAATATATTGCGTTCGTTTAATTTTGGAAATGAAAATTGTCGATAACACTTTGTTGTGAATATATGACGTGGTGGCTCGAATAATATTATTTTAAGGCATGGCCGGGAGATTGTACTTAAATCCATGACCCGAAACATTGTTACAACAAAAAATAGATAATACGCGAACACAAAAAGCTCTGTTTGTTACGTAATAAAAATAAATTGTGTATAAACGAGAGAATGTTATTTCAGGGACCACACAACAAGCCGTTTATTTATTATCCTCAAGTCCGATGTTTCGAAAAGAAAACAAAACGAGATAAAGCCTATGATACACATTGAGTGCAAAAAATTTCGTTTTGTTCAAATACCCTTCGCTATTGTCCCTATAAATAAAAAAGTGGGGCACAATAGGCTCTAGACTTAAATACCCTCTAATTCCTAATAGAAACATCTTTAATCGCTCGTTAAATATGACCCAAGGGATGCATCTCGGCAACACTATCCTTATTTAACCAACACCGAAAATGCAACATCCCTCCTCATTTTTACAATGTTTATCTTTTGGTTGCCAAATATAAAAGATTTTTTTTTTTTCATATAAAATAACATTTCGATCAACATTGCCAACATTTTATATTATATTGAGTGAGAACAACTGTAAAAGGTACTCGGGTGGAATTCGAAAAATGCTCAAATCCCTATTGAAATTCTTTAATCGTGAGCCATTTGATTTTATTTGTGCAATTTCTTTCTATCTCGTTGCTCGTGAATTTTTTAAATTAATTCTATGAGACCCCCCGAAAAACTTGTCAAATTGCTTTTCGTTTTCATCTCATAAAAATATAAACGTGGAACTTGGCAAATTCAATCGTATATTTAAAAAGTTTCATTTAGTTTGCCAACTTATGAGAGTTTGATACGATTTGTGAATTGACATCGGGGATAATCGAGCTCGTTTCATTTGACCTTTAACATCGAATTCCATTTATATTCTATATTACATTTCCGATATTTGTCCCCAAAATCATGTAATTAGATAATTAATTCCTAGCAAGTTACTTTTATGTCGAATAAATACAATGTAATCAACCCCTAATCTTCCATCATAAACATATACTATATCATAACGTTCAAAGACACAAAAAAACCGGGAAAGAAATTTTAACGGTGAACAAATCGGTTCACATATAATAACAATTCCCAATGATGAATGATGAACATCGACTTCCTGACAGTTCACGCCCAGATATAGAAATTATTACAGAATCGAGAAAAATTCGATCATTGTCCACAATTGCATTGCAAACATTGAACGATTCAGAGAGAAAAAAAAAACATGAAAAAAATACTATTTCACATAAAAATCATAAAAACCACCCGTTTTCAACTCTAAAAATTGTTCAAATATTACAAAAAACGACAATAATGGAATCACCCCCTGACCTTATTATAGTATTAGGCATTGTTGTGTTCTCCCTCAAAAAAATAACATTCTATTCACAAAATAAGTCTTTTTTATTTTGCGTAAAAAAGTTCGGCTTAATATAATGGAAATGATAATGCAGATTTTATTGTTTGATTATTGCAAAAAGTGATAAAGATTTATTATAGTTTAATTGTACTTAATTGATATTTTTGTGTTAATGAATAGATAAACGGTTCGGGGTTTTGAACAATATATTTTAAGCTGAAAACTATAAATAAATGATTTACGGGCGATTTTTTATTGATAGTTTCATTTGGTTGTATATTTTTGTTATTTTATCGACAATCAGCATTACGGTAATTTGGAGAACTCAAGTGCACAAAAAAAGCCTTAAATGTTAAATGTAAAATATCTGCTGCGACGCGTTACAGAACTTTTTTTTACATGAAATTCGCTTATGATTAAGAGAACATAAACAATATTCTCGTTTGTTTAAAAAATATATAGAGTATTTTAAGATTTTTTTTTTTTTTTTTTTTTTTCTTTAATTTTTAAAGTCGCTTCAACTTCTAGGGCTATTAGCGACTGTGCATAGTGGTACTATGCCTAGTAATTAATTAGATTTTGATAAAATATTAGATTGGAAGAAAAAAGATTTGATTGTTAATTAGAGGGTTTTGTAGAAGGTGGAGTTCTTTATTCTCCTCCAATTGTCGTCAAATTCGGGGTGTTCCGGGTCGAGAGCAGCCCTCAGGTCTGATTGGCTGAAGGACAAGTCGCAGCTGGGACCTGGGAAAACCAGGTGCGGTACATCTATCCGAGCCCCACAACTTCGACAATTCGGTGCAGGCTCTCGAGAAAGGATGTGGGAATGGGTAGCCCTGGTGTGGCCTGTTCTCAGTCTTGTGAGGGCGATTTCTTCCGTTCTACTAACTCTGCCGAAGTTTGTCACCCTCCCCACTTCAGGTTTGATCTGCCTCAGTCTATCGAATGATAGATTCCAACTTCTCTGCCAGCTTTTAGTCAGTCGTTCTTTTATAATCGTTAGGGCGTCCCAGTAGGTTGTTTCGTCGTCTTGAACTTCTGCAGTAATGGCACGTTTAGCTGCTTGGTCGGCTATCTCGTTCCCTTCAATGCCTATGTGTCCCGGGATCCACATTAAAACTACTCTAGGACCCAATTGCCAGATCAACGATTTTATATTTTCTATTAGATTTTCGTCGCTTTTTCCCCTGATAGCGTTGATGGAGCTTAGGGAGTCAGTACAAATGATAAAATTCTGACTTTTGTTTTCTAATTCGCGAATATAGGATAAAGCTCTGTAGATGGCTTTTAGCTCCGTGGTGTAGGATGAGCAATATTTATTTAGTTTTACCAGGTCTTCAAAGTCGTCCAAGATCCAGGCACATCCAGTTTTTCCATTTATTTTTGAACCATCGGTGTATATAAATGTATGATTGGTATAATTATTTTTAATTTCTCTAAATGTTTGGATTAGTAGTGAAGTTGGTGTGTTTGCTTTTCCCAGTTTTTCTAAGTTTTTCACTGTTTCGGGTTTGAATTCTATCCAGGGGGGGATAGTCGGCTCATTTTTTTTGGCCAAACTTGGTATGGGGATTTTGTGGAGGCTGGAGCCAATTATTGCTCGTGCTGAAAGGGGCTTTGGGAGGTTTGTCTTGGAGTACAAAGTATTATTTAAGTAGTTGGCATTCAGGTTTTTTTTAATTTTTAGAGTGAATTTTTGAATAAGCAATTCCCTTCGAAGGTAGAGGCCTGGTTCATTGGCTTCTACGAGAATGCTGTTATTTGGGCATGTAGGGAATGTTCCTAGAGCCAGTCTGATGCCTGTGTGATGTACAGGGTCGAGCAACTTTAGACAGGTTGGTTTGGCCGAAGCATACACAATACTTCCATAGTCTAATTTTGATCTGATGAGTGATCTATATACTCGAAGTAGGTGGTTTTTGTTTACTCCCTTGTTGTTGTGATTAAGCACTTTTAGGACATTCATTGTTTTTAAACACCTGGATTTTAGGTCTTTAATATGTGGTATCCAAGAAAGTCGCTCGTCAAATTTTAGACCTAAGAAGGACCAGTTTTTTACGCGTTCGATTACGTTGTCATGGAGTTTTAATGTAAGATGATTATGAGCCACTCTTTTTCGACTGAACACTACAAGCTTCGTCTTCTCTGCCGAAAATTTGAGACCGTTTTTGTTAGACCACGCTTCTAGCCTAGCTAGCAGGGTCCGCAACATCTTTTTTGCAAACGCTCCGTTTCCCGTTCTCAGAGAGACGGCCAGGTCATCAGCAAACATGTAAGGTTGAATGGGCTTGGGAATTACCTGGGTGACGTCATTTATTGCGAGTAGGAAGAGTGTGGGACTGAGGACTGAGCCTTGAGGTAACCCATTGTCACTTTCCATCTCTATAGATAGTTGATTGCCTATTCTTACGCGCTGGTGTCGATTTTGAAGGAAGTTTTTTATAAAATGGGCCATGTTACCTTTTATGTGGTTTTGTTGCATGGATTGTAGGACTTTTTGTTTCCATGTCATGTCAAAAGCCTTTTGTAGGTCGAAGAAAATACAGAAGACTTCTTCTTGGGTTTGGAAGGCTTTGCAAATTTCATTTTCTAATTTTACTAGATGGTCAAGGGTAGATCGTTTTGGCCTGAATCCGTTTTGACATTCGTGGACTAGATTGCGTTCTTCAATTAAGTAGTGTAGCCTACGGTTGAGTATCCTTTCCATTATTTTGCATAAACAGTTTGTTAGAGAGATTGGACGGTAGCTGGACAGGCACTTTTTGTTTTTGGAAGGTTTTAGGATTGGGATGATAGTAGATTTCAGCCAGCTTGTAGGTATTGTGTTATTATTCCAGATTTGTTGAATAATTTCGAGAAGAGTAGATAAGGCGGTGGGATGAAGGTTTTTAAGCATGTCTGGATGAATATCATCGGGTCCTGGAGAGGAATGTTTTCCACTATTAATTGCTGTTTGTAGTTCTGTCATCGTAATATTTGAATTATAAGGTTCTGAATTGTCGCTGTAAAAGTCATACGTGGTTTCGCTATTTTTTATATGTCGTTGGAAGATGTCACTGTAATTTTTTGTACTTGATATTTCCGTGAAGTGTTTAATGAATGCGTTGGCTATTTCCAAGGGATTTGTGATTATTGAGTCATTGTTTTCAAGAGAAGTGGTTGGTGAGGAAAATTTGTTTCTAAGCTTATTTATTTTTTCCCAAATACAGGAAGTGGAAGTTGAGGAGTTTATGGAGTCGAGAAATTTTTCCCAGCTTTCTTGTTTCTTAGTTCTTATTAAGATTCTTGTTTCTGCTCTTTGTTTTTTGAATTCTATGAAGTTTTCTAAAGTTTGATGGCGTTGGTATTTTCTAAGTGCTTTTTTCCGACTTAAAATGGATTGTTTGACTTCGGTTGACCACCAAGGGACCGCTTTTTTTGATGGGTTGGGTGAAGAGCGTGGAATTGTTTTGAATGCTGCCGCGAGGATAATTTTGGTAAATTGATCGATAGTGTCGTTGATATTGTTTTTTGTTACATCATTTGAGGACATTTTGGTTAGATCGTAAAATTCGTCCCATTTTGCTCTGCTGATGATCCAGTGTGGGTGTTTTGTTACCGGTTTATGTATCAACGGTAGCTCTAGGATTATTGGGAAATGATCGCTTGCGCAAAGATCATTGTGTGTATTCCAGGTTAAAAGAGGAGCTATTTCTGGACTACAGAGAGTAAGGTCAATAGATGAGAATTTGCCATTAGAAAAGGTCAGGTGCGTTGGTCTAGTGTCGTTTAGAATTATTAAGTCGTCGTTTTCGTTTAGGGTGTTTTCGATTATCTTCCCAGCTTTGTCCGTTTTGTACGATCCCCATGATTGGCTATGAGCATTGAAATCACCAGTGATGATGTATGGTTTAGGGAGTTGGGAAATGATGTTTTGAAGGTCGTTTCTGTTTTGAACGCCCTTTGGAAAATATATGTTGCATACTGTGAGCTTATAATTCATGTAATATTCGATGGTTACCGCTATTGTTTGTAATGGTGAATTGATGTTTAATTCAGTTGAGTCAAATTTCTCGTCAGTTAAGATCATAACTCCTCCAGAAGCTGTTAATCCTTCCGTGTAGTCTTTCCTGAATACCTTGTATCCCCCTAAGCCAGCCCTCTGGTCTGGTCGAAGATGAGTTTCCTGGAGGCATATGGTTATTGGTTTGAATTTGTATGTGAGTTGTTTGGTTTCCTCAATATGTTTATAGTATCCATTGCAATTCCATTGCACTAGGTGGTGGATTGACGTCTGAGGTTGATTTGACATTAGTTTTCTTCTTCGGAGGCGCCACTAGACGAGATGTGTGGTTCCCCGTCCAGGTAAGTGGCTTCTAACTCTTTCGTGATTTTCTTTGTTAGACGACTAATTCTATACTTGGCACTTCTATCTACCTTGCCGTGGATGGATCGCAGAGTGTCGATGAGATCTAATGGATCTGCTGGGGATTTTTTAATTATTGGTAGGATGATGTCTTCCTCGGAGGCTTTGTCGAGGAGTTCAGTTAATTTATCTGTTTTTATTTTACTGATCTTGTCAATAATTTCTTTGAGGGGTTCCAGGACTTTTTTGAAGGAATATTTTTTATTGGTGGTCGGTTTTTTGCTCGGGCCCAGCTCGTCGTCATTCGGTCCATTGTTGGGGGATTTTTGTTTTTTTATATGGTCTTCTTTTGTTTCATGAGAACTAGTGCTGTTCGTTCTGGGCCTTTTCTTGTTATCTTCTTCGGTGAGTTTATTTTGGGAAGTAGTGTTCGGATTGTTTGTCAGTGATGTTTCTTTAGTGGAGGAGATGTTTCTTAGTAGATTTTGTTGCTCGTATGCCTGGGTTATGATGGTGTTTTTGGTGGGAGTTTTTGTTGTCGTTAAGTCGTTTGGGTCTTTTTGATTTTCGTAATGTTCAATATTTGTTCGGTCAGTTAAGGTATTTTTTGTTGTTTGGTCTGAATTTTGTGAGGTATTTAGGATAGATTCATTTTGGTTATTTATAACCAAAGCTGGTTATAAGGCCAACCCTGCTGGAGGCTGGTCGTTTTCTGTTTTCCTCCTCTATTTCTGTTATAGGGTTGTTTTCTGCTGCTTGCTCTCCTTTTTGTTCTTGAGATGAAACATGTTGAGGACGAACCATTCCTTCTACTAGGAAAATTCGGTAATCCTCGTTCTGGTAGTTAATGACAATTGAGTCGGGGTGCTTTTTTGGGTCGTAGGTTTTTACATATACAAATCGGCGAAAACTAAATATGTGTTTATATAATTCCTCTTGCATTCCGACACGAACAAATTGTACAGATGACATTACTTCGATGCCTGCCTGAGTAAGTGCCGCTGTTATTATATTATGGGGGATGGATGGGCACACATTTGATATGATAAGTTTGGTTGATGGTGTCAATAATCGGCGACATGTTAAAAGCGTATCGTTAATTTTTATATTTTTGAATTTATTTATGTATTGGTCGACGATTTGTGTTGAAGCCAGATAAATACATATTCTGTTGTTAGAGAGTCGTGACGCAAACAGAATATTTTTTGGACCGATTTGAGTTCCAACTTGAATAATGTAGTCGGAAATTTTTGAGTTATTGACGCTCTCGAAAATGATCGCCTGGTGTTTTGTGGGAAAAATTGGTATGGTTGAATTAGTTTTTTGTGCCATTTGGGCATATGTGTTGGTAGTGTTTGTGTTCATTTTGATAGTTTTGATAATTGATCGAGTTTTAGTTTTTGATAATATGTAATTATTATTTTTAATCCACTCACCAGGCGGCAAGTGAGATAGGTAGCGTTGACCAATTTGGATGGGTATTCTCCGTCCTTATGTTCACTTTTTCTTTGTTATCACTAATAATAATTATATTGATCTGCATCTGATCACAGTCAAAACATTATTTATATCATTAATTAATTTAAACAATTAGTATATTTTAAAAAATCATTAACATTCTTGAAACTTTCAGTGGTACACAAATTTGCTATTTGGCACGTCTTACAACTTTTAGTTTTGGTTCGACGTAATTCTAATCTTTTTTATTTTTATTTCAATTTAAGATGAATTTTCTAAAACATGATCCGATTTGAACACCTTCACTATTCTAATTAGTAATTACTAAAGCTAACGATTATCAAATAAATTACACATTCCGCTTTATCTGAACACTGTAAATTATCACTTATTAGAAAACTTTTTTATAGACACCACAAATAATACAAAATTTTAGAAATAAAACACCATAAAATTGATGAAACTAATTACAGCAATAACGAGTTTGCACAACGCAATGCGGCAATAGGAAACATTTGAAAGAAATGATTTTAAGATTTAAATATCTATATAAACGGAACTTTGTGTGAACAGGCTCTAAATATATACGAAGTCCTACCCTTAAACTCCAAACCCCTCTTATTGAAAGTTCCCAGAAAAAAGTTTCATATAAAAGTTGTAGGCATCAATGAGTCTAAGAACTATAGTAAGTTTAAAGAAAATCGTGTTAGCCATTTTCGAAAAAATATGAAAAAACTTAACAACCCACAGAATATAGTGGGGCTTCTTGTCAACCGTTTTCAATCAAAAGCTTCGCGGCACAACTAGATGTAATATGAAGACAAAATTTCAAGATTGGTGAAATTCGGATAAAGCTTTCAATATGATATCGCGGTCACACCCATACATTTTTCTAAAAACCACTTTTTCGGATCCAAGTGACCTCAAAATGTGTATTTTCCGGTAAGAACTTTCTTTTATTAACATTTTTATATTATTTATATTAATTTTTAATTATTATAGACTACAATGTTTATTGGTTTAATGATTAATCCATCACATATTGATATTAAATATTTTAATTACAATCAAGTTCGATTACATTATATGTTTTTAATTCTCGGTATTCGTCCATTCCTTTGTTTTTAACAGTAACATCAAACTAAATCAACTACTACAATATATAAACTAATAATAATTAATCAATCTATATTTATACATTTCTATGGACGATTTAACTTTAAACAACACCAACAAATAAATAAATAATTTAACATATAAAACAGAACAGTTATAAAACAACAAAGAATGGGCTCGACCGTTCGATTTTCATGCTGGACCCAAACTGCCTTGTTTTTCAAACATCCACTTTAACTTAAAAACAAAAATCATATAAAACCGAACTGAACGAATTGTGGCTGAAAATTGCATTTTCTACGCCACAAACTCAAAACCGAAACTGATTATGTAAAATACTTCCTTTACGATACGTATAGTATTAAAAGAAAGTAAATTGAAACCAAAATTGAACCAAACAAAGTTGGTGTAAAACAACGTCAACTATATAACTTTTCTTTATTTTTAGATAAATGACAATTTTTTTGAGGTATAACTTCTTTATGCGTGCTATACTGGGAGAGTAAACTGATGAATGTGTTACAGAAGCGTTACGAAAAGTGTGATCCTGAAAGTGAAAGGGGAGATAAACGTTGGTAAAGACAGAAAGTGAGAGAGTTACGTTTGTGTATCTAATACACAGTGCAAGCCTATTTTCTCCGATTCCCTTTTGTGCGGATCTTCGTGTGTCTCCACTCTTACATTGAACTTAACGTCTAGAGTCGAGAGTTGACACAGATCTAGATGCATTGTAGGAGCAAGCGAGGCCGTCCAATTTCTTTCTCTCTTTTTCTCATTTCCCGTTGCATTATATGTTGTACCTACTCATATACGTATAAATGAATAATAATGTAAATGAGTCTACCACAAAACACGACCCAATTTTTCGGATATCTTTCCAGATAAATTTCAAATACTCAGTATGTTTTTTTTAAGGTCGGGCAAAATGGGTAATTGGAGTTTACAAAATGGGTATATGTAACTACAAGTTGACCCATGGGCAATACTATGATAGATTTCATTTCCAAATATCTTGATCCCAATTTATACCAGTTACTCCAAATTTCAGAAATACGTTGTCATTTTAATAAGTACTAGAGGTCGCCCAGTGGTCGAAATTCGACCATAACTCGGTACAATTATTACATACCTAAGGGTACACTTCACTTGTAACTGCCTCAAAAACTTTAGTTACTAAGCTAACTACAGCAGATAATGAACTGCATTTGCGAATGTTTAGAAAATAATTTCTTGACTAATTTTTTCTTCAAGGTTCATTTAAAGAAAGTGCATCATATAATGATTGAAAATATTTATTTTAAGTTAAGGAAGGAAATAGGTGTAGAGGTTTCAAAATATTTTTTTTTCTTCCATAAATCTTTTACAAAATTATTTCAGAATATTCTCGAAAAATTTCAAAACTAAATATTAATTCGTTCATATCATACATGTTTTGAGGTCCCCTGAGTCCAAAAAAGTAGTTTTAGAAACATGGTTGTGTGTGCCTATGTGTGACAGCCATATCGTATTGAACGCTTTTCCGAATTTCACCAAACTTGGAAATTTTCCTTCATATTATATCTTGTTTTGCCGTGAAGCTTTTAGTTGAAATCGGTTAACCGAAAGCTCCACTTTATTCTCGGAGTTTTTAAGCTTTTTCTAATGTTTTCGAAAACGGCTGCAAAGATTTTCTTTAAGCTTATGATAGTTCTTAGACTTATTAATGGCTAAAACTTTTATTTGAAACTTTTTCTTGGGAAAATTCGATTAAGGACGGTTCTGGGGTGAAGGCTGGGAATTCATAAATGCATATATGTTGTATACTTGTATGCATATAGTTCTGCTATGTATAGTATAAGGTGCTTATATATTTCTTTTAACCAATAGCGAGTTTCATAAATGAAAGTAAAAGAAAGTACTGTGACGCCACGCAACAGATATTTTTCTTTTTATAATGTTGTATGTCAATTCAAATTACAGTATTCTGAAATATTTTTTAGACAAACAAAAAAAAATATGATTATGAAACATCAGAAGTAATTTCAAGTGAGTTTCCTACGTTCAAAAGTAAAACAAAAGTACCTTTATGTTTAGATTTTTTCATTTAAAAGCCAAAGATAAAAAAAATGTAAATAGGCTGCATAAGTCCTGTTTAAAACTTTGAATTAAGCTAAGCTTTTTTTTTCAAATAGTACCTACCTACCTAAATTAATTTTTTGTGTAATTTATTTGAATGATTTTGCCAAAAGAATATAGTATGAATTATTTATACGTTATATAATAATCAAGAAACACCTAATGAAGACCAAATAAAATGGTTGAAACATTGTGTATTTGAAGTTATACGTATCTTTTAAATATATTTTTAATAATATTACTCAATAATCAAATAATCGGTTAAATTTGTTTCCTTCAATTTCAATAATTACAATTTCAAAATTTGAATTCCTTTCACATTATTTTGTTTAAATAATGGCATTTGGAATATGGTTGAAGTCTGTGGTCAAACTGAACAACTGAGATTTAAAAATCTACATATTTGTGTGTACTGTGTGTCTGTGTGTGTCAAACGCGTGGTAGTGTGTGTGACGTCTTTTTTCATTAATTTCAGGTATTTTGAAACATTATTACAAAAAAATATTATCTCAAAACGCAACTTCCTCATATAAACTTCAATTGTGCCAAATTTCATACTCCTCCGTTTGTATAATATTCGGTAAAAGGGGTTTAACATTTTTGCTTCACGTATTAATATATAGATGTATTTAACTTTCTAAGACTGCTCGAAAACATTATGCTAATTCAATTTACTTAGCAATTATCTGAAGTTATAGCTTACCCGTTGGATTTGGATTGTTCAAGCAAAAAGGGATGGAAGAGAAAATTTTAATTGAAAAAGTTAAAGAAAAAAACTTCAACAAGAGAACACAACGCAGCAAAAAAAATTATTTAATAGAGGAAATATTAAATGATATCCCAATGTTATCGTACGCCTGATTCCCAATATTTTCATATTTGATTTGCTTGTTTGCGAATGAAATTAATGAAGTTGAAACATACACACATTGATTAATAATGGTGTTGATTGTCGATTCACTCGTAAATCAGTTAAAACCACAACGCCACAATGTACACAAAGATATTAGCCCCACGATGAAAGCTCGTGTGAGTGTGTTTGTGGCTTAGACTCACCCCGAAGTTCAAACATATTTACACATCGTCTCAAAGTCATTTTTATGTTCTGGCCATACAAAACTAAAGTATTTGCAAATATTGACAGCAAAAGTTTGGCAAGCTCGACAATGGCGACAGCAAAACGATCCTTTTTAACATTTCGATTTGGCAATGGGTAGAATATGATACTTTAAGTGCGCTCTTCGAACATTATCGGATTATATGTCTTCGGTTAATGTTCTTGGTTTATATCAATAATCAATTAATAACTGAATGTCGATAGAAATATTTTTACAAATGGGTTTTATGTCGTTTAACTCTGATCATCGTTTGTCGAGAAGCTCACAAATAAGCCAATCAAAATGATATTGAATCTTTATTCGCAATGTAAATAAGAATATAAAAATCTAGCTGGGTGATCAAATTTCAAACTAAAATTAATACAACATATGTCAAAATTTTATGATAGAAAGTATCATTTACTGATATGCGAATTTAAAAAGAGATTACAATATATTTTTTTTATTTAATATTAGTAAAGAGCTTAGCAAACATGAAGCATAGAAGGTAAATTTATATGAAACTAGCTGATCCCCGCCCGCTTCGCTGAGCGTATATAAATTAATTTAGTTGAATAAATCTTTACCCAAACTAAGAAATTCGGCTATTTTAACAAAAAAAAAAAAAAAAGATAATGAGATATTTTTAGACCTTTGATTCATAGAAAGTATATGAAAATCCGTTAAACTAATTATCCAGGAATTGATATATAAGCTATATTATTAGAAAATTATTTAAGTTTTTATGAATATTGTAAAATACTTATAGTTGTGTTCCTTTAAGACTTGAGAATCTTTCACAGCATATGTCATATAATACTATTTTTCCATTTTAGTAGAATATATTAGAAGCTATCCTTTTAGTAAGCGTATACCTTTTTTAGGATAAATAATGCTCAATGTGTTATTTTATGATCTGAGGTATCTTTAACAATATTTCATTAAAATTCGTTCCGAAGTTTATGCTAAAAATTTTGTTTATTCCACAGAACCGTTGACTATCCTAGGATATATTTGTAGTACTCCTATTATTTTAAGTCCATTGTCTTATCGGCAAGTCTCCGATTTCCCGGACGCCAAGATTAGACGACGGATTCTTATAAATAAAAATGATGAATACAATTTTTCGAGTTTTTGCTTAGCTTTCGAGATATCGAATTTTAAAAGTTGCATCGACAACGTCAAATATGGTTAAAAAAACAACACGATGTTTCCACCTAAATTGCTTTTTTTCTGGAAAATAATTTGGGATGGATTTAATTTTAATTTAGGGATTCAACCACCAAACTTTCGCCGGGGTCTGTACCACCGGGGGTATTAATTTAAAAAACAACTCAAACGACAAAAAAAGAACGATAAAAATATGTACATAAAAACCATCAACTAAAAATGCCCTCCATAATCGAAACAATTATCGTCGTTGCCATGAACATTTTAGAGATTTAGATCGCTAGATTATTTTTAATGATTATTCAATATTTCGAAAATACTTAAAAATGTAGAATAAGATAGAAGAAACCACATTATTATAAACGACAGATGTATCAGAAACTTTCCATTTGAACTGTTTATACTGTGTAATAAGTCGTAAATGGCATAAACTACGCACAACCATTGCGCAAACAAAAACAACGCTAGTCATGCAATTACTACACAGACAAAGACAGAGTTTTATCCTTTTTAAGGATTATTTTCGTGATAAAATTTATCCTATTATAATCCTTGGATTACAAACTATCTTTATACCAAATTTCATTTAAATCTATTCGGCGGTTTAAGCGTGCTACTCAGAAAGACGGACAGACAGAGTTACAAAGATATTTATAATATTTATATGAATTACACAGTGCATATAATATTAAGTTTGATTAAACTTCAGATTACCTACATTTTCTCAAATTATTGGAACACGTGTATAATATATTCATTGGTATTTATGAGTACTATGGGAATTTGGATTTACTCAAGAACCTTAATTAGGGTACCTACATATAGATACCATAATATTATTTTTTGAAATTTTGTTGAAAATGACTAACAGTTTTATTTATTGCAGGTAAACTTGATATATTACTTAAAAAAGCTCACTAAACTTACGTAAGGGAATAAGAGTTTAAAATTTAATTTATGTCTTATTATAACTCGAACCATAAATGAACACATTTGAATTGTGGCGTAGAAAATTCTATTTTCAGCCACATTTATTCTGGTTTGAATAAGTAAGGTATTTTTCTATTGTGCTGTTTTCAATTCGAGAAAATTTGGTCGCCCCCGTTCTATGGTTGTTTATTAATTATATTATTTATTTATTAAGTTAATTACCTATGGTTATTTACTATCAAGTATAGTTATTGTTGTTATTTATTGTGGAAACTATTTATTTATCATTGTTATTTGTTAAGAACATTTAGTGATGATTGTTAAAACTTTCTATATTTAATTTTTTTGGTTGTATTGTTAAAAACCAATATAAAAATATTTAAATTTATAAACATTATAATAAGTGATAATTTAAAATTAATATTAGATAACAACAGTCCTACAGAATCTTTCATTGTTATAACTATCGCATCTACAAAACGTTATATACGAGTGGGTACTTGCATATTTTCAGTTACCACAATACGTTGTATTGCTAAAAATGTAGATAAATTGAAGAATGATATTCCATAAAATTTATAATAATTTAGAAATTTTAATAATAGATGCTTAAATTAAAAAAAAAATCCAGCTACACCATCAGAAATTTGCACTAACTATTTGTGCAATCTCGAGTATAAGGTTTCGAAAACTATTGAAAATTGGTTTTTATTTTGTTCCAACATCGACTGCTGTATGCTGGTTAGAGAAAAAAAAATCAGACGCGTTCAAAATTTCTAGTGTTGTGACTCTTTTTACAATAGTTGAAAGACTCCAAAGTCGCGAGAACGGATTGAACAGAGAGAACGAAAGAAAAGATAGAGAGTGTTAAGAAGAAACATTTTGATTAGCTACTGTCCGTCCCTTACAGCTTACTTACAATTATAATTCTATAAATAAAAATGCAAAAAAGAAATAATCTTAAATATAAAAACGTATAAAAAATAAAAAAGAAAGGAATGTCCTCGTAAACTCCCTCTGTTATTATCAAGTGAAACGTGAATTTTTTCCAACATTTCGATGTTTATAATGCCAATTTTTATATTCTATCATATTGAAATCATCTCCCCAAGGCGTTATTAAATTATGATTTTATATTCAACCATTCAATATTATAATATTTTCTCAAGGAACAATTGACGTGTATATTTGAGCGAACGACGTGCGGATGGAAGCTTAAAGCTCTCCCGTTTCTCGTTTGTACGTAACATTCAGTTGATTCTGATTTTAACATCATACCGTCATAGGGCCGCGATTCCCTTTAGTTTATAAGTGAGGCGAACTAAGCCCAAAGCACGCGCCCCTCGTAGCTTTTACATACATACACACACAGCTTAAGGATTCGACTTGGTCCTGGCGACTCAAAGCTAGACTGGTTAGTTGTCGTACTGATGTGGGTGCGACTGCAATGAATATACTTAGTCGAGATACTTGTCTTTGTTTGGCATGCGACACCCATCATTAAGAATGAACATAAACGCTACAGGAGCTTTACACCCTGTAGCAAAGAACTGTCAGTTGCAGAAGCGATTTGATCTAATACTTATATCTGCTAAAGGAACCACCAAAGCTTTCCAAAACCTATATCATGTTGATTATCAAAATATAACGACATATAATACCTATTACAGCCACAAACATTTTCACATTTAAATAAATTACATCAACTATTTGTTTTATCTTAACAACTTATTTATTGTTATAACCAAAAAAATATTAAAATCAAAATAAAATCGTTAAATTTAAAAAGAAAAAAAACGCTTCTTTAAAACTCAGTTATGTTTATGGTTCTTAAAGTTCTACAATCGTCGACGATAAAATAATATTTTGGTTCTGTCGTTCGCCTCACAATATTATTATTGCCCACCCCCTATTTTCCACCCTTGAAATACAGTAAATATGTAGCTTTAGTACATAGTTATCCGTTTATTTGTCTGGTCACTGTTTCTCCCCCGATTCAACCACAGCGGCCGCTCGACTCTCATCGTTGCGTTGAATCATATTCGTATACGCTCATTCATGCCGCCACCCCCAAATTAAAGTCATTAGGAGCACAAATTAGCACTCGAGTGGGTATTCTACCTCATTACATTACAACTAGCTATTTTAATCAACGCTACTTTAATTATAATCTGCGTTTTATTGAGTTGTGAGATGACGTCATTGAATTGTGTGCACCCCCTGTGTGCCGTACGATCATTATCATTAGAGCGTTGAGATCTCGAAAAGTTTGCTCGTGATTTTGAAATGTTTTACCTTTGTTTAAATTTAGTGGTTTGATTCGGTTAATGTTTCCTTTTTTATACGCCACTAAATTATAACAAA
This sequence comes from Sisyra nigra, assembly GCA_958496155.1. NCBI lineage: Eukaryota > Metazoa > Arthropoda > Insecta > Neuroptera > Sisyridae > Sisyra > Sisyra nigra. The sequence goes on along the minus strand of OY292315.1, from coordinate 32,789,955 downwards.
AAGCGAAAATATCTTAACTTTATTTGAAGTTTATTTCAAACACCTGGCTTTTATATTAAAAGTGGATACTTAAAATAGTGATTAATATATATTACGAATCTTCCTCTACAGTTCCATACTTGATTTTGGCGTTTATACTGGTTTCATTTCAATTTACTTATATCTTTCATGAGTTTGTACTGCATGCTGGAGCTCTTTTGATAATAAACCTATCAAGTTGCAAAGATTACAAAGTCAGAATTTCTTTTGTCCGACTCGACGTTTTACTTCGATTTTCCTACCAAGAATGATTTGTAGTAAGCTGTATAGGTTTCTACCAATGTGGTCGCAATATTTCAATTTTCTGGTTTTAACAATGTTAAGAAGTTCTATTCCCACTAATAATAGTATTAATAATGTGTTCCACTCGAGATGTTTTTAACATGCCACGGTATCATCATTTAGTACATATCACATCATCATAGTTCGAATGCTTTGAGTCTGTTCGTTATACCAATTTTTGATGCCTAAGTTTCGCAATCAAATGAGAGATCCTATACGAATATAACTTGAAGTGACTCGTCTATAGGTGCACGGGTTCATCTAGTGTAATGCACCGCCCGATTCTTTGTAAAAATTTGTAATTTTCTTTTTTAAAAGTTTGCATTTTGTTGTGTTTTGAAAAAATATTTTGTTGGATTTTATTCGGATTTGATTATTCGGATGCAGTTTAAAAATGTATAAAAATGAAACGAAAATAAATTGTAAATGCAGAAGTTATGATCAAAGTGCACCATCAAATATTTGGGTCACTTTAATAGCATTTTATTTATTCATCCTACTATCACCTGGGTATTACATTTAAAAGTGTAAGCTACTTTCCGACATGTTTTTAAGCTCCGCCTCCGTGTCAGTTCCCAATAGTTTATGTTGATGTGTTTATAGAGTTGAAAAATTATAAAACTAAACAGAGAAATCTTAGATTATAGAGTTTGTGATCTTATAAAAACTATTTTTCATTATTCCTGGTGATTTTTAGCAGACTTTAGACCCAAGAAGGTTAAACCTTGAACACTTTATATAGTTTTACTTCCATGCTATCAACAACCTCAAATCTTACTTTGCAAGTATCAATCTATATTTTACCCAGGTCCGGACTGGCCATAGGTTGGACCAAGCAAATGCTCGATAAGCCAGTAATAAGTTCGTGCGACACGCAGGTCGATTATTTCCGAACGTTTCCGTATACGAACGTCTAAATGGCGTTCCACTCTACATGAGTCGTGCTTATGCACGTGCCAAAGCGAGTAAGTTTGTAACTCAAACGAACTTGTCATTTTATGACTGTCGGATCTAAACTCGTGGTAACCGATTCTAGTTTTTGATGCGGCATGGTTTAGGTCGACCCAAGGATCAACCTGATGGTAGACTTGCGCACAAAGCTATTGCCGACAGTTCTCTTGGGTTTTTTCACACGCTCTCGTTCACGACCAAGACGTATCGATTGGAACAAACCAAATAAAGGACTGTTTAGTCCGCAGTGCTGGCTGATTGTAGGGGTTTTGTGGTGTTTTGCAAGCCGACATCTCTAAAATACCTAAGCTAATAATGCTTTAAGTACCAGTCCGGGTCTTCTACCATCTGTTAATGTAACGTATTCCCTTTTTTATATTTTATAAAGTCGCTCTTTTAAGGGTTGATAAAAACTAATAAAAAGCTCAAAAAATTCATACAAATATATTTTTCTTTGCCTAGAATCTTTAATTAAGAAATTCTATAAATAACGAGTTTTCTTACTCAATTTTTTGTGATGAAAATCTTTCTCAATAGTAATTACTCTCTAAAGAGAGGTTAATTTATTTAAAGAGGAAAAGTGTTTTTATTTTATTAATCAATAATTAGCCACAAGTTAGTTCTACTATATTAAATTCATTAGGAAACTTTCTTAAGGATGAAGGAGCGTTAAAAATGAACGAATTTTATTGTATTATACAAAAGAATTTCAAAAATTATTTTGCATAGTTCATCGATTGCTTTTTAAGACTTTAAATTTCTATTTGCTCAATTTGAAATATGTTTTAATAATATTTGATTGACATTTTACTGTTCAAATATTAAACCCTTTTCTTAATAAGAATTTTATTAATAAATTTCAAATGCAAAAAGAACATTTAATTTGTGGGTAACTTTAAAAAAAAAGTTAATGTAAATATAAAAATATTTCCCTTCTATTAAACGACAATAATATTCATGTCAATAGGAAAGATAAAAAAGATTACATTTCAAACATGAATATACGAATATACATAACAATGTGGTTAACAATGAGAAATATAAATGAAAATATTTGTAAATAGCATTGTTATAATAAAATGAATTGTGTTGAAGCAAGTTCTGATGAATCTGATATTAATATTGGTGGTGTTTTATTAATTTAAATATGTACTATGTAAATGTGAAAAATAAAATAAAAAATTACATATAGTATACATGACAGATATCGTATTATATGTTGCTCTCATTGTGAAAGATTGTGTGGCTGCACAAACAATTTCATATCTCTTCGACTATAACAATTCATACATTATCCAAAACAAACATTGCATTTGAATACATGGGCGGTATGATTTGAAAATTAGGGATCACCGACAAATTCACCCCTAAATCACGTGAATATTGGAGACTCGGAACGTGAAATGTTGTGCCATGTGTACACGGATGAATGTTAAATGGAGTGAATATCATTTATTTAGAAATGAGCATATGCTAAATTATTGTTACTCCTGGAAATTACGTGTATGTATTGTAAATAGGATATCGTATGTGTGTTTTCGAACGTCTCTCTCGTTACATATTTTCATATCCTTTGCGATAACAAGCATCCCTTTCTGACCTGATTCTCACTAGATGTTCACGTATTTATATGATCGTGCTTCTCACGCGAGAAGACGTCAAATCAACTCAAGCTAGTTTTCTATACTATTCATACAAATACCTACAATTAATTATTTGTAAAATATTATGTTTTGATGGAATGAAAAATTAATTTCGTATTCTTGACAACCAGGTTTGAAAGCCGAAAAAGCCCAGTTTTAAATAGTAACTAACCCTTTCACACTTAAACAAACTTAAATAATTAATTTCTCTTTAGCTCAAACGTTAACGGATATACTTTTAAATAAAATATCATAATTCCACCCGTCTTTATATTGCAATACTAAAGTACAGCAAAATAGAATTTCACAGTTATATGAAAACTCTTCGGCTTACTAAAACTGTTATACCCACGATATTAAAGCGCAAAAGTAATCTATATCAAGGTAGGTATCTATCGAGGGCGGCTCGTCCATAGGTGCACTTGGTGCAGTGCACTCCCTCATTGTCAGTACCATTTTTTTAAAATTTTTTGCAGTTTTTTATATTTTGAACTCTTGGATTTGATTATTTGGATGTCTTAGACAAACCTTTAAACAATGTATAAACATGAAATGAAAATTCAATGTAAATGCAGAAGTTACGATCAAAGTGTATAGCTAAATATTTTGGCGACGAGCCGCTTCTGGTAGGGATGTGAGATTGATGGAAAAAAATCGATTAAATAAAAATCGATTTTTCTTTATTCAATATTAATCGATTTGTCAAAAATCAATTTTAATTAAAAAAAATCGATTTATGCGAAAAAATAGATTTTTCTATTATTTAAAATTCTACTTGCTTTTCATATTCCAATAATGATGAAACCTAAGAGATTCATACTAACAATTTATCGGATTAAAAATCAAATAAAATGATTTGAATACAAAAATAACCAATTCAAAACTAAAAATTAAAGCGAATCTTTCATTAAACTTTCAAGGTAAGGAATAAGGCAAATATGATTATTGATACACAATTTCAGTACCATTAAACGTTTTATTATAATAAAAATGAAATGATGAGCATCCTAACAAAATTACAACCTTTTGCCTTCAAAAACTATTTTCGATTTCAATCTTTTAATAATGAATTTTAAATTTAACAATCAAATATTTCAATGAATGTCTATTATATTTAAATGACAAGAATGAAAAAAACCGTTACAGCTAGTTTGCATTTAAGTTTGCGCTGTTTATGAAAATCGATTTAAACGCATAATTTATATAATCGATTAATATTACTATGAAAATCGATTATAAAAAATCGATTATTAGAAAATAATAATTGATTTTAAAAAAATCGATTATTTTTTAACATCCCTAGCTTCTGGTTCCTATTCTAAATAACCAGATTTACTATTAGGTAAAGTAGATAATAAATATCTGTAGATTCCGGTATTAAAACGTATTTCGATAATACTGATTAATTTAATAATAATGATAACAATTAATGATTAATCAATTTATAAGTCGTAAAAATTTAGACTCTTTACTATGTTTACTATAATTAAAGAACAATAAAAGTCTCAATTCTGGTAGCTCCCTGCAGCCGGAAAATATTGTATAAAAATAAATTTTTTCTTTAATTTTTTTTTTTTTGTTTTGTAAAAAGTATATAGTAACAGCTAAATAATTAGGTCCATTTATGGTATAAAATGGACAGGTCACTTTTTAGATTATGCAAATATCTTTATTTTAATAAAAAAATTTTTTTTAATGAATCTTGATCAAAATATAGCAAAAAAACTATCTTCAAAAATTAAAAAAAAAACTTTTTCTCATGTACAGAGAAAAATCCAAATAAAGCAAAATGGTCTGGGCGTAGTTTTAAAGGCGGCAAGCAAAAATTTAGCGACGATTATGGAGATAATTCAAATTAAGATTTGATATAGATGCATTTTGCTCATTAATTGTGAAAAAATTTTAGTAAATTTTAAATAACTAACTTATGTTTGAAGTAATTTTTAACTGTTCAAAGTAAACTATTTCCAACAAACGTATTTCAAAATGTGGAAATTACTATGGTTGGTTTGGTTTAAGTTATTACACATGTAGATATTGAAACACTATATAACGTAATAACCACTCTCAATAGCGAAATAATACCTCATTATCCAGTAAACATTAATTTCATTAAACTTCACACACAATACTGATGTAGAGCCGTAAATATTTCGTACCCACAATGGCATTAATTAGAAATATGTGCAGTTGTTTGTTTTAATTAGTACGTGTTAATGTTTACTTATTATTCCCCACTAATACTTTCAATAACTTGTTTGTAAAATTTACTCGCATTTACTCTTCGTTTAACATAAAGTCTTCATAACGTAATAAATACCCCTGTCCTTTCAATTCTGCTATAAAGAGATTACACTGCGTTTGTAAACCTATAAAGTGTTATCTGTATTTAAGATATAATATTAGATAATTTAAAAATGTAATAATTAAATATAAAATTTGAGTAATCTTTTCTATGTGGAAAAATTTTGGGCCGCACGTCAAATAATTCATCACTGACTATAAGTTTAAATATGTTGTTAGTTTCAGGCTTACTAAGGCAACGGATTTTTGAGGAACGGCAAATTATGACCAAAGCAGATTAAAGCAAAAATAAGGAATTGCAGATAACTTTTAATATAAGATTCGTTTATGGATCCGAAAAATAATATAAGATATTTTTAATCTTGAAAATATGTATGGTTCCTATGCAGGTGTGGTCCGTGAATTTAAGGGTTCTTAGACTAATGCTACTAAAGGGTTTTTTTAATTAGTACGTGTTTAATTACCTAATTACTCTACTAATTGCCATTTTGTCAAAAAACTGTTGACTATAGCGGTGGAAATATAAGTAAGATGTAAGTCCTTTGTTAAATCGCAATTTATGGGAAAAGTTGAAAAATAAATGTGAGAAGACGTGCATAAATGTTTATAGTTCCTGTAGGAGATTAATAATTTTTTCATATACTCAAAATGGTACAAAACGGGCATTGTTGACATTTTTTGTATAAATATCTTAGATTTTAAAAGCCACAGGAAACATTTTTATCTTAAATCAATGTCCGATTGCTATGACCGAACTTTTATTTCTTTGTGCTAAAAGGAAAAGCTTGAACAATTTAACAGTTGAACAGATTTAAATGTGAAAATATATATCTCAGGTTTTAGAAAATCATTGATATTTTTTGATAATATTATTGCTAATTTTTTACCTCAAGCGAAGCAGATCAACTAGTACTGCATAATCATTTTAAATTTAAGGGTGAAATTTTATGTCAAAACTAGTCATATTGAAAAATCAAAGCTAACAGTTAGTTTTTTTAATTAATTTTTTTTATAGTCAAGCTTTGCGATAAAGCAGTAAGCCCGCTTTGCATAAAAATCTATATTTATTAAGTTACAAAAATATTCATTGTGATTTTAATTAAAGTTGTTTGCAATTTCATTTTATTTTTATATTCCAAACAATTATAATCAGACGAAACGTGTCACACAACAGGAAACTGTCACGAATCGCTCGTTTTAATTTTCTTTAACAAAATATAAAATAAAAATGAAAAAAAAACGGTATATAGTATGAAACGTTTAATATTTAACTTTTTAATTTTTTGACGGATTGAAATAATGAATTACTTCAACTCCCAATGCTGCGATACGAAGCGATGCTGGGTGCATTTAGTCGGGACATCAGCATGGGAAATGGGGAAATTCAACTGATGAAAATGGAAACATAAGCAAACCAAACTCGCATACAATACATCGAGGAAATATATGTATTATGATGTTATACTTTCTATATACGTATTTTAATATATATAAAGGATGTTTATAAAATGAATGTTTATATAAATATATATTTTTTGTGTGCATGAAAAGCTTAAAACTCTGTCGATGACAGCTGCCAATCAGATTATAATTGAAATAGCGAAACTGTAGCGGTCGTTGTCGGTAAAAGCGCGCGAGCATTCCAATGGGGGTGGATTTTCTCTCCTCTATTAATACATTGTATTATGGCGTTTCATCATGGGGTGCAATAACGGGAATGTTAGTTGCAATCATTTGGGGCTATAACAACAGTGTGGGGTTGGTCTTTTTCCAATGAAAATGAGAATGGACGCCCCGAATGGAACTGGTGCGCTTGGGGCGCGCACCAGCAACCGTCAAAGCAGTTCAACGGGCTGTTAAAATAACACCGGTGTGTTCCAATCATACGATATTACACGTCATTTAGTTACATACTTCACAACAAATACAGAGAGAAAAAAAAATGCTCAATAGACACATCCACACATTCCAAATTGCATGCACTCACATTCATTTAATGTTAACGAGTAATGAACAAATAGGGGATTGTTCACTCATTCCACGAAACCAATCAGCTCCATCATACCTCATACTCTTAAATCCCATGTTCCATGCTTTCAATACGTAATTTAATCCTTGCTAAATTGAGGCTTTACCTCATCTACATAATAAGAAATTATTAAATCATCACTCATTAAAAATTAATATTAACTATTACAAATTTTAAGATTTCGTACACGAAAAATGAGAAACAAAATCCTTATAAGATAACTCGCATACCTGACTGAATATCTCTTGGTTAGAGAAAATTCTCTTCGAGTATACTCGATAAATAAATTTGAAATTTGGTAGGTTTATAAGGTTTGATGAAGGAATTATATACGTGCCTATTGAAAAAACAAACATCGGAGATGAGACTTACTGTAAGGGTTGAAGTAAAAAAAAAATTATGCCAACTAAATCATCTGATCAAATGAACGGGTTTTTTATAAGGAACTTAAATATATTTTTTATTTTATGTATGGTTCAAAAGATATTTACAAAATTAAATGAAAAATAAAAATCGTTTTGCCACCTCCCTCTCTCTAAAATTTATAGGCTTACATTTTTGAAAAAAACTCCTAATATTCTGTGACTTTTTCTGTACCTAATGATTAGTTTGTGTACCAGATAAATATGTGGTTTTATATTGTATGAATTTGAAACAGTAATATCAGTAGGTACTTGGTCTTGAGCAAGTATCGTTTAATAATGCCCAAAACTAAGCTAAGAGTAGACATTAGGGTGTTAAAAAACAATTTCTTATAAAATCAAATACAATACAATCTTATACAATTTTTATTAACTAAATATTAATTATTACTAAAATTTCTTTATTATATAAACCCCTTCCTTCCCTAAATATAGCAACTTTCAATAGTGTTTTAAATAATAATAATATTATTTAGTAGGAAAAGACAACCAAAAAAAAAAAAAATTATACGTTAACCCCCTTTTTGAACTAACTACGGGTGGAACTTTGAAAAATTCTTCTCTAGTGAGAACCACAGTTCACTCACGAATAGAACTTTAAAAGTCATGTTTAGATCTTTAATGATTTTGCCTGTAGTGTGTAACAGTTAATTATTTTATTCTTTGATACATTAAGATAATCGTCTTTTAACATTCTACATTTGATAACATTACTTGTATTTTGTTTTCTCATAAGGTATGTTTAAGCTTTAACATATTTCAAGTTAAAAATAAGAGTTTGAAATTTTAGGTACGTTAGAAATTTTTTATAAGATTTGTGTTTTCAGACCCCTAAACTGTGGTTTCAAAAAAAATAATATTGCAAATAATGCAATCGTCGTACGAAACCCTTTTACTACGAGTTTCTCTTGCACTTGAGCGTTAATTTTTTAATTTCCGACTTTTAAATAGAATAACGCGTATAATTTTAAACATTTAAATTGATTGTGCAACATGAATTATTTAATTCGATGTTGCAGTTGTGAAAAATGTGAATATGGTATAGAATTGTGAATGTGAAACTTAGTGGGAAGCCCCTTGTAACCGCCTGTCATAATAGCGATCAATCATACTACGCTTGTTAAAAATCAATCGATTACAAGATCGATTGGTTCATCGCTTTTATTTAAAGCATCTTTTTGAACTTTTTTTCTCCTCTTCTTTGGCCATTTAATAGAAATGTATTTGTTACAATTGAACATTGGTGATTATTGATATATATTTTTTTTTAGTTTTCGAATACAAAAGAAGCTAAATGTACGTAAAAGTGAGCCGGCTGTGGTCGTTTTATGGGCAGTAAAACTTTTTTAATGGTTTTAATAAATTTCCAATGTAGAGACCAAACTCAGTTTTATCTGTCGTAAAATTTAATTTGTTGAAAAATTGATAAGTTTTGGAAATGTAAGTCAGCATTTTTATTGTATTATTAAACAATTTAATTCTGTTTAATATCTGATAGGATATAATGAAATGACAGGATGAAGAACTTAAAGTACAATTAGAGACAAAAATCATTTTTTCTATTTTCTTTTTTTACTTCACAAATAACAAGCAAATAGAAATTGGTAATGTCTAAGAAATTATCAATTCCTATGAACTTTTAATATTTTTTCCAGGCGAATAAAATAGGAGCTTAATATTTTGGAGAAAACTGAAAGTACTTAACTCAAAAATCTTCAATAGAAATTTGTAAGTATCCACATTTTATCTTTGAATATGGTTTTAAGTATTTGTACCTTTGCTTGGTATAAATATTAAAGGATTTGATTTGTTTTAAAGTTAGATCATTTGGTAATAAGGTATTTGTAAGTTACCTACAGAAACTGTTTCTATTGCTTACAACAATATTTTTTGCAGACGTTGCTAATATTGTTAATATTTTCAAGTAAAGCCGGATTTAACCTTAGTTCCGCCCCTGGACACTATAAAATTGGTGTCCCATCACCAAAATGTTGCATACAATGGGCATGTAAAGTTTCGTTATAGGTACAATTTTTAAATCAATAAAATGACTCAAAATAAAACAACTCATTTATAAAAGAAAATTTATTATAAAAAGGTTGCATTGAATAAAAAAAACAATTTTATTGAGGTACCCACACTAAAGATTATGATTATTCATAAACTGTGATATAATATTCGTATTTTCAGAAGCAAACGCGTCTGACTTTTTGATTTGCAAATTGGTCAAATAAATCTTCACAATATAAACGTTAAAGTACATTTGGTTCGATGTATAGATTAGTTAAACTCTTTAGTTATTAGTCTATTCCCTTTTATTGTAGAACGTAGGCAATTTTTAAAAAATAATTTGCCAAAAAATGCAATTTTTACAACCTTACCAATATAAAAAGTATAAAAAATAGTGACCCGTAAATTTTGCAGCGGACAATTTATAAAATTCGAATCACTGAAATTTTTCAGTGGTTCTAATTCTTTTTATAATTTTGAATATACCCACTCTAAATAATAATTAAAAATAATATTATTTGAGGATTTTTCGAAACGATTACCTACACTTTTCTCCGAATTTGGCCACATCTGAAAATTTCCCACCCTGGCAACTAGCCTGCCTCTAGTAATAATTACAATTTTTGGCTAAAATGACGATAAAAATTGAACTTTACGAAAATTACACTAAAACAGCGTTGTGATAGACGTTAGTCACGTAATACATGTGACGTCATAAACTAGCAAATTAATATTCAAAAAATGCGAAATGTTAAGTTTATTTCAATTGAAAATGAAAACGCGAGTCATGCATCTCAATTGACCGATGATCAACCAATGATACTGGTGAAATGACTGGTGATCTCTTTTTAATTAATAATTATTTAGTAATTTACTTTTATATGTTATATTACCTACATATATATAATTACTGCATTCGTTATTTGTAAAAAAAAAAGTTTAGTCATGAATTTATGTATTGACTTTTTTAGCAGGCTACCGTTATTAACTTTAAAAAATGTTCTTCCATCTTCTTTATAGAATTAAGGGCACGATAGTAACTATTGAAAATAAAAACATAAATTTTGGTAAGTGTTATTCCTGAGTAGACTGTGGTCTCCACAAAGAAAGGATTTTGGCGTTTCTCTTCTCAAACTTGAGCTTTATTTTCATAAGTCTACTGTGTTTACTTATTTTGCTAAATTTCCCGGGGACGAAGTCACGGGTAGCCGCTGGAATTTAACATATTTTCAACACTGTCAATTAACCTCTTAAATAGGTCATATTTAATAACATATTACATTCTACCATCAAAATTTTAAGTGTTTTAAGAACTGATTAAAAAAGTTTGCGATATTTTTTAGAAGTTGTAAAATTTTGTTTCGAAATTAACCGGTTGCGCGTCTTTGTGTTAGAGTTTTTTTTAAGTTCAAGAAGTAAGTATACTTTTGCATGTTAATAGCATGTCTATAGTTACAATAGAATAGTACTATTAAAACTATAGTACCTACAATCTACATACATCTAAAGAGAGTTAATAATATATTACAAGTGAAATAATTAATTTATATTAGACTGATTAAAAAATCCAAGTTATTTCTTCAAACATTTGAAAAATACTAATTACACCTTCACAGATCTATACCTAAATATACATAGATATTACCTATAGCGATGTAACGAGTGTCCGATTTTTCACATTCACGCGAATGCGAATATTTTTTTCCAATATTCGCGCATGCGAATGTGGACTCTCAAATAAAGTGCGCGTAATTTTTTTTTGTGTTCTGTAAAAATATATTTTAAATTTTATTATTTAATTAAAATCCTAGTTATAATCTGCTTAATAAGTATAAATCTTACATTATAAATTGCAACAAGACTTATTAGACCTAGAATAATATTACTACCTTATTTTATTGGATTCTCAAATTCGTTTTTTAAAATATATAAAAACATTTAGAATTGGAGTTTTTGTAAACGTAAAGAAGGATTTTTTATTTTTGTTGTTTTTTTTTTCATTATTAATTAAACTAACAAAAATTGAAAAATGTATTTTTAATTTAGTGGCCTATCTCAAAACTATTCCCTGTTCATTTAATTATTCAAATGTTTTAATGAAATAAAAAAATATAAATTTTATCAGTTGTATTATCATTCCATATATTTTCCTTTTGGTTTGTCAAATACATTCGTTAAACATTCGCGTCGTTTCTTGCGAATGCGAATGCGAATGGAAAAAAATATGCGAATGCGAATGCGGATATTCGTTACATCACTAGTATACCTAGCATACATACCTATTACCTACATGCATTATTTTTTCAATTTCTTCAGAATTCTTAATCTTTTCCGTTTGAAGGTTAATGAAGGATCATTCAACTAATTTCACAATATTTTCGTGTCAAACCGTTTTTACCCTTTGATGAGAAAACAGAACGAATCCCAAAAAATCACCGTTTCTCAAATAACGACCATAAAAACCCATAATCGAAATAGATTTATCAAATCGAAGCTCTAAATATTTTTCCATTTAATTCTTTCAATATGTTCAATACGTGTAACAATAAGAATAAAAGTGTTTAAAAAGTCATGCATTGGTATCATTTATCATATTAAAAAACGATACTTGTCATCAAATGGGCTTCGATGATAACTGGGCCTTTTACCCATATTGAGCCTTTTTGCAACCCCTCGCATCGCATTGTTAGTATTATATTTGTTATGATTATATTGGAATACTAATTGATAAATAGCTTTGTGTTATAAATACAACACATGTTTTGGCTCGAGGAAAACGACCCTTCATTATTTCAACTCCCATCCTAATGAATTATAGTTGTTTTAGAATAACGCCATTGTACTGTTAAGTTTTTTTTGGATCTTTGATTTCAAACACTTAAAATCATATTTATACCCTTATGTCATTGAAACTGAAACGATATTCACGATGAATAAAATCGAGTTCATTTCGTTACCCTTTGTCTCGAGATTTCGTTATGCCTGATCGGTAATAGTGCTCTTTTCTCTATTTAACAAGGTTAATACATTTTTACGCACTCGTAGAAAAATAGAAAAGGTATTACTCACATAGTTAGTATCAGCCTTGAGCGCCTGCAATTTTTTCCAGACTGTTTACGGAATACAATAGACGAACCTCCTTTTTACGTTGTGTCTGGAATAAAAATCACAACAGGTCATTAATCAAAATTTCAACACGATTTGTCATTTCACAATGGGACAATTGTACATTTCAATGATTTTTAAATCGTATATACAACGAACAGAAAAAGGCGCATGGAAAAATATTTTATTCATTTAAGTAGAACGCAATGAGGTAGTGTTAGGGTTAAGCTTTTTTTCAATATTGTTCTCTTGGCTTTAATCAACTGTTAACTTTTCAGTTTTGAGGCCAAATTATCATTTAATTATTTTTATGACAATGCTTAATGTTAAAGCTAACCAGTTTTTAAAGCATACACTTACAACCCCTTAGTTTTGAATTGCAAATGCCTAATTTTGAGTGGAATAATTAGAATTATATACGAACAATTTCAATTTTTAATTCATTACACTGTTTAGTTAATATATATCTTCAAAAAATGTTTTTATATTTAGGGCCGTTATTTTATTTTTATGTTTATGAATTTCTTAAGCCATCATTTTTTGGTTTTATAAAAGCGCTTGATTTATTAAACTTTTTACTACAAAAATGTTTAAGTTACAAAAAAATCCAAAAATTTCAAAAAAAAATTTGGACTTACAATTTACTATTAAGATTCGAACCTAAAACCACTGATGTATTGATCAGTCATTTTTTTTGTTGTAGCAAATAGGAAGCAAATAATAAGTTAATTTTTCATTGAACTTATTCATACTACTAAAAGTGAAAAAATATAACCTATCCTTCGGTTTACGCGAAGTCTTTAGTTTTTGTACATGTTTTCTCTTTTACAACCTTTTATATTTATGAAAAAAAACATTTTACTCAAATTTTGAGTGAAATTTTCAGTATGCACATTTATTAGTGAATGGTACGTGTTAGTAGCAGCTACACTACCTAGTACTAGACTAGTCACTAGAAAATGACTTAAGTTTATTTAAGGTTGTTCCCAATATAACTATACATATTTAAAAACATAATTATCAATTTTTCATACCCAAGAAGTCAAATTTTAAGATGTGTACTAATGGAAAATGAAAATATCAGACAGAAAAAAATCTCCGTCTAAAAACAAATTTACAGAAATCGTCGAACTGTAGGAAAACGATAAAATCATTAAAAATATAAAAATAACTTTTTTCGGCCTGAGAATATAATGATGTTCGTTTAATAGATAAAATATTCTTCAAACACAATAAAGTTCACACACGACGAAAGAGGAGAGAAGAAAAAACGAGTGAGAGAGTGAAGGCGCAAGCTCTGTCCTAGTAACAATTAACATAAGCTAAGGATCATCCTAAAAAAATGGAGGGGCTAATGATAAAGTTTTATGTAAAACAAATTCAGTTTGAAATACGTTTTTTTTAAACTGCCATACATTTTCGCAAAAACATCCTGAAAATAAATTAGCCTGTAAAAATAAACTAATAATAAATTAATGAACAATATATATACGCATATAAGTACTAGTGGTTATATACCCGTAACTTCATTCATGTGAACGATGACGAAAAATTTAACAAAAAAAGTAAACACAGGTCAGGATTAAGAGAATAAGCCTCGGTCTATGGAGTAAAAAACTAAGAAATAACCTTACTGTAAGACAGTTTTTGAGAAATTCATTATCATTATAAAATCTGTCAGGCGTAAAGATGAACTTAACTAAAATAGTGAATATTTAATTTTTTTTTTGGCTTAAAAGAACGTATCTAAAAAAAACAAAAGCAGAGCTTTTTCACATTTGCATGTAGTAGAAATTGCAAAATTAAAACTTGAGAAAGTTGAATAGGTAAGGGATGTTCCCCATGTTTTGTTTAATAATAAGTAAATGCGGATATATGCTGAATGTTAAGTATTAATTTATTTATAGGTGATGTTGCTTTTATAAAATATGTGATGAATTTGTTATTCATAAAAATAATTTTATTTATATATCTATATATCAAAAACTAAATTTTAAATTAAATCACTAGATGCCCACAATTATTAAGAAGTAAGACCCAAAAAATTTAGTGTGTTTGTGAACCACACAATGGAAGTAAAACTTCTTTCGCTATCTATGTATAATGTGTTTATATATAGCATGGGTTAATTTTACATATTAATAAATATTTTAGAATTTTTATTTAATTTGTATTCATTGGTTTCATTATCGGTTACATCAGTAACTACTGTAGTAGATTGTAAGACTGAAGGCTTTTGATAAGGGTTATGAGAGAACGAGAGAAACAAAATGTACGGGCTTGCTTGCTCCTACAGAGCATCTAGATCTATTGAAACTCTTGACTCTAAACGTTAAACTCAATGTAAGAATAGAGACACACGGAAATCTGCACAAATAGTCCAGTCAACCAAGTGTTCAAATCGAAATTTTTGCAGAATGGCTGACTTTTGGATATAATTTTCTTTGAGTATTCTATAACTATCTGTGGAAATATTTTCGACCCCACTCCCCGGCGAGAGTTGGAAAAAAATAAAGAAAATTTAAATTCAAAATAACTACGACAGAAGAAAAGTTAAAAAAAAAGTTTAAAGTAAAACTTGTAGAAAAACCGGAATTACATAGAAAATGTTCTTAGCAAATTTTCAAAAAAGGAATCGGAG
Source organism: Sisyra nigra (assembly GCA_958496155.1). Taxonomy (NCBI): domain Eukaryota; kingdom Metazoa; phylum Arthropoda; class Insecta; order Neuroptera; family Sisyridae; genus Sisyra; species Sisyra nigra. The sequence continues at coordinate 32,774,529 of OY292315.1, read as the reverse complement.
AATAGGCCTGCACGTATTAAAATACGAACGTAACTCTCTCTCTTTCTGTCTTTACCAACGTATATCTCCACTCTCAACTTTGATTCTGTAACACATTCACCAAGTCCATTTTATTATTTACTCCCTAAGTCCAGCGCGCGTAAAGAAGTTAAACTTCAAAAATACAAAACTTTCAACGCCTTTTTGAGCCACTTAGGAATAATATTTCGAAAAATCGTTTCTGATGTACAAGTTATGAACTCTATACAGATTTTTTTTTTTTTGAGATCTAAAGGTATTGATATCTATGATCATAAGTTTTTTTCTTCCTATTATAGTGCTTTAACAGCTAGGTCATTTGCGTTGGATCATAATAAGTTGTATTCAAAATTTAAAACAAAATCTCAATACCTGTGTAACAATTACAGAACTAGCAATGATTATTCTACAAAAAAAAATTGAGACTTTTTATTGTTCCTAATTCTTTCATTTTTATTTTATTTGATTTATTTTATTAACTTCTTTCTCTAGTGAAGTTGGATGTTAGAATGTAACAATAATGATCTCATTTAGTTTTATTCTCATAAATATTTTGCTCTATAAAATTTAAAGATATTTAAAAAAAATATATATAAGTACTTATGTCTTTTAAAAATTACTTACAAATAAAATAGTACAAATGCTACTTATAATAAAACATAAAGAGTAAATTTATCTCACATATGTAGAAATACATTTTATAAACAATAATTAAAAGTGTCGAAAAAAAAATAATTTAATTTTTTTCTTGTAGTTTTTAATCAAAGCAACAGTGTTGAATTTAAAAGATATTTAAGTTAGTTTTTATATAAATAAAACAGTGAATTAAAAGCACCAGTTTGCTATGTTATATTAATACTTAGGTGCTGTAGGTAAATTGAATCTATGTAAGCTCAAATTGAAGAACTTGAAGATAATGAAAGGCTTCAGAAAATTAAATAGTGGCTTTAAAAACAGAATTATAACTCGAGTTTCTATTAAATGTAGTATTCTGCTGCATTCGGAACGCGATGCGAGTGAGAAAAGTGAAGTGGTTTAAAAAGAGAGTAAAACGTGAGAGAATCTAAGTAATATGTCCGTTGGAAATGCTAATGGAAATTGTTTGACTCAGAGAGAGTTATGAGAGAGTTGGGAGTTTGGAGAATTAGTTTTATGTAGGGTATATAACAGTAAGGAGCCCCATCTTATCCCACATTCATATTATAAAATATTCAGTGAGGGTTTTTTGTTTTGTTTGACCATAGCCGTGTGCGTGGAACAAAGACCGTGCAATCAGCATTCAGTAAACATGTTGAAAGCTTTGTGCAAGAGAAAATGTCTATGAGCGCGCTTTTACATACATTCATACGTTCATTTCGTATTTTTATATTATATTTTCTATGTAGAAATTTATATAGAACGCTCTTTGGGGTTGGTATTTGATATTTTTTTTGTCCCTCTTGTCTTTTTCACTTATATTTAGCCGCAGCTTTTCCAGTGGCGTGGCGCGGTTCTATGTGGCGCTCTTAAGTCGATATTGCCTCATACATTTATACCACCTTTTTATTATAATGTTGTTGGCGGCGAAGATCGCAGGAACCGCGTGCCATTGTGAACAAGTCCGCACTTAGGGGAATTTCAGGGAATCACCGGGAACACAGGGCGTAAACTACGCGGCGATTGGCCGCGTATCCACCAATCGGTGCAGCTGCATTGTCGACCAAGCTGATAATCTTTAATACATGGAATGGAGAATAAGTCAAAGGATATATAAAAAGTTTATTTGATATGGGATTTTCGAGTACATAAAGGAACATCAACGACGTTTTATTGGTTTGCGGTTCGTTGTTGATCGCGTTAACGTTGGAACTAAATTCGCAAACGTTTCGGTCTCACTTCAGACCGCGACTCACTTCATCCCTTTTATGCTTCTATGTCATCTGTTCTATTTATTACATTGTTTGAAATTCTATTTCTGTTTCCTTATTGATATTTTTCTTCATCTTTTTATTGCTTGTGTCACACAAACGTTATTTTCCACACAAACGAATCGCTAACAATTCCCAAACAGAATTACATTTTATTAACTGCTGCAGAAAGCTCACTTCTTCATCGTCTCTAATAAAAAAATCTCCCACCACCAAGTTTTCATCTAATAACAACAATAAAAAAATCAAACTCTAACCTTTAAAAATCTCATAAAGCGCTTCAATTATAAAACACTTTTAAATTTTCCAGAGAAGAGCGAATCAATAAAAATTAATATTGATAATAAAAAGGCAATAACAGGATAATTAAAATCATCTACTTGCCAAATGTTGCCGATATTGAGCTAACCATAATCCAATCTCAAACGTTAATTTTTATATACATAGCGATTTAATGAAGAAAGACTCACATATCCAACGCTTTAAAGCTCGAAAAGGATAACCGAAACGAATGACATTAGACACCTAATATATGTACAAGCATTTTATGCAAACGTCTCATTTTAATAAATTTTTCATCTATATAAAAAAATTATATAATACAATATTGTTATAAACAGAAAAACTTCTCTCTTTCATGCAAGCTCTCTCGGGGGAAGATGCAATAAAACTTCACATCATACTCTCCCGTATTACGAACTAGTCGTTTCTCTGTCGTACACTTTAATATTATATAAATATTATCCAGAAACATAATCCGGGAATTTTATAATGAAAAGAGATAACGTGTCGATTCGCAAACGATTCTCAATGAAGTGCTCTTTGTTTTCGATAAGTTGTCGAACATAAATTTGGCGAGGGGTGTCTGTATAATGTTACATAATAGTCGAGGGTAAATATCACATTGAGAGATGAGTTTAGTGCTATTTGGACCACTGCACCGCAAACATTGTTAATTTTATTACCCCAATTTGCTCTAATTGTTTTATTAAATACATTGGAAAATATTAGAATAAAATCAAGAAATTTTTAGTTTTTATTTGAAAACTAATTTTGATTTTGATGTCCAATGAGGTAAGGGTGTGAATGAAAAAATTGATACAGAAAAACCATGTGGTGGTGTGTGAAAAATCAGACCAAGAAAACTAGTGTTAAATTTTGAGGTGATATTTTATGTATGATGTACCCAAAACTTGGCCCGGCTATATTGAGTGACAATACTATGTTGAAAAATCCCTCGGCCATGTCAGCGTTTGCAATGGAAAACCTGCTGTCGCGTATATCGCCAACAATACAACACCATAAAGCGGAATTGTTGTCGCCGACAAATTTGCATAAAATCGGCTCGAACGGCAGTAACATTGAGGACGAAACGTCCAAATATGACGATTACGGTCGGAGCAACGGCACATCTGCGGAAGACAGTCCGACCCCGACAGATTGCAACAATACGAGTTTATCCGAATACAATATTAGCAACAACAATCGCGACAGTGAAATGGATCGGTTATCGCCGAGATTTGACGAGCAAGTGTTGAACAACCACCATCATCCCCAAATAAATCATCAGTCCCATCATCAGGGGCTTAAACAGAGACTTTTAGAGAATAGTCGTAATAATACAAACACGAATAGTTCTAATATATGTTCTAACTGTGGTAATTTAGATTGTAGCGGATATTTTAAAGACTGTTTAAGTCGACAATCAGAGAGACTCATCAATTCTGATGGTAAAAGGGAAAGCAATAAACCTGTGTTAAAATTTAGTGTAAGTGCAATTCTGGGGACTGATCATCCCGCGAAAAATTTAGGAAACGGTAAGTTTGACAATATATCACTATTTTAAATTAATTTAAAACAGTCTTTGCTGTAAAGACACCCGGGGTCACCCGGGGTACACGTCTAAGACTGTCAACTTCACGAGACTCCCAATTGTTTTTTTTGTCATTCACGTCTTTTAATTTTTCAAGGGGATCTCAAATTCTTCCTTTCCCCGGCATGCCCTACGTCGGTCTTGAGATAATCAAAAAATATTTCCCACTTCATTCTTTCCTTGTCAATAAAGTTGCATTTTGGTTTTAACTCCGACAGAAATATAAAGAAAATATATCATCAATATTCATCAGTATAACCTAAAACGTTATTTTATATACTATTGGATTAGGGACACAAAAATATTTTTCGATAAATAATTTAAAAATCTATAAAAAGACTGTTACCAAGTTTTCTAAAAACTAATAGTTGTTGTCTTATGGAAAATATTAATCTAAAATTAAAATTAATCTCTCAGCTACATTTAAGTGGTGATCTTTATAGATTCTAGTCCGTTAATAATGACTAAGCTTTTAGTAAATCGAATATTATTTACTTTGATGAATAAGATTTAATCTGATCTATTAAATGATAAATTTTAGTTAGTTATAGTTTTAAAATATATCAAATATCCTTCAGAATTAAATATGTTAATGTATTAATTTTTTAAGACATTTGGTTATTATTTTTAATAATGCTTTGGATAAATTCCATTGAAAAACGTTTATTTGGGCCTCATAGACACACAATAGGCTGTGTTTCCAAGCTTTTACAAATCACTTCAAGTATTAAATTAATAATAGTTATTTAGTTTTTTTTTTGGCATAGAGAGACTATAATGTAATCACCTCAAAACATTGAGTTAAAAATTTATATTAATCTATAGGTTCTCCATAATATTTTTTTTTATTTTTACACGGAGAAAACGAGCCATAAAATTTAAACAAAAATTAAATTTTTATTGATAAATATAAATTATAAGAAAATTTTTTACAAATAAATATATACTGCGACGTGTCACAGAATTTTGTTTTGCATGCAACTCGCTGTTAGTTAAGAGAATGTAAATAAAACCCACGACTAATGAGGAAATTATAAAAAAAATCATAAAAAAACATTTTATGTATTTTATATGCATAGGTACTATCTACATATATATTTGGACTACCGCCCTTTACCCCAGAACCCTCTTTATTTTAATTTTCCCGGAAGAGAGTTCCAAATAAAAGTTTTAGGCTAAAACCTATAGTACGTTTTAAGAAAATCGCTGTAGCCGTTTTCAAAAAAAATTGCAAGATCCCCTTGAATAAAGTGGGACTCTGTCAACCACGTTCAACCAAAAGCTTCGCGGCACAACTAGATGAAATGTGAAGGCAATATTCCTAGTTTGGTGAATTTTGGATTAGGCTTTCGACACGATATCGCTGTCACACGTGAACATGTTTCTAAAAAAAATTTTTTTTTGGATTGAGAGGACCTCAAACGTGTATTTTCGATGAAAACTCGAAATTTAAATTTGAAATGCCACTTGCAATAGGTACTGAATTTGCTACTAACAGGTAAAAGAAAGTAAATAAAAGAAATATCGAGATATTTTTCAAAAAAACAACGAAATTAGAGTTTATTTTATAAGGCATAAGTTGTTCATTCGTAAATTTGAATAATTTAATTGACATTGATTATATTTTCCCAGCAGTAAACAATAATCGAAAAAAAAGTAATAATTTTAAGGGATTTATAAGCAATATATCATTGATTTCAACAATGACCTTGGTATTATTCTTAGGTTTTATCCACTTAAAATTTTCTTAAATGAGTAACACAAGCCCAAGGGACTATATCTTTATAAAATTATGTTTCTCCCCTATTCGAGAAACAAATTTTGGCGTTTTGAATTGCAAATGATATCGAAAGTAATCACCTTGAATACGAAATTACTTTTCAAAGTTTCTTACTAATAAGCTAAAGAGCTTATTAGAAAGTTTTGGTTATAGAGAAAACGAACGAATCTTAAAATCATATATATAAATATAGGCATAGTTTAAGAAGATAAGCAATTAATAAAGTGTTATGAAATGGCTCCCTATACAATAATAAAAGGCAATGGGTGTCAAATAAAAATTTATTGATAATCAAAAAACGTTTATGTCCTTAAATATAATATATAAGTTTTTGATCGAATAAAGTATAAATTGTCAAAGATTATGACTCAGATTTGTTTTAATATTGAATTAATTAAAAATATTTAATCTCTGAATTAGATTAATTTTATAACAAACTATGAAGTCCAATGTCTATCAATGTATATAATATACTTAACAAAAACTACGATAATTTATTAAGGCGAATTGCCATCACTTTTTCTAAATATTAAACCAAGGAAAACAGTTATAACGAAAAAAAAATAACTAAATATATTTTTATCAAACAAACTTTGTTTTAAAATCTAAAAAATAACTACACGTATTTTCAAAGGGTCGCGGACAATTCACCGAAAAACAATTTTCAGTAGGTAATAAAATAGAAAATAAAATAATTTGTAATTATTGCTGAACAAACACTCCAACACTTCTTTAACGTATTATAGGCTTATTAGGTACAAAAATGTGCCTATTCAAATATTAAAGATATTTAATTGAATCAAAGAGAAGATTAAAATTTATTTCATTCCTGTGCTATTTGCAAATGAAACCCACAGAATACTATTATAGAGAATGAAAGTATTACAAATTAGTAATTTTGAGATTACAGATTTTAAGGTTTTAAATAGAGTTTAGTTGAGGTTTTTGTATACATATTTAAATTATGGTGTTTAATTTTTACAGAGAATTAAAATAAAAAACCAAAAAATAAAAACTTTTAATGTCATTTTTAATCAATTTTAAGAAATTAATAAAGGGCCCTAATTTAATGATCAGGGACTGTAGTAAAAGATGGGCGATCAGAAATATAACTTGCAACAGGTATAGTGACCAAATTTTCAATTTTTGGAAACGAGAATATATTTTTCATCTGAGATTATTTTGTTTTAAAAAATGTACGGTATCATGGTATATGGTATATGATTTGTAAGCCTACAGAACTATTTTGTATTATAACTGAATTTCGTTTTTAGCGTTTTCGTTATAAACATTTTTCCCACTAGGTGTTTTTTCTTTCTAATCAAATAGTATTTTATTGTAGATCTGTTCCGGATGAATATAAAACTGTATGTTTATAGTATAATTGGTAAACAACACAAACATTTTTTCCAAAATTGTATACTGCGGAGAACTTGTATCGTAAACTGCAGTGCAGTTTTGTTTTCATCGGGAACAAAATAATAGGTCTAAACTTATATATACGCTTTAAAATAATGCCGTACAAGTTAAAAAAACGTTTTTTATAACTATGATACTATTAATGCATTATGAGAATATAAATGAATATGTAGTTCTTTAATTATAATTTGAAAGGTACTTAAAATTTAAGCTTAATAAATTGAGATTGATGAAATTTTGGAAAAATGACATTGCATGTTAATAAGTAGATAACTGTTACAACTTAGAACTAAAAGAAAGCATACACAAAACAAGAAAAAATAGTTGGAGGGGTCTTAAGACCAGTACAAGTATTACTCAAAGTTTTTATTTTGCAACCCTTTTAAGCGCTTAAAAATTTCAAAGAACTCTTCCTTTGAATTGATATGTGCAAAAATGCATATGAAAGATTAGACGGAGATCATTTTAACTTAGGAGTATTATTCTTCGAGAATCACTAGTCTAGAGATTAAAAAATTTTCAGTGATCACTTCTTGTAAATTATAGTAGTAGTTACTTACATATTATAAAAAGGACACTCTAGTTGAAAATCAAAATGTGATGATCGTTATGGCCAAAATTACAACGTTTAAGTCGTGGAATCTAAAAAATAAAAACAAAGATAGTAATAGTTTTATATAAACGATAGTGTAACGTTTGTGTGTACATATATTCAAAGAAAATTATTGTTATTTAGTGTTAGGTATTTTTAAATGCAAAAAAATAGAAAATTCACTTAAAACGACCCTTTTCATTGCACTTTTCCGTTATGGTCTTATTTATTATGTATTTTTGCGATAGATATATATTTAAAGCAAAACTAGTTCTATCAAGTTCAACTACATACTTAAATGTTCATATTCTCTAAGCTTGTGAGTTTTAGACTACTAACATAAGAAATTTACATTTAAATATTTCATTTTATCTTCAGTTTTAAGTGCCGAGTATTGTATACCCTGCATTGTGTTATTTATCTCAATACTTTTACAATTGATTCAAATTTACGAAAAAAACAACTTGTAACTTATAACTACTTTATATGAGTAATTTAATAATAGCGTTATTAAGGGTTTGACAAGGAGTAGGATATATCAATTATAAGAAATTTGTTCTTCAAAAGAGTTTCGTAAGCAATCGATATCTAAAATCTTAGTTTATTATTTTTGTTTTATTGTCTATTTTACTATCTAACAGCTATTCTATTTACATTTTCTTTCAATATCTTATCCAAACCAATCCCTTAATATTTTCCTCCACTTTACACCAAATTAAAGACTATAAATATTTACCGTTTGCTTTATGATAAAAGATGTTGACTTTTGATATATTTAACTTTTAAAGTAAAGATTTATCTGTAAAAGAGGGATTCAAAACGAAGGTGTTATTGAAGAGGGTGTCATATTTACAGAGTGAGTATTAAAATACACAAACCCTAAGGCCTCCTAAAACCAAAGCCCACCTTGTGGGATAGCATAGATTGCCAGTTGAAAAAAGAGTTCTTTTTTGTTCACAGGTAAGTGAGTAGTAGGTAAGTGAGAGGATTTTTGAGATTTTTTTTAAATAATTTTAGTTAATGACAAAAGACAGAGACAAACAGTTATAATTAAACAGAAGCGGTTAAAATATTTTTTTTGTATCCTATAACGAATTTCATCTTAAACAAAGTATGGAATCATATTAGTAAGTATATAAGTGACCCTTTTAATATTCTTATTTTTCTTTGATTTTAAACAAAAGTTGTTCGTCCATATTTCTTAAATATTAATGGAAATAGACTGACAAATTTTATTTCTATTATAACAACAATTAAAAAACAACAATAATAATGTTATCTTTTTCAACAATATTAATTTAATATTCCAACCAATTCAAAGTTCACAAACTGTGGAGCACAAGTCTCTATTTCTTTTGTGTGGTCTATGAAATAAATCTAAAAAAATTTCCAATGGGTTGGTAATAAAAAAAATATGATTGGTTCATGAAAGCATATTTTTCAAATTGATTTTCCCTAAAGATTTTTTATATTGTTTACACTAAGTTTATATGACGTAGTAAAAATATATTATAAAAATCGGGGTTTTCAATAATTTATATACCTATGTAGGTATTTGTGTGTCGTATAACTAAAATTGGTTTGGTTCAAAAACAGTAGGTCCTTAAATTCAAATCGTCAGCAAGAGAATAAAATCACAAAAACGATAAAAACATAAAGCGATGGATTTTCATTTCCATTCTTTCCCTATTCAATAACATATAAAAGACGATTATGTATTAAACTTATCAGATCGTATAGATAGAAATATAATATTTTATATATTATTGACATTCAGTGAAAAAGACCGTGAATTCGAGTGAGTCTGAATATAATGTGCCTCATACATACGCCAAACATACATACGCTTACTATATATTTCACTCATACTGAAAATCATCACATAGAGATTTTTCTGGCAACATGTTACTTCTGGGAAAACTGATTGGATTTCATTTTCAACCGATTTTCATCTTTATTGCAATATTACATAAGTATTAGGATCACAAATCTGCCGCTAAGTGTCGCAACAGCTGACGCCAAATCAACCCTTGGGCGCGCGATGCAATACTACCCTCACACTGTTGTCCCCATCTCATCCCCAACCATACCAAACAATTCCACTTTTCTCTCACACTCAACACACATTTTCCTTTATATAAATATCATTTTATGTTACATTTATGATTAATAGAAGACAAAGATATTGATCAAAAATGTTTCACCTATTTATCCCTCTTTAACACAAGCCATTGCAACGATTTCAATTAGACACTACCACTTTATACTCCCAATCTTTGTTTTCAGCAATAACAATGAAAACTATGGTTCTACTTAACGTAAAAATTAGAATTGTTAGCATTATTTGCAAAACTTACATTTATTCAAATTCAATCATACCGTAAAAAAATATCTTACAATTTCTCCATTGTACATATAAAAATATTACTTAAGTCAAATATTGTTGTAATATTGAAAATAAAATTAAAAAGATTTATGTGTCATGGGAAAAACAAGGGAAGATAAAAGAAAGAAAACCCTATCAAATTAAACTTCCCGGACGCTCCCACTCCAATCAGTCATAAGCTGTTCTTGACATATTGGATCAGCTTTTCTTTTTTGTCAGAGCTTTTCGAGCATGGAGGAAATGTGAGTTGAAAGCGTTTTTCTTGGATACTAGTGACTAACAATGGCAATATTCTTAAATAATATGTGATTTGTCAATATATTGGTTTTTTGCTTTATTTACTTGTTCTTAAATAGGAAAATAAAATCAATAGTTGATTGAGAGAAAAATTGTCAATCGTCCACAAAAATGTTTTAGTTATTGTGATAATGTAATAGTAAAGTTATTGTTGTATTCATGCGTAATAATTCTTTGAAGAGTTTTTTTTTTTCTATCGTAAATTGGTTGATATAAAAATTGATTGTTACTAAAAAAAATTGGCCACAAAAAGATATACGGGAAAATATCAGTTAAATGATGCAAAAAAGAAAATGAAATAGGAATTGTGGTAAAATATTTTCATCTTATAAATTGATAAAGGACCTTATTCAGGTTTATGCGTTTTTTATTATTTTATTTCTTTAGTAGTTCTTCTAACAGTTGGGCAGATTTAATCAAAATAAATCTTAATAGTGGCATTTATGGTGAATTTTGGATACTTACTAGTACGACTTCTCTATGAAAATAAAAGAGGTAGTGCTTTCTCAAGCCATAATCAATAACCAAGTCAAATAATTGACTTTATTATATAAAATTGAATTACGAAAATGAAATTATCAAACCATACATAAAATTTACTCTTCATAGGACCGTAACACTGTGATACAAAAAAAAATTCGCTTCCCCCAAAAGTTTTTGTCATAATAGTTCATTCATTTTGTAAACTGACTATTAAAATTATTATATTAAATATTAAATGGTTGTAATTTTTGACCAAAAAAGCTGACTCGAAAAAAATACCTCGCAATCGTTTAATTTCTTATATGAAGGTCATTTATAATCGTTATTAATATTCTAATCTAATAAAAGCATCTAAATATTAAAAATTTTAAACACTTTCTAGATGAAATAGAAGTAAGATGACGATGAAGAACAAGATCTATCTTTGCGAAATGAAGCAGCTTCATCACATAAAAGAGCTTTTTTCAAAATAATTTTTAAGTTGATTGAAGAACCATGTGGTATTGGGAAACAAAAAATGACAAAACAATTAACAATCATTTTTAATTGTTACTGTTTGTTGAAGGCTACTTAAATCAAACTTTCGAGATTTTTCAACTAGATTTTGGCAAAAATTAGAACTAAAGGGATAATACAGGATAAGTGAAATATAAAATATGTAATTTTATTTTCATCTAGAACAGAGATAAACTATAATTATAATAAATAACCTTAAGGTAAATTAATAACTTAAATTAATAATTAAATTAAATTAATAATAATTAATTAAATTAATAACTTTAAGGTAAAAATAACCTTACTATCATTGGGAGCTTTTACCTCTCTTTGGTATTAAGAAACTTAATGTTTACGTTAAAAAAGACTATATTCAGATTTTAAACATATATTTTTTTATTTTTTATATTTTCTTAAAAATATTTCTACTACCTCTAAAGGGTCCCAACACGTTCATACAAGACTTGTTAGTATTATTCTACATTTCGATATCTACACATGATTCCTACGATGGGCTGTATGAAATAGAAATAATTGTTAATGTATACTAATAGCGTAAAAATCCCGCTGCACTCATAATGTAGGTTAATAATTTATATTTAAAATTATTTAAAGCTTTTTTTTTCTGTGCCTGATGATACAAGGGTGCCAATCTAAAAGTGCCAGCAAATAAGCGAAAATAGCTGCTAAAGATGCTGCAAGAGAGCGCACGACGATATTTTTCAGATAAGGAAGCCGAATGCATCCTTAAAACTATGCAAAATTGTCTTTATTGTTATATTATGGTTTTCATTTCATATTTATCATAACATAAAGTGTATATGGTTATTCATCATTATAAATTCGATAAACATCTATAGTTTCACATACCTATGTAGATATTATCATTTTGTGAGTGTTCAATGTTAAAGCGTCAAGCTTGAGCCAATTTGAACTAATGCAAAGTTCTATATTAGTGACATGTCATAGAGTACTATACAATACGTTTGGAAATTTTAATTTTCCAAAAACATGCATATCAATGGATAACTAACTAGGTACATAACACGAGTATCAATAGGTAGATGGTCATACAGTGCTGGTAAATTCAACATTAATTAGAACGAATTTGTTAAATAAAGCACGCCAAATATACTACATTTTACCGACACCTTTTCTGCGTCTCATTATGTATAGGTATATCTGTCACATATTTTCATTCATGCATATAGGCGTCATTATAAGTACATATGTGGTATTGTCGTATGTTTTATTTTTATCCTTGATTGTAAAGAGAAATTCTAGAGCAGGGAGAACAATTGACTTTTCTGTTTATTCTAAATTTTTAAAAAATGATAGGATTTAACCCCCCAAATAAATTTTCGGTTTTACCGAATTAAGAAAAAATCTTTTCTTAAAAATCCAGACCTTCTGAGAAATACTGTACCTACTGGTATAGGAATTATCACCGACCTTCCTCCGTAATCTTTTATCTACCATAAGCTGTGTTATTTCCCATTTAGAAAACTTACTATTAGAACATGCCTATTTTTTATTGAATATAATTTTTTTAAAAAAAAAACTACAGAACATGCTCTTAAAAAAAGATAAGAACTTTTTTTAATTTCTTAAACAGGTATTAAAACATGTTTCAAAGCATTTTTTTAATAAAATAGTTCCTTTTAATTATTTAATACAAAGGGTCTCTATGAGAGATATCAAACTTAATTATTCTTACAACGACAAATTTCACATTAAAGATATTCATCCAGTTCATATTCTAAATATACAATATAAACAACCCGTTGGTGGGTGACAAAATAGGAATCCTGCAGAAGGCAGTCCAATGTTATGATGTGTAAATTCGGGAATGATTTTCATACCCAATTTATATTCAGCGCTCAGAACGGTCAACGTGCAAATCATATTCAGTAGTTTACCCTCAACTTCACGAAACGTCCTCGTCCTCGTTATCATATTGTACAGAATGGACACGAATGGGTTTATATTTATATATGGGAAAACAAACACTTCTTGGCTCTCTGTTATTATATTTTAGGAAATAATTAGTTGTAGGTATATATATTTTAAATATACATGTTCATTTAGGGAAAATAGCCAAATTCTATTTCATCAATTTTTTGATTATGATGCTAACTTGTAGAGCTTGAAAAGTCGACTCGAATAACGTTAACGTTTTTGGGAAAAAAAATCTAACACTATCTTCCAAGATAAGAAATATGGGGAAAACTCGTTGAATTGTACTTGATTTAAACATAAACGAGTCTCTTTACTTTATTATTAGTAGAGCTCTATATTTTATTAGGTGCATTATACAAAAGTAATTTTTGGGGGGTATTAAGTATATACATTAGTTTAAACGTTTTGAGTTAAATTCTTTCTTACAGATGTTTCTTTTATATTTACGTAAAAATTTGCATTTGTTTAAAATCTATAGTTTACTTAATTTTATTAGTTAATAGACAGTCCTTGAGATAAATAAGTAAATCAAAGTGTAAAATAAAACGAATTACTTTTTAATTGTAAAATAGAAATAAAATAATATTTAGCCCCAAAGAATTTATGAAATATCTTAAAAGGGTATATCTATCAATGTTAAAATTTCTTTGAGTTTTTCGAACAACAAAAGATGCGATTACATGGCATGTTATACTTAATGATAAAGGTATATTGGAAGATACGATCAGGAGGAAAAATACTGAACACAATTAGTTCATGAATATTTTCTGTTGCAGCTTGTTGCGAAATAAATAGTTTCAATACTAAAATAAATATATTAAAAACCATTAACCTTGGTTAAATAAGAAGAATTGCTAAAAACAACTTTTTTTTTTACTTTTGATAGTGAATGTACCTCAATTTACACTATAGGTATATATACATATAAAACACTAAATTTAGATTTTCAATTTGTTTTAATTTTTTTTTTCAAGACTCTTTTAGTGGATAGATATAAGTATATCAAATTTTAAAAAATGTTTTACATATATATACACTTTAAAATAAATAGGGGAGAGTTTCCAAATGCGTACAATTCACCTAAATCGTACCAGATCTTTTATTTAAATGTCAATGCATGTTGATGCCTCTTGGTGGTAAAAAAATGAAATTTTATTAATGTTGATAAAGTAGGATCAAAAAGTCATTCGCATGAAGTGTTGTTTTGTGAACGACATAAGCACAAAGAAATCAGGCAAGTCTGATATTATTTTTAAACTATTTTAATCGGCTAAATTAAATATTCCTATATCCCTATATCTACAATTTCAAAAGTAGTATTATATATTTTTAAATAGTAAATATTTTTTTACTATTTACAGTAGTGTATATTTTTTTTAAACTATAGTTATATTATATTATTTATTTCGGTTTAGTTTTAAAACATGCTGATAATGTTTTAAAGTTAGCTTCAATTATTTGACAGGATGTTTTTTCCTAAATCGTACCATACGATGATCCAATCCTTAAAGTTCCAAATTCAAAAATGGGGGTACCTACATGAAACTAGTGTATAGAATTTTTGAAAGAAGACAATATTTGTTATTGTCTTAATTATATTTCAGTTAAGTAGTGGGATATTAAATTTTATCTTATGATTTTTTGTATCTTTTTAATTCAAAACATGAGGTACGATTTTGGAAAACAATTGGTACTATTTACGATAGCTGTTGCCTAAATCGTACTGTTTGCATGATCTTACACAATTGTTTATATCACAATGATCTATCAGTAAATATTTAAAAATCATATTAATAATTAAATTACAATTTCGATAGTTAATGCATAAATGCAAAACATAATACTTAGTAAAATTCCTAAATAAGAATATGTAAACTGCCTTCGAAATTAAGTGGTACGGATTTGGCAACTTTCCCCTAACTTGTAAATTTGGAGCATTCGCCATCTTTTTTACACTGGTTTAAATAATTTGAATTTCTTGAGTGAATAAAAACAAATGTTAAAATAATGGTTTTTTAAAATTTTTGTACCATTTGAACGGTTTAGCCAATCAGTTTTAAATGTTAAAAGTAGATTTAGGATTAACTATAAGGGACATTTTAGTGAATTTTTGTTTGTTCGTCATCATTTTGATTTTACTTCCAACCATCCTTAAACATTAAATTTTGCTATTTAAAATAATTTTCTTATAATTTTTAATACCTACAGTATAGATACAACTACATTGAATGCGGCTTAATTTCAAAGTAATCCTGTTATTGTAAATGAGGAAAGTTCACTAATAATAGAGGAAATCTTGTGATAAAGAGCACAAGTGTAAATATGGCCATCTGTCTTCTACGAGACATGGAAATCCTGGAGGCTACCAATCTATAAACAGTGCAACTTGTAGATATAGAAGATAATAAGGAACCGTTTTAATCTTTTTCTTAAGTATCTATTTTTGAAACAGAAGCAGTTATTTTACGTGTTTGTTCTAGGTTGCAACTTTTTGGAAGATGTATAAAATAGTTTTTTATTCATTAACTTATGATAACTTTAAAATAATTTCACGGTTAAATAAAGGCCTTCCGTTACTTTTTGGGACGGACGCTCTGGCAGTCATTTAAACCTTCAGTTTAGATATGAAGTGGTTAATTTTTTTAGGTAGGGTAGAATAAATAAGAACACTCTTTCTTAGTGGTTAATATAGGCTTTCAAATGACATCATAGTTTCTTTTATAAATATTTAATATTTTAATAATAATATTTTATATTTAAAAATTAAAAAATAAATAACTTCTATCGCTATATATAAAAGAATAAACCGATTAACTAACAGACACGCTGATGGCTAAACCAGGTATAGACCAACGTGACTAGCGAAATTATAAACATGACTTAATTTGGCAATGTGACTTAACTCCTGAGTAGATTAATTGACTTCCACGAAGGAAGGAAGGTGTGGTGTGGAGATCAAACTTAAATTATTTCAAGGGGCTTTATTTACTGTTTGTCAAATGTTGTGTGAATGGAGTTACGGGTAGTCAATAGTAGTGTTATATTTAGATTTTTTTTTGGAGTACCTACCTATATTTATACTGTGCCGAAGCTGAACTTCTCAACATTGCTTATGATTTCTGCAAATCCTCGATAGCTTTCTTGTAGAGAGGGGCTTATATTAAGCTTTTTGTTAACCTTCGTTTTTGAATTGAAATAATTAATATTAAACATTTGTTGTCATAGATTATATAGAAAACTTGTAGTCGTTAACGAAGATTAAGATTAAGAGTCTAGACTTTATCCAAAAGATAGTAATTTTAGAACAAAAATAAAAAAGGGTGTCCATATTTACACCTCTATATAAAAAGAAATTTTAGCTTTTTGCTCTACTAGAAACCTTTGAAAATGGAGTTATACTGTTTTTCTTCCAGTCCCTCATACCTGTTTTATATTTGTGTGCATTTAGCATGTGAAACCATAAAATATAGGTAGTTAGTCATGGGGTGAAAATTGTGTTAGAGAAAAGCCGGAGGCGACATTGTCGTTGCACCCTCACTTCACACCCATCGCGTATGTTTCGGACGCCTTGCGTCGCTTTATGTTGTCAAGTCGACGCCCTCTTCATGTAATACCACAACGTCAAGCTCGTTTATGTTCCTCATTTATATATATTTTATATGCTCGTGACGTAGCACACCTCGGATTAACACCTCGTAAAAGGTGTAATTTAAGGTTGAAAAACTTTCTTCTTGCAACGCAAATAAATGTCTCGTTTTAATTTGTCTTATATTTGTTCCAGAAATATGTATCAATGGCGGACCGGGGACGCCGCAATTTTTAAATATCGCTGGTGGTTATATGAATGCGATGACGGGAGGAAATCATATAGCGAAGCCGGTGGCGAGTCGACCCCCGCACCACCAACCCAGCTTTCATGCTCATCTTCATTCCCTAATGGCTCAATGTAGGCCAACGCCTTATTTTTCAAGTATGAAATATTGTCCAACAGTCATATCAATAAAAATTTTAACTTATTTTTTTAAATGTTTGGTTTTGTATGCTATTTTATATTGTTTAAACAATTTTTAAGCAAATTTTCGCGTTTTTTGTAACTTTTACCTTTATAAGTATTTAATAATTAAAAATTTATGTTTTTTGTGTTAAAATTGTTAAAACCTTTAAATCATTTGAAAATTAAAAAAAAAAAATATTTACTGCAAAAACCGAGAAACTGAGTGAGAAACTATCTAGAGATGTAACTAATGTTATCTGTAGGTAACTGTACCTATTAGCCTAAAATCTTCTGTGCATATAGGCCTGGTCGCATAAGAAATTCTTATTCATATATATATGCCATTCCAATTTAAAATATAAATATAAAGCACAACTATTC
Source organism: Sisyra nigra (assembly GCA_958496155.1). Lineage (NCBI taxonomy): Eukaryota > Metazoa > Arthropoda > Insecta > Neuroptera > Sisyridae > Sisyra > Sisyra nigra. The sequence continues at coordinate 32,756,945 of OY292315.1, read as the reverse complement.
ATATAGCTTAAGATCCAGCCGCATGATTGCTACTCTCATAATGTAGCAGACAGCTATTTTTGCTTATTTGCAGGCACATTTAAATTGGCACTCTTATATCATCATGCACAGAAAAAAAGAACTTTAATTTGATATATAAATGATTAAGCTATTGAGAGTATTATGAGAGTAGCAATCATGCGGCTGGATCTTAAGCTATATGAATAGTTGTGCTTTGATATTTATATTTTAAATTGAATGGCATATATATAAATAAGTATTTCTTATGCGCAGATGATGCAATCATCTCTACGAGTATAAACTACTTATTTATTTTCTGGGTAGTTAATAAATAATAATTTAGTAAAGTAATAAAAAAAAAAAGAACTGGCAGTGACAAAGGTCGGGTAGATCTGATTATTGAGTATAATATTATTGTTATGTCTTAACTTTAAATCCAAGTTTTGAACCATATTGTGCAATTACCCGCTGCGCAGTAGCATATAAAATATTCCAAAATTTTGACTTTTTCTATGAATTACTTTAAACTTGACTGTTAATTGGTTAGTCTTACAAAAAAATTATACGTATTTAATTTAAACAAGAGTATATTTCCCATAAGTTAAGACTAAAATTAAAATTATAGCTAAAATAATGACTAAGATATGGGTCTTTCAAATTTCAACATGTTTTTAAACAATTTTTGCGCAATATCTGCTTAACAATAGCCTTAAGACCAATCTTCATAATAGTCAATATTAAAGATGAGCTAATTAGCAATAGAAAAGTGCGATGCAATGTTACTATAATAAAATATTGGTAAGAACTTTAATATTTAGAGCTAGCCAGAAAATGTTAATAACGTTTTTATTGCAGTACGTCATACGTCATATTGAGAACCAAGATCAGATGCAATGAATATTTTTCGGCTGCAATGGTTCAATACAAATCTAATTCCCATTAAACCAACGCAAATTGTGGATTAGTCGCGAAAAGAGCTTAATTTACGCTATCAATGCTAAACCGAAATCATTGTTTCGATAACTAGCTACGCCTGGGCTGTGCGTGGGGTAGTTTCAATTTGCATTTGGTCTTATTGTTAGTTGAAGACATTGAAGTAAAAGTCACTCTATGAGCCTATCATTTAGAGTTGAATAACGTTAATATGTTTACGATAGTATGTGAAATCTATTTTGGGATTTTTGGGATATTTTCTTTTGACTAGCTCTAAATATTATATAAAGTCTTTATTGCAGTAGCATAGCTTCATATGGCACTTTTTTTAAATAATTAGCTAATCTTTAAAATTAATTGTTATAAAGATTGCTCTCAACATCACTGTTGAGGAGTTATTGCTCAAATACTTCAACAATCATGTATTGCATAAGTTATTTAAAAAATGCTGAACTATGCAAGGTCCATATCTTAGTCATTATTTTATAGCTGCAATGTTCATTTTAGTCTTAAATTGTAGGAAATTAACTCTTGTTTAAGGAAAATATTTTACTGTAAAACCAGCCATTAAGAAAATATACAACTAATCAGCGGCTGCCCAATATGGTCCAAAGCTAGAATTTAAAAACTAAGGCATAACAATAACATTATACCCAAAAATCAGAACCACTCAATCTTTTTCGCTGCAAAACATTTTTTCGATGGAATTAGTGTTATAAGGTATCGGATGTTAATAATTTTTTTTTAATTTTCATACGATTTAAAGCTTTTAATAAAAATTAATTGTTGCATAAAAATTATTGATATTGTTCAAACTATATCTAAATAATTAATTACGCACATTAATATGTTTCTGATTTCAAATAACAAACATTTAAAAAATCAGTAACATATATAGTTATCCTTGAGGACTAAGAAGATTTCGATGCTTTATTGACTCGACTATAAGGGTAAAAATCAATTAAATTGCAGGTCATGCAGCCTCCCAACACCATCAACAAGCTGCAGTCGCAGGCGCCGCGCTAATGCACGCGGCACACCAAGCGGCAGCCGCAGCAGCCGCAGCGGGCGGAAGCGGGGTGAACGCTCAACCCTTAGCCGCCGTGTTCCCATGGGCACACGGACCACGTGGAAAACCACGTCGAGGGATGATGCGACGAGCTGTCTTCAGCGATCTACAACGAAAAGGATTGGAACGACGATTTCAATTACAAAAATATATAAGCAAACCCGATCGAAAGAAACTAGCTGATAAACTAGGCCTAAAAGATAGTCAGGTAATTGCAATATCATTTCATCTTCATTATTCTACTTCTTGTAACGTATAAGTTAATAAAAATTTGGAAGAAGAAAAGTTTCACATCAATATGATTCACTTCCATGTTGAGTGTTTTAAGGGTGGTTGTCGGGGAGGGAGAGCTCTTTTATTATTGGATCGAATGGTCACCGCCCATTTTTCACCGCCCTCTAATTCTCTTATATATCATCCCTTATGAACATTGATGTTTACTTACAATTCGATTTAAATTTTATAGGTGAAAATATGGTTTCAAAATAGACGGATGAAATGGAGAAATTCAAAAGAGCGTGAGTTGTTGGCTAGTGGCGGCTCTAGGGAACAAACTTTACCGAATAAAAACAACCCCCATCCGGATTTGAGTGATGCCGATTGTGATAAACCGAAATTGGATCTATCGGATATCTCTCCAAATGCATCACCCACCCGTTCGGATAATATTGCGACCAGGACAATTAATATGGACAAATACGAACCTGTTTGCTTATCGGCTAAATTACAGAATTATAACACCGAAACGGAAGATTATGACGACAGTGATAACGGATCTGATATAGAAATAAACGTAACTTGACAATATTAAAAGGAAAAAAAATATATTTCTATGAAAAAATTTTATATCGTTTCAAATCTCTAGCCCGTTAAATTCATTTCTAAGCAAAATATGTAACTTCAATTACGTCAAATTACGAAAATGTCCATTAAAGACGTTATAAAATTTGCTAAAAAAATTTCCTTTAAAATAATATTACTGTTAAGTAATTAAAAATTTAGACGTAATAAAGACCTATCAATATTACATATTCGAGGTGTCTCTTAAAATTAAAAATGGATTTTAAATGATATAAAAATTATATACCTATATAGACACATGATATTTTAAATTTAAAAATATAAATATGTGATTTGTATAATATGCATTATACTTGTATATTTAAATGAAAAAAGAAATAATCACAAAATGTTTTAAATGTAAATAAGTATTCTAATAATAAGAATTTTCAATCAATACATTATAACATATGTGCTTTATATTTAATTTAAAATGACTTTTATTTTAAATCCTTTAGATTATTATTGGTTTGAAAGCTTAAAAATACTTTTATTTAAAAAAGATGAATTGGAGATACAATCGAGAGCAAAAGTAGATACTGAGCACTAGTAACATTGGCATTACGCAACGTATACTGAGGGTAGTAAATACGAGTGAAAGCAACGATCAATAACAAATTAAAGCACTTCAACTGAATAACGTATGCTCGATTTTATTTTGACGACATTGTTAGCCGTGGCAGATAATTAGTTTAGAAATCCAACTTTGGGGTGTTTAATGTTAGCCCCTCCAAAAGGGTCGGTCTTATTAGTTTGATTGAGTAATTCTTTAACTCAAAAAAAAAACGTAACTTTCGTATAGTACTTTGATATATATTACCTACTTGTTGGCCTCCGAATCGAACACTTTTTTGGCACATATTTTTTACACTTATATGTGCAGTACCTGATGCACCCAGGTAAGTCAGGCCAACACTTTTTAACCTGCACAACTTACATATAGCTGTCTATAGCTACCATTGTGCAAAATTTCAACACGAATCAAACACTTCATGAAACAGGGGTTATGGACTAATTTATTTATTTTTTTCTCAACGTCATCAGGTATCCCAGTCCTAGAAAATATCCTAGAGTATCCTAGAAAAGCATTATTATTGGTTTATTTATTATACATAAATGAGTAATATAAAAATTTATTTTTCATTAAAAAACTTAATATTGTTTTTTGAATGTCTGGTTTTCTTCTCGTTTTATCCTTGTGAAGATGCCAACAGTAATCTGCAAGCATAGTCGGTAGCCATTTACCCTGATAACGTTTTTCAAAGTGTGCTACTTTCTGGTAAAAGCGTTATAATCTCTTGAAAATCTCCACATGTTAAAATAAAGTTTTTTTTTTTTTAATTGTAATAACTTTTAAATCGTTTGTCTGGTCAGAGATGTTTTGATTTACCTCCCAAGCATTCTTAAATTATTGTTAAATAAGACTTGGAAAATGGAAGAATAAAAAATCAACTTTATTAATTGTTTGAATTAGTTTCAAAATGTTTGTACTTGATAATTTTGTACCAATATTTGTACCCGATAGTTTGTACCAAGCAAATATCTGCGATATATTATCTTTAAAAAGTTAAATATACTTTAAAAATAACATAACTTTAAGACTTAAGTGAGTCATACTGAGAGTAAATTAAGGTCAGATAAGATGAATGATATGATGAAATATTACAGAGTAATATTTTTTAGCTGTAGTGTAAGCCACTGTTTCCTATTTTTTTCTAAAATGAATTCACTTCGTGGTTATAATCTATCGTCACCCAAGCCATAATTGATAGCACATAAAGAAAAAGAAAGTAGAGCGTAGAGGAATGTTAAATTTCTATTCACAACTTTAATTCTTTATAGGTACCCATATACAATCTTATGAGGTTATTTAGGTTTAGGTAATGAGTTTGCAAGTTTTAAAAAATTGTTTTTACAAGTGCTAAAGGATGTTAGGTACAAAATTTCAAAAACATGTTGAGAAAATTTCGTTCTGATTTGATAAATTTAAAGATTTAATTGACAGTTTTAGAGTACTTTAAGAATTTTAATCCAGTTAAGGATAAACTATGTCTCATTAAATATTCAATTCATATTCATTGATTTGCGATGAACCATTTTGGTGATGGCAACAATAAACTATTAAATGTTGCATTACTATTAAATACTCCTATTTTTTTAAAGCGCGTAACAACACTGATTTGTATAAGAAAGTAGGTATTAACGATGTTGTGTTATTGATCAAAGATATTTGGAAAATATAACCGAAGGTAAAAGTAAGGAAAACTAGCAATTCGTAGATTATTACTCTTTGTATACATATAGCACTCAAAAAAAAATGTATCTAAAATCAACTATAGCTTCTGACAATTAATATATGAGCCGGTCAGTGCACACATCGATTAACTCCACTTTTTCAACTTTCACAAATTTTCATGTCAAAACACTTCGTTGGCTCCTAACTTTATATATCCAAAATAAATTTTTCTAATTATAAGTAATAACAGCTCTAAATGACAATTTGCTTTTTAGCTTTTCAGAAGTCTATTTTATCAGTTTACTCAATTTTTTGCATTACGGAGTTAATCGATGTGCGCATTAAGCGGCTCATATGTACCTCAGTTTGTGCCATGTAAATATCGAGTAATATCAGGTTTCCGGATTTTCTTAATTTTTTCTCTTTAACAACCGGTTGGTAAATAACTTATTAATAACATTTTACAAATCTATTTTATCGCTTCTAATTTTTATAAAGTCGATGGCAAAAGGTGTGCATTTGTGTAATGTAGTTTGCATATAAGTTGCTTATTTATCAATCGATGTGGCTCGTATTGGGAAAACAACTATCTATTAACTTGAAATTTTCCACGTTGCATCTACAAACACCGAATCGATGTTCATTTTAGCTTGAAAACATGAAAAAACCGTCCATGTCACTTCACGTACGTGTAAAATTCCGTTGTTATAAATAAATTACATAACAAAACTTTATTTTAATTCTAACTATTATAAGCAAATTTAAAAAAATCATTTGTTGTAAATACTGTGGGGACGTTTTAAAAACTTGAAGACAAATTACGCCAAAAATTGAACCAGTGCACACTTCTTTCCCATACTTAACCCAAAGTAGTTTTCAAGTTTTTAAATTTATTGCATCATCCAAACACCATGTAAAACGTATTTAAAATTGTGTTTGTATACTTTTTCAAACCGCAAATACTTTTTTTTTGTTTCAAAGTCAATCGCATTTTATTTATACCAGATTTGTGATGTGTTGATGTTTATATCCATTGCCGATTTTAAAATTAAGTAAAATAAACAAATACCTATTACCTACTATATGAAGCGTATAGATCTAGGAATTAGGACAAACACCTAGATGGACTTTCAATAGGGTGGCAAAAGCAATTATTCTTTTCATCATCATCCTCCTCCAAAATTAAATTGTATTTTCTTCTAACAATAATATTGTTTTAGTTTTTAGTCAGGTTTTAATTTCTATATTAGAATGATTAGAATACGTACTTTAAAATAACAATTAGGGTCATGGCCATGTCGGAGGAAGCTGGATAGTGGTAGCTCTTGGGCCTTGGCCTATCAACAATTTATTTAACTGGTTACTAATAATTAACTGGTTATTAATTTTTCCACACTTAAATATTGTCGTAGTTATGCAATAATAAGTAGAATATAATTTATGGACTCTTGTTCATTGTTCATGAACGGTGTTAGTATGACGACAGGTCGTAGTCATTGGCATCTAGAGTACCTACATTTTGGTATTGCTTATAAGCCTCTTAACAATCACAACAAAGATTTGGTCCCAACTCCCAATTAACAATTTGGCTTATGCAAAATACAAGCTTTCAGAGTTTTCCATCCTCAAGATCAGAACCTTGGTACCCAATAAACGGTGTCCCAACACAAGAACATACGACAGATGAACATTTTGGCATATTATCACTGGAGAAATGAGCATGGGTACATCAACTGAACACACGACATTTGATATCAAATTTGATTTTATTTTTATTTATTTAATAAGTTGTGCTTGTATGGTAACAAAAAGGGGTTACACATTTTCTTATAGTGGGTTTTAAGTCATATGACTCCTTTTTGTTACTATATAAATCCAATTACATGAATAAATAAAAATATGGATTAAATGTGGGTTTAATTGAATGTTCGTTTCGTTAAAGTATCGCAGTGGTAATATGTCACTCTATGTTCATTGTTGCGAGGTAAAATGTTCCTTGGCTGACACCAACTCCAAAAACAACAATAATTGTACATTAAATCATCCTAATAGTTTGTAAGTTGTAGACACTGCAAGGATACGCAATTATTTTTTTTACTTTTTAGTGCATTTTTTGTTTAAGATTTTTTTATTTATTTTGAAGGCGAGTTTTCATTTTATTATAATTATATTTATTTCTCGATTTTTAGTGATCTGAAGTTTGATAACTAATTTATTTTTTTGAATATAGGTAAACCTACTAAATGCGCTGCTCATATGAGGCAGCGCCGTTAAATGTTAAAAGTTATTGCATCATACCTTTTTGACCTTAAGTGTTGATATTTGTTGCTTTTAAATTTAATGATAGAACCGATAGAACTAAGTGGAATACTCTTTCCAATAGGAAAAAAAATCATCAAACTCCGATGATTTAGTTAAACGTCACTATTTTATCCCCTATTTTTATTCTTAGGGGGTCGATTTTTTTCCTCAAATTGAAATGTGAATAATTTAAATGTACCATGAACGTAACAGAAACAAAATTATCGAAATTGGGTTAGCCAGGAAAAATTTATTATTTCATCCCTAATTTTTAACCTCTTATGAGTGGAGTTTTTATTTTTAATAAAAAATGGATATGACATTAATTTAAAATTATGTTTTACCAAAAAAAAAAAAGAATTATCAAAATCGAGCTATCCAATAAGAAGCTAATATTTCATCCTTTAGTTTTCAACCCTTTAGGAGTGAAAGATTTTCTTCAAATTATAATAGGACTACACGGGAGGCACCAGCTTTCAAATAAAAAAGAATATCATAATCAAGCTATCCAATAAGAAGTTAATATTTCATCCCTTAGTTTTCAACCTCTTAGAAGTGAACAATTTCCTTCAAATTAGAATGGGACCACACGGGAAGCACTAGCTTTCAAATAAAAGAAATAATCAAAATCCCTTCACCCAGTCGAAAATTCTGAGGTAACAAACATAAAAAAAGAAAAAAAAAACGTACAGTCGAATTGAGAACCTCCTACTTTTTTGAAGTAGGTTAAAAATGAAGACAAGCAGACAAAACGAACATAAAATGTAATAGCTATGAGACACTTTAATGATAAAAGTTAGAATTATTGAAAATGAAATGAATAATTGTATAGTTAATTAATAAGTATATCTTAAAACATCTCTGAAAATTGTGTATTATATGTACCTACCGTACCTACTATAGTCAAAAATAAAATTGATGATAAGATAATAAAAAAATTGACAAGAAAATAAACATACCATTGACTATGTGGACTGCACAATGTACATCTTACATGTACTGATGTAAATTTTAGAAGTTGTTTTTTGGTTAACTATATTCTTATTATAAATTTCACAAATTCAAAATACATAAAAATAGATTAAATGATGTGTAGTAAATTAGGAACCACTTGCGACGTTTTTTATTATTGTTTCTGTACTTCCAAGTTCAGACATGTTTCTACATATTTCAAACTAGATATTAACGGTTAAAACTTGATTATAATTTTCAAACCTTTCAAACAACGCAAACAACAATTATTACGAATATCTTTACAATGTATGTTTACTTCTATTTTTGGTTAAATCCATTTAGTTGACGGTATGTAGGAATTATCTCGATTTTCGTTTCATTTGAAAAGAGAGAAAGAGAAATAGGATAATTAGACGCAAATGCGCATCCTGTAGCGCAGCTGTAGCCGCCATTATTACAAAATAGTGAAGTACTATATTGAAGAACTTCATATACGCGTCCATTATAGTGTGCATTCTCAATATATAGAAAACTTGTTTAATTTTTTTAAACTTTGCATGTACGTTACATACAATTACCTTATTAAATAAATATTGAATTTTTTCGTTAACTTTTCAAAATAACATGAAAAAAGGAAAGGACAGCGAAAACGGTATTGAAGAAGAAACAAACATGAACAATCAAGATACAGCCGGTACACCCGAAGAAAATGCCGAAGAAGAACATAGCAGTGAACAAGAAAATAACGCTGAAACTAACGAAGAAGACAATGCCGCAGATCCACCAACCGGCGATTCCGAGGAGGAAGTACCTGAAAACGACGAGGAAGCCGTGAAGAATGGAAAAGCGAAGAAAAAAGGTAAAGAGCGAAAGTCGCCCAAAAAGCAAGCCAAGAAGCGTTCAGTCGGAAAAAAGAACGATACCGACGATGCTGAGGATAATGACGAAGAAACAAAAAGTCCTAAAAAAAGGGCGGCAAAAAAACGAACTCCCAGAAAAAAGAACGGAGTTGTTAATGAAAATGATGCAGATGACGATGAAGAAGACCAATCTTATGAAGTAATTACAAGTTGTTATTCACAAAACTCCATGTTAAACTGTTATATTTTAGGTTGAAAAAGTAGTAGATAAAAAGAAAATCGGTTCCAAGGTACACTATTTAATACGCTGGAAGGGATATAAAGCAGCAGACGATACGTGGGAAGCTGAGGAAGACTTAAACTGTGCGGATCTGATTAAGGCATATGAAAGTTCGCATAAAAACTCAAAATCGACCCCCCAGGTTGTTTAAATGATAATTTTTTATTTATCTCAGAGTAATAATCTCATATTCTCTTTCCTTAGAAATCCAAAAAAGGTTCAGCTTCTCCCAAACAACAGAAAGCAAAAGTAAATTATATCATATCAGTTTTTGATTGAAATAATTATTTTTTTTTTTTTTAAATATTAGAAACGTGGGTCTGTTTCTCCTGCCAAGAAATCAAAACGTACGAAAAAAGATGATGAGGGTGAAGACGACGATGATGATGATGATGAAGAATATGAAGTAAGTTTAGAACCGCATATAACAAAAATGCAGAAGTTTCTCTCCGGATTTTTGATAATCGTTTTTTTTTTGTCGCCTTTATTTCTGCGTACGCAAAACAAGCTTCTTTCTGCTTCTTAAAACTTAAAAATTTGAATTGTAGCGGCACAGCGTTTTAGTTTTTGAAAATAATATTGTGTGGTTTTACGAAATCACGATGCAAGTGAAACTTTTCTTTTGTAGGCATTTAAGTAGGTAACTGAAAATTTTCGGAAAATTATTCGATTTAGGGTATGAAAATTAACGATATAATTGATTTTCGCCGTTGCAATTAATTTTGAATTTTCATTATTGATGTTAATACTCGAATGCTATTTTCATTATTGAATTTGTTGATTATTGTTAAATTGATCATCTGCCGGTTTTTATTTATTGTAACGTTACTTCAAGAATATCATGTTCAGTCATTGTTAAATAAAGTTTGTTGTGGCGAAAAAAATTGTTTCTGGACGAAAGGGCTACACACTAACACAAACATCACACTAAACAACTTATCGCTCCGACATGCATAAACATATTATGCACCAGCAGAAAATTCTAATAAATTCACTATAAAAATTAAATAAACTCACCAAGAGCCTTTTTCCTGTCTCTATAAGCATGAATTCTCTCGTCAGTTTTTCTCTTACGGCGTAAAATTAATTTACCGTCGGGTATTTTCTCACTATCTGTATCTTTGTCTATCATGATAAGCGAACAACAACATTTATATGAATACACTGATCAAAACACACAAATACCAATCAAATATGATGATTATGAAAATTAATGACAACTTATTAATATACTAAAACGGTGCGTTTTGATGGAGAGGAAAAAAGCCATTTAGCAACATAACTCGCACAACAACCCCGGTAAAACGACATGGTATGTAGCTTACAAACTTGCCGATTCCCTGCTGAGAATATAACACAAGACATGCTAAAGACATAAAATTTGAGACGATGTATAAAAAGTTCTACTTTGCTTAGCAAATAATTTTGAAGTAACACTTGATCGACACTTTTTCACTAAGAGGCCATCCAACCATGTAACGCATTTGCCTTACTTTTTAAACCTCTCCCCCCTACTATAAAACGCTATATAGACAGCCTAATAGCATATCCTGTAATCCAGCGTTTTACAAACTGGGAGGCGCGGACTAGTCTAAAGGGAGCCGCAAAAATTAGTCGCAGTGAACAATTTTCCAAATTACTGCTAAAGTTTTCTATGTAAAAAAGTTTATAGGAGTAAAAATGTTGGTGTTTTTATTTTATGAAATCTTCGGGGGGGGCGCCAAATGATTAAATATTTTTAAGGGAGGCGTAGTAACATCAAGTTTGGAAACCACTGCTGTAATCGCACATAACATTAAAGCATACGCTTTTCCCCGTGGTTTATTAATGGCGCCTAATTAAAAATTCTATTTTAAACTTTTCGAATTGAGCTCTTCTCTGTTGTTTTCTTTGATGATAGGTTATCCATAAACCACGTAACGCAATTTCTGTACCCCTCCCCGCTATTACGTAACACTATTTGTAGTTTAATGAGACTATCTAATATAATCTTTTAACCGCACATAACAGAAAAACATACCCCTCCCCCGTTTATGGATGGCCCCTGATAAGTATATAGTCAGCTGACAATTTACACAATTTTTTAAAATGTGTTTTTGGACCTTATAGTACATTGTACATGCTATAGGTCACTAAGTAGCATGGTAGGCTAAATTGCCACTAAATGTGCCAGTGGTCCTAAGGTCGAGTCTAAATGGGAGTCTAAAATGTTTCGTGGGTTTTCAGATTTGGCGGTCGCTAATGATCGTAAAAGTTTAAGCAATCTTAAATTATAAAAAAAAAATAGATGTGGAATACTGAAAAACGAAACTAGTCATTGTTTTATCGATTTATTAGGCCATATTCCGTAAGACGTGTCACTTATCAAGTGAGGCAGTTTTAATCCGTATTCAGTAAGCTGTTAAGTAACGGTAACTCATATATGGGATGTCAATTCTGTATTCTTTTACCAATTGTAATAGGCAATTGTCGTTTAAAACGAGAAATTCACGAGATTTGTTATGATATGACAATAATCTCACTTGGCAAGTGACGTTTTTTACGAAATAGGTCCAATCAATTATTGTTGACCTTTAATTTTTTTAAGACGTATTCTTTGGAATGTAACTACCACGTTAAATAGGATTAGAAATATTTCAATTGCCTGAGTTAATTTATTTCTTTTTATCCGTTTGTTGGACATAGTTCATTAAATAATTGTGCCAAATCCGTAAAGGACTATTGAAATCAAAGGCATCGACACGAAGAGAAACTTCTGATAAATTATTTTTTTATGGTTTTATAGTATTAATATATATTAATTGTATAATTAATCACGCTATCAGAAGCCATAATTCATCAGTTCAATAATTTTTTCCGCGTTAGAGAGCGTAGTTGTAACCGCCACTTACCTCGGTATTGTTGAAACATTTTTACAAAATTGAAAATTTTTAGGTGGAAAAGATTATTGATGTCCACCATAAAAAGAGAGGAGAACGCGAATTTTTGGTGAAATGGCGAGGATATCCAGCGTCCGAGGCGACTTGGGAGCCCGAAAAAAATCTTAATTGTCCAGATATAATTGAAAAGTTCAACGAAAAGCTCGACTCTGCAAAGGATGCCAACGTTCGTAACATGAGAGAAAATCCCTCGCACACAAAACGGTATAAAAAAGCTAAAGGAAAAAAAGAAAATTATTTTTGAAAATAATTTTCTTCCAGGTTCACGCAGCCAAGCGGACGTCGACAAAGTCGACGTAATCAAGGTTCAAAAAGGCACGTTTAAAAATAACATAACTTTAAATAAAAACATTTTCTAACGAAATATTTCACAAGTTATTGTTACAATCGTTTTTTTGTTTTCCAGAGTTTCATATTTCGACTCCGACTGAATGAAATTTATTTTTATTTTTTTTTAAAGTTAAAATCACGAAGGAATCTATCTGATTTTGCGTATAAAACAATTAGGTAATTTTCTACTTACTTAATTTAATAAACTATTAGATAACATAAGTATAACATATATTTTGAAGAAGCACTATTAAAGAAAATAATGAAATGAAAATAAATTTTAATTCAAAACAAAAAAAAAAAATTACACAAATATTTTTCTTTAGAAAAATTGGAAGTACAAATTTTTAAAATTTGAAATAATTCAAATGTAAATGCACTGGAAAAAATCAGAACTTTCGTGTCGTTTTTATTTTATTATATATATGATGCAATCATAATAAAGAAATTTCTATATCAGTTTAAAATTTGGTAAAGTTTAATGTTTCAATTAAATTTTATCAACGAGTTATATAATACAGAAAAAAAATACTTTTTAAAACTTAAAATAAAATTATTTCATTATATTACAATGACTACAATATAGTTTTTATTTTAGTATACGGAATATATTTCTATATTATATATATATCGCACACATCGTAGAATAAAGGTACAACTCAAAAATTGAACTTATCAGGAAATTGTTAATCAAGTTCTTGTTTTATACTTTGACTCCTCTCCACGAATAAAGAAACACCCTCGCTTACGTGGTGGGGGAACATACTAGAGTTACCTTTCTATTCTACGTACAAAATAGGCGGCTTCCTCATTGTGAAACTGTTGCTAACTTAAAACATACAATTTTTGAATTGTACATCTATTCTACGACAGGTGTGATGTATACTGACAGTGTATAGTTTAATTGATTTACATATACTGTTTTTAGCATTGGATTATATATGTAATATTACATGCAATTACTTTTAATTATGCATATTAAATAGAGTAAGATTTATTTTTTTTTTACTAAATGTTTAATTATTGTGTGATTTTTGGAAATGTGTTAGGAAAATATTTTGTAGAAGTAACGTGGAAAATAAAAATTCAATATCACATTTTTATATTGTGTATTCTTTATTTGTCCTTCTAAACCTAGAAGTGTCTTAACGTATGTTACAAACATTTTGTAAAATGCTAATCTATATATAAATAAAATGATAGCTGTTTTAAAATGTTCGCTTTTAACTCAAAAACTACTGGATAGATTCCGATCATTTTTTTTTTTTTTACTTCTTACTTGATACTTACTTTAGCATACTTGGCCCTTATCTAAAAAAAGAATTATCACGATAGCTTAACCGGCTTAACCGCCCTACTTTCAGATTTTTTTCCAAGATATGGGCAAAAAACATCAGGTTTTGTAACATTTATATTATATTTATATTTAGAAAGAAAAAAATTGTTAGTAATTTTTTTAGTATGATAAATTTTAAAGCATGGGATGTACAGGCCCTTGAAGAACTACCTTTTCAAATGTTGGGACGCGTCCGTATCTCGTACAGTTTATAGTTCTTAGGTAAATTATTTTTTCTCAAGCGCGTACGTGATACGGGATAGCGCAGATTGGCCCGCTTAAAGTGTGCGTATCACGTACGTTCGTATGTGTAGGGCGGTTAATTAAAAACAAAGTAGTTTTGAAAAATGTGATTTTTACAAGCAAAATGCGTGAAGTGATGAAATGTTCGTCTCTTTGATAAAGTGGGGTAAACGATGAAATGCGCATGGGCTGGACAGAGGTTCTTTCTCCTTCCACTGCCTACTGATCGTTTCATATTTGAGTGTAGATTCAATGCAGCTCAGCGAGATTTAGATTAGCAAAGATTTTTAAGTTAAAACCGTAATAATAATCAAATTACATTTCAACACTCCCTTTTATTATTGCATATATTTTTTTACCAGAAAGAGTTACCGAGAAACATTTTTTGTTTAATTAAACTATATGCCAAAAAATTGCTCCCTAATCCGCTATTTCTCCAAGAGTATAGTTATTAATTGATTAATAATTCAATTTTTTTTAAATTTTCAAACTCAAGTATTAAAATCGCTATTAAACCCAAAATAATTTTTAATTTAAATTTTTGTTTTTCTTTTTTTAAGTTCTCTATCTGCTCTTTTCATTACACAAATAAGTGATCAAATTTTTGGATTATTTTAAATAATTAGGCTTTTGATTTTTTTTTTTTTGTGATAACTGGAAAGATCATATATAAGTTTTATAACAAAAGTATTTTTATTTTTTCGCAATAATTTCAAATGTATATCAAGATAAAAATACATTTTTAAATCCACTACCGGAGACACGCCGACAGCTCCCGAACAAATCCGAGCGTGTGTGACGTCTTAATAGTAGTTTTCATACAATGTTTTGATCTATGTAATTATGTTGTCATGGTTAAATCGTTTTTAGCAGTAAATTTTCAATATTATTGACAAAAATCACACGTAATAGCCGTAAACGCTCTATTATTATTAAATAGCTCTACCATTATGACGTCAAAACTATGGTGACCAATCGTGGCGCGTTTACAGTCACGTGATTTATTTTTAAATTTTATCAATTTTTAATTGCTTATAATTAATTGAAAAAATTTTTTTTCAAGTTTTTTGCTTTAAATATTAATATTATTATTAATAAAGTTTTAAAATACATAAAAAAAATCATCATTTTTTTCAAATTCCCAATTAATTATTTTTTAACTATTTATACATGCATTGTTGTTCTATGACGTCATCAACTGCCGTTGGATCTTATTACATGAAAAGTTTAAAAATTGAATTACTAACTAACTATTTACCTGGCGCAATTGCGGATCCGGAAAGAGCATTTAAGGAACAATTTTTGAAAAATTAATTAATTAATAACTATACACTTAGAGCAATAGCGAATTCCGAAGGAGCAATTTTTTGGCATATAGTTTGAAATGTTCTACGCTAAGTTCTTTCCGGTTATTTTTAATATATTTTTGCTTTCAATTTTTTAAATGACTTTTCTCTGTAAATTAAATATTTTCCTAACATAATAACCTACGCAGACGACGTCGCGGGGATCAGCTAGTGCTATTTAAAATCACATTTTTAGAGTGAAAGTCCAAAAGCGCCTCATGAATAATGTTGGTATAGAGCCTGTTGAGAGCAGGCTACCTCCGCCCTAGATAGCGCCGATATCTCCCTTTTAATAAAGAATAGTAACAGCGGTAACAGCTCTGAATGACAATTTTTTACTTTTGCGTAAAAACAATGCATTTCAGAAGTCAATTTACTTCAAAAAATTTTCAAAGGAAATTTCACGCTCTTTAAAAAAAGTCCTTAGAACAAAGTTAAAAAATTTTAATCGTGTTATTCTTAACTGTTGATTTCTTTGAAACGGTTGATCTAAGGAACTTTGTTCCTAAGGACCTGTTTTAATAATAGGTATTTTTATATGAGATAATAATTTTTAAAATATTGTACATTGTTACAAACATGTAATTAAATAAAGCAGTAAATACATTTTTTACATAATATTTTCTGATTTCCATCTACCAAATAAAATGATTGATTTTAAAATTTAATCAATGATTGTCGATGCTGCCTCTGGTGGTAAAACGGAGAAGCTCTACACGAAGCCAAATCAGCTGTCACTCGATACTCATGGCATTACTACAATGCTTTATTAGAGTTAGAATAAATTTAATTTAGTCCTTAGATTTTAAATGCTTCGAAAAACGTAAAAATGTGTGAACATCAGTGGGAGCCCCTAGCTGTAGTCCACCTGTATCCACAGGATACCATATCGATATCCTCATCCAAGAATGGTCAAATTTACTGTTTGTGCAGTCGCGTTTTTATAAGGTTAGTCGAAACTTTTATCTTTCATATGAACAATTATTCATAGTGCTTTTTGATGAAACAGGAATACAAATGATAGTATCAACAAGAACGAATATGTTTTCAACGAGTACGAGAATCAAATAGAAACAGAGTTCGAAGTGAAGCCCACTGAAGTTGCACTCATCACTAAACATTCTATTGATGTAAGTTTTTCCTTAATTTAACGTTTGTATTTTTTAGGGTTTCGTTCGTTAAAAAACGAGTAACGAAACCCTTATAAAAGTACTATTATGCCTGACTGGATGTCCTTTTGTTACGGATAATTTCTTCCGAATAAACTCAATAACAAAATAGTACAGTAAACGGGCGTATGAAAAGAGCAAATATCGTTATTAGGTTTACTTTTGGGGATTCAAATAAAAAATAGAAAAACACTTCTGCAAATGCATCATTTGATGTATCAAACAGAAGGGTTTATAAGGGTAAAATGGCCATTACCCCTTATCTACGAAACCATTGGGCCTAAGTTGTTGAAGAAACACCTAAAATAAATTTTTAATCCGAATTTATAGGAAAAATGAAACGAAAGTCCTTAATTCATTAAATTTAGGAAATAATTAAAATTTATTAGTACAAGATATAAAATGTATAGTTATAGATTCATTTTCTCCATAGCCTCCTCGTTTGAAATACATTCTTTTCAAAGGATTAAACGTTTTGTGCTCTCGTTATTGTAGAAAAATTACCCTGTCTTCGTAAAATTGCACATGAAAGCCTGAAGGCGGTAATATCTTCGTTAAATCATCCACAATATAAGGCTATTTTTATAGTCCAAACATGCGGTAATCATAAGGAGAGATGTAGGACTACAGGAAAAGTGTCTGAGTGAATTCCTATTGCATATCCCTCAAAATTTTTGCGGGCCACCTATGCTGTAAGGGAGACAAGCATTGTAATGAAGCAACATCACTTCTCTGATCGAAAATTTATGTACTTCTGTCGTCTTTTCACATTTTGTTCCATCCACCAACTGATTGTTGTAAAAGATATTAAAAACTCATCGTTAACGAGTACAGAGAAAATTAACGTGGGAAACTCCTTTAAACCCTCAAAAATGAGGACAAGGATCTTTCCTTAATCAGACTTGTTCGAGAGTCAACTTCTGCTCAGCTTCAGCCTTAGCTTGTGCCAATTGTACACTTAGGTTTTCTTCAAGCATGCCTCTTTGATAGATGTCTAAACTTTCTCTTCGTAAGATTTTTTATGATTTTGCATCTTTATTGATACTTCGTACAACAATGGGGTTAACAATTCTTGCTAACTTTTAAGGAGTCGGATACAGGAACGGAACGAAGAGTACAAAACGTTCCTCAAATAGTCACATCGCACCTTCACCTACTATCTCTAGCAATTTGAAAGCCTTTTTAATAAGTTTTTGACCGTCCAACAAAAATAAGAGACGTGTCCTAGATATTGACTAGGGTTTGTAAGAAAATTATATTTGTGTTAAAACCGGGTTTTAAGAAAATTAAATCTATAATAAAATCACCCCACCCTTATTGTATTTATTTACAAATAAAACACCATTAATTAATGATTTTTTTTAAATTTAATTCAACTTCAGTAATAAAAGTTCATTTGCGAGTTTCAAAATTTAATAAAACTGATAAAAACGTGTTTAAAGAGTAATTTTACATTAACTTGCTTCTAATTTTGTTATAAAAATTTCTTGGCAGAAAATATTCTTTCCGAATCCGTCGAAGTTGGTTTGACTGTGATTAAGGTATTTATAAGTAATTCTAATTTGGTCGTTCTTATCCCGGTTGTTTCAAATAACTGACATTATTTTCTAAACGTTCATTATTTGGCGACATTTCCACTTCATGCACCTTTATTATGTATTTGAATCTCACTATCCTCACTTACAAATTTTCTGGTTCTGATTCAATTTGATTCAATAATCGCCTGCCAAAATTTAACACAACTGATTTTGACAAAAATGGCAGAGCAACTCCCGATTGAATAATTGATTTGATTTTTGCATACTTTGGGTCTTTTAAGTACTTCGCCAAAGTTCTTTTGTAAAATTCATTTTAAATAATATTAAATACAGTTAAAAAATCCTGATTATTTTTATTAAATAACCAGGTTTTCGGTTTTTTATTTTTAATAAAAAAAAACGGTTATAACCGGTTTGAAACCCCTAATATTTACCCGAATTGTCAGTTATCATACCAAATATCATCAAAATTCGTTACTAACTAAACAGCGTTTGTAACATAGTTACAGCGTGAGTTTTGCCCAAACAAATTTTTTTATTTTCCCGTGAGAATAAGACATGCTACCTCAGTAAAAGTTATCTTAGATAAAGACTTAAATTGTCGGCTATCATCATACTAAATTACATCAAAATCCGTAAATTAGTTTTCGAGTGATGCGGTAACAGACAAACGAAATTTTTAATAATGATGGATTCCACCTTTCTATCGACAGTTATGATTATTAGAAAAAGATTTTTCAACAGATATTCAATGTACAGAGACGGCTCTTCCAGGCTCTTCTATTATATTATAAATAGAAGATTAAGCCATAGGTATTTTAGTTAAGAATATGTTTTCCTTAAATTTCACGATATTCGCCGAGTGACCCACTTCAAAGTAAGATTAAATGAAATCCCCCCCCCCCAAACGACTTGTTCCTTAAAGGACGTTCCTTTAAAGGCCTCCGTTCATAGTTTACAAGGAAAATTAACAAAATTTCCCACGTCTTAAAAGGAAAATACTAAAACTTTTGTACGATCCCTTGCGTTCAAACAAGCACAGTATTATTATTAAATCATTTGTTTTTTTCATTCCAAATACCGATAATTTTGTAACCATCGATTTTTTCATTATTCATTTGATCATATTTTTGTTTTCTTGTAAAGAACACTGGAAATATTTGTATTCAAATAATAAGAATTTAAAATTTACGCTTGAAGTATTAATTGTTACAAAACTTTGTAATATTATGCATTTTTATACCTTATAGTTTATACAAATCTTATACACAATACACATACATTAAGGCTATCTAGGGTTTTAAGATTACTATCATTTTCCAGCCCCCCAAAAAATTTGGGTTTAGTATAAAAAGTTATATATCATACTATGGCAGTACAAACCCTTCTATTACGAGTTTTACTTGCACTTAATCGTTTTTTTAAAGTTATAAATTATAATAATTAATGATTTGATTTTAGACTGACAACACCGTGAGCTGTTATTGTAGTGCGTCTCATACCGATAACATTTCCACTGATGAACACGATAGCTTAAGAGGAGCACCATCCGTTTTTCGAGGACTGCAATCAAGTGACAGCGGAGCAGATTTAACCGAACCCATTTTAACCTCAGAACCAGAAACCTGGGATCAGTACTGGGCCAAAAACGGCGAACAACTCATTTGGTCATCCTGGATCAAAAAATACAGCAATTACATAAATCATGACTTTTTCGAAACTGAAAATGTCATGTATAGTTTAGACTCCGACAATTTATTGTTTGAAAACACAAAACCAGAATATCTTTCAAAAAGCCTGGGAACGTCACCGAAAGCGTTTTCGTTTGAAACGACTGATGTTTACCGCGTTTTCGAAAACGATAGCAAAGGAAAACATCAAGTGTTGAAGCGTAGTCTTTCTGGAAGTGATTCCTATGAAAAGTTAACAGATGGATGGAATCCATTATCTCCATTGAGTATAGAAGGTGGTGAAACAGCACATACTAGTCATCAAGAAAATGAATTACTTTTAAGCGTGAGATGTTCCTCGTCCCATACCATGGCTACCACAGATTCAATGACAAACGTAACAAAAATGACGATATCCTCGTTCGAGATTTCTCCAAGCAGCCACAGCTCATCATCCGAAACTTTTTCGTCGATTCAAAGCTCTGTTAGTTCTACTTCTGATTCTGAATATGATCTGGGTACGACAATGGACGCCGATCAATACTGGCAAGTCTTATGGAAACAACATTTTGAAGAACAATATCGAGAGCATTACGGCCATTTTATGTTTAGTAACGAACAGTTGAATCACATAAAAATTAACCACGATGAAGAAGTAGAACTGGAAAAAAGCTCGTCGAAAATAAAATATATGAACTTTGATGGAAATAGTTCTCAGGCTACGTTTAATTTGAAAAAATCTAAAGATGGTATATTGACATCCTCTGATACATTAGAGGATGAAAGTATTATTCTTATGAAGCAAAAATTGAAAATCTGCGAACATAGTAAGTCGGAAAAGGTTATTGATGGATCTGAGGATAAAATTGAAGAAGCCGAAGGAGAAATGGGAGACGATCGTCTAAGTAAGTATAACTTTTATTTTAAGTTTAATAGATGCTATTATATAGGGTTAATAAACGACCTGTATTAGGTCTGTCTCAGTTGAAAATAAAACCGTGAATTGTACGGTGCTAGTCATGGGTAGTATAAAAAGTTGCTACGTTTTTTTATTGCGCATGACATATGCATTACTATGTACACTTTGAACATAATAAAGGTGGTTTATTAATTCTTTTAAATGAAAGATCATTATCCCTTAAAAAAATTTTACGGACGAAGAATGTCCACTTTGTTGAGAGTATGCTGGTTGGTATTATGGAATTTTCACCCAATAAAAACCTCCTCTTCTCTTTTCTAACATCTAAGTGCAGGAAGATTACAGAAATATGTTGTTGGAGGAAACGTATCCACGATATTTTTCCGAGTGAGGCAATTTTTTTTTCTTTTGGTACATTTACATATAAGCGTAATTAATTTTTTTTTATAATAAATTTTTTAAAACGTTTATTTTACGTATTGTAATCGCTTAACGCGTATTCTTTTGAAGGATTTAAATACTATACTTGTTGTATCTTGGACTCAAAACCTGTACATCCTAGAGATAGCACTGGTATTCACATTATCGATATTTTTAAAAATATGGATCAAAAATTATATAGGATAATTTAGCTTTAAACTCTCGCTATTAATTAAGATTAATATATTATAACATTTTCTTATTTTAGGCATAGAAAGACAAGAGTTATTACAACTGCAAGCACTTGGACTACCAACAGCTTTTGGTAAACGTGCATTTGAGAGAAACAATGATGGTGATAAACCACCTGAAAAGCCTCGTCCTGTCTCGTTAAAAAGAAGGTAATTAAATTTTATTTTAATTTAGTTGAGTCACCATTTCGTATCCCCTCCCTAACGCAAAAACACAAACAATTTTTTTTTTTAATTATTCTGGTAACATCGCTCGCCCACACTGCACCGCAAGCATTTACTGAAGCGACGGCTCGACCTCAATTGCCAGATTTAGTATATTTATTTTTTCATATTTCATTCGATAACTCCTTGAGAAATTTTAAAATTTTGCACATAGTTTCTAATGTTTAATACACATGTGCGTGTGACACTTGAGAGATATATAAAGAAAACTCTGTGAGAAATTTTTTAGGAAAATTTTATCCGTTTAAGGCAACATAAAGGAATAATCTTTGATCTTGAATAATTCTGTTGGATATCTCACGAATGTCAGTGTACACGGTATTCTTTTGGTTAATACTAACTTTGTTTAATAGTTTATCAAAATCTAAAAAAAGTTCGAAATGGTGATTCTTAAACCTTAAATATTTTTCATCTAAAAAACGACTTAAATTTTAGCCATGAAAATGACGCCGAAGAACAACCAAATTCCAATCAAGACCGTCTATCGGGAGCATTTTCTTTGATGGGCTACGCCTGGAACACAGACGACTTACCAATTTCCGGGGAAGTTGCATTTCGGAAAAAGCATATCCGATTACAAAATCGTCAACTAAAGATGAACCATTCAAAGTCCAAGCACATTTATTTTGACGACGATGGCCAACCGATAACTAATACAATTGAAAAAGTTAAACATTTTTTAAATAATGAAAATGATTCGATTTCAACCATTGGCTTGCTACCGTCTAGCTCCGATGATGAATTAGATTGTAATTTTTCATTGAAATTCAAGTCAGCTTCGAAACAAACACCACCATCATGTGACTGCAATACTCCAATACATTCCGCTGTTGTTCCCATTGTTGAGCCGAGTTCGGAGGCCAGTGGAAACAGAGAACATTCTTCTGAATCTATTAGTGATTTGATTGAAAGATCTCGAAAATATGCCACCGACAAAGTATCGGTGTTTGAAAACGTAGACGAAGAATCGAAAGCAGTAAAAACTAACGAAGAAAATAATTCTAAACGAGAAAAGCGACGACGGAAAAAGGCTAGAAAACAAATGGCTCAAATGCCACCGGTTGTTGTGGAAAATGTTGAGTTGAAAAAATACTGGGTGAAAAGATTTCAACTTTTTAGTAAATTTGATCAAGGCATTCAATTAGATTACGGTATGTATTAAATTATTTTTTTTAAATTAAAATCCCTCCCATCTATGTAGAAACTTCGGCCGTTCTCCAATTACCGCATTATAGCATAAATGCGGCATTATATTTTAGCATTGAGTGTTCCAACTACAGCAACTCATCGGACCTAAGAGCATTCGAAATAGCATTGCTTACGAATGTAATGCGCAAGTGGTACCAACAAGTTAACATAAAAATATTTAAAAGTATATTTTTACTTTCTTTTACTACCCTATAGTAAAGCAAATATTGTAACCGGATCAAATTTTCGAATTCGAGCTTTCACCGGAAATACATGTTTTGAGGTCCCCTGAGTCCAAAAAAGTGGTTTTTAGCACTTTTTCAATTTTTTCGAAAGCGGCTCCAATGATTTTCTTTGAACTTTCTATAGTTCTTCGACTAATCAATGGCTACAACTTTTATTTGAAACTTTTAGCTGTGAAAATTTAAATAAGAACGGTTCTGAGGTGAAGATTGGAAATTCGTATAAGTTATATGCACAATATACATTATATTATTATATAGTTTGTATGCATATAGTTCTGTTTATATGCATAATTATAAAGTGCTCATATTTCATATATTTTATACCAACAGTAAGTCTCATAAATGTAATTAAAGAAAGTACTGTGGCTTGCAGCAGATATTTTCATTGAGTGGACATTATTGAACGTATAGGACGATTCCATTAAAGAAGAAATAATTTTTTTATAGCTCATCTTAAAACTTGATATAAAAAAAAACTAAAGAAGTTGTTTATATGTACAATTAATAAACAATGTGATTACACAAAAGTATTAAGGTTGCTAAATAAACCTAGGAAGTCTTCTTCAAAACCTGAAGTGAGACGAATGCACTCTACTGCAGCATTTACAAACTAATCTATTCCAATTAAACATCAAAATTATGCGACGGTATGGGGCACAAAACATTATAATGCCTTGTAATTGGAAAACAGCCTTAGAGACCTCCGTTCTTGATAATTATAGTCACAACCGGGTATAACGACAATGAAAGAACCGCATAATTTAGACCATTGTATCTGATGAGCATATGATCGTTTTTAAAAAGATGTCAATTGAGGCGACAATTCTAGTTCGTGTTCTGGAAGCTGTTGCCTCACGAAAATTTCGCCTTGTTTCTTTTTAGTAGTCTATATTATATTACATATTATAAATCGGCAATTGGGAATATGAAAAAAAAATTTTGGTTTTTTAAATGTATTTTAAAACTTTACTATTGATAATAATGATATATAATGCGAAAAACTTAAAAAAAATTTTTCAATTAATTATAAGCAATTAAAAGTTGATTAAATTTAAAAAAATCACGTGACTGTGAATGCGCTACGATTGGTCATCATAGTTTTGACGTCATAATGGTAGAGCTATTTAATAACAATAGAGCGTTTACGGCTATTACGTGTGATTTTTGTCAATAATATTGAAAATTACTGCTAAAAAACGATTTAACCATGACAACAGAATTAAATAGATCAAAACATTGTATGAAACAGAGAGAAGACTGAGAAAGCCAGATCGCATGAATACACTTGCTTCCATCTACTCCGAGTAAAGGTGTTTGGAACTATTCCTTAGTCAGTTTGTGTTCCTTTCTCCACCGTTCTACACTCGGAACGCTTTTCTTCTCTCTCATGAGCATAGATAAGTCGTAAGCTATCGCAAAATAAATAGAGCTATAATTCTCAACTGAAATAGCGATAGCTTACGACTTATCTATGCTCATGAGAGAGAAGAAAAGCGTTCCGAGTGTAGAATGGTGGAGAAAGGAACACAAACTGACTAAGGAATAGTTCCAAACACCTTTACTCGGAGTAGATGGCAGCAAGTGTATTCAGGCGATCTGGCTCTCTCAGTCTTCTCTCTGTATAAAAACTACCATTAAGACGTCACACATGCTCGGATTTGTTCGGGAGCTGTCGGCGTGTCTCCGGTACTGGATTTAAAAATTTATTTTTATTTTGATATAAATTTGAAATTATTGCGAAAAAATGAAAACTCACTAGATTTATTGTGAAGTGACAATTGTCGCCTCTCTTGATTAGTGACACGCCTAACGAAGTAGAACTGTGTGGCAATATGTACATTAAATTGTAGCCATTTTTTTTAATTATAAAAATCAAAAAGACCATACTAAGTTGCTTTTTTAGTCGTTAATAAATATTTTATTTATTTCTAGAGAGTTGGTTTTCGGTTACTCCGGAGCTGGTTGGTAATCATATAGCTAATCGTTGCACCTGTGACATTATTATTGATGCGTTTTGTGGAGCCGGAGGAAACACAATTCAATTTGCACTTACGTGTCAAAGAGGTATGCATTTGAAACAAAAAATATTCTTATAGAAATTTAAATACATTCATCATTAATTTTTATTTATAGTTATTGCTATTGATATTGATCCAGAAAAAATAAAACTAGCACAACATAACGCTAAAATATATGGAGTTTTAGATAAAATTGAGTTTATCGTCGCTGACTTTTTCGACATATATCCAAAACTAAAAGCTGATGTAGTTTTCTTAAGTCCTCCTTGGGGAGGACCAGCCTATTTAAAGGTATATATTAAAATATTATATTAGCCGTTTATATTACTATATATATATTTTTTTTTTAAATATAGACTGATATATACGACGTGGAAAATATATTACCAAAACCTTTTTCTCAACTTCTAAAAGCTGCTCAAACGGTTACCACAAATGTAGCGGCATTTTTACCAAGAAATACAAACTCAACTCAGGTAAACATTTTTAATTAATTAAACTATGTAGAATTAAGAGATGAGGAGCTTGTATAAAATATTTTTTTTTTAATTCGACTTTTGCGATGTGTTCAATTCATTCAGAAAGCAATCTTGAATATATATTTTTTAATTTTTAGTTGATCATGCTAGCTGGAGGAAACGGTGAAAATCGAGCTGTTGAAATCGAGCAAAACTTCTTAGACAAAAAATACATCGCGTTAACAGCATATTACGGCGGTTTGATCAATGAATGAAGTAATAATATTAATTTTAATTAGTATTATATTGTTTTATGAAAATTTTTTAAAATTTTATCATTACCTCAATAATTACGATAAGATGTGTGTTATTAAAAAAAAAAAGAAGGAATTACAAAAAGACGTGTATTTAAATTCTTAGATTTACATTATAATTACTTAAATAAACATATTATTAATCTTTCATTTCACCCTCTTCATCTTCCTCGTCGATTCCACGAATGTACAGAACGTTGTTGCATCGGATTAAGACCTCTCCAAGATTTCCTTAACATAAAAAATAATGGGCATTTAAAATAATGTATTAGATTAATTCGAATGAACAAAAATAAATCTAAGCTAACTACAACACTTTTAAGGGGCCCCGTTTTGAGTAGTCTAAAGTGGGGCCCTGAAGGCAATTATTCTCAAATTGAAGGTCGTAACCTTCAAAGAGCTCACGAAAAATATTTGGCAAAATCACTGTTATCTTAAATTTAAATTACCCCTCCCTCCACCATATATTTTTCTACACATACTAGGTTTGTTCGTATTGAAACTAAAACCATGCATTGGTACAAGTCCAGCACAAGTCATGTGCAATAATTTAATAAATAATTAAATTTAGTAATTTGTATACTGCCGTGCTAAGCACCAATGTGGTAATTGCAATAAACCTAAATTATTAATATTATTTCAATGTGTATTCAAAGATACGGTTATTTTGATAGATCTATTTTAAATCAAATATTGACTTATTAAGCTTTTTTTTCTCTTAGCAGAAAACCAGATTAGGGCTCGTGCCCCCGCAGGGCGACCTTAGGCTTATTGTACTCCTGTTCTGCTCATCTATCCCTGTTGTACAAGGAATTTTGGTTATTCCAGGTTTGGTATTCTGCCTAGTAGAAGCAGTCCGTGTACTAAGCTTTTTGTGAGATTTTTGTCTTTTTGGGCGTCATTTATCCCACACAGGTGTCCCACTATTAAGTTTAATAACATAATTAAAATGTTGAAAAATTATATTAATGTTTTCCATCTTTTTTTTTTTTTTTTTTCATTTCCTTAGCAGAAAACCAGGTTAGGGCTAGTTCCCCCCGCACTGCAGCCTAAGGCTTATTGCACTCCTGTTCTGCTCATGTATCTCTGTTGTGCAAGGATCCTTGCTTATTCCAGGTTCAGCATTCTGCCTAGCAAAAGCAGTCCATGTACTGAGCCTGTTTGGGCGTCATTTATCACATACAGGTGTCGCCACTTTGTGAGGGCTTTGCAGTCAAAAATGATATGGGTCGAGTTTTCCTCCTCATCCCCACACAATCTGCAATTGAGGTCTCGTTGACACACCCCAATAGTCTGCAGATGCTTTCTCAGTCCACAGTGTCCAGTTATCAGTCCCGTTACTGTCCTGAGTTGGTTCCTTCCCAGCCGTAAAACCACAGCTGGGAGCAAGGGGCAGATTCTCCCCATCATTCTCTTGCTGAGCTTCTGATCAGGAATTTCTTGCCAGTATTTTCCATCGAAAACTCATTCTTTTTAAAGTCACTTAAAACCTTTGTGTTTAGCATGGCAGTATATTATTACGATCTTTTTACTTTTTTTTAAATTCACCTCTTGTAACATAAAAGTATAAATTTTTCCAGGCCGGTTTATTATTATTTTTTATTTAAGATTGCTGCAACTGCTGAGATCATTAGTGATCGTGGAATCCGTGTGAATATATATCCGTTTGAATTAGTGAATCGTGGAATCAAGAAAAAATTATGAACTTATAATTGTATTCGAACCTAAAACCACTGGCGTATACAGCAGTAATTTAACCACCACATTTGAAGCCTTGAGGGAAAAAACGTTTAACAGTGGTTGATAGAGCGTTGTGAGTGCCTAGTGGAATATACCCTAAGTAATCCAAGGTTTATTATTATGTGCATAATGAACTAATAGTCTGATTGCTTTTTCGTTCATGAGTCGATATAAAGGACCTTTTTCTATTTGTTACGTTAGATATTAGCATCATTTTAATAGACTGTTTAAAAATGATGCGAACCATTCGTAAATACAAATATTTGTAACAACTGTGGTATAAATAGACTACCAGCGAAAAACTATAAAATGTTATATACCTGTGCAGGCTCCATCCACATGTTCTTCTGTGTTAGCTAACTGTAAATTCATGTATCCGTCTACGGACACCAAATATCCTTTATATTCATGACCCCACTTTAGTTTAACCATTACAGGTTTTCCTGTTAAACTATTCAAGAAGGGTTTTGGATTAATGGGCATAGCAGTCGCCATGGTTGGTGTTTTGTATTAACTGTAATGCAAAAAGAAAGTAATTAATACATTTTAAAAACAGTAAATATAATATTAACATTGCATTTCTTAACCGCGCCAAACCAATGTTTTCTATTTATATATAAAATTATTTTAAATCGGCGTTGGCTTTTTCAATTTTAATCTATCAAATATACTATTTTAATTCAATTTTACTTACATATATTTAGAAATAAATAATCCAATTTATAAAATAGCTTGTAAGCCCACTAAAGCGATTGAAGAGTTAACCTCAAAATTCTGAAACAACGCTTGAAAATTTCTTTACTTCAAATGAGTGCTGTTTTACGGAAAATGAAAAATACTTGACAACTTTAAATCCTTATGCCATGTGCAGCCGTAAAGAAATGTCAAAGTATATTTAAAATGTAAAAATGAGTATCTATTTCCATTAAAAATCATAAATTTATAACTTAAAATCGTATTTATTATTGGTTATTATATATTATTATAATCAAAGCTTATGTGCGTTGATTTATTTAAGTAAAATTTATAATATGTGGAACCAAGTAACGCAAGTAACCAAATTGTTAAATAAGACATTAATTAAGAATAACAAACCATGCACCCATTTGTTCCATACAAATAGTTCCAATTTTAATAAGAATAACTCATTTAAAGATGCTCAAAGAGTAAAACTAAAGTCTACGTTGTATTATGTAAGTGCAGCGGGAATTTTGGCTGCCGGTCTAAGTTATGCGGCTGTTCCCTTGTATCGTATGTTTTGTCAAGTAAGAAATTGTATACAATGTCTTTTTATATTTCAATATATGTTTATTGTTTTTTATTTGCAATAGGCATATAGCTACGGTGGAACTACAAGCATTGAGGAAGATGCTAGTAAAGTAGAAAATATGACACCTGTTAGAAATAGACACTTAAAAATTAGGTTTAACGCCGACATTGCAGCAAGTATGCGATGGAATTTCAAGCCTCAACAAACTGAAATTGTCGTAAGTAAAAAGAAAAATATTGTCCTTTTCGAATTTTAGAAGTTGTAATTTTTCATATTGTTAAATCTATTTATCTCCTTATAACAAGTATAATAAGATCTGGCTAAAGTTGTATTTTAATAGCACCAGATCTGTTTGATACCAGTAATTTTAAAGAGACGTAAAAATCGTCACCATCGTTTCAACAGCTTGAAAAAATATCTGCTGCAATTTCACAGAACTTTTATTACATGAAACTCGCTGTTAATATAAAAAAAAAAAAAATTATCGCTCTTTAAATGTACCTACTAGAGATGTAACGAATAGTGATTTAACAGAATACCGAATATTCGGCCACACTCTCGGCCGAATATTTGGCCGTTTCATATATGAGTAAATCGTATCAGGAGATGCATTATTTTTTATTACAAAAAATTGGTTGTCTGTAAAGTCGGTTTACGGACGATGTTTTACGTGATAACGAAACATTGATGAAAAATTGAATACTTCTATGAATTGAATTATTATCAATGAATTATCATTATTTTGTCTATAAAAATTAGTTAGTTGAGTTAATTGAAAATGAACAATTTTTTTAAAATGAAATCAGACTAAAAATTATAAAGGAAATTAATTAAATCTTATTAAGTAAATTGTAGAATAAAAATACAAAACACGTTGTATAGGATTCAACAATTATTGAATACGAGGCATAGCTTATTGTAGAAGTTCTGAAAGAAGCTCGCGTGACGGCGTTCCAGTAGCAGAACTCTATCGTGCCCCTCTATCATTTGCACGTATTAATTATTCATAATTATTATTATCAATAATAATAATTTGACATAAATATTTTTAAAACTGGTTAAAACAGTAATTTTTAAATTTCAAATATTATTTACAATTCTTGCAAATTTAATTTAAATATAATCACGAATAATTATAGTCATATTATTCTTTATTTATTATTAGTCATATTATTCTTGAAATGCAAGAATTAATTACCTTTTTCGCTGCTGTTTTGAGAAAACAGTTAATTGAGGTGCATACAAAATTAAATCAGACTGAAAATTATGAAGGAAATCAATTAAATCTTATTAAATTGTAGAAAAAAAAGAACCAAAACACGTTGTCTCGAATTCAACAATAATATCGTACCTCTCTATCACTTGTACCGCGTTCTCGTTTGCACGCACAGGCTCAAACGGAACGTGACACTTTTTCATACAGGCTACCCAGTGTTCATCAATTTATAAGACGTTATTACGTCAAAAAAAATTAAACGGCAACCGAAATTGATTTTTATTTAACAAGCATTCGCCTAGATCGGACACTAGATCCATATAAGTAGTGGTTTCTAAACTCAAAGCAGGTTTCTACTCGAGGAAACTTTACTCAAATGCAGAAAAAATTGTTTTGATTCATCAAAATTAATTCGTCTTAATTGATTTTCAATTTTAATTTGTAATTTAAATATGAAAAATTTATTTTGTTATGATTTAGTATTCGGTATTCGGCCGAATAGTACACAATATTCGTCCGAATACCGCATATTAAAAAATGCAGCCAAATACCGAATAGTAGCCGAATATTCGTTGCATCTCTAGTACCTACTTTGGTTAGACAGATCCAATGTTTTCTAAGGTGGCGTCATTATAAAAGATTAAACATTAAAACTTATTTCATTTTTATCTAAGGTTGTTCCTGGAGAGACGGCTCTTGCATTTTATACAGCATTAAATCCTACAGATCGTCCTGTAACTGGCATCAGCACATATAACGTTGTGCCGTTCGAAGCAGGACAATATTTTAACAAAATTCAATGTTTTTGCTTTGAAGAACAACAGTTAAATCCTCATGAACAAGTAATAAAACTAACACATTTAATTCGATTAAAATAACATTGAAATGATTTCCAGGTTGATATGCCGGTCTTTTTTTATATAGACCCTGAATTTGTTGAGGATCCAAAAATGGAATTAATAGATACAATAACGTTATCTTATACATTTTTTGAAGCCAAAGAAGGGCTAAATTTGCCAGTACCTTCTTTTGTGAGACATTAACATTTGTTATTTAGTAATATAGAAAATTTTATTTAAAAAAAAGAAACGTACAAAATAGATATTTTTAAAAAAGTTTTTAATCGCAGTCTTTTTAATATTGGATGGCAATGGAAATAGGATAAAATCGTCGCATTCCCATACATTTGTCCTGGTCGATAAATATTGTATTTATTTTATTCTGTAAGTTTGTTTCAAGTTTGGCTCTGGTTTTTAATAGTTCTTGATGTTGTGCCTCGGCTTCTTCTAAAGTTCGATGTAATATGTATAAACTTTTTTGCATGTCGATGACTTCTTTTATTAGACGATCTTGTGCTTGATCTTTTGAATTTTCAATACCACGTCGATGTATACGAGCTT
Organism: Sisyra nigra; assembly: GCA_958496155.1. Classification (NCBI taxonomy): domain Eukaryota; kingdom Metazoa; phylum Arthropoda; class Insecta; order Neuroptera; family Sisyridae; genus Sisyra; species Sisyra nigra. The sequence continues at coordinate 32,725,237 of OY292315.1, read as the reverse complement.
CTAGACGAGTTTGAGCAACTTTCATCGGAGGGGATTTCGTTACAATGCCCGCTTTTAGTCTTTCAATTGTGTCTTCGACTGCCGCTATTTCCTTTTGAAGCTATTAGTGAGATTAAAATTGATTAAAATTGTAGTTGAAAAAAAAGTAAAAAGCGGAATTTACTTTTTCTAGAGTATATTGGAGTCTTGTTTTTAAATCTAAGGTTTCAGCTACATGACGAGCTAAGGCATTGTTCGTATTAGACCAAGCATCCCACATTTCTGTGGCACAGGTATTTACTAATAAACCAATATCTCTTCTTAATTGCAACGATTTTCCACGTTCATCTTGAGACTTTTGAACAACTCGATTACTATTTTCTGACCACGTTTGTTTATTGCTTATCCTATAAATGTAACGCTATTAAAGCTTTACATGTAGATGGAATACATACAAGGTGGCTCTAAAGTAAGGTTGTGCTTACAGCCTAGAGCAGTTTTATAAGTCATATTTGTGTCGCATATCGACTGCGTTGCATGATACAACAAAACTAAGCGAGTACAAAACGTTATACTTTTATACCTAATGGGTCCCATACACGTTGAGATCTGCATCGATACATGTTACAAGTATCAGTATGGTGATACAAATGGTAATACATGTTGCAACGTGTTTGGTCACACTATTATATATCGCGCTACTAAAGCATAAGCAGTGTGAATAAACTGGTATATCACGAGTTCATCTCAACGTGTAGGAACAGTTGAAACAACATGGATAGAAATCTCAGATACATGTATCGCCGCCTGACGCGACATGTATCGATACAGATCTCAACGTGTAGGAACAGTTGAAACATGGATGCAAGTCTCAGATACATGTATCGCCACCTGACGCGATGCATGTATTAATGCAGATCTCAACGTGTATGGGCCATTACAGTTCTGTAACATCAACTAAACATTTTTTCGTTATTTAACTTTTACATCCATTTTACATAGCATGACATTGTGTGCTCATTGGGAAACTATTTGCTTTGCCTTTTTAAGTACCTATATCCGAGCAAATGAATAGACAAAAAGCAAAGATAGAAGAAAAGAACTTTTGGAATGAAATCTTTTGTATTATAGATAATCACTCATACTGAAGAAAGATAGTGAGTTCATGACAATTATTTTTAGGTTTTATATATATTTAGGTGTCTATACTGCTTACGTAGTATCATATTGTTCAATTCCTCCGTAATACTGAATGCCTTTTGACATATTGTTTAATTGATGGCACATAGAATCAATTCCAAGTGCTCCTTCCTTGCTTCTAACATCCGTTTCCAGCAAATTTTGAATAGCTCGATTGTTCTTTCTCTGCTCTAAAGCTTTATCCAATAAATTATGAATTCGATTTCTATAAGCTCGAACCAAGTCCATTTCTTTTAACAGTGACTGTTCTACTTCATCATGCACAATTTCGATTCCTTATATATATAAAAAAAAATCCTATAGATATTTTTCAGATAAAAATAAAACCGTAGATTTATGGTACAATTTATGCGCTATATAAAAGCGTTGGAATATGATTTTAAAAAACTTAATACAGGCTATTTTTTCGAAAATAGTGTCTCTTTTAACCCAAAAAAACAATACGTTGGTCAAGGGATGTTAAAAAATAATCGATTTAAATAAAAATCGATTAATATAATCAATTTTCATAGTAATATTAATCGATTTTTAAATCTATACTAATATATAAAATTGAAGAGTTTGTTTGTTTGTTTGTTTGTTTGTTTGTTTGATTGGTTGAACGGGCTAATCTCAGGAACTACTGGTTCAAATTGAAAAATTCTTTTAATGTTGGATAGCCTAATTATTGGGGAAGGCTTTAGGCTATATAACATCACGCTACGACCAATAGGAGCAGAGTATCGATGGAAAATGTTGCAAAAATCAGGGAGATTTTTTCCTTTTGAGAGCGTTCGTGGCCTGCCCTGCGTAAACGATTAAAGTTACGCAAAAATCATGTGGAGCAAAATTGTTCCTCTTAAAAAGTTCTACAAAAAAGTCAGCGACGACATATGTCTATCTTTTACGGTTAGCCCGTTATAACCTTTTTAATGGTTGTTAAGGTTGTTTCAAAAATAATTCATTATTTGCGAAATCGTTTTTAGAAAGATATTATTAATTCTTACCCAAATACATATGGTTTTTAATGAAATTTGGTATGATGATAAATGACAATCTGAGTCATAAAAAAGAATACTTTTTATAACGGGAAAATGTCTAATTTATCCGGGAAATTGAAAAACGGTTTGGAGAAAAAAATTATGCATAAACTCTATTTTTAGTTGAAAATGGATTTTGGTGATATTTAAGTATGATAAATATGCAAATCATTATCTAGAACACGTTTTATCTCGGAAAAATTTCTCATTTCATCGGGAAAATAGAGAAAACTGGTTTGAAGAAACATCATGCTGAAACTAAACATTTTTATCTGATTACAATATATTTATAGTAATAACTCATAAGGTCCTCAAGGCAAAATCATAATTTTTCTTTTCATACAGTCCAATTTTTATCCAGGAAAAATTTATGTTCCCGTAGGATAGATACGTTTTTGTTTTTCAAAGAACACAAGATTACCATAATTTCTTGCAATATGATGGTTTAAGAGACAGTGAATGATATGGGCTACTTTTTATTATAGAATATTGTACGGTTCCCGTAGGATAGGCTAAAAATAGAATCCTTCAGGAACGGAGTACTTCAAAGGAGTTTTCTAAAAGTTCATGAATATGAGTTTTAACGAATTTTTCTCAGGAAAGCTTGATCTCTTTTTTATCCAGGAAAAATGTTCTACTCCCGTGGGATAGATATGTTTTTGTTTTTCACAGAGTAAAAAATAGACATGATTTTTTGCAATATCATAGTTGAGGGATCAGATAATAATATAGATTATTTCTTATGAAGATATGATTTTATATTTAACATCCGAAAAATAATGAAAAATTTTGAAACGTTGAAATTTCTTTCATTGTTAATTTTCGAATACATATTTAGAATGTAGCGTGTTAAATTACATTTAAAAAATCAACAATTAAAATTTCAACTTTTCTTTTCAAAACTCCCCACTTTTTAAAATATGTAAGGCCTCCTAAGTGAGCGCTTGCGCTTTTCCTTCTCAATATTTGTGTACTTTTAACTTTTTTTTAGTAGTCAGTACTGAGCTGATTCATAGATCATTCGACATTCAGGCATTCAGCTTCTTGCAATATATTATAACAGATAAAGAAGTACAAGTTTAAAATATATTATTTGTTACAACGGTTACAGGCGTTGCAATAATCAATTAACATTTAAATTTTTTTTACGTTACTCTTTGTTTAAGTTTCATATATTCTTTTTTCTTCATTATATTTTAAGTTTACATACGTAAATTTTATCAATAAAACAACCCAGTAGTGTTATGCAGCGTTCCTTTATTATTCCCTTTCCCGTGCCATTTTCTACTATAGTTCCACTCTTACTGATCATAGTGTGATGTACGGTGTACCTAAGATAGCTCATGTTATACTGTTAAAGTAGAAAAAAAATCTTCAAATTAATCAATAAATATTGCCCATTACAGACATACAATGTTTTTCTTGGTTTCGTCCGCGTGGTTTTAAATTAGCATTATAAGTACCAAATTTTATCTCTTCAATGGTTCTTAAATGATTTGTGGATAAAACAAAGCAAGTTTTAACTCCTTTAGAATTGTGCCATAGGTTCCCGACTCTTAACCTTCTCTCATCCTTATGTGACGCAGACGGAGTTGCGTGGGTCAGCTAGTCGATTATATAAATTACGCGTTTAAATTGATTTTCAAAAACAGCGCAAACTTAAATGCAAACTAGCTGTAACGGTTTTTTTCATTCTTGTCATTCAAATATAGTAGACATTCATTCAAATATTTGATTGTTAAATTTAAAATTTATTATTGAAATCGAAAATAGTTTTTGAAGCAATAAGGTTGTAATTTTGTTAGGATGCTCATAATTTCATTTTTATTATAATAAAACGTTTAATGGTACTGAAATTGTGTATCAATAATCATATTTGCCTTATTCCTTACCGTGAAAGTTTAATGGAAGATTCGCTTTAATTTTTAGTTTTGAATTGGTTATTTTTTTATTCATATTATTTTATTTGCTTTTTAATCTGATCAATTGTTAGTATGAATCTCATAGGTTTCATCATTATTGGAATATGAAAGGCAAGTAAATTTTTAAATAATAGAAAAAATCGATTTTTTCGAATAAATTGATTTTTGACAAATCGATTAATATTGAATAAAGAAAAATCGATTTTTATTTAATCGATTCTTTTCCATTAATCTCATATCCCTACGTTGGTCCCTTCAGTTTCGTGTTAACCGTTTCTCACTGTTTATAATAACAACCAAATGACTCCAAAGTTAAGTTTGGTGGTTGAATTAGTAAAACTTAATTATAAATAGAGCTACCTTCTCTCTGTTCACGTGCATATAAACATTCTTGGCAGATTCTCAATGGCTCGGACAATTCTTTGTTCATTTTTTCCATTAATTCAATAGCCTCGTTTAATAAACCACTTTCAACTATTAATTCTGATAATTCTTTGTTAACCGTATTCCTCCAAAAAGTGAGATCGCTAATGCGATCTCCAAGCATTCTTCCAGAGTCTCGCTGGCCAATATTGGTACCTTCTGGTCCTGAATCTCTATAATTTCAACTTTCATTAATATGAAGATACCCACGCTACTTAGATTTGTTCCAAATGAAAATAAAACGTACATTATACGGTACACGCTATGCGCAATAAAATGGCAACTTATTGCACGTTTTATTTTCATTTGGAACAAACCTTCTACTGTCATTCTATTTAGATAAAATTCGAGTAATGGCCCCGAGAATTGTGGTGTATTCACCTTATTATTTTTTCCCATTTTTCGCGACATGCAACTCCGTATTTTCTTTGGGTTTCCGCTTCTTCGAAGTTACTTTTATTATATAACGTCCATTCTCGAGGTGTGTATCGAGTATATATTGCAGCTCGAACTCCATGTCCAGGATTTAAATCAAACCCAGTAACCAGATCAGGATTGCGTAATGGCTGTGTCGCCATACCATATGGTGTGTAGCAGGCATCGACTAATGGATTAGTTAATGGTAAGCTTGGTCTAAAATAACACATTAATTAAATAATTATCATCTATAGCATAAATTACATCCCAGATAGAACAAAAAATCCAACTCGTAACAGTTTTGTTATAACCAGTTGCACGTTTTGTGCTCCCTGGGATTCCATTTCAAATTATCCGTTTTATATTGGATATTCATTTGATTTGCAATATAAAAGTAAAATGATATACAATGGAGAAGCGACCACGGGTTCGTAGCCTAAAGTTGGTCTCCATGGATGAGGCCTTGGTGTTTCAAAGTAAATGCCGATTCGTGTTGGAATTGGCTTTCCAGCAGTTTGTTCCATACACGGTTGGGCCGCTACTGTAGTCCATGGTTGGAGTTGCTATAAACACTTGTCTTTAAAAAATGACCGGGATAACATTTTTTTGAAATGAACACTTACCGAATAAAATACGGTTTCGTTTGTCATTTTAAATCCTTGAATTTGGTTGAGCCGATTTCCTTATATATTTATTTAAAAAAATATTTTTTTTTTGATAATTTAGTCAATGACAAACGCAACTCCTATCCAATATATAATATTTTGATGGCTGTAGCGGCTGTAGTATTTTCTTGTTGCTAAGTAGCCGTGAAGGATTAGAATTTTTGTTAACAATACATGTAGGGGCTGTAGGGGTATGGTACCTATGCCACTTTGGTATTATACAATTAAAGTATACAATTAAAGTAGCAAATATAAAGTAACTATGTATGAACGGTATGAACTAAAAATATAAGATAAACCTTATTACTCCTTCATTTCCAAAGAAGATATTCAAAAATATTTTTTTCAGAATATCAATAGTGAATACTGAATTAAATACAAATCATTATCTGAATTTAGGAAAATTAGATAATAAAAAAATTTGTCAATAATAAGTCACACTAACTAGTTAAACAAAAAATGTTAGCTTTCGTGCTTCTATTTACATCCTCGTGACGATGCAGGACGAACGGTTTTATTTGCTGAAGAAGCTGAAGGTTCTAGTATTTCCACGGAACCGTTCTTCAACGAATTAGTCGACCTATTGGAAGTTCAACAGGATTGTCGGGCTAATCTACGTGTACTATATCGAGCGGACAACTAGTGACGGGGGAAGCTTTGAATCGCCTCGTAAAAGTGATTTCAGATTTTATTAAGATATCCCCGCTTTCAGCTCGTCCAACTCCGGCAGGAGTCGAGGACTTGCCACCTTGTAACGGCCTGGACCCACGGACGCTTATCGAGCATGTGGAAGAAGTCCAAACCGCAGTTGAGGAAGGGGGGGGGGTGACGCTGATGTAATTTGGCATTTGCACCGAGGGGCTTCAGCTATCTTTCAGAAATGGCCCAATGACCATATATCTAAAAATATGGTATGGACACAAATTTCCAAAGACATTACCCTGAAGTTTCTGTCACCCCTTTTGAGACAACCTGTATATAATTTTAATAAATCAAAACTATTTTTATAAAAATATTTATTTTTTTCGACGAAATCAATTATCATCGCGTATTTAAAATAGCATACACATTATTTTTAAAATTTTTTTTAAATTTTACACAAATCAAGAGCATTCAAATTTTATTTGAAGAATTGGAATTTGAAATTTAGAGAAAAAAATAAGCATGTTTGACTTAAGACATGTAGTATTAATATGGATTATTCAACATGTATTCATATGCCTTAAACCAACTACACTAAAAGCCAATACATTACAACAAAAACTATGTGTGACGTTGAAAATCCAGTAATCCAACATATCTTGGTTCATATCTGCCCGACTAAAAAGAGTTACCTACTGTATTTACAATTTTTACTGTAATATTTTTTAAAATTATTTTATATCAATTATAACTATGCAATTAACAATCAAAAAAAGGCACTAATAACAATTAATGCCTTCAAGTATTCTTACCATTATAGAACAATAATAAATAAAAATTTTTATAGGGATCTTTAAATCTTTATTTATTTATTTATTTAACATTGATATTATTTAATCCATTGCAATTTAACTCTAGGACTACTGGTCACTGGTGTATAAAACGACAATACATTCAACCACGCTATTAACTGATCTAAATCTTTAAACCAGTTAACATTTTATCGCATTTTTAGTAGATAAGTATGAAGAAGAAAAAAAACATCAACAATTGCATCGATAGTTAGTTTATTTTTTTACGTTTAATTTTATTAAGTGCCTTAAACATTTTCAAAAATTAACATTTTTAATATGAATATATGTATATCTACATAACATATTCATCTGTGAAATCGAATTTAAAGATGCGTTTTTTATATGTGAGATAAATCTATGTTGAAACATTTGAAATAACAATATATATTAATAAATTTAATTATAATAAAATCTGTGTTGGAATATTAAAATCTTGCGATTTTTGCAGTATAATTATCATTGATATTAATTTGAAATCCGTATCTCAATATCTAATAGTCGCCGTAATTGGATAAGCGCGACGCATTCCCAAACATTTGTCTCGATCAATGTAAAGAGCGTTAACTTTGCTAAACAAACTGTTTTCCATTGAAGCTCGCGTTTTCAATAATTGCTGTTGTTGGGCTTCGGCTTCTTGTAATTTCCTGTGAAGTTGATCAATACTTTTCTGTATTTCGGTTACTTCGTGAATTAGTCTGAAACAATAATAATTCATATTGATCTTTATTTTTATAATGATAGTTTCTATACTTTTTCTGAGCTTCATCGCGTGAATTTTCGATTCCACGCCGATGACTTCGAGCCTCGAGTCGAGTTTGAGCTACTTTCAATGGTACAGATTTATCATTGATAGCCTTTCGTAATAATTCCATATTCTTTTCCACATCAAATATTTCTTGTTGAATCTAAGTAGGACATAATTTCTAATTAGAAATATAAAAAAAAAGAAAGATATACAGTTAAGTCTATATTTGTGCGGTAGATATAGGAACTGAATTAAACTTAAAGGAATCACAAAAAAAAAAAACAAATACTAAGAAATTTCAAATATACTTATAAGTCTTTTAACAAATAATTGTGTATAACATATATTAGAAAACATTTTAGGCGAGGTATCAAAATAAAATCGTAAGTATAAAATACATCGAAGAGTTACAAAATAGTAAGAAACGATGAACGTAAAAATTATCATGATTCAATAATTAGCAAAATAAATTAAAGAATTGATTCCAAAAGTAAAATATTATATACTTAATGCAGAAGCTTTGTTTCCATCCAATGTACTCGTATGTATTTCGTAAAGGACCATAAATCATAGATTAAACCAGTGCTACTAAGAAGTTGTTTGCTTGCTACCGACCCTGGGGAACACGATAAATATTGGCGGGCAATCGAAATTATTAAAAAAATATTCGCTTGGCTTCGACCTTCAATTTAAGAATGTCGGAACCGGAGGTGAAATAATAATCAGAAGTATCGACTTATCGGAGTCGAAACCCCGTAACATCCCTAGTCTGAAGACCGTTCAAAACTAATGAAGAGAGCGTCTAAGGCGAACAGTTCCTTGCAGTTTACTTAAATGTATCCTATTCCAGGGGTGGGCAAGCTTTTGTAAATAACAGGGACCAGAGTCTTATTTCTGGAAAAATTAGGTTTTCTAACGTTTACATGTTTTTGGAATATTTATACGCATTGATGACTATGTGATTGCCTATCCATCAACATTTTATTAGTTACTGAATGTTTTGATTGTACGTGGGTTGCATGGAAAGTTACACACGTTACACATACATAGTGACAAAATTTAAATCGGTATTGAAAGATTTTATTTATAACGGAAAAAATTTTGGGGGTCAGATATTAATTTAAAAAAAAATTAATACTTAGGTTTTGTATATTATTTGTATATTAAAATACTTGGCCGTTATGTCAACAATTAAAGGAGCGTCTGTTAATAACGTCAGGGGTTTTTGGATATTATCTGTTCCCTTCCCCCCAAGTAAGATGTGAAATTTAGCTCAACTTCCTCCCCCGTCTCCCAATCACACTTAAGATTTTTTAAAATGTATTTCTAATGCAAATGCATTGGATATTTTCTAAGAAAATATAATTTTCTGAACGTAATACAATATTGTATAAGATTTTAGGCCATGTTTTAGTGAAGAAACATTTTTTATGAGGAAAAAATAGCATGATACTCTTCCAGACCCCTCCTCATCCCAAAGTAAAATCTTATTTGTGATTCGGCTCGATTCCTTGCCTCCTTATTGTCTCAAGTAACTAATGGGCTCCCTAAGAAATTATCCTAAATTTTCAATCGAGGCAGGCTCAGTTCTCCAGGGACTTTATATTGATATATACATCCATTATAACAGTGTAACACCGTAAGAATGTATGGGTCTCAATAAACATTGAAAAAAATTCGTGCGAAATAAAGAGTATAAAAAGCACCACACAAAAACAGGTACAACTATATAAAATAAGTGCATTAGTACCGCATAAAGACGAGTTTCAGATTTAGTTTTCGCTTCCAAAACCTCAGCAGCTCGCCGCGCTAAGGCATTATTTGTATTTCCCCAAGCATTCCAAACCTCATTTGCACAAGAATTAATTAAATTATCAATATCAGACCGCAGCTGCGCAGATTTAGATCGTTCATACTGCGATTTCTTAACAGCTTGATTACTGTTTTCAGCCCACGTTTCCGTTGAAGTAATTCTATAAAAATAACCCTTTGAACATTTTTTCTTGGCTTTCAAAGACTATAATTTACGTTGTGTCGTATTGTTCGATTCCTCCATAATAATGAAGACCATTTGAAAAGTTGTTGAGCCTATGGCACAATGAATCTATATTAATAGCTCCTTCTTTACTCCTGACGTCTGTTTCTAATTGAAATTGTGCAGCGCGATTATTTCTTTGTTGGTCTTTTGCTCGTTGGATCATTGCACGCATCTTTTCTTGATCGTTTCTGATTAGTTCAACTTCTTCAAGCAGGCTATTCTCGACTTGATCGTGAACTAAATCTAATCCTAAATGGGGGAAAAAATTGACTTATTCAGTTATTAAAATGGATTTCTTAAATTCACCATCGCGTTGTTCGCGTTGATACAAGCATTCTTGTGCTATATGCAACGGTGCTTCCATGTCTTGAGTCGATTTTTCCATTGCTCGAATTGCATCGTTCAATAAATTTGCTTCGATCACTAAATTATCCAATTCAAGCTTGACTTCGTTACGCCAAAAATTCAAATCAGTGAGTCTCTCTCCAATTGTGCGTCCTGATACTAATTGATTATCGGCAGTTTTCTCATCGGTTTCTCTGAATATTTTTTCAAAATTTTCTTGTATGGAAAACAATATTTTTAAGGAATACCTACCTCATAAGTCGTACGAAATCACTCCGAAGGCGTTCTGAATAATTACGTGTGGTATCCGCTTCATTATATTGACCAATGTTGTTTTGGTCCCATTCTTTAGGGGTATATCTAGTGTTAAGAGCTGCACGGGCCGCGTGAGCTGGATTTCTTTCATATCCAGTGACTAAATTTGGAAAATGTAATGGAGCCGTGGACATTCCCTTGGGCGTGAAACAAGGGTCTGCTAATGCATTTGTAACAGGTTGGCTTGGCCTATAATAATTTTATAATAGAATGAAAACTTCTGTAATAAATAAAGGTACCGCATTTGCCGGACGATAAGACGCACTTTTTTACTCTGAAAAATTGACCTAAAATCATGGGGTGCCTCTTATGATCCAATGCGTCTTATAATCCGATAATATAATAATAATAATCAATAATATTAAGTATTATAATAAATAATTATAATTATAAATAATAATAAACTTACCTACAAATAAATACCTATGTATTACAATAATTAAGTGAATTAAATAAAGTAATTAAAATATTTAAATTTTTTGTTTTTTGTAAAAATTGTGTTAGTGTGTTTTATCGTCCAAACTATACTTTTTTCTAAAAATTTATATATGAATTTTGGGGTGCGTCTTATGGTCCGATGCGTTTATCGTCCGGCAAATACGGTAATTATATTCTTGTCTTATGAGATGAAAATGTCTCATTTATAGATAGATTTGTATATAGGTATATACACTGAAAAAAAGATTTTCAAAAGTTTACATTTACATAGATAGAATCTGACTTGTGAAATTTTTAAAAACTAAATCTGATGTAAATTCTCTTTTCAAAATTCTTATCATCTAATAGACAGGTTTAAAAATTGTTAAATGAAAATAATGAAAAAGGTTGTTTTTGAAATGAAAAAAGTTGTATCAGAAGTTAAAATAAACTGTATTTTTTAATAAAATTCAAAAGCAAGAAATTAATCGATTTGGTAAGTAAATTAAGTGAAGCATCGTAATTATATATGAGACATATTTCTTGACTCAAGAGACAACAAGAATATCATAGCTAATTAAAATTACAGTGGTAATACTCCAACATTTTCATATCCAAGAACAGGGCGCCATAAATTTGGCTTTGGAGTTTGATAAGAATATAATCGACGAGGAGGTGTTGAATCTCTGTTCATTATTTTGTATTGTTCAATACAAGCTGAACTCACGGGGGCGGCGCTCCATGGTTGTAATTGCTAAAATAAAAACATCAAAATTTCAATAAAGTTTAAAATCTTTATAAAGTCTCACAGAACGTAAATCTGGAGCCTCTTGCGCATTTGTAGCCTCAGTCTGAGGCTTCTTATTTTCCTCGGGCATTTTATCAAGTACTCAATGTATAACTAGTTATAATTTCGATAATTAAAAAAAAATTCTCAAATATTTAATTGACATAATAAATTTTATGGATTAAAAAAAGTCCTTCAATAAATAATATTCAAATGTTATTGTAACAATGATGATCCTTTTAAAAATGTGAACTTTTGGAAATTGAACAAGATCATATATCTATTTCTCTTACACTAATTATACTGCGTATACAAATGCATACTTGCGCTCTCGTGCTCTGTTATTTTCCTATGACAGCCAATGACAGCTTTAAATAGCATGTCATATCGGCAAAGGAATTCAAAAACGTGACACATGAGCTCCATTCAGTCACATTCCGTCAAACTGATTAATACATTCATTCGAAACACATTAAATCCGTGAGTGATAACATTAATTTCCAACGCTCAAAATGTCCTCGGCTATTCCAGATAATGCACCAGATCGTAATTAATTTTATTTATATCGAAACGATTTTTTATTAAAAAGTTATTTTACTCGTAGATTGTCCAGGACCAGCTTCTGAACAGGCTGGAAAAGGTGATGCATGTGCAGGATGTCCAAATCAAAACATTTGCTCAAGTGGGGAAGCCAAACAAGGCAATCAAGCAGCAGCTCAAGACGTTGCTAAACGCTTAGTCGATGTTAAAAACAAACTTTTAGTCCTTTCGGGAAAAGGAGGGGTTGGAAAGAGTACTATCACTGCATTGTTAGCCAGAGCATTAGCAGCTACTAGTTCAGAGACAAATGTAAGCATATACAGTTTTATATATTAGCTTTTAATAATTCTAAATTAATATTATCAAGCCTTGGGTAGTTCTAAGAACTTGCTATGTATTACTGTATAATACTATGAATTCTGGTGAATTCTTATAATCAGTGGCGGGTGACAGGTTTTCTTAGAAAAGGCAATAAACTACAATATATTTACATATAAAATAAATAGTTGTTTGTATATTAAATGGACACAAGGCAGAAACATTAAGGAATACTTTTAAAAATCTAAAATTTTTATATAATTTTCAAAGAGCTGTAACTTGTAGGAAAGTAGTCGTAGTGATAAATTCAAATAAGGAAATTGTAATATTAGTTTTTAGTTTATTGATAATCTTTTTTTCTGTTGATAAGGAACTTAAAATTCGTTAATGATAAAATTTTCAGCAATTGTCTCCATGAAATTTGCAGAAAAATTCTTAATCTCTTAACTATAAACTCAGTAATTATGTTTGTTGTAAGAAATTCAATAAATTAATACAAAATTAAAAGAGTTTATTCTACCCTAAATTAAGCGGACAGATAACAGTTAGTTATGGATAAACTAGAGATATTGAATGTTACTATTCAACCTTCAAGTACCTCAAAGAAACACTTAGTGTTAGACGCTTTTTACATTGAGGCGATAAGGGGTCGTTCAAGTATTACGTAAGCATAATTTTAGTGAATTTTTTAACCCCTCCCTCCCTATTGTCAACAAAACACTACCCCCCGCCCTATGCTTACGTAAACATGTATGCATGTTTTAATATCAATTGTTTTTGGGAATTCTTGTATATAATCTTCGCTATCAAGCATAGACAATTATTAGGGTAACCATATTTATTTGAATTAGAATCTACTAAACTTTGCAAAACAAAAACAAATAATAAATATAAATTGCTGACGTAATCACCATCTAGACCTCCCCGGCCTCTATATCATCAAAAATAAGCAAATAAAAAACTCCTACCCCACCTTCGGTGTTAACGTAATACTTGAATGACCCCTAAGTGATATAACACCTAAAAGACTGACAAGCGGGACTTCGAGCGATATGTCGCGCGAGTGTGAACCTTTTTTAACCGACTTCAAAAAAAGGAGGAGGTTCTCAATTCGACTGTATTTTTTTTTTATGTTTGTTGCATTTCCGACTGGGTGAAGCGATTTTGATGATTCTTTTTCTATCTGAAAGCTGGTGCTTCCCGAATGGTCCCATTTTAATTTGAAGGAAATTGTTTACTTCTAAGGGGTTGAAAACTAAGGCATGAAATACTAACTTCTTATTGGATGGCTCGATTTTGAAAATTATTTTTTTATTTGAAAGCCAGTGCTTTTCGTGGGGTCCAGTTTTAATTTGAGGGAAATCATCCACTTCTAAGGGGTTGAAACCTAAGGGATGAAATATTAACTTCTTACTGGATAGCTCGATTTTGATAATTCTTTTTTTATTTGTAGAACACAATATTAAATTAACCTCCTATCCATTAAAAAAAAAATCTCCACTCATAAGGAGTTACAAATAAGAGATGAAATAATATTATTATTTTTTTCTGGCAAACCCGATTTTGATAATTTTGTTTCTATTACGTACAACGTACCTTTAAATTGTTCACATTTCAATTTGAAGAAAAAAATCCATCCCTTAAGGATGAAAATAGGGGATGAAATAGTGACATTTAACCGAATTTTGATAATTTTTGTTTCTGTTGGAAAGAGTAATCCACTTAGTTTTGTTATTACATTTAAAAGTAAAAAATTTCAACCCTTAAGGGCAAAAAGGGATGATGTAGTAACTTTTAATATTAAACGGCGCTGCCTCATATGAGCAGCGCGTTAACGGTTAACGTTAACGGCGTGTAAGGTTAACCATTTTCAAGAAAATAAAATCAGTTATCAAACTTCAGATCACTAAAACGCGAGAAATAAATAAATATTATAAAAAATGAAAAACCGACTTCAAAATATATAAAAATTCTTAAACAAAAAATGCACTAAAAAGTAACAAAATAATGGCGTATCCTTGCAGTATCTACAACTTACAAATTATTAGGATGATACAATGTACAACTATTGTTATTTTTGGAGTTGGTGTCAGTCAAGAAAATAAATATTAATAGTAATTTGTAAAAATTTTAAAAAGATTTAGTTGGTATTGGTATTTTGTAGTTTAAAGGTCGCTAGATATTGTTACAGTTCGAGTATATTGTTTAAAAGTTTATTTGAAAAATAATTTTCATAAGGTATTCTCGTTTTTTGCTAAGTACCAATATAGTCGTATTTCCTTGGCTGACACCAACTCCAAAAATAACAATAGTTGTACATTGTATCATCCTAATAATTTGTAAGTTGTAGATACTGCAAGGATACGCCATTATTTTGTTACTTTTTAGTGCATTTTTTGTTTAAGAATTTTTATATATTTTGAAGTCGGTTTTTCATTTTTTTATAATATTTATTTATTATCGCCTCCGTTCAGATTTCAAGTATCCGACTGTGCGTATTGCCTATCGTATATCGCCATGGTGTCGTTTACATTGTACATTGTATATCGTTTACAAGTAAGCGATGTATTCTGTGTATTTCTAGCATCTAGTTTAATTAAAATAAGAATTGAAATATTTGCGTCACTTAACACTTGCTACATATATCATATGTGCTCTGCTCACATGTGCAATTGCCTAACCAAGTTCAATATACTAGTATCATTGAAATATCGCATGCGACATACAACCTAAACTACCGACTAAAGTAGCATAATTTATTAAGTGACTCATAGCATATAATCAAGCGATATATGACGCTAGTGTGAATCTTTTTTATTGCCTCCATTTAGATTTCAAGCATTTGTCTGTCGTATCGCGTATCGTATATATATCGCTTGCGATATATTTTGTATCAAATCGAACGCCGCTTTAAAGTTATAGAGTGATACAATTTTTTTTCTAGTGCCCTGAATTTGTGACAAGTTGTCGTTTTTACTGAAAATGAATTAAATGAGTAACCGTTCTGTGACGTGGAATTATTTAGTAAGCTATAATCTATCATAAATATATTCCAAAAACTACATTTTTAAAACAAATCTATACTTATATATAAAATTGAAGAGTTTGTTTGTTTGATTGTTTGGTTAAACGGGCTAATCTCAGGAACTACTTGTTCGAATTGAAAAATTCTTTTAGTGTTGGATAACCTAATTATCGGGGGCGGCTTTAGGCTATATAACATCACGCTACGACCAATAAGAGCAGAACATCGATGGAAAATGTTGTAAAAATCAGGAAAATTTTTTCCTTTTGAGATCGTTTGTGGTCTGCCCTGCGTAAACGGTTAAAGTTACGCAAAAATTATGTGTAGCAAAATTGTTCCTCTTAAAAAGTTCTACAAAAAAGTCCGCGACAACATATGTTTATCTGTTAAGCTTAGCCCGCAATAACCTTTTTAATGGTTATAAAGGTTGTTTCAAAAATAATTCATTATTTGCGAAATTGTTTTTAGAAACTTATTATTAATTCTTACCCAAATAAATAAGGTTATTAATTAAATTTGGTATGATGTTAAATGGCAATCTGAGTCATTTAATAGAATACTTTTTAATACGGGAAAATGTCTCATTTACTCGGGAAATTGAAAAACGGGTTGGAGAAAAAAATTATGCATAAACTCTATTTTTAGTTAAAAATGGATTTTGGTGATATTTAAGTATGATGATAGCTAACTATGTGAATCATTATCTAGAATACGTTTTATTTCGGAAAAATTTCTCATGTTTCTCATTTTACCGGGAAAATAGAGAAAAACTGATTCGAAGAAAAATCATGCTGAAACTAAACATTTTATCTGATTACAATATATTTATAGTAATAACTCATAAGGTCCTCAAGGCAAAATCATAATTTTTCTTTTCATACAGTGCACTTTTTATCCAGGAAAAATGTATGTTCCCGTAGGATAGATACGTTTTTGTTTTTCACAGAACAAAAGATTACCATAATTTCTTGCAATATGGTGGTTTAAGAGTCAGTGAATGATATGGGCTACTTTTTATGTTAAAATATTGTACCGCTCCCGTAGGATAGGCTAAAAATAGTATCCTTCAGGAACTGAGTATTTCAAAGGAGTTTTTTAAAGTTCATGAATAAGAGTTTTAACGAATTTTCCTCAGGAAGGCTTGATCTCTTTTTTATCCAGGAAAAATGTTCTACTCCCGTGGGATAGATATGTTTTTGTTTTTCACAGAGTAAAAGATGGACATGATTTTTTGTAATATGGTAGTTTAGGGATCAGATAAAAATATAGATTATTTCTTATGCTAGAATAATGCACGGTGCTTAAAGGATAGCATGACAATTGTATCCTGCAGGAACCGTTTGTTAAAAAAAAGTTCGTGAAATAGATCTTTAAAGTTCGTGGAATAGCGTTTTAACATATTTTCTCTTTAGGATTGAATTAAAACTTAGAATTTTTACTTGAAGATGATTTTTAATTTAACATCCGAAAAATAATAATGAAAATTTTTGAAACGTTGAAAATTCTTTTATTGTTAATTTTTGAATGTCTATAATGTTTAGAAATAAGCGTGTTAAATTATATTCAAACAGTCAACAATTACTCTACTTACTCAACTTTTTCACTATTGAAAAATTTGAACTTAGCGAAAAACTCAGTTAAAAATATAATACATTCAACATTTTCGAATTGTATGCTACTTAAGGAACACAAGTATAAGTATTTTATAATATTCATAAAAACGTATAGAACTTATAAGATAGCTCTTCTAGATAGCTATATGGAATATCTTCCTTGAAAAGTAGTTTATTGGATTTTCATGAACTTTCTATGAATCAAAGATCTAAAAATATCTATCTGTTTTTTTTTGTTGATGGGATGAAAGTTTCTGTTATTCAATCAGTATAATGTAGATACGCTCAGCGAAGCGGGCGGGGACCAGCTAGTCACTAAATATGAGCTGATAAACATTTGCAAATATAAAATAAATAGCGTTGGATGTAACGTTTGGAGATCAAAGTAGTAGTAGAGTAGCAAATTTAAATTTTTATGCAGCTTATGTGCGATAAAGAGAGAGATAGACAAGGATACGTCCAGTATAAATCCGCTGTTTGTACGTGGAAAAAAAAAATTTAACACAAATATAATTATTTTCTGTTATACAATTCATGTTTATTACCTATATTAATTATACATTCATTTATATAATTTACTTATATCCATTTATCTAATATATAAAAGTTATACAGCGCTTGGATTTAATTCCATATAGACTTGTCACTTGTGAAGTGAGAAGACAATTGTCACTTCTTGACAAATTCCATTAATTTCTCATTTCAAACAATTTAGAGTGCTAAAGAACACTAAAAAGAGACGAGCATCTTTGCATAAACGAGATTTGTCCTAAAGCGGCAGTTTACAGAATACGAATTTGAACTGTCGTCTCACTTGATAAGTGACACGTCATACGAAATAGGCATGAATGTATGGAATAAAATTTAAGCGCTTAATAACTTGAAATGGATGTAATTAAATTTTATGAATAAATGCATAATTAATAATATAACACATGAATTGTACTACAGGAAATAATTTTATTTCTAATAAAATAATTTTTTTTCTATAAATCATAGGGATTCCAATCCTTGCCTCCAAGAACCGCACGCCTTTGTTATTAACATGTACCATATTAATTGAAAAAATTAATTTAATCCAATGAATGCAACATATTACAATGGTTACTATGTAAAATAAACAAATATTGATTTAAATTTCAGGTACCATCCAGTATCATTTCATAATAGGGAAGTACCGATAAAAAAAAACAACACTTAAATACATATGATTAAATATTTCCCGTAATGCCACATAAAATAATAAATTCCAAAAGCCATACAGATTTACAACTGTAAATATAATAATTAATTTAATAAACTTACCCGATTATATCGTCCCCTGATTTCAAGTGAATTTCCAATATTTGCTAACATTGTATATTTATCTAATCAAATTAATTAACTAAAAAATTAAGCGTTTATATTTATTTAAAATTAATAAATTTACTATACAACTTGGGGTACATGAGGCAATCCTGTAGCTAAGTTGGGTGAAACTAACTCTTGAAAAATAGGACAACTAGAGTTGCATGGAAGTATAAATAAAGAGGGGTGCAGATTTTGAATAAGGTTACTGGGGAGGAATTCTGTATAATCTATATTTTGTTAAGGAACTTATTTAAATCAATAACTTATAAACGATGACATTTTATTTGGTAAAAATGGATGTAAATGTTATTTTTGTCAATTTTTAGGTCGCTGTATTAGATATTGATATTTGTGGACCTTCACAGCCTAGAGTTTTAGGTGTGCTTGGAGAATCGGTTCATCAATCAGGATCTGGATGGTCGCCAGTTGTAAGTCTAAACTTTTTATTTAACAAATCTGAATTTCAACTGATTTTTTTTTAGTATGTAGAGGATAATCTTTCGGTTATGTCCATTGGATTCTTATTGGGATCCGCTGATGATGCAGTTGTGTGGCGAGGACCTAAAAAGAGTGGAATGATTCGTCAGTTTTTGGCTGATGTAGACTGGGGGTCGCTCGACTATCTGCTAGTAGACAGTCCACCGGGAACTTCTGACGAACATTTATCAATAACTAGTTTCCTTTCAGCTGCTGGAATAACGGGTGCTATCATTGTAACAACTCCACAAGAAGTCGCCTTACTGGATGTTCGCAAGGAGATTGATTTTTGTCGAAAAATTGGTCTTAAAATTGTTGGTGTAGTTGAGAATATGTCCATTTTCGTATGTCCTAACTGTAAAGTAAGTTCTTTGGAAACAAGGGCATCTACTATCCTTGTATTAAGTTAATCCGTTTGTGACGATGGAATCTTAAAATACTTGTTTTAACCACTTTCTGGAGTTCAATTGAACTGAAATTTTTCACACAGACGTGTTCTCGATGACAATACAAAGTTCCATTATTAGATTCACTAACTATCAATTAATTCATCCAATTGATTACATTTTTATATATGTGAAATTATTGAGTAATGAGTTTACCAACATTTTTGATTATGATTCTAAATAGATGAAGTTTTTGTTTGTGCTTTGTACTTTAAATTGGTTTTAAGTTTTATTTACATTTATTATCTTTTTACATAAATAGACTAAATCGGAAATATTCCCGGCTGTGACTGGCGGAGCTATTAAAATGTGCGATGACATGCAAGTACCTTTTCTCGGAAGTTTGCCCTTAGAACCTCGAGTAGCGAGAGCCTCAGATGAAGGATCTGACTATTTAGCAAATTCAAGCGACGATTCACCGGTTGTTAAAGAAATTAAAAAAGTTACGAACAGTATGTTTCTAAAACTATCACTATGCAACAATCATTTACAGAATAATTAAATTTGTTACAGAAATAATCGAATATTGCCAAGCAGAAACATCATAAGGTCCATTGGATTATAGGATATGTTTTAAAAATGTTTTCTTATACGAATTTAATATAATAAAATACATGAAAATGCCTTTGATTATTTTTAATTTTTTAAAGTGAAACTTTTTATACAGCATGTCGCGTGTTACATTCTCGGCAGAGAATCGGCAAGTATTCGGCAGAGAACCGAAAAGTGCTCGGCAGAGCTCGTATACACATTGTTAGCTATATACCATGCCGTTTTAACAGGGTTGTTGCGCGAGTAATTACTGAATGGCTGTTTTCCTCTCCATTACAACGTTTTAGTATATTATAAGTAGTCATTATTTTTTTGCTATTTATAGTCGCTTGGAACGTCCAAGGTCATCAGCGACTTATCTAGTTTTATACTTCGTACTTTTCACTCACTCATTCATGTTGAAGCACGGTTGCATTCACCGGATTTCATTCGGTGAGGAAGTTGGCCTCTCTGAGGAAGTTCAGGCATGTTGAAATCCCCTTCTCAGTGTTCAAGCAGTCACTCAAGCTTTGTGGCACCGACCACTTCCGTCTAAGGTTCTCCGTTTCCATTGTCATTAATTGTCAATCATATTTGCATTGGTATTTGTGTGTTTTGATCAGTGTATTCATATAAATGTTGTTGTTCACTTGATCATGATATTTTAAAGGTACAGCTAGTGAGAATAGTGCGAAAATATCCGACGATGAATTAAATTTACGTCGTAAGAGAAAGACTGCCGATAGAGTTCGTGTTTATAGAGACAGGGAAAAGGCTTTTGTTGAGTTAATTTAATTTTTATAGTGAATTTATTAGAATTATTAGAACTCCCTGCTGGTGCATAATATATTTGTGTATGTCGGAGCGATAGGTTGTTTAGTGTGAAGCCCTTTCATCCAGAAACTATTTCCTCGCCATAACAAACTTTATTTAACAATGATTGAACATGATATTCTTGAAGTAATGTTACAATAAATAAAAACCGACAGATGATCGATTTAACAATAATCAACACATACAATAATGAAAATAACATTCGAGTATTAACATCAATAATGGAAATTCAAAATTAGTTGCAACGGCGCGCGTTAAGTCAGGCAGCGGATTTGTGCCACATCCCTTTTTTTCTATTGTATTTTCATACCCTAAATCGAATAATTTTCCGAAAATTTTAGTTTACTTAAGTGCCTAAAATCCGAAAAAAAGTTTCACTTGCATCGTGGTTTCGTAAAACTACACAATAATTTTTTTCAAACTCTGCTTAGTTTTTAAAATTGCCGCCTTGAAACTTCCGGTTGTGTATCACCGTGTAAACAAGCCGCTCGTTTGTATTTGTCGTATTCAATCGTATTTGTTCCCAGTGGAGTTGCCATTTTTTGTTTTCGTGACAACGTGGTGATTTTTTCTAATTATCAAGTTATTTCAAATTAAAATTGATTACCTTCATTAGTAAAAATATTAACTAGACATTCGATTGTAACGAAAAGCTAATTTATTTCCGAATTCAGTTGGTGTTAACTCTTTTCAAACCACAATGAGTTCGCCATTAATATCAGTTTAATGGAAGGAAATGTAATGTCATAAAAATATTCCATTTGGTGTTAAATTTGATTAGTTAATGTGCGTTAGTTCTAGGTGTGCATTTAATGCGTAAAGTAATTACAATGGGTGAATCAAAAATGCAGTATTTACAAGTCGCTGAAGAGGAAGGTGACGAGGCCATCGAATTGCCTAGTGAAGATGATGGCACGTTGCTGTTAACGACATTAATAGGACAATATCCAGGTGCAACTGGTTTGAAGTATCGAAATCCGACAACAAAAACTTTACGTGGAATTCGATTAGTTGATGGACGTCTTCATCCACCTGAAGGAGGTTGGGGAGATACTGTAAGCATATTAAATTTTTTTCTGGTAGATGCTTCATCTCTTTCACTTTAAATCTAGGTACTGAAATTGTAATCGATTTTTAGTTATTCAAAATAAATATTATAAAAAAATGAAAAACCGACTTCAAAATATATAAAAATTCTTAAACAAGAAATGCACTAAAAAGTAACAAAATAATGGCGTATTCTTGCAGTATCTACAACTTACAAATTATTAGGATGATACAATGTACAACTATTGTTATTTTTGGAGTTGGTGTCAGTTAAGAAAATAAATATTAATGGTAATTTGTAAAAATTGTAAAAAGGTTTAGTTGGTAATTGGTATTTTGTAGTTTAAAGGTCGCTAGATATTGTTACAGTTTGAGTATATTGTTTAAAAGTTCATTTGAAAAATACTTTTCATATGGTATTCTCGTTTTTTGCTAAGTACCAATATAGTCGTATTTACTTGGCTGACACCAACTCCAAAAATAACAATAGTTGTACATTGTATCATCCTAATAATTTGTAAGTTGTAGATACTGCAAGGATACGCCATTATTTTGTTACTTTTTAGTGCATTTCTTGTTTAAGAATTTTTGTATATTTTGAAGTCGGTTTTTCATTTTTTTATAATATTTATTTATTTCTCGCGTTTTAGTGATCTGAAGTTTGATAACTGATTTTATTTTCTTGAAAATGGTTAACCTTTCAAACGCGCTGCTCATATGAGGCAGCGCCGTTTAATATTAAAAGTTACTACATCATCCCTTTTTGCCCTTAAGGGTTGAAATTTTTTGCTTTTAAATGTAATAACAAAACTAAGTGGATTACTTTTTTCAACAGAAAAAAAATTATCAAAATTCGGTTAAATGTCACTATTTCATCCCCTAATTTCATCCTTATGGGGTGGATTTTTTTCTTCAAATTTAAAGGTACGTTGTACGTAATAGAAATAAAATTTTCAAAATCGGGTTAGCCAGGAAAAATTTGTAATATTATTTCATCTCTAATTTTTAACCTTTATGAGTGGAGATTTTTTTTTAAATGGATAGGAGATTAATTTAAAGTTGTGTTCTACAAATAAAAAAAGAATTATCAAAAGCAAGCTATCCAATAAGAAGTTAATATTTCATCCCTTAGTTTTCAACCCCTTAGAAGTGGTAGATTTCCCTCAAATTAAAACTGGACCCCACGAAAAGCACCAACTTTCAAATAAAAAAAAAATATCAAAATCGAGCTATCCAATAAGAAGTTAATATTTCATCCCTTAGTTTTAAACCTTTTAGAAGTGAAAGATTTTCTTCAAATTAAAATGGGACCACACGAGAAGCACTAGCTTTCAAATAAAAAAAGAATTATCGAAATCGAGCTATTCAATGAGAAGTTTGAATTTCATCCCTTAGTTTTCAACCCCTTAGAAGTGGAAGATTTCCCTCAAATTAAAACTGGACCCCACGAAAAGCACCAGCTTTCAAATAAAAAAAATATCAAAATCGGGCTATCCAATAAGAAGTTAATATTTCATCCCTTAGAAAACTAAGGTTGAAAACAACCCCTTAGAAGTGAGCGATTTCCTTCAAATTAAAATGGGACCATTCGGGAAGCACCAGCTTTCAAATAAAAAAGAATCATCAAAATCGCTTCACCCAGTCGGAAATGCTGAGGTAACAAACATAAAAAAAAAAGATACAGTCCAATTGAGAACCTCCTCCTTTTTTTTGAAGTCGGTTAAAAAGAGCGATTACTTTTTTAGTTCAAATCCCACATGAAAATTTATATTTTTTATATTATTTGAACTTACCTGTAAAATTTAAAGTGTAGTGTTTTATTTTTTTAATATTTGTATTTGGTTTTAAGATTTACTGCTGCGTATTCCCAAAAGAAAACAAAAGGAAATCCGATGATGTCCTGGAAAATACATCAGCCAAAACTAAACGTATTGAATCAAAGTTACGTTGTACTGATTTAATAGTTCTGGGTCTACCGTGGCGTACTAACGATGAAAATTTACGTGAATACTTCGAAAAGTTTGGAGAAGTTTTAATAGCCCAAGTAAATTTTCAAGTTGTCTATAAAAAAAACTGATTTATCGATTATTTATTATTTTATTTATTTAAAGGTAAAAAAGGACCTTAAAACGAACCAATCGAAAGGTTTTGGATTTATACGATTTAGTTCATATGAGGCCCAGATGCGAGTCTTGACCATGCGACATATGATCGACGGTCGTTGGTGTGACGTTAAAATTCCCAATTCGAAGGTTTGTAATTGTAGCTTTTGTTGGTTTCTGTTGGTGGTTTTAAATGTTTAATGGGATGAATCAAGGTATAAGTATTTAGTATTTTGAAACATGAAATAATGAGTTATGTACATCGAGTGCGAATCGTTGATGAAAGCTGAATTTCAGTGAATTTGTTGAAAAGTAGGTATATGTGATATAGATGATGTACGAACTCTCGTAAGGGAATATATCGCAGTTTGAATGCGGATGGGTACGTGGAGAATCTGCATAAGCGATCATTTAATGTTTCTTGTTACTTTTAAAAAAATTTTATCCCTGATTTCTATAGTCCTAGGATAATATTTCATTTCGCAGTAACTGTCTTTATCCATCGTCCAAAATAAAATCCACAAACAAATAATTAGAAATACATTAAAAATAAATAAATTCTGTCTAAAATATAGAAATATTTAATTTATTTTTGGTTTAGTAATATATCTCGTTTTCTTTTTAAATACTTTTTACATTACAATTAATAATTAATTAAGTTTTTTTCCCAATTTGAGTATGAGAGGTTGAATATAATTTTGGAGTGGTAGGGGAGAATGGGGCTGAATGTTTAATTTTTGGAAAACATACTAACTTAACTAAATGCTTACCAACATTACCGAAGTTTAATTTTTACTATCGACATGAACCTTAACTAAAATGTAACTATTTTTCGCTAAAATTAAGACATTTTCTACTATCTACGGTTATCCTGTATTCACGGATAATTTAGCTCAAATACCACACGACTATGAGAGTCCTACTATACTTTAAGTTTAAGAGTTTTATTTTTATCCAGTACTAATTGATATTATTATTTTACATTTTGTATTTCCATTTGAAACTTCCAATTGAAATAATTGCACTACAACTTAAAGAAAAATGTTTATCACTTGATTAACTAGTAAAATTTACTATTACAAAATCTTAATGATTTAATTACGTTACAACAATTTACTTTATTGAGGTTATATAAATATCTAATTGAAGATAACTAATTCGATTTGTTTGGAAAATACGGCAACTTCCGCTCGAAAATATTTAATATCTTTCAAATTAACAGAGATTCCAACTTTTTGTAAAATTCATTTTGTAGATGATAAAATTAGGAACAGAATGATATTTTTTTAATTCGAGTAAAGTTGGAACAGAATGATATTTTTTTAATTCGAGTAAAGTTGGGATGATGGGATGATGAGTAAAGTTGGGGGTGATGGGATGTTAAAAGCGTATAAACAATTAAATTGCAATTGTTTATAAAATTAATGCAATTTTTTTTAAATGCACTGAAACCTTAAGTAACAAAGTGTGGAATAAAGAAAATCCGACATTAATCTGAATAGTAGAACTGGATATATTAAATTTCAAATAGGCAAAGGTTGGAGAAAATTCAGCAAAACATCGAAAATTTAATTGGACAGAGTTTCAATAGAAAATATTTTCGAGCAAATTTCAAAAATAGGGGTCAATTACATTTACTTAGAGAAGCTATAAAAAAAAATCAGACGATTCTAAAATGCTAAGTTCAAATTTGTTCAGATTTTATGCGGTTTGTTAAACTTTAAACTAAAAAGAACGACCCATATGCAAAATTTTTTGAAAACAAAAAACGGTATAAAGGTACGCCAAAGATAGAAATTTGGATTAACTTATTTCTGATTATTTGTTTGTATTTTTTTTAGATTTATTATTGTTAATGGAAAACTTATTTTAATTTCTCTTCCATGTAAATTGTAAATCCTCCGCCAATAATTTGAAAAAAAATCAACCTGTTGCATTTGAAAATGTTGTAATTTTTTCCTTACAAATTATATAATGCGTTTAAATTTGAATTTTGACTCCAAAATGAATATATGTTGAATATGTGGTTCCAAAGTTTTGCAAACTATGAATGACTTCTTGGAATTTATAACAGAAATGAACGGTGAAGAATGAAGTGAAGCAGTTGGTGTGAACGACAGCGAAATTGTCTTGGAATAAGAGTCCGAATGTGTGGTCCATGGAAGCAGTGCCACATTTTTTTTGTAATTTCGTGTCTTATCTATTAATTTCAGATGCCGGAAACATCATCCCGGGAGCATTGGAGGAGAAATAGAACTGGAAATAGGAGTTACATCTATGAATGACTTATGTAGAAGGTTCACACATTTTTATTGCTTTGATCGTTTTTTATTTACAGAATTGAAAAAAAGTCAGTTTTTATTGTAGTTATTATTTCATAATGCTAAAGCTTTTTCTATTTTGAAGGTATTATTTGATATTTTAATTTGTTACAATTTAGTTAGATTAAATATAAAGTCTAAATTTTCGTTTAATGATAGTCATTTTGAAGCAGGATGGTATTATTCCTCCAAAACCATGTAAAGTATTTGTTGGACGTTGTACGGAAAATTTAACGTGTGATGATCTGCGAGAATATTTCAGTAGATATGGAGAAGTGACTGATGTATTTATTCCAAAGCCTTTCCGAGCCTTTGCTTTTATTACGTTTTTAGATTCTGAAGTTGCACAAAATCTTTGTGGTAGGTTACCCTTTATTTTAATCTCTAACAAAAAATTTAATTACTCGTTTCATCATTTTAGGAGAAGATCATATTGTAAAAGGAGTTTCGTTAAATGTTTGCAATGCAGTACCAAAAGTAGACCATTCGAATCATCGTGCAAACAATTCTCGGAACGGGAACAATATGAATGCAAATCGCAACAATGAGTTAATGTTTAACAATTCCCAGGTAATGCCGCCAAATTACCACCAAAATCCTGGGAATTGGAATGTGCCGTTCCGTTCTAATATAGATATGCCCAACTTGCAAGCGTTGGGAATCAATGGCGGCGCCAATGGGCCGCCCAAACCTACTAATCAAAACTCCCGAAATCAAGGAGTGACTTTAGATAGCATGACCCTGGAATTTTTAAATCCGGCCATTTTTGCAGCGATGACCTGTTGTGGTCATAAGAACAACATGCCAAATCACGCTCAGGGAAATTTTAATCATACTTTTCCAATGAATCAACCCACCGGAAATCATGGATCACCAAAGCATGGTATTTTCAAGAAAAAAGAAAAAAAATCCATTTATTTATCACGTTTTACTTGTTTAGGTTGGATCAATCAAGGTAACGGGCAAAATAATGCCTCACAATGGACTGGAAATCAAGCGTAGACCAGACTTAAGAATTATAATTTTTTATTTTTTTATAACTATAAAAATAATAAGTAATTTCATTACGATTTCAATAAGTTCTACATATTTATAGTTAAATTACGTGTAATTATTTTAAAAGAATAAAATAATATTTTGTTTAAATATTCTTTTGTAACTTTTATTTTTCCATCATATTTTTAACGAAAGCCTACATTCCTTTGCATTTGAAAGTTTTTAAAAAATATTTTTACAACTTTTAGTTGCTAAATTATTTCATTATATTGTAACGAACAGCGATAGTAAAGGATAGAACATTCCAGATTGCTCCATCGAAATTCCAATAATGGACATTTAACCAGTGTTTAAAACGGTCAACGGTTTTTGAAAGAATCTCAAAGTTTCGCATCGAATATTCGAGAGCATTCTAGTAATTTTAGTTGCCTATACATACACATTAAGTCAGTTTGAATAAGACAGTGAACAGTGAAAGTGCGATATTCCAAATGATATAGGGTGAAAAGTGATTTAAATTACATTTAAAAGTATTTACATTTCAAAAAATTAAAAATTTGTTAGTTATTTCTTATTAATTTTGCAAGCGATCAAAAAATACAAAAATTATCATAGAGGTGCATTTTTTGCTGCGTCAAGCGTTCTTCTAGTTGCTTATCTCTTCTCGAAGAAGCTAATTTAATAAAGGAAACAAATTTTTAAAATAATTTTATTTAAAACTTACAATATTTTCCCCGACGACTGAATGCTATGCTTATTATCAGCAAATAACGTAGCTTACAAAGACTTCATAAGGTCTGTATCAGGTTTAGGCAACCAACTTTTCAGGGCAATGCACTGGATTGTTTGTCATAGATATTATAATTTTTTTACCTATTTAGCAACAAATTCTTTTAAATCAAACTTATTTTTGATCAATAAACCCCTTTATTAGCAATTTTGAAAAGTAGAAAACAAAACTTGTATTAGTATTAGTAATTGTAGTAGAAATCTTACCCTCTTTACCACGTTTTTCTTAACTTGTTAATTATCTCGATACTAAATTTTAATACATAATCCTACCTACCTACATAAATTCATGAATACATATGTATATCGTGTGATTTTTGCTATACCTAAGAATGTATTGTGATCGTTTTTGCTTTTTTTGAGATATTTTGCTAGTGCTTTAATTGTTAATTGTTATAGATACTACTTTTTAAGTAGTACCTACACACGTTTGTACGAGTATATAATACGTATTGTTATTGAAATTGGTATTAGGGACTGTTTGCAGATACTTTCTGGAAATGTATAATAATATTTATCAGGTCTTCATTATCATTTTGATTCAAAATTTTACGCGCGCTTTTAAGTGATTCGCTCACCAGGCTCACTATATTTTTAAGCGGTCCGCCTTTTTTGACCTCTTCCGAAGATGCGGGGTACAAAAAAAAATAGTTCACTCTCTATGTACTCGCTCTCAATTGTGAATTTTTCAAATACAGTGGTGCCTTGAGATACAAAAGTCCTAACATACGAATGTTTTGAGATACAACATGAAATATTCTAAAATTTTTACTTCGACATACAAAGAAAAATTTGAGATACGAATTTGCGATATACGATTTTATTGAGTTGATGAACATAGTTTTTGGGCCTTCAGTGAAAAATCGATAATGGTCTACCGCTTAAGTGTGTCCTTCTGTTGGATAATGCTCCCGCTCACCCTCCTGGCCTTGAGGATGACTTTTTAGATGAATATAAATTTGTTAAAATTGTCTATCTGTCACCCAATACAACGTCAACCCTTCAGCCCATGGATCAACAAGTTATCTCCAATTTTAAGAAACTTTTTACGAAGCATCTTTTCAAGCGTTGCTTCGAAGTTACCGAAAATACGAAATAAATAAACATTATGTGTGTTATTACTTATTACTCGTTTATTTATATACACATTGTGTATATTATCTATATGTAATTTAACTGTGTTTTGGGTTAGTTTCATATTGCTAGAACGCATTAATATATATTACATTATTTTAAATGGGAAAATTTTCTTTGAGATACGATTTTTTTGCCATACGACGATGATCACAGAACGAATTAAATTCGTATCTCAAGGTACCTCTGTACAATGAAAGATACACAACTTAATGGTTTTTAAAGGCTCTGTTCTATTAATTTTGTAATGCTGTTTTGATTACATCTGTAAATTATTGAATGAAGGAGTGTTCTCATGCTTTTTACATTTTTTTTTTTCCAAAGTGGTTACTAGTTAAGAAATAGGTGTCCACTGTTGATATCTTTAACATCTTACATTGCGTTTATGCTCCATATAGTACTATTACGAATACCATATTTAGTTTTTAAAGTTTCAAAATGTAACCAACTTCTTCATGATTCAATAAAAGCTCATATCTATATATACATACCAATATTTTTTAAACTTTAAAAAGTATAGAAAAGGAAACGTAAAACAACGTTAACAGAAAGTAATTTTTATCAATAAAATATTATATAATTATTTGTTCTTAGGAAAACAAGCGCATATTATACTTATAAATTATTTAACTACCCACTTTTAATTAACGGTATGGTTGTTTTTTTCGCAGCATTTTCTTGATAAAAAATGTATTTTACTTGCCGTACAATTTTAATTAATTCCCTTTATTTCAAGAATAAATTGCATTTTAATTAGGAGCATTTCTTTATTTATGAATTCATTGGTATAAAATAAGCTTTTTTTGCAAATGCATTTTCATATATAGAAAATGCAGGATTATGCACGGCTGTTAGTTGGTGCAACCGGGTCTGTAATGACAGTGATTGGATGCTGGCCTCCTCATTATTATGGTTTGCCCAAACCATGGAGGTTTCTTTATAAAGCGTTGACATGGCTTATGTTTGGTTGTATGGCTTTTATAATCGTAAGTCAACACCTCGCTTTCTTGAATTCCGTTTTGAAATGAATTTTTGTTTTAGCTGATGGCTATGTATAATTTATATGCGTTAGTAGGAAATTTTGTGGCTTTCCTGAACTTTGTATTCATCTTTTTGGGCCTACTACTAGCCTTTGTAAAGCAGAGCATTTTGGTTTTTTATCGTAAAAAACTTTTAAGGTACCACTGATTTTATAGACTTGAAACAATAAAATTTAAGTTTATTTCAGACTTTTTGAGGATATTGAAAGAGTGCGAGATTCGATTGCTGTCAGTTTGAGTATTGAAGAAATAAAAAGTTTGGATGAAGCAGCTACGAAAAAATCAAGTTATACCACAAAGCTGGCATTGCGATGCATTTTAACTATTTTGGCCTTGTACAATGTTAATATTTTAGTTAGGTTCATTTATTCAGAGCAGGACACTTATATAATGCCGTATCTTTCAAAATTTCCTTTTCCATATGAGACGAGACGAATTTATTTTCTTCTGCTTTTGATCCAGATGTGTGGAAGTTTGATAAGTGCCTGTGTTTTTACATGTAAGTAACGTAATTGTAATGGGATTCCTCAAAACTGTATTGAGATTCACGTTATGGCTTCTTTAATTAATTCCTTCTCTCTCAAATCAAAATAGTGATTTTCGACTACAAATAGTGACTATTCACTATTTTGTAGTGAAAAGTATACCACCAAATTCAAATAGTGGTAAGGCGATTTAAGAGAGCTGGAAATATTCACCAAATGTTTCATTAACAAAAAACTTTATTATATTTACAGTAGGTGATTTATAATTTATTACATAAGTTATTTTTTGCACTTTTTCACTGTTTTATTCAAAATCAGACTTCAGACTGCAGACTGGTTATATTTATATATGCAACTAAACATACAAGAAAGTAGCAGAACGCACTGGAAAGTTCTAGATTGTTGACCGTTAGATAATAAATTGGTTTGAATGGAATAGTCTACCCCTTTCTATGGCTGTTCGTTACAAAATTTTGATTTTAAAATTTGTGTAGAATTTTAGAAACCAAGTGTTCAACGTTCTCAACCTTTTTCAATATCACCTCCTTAAAGTTACGTTTCAAAAGCTCCGGAGTCTATCTGACCTCAGTAACTTTACAGGATCATCAAAATTCCCAAGATTTTTTTAAAGTACCAAAAAAATATTAAATATATATTTTTAAAATATATGCTGTCACTAACACTAAACTTTTATTTCCAAAATGCTAAAAAAATCACGTTTTTTACAAGAGCTACTTTATTTTTTGTTTGCTAAAATTTTTCAAAATGAATATGGAAACGCATATGAATCCTTACAGTTACATCCTTCAATTAAAAATATTGGTTTTCACACTATTTAAAAAAACTAATCTCCACGAATTATTATCTTTCGCCGCCGTTTCTCTTGCCAAGAAACGCCTCAATAACACCCACATTATACGTCTCTAAATGCCAAAACCTCTATTTCCTAGAGATAGCATCGCTAGTCGAAAAAGCGATTCAAAATTCTCTGTGACCCCGTACTATTACACAGAATTAAATTGTTTGTCAAAATATCCTAAATTATAAGGAAACAAATAAAATTTTTTAATGTGTCTTATAACCATTTTTCAGCTGTGGATGCACTTTTCATGAACTTGGGAATTTTCATTGTGACCCAATTTCGAATATTGAATGTTTGTATCTCAAAATGTGATGCTCACATTGATGAGGACGATTCAAAATATTTGTTAAAAAAGTGTGCTCATTATCATCAAAAAATTTTTAAGTGAGTAAACTCTAACAACTAAAATCAAATCCGGTATATCCTTACAAACAAAAACTTTATTTTTTAGATTTTGTGATTTGGTTCAAGAGATTTACAGTCCCATATTGTTCACTCAAATTGTGATCAGTGCTATAATGATAAGTACAAGTGCGATAGAAACTTTGGTAAATTTCCTAATATTTTAAAATATATTTTTCTAATTAGATTTTTTTTTTTGGAACTTTAGACAACCGATGATATAACAATAATGGTGAAATCAGTTTCGTCGATGCTTTTAATAATTTCCTGTTTGTTCACGTATTGTTGGAATGGGGAGCAAATAACTAGCGAGTCTTTGTTAGTTTCTACTCATTTATATAGCATATTGTGGTATGAAAAAGATGTTAAATTTAAATCGACTATGCAAATAATGAATTTGAAGGCTCAACGTCTTCTTTACATTTCGGGAATGGGATTTATGAACGCGTCGTATGAAACATTTTCAACAGTTGAGTTATGCACGTTAAACCTAAATTTTCCCTGACATATTTTGGTTATTTTTTTAGATTCTTCAAACAGCATATTCATATTTCACTGTTATGTATACTCTAAAAGACAAAAATTAATGGTCATAATCAATAGAGTAGTATACCTGTCGTTAGGTGTAAGCAATGGATTTGCCCTTCTATATTTTCATTACTATTAGAAAAAAATCTGTAAAAAATTAGAAAATTTTGTTACTTCAATTAGATGTCCAAAAGAAGTTTTTATGGATTTTTCTTATTTTTAGCTGCCTTATTTGATACTGGAGATAGGGTTATCCAGCTTAACCACTACTATTTGCCGCCCCCACATTAGTTGTCACAATTTCAATATTTATATAGATATAAAGATAAAAAAATGTTTGACCGATTCCGACATTTTCATCAATAAATTATAATATAGTATATTCCATAATGCAATACACAAAGGTATTTGACATTTTTGAAGGAATTATTGAAAATGTTTGGAAAATCTATAGAGTGTACGAGTAATAAACATTGTAAAATTGCAAAAATATGCGTTTAACTTCTGCGCACCGATTGTTTAATAATTAATTAGTTACTATACGATTTGAAAGTACCTACTGATGTACATAATAATAATTAAATGGAAATACTTAGAGCTGGTATATTGAACATTTTTCTAAGAAAATTATTTTTAAATTTTAAATATTTTTATTTTATCGATATAATTTTTAAATTCAAAAAACTTTGTTTTAAATTCGGTCATCCATTTGTTTAAATAAAGCAATTTTTTCGCATATACGAATGCTAATTTTGAAACACCCCTGTTAGAAATTAATCTTCACCGACGAGGTTTTGACTCTAATTTTTATTCGTTTCATTTCTGTAATACATTAATAAACCTAATTTCTAAATCCTCCATAGGTTATTATTGCCTTTATATATTTACCTTAAAAACTATAACAATTATAGGTACATATAATATTGTCACAATCTCAAAATGGAGAAGCGTCGCCATTTTCAGACTGTGATGGCAGTCTCACCTACTCTCAGCGTGGGAGTGTCACCTCTTTCATCAGCTAGCCAATTAGAATGCGACATGGTTATAAGAGGGTGGCTGGGCGGGGAATTATAGGGTAATTAAGGGAAGTCTTCTCGCAAATTCTACCGTTCTAGAAAAACTAGAAAGTGGTGGCGACAAATAGTTTCCAAGAAAATTAGAAAGTTGTGGCGCCTGGCAAAGGAATAATAGAGCCGAACATTCGAGAAGGATTCCAAACCCCTATATAAGCCCGGGACAAGCATAAGGCGGACAGTATTGAATAAATCTTCAAACGTTTGATACAAATAATTAATAATTAACAGTGCAACATAAATCGGGAGTTTTTTTTATTGCTTGCGCTGGAAGGTGGAAATCTTCAATAGACACCATAAGACCCGTGCCTCGTGGTAGTGTGGGATTTTTACCCGCTTGAAACTCGAATAATTACGAATTTGATTTCAGATGTTTTAAGTATATATAAGTAATGATCTTATGTTATTACAAACGTTTATTATATTTGTTATTTTGTTTTATTAACCAAGATAATTTTAAGTTAGGTGTTCTCAAATACCTATATCCCTATAGATATTTTAAAATATGTATAAAAACGTATAGAACCTGTGAGATAGCTAATACGAGTAGGTACCTCTTTCTGAAAAAATAGTTTGAGGGATTTTCATGGAATAAATATGGACCTACGGCTTAGAAATATCTGTCTATATTTTTTGTCAAACAGCTGAATTTTTATATTTTAGGGATGAATGTTTCTATTAATAAATCAGTTTAATTTAGATACACTCATTGGAGCGGCCGTTAACAGTTAGTATTGCATATAAGTGTAGCTAGTATTAACTTACCAGACTTAAAATTTATAAATTTAAATTTATAAATTTTAGTTAGAGTTGTGATGGGATACACGATCATATTAATCTTTCGATGAACATGTATACTTTTTACTTTTATTTCATTATATTTTACCCCACCCCTCCCCTTTATTCTTTCCTTCCAATGTTTAGTGCTAATTAAGACGATTAAGACTATCTTATATTGTTATCCTTCTTAATTCTTCTTATTGCTCTTAAATTGGTATTGTACACTTAATATTATTTTTAAGATGGAGCTTCAATTGTATGTTTATTTAAGTTACTATTACTGTTATGTTTTTATATTTTTAAGTCTTTTTTGGAGATCTATAATTTTGTATTTCATTCTTCGGTATAACTACTGAAATGCTATATACTGAACAAGGGCGCATATAGCCTAGTAGCTGAGCGCTTACAATTTTAAATTAAAAAAAATTTAAATTTATTTTTATCATCATTATTAATTTTAATAATAAATACATTTCAAAATAAACATTATAGGAATATTTTCGTAACATTTCAAAAATATAGAGATAAAAAGAAATATTTCCTTGAATCAATGTAGAGGCTTGCCTTTATCATTTAATGTTGCTAGTAAAGTGAAATACGAATACGTAGCTTTGAGAATCTAAAAAACAAGAAGATAAACAATTAATAAGAGTGATGTACAGTTAAATATGAATTTTTACCAAGGTAAAAGAGGTAATGGTCATATTCATAAAACCCAAAGCTGTGATATGAACTGGTTTTTGACTTCGTATTTTCATTATCAAAATAGTTTTCAAAGTTGTAATATTTCGCTTGTACCAAAGCATATTGTACAAAGAACGTGAAACTGTTTCGGATTTCTCGGTAATTTGCTCACCATACCAGCAATAGACGAATAAAACTCCAGCTATCATTATGAATGATGTTGCGTTTTTCAACAGTCTGTTAATGTCGTTAATAAACTAAAAAATAATACGGAAATTAACGTTCAAATTGATTATTCTGAATTAATATGATAATGACAACTGCAATCCTAAATATAATCCTTAAAAGGATCGGAAAATAATCCTTCAAGTTCGTTACATAACCAGCCTCCCCCCTCCCCCTGATTTGCGAAGGTATCTTATGAACGGTTCTATAATCTACATTTTGGGTTCTTCAAATGCTTTGATAGATACAAGAATTTGCTTTGCTATTCTTACAATAATTCATGGAAGTATTCTTTTTTATTTTTGCAATAAACTTAGTCTCAGTTAGTTGTAGTATCTGTTTAATAGTAGTATTGTAGTCCAGTTAAATTAGCTTGTAAATGGAAATATTTCCACCAATCCTGACTTTTATACAAAATCAAGTTGATCATGTCTAAGAACCTGATTAAATATCAGCCCCTACTTTTGACGGGAGGGTTGGTTAAGTACGTTTCATTTAATGATATCATACCTTGATTTCCAAAATGAAAATACTCAAAATCAACCCACTGAAAATCACCTGTGTAAATATAATCGATCCATAAAATTTTTCTAGCTTGTCGCAAAATCTGCAACAAATTAAACAATTACTTGTTGAAAAAAACAGAATACCATAAAGATCGAAAATGAAATATTGATTTTCTCACTTATAAATGGCTTGATGATGCATAATACACTTTTTTATGTGCTCGTCAATATTATCGTCTGATATTTCATTAGATTTTGAAATACTGATATTCAATATATCAAATTGAGTACAAATGAAATTTCCCAACGTTCCAAACAACGAACCAATAGCTAAAAGTGAAATTTTATTTTAAAATTTCCTTATTGATTTTTGTGAACGAGTGAATATAAATGACTTTCTCAAGAAAATTTAAGTTGTTTTAAAGCATGTTTTAACGTCAAACAAGCTTTAGTAGTTTTTCTCAGTAATGAGTTTTTCGAAAGTTCAAGAAGTATAAGAAGCTAATTAATAATAAAAATTAAACCCACACAAAAAAAAAGAAGAAACATGCTTCAACATAAGATTTTCTAAGTTTTTATGAGTATTTGTAAATTAAAGAGTTGAAATTCGTAGAAAGCTTTTTCAAGTTTCAAGAACATAACGAGCTCTCAGCAAAGTAACAGATAGAGTTTTAAAAATATAAAACAGCTTTATTTACCTGAATATGAACAAATACATGTAACACTCGCGAAAAATTCTAAAATTAAAATAATCGTATACATAGGATCATCGGTGTAGTTGAATGGAAATTTGGTCGGATATGGAAAAATAGAGGCATTTCGATTTTTCAATTTTGCAATCATGAATTTCGTTGTGTACGCACTTGTCGCAGTCGTAATCGAAGCCAGCATAACCATTGTAATTTTTTTCGACTTTTTCACGCATTTATTTTCCATGGTTTCAATAATAGGATCGTTCAAGTCTTCAGCCATAATCTTTCGGACCTCCTCAACATTTTCTAAGAGCCTGATAAAAGCTCTATTACTCACCACTTTTCAATCAGAGACAAACCGAATATTTTACCTGAACATCTTTTGTTGGTACAAAATGAACAGTGTTTGCTTTATCATCCATATAGCACTTCCCACGACAACTGATAACATATCCATTTTGACTAAAAAATCCTCGTTCGAACTAACCGTTTCAGAAGAGACGGCAATCTATAGACATATCAATACACTAAATCTGGTCATACATTCGATAGAAAATCTTACGAAAAAAACTATTGTTGAAAAATACATAAACCACATGTTCAAACGGTAAAGTGAATTCCAGGGAGGTGATAATCTATTATAGTGTACAGGCCAACATCCCATTATTGTTAAGATAGATCCTGAAAACTTCACCAACTTTTCCACATATGTCGGCATTGTATTTTCCACTTAATTCACATGAATGAGTTAAACATAGAATGAAGAGGACTTTTATCACTGTAAAACACATCTAGTTTTCTGTGTCTAGACAACTTTGATTAATATGATAATAATATAATAATAATGCTTTTCCATTTTTAGATACAAATGAAGACATTTTTATGATAATAATACAGTTTCAACATTCAATCAAAATCAATCGATATATTTTTATAATTTTTTCGTTTTTCACGAAGATTTTAGGTAGGTACAACTTTGCTCCCGCCGTTTTCCTATACATGGCGTTAGCGACAAGTAGGCGTCAAACAAAAACATTATAGAGTCGACTTTGAATACTCCCTAGGATCTTGTGAACATAAAATAGTTGATTTGTGTTCACATCATATAATTTCTGTCGATTAAAATGTTAGTTTATAAGCCAAATTTTAGTCATTTGCGGGAGGTGTTAATATTGTAACGTTTTTACGGGTTCGTTGGTTTGTGTATAATGACTACGAGTTTATTTCTTAACAATTGTTTATTTATTTATCTAACACTTATGCACTACACGTTTTTAAAACAGTTTTTAAAGTAACTTATTCACTATAACAACGTTCACTGTTAACAATTTATATAACACTTTCACAATATTCACAATGTACACTTTTTTCAACAATTCACTGATCACTTTAAGCACTTAAACAATATTCACTTGATTTATTTTAACACTGTCGATGAATTATTTGAATACTTTCGGTGATTTATTTGGATACTCTCGGTGATTTATTTGAACACTGCCTCGCCTTATGCTTGTCCGGGGCTTATATAGGATTTCAAAATCTTTCTAAAAAATGTCCCTGGACTTTCTATTTTTCTTGAAATCCATTTTTGTCGACACCACTTTCTAGAATTCTCCAAATTATCGATCATTCCAGAATCTTTACTCCTTCTTAATTTATCCAGTAATCCAGTAATTATCCAGTAAAAAAAAGTAAAATTTATCCTGTATGGGACTCCTCACCACTCTGATAATAGACCGTCTTCTCATTGACCGGCTGATGGTGACGCCCACTCCCGCTGTCTTCATCTTAGGATTGTGACAATATATTTTTTTAATATTAAAAATCTGCGGCTGAGACTCACCGAATACTCTCAAAAGCTTATGGTGAAGCTGTTATGAGTAAAAAAAACATGCCGTGAGTGGTATCAACGCCTCAAAAACCGTGATTTTTACGTAGAAGACCGACATAGTGGTTGAAGATCAAAATATTTTGAAGATGAAGAATTAGAACACTTGCTCGATGAAGACTCGTGTCAAACTCAAGAAGAGTTGGCAAGATCATTGGGAGTGAGCCAACAAGCAATTCCAAAACACCTAAAAAATATGAGAATGATCCATAAGCATGGTAATATTGGATGCCATACAAGTTTAAACCGAAAGATGTTGAACGGCTTTTTTTGTACTTGTGAACAATTGCTCGAAAGACAAAAACGGAGAAAATTTTTGCATCGCATTGTGACAGGTGATGAAAAATAGGTATATAACGATAACCCCAAGCGCCGAAAATTATGAGGATATTCCAGCTACGCTTATGCGCCGACTGCTAAACCGAATATCCACGGTTCTAAAGTCATGCTCTGTATTTCGTGGGACGAGTTCGCTGTAGTCTATTATGAGCTGCTAAAACCGTCTGCAACCATCACAGGGGATCGCAATTAATGCATTTGAGCTGAGCAGCAAGGACCAGCACTTCTGGTCTTATGAAGAAGTCCAAAATTGGATCGATTCGTCGATCGCTTCAAAATATGATCAGTTCTTTCAACGTGGGATCTGATTGCTGCAAGAAAAATGGGAGAAAGTAGTGGCAAACGATGGCCATTTGAATTATAAATGAATAATCAGTTTTTTTACAATAAAACTTTAAATTTTGAAAAAAAACGGCGGAAGCAAATTTATATGTATATCTAATATAATATACACTATCAAATAATAGGTATCACAATTTATTAACAATATTTTTCTTAAAATTTAAAAGTCAAAAATCTAAAATTGGCCACAAAGAAAAAAACGACTAAGGTTACTTAGTAGCGTGGTTGTCTGAATTGTTCCCCTTTGTGCCAGTGGTCCTAGAGCTGAATCTCAATGAAACCCCAAAATTTCCTTGTGTTTTCGAACTTGGTGGTCGCTAATGCTTAAAGCAGTGAAAGTGACATAAAATAAGAAAAAATTAATTACCACTAAAAAGAGACCAAAAAAGTGTTGTGTTTGAATGAGACTAAAAACCCAAGAAACGTGTTTTTTTTTTTAAATATTTGTTATTTTTTGAATTTGAAGAACATAAGATTTTTTAACGATCAACAACCGAAAGTTCTGAAATCTTGTTCCATAGTTGTTCATTAAGAAAAAAAGCCAACTAAAATTTATCCAAATATTAAAATATCTAATAATTAGTAGATAAGCTTCGATTCTCATCACGATGAACACGTTTTTTTTTCTTATAATAAAAATATGTTATCGACCCACCTAATGACTAAACTCTTTAATGACTTAGTCCATATATTTACCATGTTACTTCTTAAATTGGGATTCACATGTTAAATAGTTCGACATTTTTTGAAATGAATATAAATTGTGCATGATTTTTTGATTTGTAAATGAAAATAACTTGTGAAGTATACTTGACTTGATTTCAGATTTAAATATTAACATTTGACTCGATTTCAAATTAAATTTAACACAAGTAGCTTATTAACTAAGCCAAGTAGTGAATCATTATATGTTTACATCAGTTAAATTTAAGAAAAATAAGGATTTATCTTCCTTTCAATATAGAGTTTAGTTGACACTATTTTGCAGTATATATGCGTTAGTTTGCATTATTATGTGCTTTGAAAGTTTCATGAAAATAAATTTTCCAATATTTAAAGTCAGTTAACGTTTAACTACAAATATAACATTCGACATACAGATACCATTATGGAGTGCATTCTGAACATTACAACTTTTTGCATCGAATTTTCTCAAACCCGTTAGTCTTACAAAAAAAAAAGTAACAATATATTTTTTGTAGATTTTTTCCTAAACTTCAAATTTGATAACTAGTATTTTTTCGATAAAAGTTACCATTAGCGAGATTTTTGCGAAAACTCGTTTATCGTAACCTTTGACCCCACGTAAAATTTTTAGCGGCGCATGTAATAGTGGGGGACCTTTGATATGTTGTTTAGAACCACAAAAAGAAGCTTAATGCAGAAATTCAGCCTTCCTGAATAGCTGAAGCTGATTAACTGACAGACACACTGGAGATTAAACCATTGAAGAAAGAAATATTAATTTTTAGTGTTATTCCTTAATGGACTGCGATATCCAATATCAAAGGCTTTTTCCGAATTCCACCTCTAAGTACTTTAAAAAAGGGGTTAAATGTTTTTCAATTTTTATGCCTCTCTTCTAAAACATCAATTTTCTGAAATTCTATTTTTGTAATAAATTTTCAATCTTTTTCTAAATGTTAAAAACCTTTGCTTTTTTAGTTTCTTAATTCGTTCGTTTAATGGTTGAAAACAATTTTTTAAAAATTTAAGAAAACCCCCAACAAAATGGCCGCAATGACCCATTTAGTTATATTTTACTTTCTGTTACTATAATCAGGTCGAATTTTCGATTCTGGAAATATATGTCCCCTGCATCCAAAGAGTGGTTCTAAGAAAATATATCTTTGTGTGTGTTAATATGTATGATAATGCATTTTTAGGAGTTGTTTTGCAGTAGGATTATTTATTTGGGTTTTTTCTTCATAAGCTGTGCATAATTTTTAAACACATGCTTCTGTTTACTTTTTGTCAAATTTTATGGGGACGAAGTCACGGGTAGCTACTAGTTTTAAATATGTTATAAGTAAATATTAAACCCATACAACAAGTTTTTTATTTTTTTTTTTGTTGGGGGATTTTCGATCCACAGTTGTAATCTCATAGAAATTTCGCGACACCCTAAAATACACCACATGTTGAAAACGCTGCTTTTAAGTATGCAAAATGCATTCATATTTGTGGTTTTTATTATTTTGAGAATAAGATCATTGTATTTATATTTTTTCAAAATTTGATTTATTTTGGTAAATTCTCAGAATGACTAAAAATGGCATTACTGCAGTTGAGCACGAGTATGCATTAAATGGACATTATTAGTTTCTGCCCAAAAATTTATGTACAAAGGAAAAAACTACATTATGTCAATAAGTTGCAAAGTCTTATTATTTTTCTATTATTCTATAATCTATATTTTTATTATATTTTCTCTTTTTGAATTAGAAACTCAGCATGTGTAAAAAATAGACCATTTATTTCTATATTCAATATTTTCCATATAATTTAAATTTTTATGTTAGTTGCTTATATTTCGAATATCATTAATAATAAATTAGCGAACGAAAAATGAAAAAAAAATTTTATGAATTACAAAAGAAAATAATTTATTAGAAATAATAAATCCGAACTCATGTCTTTATAATTTTATGTATTTCTTCGAATGTAAGGATTTCTTGGAAGGTGTCAAGTCGTTTTAAGTGGAATGAGTGAGGTATGATACCCTCTTTTTGATACCTACCCGATTATTGCTTTTTGAAAAATATATTGTTTTTGTTTTCGGATGACAGATGCATTAGTGGATCAGAATTAATATGGAAAAAATCTTAACATCATTTATGGGGTTTATGTTGAAGTGGGAATTTGAATGTTAACGGGGGCGTCGAGAAATATTGATCATATTCCGACTGAACTTCATTCTAAATTTTCTATGCTATTAATCTTCTGATGTAATCAAGCGTTAAAAATATTCTTCTTCGCTGTATTATTTTAGCTCGATTCGGTTTTATGGGTCCAGAAGATATTTGTGACCTTGGAAGAATCGCAGATTTATTTGTATTTAAAAAAATTCTTTGTCATCCTCCAATGCTTTCAAAAGAAGATTACAATTCACATATTCTTAGATTGTCTGAAGTATTTTTAAAGAAATATTTAGTATTTCTGTTGTTGTTATATCATTTGGATATTTTCTTATTATTTTCTGATGTACTTGTAAATAATTTCTCAAAAGCCTTTCTTTGCTTTCTTTATGTTTTTTTCTGTTCTAATTGGTTCTTTTAATACAATTCTTGGTTGTTACTGCTGCAATTATTATTCCTAACTTAGAACTACTTTCCTAATCGATATTGCCAACACACATTTCAACACTTACCTACTGTCTGTATAAATTGAGTGAAATATCTCATATTTTGAAATTGGTCAATTTTTGATATACCTACATTTTTGAAAATCACTTAAATTTTTGTGTGCCCGAATTTTGATGAAATTATACGACTCATTAACATGAATTCGATGACACATATTAGCACGTTAAAGTGGTTTGAAATCCTATTGGAGTATGGGAAATGGTACATTTTTATAAGCATTTCATAGCCAGTAAAATTTCTAAAATATCGTATAGTGATTTATCAAGTCAAGTAATTGAATATTTGGTGTTTTGAGTAAAGCTTAACAATTTAGCTTTGAAACGAAATAATTTGCAAATTCAATACTTGACTTGAATGAATGCATTAATATCAACATTTGACTTGAGTTTGACTTAAAGACAAAGCTAAGTCAAATTATTTGAAAATCACATCAAGCAGTGAAATTCTAGATACTCAAATACAAGCAATCGAAAGCAAACTTGTCGGTGTTCTAGCATCAATAAACATCATATGTGCATTTATTTTCAATAAATAGGACAATATTTGAAATTAGTCAATTTTTCGCAATAACGCATAAATCTAATTTTTAAAAATCGATGGAAGTTTCATGTGATTGGAGTTTGTTGCAATTTATACGTTAGGTTCATTCAAAAGGACTCAGTGAATGATGTTTGAAAGTTAAAACGGTTTGAAATCATATCGAATTATAGCAAATCGGATATTTTCTACAGTATCGTAGAAAATCGGATGCAATAAGTACTTTACCTTAGGCAGCACAAATATGGGAGCGGTAAGAAGTGATTTATGTACTTTACTAATTCTGCCTGATGCATTGACAGTTATGAAGTCAAAATTTAGACAAATCTATAAAAACACGAAAAATCAAATTTTTATTTCAGAAAGGTATTTTATTGAATATATTTACTTGAAACAGAAACGAGATTCTTCTGAGACATTAAAAGATATTTTCAATTGAAGTAGGGGGTGGTAAAATAAATATTGTAAATATAGTTAAGTTATTTACTTTTTTTTGGCTAACACATGAAATATATTTTTATATTGATAACAATATTTCTTGCTGCTATTTAATTCTACTCAAGATTTGCATGCTTTGTAAGTAGGTACGTGTGGAACTTATAAAAGTGCCATTTGTTATTCCACATTATTCAGCAGCTTTACTAGATAAAAGTTTAACACCGTGAGTTCCAGAGTTGCTAGTCAAATACATCTTACAATAGTTGTTAGTGTTTAACCCCGATCAAATATCCCCGATAAAATATCTCAAGGATATAGGTACTTTATAACGTTAGCTCGAAATAATTTTTAGATTAAAAACAACGCGATGATCACACATATTAATATTATGCTATATTTTCTTAAAAAATAGGTTGAGATGGATTTCTTTTTATTTTGGGGTCTCCGCTCCCAAACTCCCGAGGGCTGCACCCTCGCGTACCGCTTGTTATGTGTCATAGATATTTTGTCAGAGGATATTTTATCCTTGAGATATTTTGTCGGGGCATAAAAACGTGCATTACCGTATAGTGCATGACGAGGCTATTGACTATGTTTCGATAGCTCTTATTAATGGAAATTGGAACGTAAAGCATTAAAAATGGACATATTAGACATTGACGCATTCTTATATTCATTTGCATTATCTTAATTTTGTACGCATTGATGTCTCACACGTTCTAAATGATGTTTTATTAATTAATTAATTAATACAGTATCAATGGAAAGAATGGAAGGACTGAAATTAAAC
Source organism: Sisyra nigra (assembly GCA_958496155.1). Classification (NCBI taxonomy): domain Eukaryota; kingdom Metazoa; phylum Arthropoda; class Insecta; order Neuroptera; family Sisyridae; genus Sisyra; species Sisyra nigra. The sequence goes on along the minus strand of OY292315.1, from coordinate 32,680,970 downwards.
TGTATCACTTTAAATTAAACAGGCGTTTAACATTAAAACGAAAAATTTACAAACATTATGTAAACTCTCTACATTGGTTTTGTTATTGATTTATTTACAAATTTTGTTTATTGTTTAACGGAGTTTTGAATAAACATAACTCTTCCTAAATCGAAAGGTCGCCAAGGGCGTTATTTACCGTGATAATTCTACATTTGTATTCCATAAACTAAAACTACCCTAAAACGATTTTCAAGTCTACCAACCAAATAAATAATTCTATGTGCTAATCATTATGATGTAGCCTATAGCTATATAATCTGGATAATTTGCCAACTCACGCAATTCTCATATATATAATCACGGCCCTTTTGAACACCACAAATCAATTTGATCTAACCCAAAATAATAAAAACACTGTTGATTTTTAAGAATATTTCGTCCTTAAATTTAATTTGAAAAATTGCTTCCTTGATTTGATCGTTAGTAAAAAAAATTGTGTATGTATTGGTGTACCTACATGCGTAGGAAGTGAAACTTCTTTTGATTATTATTATTTATATTTGAAACGTTTTGATAAAATGAACAGGTATTTAAAGAATAAAAAAAAAAGTAAATTTTTTTACTATACTTACATTACGGGTTTTCTTTCGTCAACTATTGAAACTTACGCTAGAGATGAAACGGATAGCAGGTAGCAGATAGCAGTTTAGCCGGATACCAGATATCGGATTATCGGCCGCCGAATATCCGGCGAAACGTTAAAAGCTGAATTAGAAATCCGTTTTAACTCCATAAGTCAAGACTCTACCTACTTCATTGCAACTTACCTATCTAGACCCGAGATTCAAAACACACTACTTGGGGGCACTTATTGCTGAAAGAGCGCTCCAGGAGATTTTGGAATCTTGAAATATTTAAAAATGTCTTGTGAAGAGTTCTCTAGAAGCAGTTCATCTTCAACACCGGCTAAAAAAAGTAGAGGAGAAGAGTCAGCTGTATCTCGCAAAACTCATGACAAGTATTGGGATTGCTTTGATGAGGATCAAAATGAAAGCAATACTAGCCAGGTTCAACATGAAGAAAGAAACGCGATAGCACGTGAGCTTGATTTTTATCTTTAGTCAGTGCTAATTGATCGCAATTGTGACCCTTAATCTTGGTAGACAGCTAATGCTACAATACTAAACAATGCTACAATGCTAAACAATACCTAAATTTAAAAAAGTTTGCCAAAATCTTTCTTTTAGCACCTTGCAGCAGTGTGTACAGCGAAAGACTTTTTAGCTGAAGCTGGCCTTATATACGAAGACAAAGAAAACCGCTTCTACAGACAAAGAAATTAGTATTCATTTACCATAATTTGCCCTTAGTGAAGTACTCGTATGAGAGCTAATTCATTTTCTAAGTTGTACAATTCTCTTGGATTACTATGATTGTATTTCTTAAGTGATACTAACTTTATAAAACGATTAAATTTTTTTCTTTAATCCAGTATTCGGCAGGATAAGCGCTAATTCTCCGGTATTCGACCGGATGGTTACCAGATATCCGTTTCATCTCTAATTTAAATTTGTTTTTTTACAGGCTAATTTTTTTCTGTGGTGGATTTAAGTTTTTGAACAGAAAGTTTCTATAATCTTTAAATTTAGAAACACCTAGGATTCACTGCAAATCGAACCGAGTAGCATTTACTCATGAAACGGAGGTCTAACAGATCTAATGCTGAGCCACTAAGTGAATGGGTAATTTTTATAAGTTTACTAAAACTGTGTTTTTAAATAATAACTATGCAAAATGCAATCGGGTTTATTTTTCCATGGATACAATTATAAATATCAAAACATCCGATGCCATCTTTTTCAATGTTATAGTTGCTTCTTATTTTCCATTGCCTGGTATGGCTTGGTAGGTATTTGTATTGATATTCTATGTTAAAAAAGTATAGGTAGGTATTGCAGTTGAGGCAATGAGCTTAAAAAGATAACGATAAATTTTAAATTTCATATATCCCAATTCTTTTTCTTACTTGCCAAAAGAAATTTCACTTCAAAAGCCAGAAAGAACAGATTGTTACTATTGAAAGTTAAGGAAAAAAAAGTTATTTGGCAAGAAAAAGATTTAAAATATAAAATATTGTGAGCATTTTATCTCATTTTATCAAACAAAAGACATTTCCAAAGAATTTATTTGAGGCCTCAAATCTCTTAAAATCAGATTTGAACCCAATAAAATAGTTGTTTGATTTAAGAGAATTGCAATAACTAAAAGCCAGTTATTGTAATTAAACCGTGTGTATAATGTATGTGGAAGGTATGAGTTGATCGTATGAAAATAAAACAAGAATATAATTTATTCAGAGACGTGATTGTGGTAACAAATCCTGCAATTGTCAGGACAATCCTGCAACCTGTTGCCATCCAGATTCAAGACGGGAAAGAAACGAACAAATTCTCGACATCCGGTTTATGACTAAGAAAACCATAAACTTCTCGTGCAAGACTTTACGACATCCCCAACTTTTTCAAGGCTTACCATTAAATATTTCACCTTTGACATCACCTACAAAACACAATAATTGTATTGTCGCATCTTGTGAGACAAAGACATTTTATGAACTTTTCAAATTGGAAAATCAAATAAATTTTATCGGTGGTGATTTCGTGGAAAGCTTTCTTCTTTTAATGACTCATTCTTTAAACAATTGTTAGACGAAGGATTAAAAATATTTTAAAATCAAATGGCCTTGACAAAATGATTTTTTAAAAATGTAAACCTGATAAGAATATTTAAAAAAAAAACAGGAAGATGTTTCTAATAACAACCGTTCAAAAAATGATTCATTCATTTTGAATGGAACACATTGTCTTGTAAAATTGCTTGTTATGCAAACAAGTTTCTCAAAAAAAAAAAAAAAAATATATATAAAAATATATATCTTGGAACTTTTGTTAAATTTACAAGGAAAACACGTTAATTATATCTTGAAAATTTAATTTTGGTCGCTTCAAATACAAGATATGCTTCATAAGTAAACAAAAGATGCTTTACAAGGGTAAAGTAAACCGAGTTTATCTGCATTGTGCGGTGTCTCTACACCATAAATAAAATTTCAACATCATCTCCACCCTTTTCACCCATTATACAGATTAAAAAATGTGTATAAAAATAATATAAATGTTCCTCGTTTATATATTTTCTCTATTCGCTTCATTTCGCTTCCCAGATTTCTGTTCGTGCAAAACTTTGCGCTTCAGGTAATCCCTGCCTAAAGCTATTCTTTTTAATTTGCTCTTTTATATTAGTTTACATTGAAATAAAAGTGTTGAACTTGTTTTATTTCCGTTTGTAACAACCGCTTTTTCATTTTATTTGAATTTAAAACTTTATTCTTCAACGATAAAACACAAAAGGGGTTAATTAAAAAAAATAATAAAATCTTTTTTTAGTGAAAATTCAGGATAGAAAATTTGATCTGGCTGAGGTCATTTGGGCTAATATTGGGACACTGGGAGAAAACGCCGGGGTTGGGGATTGGAACAGACTGTTTATTGGTCAATTTGGAATAAATTAGTAGGGTGGGGATTTTGTAAATAATTGATGGGTATTTATTAAGTCGTGGTGGACGTCCAGACCGCATTTGTTCGCGGATATTACACAAATCAAGTTGAAAGAAGTTGATCTTCTCGAGTGAGGTAGAGAAAAGAAAAAGAAGTTCCATCAACTTTACCTTGGATTGTCTTGATATATAAAAATATTAAACGCTCTCGTCTCGTCTATTGTTTATTCGATCGTTGAATTTTTTTTCAACCATGAAGTGCTTATTCTTCATCTTGTCTTGTGCACTCTTCCTCGCCGACCTACCTATCCATACCGGTGGTGAGTATCTTCTAAGTGTTAACATTTTTACTTGCTAAGTGCAACATTCAACTTATCTCATTCTTTTTCTCTTTGTATCACAATCTTACACGATGAATAATTGAAATTAATCAAAGAATTTATTTAATAAAATCAAACTTCAATTACTCTCATACTAGCACAGTACGTGCGGCTTCACTTTATAACATTCAACTTATATGTTCGAGTTTTTTAAAAATTTCAAATCGGTCAAAAAACCGACTTGATAATTCAAATATTTGTTCAAGAAATTTAAAAAAAATTCTCATTCCATGGATATGGATGTGTTCGAATTAGAGACCTTCTCATAAAAACCAAACCAAATACGTCTTGAAACGATGATTCGATCGAGTCTTGAGGTTTATTTCCTTGAACTTTAAGATTCTTTTATCGTTTACAGGACAAAGGATTACTACTATACAATTGGAGGGAACGCAGTACTTCATAAGCTGCATGAATCCTTATTCACCGCAATTGAACTACTTCCTTGCGTATCAATATTGTCGTTCAATCGGCTTGCAATTGGTTTCCTTTGAGACTCAGGAAAAGACCGATGCGATAACAACGTTTTTGAAAAATTCAGGTATTTGCATTCACGTTTATTCCTTTCATTTCCGCTAAAATCGCGTCGCAATTTCAAGTCGTTCAACTTATCTTCCTCTTGAATTCATTTTTTGTTTTTGTTCACATTTAATTAGAAAAATAGTTTTCCTGGTAAAAATATTACAATTATTCAAACAATTCTTATAAATCGGAAGGTTATAACTGTTATAAGTAAATCGAAAAATTTGATTTTCTAAGAAAAAAGAAATAAAATAACTCAATTTAAATAAAAGTTTAAAAAATATTAAAAATTCTTAGAAGTTTGTTTAATTTTAACTTTTTTCAATTATCAGGAAATCAAGATTTAATAAAACTGTAAATATTTATTTATAAAAATTTCTAAATAATTCATAAGAAAGTTATGACTTTAATAATATAATAATATTGATAAGAATCTGAATTATGGAAAAGATTATTATCTTTTTATGAGTCATTTGAAATTTAATGGTGGTTTTATCATAGATCAATTAGATAATATAAAGTTGCTACTAATAATTTTTTTAAAAGAATTATAAACCATTAGAAGATATTGATTACCTCTTGAAATCAAGACAATGTCATAATAGATTTTAAAAAAGAGAATTAAAAGGATTTCCATTTAATACATTTTTTGCTTGATAAATTCATAACTCTTTAAATTACAATAGGAGTAGATTCTTAGGGTAATATAACATTGTTATTTTTGAAATATTAAGTTAGTGTAAGATAATTTTCATCTGTAACTATACCTACAATATAATAAGTAGTAATGCTACAAAAAATTTTTTTGTAATATTTTTGCTTACAAAAAAAATAAAAGTTAAATCCAACCAATCGAATATTCTTTTTCAGTTTGGATTCAGATTAGCTTTTAAATTAAGTTTTTATTTTTTATTAATTTTTATAATTTTTCAAATTTTAAACTAAGTACTTTGTTTTTGTAAAAATTTAACGTATCTAAATTCAAAGAAAATTGAAAATATATTGAGAATATCGATGATTATAAAAATGACTTTCTGTTTAAGAAATATGATATTATTTTTATCGGCCGACTTAGTTTTACAATTGAAATTAGAAATGATAGGTATCAATAGATTTTTTTATTTCCAAGAAATACAATACGTAGAATATTCGCACATAGTCCATAAAATACATAATTGTTTTATCCGTGCTTTATCATTTATTTAATTTTTTTTTCAACGTAAAACGTATTAGAAAAAATATATATAATGTATTGTGCCGGTATACAATGGCCATTAAGTGGAAAACAGTTTAATGAAACATAAGTACCCGGATCTACGAGTTTTTTTGAACCAGAGAAGAAACTTGTAGTGACGCCCCCTCTTTTGGTTTTTGAGGATAAATTGTTCAAAAACATACAAACATATAAAAGATGCCCTTTTTTATCAGGATGGGTATAAGCACTATTAAATATGTTTGGGCTCTTTGTTACATATTAATAGCTGATAATTTTTACATTTATAGTTGTAATTTTGGCGTACCTTGCAACTGCCGCCCGGGGTAGGTGCCTGGTTTTTCCTTCTAGATTCGAGGCTGAAATAAAACTGAAGGGTCTTAAATAGTTGTTCGTCCAATTATTGGCGCAGTTAGAGCAGTTGCTCTCTCCGCTTGATGCGTCAATGGTATTCAATTGGGTTCAATCCCCGTCGAATACCTAGATTTAAGATTTAAGCTTTTAGATTTGTGCCTACAGAAATTTTGTGTATGAAGACAATCATGATATGACACTAGATGCTATATGGACTTAAAACACCAAAACAAAAAAAAAAAAGTTTTTTTTTTATTAAACGAGTTCATAGTTGAATCTGCTTAATGTGCTTTAAAAGGTGTACTTGAAAAATACTTAAATTTTGATTGAGTATTTGTTTTAATAAAAAAAAAACTAGGTCTTAGTAAACCTTATTTTTAAACATGAATCAGTGATTTTTCAATAGTTATAGGGGTTCCCATTTACTTTTCACCAAATCTAAAACTCAAGCATCTATATAGAATAAGCGAATCGTCATATTAATAAATAAGTGAATCTGAGAATATTAACTGATTTGATAAGTAATCATGAAATTCATTATTTAAAAGCTAGAAAATTTGCTATTTAACTAAGTGAATAATATTTTACTACAATGTATTGAATTTACAATGTTAAAGTAATTGATTAAAAAAATTAGTAAAAATTTCACTAATTTATTAATGAAAAAAGAGAATTGCCTATTTATTAAAAGGAATTGAAGGAATTTGAAAGTATTAATCAAGAGGGATCTGTGGCTTTCATCTGGATAGGATTTTTCAAAATTGTTCGTTCATTTAAAAGTTGGAAAAATTATTAACGAATTTGCTTACTCCACTAGCTTTAATTGATTAATCTCTATATCAAACGCATTTTATATGTTTTAAATTTTTGTAATAAAATTCCTATGAATTATTCTTCTGCCTGGAATAAAGTAATTTAGTAAATTATCTCCTTATAGATTTATTCCTTCCGCCTAAATTATTTTTATTTATTTTGTTAAATTTTATAAATTAATATTACGGATAGCCACTAGTTTTATATATACCAGGGGTGGCAAAACTTTCAAGTCTTGCGGACGACTTTTAACTAAATTAAATCTGGCGGTCTACCAGAAAAACTATTTTCAATTGTTACCTGTAGTTATTCTATTTATTCCATTTAAATACAAAACGAATTAGAAAAAAACTTATAATACTATACTAGAACGTAAACATATCTTAATATAATCTTATTTACTGCTACTACTTGCACCTGATACGTGGCACAGCATCTTATCAGCAAGTTCTTCGTATTTCGGGTCATAGGAGCTTATGGCGATCCGCAAGCATGATTCCAAATGATCATCTGTCAAACAAGATCGATGTTTTGTTTTAATGCCATTCATTGAAGAAAAGGCTGATTCACAAAGATAGGTGGATCCAAAAAATGCGGACATATATCCAACTATTTTCCGCAAAATTGGATATTTTTCTTCTGAAATAAGATTTTTATATGCAATTTTCCATAGTGCTCGCGGGCTACTTTTGATAGCTACGCGGTCGACCAGTCGACCGCGGGCGACGCTTTTGCCAGCCCTGATATATACATTCAAGTGACTACAAACAGATTTTAATTCTTAATTAACTTTTTTATAAATTAAACTCGTTTCTTTGTAAAATAAACATACCATTTTGTTCTGTAGTTGAATTGAAAATAGTAAGTTTTTTATTCTGTAGTCCTTAGTCTTCCATTTAGCAAACTTATTGTTTCAACAGCGTTGAAAATAAACAATATCTATTATTTTTTTATAAAATACACCAACTTCTCATTATTGCAGAGGGAGACATTAGTTTAGACGTAATTATTTTTCTAGCAGTACTTCATTGTCAGCTTAATTATTCTTTTTATAAAATAAATGGCGTCTATTTACGTTCACCTTAGACTTTCGTTCATTTACGAGCTGCAATATTTTACGCAACCTTTTTACGTTTTATCCGCAAAAATGCTCGTACGTTGCAATTGCGACCAGAGTGTGTTGAAGGGAATTTAAAGAAATATCGAACTGAAATAAACTGACGAATAACAATGGGAAAAGTTTACTCTATTTTACAACCAGTACGGGTATAGTAAGCGTTCTCGTCTTATTTATCGCATTTGTACGTGACTGGAATGCAACAATTTAACACCTTGATGCACGCGTCATCTTCATCAAGCGTATGCAAGACACAGGATGTCCGGTTTAAAGCCGAGACATTACTATCCTCTGCAAGAATTCTAGCCACATAAAGGCTTAGATTATAAAAATATAGCCGTATAGCGTGGATATATTCATGTTCCTATACTCACCAATACTTATGTGGTTTAAAAATATATATAATTTACGCGAAAGACATGGAAGAGGAAGAAAAAACCTTGAATATTAATGATTTACTCTTCATGCTTTTAAATAAATTGAAGAAGTTAATTTTACTTTGAGTCGAAAACATTTCTTATAAAATATATACCATCCTGAAAATTTTACAATTTAAGTTTTAAGTTAAGAACTTAACTTTGATTTAAAACTCGTTTAAATATTGAAGACAGAGAATGATTTGATTTCGACCATAAAATTTACCAACTAATAATTATAAAGATGAGAGGTAATCTTATAATTTCCTTATCATTAAATTTTCTGGATATATTTTCTAATTGGACCATCAAATAAAAGTAGTTCAGTGAACTTGTAAAAAAGTTAGAAATAGAAAAAAATATTTTATATCTTTGAAATGGCTATAAAAATTTGAATCAGATTATAAATGATGCGAAAAAAGAGTTTGTATAATTCGTTAATTAGTTCGGTCAACGACCGAATTATAAATTGATAATGAGGCAAAAAGGAAGAGAACTATTAAAACAAATCGGTTTAATATGATTTTAATCGATTTATCTTTTAATGATCTATTTAAATGTGAACACAAATCACTTTCACAAAAAAAATTACATACATCTCTTATATGATATATGGCGCTTCGTTTGGCCGTGAGGCCTTGATCTTGAAACATCGAGTGACCGTGAACTTAACAATCGAAATTAACGTACGTTTTCCGTAGGGTACAGTAAATATGATTTTTGGACATCTGGAAACAAGTTGGGAACGGGAATGCATATTTGGATGAGCAGTGGACTTCCATTTAACACAACGTTCTCGTATTTCCAAACTGAAAATAAAGAAAAGTTGTCGGCATCGGCGTCATATTCATCAGCTCGCCGATACAAACGAGGGTAAGTTTTGATTAGGGTTCGCAAGACGGGTAATTAATAAATAAATGAAATATAGAACAAAGTTTTTTTTACTGAAAAATAACAGAAAAACGTGATTTTTACAATTTAGAATTTGGTGTAACTATTAACGATTTTTAGGAAATTAAAAAATACTACAAAACTATAGTTTCTTATAAGGATCCAGTAAGGACTTTATTAGACTAACCTTTTATCATGGTAAGATTAAGATAAGGATTATTAGATGAGTAACCTTACTAGAATATAATGCAGATGACCCATTAGGCCCTTATAAGGATAACTATCCATTGTTATAATTTTATTTATTTTACTGTTTAAAGTCACTTCAATTGTTCTGGCCTATTTGGGCTGGTGCATCCGGAATCCTAAGTTATAAATCCTGGACATGTATTAAGATTCAAACTTAACACAACTGACTTATTGGGCACAAATCGTGTCATCGTCATCGTGTTATTTCTGAAAAAACTTTAGATGAACCCTATCAAGAATATCTAATTCTAAATAATTTTTAATTAGCAAAGCTATCAAATGTGATCTTGATTTGGACCACGTCAGGTTAACTTTATTGAAGTAATCGTTATTTTTTCCTGATAAAGTTATTACTAAAATACAGGGAAATCAGGAAGAATTTATAGTTGGATACATTAAGGTGGTTATTTTGGAAATTCATTCTTTTTAAAAACACGTGACAAATTCATATGCTCAGACAGGGATTAGTTTATATCCCGACTGCTCCCGACTTTGTGACACTTTGAGGACCCTACGTCAAACAACTAAACATTTTTTAAACGAATTTTTGTTTGATTTTTCACTTGTAAATGACATGACTTTCAAAGTTAGGTAATACTTGGTATTGAACCCTTTGAATTAAAGAATCAGTTTTTTCTTCCGAAGATAAAAAATCAATACCTTATCACAAACATCTAGTGCGTAGGTACACTAAAAGCCATATTTTTCAATACAATGTATCCACAAACCTAAGAGTAACTCCTAACCCTAGCGCATAACTCGTAAGACTTACAAAAATTTATTTATTTCGTAGATTTTTTTTCATTTAGTTTGTTTTGCATATTTTATTCAAAAATTATTAATATTATAATCTATTTTAGTGTAAAAACCATTTATTTACGCCTTTACTTACTTACAACCAGTAGAAATCCAAGAATTTTTAGGCTTCAATACTTTTAACCCCAATTGAATTTCCCAAATATCCTTAAAACAATTAATCTTCATTTTGAATTAATTACTTTATATTTTTTGTAGGTTGAAGAATTGTGATTAATGCGTTTTAAACTAAAGTTTATTGCGTTTATGATTTAAGTCTTAACCCAAAGCTTTTATATAGGATTAAATAATTATATTTAGAAACTGCATATAGATTTAGATAATAAATAATTGCCATAAAAAGATTTCTTTTACAGTAAAAAAAATTACAAAAGATAAAAGATAAAAATAATATCGACTTGCGAATCCTAAAAGGTAAAAAGTATGTTTTAAAGAAGTCGTTAAATCGTCTGTGCTTCTTCAGTTCACTTATGATAAAACCGTAAAGGAATGCACTAGCGTTTTTCAGTTAAGACAAATCTTCGACTAATGGAAACTGAAATCTGTGTGACCTAGAAAAAGTCGTAGATTTTCATTTAATTGCATATAATCAAACGTGTTTCTGTAAATGATTTCAGAGGTAACGAATTAAAGGATTGTGTCGCATTGAAGGTACCGGATATGAAGTGGGCTCTTGATGATTGTTTGGTCGCAAAAGATTTCGTTTGCGAACAAACTCGTTGTTATTACTATAATTATGGTGCGATCCCTGTTACTGCTCAGCAGGGGTAAGCTCAGGTTAGAATTATCTGTTCTATTTATTAAGTAAGAAGCTCTACGTTGGTGAAAAAGCTTTCTAAACGACATAACTATTCGATTCTAACGACATTGGAGAATTGTACAAATCGTCTTTCAGTTCACATTTTCTCGGGTCGTTTTTCTATAGTTGAAGTAATTTAGAAAGAAACACATCTATTATGGTAACGGGAACAGCGGTAAATATAATACTAGCAATAATTTTCTATTATAGCTTCAATGATTTCTTCAATTTGCATGGTGTTTAATTTTATATTTTATCAACAGTAGTTTTGATATTTTCTTTTTTCACTTGTGTGATTTCAACGTAAATTTTGTCGACAATCAACGGGTGGAGGTAAAAAAAAAACATGAAACATTTAATATTTGAAAAGAAAAGTGGATTACGATTAAATTTTTTTATATCTTATTTAAAGAATTACATTCAAAATTAAATTTTTTTGTTTTAACGAGATTATATATTGAGCTTTAAGATAATTTGTGTATTGGTTGATGTTTCAATAAACCAAAAACTTTTGCATTGGAAAAATTTTAAGAAATATTTCTGAGAAAAAAATGTTTCATGTTTTTTACTTTGAGTAATTTAAGTTAAAAGTGTCAACCCTTATCTACTATGTAAATATTTGTATTAAAAGTAGAAAGATGACCTTTTCAAATTTCAATGGAACTTTTTTATATATTGTAGCTGTCGTATACAGTGGAAAACGGTTTTAATGAAACTAAGGGGTCTATAATATTTTTTCGTATTAACCGAATTTCGTCTTACAAGTTTAAGTTATAAACGTTTTCCACTGGACATATTTTGTGATTACCAATTAACTGTCTAATCGCACCGACTTATAGATTTTCTTTTATGTTGTTAGGATCGATGTAGGTCAACAAGTAATGCCGCCTTCAGTGCCATCCCGAGACACAGTAAAGATACCAGTAAAGGACGAAGAAGTGGCGTCAACTGTAGTTTACCTTGCGGATGCCAACGCTGAAGAGGCTACCAAAGGACCTTACGTTCTTGATTCTGCTTTTGACGATATGGCGGCGGACGAACCTCAAACCGAAGAAAACGAATACTCAACGGTGGATCCTAGCCAAATTCGATATTAAACCCATTAGTCAATAAATGTTTTTAAAATTTTCTTATATTTGTACAATATTGCCGAGACAATCAATATTGTCAATATGCAGAGTCAAGTGATGTATCTACTTTCCTCGATTCTGTCTTTTAATTTAAATATAATGTAATGCTTAAGTAATTATTATATTAAATTTGTTCAAAAAATAATATCTAGTTATGTTATTAATATCAACGAAAAGTTTTTATTTCAGAAACACATTAAGACGCAAAAATGTCCACTTAGTGGAGTGGTTGACTGGAAATCTCAATGAAAGCCCAAGATTTCTTTCATTGATTTTTAGATTAACCGGTCACTAATGGCCATAGTAGTAGATGTGACCTTTAAAAAATAGTATCTACCTACGTAAAAAGTGAAGCTTCTTTCGTTTATATACCATTTATAGTTAATAGATAAGAAATAAATATGAAAAAAATTTTTTTTTGTTAATAATTTTTTGGAGATATTAAAAAATAGATTAATTAAATTTCTGTGTAAATAATAGCTGAAATGTTTCCTTTTAACGATTACCATGTAGACGATATATTCAGTTTTATTTTTTTTATTTTGAAAAAATAGAAATCTTAATTAATTGTTGAAGCTTAAATAATAAATCTTGATGATATCTAACACAGGTCAACATCAATTTTTAATTTGAATTTTCTGCTTGATTTTGATGTTTTAAATAAATTCTCCAGTAAAGAAAAATTTCTTTATTTGAAGAAGATGACTTTTTTAGTTACTAAAATGAATTAAAAATAAAAAAAAAACCTTCACTTAATTTGAAAAAACCGTTGCAGCTAGTTTGCATTTAATTAATAAATTGTAAAAACTGTGAAGCTGACTTTAAAAGCTGATCTTATTTCGAAAATGCACTAAAAATTGTAAAATAAATTTTATACCTATAAGAATTTATGAAAATAATATCCTTATATTCATTCATATTTCATTAAAATTAAAAGTGATACAAGGACCTATAATCGTATGCTAAATTGATCATAATGACTCTAAGACCAGGATGCTCTATTAGTGGTAAATTTTAGACAAGTCAATTTATTTGCTTAGTTAATGAAAAAAATGAGATTCATGAATAAATTTGATCACCATGCTCTATGATGATCAATTAAACTTACGATTATAGGTTCTTGTATTACTTTTAATTTAAATGCGACTGTATTTATTTGGAATATAGGGATCCTTCTTTTCTAAATAAAATTGATGTTCTACTTTTTAGTGCATTTTGAAAATAAGAGCAGTTTTCAAAAATGGATTGTTATATTATATATTATATATTTTTATTAAAAAACTAGAGAACGTTTATATTGGAAAAAATAATGTAAAGAACTTCGTTCTGGACGGGGGTCCCTCGACCGCGTTAGTTTTTTTTTTGAACAAAAATGCACCAATATGACCAATGCTCTTTTTTCAAACTTTTTGTGCCTATTTTTGACGTCAGCAGGACATTAAAAATGTTAAATATAGCTGAACTACAGTACACTTAGTGACTTTAAATCAGAATAACGATATATGTTTTTGGTGTTTCTCTCGTGTTTTCATCCTTTTATTATTAAAACTTTTTGTTCTTTGTTCATTCATTGTAAAACATTAATTTTTTAACATATACTTGAGGTCACGGGGTAAAATTTGTGAATACAAGAGTTGTTTTTTTGACGTGATAACGTCTTATAAATTGATGAACTACGGCAGCCTGCACGAAAAAAGTGTCACGTTCCGTTTGAGCCTGTGCGTGCAAGCGAGAGCTATGCCTCGTATTCAATAATTGTTGAATCCTAGACAACGTTTTTTGTGTGTTTTTTTTTTTTTTTACAATTTACTTAATAAGTTTTAATTGGTTTCCTTGATAATTTTCAGTCTTTATTTTAAAAAATTGTAATTTTCAATTAACTCCTTCTTTATTTATACAAAATAATGATAATTCAGTGATAATAATTCAATTCAATTCATAAAAGTATGCAATAAGTATGCAATGTTTCATTAATGTTTCTTTATACTGTTATCACGTAAAACTATCGACCGTAAACCGACTTCACAGACAACCAATTTTTTATGTTAATAAAGCAATCGATGTAACGCGTAACGTATCACTTTATAATGTAATACCTAACTTTTTGCCTACCACACCTATAGACACCTTAAATGAAAAAATTTTTATTTAGAAAATTGAAAAAAAAAATAGTTTTAAAGCACATAAAAATAACTTTATCCAAGACTTATCTACGCATTTATGAGATGAAATCAAATATGATGGAAATATGATTTATTAATACGCATTTTCTTCAAATAGATGTTACCATTTAATTTATCAGAAAAAAATAAATATAAAATAAGAAAATTGAAAAATATTACAATATGGATGATATGAAGGAAATTTCAGAAAAAAATATACTTATGCGTAAATATTTTGAAATTGTCGAAATTTCCTCATATTTCTCTCCCAACATCAATATTTATTTTATCTCCATACCAAAATGATATTCTGATACTTGGCAAAGAAATCCCCAAACACCTGTACATTTCAAAGAACTATATTAAATATCAAAGAATTTTCAAAGAAAAAATATTTTTATTTTCACTCTATATCATCATACATTACATATAAGTGTATATTTGTGACAAAATAAATGACATATAGGCTTACTTGTAAAAATAGAAAAATCTATGATGGATGAAACCCACTGTGCATAAAAGATATTTTATCTTATTTTTATATCTCTTACAGTCCATTTTAATACATGGAAATGAGAAAAAAATTATCTTTATTGTACAGAAAAATCAATTGTATGATGAAGCACTGTGTTTTTTTAGAAAAATAACGATCTGGTTTTCTATTTTATTGTGAAAGTAGATATATCGCGTAAAACATTCGTTTATATTTTTATGAAAAATGTTTGTTAAATAATTCAAAATATGGTTACAGCCATAAAAAGTGAACAAAATTGTATTCCACAGCTCAATGAAAACTGAAACTTAATTTTCGATTTATACACAACATATTTAAAGAATAATAGAGACGATATACAGGATGTTAAGAAGAAAAGGGTAGATAATTGGTGGGCAAGACTAGTCTACAGGAATATTTTTTACTATGTACACTATGCTACAAATTTGTCTTAAGAGGCAAAAACTGTTTTTTTCAAAGTCATACAGTTTTTAAGTGATTTTAATTAAATAATAAAAACATGAATATTTGGTAAATCTTAATTTTTTTTTTACTAAAACACCTGTTACACTTTAAGCTAAAAAATAAAATACAACAATAATGTTAAAAACAAAAATAGTCGTATTATGCCTAAAAGAACGTGCACGAAGTATTAATTAACTATTAGTACTGTGAACTTTGTTAATTCGAGGTAGTGTAGGGAAGAGGTACCTCGGATAAGCGAAAACTCGGATAACGTGAAAGAAATAAAAAAATAGAAAATTAAAACTGTTTTTTATGTATGTAAAATGGTAGAGTAAAATTTAATCAGAAAAGTTTAGAAAAGTGAAACTCTAATAAACTTAGATAATTACTCTTTGGGGAACAAAATATGGTTAGTATAACGTGTAACTAGCACTACTATCCGACTGTTCCTCCGGCTTCATCCGTTTTATCCAAGTTTTTCGTATTATCTGAGTATACACTCCAATTAATGCGGAGTGTTCGAATAAGTACGTTGCCTCGGATAACGCGGAGGCTCGGTTAATCGAAGGTTATATAAACAAGAATTTATTGTACTTTATTACTTATACTTTATTTATCTCACCAATTTAAACTCATGTTTTAAAAAAGTGTAAAATCAAAACCAGTTCAAACTACCCTCAAAATATGACTCTATTTTCCTCATTCAATTGATGAATCCAACTTTCTAGTTCCTTGAGTTAGTAGGACAAATAAAAGTTTTTTTATTTTATTCTATTCTAAGAGAAATACCTATTTGCAATCTGTCTCTGGATAATAAGAAAATCAGATACAACGTCTACACTCGTCCTCATTACACACTTTGTTTAATGACATGGAGGATTAGCACATTCCAAGATCTGGAAAATAGTTAAAAGTTACAACCGTCTGATTTCTAAGCTCTCAACTTTGGGAAGTTCTCACTTTGCAATTGTTTAGCTACGTAAAATTTTAGGAAAATCGTAATTTGTTACTTTCCTTTAACTTTTCATATTAAGGGTAAAAAAAAAATAAAATCTCCCATTACATATCTCAACTAAGTAATACTTTTTTTGGCGTTGTTTCTTTAAATAACTGGCTTTTTGCTTACTTACTCTTTCATACAAGAAATGAAAATTTGGAAGGAGAGGAGGTGTTATAAGTTTTCCTAATACTGTATAGAATACGTCTTGATTAATAACAAATAACATTTTTAACTCTGAAAAATGAGGGATGATAAAACTGTTTTAACTTAAATATATTTTATAAAGAAGGTAGCTATACTTGCGTTCATCCTGTCGCTTTAACAAAATATATAAACAAAAAGAAGCATTTAAAGTTTACTCACAACAACCATACGAAAACCTAATTTATTTCCACCTGCGAAAGTTTATTTTGTGATAATACTGACAATGAGATAATAAGAAACTTAAAATTACATTTGCAAGTTCTTGGAAAATTGGAATAAGTAGTTTTAGATTTCAAGCAGCAAAAACAGGAGAGACAATTGGAATTCGATAAAATTCATCGCGTAACAAATTCTTCTTAATTTTATGAGTATAATTTTTTCTTTAAATTGATTCGTCTAAAAACAATCATTTCATATATATTTACAGAATTAAAATTACCTAAGAAATAAGTTCAAATACAAGACGCTTTAATTTTTGATTTAAATTAATCTAAACTTCCAACGCTTCAAATAAATTATAAGTCCTCAATTACAATTTGTATTATTAACTGTAATCTATAATTTCAATTTGAAAAAAATGATTTCCGGAAATTCAATTCTATCGTTTAAGACAAATTTTGTATTTATTTTCTTTAGATGTAACGGATATTTATTCAGTTTGAGTCATAGCTTTATGATAAAGGGGGAAATTTAATTTTAAACTTGGCTAAGAAAATGACGATCTCGTATAATTCTAGATTTGACATAAAATTTTGTAATTAAGTAAATTACACATACAAGTTGTTGGTTGGTTGAGGAAAAGCTAAGAAATATATTTCTCTCGTATATCGTTGAACTTTTCTACGGGCGACGTCACTATTAATAAATACGACTTGTTCATTCTTATTTCTTGGCGTCGTTATAATATTTTCTGTGTTGATATTTCTGGAATTTATTAGCTCGCGATGCATAAAATGATTTTTTTTTCTTTATTAATTTCCACAAGTTGTATTTAGTTAAAGAGTAAATTGAAGGCCATTTTATTTTTTGCCTTGAAGGAAAATGTTTTTTCTGTTTCTAATTTTTTCAAGAGATTTAATAGAGGTTTTAAGGTAAAAAACAGAACCAATTTGCTTTAAATTTAAAAAAAAAAATTTAATCTTAACCAATCTTTTGACTTCAATCTTTAAAAAGCAACATTTTCACAATATTTCGTTGTTTTCACTGGGAAATTAAAAAGAAATAGCGACACCGTAAGGAAATTGATTGCACTTTAAAAATTATTTTGGAATTACGGTTATCATTTTGTGATTTTTAAAAATCTAAAAGTATTAATTGAAAATAAATACAAATCTTTACAGTTAAGTGTCTATGCCGTAGCAAATGAAGTGATTTTAAAAAAACTAACAAGAAGTTTTTTGTTTGTTACAATGTTATCGCTACGAAACTATATGAAATCAAAGTATTCTAGCATAAAGATTACATTCCTTGCTTTCATAACTAATCTATGTCTAAAGGTACATATTTACATACTATAAAGCTAAAATACTTATTTGAATACTCTAATTTGAATACTTTAATTTGTGATCTTTAAAAAACTTTTTTCGGCCAAATTTACTTATTCTCATCAAGCATTAGGCTAGTGATAAGTTAAAATTTCTTTTTAGATTTTAGGAATTTTTTTAAAATAGTTTAGTATCAACCTCTAAAATAAGTGAATTTTTAAAAGTACTTATAAATGTTACTTAATTTCTTTAAACTTCAAATTTTCTAAAATATTTTTGGTATGTTGCAATATTAAAGAAAAAGATTTTTTTCGTAACATTTCTAAGCCCTTTGCATTGAGTAAATATGTAATTGAGACACTTAAAAATGCAGTGGTTTGAGTTTCATAATAAGTTTTTTGATTAACGCTATAAGTAGTGTATTTAAAAACGAATCCCTCAATTTGAGTGTTGTTTAAATTTTTCTTAAAATATTTTCATTTATAAAGTGACATAAACCAACAACGAAAAATCGTTCTCTGTAAAAATAGCGTTAGAGGCATTTTAATGAAATTCCCTGCTTTTTACTTTTCTTGGTTATAAAGCAGAAAGCACAAAAAGAGCAAAAAAAAATCTAACATTAAAGCAAGCTTAGAAAAAAAACGGAGGGCTAAGAACAGAAACGCAAAGAAATGATTTAATTAAAACAATCTTTCAAACCCTTTGACGTCAAAATAAGAATTCTATAACTGAACGAAAAAACAAATAAAATATTTCCTTAAATGAGAGTAAAGGTTCTTTATTAATAATTCAATTAATACTTTATTTATATAATTATTTAATTTATTAAAAAATGAAATTAAACGTTCAAGTTAAGGGAAAACTTTAAGTGGAACTATAGGAAAAAAATTTCCCTGAAAAGGTTTGATAGTTACAAGTTTTAGTAAACAGTTTAAATACGTCTTATTGTAAGTTTTATGGCAACTGAGTGACGCTTTATAGTGCTTTACTATTCTTATCAATGTGTTTATTTTGTGTTTATTATATAAAAGTTTGTCGCGAAATTGGTTTTCTCAAATAACTACAAATTTATAATGAAACTGCAATTTAAGGAAAAAATATCATTTTTAGATTTATTTTTCATGTTACATGAAACAGTTTTCCTTGATTTTGTTTTTGAGGCAACAATATCGAAGATATGAATGATGAAGAAAACTCTGTGTCATGAATAATGTTAATTATGAATGTATCCACTCGTAAGAAGGGAAAAGCGTTTTCAATGGAGACATAACTATTTTATCTACTTATTGGGACGATGTCATATTTTTCGAAAGATTTTGAATGTCAAAAATTCCACAAAAGTAACTAATTGGTAAAATGTTATATCAATTATGCACAATAGTGAATAAATAATACTGTAACGGTTTTACGGGTTTTTGGATCTGTGTTTAAATGACGACAAATTTATTTTTAACAAATGTTTATTTATTTACATTATTTACACTTTAACAATGATTAAGTTCACTGTTACAAGTCGAACAGAACATTCGATTCTATTATTTCTTGCCAGAAATTTCCATTCTTTTGTTTGAACCTTCTATTTTTCTTGGAACAATTCATTTTATTGTTTCTATTTTGTCTGTTTTTTACTCGCAAGGCCTTATACACAGAATGTGCTAGAAGCTCCGTTTTCCCTTTAATTTACCGAGTTATCCTTTTGATCAAACCCTTGCGGCAGGTGTTCTCAAAGATTTGTTTTCTTGAGAGAGGATGTTCGAGAAAGTTCCGCCAGGGCACTCCAATCCTACAACTACGTTGCTCACCAATTGCTTGGTTGATTGAGCAGGTGACACCCCCGACTCACAAAATGGCGACAATCCTCAATTCTTAAGGTTCTTAGAATGTGGCAATACAATACTAGTGAGAAACCTCATGTAATGTTCCGAAATTTATTCATAAAATTCAGTTAAACGATTTAAACGACATTCAATTGAATTGAGGTTTAAATTATATTGTGAAACTGGATAACTTAAACATCAAATTTGAAAACCAGTTTAGCTCATCTGAACTTAAGTTTAAACGGCCACTGTGAAACTGACCATAATTTATTATTTCTTTTACATGAAATTCGCTGGTGGTTAAAAAAACATAAAAAAATCCCACGATTAGAATAAGAAAAAATTATAAATTGAATAATATTTAAACATCTACATGTACAGAACTGTGTATACTATAGCCTCTATGCATATACAAACTCCCACACGTAACCTTAGATCTGTCCTTATTTGATTTTTCCAGGAAAATTTTTCAAATAAAAGTTGTAGGCATTGATTTGTCTAAGAATTGTAACAAGTTTAAAGAAAATCGTTGAAGCCGCTTGTTGAAGTTGAAGTTAAAAAAAAACTCAAAAGCTTCTAGAATAAAGTGGAGCTTTCGGTCAACCGATTTCAACCAAAAGCTTAGCGGAACAACTACATGTAATAAGCAGGCCAAATTCCAAGTTTGAAGAAATTCGGATAAAACTTTCAATACGATCTAAAAACCACTTTTTTGGATTCAGGAGACCTCAAAATATGTATTTCCCGTGAACACTCAAATTCGAAAATTCAACCAGATAACAATAATTTCTTTACTATATAGTGGTAAAAGAAAGTAAAAATTTGATGCTGTTTTGGGGTTAGGTCGTCTAGCTGCTTGGGTCGTACTACATTTTGACGTGTAATATTTTTGGAACATTTAAAAACAAATTACATTTTTTCAGGACTGGTTTTTGTAGTATTCGTACATAATGGTACGAAGCAAGCACGATAACCATTAGGACCATAACTTTTTTCAATATATTGACTATTATAACAAGATTTCTATCCAGTAAAAGCCAACACATTGTATTTTTTATGTTCTATAATGAGTAGCTTTATTTTATCAATTGATGAGTTTGATTCAATTTAAAGCTCATTTTTTCATGTTAAAGCATTTAAATAAAAGTTTGTTTTTAAAAATGTTTCTTACTGAAATTTATTTAAGACAGGCTTGGGTTTTTTTTTCAAGTTTTACGCGAACGAAGTCACGGGTAGTTGCTTGTTTTTTATAAGCCATTAAAATAGCTTTTTTTGAGCTATATATTTATAATTGAAACACAAGTTTTTATTTCTGTGCTACATTGTTTAAAAATGTAATTTCATTTAAAACAGTTGTTCAGAAAAGTTCGATATCAGATTTAAATTAAAAATAGAAACTCACAAAGGTTTTTTTTATTGAATCTATTTTTAATTAAGGAAACAATGCAATTTCTATCGTGTTTCTACATTTAGCTAGTTTTAACCTTTCGTGTTGAGCTTGAAACCTGTAGAGCTTAAAGAGAGACAACCTTCTGAAAGATTTCGTTTTTATTTGCGAAGCGGAGTTCTTGTGGCTGTGGTTTTGCTTACTAATACCTTTTATAAAAAGTAAAAACGTATGCAACAAAAGTATATGCAAATTTGCATATTGTTGCTGGGAAATTTTCGCAAAGAAAAAAAATTAAGAGAATAGTTGGTGGCGACAAGCGCATGAGCCGCCAAAGCGCGCACGTCTTAAAATGTTGTTTTGTGGTGGGTCGCAAACTGTTTACATTTCCCATTCAGCGGCAGTCGCTCTACGACGCTTCTCCAACTTTCCAACGTCTCTCTGCCCCGAAAAATGACCGGAAAACTGCAGTTAATTAACAATTAATAACTCAGAACATCACCAATATAAACTTATTAAATTAGTTTGTGCACGCAAATTGTTAAACATGGCAAACATCAAAGCGATTGCCATTGAGTTTTTGCGAAAATAAAAGAAAATAAGTTTTCAAAAGTTTACAAGTTGAAAAGTTTTTCTTCTGCGTTAAAATGCAAGGTGAGTATTTTTGCTTGAAAAGTAATTAACGTTAACAAAGTAATTTTTTATGGGTTTGAAACGTTTTTTTTTAACGGATGTGTTTTTTACATGCTTCAGAACATTGGCTTACAACTACTGGTATGTAAATTTATATGCAATATTTTTTCCATGTAATATATTTTAATTTTCATAATTGAAAATTTAAAAAAAATCTTTTTCTGTTTATTAAATAAAATAACTCAGAAACTTTTTCAAATGAAAATCGTTAAACGCAAGTTTCAATTAACTTTTTTAAACAGTATCTATAGAGCATTTGGCGTTTTAATTTCAATTGAAAATAAATGAGGAAATTTTCCTAAAACTTAAATAATTGCTTTGAAATAAATCCTTAAGATTAAATACTCACTCAATTTTACAAGACAAATATTGAATTTTGAGTAACTTTCTCTAAAAGCAAATGATAGAAAACAAAAGCGAAAATGAAGCTTAACCACACTTATACATATTATTTATTAAGAAAATTCTAATTAATAGACATAAAGATAAATGTTGCCTTAAAAAAAAATAAAAAGAATTTTCCTAAATTATAAACCTTATTAATCAAATTAATAATTGACGTCAAAATTTCCTCGAGATATTCGATATTACCTAGGATTTGGAAATGTTTCAAAATCGGTGTTGTTGTAAATAAGGCATAAAAAGTGACTTTATTTTTTTTAAGTTACACACTTATTAGTTATGTGTCATAAAAAATTTAAATTAGGCCCATTCAGAAAATTATTTAAAAAGATTAAAGTCACATTTTGCTCGAAACTGTTTAAAATAGAAAAAATAATGCAGGTCAGTTAAAAAGTTTAAGACTTTGACAGGATGCCAAGATGTTTTAATGTACGATCACTTTAACGATCAACAAGTTGTAATCAAGATGAAAAAATTTGTATCAAAAGAACGATTAATGATCCATAAAATTTAAGTACAACTTAAGAACAACTAAATGCTTGTGAGATTATTTCTTTTAAAAATTGATAATTTAATTTGGAGATTCAACGTAGACTATCGAGTCAAAATTGGTGTAGCCAAAGTCTTAATGTTTTTCTTTGAAAAGTTAGACAAACTCAACATTTACCTTTTGAACTAAACAAATTTATTCAAGCTAGTTTTCAACGCTGAGATTACGTCTTTAGCTTCAAAGTAAGTAACTTGGAAAAAAAAGATTGAATATAGAGATATAGCCGTAACAATTGCGAGACATGGAAACTTTTGGGATATTTTTTTCTAACAAGAAGCGAACATTTACATTACCTACGCTAGTTTGCGTACTCAACTTGGAACTGTGAAAAAGAAACATTTTCAAAGGATATTTTTCAGTACAAATTGACAATTTTTCTCGTTCAAATAGAAATATTCTTAAGAAATCCCAGTTGGTTGTTGGTTTGATCTCCCACACTTCTGCAACAGAGTTTATACTTATCTTCATTAAGAAGACAAATATTGAGAGAATATCGTTTGTGAGACGTTTGAGTCGTTAAATATTTTCAAGTCTATCGTTCACTAAATAAACACAAGGAATTTAATATTACTTAATTATTAATAAAAAAATTAAAAAAAACGTAAAACTAAGTTAAAAACCTTAATTATTTAAAAAAATAATAACTTTTACCAAGAAAATTTCCCTCTTGAATCAATCAAGAAATAAATAAAATATTTTATAAAAAAATTAAGTTATTAAAATTATTTTATGGTGAAACTATCTCAGAAGTAGGAGAAAAAAATATGAGTTACTATTGGGATAACATGCAATGTTCTATTACTGTATTATAGTAAAATTTCAATGACAAACTTATATTTGAAATAATTTTTGAAATAACAATGTAAACTCTATCTAGCAAACTTCTCTCAACAGTAAAACATTACCTCATTTTTTAAACACCAAAGAACACTTATTTTACTGTTTTTTTAGTGAAATACTGATGCCCAATCAGAAATATTCATACGCATAATGGTATTCTTAGAAATATGTACATTTGTTTGTTGTAATTGTCTAGTTCGTGCTTACTTGCTGATCCCTACTACTGTTTTCAAACACTTATTCAAAAAATATACTGCTCTCTTTTCTTCTCGTTCAACAAAACTCTTTATAGTGATTGATTATAATTAATAATTAATAAAATATATAATTTTGACTTATCAGATTTACGTAAAAACGAGGGCATATTGGATAGGGCTAAAGGTGGCATCAAATGTAAATCTATCGTTGAGACTTATCCAAATTGACCCATTCATAATATGCTTAAAAATTAAATTTTATTTTTTAAAATCTATGAAATTGACTTTTTTTAAGTCGCTTTTAACAGCTTAGGTCATATCACGACTGTCTAAACACAGAAAATTTCTGTTGGTCAATTTTTATCTTAGTTCTAGGATCTTAAGTCTAAGATTCAACGGGGATCGAACCCGTACCACTTGACGCATGACGTGGAGAGAACTACTGCTCTTGCCACTACGCCAATAGGTGGCCCAATTGAAAATTTATTTATGTATTTTATTTACCTTTAGAATATACAGAGTGACTGGTAATTAGATGCGGACCCAGTATGGGGAGTACAGGCTAATCCGACTCGATTTCACTATGAGAACTACTGTTCGAAAACTAGCGGTTTTCGAGTTACACCAGTTTTTAGAATTTTATAAAGTTAACGTCCTTCAAACGTTAAACAAAACTTAAAACGTAAAAGTTGGTTGTTTTGTGTAATTTTTGGTTTTACAATAAAGATATTCTAAAATACGAAAATTGATACCCAAATGTACATTAATGACGTTATCTCAGGCGGTAGGCTTCAGAAGTCTTCAAATTTTGTAAAAACAAAATCTTTGTTCATCTCAAAAACTTCAATTTACTAGAAAAAAAAATATGTATTGTATTGTAAAGGTAAATATAAACGAAAACAGAATTCAAATAGTGTGATTGTGCCAAAATATCGGTGTTCCCAATTATCGTTTACATACTGCATTTAAGTAACAATTGACTTTGCAAAATGAAAAAAATACTGTAGGTAAAAGTCTTTGTGTAAATAACTTAATTTTGTTGAAATGAAAAAATAGAATTATTCTTCTTTCAAAATAGATGGCTAAACGATTTACAATACACTCTCAAGATTTGAAGTATAATATTATGTATTCAAAACTTGAAAATACATATAAATATAATAATTTCTAACTTATTTCAAATCGCTTCAATTTAATGGGGCCAAACAGATGACCACTGTTTGTATGTGGGAATTACGTAGATAGTGAAAAAGTCAAAGTTTAAACTTGAAAAAAATAGACAAAGCAAATATATAGATGCTGTACCAAAAAAAACATAAGGCCAAAGTAAATTATTATGTTACGATAATAACATATAAGCCATCAGTTGGTTGCCTAACTGAAAAAAAATGTACTTTGCATCTTCAAGAAAATCTACATTTTGCCGAGCAAAAACTGTCACAAATTCTTTAAATTCTTCTTTGGAATCGTTTCATTTTAATCAACAGCAATTAAATTATTTAAATATTTAAATGATGCATTAACAATCAACCGAGCAACAATTACATGTTACAAAATTTACACTTCATTGTAGCACGGAGAAACGAAATTGCTCTGCTGCAAATGTGGCTGTGTATATTTATTCGCGTTTAATGTAATTTCTAATTGAGTTGCAGAGTTTGTATTCACTGAACATTTATACTAATTAGTTTTATTACAATTTAATTTTGACTCGGGCAAAATATTTGAGCGCCCATTGCGTAAACTCATGGCTTTTCGCGTTAACTTATTGAAATAGTGTAAAATAATATTGCAATATACAGAGATATTAAAATGGAAAACTTGTATAATTGTAAATGAACAATTAATGGAAAATGCATTGGAAATAGATTTGCATAAAATTTCTGTACGTGCTTACTGGATTATCTGGACTTGTGTCAGAGTTATAATTCAATTTTGATTTGCTATTAAAGGTCATATTTAATTCGGTGCCCCTAATAATTTCATAAGATAAAATTTATGTTTCTGTTCTAATTTTATTATTTATAATTACAATATGATTTATTTGTAACTTCTAAATTTAACGTTATATATTTGAATCGTTCGACCACAAAAATCAATTTACTACACGATTTTAACGTAGTAATTTTCTTCATATTTTATTACATTAAATTAATTATATTAAATTTATGTAACGATTGAAACATTACGTAGGCCGATTTATTAAGGTAATAAATTTTAAGTTTCCCAAATTAAATAAAATAATATTTCGAAAATTAATGCAATTTACAAATTGAAACACTTTACGAACTATGTATAGAGTTAATTAAAAAACTAGCTCTTGAGATTGAAAATTTCGCTTCATTAAACAAATTTTTATTTGTTACAAAATTTTGTAAAACTTTTTAATTGTTCATTAAAAATGTGAACTGGAACAAAGGATACGGATATATTCTCGATATAGCTATCGTCGTAAAAGCCTCGTGTGTTGATTATAAAATAATATAGAATTCATGTTTAAATTAACTTAAGGCTGTTAATTTTATTACTATGCAAATTGCGTTACGGTCCACAAATAATTCGTCACACAATCTTGTGCTTAACAAGAGATTTTCGGATGTTCAAGGATTTAATGTTGTGTTTTCTTATGAAATCATCAATGTGCCCAAGGTGTCTAAAGGGAAATTAAAAAAAATTATATATATTGCGAGGCAATTTGCATACAAACGACATTTTAAGAGTGCCATAAAAGTCGTTAGTCGAACAAATGATTTTAGATATATAAAGGTGCCGAGAAGTACAATCAAAATTTTTAATCGTTTCATTTGAAATTGTATTAATTGAAATGTTTGAATTGTCACGATTTAAAAGGTTAAATTGTTTGAAAATGATCGCGTGATCAGTTAAAGAAACTTCCGTTTTTTGCTATTATAATATTACACGAATGGAAAGAAAAGAAAAACTTTAAATAAATGCATTTTAGTCACTCATCATTAATAACTGCTTATTTATCGTAAATATACAGTTGAAATGTTTTATCGTATTTAAATTCAAATAAAAAACTGTGTTTGCTACTAGATATGAAAGAGTAGGTAATAGAAAATGGAAAGAAGTTGAATTCATAAAAAAATAATTTTCAATTCTAAGAGATTGATGAAGATAGATTTATTTTTCCCTGAAGATTTTAGTTTTCATATTTTATAACATCTATGATAGTTAAAAGTCACGTAGTGTATACAACCAAAGTAAAATCTTCAATTCAATGACTTCCCTTTTTAATGTATGTGAAACACGAAACAATGAAAATATCAAAACTTTTATAATATATTAAACGACCCTAAAATAAAGGGTTGAATGTTACCTAAATTTTTGTTGAGGGTTGCGAAGAGTTATTTGAATTTTCATTGTCAGGATCAGGGCTATTTTCATCCAGGAGTTCGTGAAATATTTCAAACCACGTTCCTTACGGCTTACGATCGCTTTTGCCTACCGCAAAATGGTGCACATGTGCGCAACAATCGGATGTCCGTGTATTTTCCGTGTACATGAGGGACGATAAAAGATACAGATCGTATTTAACATGTTGCATATGTTGTACTTTATAACATCTTTCATTGTTTCACAACCACATTGTTCTTTGAATTGAAATTGAAACTTTCCAAACCATTCATTTTTTATTTCAAAACAAGATATCTTTTTTAGTTATGAAATATTAGAGATATCAATTTTTGATAACAAAATAAAATAAATAGTTAATCTTTCTTATAGTATACCAGCTGATACCCACCCGCTTCGCTGAGAGCACCTAAATTTAAGTAATTGATTAATGAAATCTCTATACCAAATTATAATTTTTTAAAATTATTTCAACAGAAAAAGGTAGTAGCTATCTTTTAAGAATAGTGAATTTTTCAGAAAAATAAATGTTTTAGTTTAGTTACCACACCTTAAATCCATTATGCCTAAGAATTAAATTTCATAGTGTTCATGAAAATTTGTTTAACTACTTTTTTAGGCAGAAGTATTAGTTATCTCAAGGGCTCTGTATACCTATTTGTTTCTGATAAAATGTGTCTGTTTAATTTTAAGACCTGAAAACTTTTCATACAAACTTTTATTAAAATCAGTTTTGCCATATACGTAAACTGAAGTAGCAGTTATTCAATGCGTTATCATAAGATCTAAGGTATCTGAAGATCAAAATCTTACATTTAAAAGTCTATAAAACATTGAACTTTCCTGGAATGAACATTTTATTGTATCCTTTTTGAAAACTTGACGCATTCTTATATTTAATTTTTTCAGTCAGTCATTTTAATTGGATGAATGAGGCCTTGTTAGAAGGAATCCTAAATGAACCATACATTTTTCGGGGTTAACGATATTTCAGTGCATATAGAAACGATTAAACAAATTTTTATATTTTTTAAACTCCCAAATCAGTCTTTTTTCAATTTTCTTTTTCATAGAATTAGAGTTGGAAGTTTGAAAAAAACCCTGGTGGTGACATTTTTTGTTTTACTCAGCTTGGACAAAAATTGAGAATGTAGCTTGAGCCGTTTGTCTATTCTGATGACATATTAATCCTTCGTGTGTTTTTTTTTTTTATAAAATGTAAATTTTGATTTGTCGTTGCATTCTTTCAGTATGTCAAGGAAAATCTATTTGAGTAAATTGTTTTACTAAAGAAAACTTAAATTCATTAGACAGTAATAGTTTCGTTCGTAATTTATTAATTAAAATGCATTGATTTGAGCTATAGTTTAATTATTAGGCTTTAATTGAAAATTGTAAATAACACCTGTTATTGTAAAAGTGCTAGTTGTTTTAAGAAGTTAATTGTAAATTTTTGGAATTTCTTGTTTGATTTTATTATTGAGCCTATATGGACTGTATATTATAAGAATGTACTTATATCTCTTAACAAGAATAAGTATATCAAACAATTAACGCTGATTATAATGCTGATATTAGGGAAATCGTTTAAAATAGTCGTCGTATCGCTATTGATGGAAGATATAGACTTGCTATAAATTGGAGGTGGTTTTTCAATTCAGAATATTACCAAATGTTCGGAACGTAGGTAGGTATGTCTAACGGTGCTAACTGGCGGAAAGATTTTAACTATTTTAATGCTCTTTCTTTAACACAGATATATACTCTCTTTTTATAGTCTTCAGAGTTAGAATTGTCAAAGCATGGAAACAAAGTTTTGAACCAATCAAGGAATGAAAAAGAAACAAAGTTATTAAACCTCGGGGTTTGTAAGACATTTAAAGGTGATCCCAACTTTTAGTCTGATCAGTCCCTACATACCTATTGTTTTTGTTTCAATAGGTAGGTACCCTAATCAGTGACTTTCATTTGAAGGCTGTTCCATAACATTATGCATAATTAAACCTTCAGCATGTTCACAGCGTGTTCATCCAAAAAAGTTTCCCTGTTTTTTGATAAAAAATATTTATATAATCCTAATTTTTAAGCCATTTAATTTATATGTTATTGATTTTTATCAAGTATTCAGTTTTCCTAATTTTTGTTTTAAAAATTTCTATTTCTTATTTATCACATAAAAGTTCTGAGAGAATTAATTTTTAAGATTTTCTCATTTGAAACATCGAAATATTTTTATATAACTGAGATTAATGATACAACACTTTTTAAAAACAAGGTAAATTAAATATTAAAAAAAATACTTTTTCGAATCAAAAAAATATAAAGATACTGGTTACAAGGCTTGGGATGCGAAAATAAAAGTTTATTTTTATAATTTTCCACGTGCAAATGCTGTGTACGTGATTTCATTTACAAACGATTTCTATTTCTTAGGTTTACTAAGAAATTTACTTAACAAAATCAGTACTTCTGTATACTTTTATAATAATCTTAATCATTGTTTCTTTTGTTGTCGTAGCCCGAAATGCCCTTTAAATTATTTAATTGCGAAATTGAAACAATCATATTGGATTAATATTTACAATTAGGTAATGTTATTTCTTCAATGCGTAACTAAATTAAGAAAATTTTTACTTTACAATGATATTTCGTTAGCTTTTCCTTAAATATATAATTAATACACCACCTTTGCGTGTATAATATATTTTATTTGGCTCTACGTAAATTTAATTGTGCTAATTACAAAATTTTCACTGTAACGTCAGTTTAATGATATATTCAAACAATTTGATACCACCAACAACGTTAGTCAACGCCAAAAAAAAAGTAAAATTTGCAACTTGATACAGTTATGATTTTAATTAAAATAATCACTCATTTCATTTCAAATTTCCTTTTCACCTTTATGAACACGAATTTCTAAAGGTGCTATAGACGTCGCGCGTTGCTCATAGAAATTCAAACCTATCATCGTTAATTATTGTTCGTAATTTCTGTTACTTCCTACGTTTTATTATTATTTCAACCACACAAACGCTTTTGTGCCATTTACTAATTTAGTTTTTGTTACCGACAATTAGGCGACATTAGGAAGAGAAAAATT
Organism: Sisyra nigra; assembly: GCA_958496155.1. Classification (NCBI taxonomy): domain Eukaryota; kingdom Metazoa; phylum Arthropoda; class Insecta; order Neuroptera; family Sisyridae; genus Sisyra; species Sisyra nigra. The sequence goes on along the minus strand of OY292315.1, from coordinate 32,650,560 downwards.
TTCCAACGCAGTTAAATGTAAAAGTTTTAACAAGAGTACGTTTTTGAACGGAAGGTATTATATGTAATTTTCCTATGCTGAAAAGGAAATATGAACCATAAAATTTATTTTTATTTTCTCTCATATCTATATAATTAAATGACAAATTTAACAATGTTTCATTAGAAAAGATTTTATTTAGAATTTTGTTGAATACGGCTTAACATTAGCAACTTGTAACTATTAAGAGAATAACATTTTCAAAGTTTTCATCTATAACAATTGTTAATATTATCAGAGAATTGGCGCAGTTTTCGATTCTATTTCTCTGAATTAAGATAATATACCCGTAGGCAAATATAGAATTACTTATAGATAAGATTTAGGCTAATTAGAAAGTTTAAAGTTTAAACTAACATATAGAGAATAATTTAGGCATAGATATAAAAGGATATTTGAAAATATCTGAAATTAGAAATCTGAAAATAGGAATTTGTATTATATTATAATTTTTCCTTCGATTGTTCAATACTTTCTAATTTTCCTTGTACTTTAAACTTTAAACATAAGTAGTTTTTGATTACAATAAAGTTAAAAGTTTTAATCCAAAACTATCCTTCGTAAGAAGTAAGATACAACTTTAATATACCGAGATATAATGTTGAACATTTTTTTCATTATCCTAGTTTGTAGACAATGCGGTTGAATTGAATAAACAGTATTAATATTTTTCTATTGTTATTCTCATCTAGTGGTTAAATCTCGATTAATCTCACATGGATAGATGAACTGTGCACATATTGATTTTCCATATTCGAGTATACGAGTAAGTTAAACCTTTTGAAATCGTTTATTCTCTAGAAAAATAAAGATAATATTTTTTGATATGATTTTATGCATATGAAACATCCTTGAAGGTGTTTTCTCGACAATTTCCGTTTTCTTTATCGCAACGCAACCTTCCTGTGGAAGATTTGATGCATGAAAAAGTTTTCTTTTTTGATGAAATTAAAAAAGTTGAAATTTTAAATGAAATTATATTTGGATGTTTTGATTTAATTAAATAAAGTGGATTTTCTGTTTTTCAATATGAAAACATTAAATTTGAATATTCCTCAAGCTAAAAAATGTAAAACTTTTTTTATTAGGGATAGTGGTTAATAATTAATTTGTGCTTATTGAATTTATACAATACTAAATTATTTAGAGAAAAAACTTGTTTCGTTTTTGATAGAACTTTGGGTACATTGATGCTATTTGATTTGAATTGTTATCATGCAGTTAAGAGACTTTTATGACTATGAGTTCAAATACACAGAAGAAAATAAAAATAAACATTTTTATATTTTTAGAGACAATTTTGATGGAATTTTATTTCGTTAAAGAGTTTTGATCATATTTAAACAATATTGCATAACGTTTTTTTTTTGTTGAGATTACAAATATGTTTTAATTACATTTAATTTTTAATTTGGAAAAAAAGATCATGGTAGTTTTTCACCTTCAATAAAATTTTTTTTCTAAGCCATATTATCAGTTCTTTTACTATCGACGCTTTATTTTTGAGTGAGATAAACTGTTTCTGACTGAAACCTTATACTTTTCTTTAACAATTTTTCTTTGGTACACTTATATAAGCGTATGTAATTAAAAAGAAAACAAACCACAAAGCATTCCAAATACTTATAGACATAGACATTTTATCCAAGAAATATGTATTATTTTGAAGGATTGAAGGATCACGATATCTTTCTTGAAAGGAATTAAAAGGAAAACTTGTCTAGAATTAAACAAATGTAAAGGTTAAGTTTTATTACCCAATAAAAGTACTTTAACAGCTAACGGTAATTAGCACTTGTGGATTTTAATTTGGGTAAGTTTTATTTTATTGAGGTTTATTTTTTGGAAACAGGTGGTATTAGTTAAGACTATGTTTTATTTTAGGATAGTTTCTGTAGGAAAGCAAGAAAAATAATAAATTGTTTATTGCTTTTCTCGTAAGGGTACGACACAACGAATCAACGTAGTTTTTAATATAAGGTTACTATAGCTGACACCCGCTCGCTTCGCTGAGCGTATCTAATGCAACTGATTGATTAATAGATTCCCTACCTTCATAACGAAATAAAAGAAGTGATCTATTTTGACAGAAAAGGATGATAGGATACTTCCAGACTTAAGATCCAAGATATAATGAAAATATACACCGACTTTATATTGAAGGATAAAGAAGAAAACACCAATTCACAGCCTGTAACGCATTTATTGTTAAGGGTTTTTTTTTTGTGTAACTTGATTAATAATGGCAGGTTGTCTTTTTTGAAAATTGAAATTTTTTAATAAAAATATTTAGCCAGGTAAAAGAAAGAATGATGAAAACAAGTAATTGTTAATTTTTTGAAATTTTTGGACAAAATAATGTTTGGTGGAAGAGTATTTTTACTTCTTTTTATCCTAGAAATAGAATGGTCCATGGGGAATAGAAATAAAAAAAATATTTATTAGATTTTGACAACAAATCGATTTTTTTTCATACAATTTTAATTTATGGGTCAAAATGTGCAAATCGTATTTTTCTATCATTATATTATATTGTAACGGGATATTCTCAAACCTGTATTGAGCTTATCGTTAAGGGTGCTTTTATGCAAATTTTACAAAATGTTTAAGAAACCAAACTGCTTTGTTTATTTCAATTCTTTGATAAACAATTTATCACCAAAAATATAACTTTTCAAATCACCCGTTTAACTTGAATAACTTGAATTTACTGACTAAATTCTTTAGAATGAATGAATGCTACGTCTTCAGTTCCATTGTATAGGCAAAGTATGTGTTCTTGAACATTCCAGAAACTTCGAATGCCGAGCCTTTTAAAAAATTCCAAAATCGTTCTGTCGAAAATGAAAGATTCAAATATCTATTGTCAGAATTGCCATAGAACAATTTGCAGAACAATGCTCCATTCTTTTCCATCACTGTTCGTTGCTTTGTATTTGTTTGTTACAATATTATTCGTTTAAATTATTTAGTAATTTCAATGGAAATGATGTATAACTCGAGCTGCATTTTTCAACCTCAAATGAAACGGGAGGTCACTGCTATTATCTATTATATATATATATATATATATATATATATATATATATATATATATATATATATATATATATATATAAAGAGTAGACTTATTCATTTTCAAAAAAAAATAAAAAATTAATTTTTTTAGACAGTTATTTAGTAAGTCTTTATTGTTTACAATAATTAAAAATACTCGTTTGGTGAATTGATTTTTCTATAAAGAGCAATGTTAATCTACAATAATAAGAGTAAAACTAAGCTTTATTTTTCATTGTTTTATTTTTATGAAAGGCCATTAAGTTTTAACTTAACGACAAAACCCAAAACACCTGATAACTTTTCCACAAAAAAGATTATCAATGTCTACCTATTTCTAAATGGTTAAGCTCTAAGTTTGAAAATAAAAAAGAGAGCACAAAGGGAACGAAACCTTACTTTTTAATTAAAACGTCCACACTTTCCTTGTTCTTTCTTTACAATATAACAACAAAGCCGTAATCTACAAATTTTAACATCGTAGCGTTATAGTCTTAAAAGGTTTTCACGAAAAAAATGATGCTCAATCAACCACTTTCATTTTCATTACATTCAATTAGGATAATAGCTCTTGAAAGTTGGTCATTTTTTTCTGTATAGTTTGTACTTGTTCATTTTTAATGAGTATTTACCGCACATATTGTTAAATTTTCAGTAGTAGTGGAATTAGTATTAAATTTCCTCTTGTTTTACAATATATGTACAATATATCGTGTATTAGTATATATGTATATGTTAGTAGACAGTGGATATTATTTAGAATTAACGTTATCATCAGTCAAATCAAATTAATTTGAGCCTTTGAGTAGAGTGAGCAGAGTTGCTAATCTCGTTTAATGGATTAAGAACCATTCGAGCATATGAATATTACTGTGTCGTGTTGATTCGATTTTTGTGTGTGTGCTATTCCCATTGCCATTGTTTCATTCCCATTGGTATCCCGTTTAAAAAGATATTTATTGTTATTCCTGTATTTTATACGCGACTAATTACAAGTAAAAATTTAGGTTTGGTCATGTATTACCACATACATTATGCACACGCGGCTGAATATTTTATTAGTTAATAGAAATGTGAGTTTTTTTGCATATTAATTTCCAACATAGAAATAATAATGGTGTTCGGTGCTTTTTGTTGCTTTCATATACAAGTTTAATATTTGGTTTTTATTTAAAAATGTTTTCTTCATATCAAACAGAACATCTTGATACATCAGGTTAGTATACATTTTTTGAGTTCTTAAGATAATGAAATATTGATTGTAATTATTTTATTAAAAATTTCAAGTTGGAAAAAAGCCAAATATCAATGTTTACACTCATAATTTATGCAATTGTGTTACTTTTCGTAGTTTTATTCTTGAAAATATTATTGCGTAGGCTTAGTGTAAAAAATTTGGTTGTCTTCTACTGTGCGGTTGAAATATTTTATAACTCAATTATATATTAGATTTTAAATGAAACATGCTATTTTTGTGAACTAACTAATTTTTATAATTTCAAGAGTGTAATAAAATAAAAATAAAGTCAACCAGTTAATAATCAAATGGAAAAAAAGATTAAAGTTAATTTTTTCTGACTCGAAATTATCATTTTCTCTGTTTATGATGTCCTCAACAAAGAACTTAGAAGGTTAAAAATTCGAGAACAAGTTTAATCGATTTTTAAAACCAGTCTTTTTTCATATAAATTAATTATTTAAGCTTCATCTACTAAAAAAAATGATTTTTATTTTTTTGTATCTTAAGCGTTCGGTTTTATGATAAAATAAAAATTGTTTCAATTTAAAATAATTTAGTTAGTAGCTTATAAAGTTTAAAATATAATTATAATAATAAACCAAAAACAAATTAAATGTAAATACTAGTATGTTAATATTAGGTCTAGGAAAATTACCAAATTATTTAATTTCAAATTTTAAGTTCAATTCGTTTCACATAATGTCCAAAAAGTTGAACTAATGAATTCCTAATCGACAGACAGAAGAAGGCATACCTAATATGTCGTGAAGTGTGCAGAACAAGTTCAGTTTTGTCTGAAATCTTAACCAGAGAGAAAAAGATAGAGGGAGGATTATAATTTCGATACTTATTGTCTATGTTCATCACTATTTTTACTATTCCCACTTCTGCTGCATCACAGAATTTTTGCTTTGAAATGCTTAACTTTTTATAGTTAAGTTTACATATGGTGAATGGGGCAAGTGAAAAAAAAAAAAGAATATATTGTTTAATAATATTGTTACAAGTAATAGAATATGTACATGCAAATGTTTTAATACCTATACCAATTTAAGTAGGTATACATATATTTAATTAACTGCTTCTTTTCCCTGAACCCTTGTTTTTGCGATTAGTTAAAGATTATTTCTATATATCTTAAAAGTAAAAAGTAATTAATAGTAAGATATTGAAGATAAAAATAAAATACAATTGTTAGAGATGTAAAAGAGAGCGTAAGTTAGATACATTTCCACTTTTTACACTTATTAAATAAGCCAGCAGACTTGAAATTCGCTGTTTATGAATCGGTGTTATTTGTAAGCCACTTGACTTTAATTTAACTTCAAACTCAAGCCAAATGTTAAAATAAGATCAAGTATTAAAAATATACATTTCAGGTTAAGTACATAATTGGCAAGTCATTTTATTTCAAAATAGAGAACAAGTTAAATTACTGGACGTTTTGTACAATGAATTTAGCTTGCCTTTTAAACTTTGAAATAAAATATCTAGTAAATTCAATGCTTGACTTGATATTTGGATGTTAACATTTAATTTAGTTTGGTTTGATTTGAAACCAAATTTAAATCAAGTATCTTAAAAATCAAGTTAAGTAGCTTAAAAATCAAATCAACTAGTGAATCCTTATTGCAAACTTAACAGGTCAAAGTCTATTAATTGTAATATTCAATTATTATTTGAATTGATGTCTCTAATCAGTATGATACAAGAAGAAAGCTATGGTGATATGTGCAGAAAAAGAGCCTACTTTTGTCACGTGTCTCAACCAGGCAGAAATAGATAGGAGAGTC